>CM053161.1:31856207-33106207 GCA_028571685.1 Heterohyrax brucei
CACCTCACCTGAGCCCCAATAGGAGGTCTCTCGACATAGCGATATTGGCTAGCACAGTCAGATTGCTGTCATGGTGTGTCCATTCTCTTGCCCCAATATGCATATGCCCCCTCTTTGTCATCTACACCTTCAAACATCCATCAGCACTGACAGCCTGAGATCTTTTTCACCCTCCCTCCGAGTCCACCAGCTATTTGCAGCTGCGATCACAGAGTGAGGTTGAGCACCTGAACCATCTCTGTTTCTGTGGATCCACCCAACCTGTCTCAGGTCCAACTCCAGTTGTTGTCACAGAATGTCAAGGCATGTAAGATTACTAAGATTTTACAACCACGCTTACACCATGTAGAGTACCAATATCTGCTTCACACAAATCCCAGCGTCTCCCAGATCCTGCTAAGAAGAGAGTTGGAGTGTACCCCTCTGACACTATGTCCGCTGGGAGTGAGTAGATTTGGAGTTGGGACCCTGGTGATCACTACATGGGCCCAGGAATGTTTGAAGTGGCATTGCAGGCCTGGTGTTGGAAGAAGCAAATACGCAAGGAGACACAGGGCTGGAGTTCAGGGTGTATAAAATTATACAGTTATCCTCTCCCAGATCATTTCATGGAGACTCTGTCATCATTACCACAGCATAGGGAAATTGAGTCATGACCTGCAAAGAGCCTAAGGCAGGCTCACTCATACCACTGAGGAGGGAGCCGAGAGACCCAGCTACTGATCCTGGCCATAGAGACAATCCCTGGAAACTAAGGACTCAGACAGAAGTCTGGAGATTGTGTCCCCCTTATTTCTCAGGAGACATTCCATCAACCCCCTACTCTCTTTCCCTGGGCATATTCTTCCCAAATCAAGGGCAGCTAGCTTCCCAAAGGCACAAGTCAAGCATTCTGAGTTCCTCTGTGGCCCTCCAACTGCTGCCAAGGCACACAAAGTTATCTGGAGCCTTATCACTCTAAGTAGTCCTATCCAACACACCACCTCCCACCCTCAACCAGCAGAATACTCTCCCCCACCCCTGAGAACCTATGCAGAACTTACAGGTGTCAGTGTCCCTAGGCTGTGCTTTAACCTGGATGGCAACCTCCCAATGCAATCACTGACTACAGCCCAGTCTTGAGGCCACAGAGGAAAGAATGAAATCTTCTGCAAAGCACCACCCCACCAGGGCCACCGCTCCAGAGGTGCCAAAAGGACTGTCTAGGCAAAGAGGGGTGTGGCAGGCCTTAGTGCTCCGAGTTGCCTCCTTTCAAACCCAGTCACCCTTATTAGAGTGTCGCCTTGCACCTTTCATTCCCCAGGGCACTCAACTTTGGCTTCCCTTTCCTTCCTTTTGCTGTCTTCTCTCCCTCAAGGGAGAAGCACCAGGAAACCATGACAGATGGGATGACAGAGGCTAGATGCCTGAGATTTTGTACAAGGTTCTAATGACGTGATACTATAGTGGTTGGGGTTACCACGGTGGCTGGCTTCCCAGCAAATACCAGGGCAAAACACCTAAAGGGCAGACAGGCAAATAACCCATTCCAAACTCACTTCCTGCCCCTAGAGGTGTGGCTTGTCTCCAGGTCCATTTCCTCCACCCAGCACCTGACCAGGGCAGCAGTAGACCGTGATGCACCACTTATGTTCTCCCCTTGTCTCTTCTTCCTGACTCCTTGAGGATACGGAGTATAAAGGATCCACATTGTGGGAAAGGGGGAAATCTACAGAAGGCCTGTCACATTGGTGCTATCCTCATACTGCCTCAGGCCAGAGCCAAATGTCCTCCAGAGGGCTCTGTCATGTGGCAGTCTAGCCAGCCAGGATCTAGGGTCAGAGATCCCATTGCAACAGCAGTGTGGAGGCCTGGAGTGCCCACAAACAGCTACAAGAGTGATAACAGGCAATCCTAACACTTGCTGGAATCACAGTGCTGTCACCTAAAGGCTTACTCCATTGCGGTCCCCTTGACCCTGCGGTCAGTGGCAGATTCTGACCTGTGCTTTGTTTTGGAGATGTGGATTTCTGAAGAACAGCCTAGGGCTGAGGGAAACTCCCTCAGTCCTGTGAAGATCAGAAAAGACCTGTCGTCCAGAAGTGCAGCCCTATCCACACACTCAGTGGAATTCCAGCAGGTCCATACATCATAGTCATAGCTGAGGCCATAGTGACAAATGTGCGACATAAAGGTCACCCAGTAGCTAAAATGTCTGGAAAGACTCACAGACAAAGCCATAGAGCTGGTTAAGGCCCCTTCCTTGTAGCCCTTCCTGGCACCCCTCCCTGCAGGGTAGAAGAATGTATAGCAGGATTCTATGCTACCCTGTGGCAAGGTGGAGATAGTACACACTACCACTGTGGGAAAGATCACGTCAAAAAGTGTGTTGCAGCAACTGGTGCAGAAATAAGCGATGTCAGTGCAAGAACACTGAGCCCTGTCAGTCTCTGGCCTTAACTTTGCTCTAGCAGCATGGACCCTGCAAGGGGCTTCAGTTCATGGTGAGGATTAGGAAGCTCAAGCTAGGAAGTATGCTGGTGAGTGGGTTCAAGGGGTTGGGGAAGATGAGTCTACTGTGGAGTCAGAACTCAATAAGGGTCATAGACCTGTTTCAAGTAGGCAGATGCGGCCAGCACTGTGAAGGTGAAGTTCAGCTGATAGGTAAACTTCCAACAGAACATACCCTTTGCAACATCAGGACCGGGAAGCAGAAGTGAGCTGAGAAGGATTAGCTGAGGTTCTCCCTGTGGAGCCTGGGCAGTTGGTGATCTTCTTAGGCCAGGAGAGAGAAATGCTCCCCTTCTCCTATTCCTACTTCAGCCCACCTGCTGCCAAGCCAAGCTTTCTGCCTTCAGCATGAAAAGGGGCATCATATTTGCAGTGATGTCTGTATGGAGCCCGAATCCCAGACTGTAAACTTCCTTCACCCTGAATACATACGTGTCCCACCTCTGGAATGCTACACCGTCAGTCAGTGTCTTGGCTTCTCTTGAAACATCAGACCCACAGTGAAGCAGCAGGATATTGACCTGGCTGGGTGGGATACGGCCCAACTGACTACTCATGTTACCCTCATGCATGATGCCTACCTGTTTCTCTTGTGTCAGCACTCTGGCACTCTGGCACAGAGCCTGTCTTCTAGAGAAGGAACAAAGGACCCACTTAACAGAAGTGCTCTGGACATTACTCACTTGTCATCTTTCTTGGTCCTGATGGGCCAGATCTAGCCAAAGTGGATGAGACCTGTGGACCTCACTGTTTGGGCTACAGGCCAGGTCTGACCTTGGCCACTGCAAGGGTATGTAGACATTCAACCATCTAGTCCTCCTAGAGAGGCCTAGTTTACCAAGAACTTTGGCAACTTGGCCTCCAACACCCATCACTTTCCACAAAGAGGAACCCTGTAAGTTCTAGACCAGAAATAAGGCCTCATAAATGAGCATTAAGGCAGCAATTTTCTCTTCTTGCCATTCCTTCCAGCCCTGTTGCTCCCAAACCAGTCCCTCTGCCTTGCCTGTCAGCCAGGAACCTCATCTTCCTTTGACTTCAGTCCTATGCTGTCCCCTTACACCTAGTACGTGAAGGCATTCAAATTCTGTTTTTATCATAGCAATAGTATCAACTTACCTATTTACCTGCATATGTTCCTCAAATGATTATTAAAGATTGTAAAAAAGTTGGATGCCAACTTTTGTCTACCGAAGTTTTGATGCAGCTATTAGCGGGAATGAACGGCAGGCATATCCAGCCTACAAGGCAAGCGAGGCTAGGAGCGGGCATCTTGAGAGAACCCTGTCTGCTAAAAAATAGTTCAAAAGGACCACACACCCTGTGCTGACAAGAGTGAAAACTAACAAACCAACCTGGGAAAGGTAATTTCCAGAAATTTTATTTTTATTTTCCCTTTTTGGTCTAATATTCAAAATATTTTACAGCATGCTTGTGCCTATGCTACAACAGATCGTAAAACTTTTTTGAGAGAAATCCCAGGCATGCCCTGGGACTCACATGTATTTGTATATCTCACAGACACTTTCCTGCTTAGACAGCCTCGAGTTCCTGCTCACCATCAGTGTAGATACAGAGCAGGGTTCCACAGCTACTCAACCAGACAGATTCTCAAAGTAGCCTCCTCCATCTCCACACTCTCTTGACAGAAAGCACCAGGGAACCACCCTTGTTTCTCTATATGGTCTATGTTGACAACATTCACAGACAGCAAATTAAGCCCTGCTTCTGCAACAGGTTCTGATGGCCCCTCTCCTGGTTTGTGTCACATGCAAACAGTGAAGTCATTCCCTGCACTCTAAGAGACTGAGCATCTTGGAGATCAATCCATGCAACTCAATCCTCTCTCCCAAACACGTGGTCCTTTGCAAACTCTTCCCCATCCCAGGCCAGCCTGTTCCCTAGGAGAGCCACAGTGTCTGGCTCCAGCCCCAGGTCGAGGCGACATAGAGTTCTGCAGGGGCCTCTGCCTTATCCTCAGGCCCTGGGCACTGAGGGTGGGTGTGAGGAACATCCAAGGTTTGATCAAAGCTGCAGCTTTCAGCAGATCCAACCACAGGAATCATGCAGTACCCTAGTGGTTCACAGTCCACTCACCCAAAAATGACTAGAGCACTAGACAGAAACATCTTGAGATCCCAAATTCTTCCTGGGATGGGAGGACCAAAAGCTGCACAGGCATCCACCAGATAAACTCCACTAAGACTTAGGATCCCAGAAACATTTGTATACCATGGTCTTCTCCTAGGCCACAGTGACACTTCAGGCACTCTCCTGTGTGATAATCAGCAGCCCTGGAGAATAGCTGCCTCTTGACCACCAGAGGGCTGGTGAGTCACCCTTCCTCACTTGAGCCCCATACTCAAACTTCTTCCATCCTGACAATCCCCACTTCAGAAAGTTCAGAGCTGTCAAAAGCAGGAGGATTTTTGAGGGCATGTGTCACCATGACAATATTGTAGAGGTGGTTACTGCTATTAACACAGTGACTCAATGCTTGCCTGAAGCCCTGCCATTAGCTGGGGGTGCAAAATGGTGGTGCAAAATCAACTCACACACAGCACAAACATCTGACCTGCCACCAAAACTGGGACTGTAATAGTTTGAAGGCAATGAGACAAGGTATCCTACTGAAAAAGAGGCCTGGTTCCTGGGACATTAAGAAAATTCAGAAGCCAGCTGAGCAGCCATCTAAGTAATCTAATGCCTGTGTAACAGAAAGACCATAAGTGGATGGCTTTCTCAAACAGAAGCTTATTCTCTCAGTCTAGTAGGCTACAAGTCTGAAGTTAGCTCCAAGGAAAGGCTTTTTGCTCTGTGGGCTCCTCCTCCAGACGAAGGTCCTTGTCATCAGCTTTCTTCTCTCTAGGAGCTTCTCAAACAGAGATCTAGCGTCCAAAGGGAGGAGTCTCCTTCAGGCTCTACTTTTTGGTGAGATTTGAAGTCCCCTGTCTTTCTTCTCCCTTCTCTCTTTCATATCTCTAAAGGGATTAACTCAAGGTAGTCTTGCAGATTGAGTCATGACTCATCATCATAACTCCTTTTATCCTGCCTCTTTAACATCACTGAGATAAGTAAGATCTGCAACACACAGAAAAAGCATACCAAATAGTAAAACGGTGGACAATCAACCAATATTGGGGACCATGGTGTAGGCAAGATGACACACATTTGGGGGGAACACACTTTGATCCGTAGCACCAGCTCTGCCCAAGGGAGGTTGAACATAGGCAGGTATTCAACAGGGAATTTTGATCTCATGTGATACCCACAGAGAAAACTAAGAGGGTCCTAGCGTGAGCTTCTGAAGGTGTTCATAGAGGTGTATTCACCCTGGTAGACATCGGGGGGAGACGGACAGGAACATATCCAACCTATTTCAACTATTCCTTATATTTAAATTTTCATCAGGTACAAAAACTGCATTTATAATGGATTTATAGTTAAGTAATGTAAGTGCTCATTTATTTTTCTTAAATTATGTTCAGTCATGCAAATATAATCTGGATTGCACACTTTCATTCAAACACAATAAATAAATAAACTGTTTAAAAAAGCTTACTCCTTGACCTGATGGATCCACTCTAGCTCCTGAGATACAACATCCATCCCACTTACCTGCCCCTTGTGGAGCCTGAAGTCTTTGCCGGCCATCCACCCTCAGTTTCCTGAGCGGGAAGCCATCAAAAGAGGAGAAAATCCACTGAGCAGGAACAAGAAGAGACAATTTAGAGGTAGAGGCATGAATCCTGATCTGGGCTTTAATGTTAAGGGCAGCCTGGGAAGATGTAAGGTGATAGTATCCAGGGCCTGGGGCAGTTGCAGACCCACAGCCACAGAAGAAAGAGCTCCTTGGGCCCAGGTCACTGCCCCTAAAGTACAATTTGTAATCTCACAGATTAAGGACCAGACTGCAGATTCACTGTCCTTGGCATCTTCTTTCCCAGAGTTGGGGCACCCATGACCTCCCACCTTAGTCTCTGCTTCCCTTTGGTCCTTCCTGGGACAGGTACCACACACCCTGAGTGTACAGAAGGCTCCTGAGTAACCATACACAGAAAGAATCAAACTCACCCACCCTGGATCATACTATAGTGGCAGGGGGCTGACTTCCAAGGACAGACTTCCAACAGTTTAGAGGGAACCAGAAGACACACTGGCATAGTTGTACCACCTTGAGAGTTTCCCTGGTGCTTCAGAAAGCAATCTATCGGGTGCTCTGTCCAGTTGCAAAACCAGGTCTCTGCCTCTCGGGCTGCCTGTCTGTTCTCCTTACAGAGGGGGATTGAGACAGGCAGGTGCTACCGTGTTATTCCTGTGGTACCTATGACTTTTAGGGCCACAGCTTCACAATGCCTTGCAAAAACCAATCCCTAAGCCTCAGCCCCCATGCCATATGCTGACGTAGCTCCTAGACCTTAAGGCCCTAGAGTGTCACGAAAGACACCCCGACCTGGGAAGTCTTTATGTGTCATGAAACATGTGGGCCAAAGCCTACTCCTAACTCAGCCTAATCTCCATCACACTGGGTACATTCCTCTTGATCCCCCTATAGCCCCTGTGTGCTGGCTTGCATCAGTGGGCAACTCACAAGGGGCCCCCTCCTCTCAGGTCTTGCCAACATATCGGTGACATAACTCAGCATCTGAGAGACTCCACATAAGGATACTACTCCATTTTAGGTAGAGACATGAATAAAGGTTGGTGACCCCTGGTGCCCTGGCACTGTCCCAGCCCTGCAGTCACTGGTCCTCTTAGTCATACATCCCTGTACTGCATACTATCCTGTTACTCATGTCCAGCTAGGAAACTGGCTATGTTGAGAACTGACACTTAAAACCCATGAGGAGGATGAATGGACTGAGTGGCTTGGTTTACAATCCTTTCTCACAGTGGAAAGTCTGGGTTGCCAACCTTAGAAGACTTACCAGGTAGGTACCACTGAGGGTTGGGTGTCCAGCAGGTTCTTGGGTTCTAAGCAGCCTCTAAGGAGGGGTGTCCCAGGAGAAGTGTCAGTGCTGGCAGGACACTGAACAACCAGGTCCATGCAGCCAGGACCTGGCGTGGCCTTTACCTAGGGACAAGTCATTCAGGGCCCTTGGATTAACCCTAGCTTCTATGAACTGTGTCTCTTTTGACCTCCTCAGAAATCAACAAAACATCATGCTCAAGAACTTCCAGCAACGGCTGTCTCCCCTTGCCCAAGTCTCTCTGGACACTGCTCAGATGCTCTATTAGCCATCATTCACTGACAGCCAGTGCAGCAAAAATATGCCCCTCAGCTCTCAGCCAAATATGGCCAGGTTAGCAGCATATCAAGGGACAGTGTCCATCTGCCACTTAGATTAGTATGCCCTGGCTACCCCAATGTATGTGTCCTAGCCTGAACTTGGACCCTAGCCACCTTGGATACCAGCATGTGTCTGCCCACAAGTAGACAAACAAGATAGGAGAAAGCACACAGAAACTCATCCATGCTCAAGCTCCTCATGGTTAGACACCTGTCACACAGAGATCACTTTGATGCATAGAGTGAGGTACAGACGCCGGGAGGTTACAGCCTTGCTAATGACCCTACCATACCTCCCTGAAGAAGCTTTGTTCCCACTATGCCATGATGCGTGGAAAGCCCAGCCTTACAAAGGGGCCCACAGAGGTAAGGTACGGAGCCAGTTCCAGCTCTCCCTGGGACCCTATGGAAGCCACATAGAAAAGGAAGATGGTACAGCTAAGTTGATAGTTACTGAACAGAAGTTCACTGACGGAGCACATTGAGCAAGGCTCCTTCGGGCAAAAACTGGTTCCTAGCCTGTTGTGGACCCCACTCACCTTGACGTCTCCAGGGGCTTTACCTCAGAAGATGGGGAGTGAAACACTGTCCACACAGTCACATCTAAATGAAGTTATCATGTGGGACAATGTACTGCAGTTCTGCCAACCCCCAGAGGAGAATATTCCCAGAACATCCCCTCTAGGAGCTGACCCCGCGTATTCCTCCTTGGCTTTTGTAGCCAGGACCAGGTGGAATCAGCTGTTGCTGGAGCTCATGTGGGTCTAGATGCAGTTTTTCTGTCACAGTTCCAATCTATGCTCTACAGACCTTTCGTCTTCCTTATAGCAGAGTACCAGAGCCCTGCTGTGTATTATCCGCCACTTTTTTCTTCTCCTTGGCATCTATCCCAGCCTACCTCTGGCCCTTGACTGTAGTGCAGGACAGATTGAATTCTAAACCAATAACCTATGACGCCTCAGGAGGACTCTCACAATCCCAAATTCTGCCAGTAAAGCCAGACCCCTTATATTGAGTCCACATTTTCCTATCGACCCATTCCCCTCATTGATTGAATCCTGCCGACTATGCCATGGGATGTCATGGATTGAATTATGTTCCCTCCAAAATAAGTGTAGCCACGTGATCATGATTCCCCGTATTCTACGATTCTCCTCCATTTTGTGATTTTCATGTGCTGTATGTTAAAGGATTAGGGTGAGACTGTAAATTCCTTTAGAAGATCACCTCCCTGCTCCACTGTAAAGGGAGTTTCCCTGGAGTGTGGCTTGTCCACCCTTAATCCTTGCATCCTACAACAGATAAAAGGAAAGGGAAGCAGGCAGAGAACTGGGAACCTCACACCATCAAGCAAGCAGCACCAGGAGAAGAGTGCATCCTTCAGACCTGAGGTTCCTGTGCCAAGATGCTCCCTGGACAAACACTGATGCAATACCGGACTTCCTTTCAGAGCCGACAAGGGGGAAAGCCTTCCCCTGGAGCAGACATCCTGAGCTGGACTTCTAAACTACAAGATTGTGTAAGAATACACTTCCTTTTGTTAGAGTTCTCCAGTGGTAATTCTGTCAGAGCAGTCCTAGCTGGCTGCTCCTTGTAGCAGAGTACCAGAGCCCTGCTACGTAGTATCTACCACTCTTTTCCTCTCCTTGGCATATAACCCAGCCTACCTCTGGACCATGACAGCAGTGCAGGACACATTGAATTCCTAACACACAACCTATGACACCTCAGGAGAACTCCCACAAACCCAAATTCTGCCACTGAAGCCAGATCCCTTATTTTGTGTCCCCATTCTTCTGTCTCTCCATTTCCCTCATTGATTGTCTCATGCTTGAATGTCTAGAAATCCTCACAGGCTGTGCACATCCTTCTCCCTCCCAAACCCACAAGCTAGCCCTGCAGCGGTGGCAGGAGTCCGGTCTGGCCACTTGGACCCTCTCAGCATCTGTGGTTGCATCAACTTGTCCATCTCCAGCTCCAGTGCTTGCCGCAGCGTGTTCAGCTGTGATCGATGCCGGAGGCCTATATAGATGATTGTGATGACTATGGTGACTACAGTGGCACTTCCCACAGCAGCAAACACCTGGTCCCCACAGCCCCAGTGCCTCCCGGAATCAGAGGTGAGAGAAGGAGAGGGCAGCTAGGGGGGTGCATCTCTGTTTGTTTGGTCTGATCACCTCAAGAGAGGAAAGAGTTGTGCTTTGGTGAGTACCAAGTAACGATCACAAGGGCCCTGTCATGGTGAAAGTGGCAGTACAGGCCTTGGACTCAGACTAGGGAAAGGGTGAGTGAAGCCCAAGGCTGGGTTCATGCGTGTGTACAGTTAAGCTCTCATCTGTCTGCCCACCTGATCTCCAGGGACTCCATCATCACTTCTTCACTGAGGAATGATCAGGGAAGGACAAGGGGCAAACTCACCTAGACTCTTAGTGAGGGAGCTAAGAGCTCCACCTGTAGGCCCAGGCCACTAAGGCAATTCCTGGAAACCAAGGACTCGGCCATTAATCTAGAGAGTGTGCCCCTACACATTCCCATGGTACCTCCGTTAAGCCCCAGTCTCTTTCCCAGGGGATATCCTTCTTCCATACCACTAGCAGCTCAGCCTCCCAGGGACACCAGGGCTATGCAATATAGTTTGGGTCCCAGTCACTGTGGCTCGTGGAGTAGTAGCCTCTCAAAGGTCCCTGAGTTTGGAGCCCTAATCCCTTCTAAATAACAAGGCTTAGGAGAAGGAGCCACACACCTGTCAACACAGACTCCCTCACTTCCTGCTTTGGAGGGAACCACAGAGGAGCAGACTCAGCTAATTCCCATCTGGCTGAGCTGAAGTTGGCCCAGATTTTTGGTTCCTAGGCCACAGCTTCTACAGAATCATTCCTAACACTTCACAGAAACCACACAAAGCTTCTCTCAGATGGGTGGCACCAGACCCCCCTTTACTTGGCCTGTGCTGGCACCTAACCTGAACTCAAAGACCACCTTCCTGTTGAGCAAGGGCAGGAACACATCAAAGGCCTCTAAGACTGTGAAGCTGACCCTTCTTCCTGGTGTCGGCCAGCATGAATTCCTGTGCTGGAAAGGATGAGGCCTTGATAACTGCACCTCAGAGACCCAGCTACCTGGCCCCAAAACTCCTCACCTCTACCACCAGATCCCTGCCCATCTAGCCCCCTTAAGGGACTGAGGAACCACACAGAGCTCAGAGCTATCACTGCCCCCAGACTCTGATCTGCTGTGGACAGCCTTCCTCCAATAGCCCACCACCCACCACCAAGTCCAGAGGCTGTAGAGAAGCAGGATGGAGGCCTGTGAGAGCCTGCTGCACACCAGGGCCACCATGACAGCAGGGGCAGAGAAAACCATCTGGGCAGAGAGGGGTGCTGGAGATGCCATGGCTCTGGGTCATCCCCTTTCAAGCCCAAGTATCTCATACCAGAATGTCCCCAAGCACACTTCACTTGTCCTTGAGCACTCAGCTCTCACTTTCCTTCCACCTCTTTGCTGGCTTCTACTTTCCTCAAGGGAGAAGCACTGTGAAACCATACTAGATGGGGATACAGAGGCTGAAGGCACAAGATTTTGTATGAGGCTCTAAAGCTGTGATACGATTACAGTTATGGTTACTACTGTGGCTTATTCCCCAGCAAATACCAGTCAAGACACCTGCAGGGGCACAGAATAGAACAACCCATCCTTATCTCCCCTCCTACCGCTAGGGATACTGCCTGTCTCCAGGTCCCATCTCCTCCCTTCAGCATCTGCCCAGCGCAACAGTAGACAGTGATACTAGCGGAGGGGAGGTGTCTTGAGAGCAGAGGGGAATGGTCCAGTCGAGGATGTTCTTTAGGCAGCCCTCACCCATATCCGCCTCTCCAGTCTTTTTTCCACCAAAGTTCTCAGAGTCCCCAAGCACCCTATGTGTTTACGCTGGGCAGGGAGACTTTCTGTGTGGCACTTTCTTGAGGTATGATTACCCCTTATGTTAACGAGGCAGTATTATTGAGCATTATTGTGGGATGTGTTTTGAGTCAGTCTCTGCTGAAACACAGCAGAGCAGATTAAGCAAGCAAACAAGTATATAATACAAAGTCATGATCTTACTAGAAATCTAGGAATAGAAGCTGAAAAGAGACTACGAACTAGACTCAGAGCAGACACACAGAAAGAAGACCCTACTCTAGAGACAGAGCGCTGGGTTCAGATTTCTATCCTTCTAAACTGGGAAAAAATAAATTTCTATTTGGCGAAGCCCCCACGTGTGCTCTTTTTCGTAGAGCAGCACTAGTTCAGCAAGATAAACTTTGACATACCAACATGAATCTGGGGGAGTACCAAAGCCGTGTGTTCATAGCACAAGCTACCAGGTATAGGGCCAGTGGTAGTGTGATTTTCTGGATCCTCATGTCCCTGAGGTGGTGGGGGTGTCATAACAGAGACCTCACCTGAGAAGTCTTTAAGAGTCTTTAAACAGACAGGCCAAAGTGAAACTCCGTATCAGGGTAATCTTGTCCATTGTAGATATAAATTGCCCGGTGGCTTCAAATAGGCGCCCCCAAAACATTCCCCTACTCCCTTGGGGTTGGTCAACATATCACGGCCACAGTTTGGCATCTCGAACACCCTGCTCTACCATGACACCCCCTTTTCAACAGAGACAGTAGGAAAGTTGGTTGACCCCTTGTGCCCTGACCCTGTTCCAGCCATGGAGTCTCTGGGCCTCTCATTTATACTTCTCTGCCCTTCGTGAAACATTGCACCCTACACATCCTAAAACATTTATCTACTTGGGCAAAAGGCTGCAGTATGGTCTGTTAGAAGGCCATGTGGCAGAGTAGTTTCCTTTTAGAATTATTTTACCCAGTAGATAGGCTCCAGGCAGGCAAAATTGAGGGATATACTGTCTAGTAGGCCCATTAGTTATAACTAGCCTCTGTTCCCTGGCCGTGGCCCAGAAGGTGAATCTCTAGTGCTATAACCAGGGGTATTGCCCAGGAGGGCTGTTGGTGCTAACAGGACACTACATAAACAGGTCCAAGAAGCCAGGGCCTGGCATAATTCCTTTACTGGAGACAAGTGGTTCAGAGCTCATGGACTACCCTGGCCTTCTGTGCATCACACCCCTCATTTCCTCTGCTCTAGGGGCCAACCTAGACCTGTTCATACTTTAGAAACAGAGAACCATCTCATAATGGCCTACTGGCTTCCTGAGTCTCTCCCTGGGCACTGATCTCCTGGTCCATCTGTATGAGGACCACCCACATAATATAGACCCCCTATGTCAGCCCTTTCTGCACAGGTCCCACACCAGTGAGAGAAGTGTGGGCACTCCACTATGTCCCTTCCTTCCGTGAGAACAGTCTCCAGGCGACAGAGCTACTCCTTAATCTGCAGAGTACCATGTCACCTCAGACCTGTTCCCAGAGGCCTGGAGTACAGGGACTGGGCCAGTCTGTCTTTCTTCCCCATTTGCAGAGAAAACCAGTGAGCATACATCCAGGGTCAAGGACACTGGTGGCCTGGGACATTGGAGCACTCAAAAGAGGAAGGACCAGGCCAGGGGACTCTAATACAGGACATTTGTCAAGGACTTTCTCACTGTTTAGTAAGTATCATAGTGACAGACTCGACAGAAAAATCTGCCTCTTAGCTCCTGAGGCACCATAGCCAGGGTCAGCACTGGTTTCAGGGATGTCATCTATCTTCCCCTTAGCTGGGGGCTTCCAACCCGTCCCACATCTCAGCGTGTACTTGGACTCCAACTGTCCTGAATGCTAACATGTGTCTGGCCACATGAAGTCCAGCAAGACAGGAAACACCGCCAGGCACCTCACCCCTGAAAAAGCTCTCTTTGTACACACATCCTGCACCCAGAGACTACTGTGCCCCATAGAAACAGATGTCAATGCAGGGAAGCCATAGCCTTGCTAGCAACTGCACCCTACTCTGAGAGGAAACACTTTTCCTTCTGATGCCCAGTGAGCAAGATTGAAGTCAAGCCCCCCATCACAGCATGGAGTAACCCATGCTTGGAGAGGATTCCCAAGAAGATCAAATGGGGTGTTACTGTCACCTTTCCCTGGGAGCCTCCAGAGTGTCACAGAGGAAGGAACACTGCAGTTGGGTTGGATTTCACTGCCTAGAAGTTCCCTGGGACAGTGTGTCAGGTAGACCTCCCAGAGGCAGAAACTGATTTCTAGACTGTCGTGATCCCCCGCTCACCTCAAGGTCTCCAGAATTGTCCCCTGAGAAGAGGTGTAGTACAGAGATTTTTACACATGAGTATCTCAGTGAGGTCCTCCACTATGACACTGTGCTGGAAATACGCCAGCCACCTGAGAAGGGGGTTCTGGAACCCCTCCAGGAGCTAGCTACATAAGAATCCTTCTTTGGCCTTCTAGGCCAGGAAGAAGGTGGGGTCAAGTGAGACCTAACTTCTGTGGGTCCTGGTACAGTTTCAGTAATAAAAGCCATGCCCACATTCTGCAGTCCCTCTGTCTTCTCCCAGCACAGTACCGGAGCCCTGCCACCTGGCACCCCTCTCTCTTTTCTTCTCCCTGGCATCCATCCCAGCCTACCCCAGGCCCCCGCAGGCCATGCTGGACAGATCGAGTTCCTATCACCCCACCTGAGCCTCGATAGGAGATCCCTAATCATAGTGATATCGTCTAGCACAGCCAGGCTACCATTCATGGTGTCCCCTGCCCCCACATGCCCCCTTTGTCATCTACACCTTCAGACGTTCACCATCACTGACAGCCCGAGCACATCTTCACCCACCCTCCAAGTCCACCAGCTGTTTGCAGCTGTGGTAGCAGAGTGAGGTTGAACACCTGAATCATCTCTGTTTCTGTGGATGCAGCCACCTGCCTCAGGTCCAACCCCAGTTATTGTCACAGGATGTCAAGCTGTGGAAGATTACCACAATTTTACAACCATGGTGGCACCAAAGAGAGTACCAATATCTGCTTCACACAAGACACAGTGTCTCCCAGATCCTGCAAAGAGGGGAGTTAGAGTGTGACACTCTTACAGTATGGTCACTTGGAGGGAATAGATAGCTAGATTGGGAGTTGGGACCCCAGTGATTACTACATGGGCCCAGGGATGTTTGTAGGGACATTGCAGGCCTGGTCCTGGAAGAGGCAAATGCTCAAGGAGACAGGAGCTGGAGCCCAGTTTGTATAAAATTGCCCCTTACACTCTCCCAGATCATTCCATGGAGGCTCCATCATCACTCCCTTAGCATAGGGAAACTGAGTCACGACTGGCAAAGAGCCTAAGGCAGGCTCACTCATACTATCAGGGAAGGAGCTGAGAGATCCAGCTACCGACCCAGGCCACAGAGACGATCCCTGGAAACTAAGGACTCTAGACATAAGCCTGGAGATTGTGCCCTCATTATTGCTTAGGGGGCATTCCATCAAACCCCTACTCTCTTTCCCTGGGCATATTCTTCCCAAATCGTGGGCAGCTCAGCCTCCCAAAGGCACAAGTCAAGCATTCTGAGTTCCTCTGTGGTCCTCCAACTGCTGACAGTGCAAACAGTTCTGTCTGGATCCCTATGACTCTGAGTGGTAAATTAGTAATGGTTTACATGATAGAATGGTTCCTGTTTAATGTGTCCTGGATCCCGCAGGCTCTGTTGCTAGATAGACCTGGTCACCTCATGCTATCCTTCTAACCTTATCAGAGGTGGGAATCATGATGGACAAGGCTCCAGAGGCAGAACCACATGATTGTCATCAGCAATGACCCATACTCACTGTCTACCTGGGAGGCACCGGTGCAGGAGAGTGCTATATCCATCCATCTACAGTTGAGTTGAACAGTACCTAGAACCTCAGGTCCCCAGGCCCAGCATCCCTGACTCTTCAGAGGAACCTCACACAGCTTCTCTCAGGCAGGCAGACTCAGGCTACCCTTCCCACAGCCTGCACTGAATCCTAGCCTGACCTCATGGAATCTCTTGTCCCCGAACATGCACAAGAAAAGATTCGGGACCTTTAAGGCTGTGAGGCTGCCTGTATCCCAGTGACAGCTGGCATGAGCTATTGATCAAGGAAGGGTAATGCCTTGCTAACTGAGCCACAATCAATCCTATCGAAGCCACCATCTCCCACCCTGAACCAGCAGAACCTTCAACCCCACCCCTGAGGACCCACACAGAACTTACAGGTACCAATGTCCCCAGGCTCTGTTTTGCCCTGGATAGCAAACTTCCAATGCAACCACTGACTGCAGCTCAGACTTGAAGCCACAGGGGGCAGAATGAAGGCTTCTGCAAAGCACCACCCCACCAGGGCCATCACTCCAGAGGTGCCAAAAGGATTGCCTGGGCAGAGAGGGGTGTGGCAAGCTTTAGTGTTCTGAGTTGTCGTCTTTCAAGCCCCAGTGCCCCTTGAGAGTAACACTATGCACCTTTCACTCCGCAGGGCACCCAACTCTGGCCTCTCCCTCCTCCATTTTGCTGTCTTCTCTTCCCTCAAGGGAGAAGCACCAGGAAACCATTCCAGCTGGAGGCACAGAGGCTAGATGCCTGAGATTTTGTACGAGACTCTAATGATGTGACACTATTATAGTAGTATTTGGGGTTCCCACAGTGGCTGGCTTCCCAGCAAATATCAGCCCAAACACCATCAGGGGAAGACAGCCAAATAACACATTCCAACCTCCCTTCCTACCCCTGTAGGTGTGGCCTGTCTCCAGATCCATTTCTTCCAACCAGGACCTGGCCATGGCAGCAGTAGATATTGCTGCACCATTGATGCCCTCCCTTTCTCTGTTCTGACTCTTACAACTGCAGAGAATAAATGATCCACATTGTGGGGGAGGGAGAATTCCATAGAAGACCTATCACATTGGGGCTATGCTCATAGTGCCTCAGGTCAGAGCCAAATGTCCTTCAGAGAGCTCCATCATGTGACAGTCTGGTCAGATGGGATCTAGGGTCAGAGATCCCATTGGAACAGCAGTGTGGAGGCCTGGAGTGTCCAGGAACAGCTACAAGAAGGATAAAAGGCAATCCTGACACACACTGGAATCTTAGTGCTGTGACCCAAAGGTGTATTCCATTGCAGTCCCTTCCACCCTGCAGCCACTGGCAGATTCTGGAGACGTGGACCTCTGGTGAACAGTCCAGGCACGAGGGAAACTCACTCACTCATGTAAAGATCAGCAAAGACCCATTTCCTAGAAGGACAGCCCTGTTTACACGCCCAGTGGAATTCCAGCAGGTCTGCACACCATAGTGACAGCTGAGGCCATAGCGACGAATGCCTGACATAAAGGTCACCCAGTACCCAAAATGACTGGAGAGACTCACAGTGAAAGCCGCAGAGCTGGTCAAGATCCCTCCCTTGTCACCCTTCCTGGCATCACTCCCTGCAGGGCAGGAGAATGTACAGCAGGATTCTATGTCATCTTGTGTCAAGGTGGAGATAGTGGGAACTACCGCTGTGGGAAAGATCACGTCAAAAATTGTACCACAGTAGCCAGTGCAGGAATAAAAAGAGATGTCAGTGCAAGAACATCAAGCCCTGTCAGTCTCTGACCTTAACCTGGCTCCAGCAGCATAGACCCTGCAAGGCACTTCAGCTTATGGTGAGGATTAGGAAGCCTGAGATAAGAAGGATATCTTGGTGAGTGGATTCAATGTGTGGGAGGAGTTGAGCCTACTGTGGAGTCAGAGCTCAATCAGGATCATAAACCTTTTTTAGTAGGCAGACAGGGCCAGCATTATGAAGGTGAAGGTCAGGTGATAGGTAAACTTCCAAAAGAACATACCCTTTGTAACATCAGAACTGGGAAGCAGAAGAGAGCTGAGAAGGATCAGCTGAGGTTCTCCCTGAGAAGCTTGGGTAGCTGGTGGTCTTCTTAGGCCAGGAGAGAGAAATACACCTCTTCTTCTATTCCTATTTCAATCTACCTGCCAAGCTTGCTGCCTTCAGCATGGAAAGGGGCATCATATTGGCAGTGACATCTGTATGGAGCCCTAGTCCTAGCCTGCAACCTTCCATGGCCCCAAGTAGGTACCTGTCCCACTTTTTGTAATGCCACACCACTCAGATCTATCCAGGCCTCTCTTGGAACTTCAAGCCCATAGTGGATCAGCAGGATATTTATCTGGCTGGGTGGGACAGGGCCCAACTGACCACTCATGTTCCCCCTGTGTGTGATAGCAACCTGTTTCTCTTGTGTCATCACTCTGGCACTCTGGCAAAGAGCCTGTCTTCTAGAGAAGAAACAAAGAACCCACTTAACAGAGTGCTCAGGACATCACTCACTTGCCACCTTCCTTGGTCCTGATGGGCCAGCTGTAGTCAAAGTGGATAAGACCTGTGGACCTCACTGCTAGGGCTACAGGCCAGCTCTGACCTTGGCCACTGCAAGAGTACGTAGATCTTCAACCACCTAGTCCTCCTAGAAAGGCCAAGTGTAACAGGAACTTCGGCAACTTGACCTCCAAGCCCAACTATTACCATCCACAAAGAGGAATCCGGTAAACTCTAGATCAGAAATAAGGCCTCGTAAATGAGGATTAAGGTAGCAGTTTTCCCTTCCTGCCATTCCTTTCAGGCTTGCTGCTTGCAAACTAGTCCCTCTGCCTTGCATCTCAGCCAAAAACCTCATTTTCCTTTTACCTCAGTCCTATGCTGTCCCCTTATACCTAGTACATGAAGGTATTCAAATACAACTTTAATCATAACAATAGTATCATTTAGCATATTTAGCTACTGACATTCCTCAAAGGATTATTAAAGAGTATTAAAAAGGTAGAAGCCAACTTTCAGCTACAGAAGTTATGATGCAGCTCTTAGCGGGAATGGACTGCAAGCATATCCAGCCCACAAGGCAAGCGAGGCTAGGAGCTGGTGTCTTGAGAGAACCCTGTCTGCTAAAAAATAGTTCAAAAGGACCACATACCCTGTACTGACAGGAGTGAAAATGAATAGACAAACCTGGGAAAGGTGATTTCAAGAAATTTTATTTTTACTTTCCCTTTTTGGTCTAATATTCAAAATATTTTACAGTATGCCTGTGCCTACGCTACAATAGATCATAAAACTTTTTTTGAGAGAAATCTCAGGCATGCCCTGGAACTCACATGTATTTGTATACCTCACAGACACTTTCCTGCTTAGACAGCCTCGAGTTGCTGCTCACCGTCGGTGTAAATACAGAACAGTGTCCTGTAGCTACTCAACCAGACAGATTCTCAAAGTAGCCTCCTCCATCTCCACACTCTCTTGGCTGAAAGCACCAGGGGACTACTCTCATTTCTTTGTATGGCCCATGTTGACAGCATTCACAGACTGCAAATGAAGCCCTGGCTCTACAACAGGTTTTGGTGGCCCCTGTCTTGGGGCCACAGAGAAGTCATTCCCTACAGTCTAAGACACTTGTCATCTTGGAGTCGAATACATGCAGCTCAATCCTCCCTCCCAAACAGGTGGTGCTTTTCAAAGTAGCTCCGATCCCAGGCCAGCCTGTTCCCCAGGAGAGCCACAGTGTCTGGTGCCAGCCTGAACTTGGACCCTAGCCACCCTGGATGCCAGCATGTGTCTGCCCACAAGTAAACAGGCAAGACAGGAGAAAGCACTCAGAAACTCATCCATGCTCAAGCTCCTTGTGGATAGACACCCACCAAACAGAGACCACTGTAACAGATAAAGCCAAGCACAAATACAGGGAGGTTGCAGCCTTGCTAATGATCCTACCTTACATCGCACTATACGACACTAGATACAACTGAAACCAAGTCCACAACCCAGTGTTGGAAAGCCCAGCCTTGTAAAGGGTCCCAGAGAGGTAAGGCGTGGAGGCAGTTCCAGCTCTGCCTGGGACCCTATGGAAGCTGAGATAGAAAACGAAGATGGTACAGCTAGGCCGATATTCACTGAACAGAAGGTCACCGAGGGAGCACACTGGGCAAGTCTCTTTTGGGAAAGAACTGACCCCAGCCACCTTGACATCTCAGGGACTTCTCCCCAGAAGATAGGGCTGGAAACAGTATCCACACAGTCACATCTCAATGAGGTCATCACATGGGACAATGTGCTGCAGTTCTGCCAACCCCCAGGGTAAAGGATTCCCAGAACATCCCCTCTAGGAGATGGTCCCACATTTATTCCTCCTTGACCTTCACAGCCAGGACCAGGTGGAGTCAGCTGTTGCTTGAGCTTAAGTGGGTGTAGATGCACTTTCTCTATTCACACTTCCAGTCCACACTCTACAGGCCTTTTGTCTTCCTTGTAGCAGAGCACCAGAGCCCTGCTACATAGTACGCACCGCTCTTTTGCTCTCCTTGGCATCTATCTCAGCTCACTTCTGGCCCTAGACAGTAGAGCAGGACAGACTGAATTCCTAACACACAACCTACGAAGCCTCAGGAAGACTCTCACAATACCAAATTCTGCCAGTAGAGCCCGATCCTTTACACTGAGTCCTCATTTTCCTGTCTACCCCTTCCCCTCATTGATTGTCTCACACTTGAATATCTAGAAACCCTGACACGCTGAGCACTTCCTTCTCCTATCCAGACCCGCTAGCTAACCCTATAGCAGTGGGCAGGAGTCCGGTCTGGCCACTTGGATCCTCTCAGTATCTGTGGGTGCATCAACTTGCCCGGTCTTCAGCTCCAGTTCTTGCCACAGAGCATCTAGCTGTGATAGATGCCTGAGGACTACGTAGATGACTATGGTGACTATGGTGACTACAGTGGTACCACCCATACTAGCAAACACCTGCTCCCTTGGAGGGTGCTGCTGTGTGAGTCTGATCACAAGTGAGGGAATAGTTGTGCTTTGGCGAGGACCCAGTGACATTCACATGGGCCCTGTTACAGTCAAAGTGGCAGTACAGGCCTTGGTCTCAGACTATGGAAAGGCTGAGGGAGGCCCAGGGCTGGACTCATGCATGTGTACAATTAAAGTCTCATCCTTCTGCCAGCCTGGTCTGTAGGGTCTACATCATCATTCCTTCACGATTGGGAAACTGAGGCATAATCAGGGAAGGGCATGGAGCAAACTCACCTAGACTCTTAGTGAGGGAGCTAAGAGCTCCACCTACAGGCCAGGCCACTAAGACAGTTCCTTGAAACCAAGGACTCAGCCTTGAGTTTAGAAGGTGTGCCCCTACACTTTCCCATGGAATTTCCATCAAGCCCCAGTTTCTTTCCCAGGGGCTATCCTTCTTCCACACCACTAACAGCTCAGCCTCCCTGGGCACTTGGCCCAGCTCTGTGAGGTCCCCTATGGCCTCCAGCCCCTGCAGGGCTATGCAATATAGTCTGGGTCTCAGTCACTACGGATTGTAGAGTACTAGTGGTTACCACACAGCAGGACATCTGTTCAAATTTTTGGCTTCTGTCAGCCCTACTGGTAGCTAGATTTGATGACATCATGCAGTCCTCTCAAATGTCTCTGAATTTTGAACCATAAACTCTTCTCAATGACACAGCTCAAGAGAAAGAGTCACACACCTGTCAACACAGCCTCCCTCACTGCCCACTTTGGAGACAACCACAGAAGAGCAGGCTCAGCCTGTTCACCTCTAGCTGAGCTGCAGCCTGCCCAGAATTCCAAGATGCCAGGCCACAAGCTTCCCCAGAACCATTCCTAACATCAGAGAAATCATACAATGCTTCCCTTAGGTGGGCAGCATCAGGCCTCCCTTCACCTGGCCTGCACTGTTACCTGACCTGACCTCAAGGGCACTGTTGCTGCTGAGCAAGGGCAGGAACACATCAAGAGCCGCTGAGGCTGTGAAGCTGCCCTCTTCCTGGTGGTGACTAGCACGAACTCCTGTGCTAGAAAGAATAAAGCCTTGATAATCGCACCTCAGAGACTCAACTACCCCACACCTAAACTCCTCACCTCTACTACCAGAACCCTGCCCATCTAGCCTTCTTAGGGTGCTGAGGAACCACACAGAGCTCAGAGCTATCAGCGCCCCCAGACCCTGACCTGCTGTGGATAGCCTACCTCCCCCACCAATAGCCCATCACCCATAACCCAGTCCAGAGGCTACAGAGGAGCAGGATGGAGGCCTGTGAAAGCCTGCTGCACATCGGGGACACCATGACAGAAGGGGCAGAGAAAACTTTCTGGGCAGAGGGAGTGCTGGAGACCCCAGAGGTCTGGGCTGTCCCCTTTCAAGCCTTAGCATCTGTTTTAGTCAGCTAGGGCTGCTCTAACAGAAATACCACAGAGTGGATGGCTTTAACAAAGAAAGATTTATTCTTACACAGGCCGGTAGGTTGCAAGTCCATATTCAGGGTGTCCGTTCCAGGGAAAGACTTTCCCCTTGACGGCTCAGGAGGAAAGTCCGGTATTGCATCAGTCATTGCCCAGGGAGCGTCCTCACACAAGAACCTCTGGTCTGAAGGACGTGCTCTGCTCCCGGTGCTGCTTGCTTGATGGTAGCGAGGTTCTCAAATTGTCCTTGGTTCTTTTTCCTTTTATTCCTTGCAAGCTAAAAGCATTAAGGGTGGGGCAAGCCATACTCCAGGGAAACTTCCCCCATAGCAGGAATTCACAGCCCCACCCTAATCCTTTAACATACAGGTTAGTAAAACCACACAATGGAGGACATTTCCAAGATACTGGGAACCATATCCCAGCCACATGGTTGCACACATTTTTGGGGGGACACAATTCAAACCATG
Source organism: Heterohyrax brucei (assembly GCA_028571685.1). Lineage (NCBI taxonomy): Eukaryota > Metazoa > Chordata > Mammalia > Hyracoidea > Procaviidae > Heterohyrax > Heterohyrax brucei. The sequence continues at coordinate 31,878,653 of CM053161.1, forward strand.
ACATCCCACCCTTTGACAACCCAAAAATCACATCACAAAACATTTAACACATTCATCTCACCATAGCAAAATTATGTCCATCCATATAACAGAAGTCTTAAATCAGTTCCAAGTCCAAAATACAAAAACTCTTCTACATCTGTGAAACTTAGAAGGCATTAACAGGCAACAGGCAAGTCAACAGAACACATTACATTAGCCCTCAAAGCTTTGGAAATACTCTTACATTTTCTGAGACATTCTACACAACAGCAATGCTCTCCAGACTCTAGGTATCGGCCACACTCTCAGGTTTCTGAGTGGAGACCTCCAGCCCCGTGCTACAACTTTGCCTTCAAGGCCCACTTGGACAGAAACTCTGTCCCATTGGCTTTAGGAGCACCCTAAGCCCAACTGAGTGGCAATTCCACCCTTACGAACACAGCACGCCATGGTTCCACCCTTTCAAACCCCTAAGGTCATGGCCATACCTCTTGAGACTGAGGCAGCTCAGCTTCTCACGCTATCTGCCTCTTCAGCTTCAGCTTCCTATGGCCGCATGGCCTGGGCCTCAGGCCCACATCTGCCCTGCCGGGCAAGTGTTCCAAAGCTCTGTAGCTCCACTGGTTTAAGTGCCCGGAGGCACCCCACTCTTGCTGGAAAGCGTCCTGCCCAAAGGCACTCAACTCTCTCACTCCGTGGGTCAGCAAGGCCAGCTCACCGATTCAAGTGCCCAGAGGCACCCCGTTCCGCGAGGAAAACTCTGCGCAGGCACTGACCTCTCTCGCTCCACGGGTCGGCTCCAGCGCTGCCTCTGGTTCTGCTGCTGCCGCTGCCGCTGCTGCCGCTGCCGCTGCTGCCGGTCCTCTGTTGTTTCTCACCATCTGCGCCTTCTTCGTTACTTCTGAATCTTCTATCCATTCGCAGTTTCAAAGTGGCTTCCACATTTTAGGTATTTGCTAGAGCAGCACCCCACTCCCGGTACCAATTCTGTTTTAGTCAGCTAGGGCTGCTCTAACAGAATTACCACAGAGTGGATGGCTTTAACAAAGAAAGATTTATTCTTACACAGGCCGGTAGGTTGCAAGTCCATATTCAGGGTGTCCGTTCCAGGGAAAGACTTTCCCCTTGACGGCTCAGGAGGAAAGTCCGGTATTGCATCAGTCATTGCCCAGGGAGCGTCCTCACACAAGAACCTCTGGTCTGAAGGACGTGCTCTGCTCCCGGTGCTGCTTGCTTGATGGTAGCGAGGTTCTCAAATTGTCCTTGGTTCTTTTTCCTTTTATTCCTTGCAAGCTAAAAGCATTAAGGGTGGGGCAAGCCATACTCCAGGGAAACTTCCCCCATAGCAGGAATTCACAGCCCCACCCTAATCCTTTAACATACAGGTTAGTAAAACCACACAATGGAGGACATTTCCAAGATACTGGGAACCATATCCCAGCCACATGGTTGCACACATTTTTGGGGGGACACAATTCAAACCATGACAGCATCCTATACCAGAATGTCCCCAAGCACATTCCATTTGCCCCCCCCCCCCAAGCACCCAGCTTCCTTCCACCCCTTTGCTGGCTTCTCCTTTCCTCAAGGGAGAAGTACCAGGAAACCATACTAGATGGGGGTACAGAGGCTGAGGGCAGAAGATTTTGTATGGAGCTCTAATGCTGTGATATGATTATAGTTATGCTTACCACTGTGGCTTATTTCTCAGCAAATACTAGTCAAGACACCTACAGGAGCACAGAGAAGGACAGCCCATCCTTATCTTCCTTTCTACCTCTAGGGGTGCTGCCTGTCTCCAGGTCCCATCTCTACCCTTTACCATCTGGCCAGAGCAACAGTAGACAGTGATACTAGTGGAGGAGAGGGGTCCTGAGAGCAGAGGGGAGAGGTCCAGTACAGAATATTCTTTAGGCAGTCCTCCCCCATATCTCTCACCCCAATCTTTTTTTCCACCAAGATTCTCAGAGTCCCCAGACACCCTATGCCTTGACTTTGGGCATAGAGACTTTCTGTATGGGACTTTCTCGAGGTATGTTTACCCCCTTATGTTAATAAGGCAGTATTATTGACTATTATTATTGGATGTGTTTTAAGTCAATCTCTTTTGAAACACAGTGGAGCAGATTAAGCAAGCAAACTAGTACATAATACAAACACATGATCGTTGTAGAAATCTAGGAATAGAATCTGAAAAGAGACAAGGAACTTGACTCAGAGCAGACACACAGAGAGAAAACCCTCTTCTGGAGACAGAGCTCTGAATTCAAACCTCTAGCCTTCTACACTGGGAAAAAATACATTTCTATTTGATGAAGCCCCCCATGTGTGCTATTTTTCCTAAAGCAGCACTAGTTAAGATAAACTTTGACATACCAACATGGATTTGGGGGAGTACCTAAGCCATGTGCCCCATAACACAAGCTATCAGGTATAGGGCCACAGTGATAACATGACATTCTGGAACCTCATGTCCCTAGGGGGTAGAGGTGTCATAACAGACACCTCATCTGAGAAGTCCTTAAGAGTCTTTAAGCAGACAGACCAAAGTCAAACTCCAAATCAGGGTAATCTTGTTCATTATAGTTATAAACTGTCCACTGGCTTCAAATAGATAGCCCACAAAAGATCCCCTACTCCCTTGGGGTTGGTCAACATATCACAGCCACAATTCGGCATCTTGAACTCCCTAATCTACCATGACACCCCCTTTTCAACAGAGACAATAGGAAAGTTGGCCTGTCCATTGTGTCCTGGCCCTGTTCTAGCCATGGAATCCCTGGGCCCCTTATGTATACTTCTCTGCTCTTCATGAAGCATTGTACCCCACACCTCCTGACATGTTTACCCACCTGGGCAACAGGCTGTAGTATGTTCTGTTAAAAAGGCCATATGGCAGGGTTGTTTCCTTTTAGAATTATTTTACCCAGTAGATAGGCTCCAGAAGAGGCCCCAGGTAGGCACAAATGAGGGATATGATTTCTAGTAGGCCTATTAGTTATAACTAGCGTCTGTTCCCTGGCCCTGGCCCAGAAGTTGAATTTCTAGTGCTATAATCAGGAGCATTGCCCAGGAGGGTTGACAGTGCTAGCAAGACACTACATAAACAGGTCCAAGAAGCCAGGGCCTGACAAAGTTCCTTTCCTGGAGACAAGTCGCTCAGAGCCCATGGACCAGCCTGGCCTTCTGTGCATCACACCCCTCATTGTGTCTCCTCTAGGAGCCAACCTAAACCTGTTCACACTTCAGAAACAAAGAACCATCTCACAATGGCCTACTGGCTTCCTGAGCCTCTCCCTGGGCACTGATCTCCTGATCCATCCTCATGAGAACTACTCACATAGCATAGGCCCCCTATGTCAGCCTTTCTGCACAGGTACCACACCAGTGAGAGAAGTGTGGGCACTCCACTATGTCCCTCCCTTCCATGAGAACAGTCCCCAGGGGACTGAGCTTCTCCCTAATCTGCAGAGTAACTTGTCACCTCAGACCCATTCTCAGAGGCCTGCAGCACAGGGACTGGGCCTGCCTGCCTTTCTGTCCCATGTGCAGAGAAAGGCACTGAGCATAGAGGCAGGGTCCAGGGCACTAGTGGCCTGGGACATTGGAACACTCAAAAGAGGAACAAGCAGGCCAGGGGACTCTAAAGCAGGACATTTGTCAAGGACTCTCTCACTGTTTAATAATGATATGTATCATAGTTTCAGACTCGACAGAAAAAATTTGCCTCTCAACTCTCAGGGCACCATAATCAAGATCAGCAGTAGATTCAGGGATACCATCCATTCGCCCATTAGTTGGGGACTTCCAGCCACCCCAATCTCAGCGTGTACTTGAACTCCAACTGTCCTGAATGCTAGCATGTGTCTCGTGACGTGAAGTCAAGAAAGACAGGAAGGATGACCAGACGCCTCACCCCGAGAAAGCTCCCTTTGTACAGACACCTTGCACCCAGAGACTACTGTACCCTATAGAAACAGATGTCAATGCAGGGAAGCCATAGCCTTGCTAGCAACTGCACCTTACTCTGAGAGGAAGCACTATTCCTTCTGATGCCCAGTGGGCATGACTAAAGTCAAGTCCCCCCATCCCAACATGGAGTAACACACACTTGGAGAGGATTCTCATGAAGATCAAATGGGGTATTAGTGCCACTTTTCCCTGGGCGCCTCCAGAGTGTTACAAAGAAACACTGCAGTTGGGTTGGATTTCACAACCCAGAAGGCTCCTGGAACAGAGTGTCAAGTAGATCCCCTGTAGGCAGGAACTGATTTCTAGAGTGACATGATCTGCAATCCACCTCAAGGTCTCCGGAGTTGTCCCCTGAGAAGAGGGGTAGTGCAGGGATTTCTACATACGAGTGTCTCAGTGAGGTCCTCCCCTAGGAAACTGTGCTGGAAATATGCCAGCCACCTGTGGGGTTCCAGAACCCCTCCAGGAGCTGACTCCATAAGAATCCTTCCTTGGCCTTCTACGTCAGGAAGCAGGTGGGGTCAAGTGGGACCTGACCTCTGTGGGTCCTGATGCATTTTTTCTAAGAAAAGCCATGCTCACATTCTGTAGATTCTCCTTCTTTCTCCGAGCACAGTACCAGAGCCCCACCACCTCACGCCACTCTTTGTTTTTCTTTCCCTGGAATCCATCCCAGCCTGCCCCAGGCCCCCGCAGGCCATGCTGGACATATCAAGTTCCTATAACCCCACCTGAGCCCAGATAGGAGATCCCTAAACATAGTGATATTGGCTAGTACAGCCAGCCCGCCATTCATGGTATCCCCATTCTCCTTCCCCACATGCCCTCTCTTTGTCATCTACACCTTCAGATTTTCACCATCACTGACAGCACGAGCACTTCTTCACCCACCCTCCAAGCCTACTAGCTGTTTGCAGCTCACAGAGCGCAACCTCACAGAGTGAGGTTGAACACCTGAACCATCTCTGTTTCTGTGGATCCAGAGAGCCTGTGTCAAGTCCAACCCAGTTACTGTCACAGAATGGCAAGCCATGGAAGATTACTATGATTTTACGCCCATGGTGGCAACACATAAAGTGCCAATACCTGCTTCACACAAGTCCCAGTGTCTCCCAGATCCTTTAAGGTGGAGAGCTGGAGTGTGCCCCTCTGACACTATGGCCACTGGGAGTGAGTAGATAGTTAGACTTGGAGTTGGGACCCCAGCGATTATTACATGGTCCCAGGGATGTTTGAAGAGGCATTTTAGGCGGGGTCTTAGAAAAGGCAAATGCTCAAGGAGACACAGAACTGGAGCACAGTGTGTATAAAATTAACCCCTTATCCTCTCCCAGATCATTCCATGAAGGCTCCACCATCATTCCATCAGCGTAAGGAAACTGAGTCATGACCACCAAAGAGCCTAAGGCAGGCTCACTCATACCACCAAGGAGGGAGCTAAGAGACCCAGCTACTGATCTGGGCCATAGAGACAATCCCTGGAAACTAAGAACTCAGACAGAAGCCTGAAGATTGTGCCCCTGTTATTTCTTAGGGGGCACTCCATCAAACTCCTGCTGTCTTTCCCCGGGGATAGTCTTCCCAAACCATGGGTACCTCAGCCTCCCAAAGGCACAAGTCAAGCATTCTGAGTTCCTCTTTGGCCCTCTAACTACTGCCAAGGCACATAATGTTGTCTGGATCCTTATCACTCTGAGTGGTGGAGTAGCAATGGTTAATACCATGGAATGATCTCTGTTTAGCATCATCTGGATCCTAGCCCTGTTGGTAGGTAAAATTTGTCACTTCATGCTGTCATTCCAATGGAACTGGAGGTTGGAAGCATGATAGCCTCTCTGTAACAAGGCTACAGAGGCACAGCCACATGATTGTGATCAGCAACGACCCTTACTCACTGCCTAAATGAGAGACACCTGTGCAGGAGAGGGCTGTGTCCATCCATCTCCAGCTGAGTTGAGCAGTACCTAGACCCTCAGGTCCCCAGGTCCAGCTTCCCTAACATCACCCCTAACTCTTCAGAGGAACCATACACAGCTTCCCTCAGACAGGCAGACATCCTTCCCATGGCCTGCACTGACTCTCAGCCTAACATCAAGGAATCTTTTGTCTCTGAGCAGAGACAAGAGGAGACCCAGGACCTCTAAGGCTGTGAGGCTGCCTATGTCCCGGTGATGGCAAGCATGAGCTGTTGTACAAAGAAGGGTGATGCCTTGCAAACTGAGCCACAATCAGTCCTACCCGGCACAGCACCTCCCAAACTGAACCAGCAGAACAATCACCCCATCCCTGAGGACTCATGCAGAAGTTACAGGTGCCAATGTCTCCTGGCTCTGCTTTGTGCTGAACAGCAACCTCCCAATGCAACCACTGACTACAACCCAGTCTAGAGGCCACAGAGGGCAGAACGAAGGCTTCTGCAAAGCACTCCCCTGACAGGGTCACCACTCCAGTGATGCCAAAAGGACTGTCTGGGCAGAGAGGGGTGTGGCGGGCCTTAATGCTCCGAGTGGCCTCCTTTCAGGCTCCAGTGCCCATTATTAGAGTGTCACCACGCACATTTCATTGCCTAGGGCACTCAGCTGTGGCTTCTCACTCTTCCTTTTTGCTGTCTTCTCTTCCCTCAAGGGAGAAGTACCAGGAAACCATGACAAATGGGGTCACAGAGGCTAGATGCCTGAGATTTTGTACAAGGCTCTAATGACGTGATACTATTATAGTAACTGGGTTTACCACTGTGGCTGACTTCCCAGCAAATACCAGCCCCAAATACCTTCAGTGGTAGACAGGCATAAAACCCATTCCAACCTCCCTTTTCCTGCCCCTATAGGTGGGGCCTGTTTCTGGGTCCATTTCCTACACCCAGGACCTGGCCAGGGCAGCAGTAGACAGTGATGCACCATTCTTGCCCTCCTCTTGTCTCTTCTTCCTGACTCCCACGACTACAGAGAATAAAAGACCTACATTGTGGGGAAGGGAGAGTTCTATAGAAGACCTGTCACGTTGTGGCTATTCTCATCATGTCTCAGGCCAGAGCCAAATGGCCTCCAGAGGTCTCCATTATGTGACAGTCTAGCCAGCCAGGATCTAGGGATGGAGATCTCATTGAAACAGCAGTGTGGAGCCCTGGAGTGCCCGGAACAGCTACAAGAGCGATACCAGGCAATCCTGACACACGCTGGAATCCCAGTGCTGTAACCCAAAGGCTTACTCCACTGCAGTCCCTTCCACCATGCAGCCAGTGGCAGATTCTGATCTGTGCTTTGCTATGGAGATGCGGACCTCTGATTAAACAGCCCAGGGCTGAGGGAAACTCACTCAGTCATGTGAAGATCAGAAAAGACTCATTTCCTAGAAGGGCAGCCCTATCCACACACCCAGTGGAATTTCAGCAGGTCCATACACCACAGTTACAGCTGAGCCCATAGTGACAAATGTCTGACGTAAGGGTCACCCAGTACCCACAATGACTGGAAAGAATCACAGTCAAAGCTATAGAGCTGGTGAAGACCCCTCCCTTGCAATCCTTCCTGGCATCACTCCCTAAAGGGCAAAAGAATGTACAGCAGGATACTACACCGCCCTGGGTCAAGGTGGAGATACTGGGAACTACCACTGTGGGAAAGATCACGTCAAAATGTATACTACACCAGCCTGTGCAGGAATAAAAAGAGATGTCAGTGCAAGAACACCAAGCCCTGTCAGTCTCTGCCCTTAACCTGGCTCCAGCCTCATGGACCCTGGAAGGGGCTTCGGTTCATGGTGAGGATTAGGAAGCTTGAGCTAGGAAGGATGTCTTGGTGAGTGGATTCAATGGGTGGGAGGATGTGGTGGTCAGGATTATGTCAACTTGGCTACTACATATTTGGTTGCTGTATTAAGTGGCAGGGCGGGATTTGTGGTGGCTCCCTGCCCCTCGGCTCTCATCTTGCGACCCTTTACTACAGTGACTGGTCGCTCACGTGGCCAGGAGCTCCTGCTCTCCTTTTCCAGCATCTGGTTCTTGGACTTGAACTAGCAGCTGTTGGACTCATCAGTCCTTACAGTCGGCACTTGAGAGTCCTGCTTCCTGACCTGCTGATCCTGGGTTTGCCAGCCTCTGTCGCTTTGTCTCGCCACCGGCTTGGGAGCCACTGACCTACACAACTGGTGATCTAGAACTCTGGTCTCTGACTTGCTGACTTTGGGTTCCTCAGCTTCCGTGGCCACGTGAGGCTTGTGCCAGAGCTTGGGACATTCAGCTTCTGTGATTACGTGAGCTGTTTCCTATACCTGTATCTATCTATCTATATATTATAAATCTTTCCTTGTACCTACATGTGTTACTGGTTTTGCGTCCCTAGAAAATGCAGCCTAAGACAGAGGAGATGAGCCTATTGTGGAGTCAGAGCTCCATCAGAAACATAGACCTTTTTTAAGTAGGCAGACGGGGCCAGTATTGTGAAGGTGAAGTTGAGCTGATAGGTAAACTTCCTTGAACTTGGAAGCAGAAGTGAGCTGAGAAGGATGAGCTGAGGTTCTCCCTGGGGAGCCTGGGTAGTTGGTGGTCTTCTTAGGCCAAGAGAGAGAAATGCACCTCTTCTATTCCTATTTCAACCTACATGTTGCCCAGTCAAGCTGGACATGAAAAGGGGCATCATACTAGCTGTGACATCTGTATGGAGCCCCAATCCCAGCCCGTACCCTCGCGTGGCCCTCAGTACGTACCTGTCCCACCTTCTGGGATACCACCCCAGTCAGTCAGTATCTTTGCTTCTCTTGAAACATCAGACCCAGAGTGGAGCAGCAGGATATTCATCTGGCTGGATGTTATAGGCTGAACTGACTACTCATGTTACCCTCATGCACGACACCAACCTGTTCCTCTTGTGTCGTCACTCTGGCACACTGGCACAAAGCCTGTCTTCTAGAGAAGAAACAGATAACCCACTTAACAGAAGTGCTCAGGACATCACTCACTTGTCACCTTTTTTAGTCCTGATGGGCCAGCTCTAGCCAAAGTGGATGGGACCTGTGGACCTCACTGTTTGGGCTACAGGCCACGTCCGACCTTGGCCACTGCAAGGGTATATAGACCTCCAACCACCCAGTCCTCCTAGAAAGAGCTAGTCTACCAAGAACTTTGGCAACTCAGCCTCCAAGCCTCACCTTCCACAAAGAGGAATCCACTAAGCTCTAGACAAGAAATAAGACCTCATAAACGAGTATTAAGGCAGCAGTTTTCCCTTGCTGCCATTCCTTCCAGCCCTGCTGCTTCCAAACAAGTCCCTCTGCCTTGCTTGTCAGCCAAAAACCTCATCTTTCTTTGACCTCAGTCCCCTTACACCTAGCACATGAAGGTATTCAAATACTGTTTTTATCATAGCAATAGTATCAACTTACATGTTTATCTGTAGATGTTCCTCAAAGGATTACTAAAGAGTTTTAAAAAATTGAATGCAACTTTTGGCTACTGAAGTTATGATGCAGCTGTTAGTGGGAATGGACTATAGGCATATCCAGCCTACAAGGCAAGCGAGGCTAGGAGCTGGCGTCTTGAGAGAACTTTGTCTGCTTACAAATAGTTCAAAAAGACCACACGCCTCGTACTGACAGGAGTGAAAATGAACGAATCAACCTGGGAAAGGTGATTTCAAGAAATTTTATTTTTACTTTCCCTTTTTGGTCTAATATTCAAAATATTTTACAGTGTGCCTTTGCCTACGCTACAATAGATCATAAAACTTTTTTTGAGAGAAATCTCAGGCATGCCCTGGAACTCTCATGTATTTGTATGTCTCACAGACACTTTCCTGCTTAGACAGCCTCTAGTTCCTTCTCACCGTCAATGTAGATACAGAGCAATGTCCTGTAGCTACTCAACCAGGCAGATTCTCAAAGTAGCCTTCTCCACCTCCACACTCTCTTGGCTGAAAGCACCAGGGGACTACTCTCATTTCTCTGTATGGCCCATGTTGACAGCATTCACAGACTGCAAATGAAGCCCTGCCTCTGCAACGGGCTCTGGCAGCCCCTTTCCTGGTTTGTATCACATGCAAACAGAGAAGTCATTCCCTGCACTCTAAGAGACTGGGCATCTTGGAGTCCAGCTCATGCAGCTCAATCCTTCCTCCTCCAAACAGGTGGCGCTTTCCAAACTCACTCCCATCCTAGGCCAGTCTGTTCCCCAGGAAAGCCACAGTGTCTGGTGCTAGCCATAACTTGGACCCTAGCCACCCAGGATATCAGCAGGTATCCTGCCCACAAGTAGACAGGCAAGACAGGAGAAAGCACCCAGAAACTCATCCATGCTCAAGCTCCTGGTGGGTAGACACCCACCACACAGAAACCACTGTGACACAGAAAGCCAAGCACAGATACAGGGAGGTTGCAGCCTTGCTAATGATCCTACCTTACATCGCACTATACGCCACTAGATACAACTGAAACCAAGTCCACAACCCAGTGTGGGAAAGCCCAGCCTTGTAAAGGGTTCCAGAGAGGTAAGGCGTGGAGGCAGTTCCAGCTCCGCCTGGGATGCTATGGAAGCTGACATAGAAAACCAAGACGGTAGGCTGATATTCACTGAACAGAAGTTCACTGAGAGAGCATATTGGGCAAGAGCTGATTCCTAGCCTGTTGTGACCCCACTCACCTTGATGTTCTCCAGGGACTTCTCCTCAGAAGATGGCGAGTAAAATATTGTCCACATAGTCACAGCTCAACGAGATCATTACATGGGACAATTTCTGCAGTTCTGACAACCCCCAGGGGAGAGGATTCCCGCAGCATCCCGTCTAGGAGCTGACCTCACAGGTATTGTTCCTTTGCCTGCGCAGCCAGGAAGGTGGAGTCAGCTGTTGCTTGAGCTTACATGGGCCTAGATACGGTCTCTCTGTCACATTTCCAGTCCAAACTATAAAGGTCTTTTCATCATAGCAGAGTACCAGAGCCCTGCTACGTAGTATCCGCCACTCTTTTCTTCTCCTTGGCATCCTATCCCAGCCACCTCTGGCCCTTAACAGTAGTGCAGGACAGACTAAATTCTTAACACACAACCTATGATGCCTCCGGAGGACTCCCACAACCCCAGATTCTGCCAGTACAGCCAGACCCGTTACTCTTATCTACCCATTCCCCTCGCTGATTGTCTTATGCTTGAATGTCTAGAAACACTCACAAGCTGAGCATATCCTTCTGTGAGCCAACCCCACAAGCTAGACCTCTAGCTGTGGACAGGAGGCCTGTCTGGCCACTTGGATCTTCTCACCACCCCAGAATCAGAGGTGAGGGAAGGAGAGGGCAGTTGGAGGTTTCTGTTTGATCTGATCACCTCAAGACAGGAAACAGTTGTGCTTTGGTGACTACTGAGTAATGATCACAAGGGCCCTGTCATGGTCAAAGTGGCAGTGCAGGCCTTGGACTCAGACCTGGGAAAGGCTGAGGGAAGCCCAGGGCCGGCTTAATGAGTGTACAATTAAATTCTCATCTGTCTGCCCACCTGATCTCCAGGGACTCCATCATCACTTCTTCACTGAGGCATAATCAGGGGATCGCATGGGGCAAACTCATCTAGATTCTTAGCACGGTTGCTAAGAGCCCCAGCTGCAGGCCCAGGCCACTAAGACAATTCCTGGAAACCAAGGACTCAGCCGTGTGTCTAGAGAGTGTGCCCCTACACTTTCCCATGGAACCTTCATTAAGCCCCACTCTCTTTCCCGGGGGATATCCTTCTGCCACACCATTAGCAGCTCAGCCTCCCAGGGGTATATGGCCCAGCCATCTGAGGTCCTCTGTGGCCTCCAGCCCCCGCAGGGCTGTGTAATGCAGGCTGGGTCCCAGTCACTGTGGTTGGTGGAGTACTAGTAGTTGCCATAGAGCACACCACCTGTTCCAACTTTCAGCTTCCTTCAGCCCTATTGGTAGCTAGGTTTGGTGACCACATGCAGTCCTCTCAAAGGTCCCTGAGTTTTGAACCAGAAAACTGTCTCAATAACAAGGCTCAGGAGAAGGACCCACACACCTAGTCAACACAGCCTCCCTCACTGCCCACTTTGGAGGCAACCACAGAGGAGCAGGCTCAGCTAATTCCCCTCCAGCTGAGCTGAAGGCTGCCAGAATTCTAGGTTCCCAGGTCACAGCTTCCACAGAAGCTTTCCTAACAGTTCAGAGAAACCACACAACACTTCCCTCAGGTGGGCAGCATCAGGCGTCCCTTCCTTTGGCTTGCACTGGTACCTGACCTGACCTCAAGGACACTCTTGCTGCTCAGCAAGGGCAGGAACAAATCAAGGACCTCCAAGGCTATGAAGATGTCCCTCTTCCTGGTGTTGGCCAGCATGAGCTCCTGATCTAGAAACAATGAGGTCTTGATAACTGTACCCCACCCAAAAGCTCCTCACTTCTACCACCAGACCCCCTGCCAATCTAGCCCCCATAAGGCATTGAGGAACCACACAGAGTTCAGAGCTGTCAGTGACCCTAGATTCTGATCTGTTGTGGACAACATCCTCCCATAGCCCACTACCCACAACCCAGTCCAGAGGCTGCAGAGGAGCAGGATGGAGGCCTGTCACAGACTGCTGCGCATCAAGGCCACCATGACAGAAGAGGCAGAGAAAACTATCTGGACAGAGAACGGTGCTAAAGGTGCCAGGGCTCAGGATGTCCCCCTTCAAGCCCTAGTATCTCATACCAGCATGTCCCCAAGCACACTTCACTTGCCCCTAGGCAGCCAGCCCTCACTTTCCTTCCACCATTTGCTGGCGCCTCCTTCCCTCGAGGGAGAAGTACCGGGAAACTGTACAAGATGGGGGTAACAAGATTTTGAAGGCATAAGATATTGTATGAGGCTCTAATGCAGTGATACTATAGTAGTTATAGTTACCACTGTGGCTTATTTCTCAGCAAATACCAGTCAAGACACTGCAGGAGCACAGAGTAGAACCACTCATCCTCATCAGGCCTCCTACCACTAGGGATGCCACCTGTCTCCAAGTCCCCTTTCCACCTTCAACATCCGGCCAGGGCAGCAGTACACAGTGGTTAGACAGTGATACTAGTGGGGGGGCGGGGCTGGCAGAGAAGCGGGAAGGTCCAGTCTAGGATGTTCTTTTGGCTGTCCTTCCCATAACACCCTCCCCAGTGTTTTCTTCCACCAGGGTTCTTGGAGCCCCTAAGTGCCCTGTGTTTTTACTTTGGGCGGGGAGACTTCCTGTGTAGAACTTTCTCAAGGTTTGATTACCCTCCTGTGTTACTCAGGCAGTGTTACTGTAGGATGTGCTTTGAGTCAATCCCTTGTGAGATCCAGCAGAGCAGATTAAGCAAGTAAATGAGTACATAATACAAACTCATGATCTTCCGAGGAATCCAGGAATAGAAGCTCGAAAGAGACAAGGACCTTGACTCAGAGCAGACCCAAAGAGGGAAAGCCCTCCTCTAGAGAGAGAGATCTGAATTCAAACTTCTAGCCTTCTAAACTTGGAAAAAATGTCTGATGAAGCCACCAACTTGTGGTAGTTTTTCCTAGAGCAGCACTAGTAAAGTAAGACAGATTTTGACACACCGATGTGGATTTGGGAGAGTACCAATGCCATGTGTCCCATGACACAAGCCAGCAGGTATGGCGCCACAGAGGTAACATGACTTTCTGGATCCTCCTGCACTTCAGAGGGTGGGTGGGGTCACAACAGAGACCTCGTCTGAGAAGTCCTTAAAAGTCTTTAAACAGACAGGCCAAAGTCAAACTCCAAATCAGGGTAGTCTTGTTCATTGTAGATATAAATTGTCTGCTGGCTTCAAATAGAAAGCCCATAGAAGTTTCTCTAACTCCTTTGAGGTTGGTCAACACCTCACGGCCATAATTCGGCATCTCAAACACACTACTATACCATGACACCTCCTTTACAACAGAGACAATAGGAAAGTTGGCCTACCCCTTGTGTGCTAGCCCTGTTCTAGCCGTGGAGTCCCTTGGCCTCTTATTTCTCTTCTCTGTCTTTCACACAGCATTGCACTCACACCTCCTAAAGGGTTTACCCAACTGGGCAACAGGCTGCAGTAAAAAATTACTCTCACGGTCTGTGAGGAAGGCCATGTTGCAGGGTAGTTTCCTTTTAGAATTCTTTTACCCAAGATAGGCTCCAGAAGAGGCCCCAGGCAGGCACAATTGAAGGATACGTTGTCTAGTAAGCCTATTAGTTCAAACTAACCTCTGTTGACTGGCCTTGTCCCAGAAGATGAATCTCATGTGCTATAACCAAGACATTGCCCAAGAGGGTTGACAGTGCCAGAAGGACACTAGATAACCAGGTCTCAGAAGCAAGGGCCTAGAACAGTCCCTTTCCTGGGGACAAGTCATGCAAAGCCTATGGACCAGCCTGGCCTTCTGTGCATCACATCCCTCACTGCCTCTCCTCTAGGAGCCAACCTAGACCTGTTCACACTTTAGAAGCAAAAAACCATCTCATAATGGCCTACTAGCTTCCTGAGTCTCTCCCTGGGTACTGGTCACATGGTCGATCTACAGGGGAACTACCCACAGAACATAGACTCCCTATGTCAGCCTTTCTGCACAGGTCCCACACCAGTGAAAGAGATGTGAGCACTTCACTATGTCCCTTCCTTCCATGAGAACAGTTCCCAGGGGCTGAGCTACTCCTTAATCTACAGAGTATTGTGTCACCTCAGATCCATTCCCACAGGTCTACAGCACAGCCTGCCTTTCTGTCACATGTGCAGAGAAAGGCACTAAGCATAGATCCAGGGTCCAGGGCACTGGTGACCTGGGACATTGGAGCATTCAGAAGAGACAGGAGCACGTAAGCGGACTCTAAAGTAAGACATTTGTTAAGGAGTCTCCCACTGTATAATAATAAGTAGCACAGTGACAGTCCTGATAGAAAAAACCTGCCTCTCAGTGCTAACCAGGGTCAGCACTAGATTCAGGGATATCATCCTTTCACCTCTTGGCTGGGGACTTCCCAGCCACCCCACATCTCAGCACGTACTTGGACACCAGCTGTCCTGAATGCTGGCATGTGTCTGGCCATATGAAGTCAAATAAGAGAGGAAAGACTACCAATAACCTCACTCCTGAGAAAGCTCCCTTTGTACAGACACCGTGCACCCAGAGACCACCGTGGCCCACAAAAACAGATGTCAATGCAGGGAAGCCACAGCCTTGCTAGTAATGGTACGTTACTCTGAGAGAAAGCACTTTTCCTTCTGACGCCCAGTGGGCATGACTGAAGTCAAGCCACCCACTGCAACATGGAGTGACCCATACTTGGAGAGGATTCCCAAGAAGTACAAATGCGGTGTTAGTGCCACCTTTCCTTGGGAGGCTCCAGAGGGTGACAGAGGAAAGAACATTGCAGTTGGAATGGATTTTACTGTCCATAAGGCTCCTGGGACACTGTGTCAAGCAGAGCTCCTGTAGGTGGGAACTGATTTCTAGACTGTCATGATCCTCAGCCCACCTCAAGGTCTCCAGGGTTGTTCCATGAGAAGAGTTGTAGTGCAGAGGTTTTTACACATGAGTGCCTCACTGAGGTTCTCCACTGAGACACTGCTGGAAGTGTGCCTGCCCCCTTTGAAGGGGGTGTCAGAGCTCCTCCAGGAGCCAGCTCTACAGGAATCCCTCCTTGGCCTTCTAAGCCAGGACGCAGGTAGGGTCAAGAGGGACCTGATCTCTGTGGGTCCTGATGCAGTTTCTCTAAGCAATGCCATGCCCACATTCTGCAGGCCTTCCCTCTTCCAGCACAGCCCCGGAACTCATCTCTCTTTTCTTCTCTCTGGCATCCATCCCAGCCTGCACCAGGTCCCTGCAAGCCAAACTGCACTGAATGAGTTCCTACCACCCCACCTGAGGCCCCACAGGAGATACCTAAAGACACTGTGATTGGCACAGCCAGAACACCATTCAAGGTGTCCCTATTCTCCTGCCCCCTAAATGCCACCTCTTTGTCATCTACACCTTTAGACATCCACCATCACTGATAGCCCGAGATCTTCTTCACCCTCCCTCTTAGTCCAACAGCTGTCTCTAGCTGTGTTCACAGAGTGAGGTTGAACATCTGAACCATCTCTGTTTCTGTGGATGCAGCCACCTGCCTCAGATCCAACCCCAGTTATTGTCACAGAATGTCAAGATGTGGAAGATTACTATGATTTTATGACCATGGTGGCACCATATAGACTACCAATATCTGCTTCCTACAGGTTCCAGTGTCTCCCAGGTCCTGCAAAGAGGGGAGTTGGAGTGCACCACTCTGAGAGTCTGGCCACTTGGCCTGCATAGATAGTTAAACTTGGAGTTAGGACCCTGGTGATTACTACACGGGCCCAGGTATGTTTGAAGTGGCATTGCAGGCCTGGTGTTGGAAGACGCAAATACTCAAGAGACACAGGGCTGGAGTCCAGTCTGTATAAAATTATCCTCTTATCCTCTCCCAGATCATTCCATTGAGGCTCCATCATAACTATCTACCATAGGTGTTTTAGTCCGCTAAGGCTGCTCTAACAGAAATAACACAGAGTGGATGGCTTTAACAAAGGAAGCCTTAATGTTCACAGTCCAGTAAGCTACAAGTTCATATTCAGGGTGTCCACTCCAGGGGTAGGCTTTCCCTTTGTTGGCTCTGGAGGAAAGTCTGGTATTGCATCAGTCTTTGTCCAGGGAGCATCTTCTCGCAGGAACCTCAGGTCTCAAGGATGTGCTCTTCTCCCTTTACTGCTTTCTTGATGGTAGGAGGTTCCCAAAGCTCTGCTTGCTTCTCTTTCCTTTTATCTCTTCTAGGATGAAAGGATTAAGGGTAGAGCAAGGTGTACTCCAGGGAAACTCCCTTTACAGTAGAGCAGGGAGGTGATCTTATAAAGGGATTGACAGTCCCACCTTAATCCTTTAACATACAACGTAGGAAAACTACAAAATGGAAGACAGTCACAAGATACTGGGAATCATGGCCCAGCCACATGGCTACACATATTTTTGGGGGGTACACCATTCAATCCATGACAATAGGGAGACTGAGTCATGGCTACCAAAGAGCCTGAGGCAGGCTCACTCACACTGTCAGGAAGTCAGTTGAGGGACTGAGCTACTGACCCAGGCCACAGAGACAATCCTTGGAAACTAAGGACTCTAGACATAAGCCTGGAGATTGTGCCCTCATTATATCTTAGGGGGCATTCCATCAAACCCTTACTCTCTTTCTCTGGTGATATTCTTCCCAAACCGTGGGCAGCTCAGCCTCCCAAAGGCACAAGTCAAGCATTCTGAGTTCCTCTGTGGCCCTCCAACTGCTGACAGTGCGCACAGTATTGTCCGGATCACTATCACTCTGAGTGGTGGAGTAGTAATGGTTAACACCATGAAATGATTCCTGTTCAATGTCTCCTGGATCCTGCTGGCCCTGTTGCTAGATAGTCCTGGTCACCTCATGCTGTCCTTTTAACAGTGCCAGAGGCTGGAAGCATGATTGCCTCTCTATAACAAGGCTCCAGAAGCACAGCCACATGATTGTCATCAGCAACGACCCTTACTCACTACCTACATGGGGGGCACTGGTGCAGGAGAGTGCTGTGTCCATCCATCTCCAGCTGAGTTGAGCAGTACCCAGATCCTTAGGTCCCCAGGCCCAGCATCCCTAGCACCACCCCTAACTCTTCAAAGGAAACTCAAGCAACTTGTCTCAGGCAGGTGGACTCAGGCAACCCTTCCCATGGCCTGCACTGAATCCTAGCCTGACCTCATGGAATCTCTTGCCCCTGAACAGGGACAAGAAGAGATCCAGGACCTCTAAGGCTGTGAGGCTGCCTATGTCCCGGTGATGGCCGGCATGACCTGTTGTACAATGAAGGGTGAGGCCTTGCTAACTGAGCCATAATCAATCCTATCCAAGCCACCACCTCCCACCCCGAACCAGTAGAACCCTCACCCCTACCCCTGAGGGCCTATGTAGAACTTACAGGTGCCGATGTCCCCAGGCCCTGCTTTTCCCTGGATAGCCAACTTCCAAAGCAACCACTGACCACAGCCCAGTCTTGAGGCCACAGAAGGCAGAATGAAGGCCTTTGAAAGCACCACCACACCATGGCCACTATTCAAGAGATGCCAAAAGGACTGTCTGGACAGAGAGGCGTGTGGCAGGTCTTAGTGCTGCAAGTTGCCCCCCTTCAAGCCCCAGTGTCCTTTATAAGAGTGTCACCATGCACCTTTCACTCCCCAAGGCACCCAACTCTGGCCTATCCCTCCTCTCTTCTGCTGTCTTCTCTTCCCTCATGGGAGAAGCACCAGGAAACCATGCCAGCTGGGGGTGCAGAGGCTACATGCCTGAGATTTTGTACAAGGCTCTAATGATGTGATACTTATTATAGTAGTGGTTGGAGTTACCACGGTGGCTGGCTTCCCAGCAAATACCAGCCCAAACACCTTCAGGGGCAGACAACCATACAACCCATTACAAGCTCCCTTCCTGCCCCTAGAGGTGGGGCCTGTCTCTGTCATGTCTAGCAACCCAGTGACCAATACTGGGAAAAATCCATATCAGAGGGAAACAGGAAAGGGCATGAGAAAAAACTCACTCACATCACACAAAGTTGAGGCCAGGTGGGACCAAGGTCTGTGATGGAGAGCAATGGCCGCCGTTCCTCAACAGGAAACTTTATTTATATGGTTTCAATCAGGAGGAGGTTAGCAAGGCAGTCTATTTTGCCAAAACTGGTTACAGTGGTATTGGGACATCTCAGGATTGGCTGATCAATACACGGAAGTATCATCAAGGCACGAGGTAGGGGAAAGAGGCAAAGGTCAGGCTTTCTCAGAGGCTCTGTAGTACTCAAGGAAGGCTTGAACATTGGTGGGGAGGTATCAGCAAGGTGGTAGATAAGAGGAAGGAGAGAGAGAGAGACAAAGATCAGGCTTTCCTAGAGGTTCTGCCATGCCCAAGAAAAGCCTAAGCCTACATCAGTAAGACAATAGGTGGCACAGCACATTCCTGACTGCCTGTTGCATGTCTCCAGGTCCCATTTCCTCCACCCAGGACCTGGGCAGGGCAGCAGTAGACAGTGATGCTGGTGGAGTGGTGGTGCCCTGGCAGCTGGGGCGGGGGAGAAGGCTTTATAAAGGATGCTCCTTTGCCACCCCTACGCTGTTCTTGTCCTCTCTTTGTCTCTCCCTCCTGACTCCTGCGACTACAGAGAATAAAATGTCCACAGTGTGAAAAAAGGGGAATTCCATAGAAGACCCTGTCATAGTGTGGCTACCCTCACAGTGCCTCAGGCCAGAGCCAAATGTCCCCCCGAGGGCTCTGTCATGTGGCAGCCTAGTCTGCCAGGATGTAGGGTCAGAAATCCCATTGGAACAGCAGCATGGAGGCCTGGAATGCTCACAGACAGCTACAAGGGGTATACCATGCAATCCTGACATATGCTGGAATCACAGTGCTGTGACCCAAAGGTTTAGTCCATTGCAGTCCCCTCCACCCTGCAGCCAGTGGCAGATTCTGATCTGTGCTTTGTTTTGGAGACATGAACTTCTGAAGAAAAACACAGGGCTGAGGGAAATTCACTGAATCCTGGGAAAATTGGAAAAGGCCTGTTTCCTAGAAGGGCAGCCCTATCCACACACCCAGTGGAATTTCAGCGGGTCTGTACACTGTAGTTTATAGCCTAGGCCATAGATGCAAATGTCTCTCATACAAGTCACCCAGTAGCCAAAACGACTAGAGAGACTCACAGCTAAAACTGTAGAGCTGGTGAAGACCCATCCCTTGTAACCCTTCCTGGCACCCCTCCCAGCAGGGCAGGAGAATGTACAGCAGGATTCTATGCTGCCCTGTGTCCCACAGGGCACTGTGGGAGAGATCAAGCCACAAATGTACCGCAGCAGCCAGCACAGGGAAAAAAAGATATGCCAGTACAAGAATACCGAGCCCTGTGAATTTCTGACCTTAACCTTGCTCTAGCAGCATGAATCCTGGAAGGGGCTACAGTTCATGGTGAGGATTAGGAAGCTTAAACTAGAAAGGCTCTCTTGGTGAGTGGATTCAGTGGGTGAGGGGAGATGAGCCTACTGTGGAGTCAGAGCTCAATCAGAGTCATAGACCTTTCTTAGGTAGGCAGACAGGACCAGCACAGTGAAGGTGAAGTTCAGATGATAGGTAAACTTCCTACAGAACATATACTTTGTAACATCAGAACTAGGAAGCAGAAATGAGCTGAGAAGGATCAGCTGAAGTTCTCCCTGAGGAGCCTGGGTAGTTGGTGGTCTTCTTAGGCCAGGAGAGAGAAATGCACCTCTTCCTCCTGTTCCTATCTCAGCCTATCAGCTGTGCAGCCAAGCTTGCTGCCTTCAACACAAAAAGGGGCATCATATTGGCAGTGACATCTGTATGGAGTCCCAATCCCAGCCTATACCCTTCCATCACCTTGCGTAGGTGCATGTACCGCCTTTTCGAATGCCATACCAGTCAGTTAGTATCCACACTTCTCTTGGAACATCCAACGCACAATGGATCAGCAGGATATTCATCTGGCTGTGGGGAATATGGCCCAACCAACTACTTATGTTACCCATATGTGACACCAACCTGTTTCTCTTGCGTCATCACTCTGGCACTCTGGCACAGAGCCTGTCTTCTACAGAAGGAACAAACAACCCACTTAACAGAGGTGCTCAAGACATCACTCACTTGCCACCTTTCTTGTTCCTGATGGCCCAGCTCTCGACAAAGTGGATGGGACCTGTGAACCTCACTGCTTGTGCTGCAGGCTGGCTATGACCTTCGTCAATACAAGAGTACGTAGACCTGCAATCACCTACTTCTCCTAGAAAGGCTTAGTGTAACAAGAACTTTGGCAATTTGACCACCAAGCCCAACACCCATCACCTTCCACAAACAGGAGTCTAGTAAGTTCTAGACCAGAAATAAGGATTCATAAATGAGCATTAAGGCAGCATTTTTCCCATCCTGCAATTTCTTCCAGCCCTGTTGCTCCCAAACCAGTCCCTCTGCCTTGTCTCTTGGCCAGAAACCTCATCTTTGATCTCAGCCCTTTGCTGTCCCCTTACATGTAGTACATGAGGTTTTCAAATACTGCTTTTATTATCACAGTAGGATCAACTTGCATATTTATCTGCAGATACTCCTTTGAAGATTATTAAATATTGTGAAATGGTCAATGCAAAGTATGGCCTAAAAAAGTTATGATGCAGCCATTAATGGGAATGGACTGTGTTTTTCCAGTTTACAAAGCAAGTTTGACAAGGAGCAGAGCTCCTGGGAGAACACTGTTTGGCAAAAGAGTTCGAAAGGACCACATACCATGTAATGACAGAAGTGAAACAGAACAGACCAAACTGGGAAAGGTAATTTCAAGAAGTAATTTATTTTTATTTTTGGCCTAATCTTCAAGATATCTTACAGTAAGCTGTGCTACGGTAGAAGAGATGAAAAAATGTTTGTTTTTGTTTTATTTATTCATTTTTTTGGAGAAATCTCAGGTGTGCCCTGGGCCTCTCTGTCTCCTTGTGTCCCAAAGGTGTCTTCCTGCTAAGACAGCCCCCGGTTTCAGGTCATGTTCGGTCTAGATAAGGGGCGTTTCTCCATAGTCATTCTGCAAAGGGATCTCTCTCCCCATCTCTGTGCTCTCCTGACCAGCAGTACCAGGGGTCCCCCTCATCTCTCTACCTGGTCCCTTTGTGTAATATTCACAGAGTATAATTCTGAAGTTCTACCTCTGTGACAGGCTCTAGTGGCCCGTTTCCTGGTTTTTGTTCCATGCATCAATAGAAGTCATTTCCTTCACCCTAAGACACTGAGTACAACTGGAATCCACTCTATGCTTCTTATCCATACCTCCTAAATGGAAGGAGCTTTTCAAACTCTCCCTCATCCCAAGTCAGTCGGCTTCCAGGGGAGCCTCAGGCCCTCAGCACCCAGGGTGTGAGGAACATCCTAGGTTTGAGCTTACAGCTGCAGCTTGCAGCAGATCCAACATCAGGAGGAATGCAATACTCTAATGGTGCCATTGAGTCAGTTCCAACTGATAGAATCCCACACACAGCAGTATGAAATGTAGGAACTGCTGAGTGCCCATTCTGCCAGTAGCAGAGACCAACGCTGAGACCTCGATATGGCTGTTCTCCTTGAAGTGATCAGCCAGCAACCTGGTGGCAAGTTGATTATATTGCACCACTTCCATCATGGAAGTGTTTTGGCACTACTGGAATATACAGTTACTCTGGATATGGATTTCACCTTCCCGGCATGCCATGCTTTTGCCAAAACTGGTTGTTCATGGACTTACAGAATGCCTTATCCACCATCACAGTGTCCCACACAGCATTGCCTCTAACCGAGGGACTCTCTTCACAACAGTGGGCCCATACTCGTGGAATTCACTGGTCTTACCATGTTACCCATCATCCTGAAGCAGCTAGCTTGATAGAACAGTGAAGTGGCCACCTGAAGACACAATTACATTGCCAGCTATGTGGCAATACCTTGCAGGGTTGGAGAAATACTCTCCAGGAAGCTGTGTATGTTCTAAACCGGCATCCAATATATGATGCTGTTTCTCCCACAGCAAGGATTTGTACCTAGGAATCAAGGGGTAGAAATGGAAGAGGAACCACTCACTATTACTGCTAGTGAACCATATACAAGATTTTTGCTCCCTGTCCCCACAACTTTATCCTCTACAGGTCTAAATATGTTAGTTCCAAGGGAAGGAATGCTGCCATATTGATTTTGCTGAACTGGAAGCTAAAATGTCACCAGGCTATTTTGGGGTCCTTATGCTTCTGGATCAACAGGTAAAATAGGGAGTTACCATATTGGCTGGCGTGATTGATCCTGAGTACCATGATGAAATTAGATTGACAATGAGGTGAAGAAGAGTATGTCTGGAGCACAGGAGATCCCTTAGGATCCATTTTAGTACCACTATGTCCTTTAATCACAAGCCAGTGGAAAAGTACAGCAACCCAATTCCAATGAGAGTGCTAGAAGCTGAGACCCTTCAGGAATGAAGGTCGCCTCTCTAGGCAAGAAAACATGACCAACTGAGGTGCTTGCTGAGGGCAAAGGGAATACAGAATGGTTGTAGAAGAAGGTAGTTCTAAATACTAGTTGCGGCCACATGATGAGTTGCAGAAACAACCACTGTAATTGTTACAAGTATTTCTGCTTTGTATGTGTGTATCAGATATTTTTGTTTTCTTTATCTGTAAGATACAAGACACGAATGGGACTAATGTATTTTCCGTTATACATGTGTTGGCTGTATCATGTTAGACGTAAGTATGACTTTCTAATTTTATTTTTTCATTCTATGGATGGTATAGGGAGATGTGTACAGATGCCAAGCTGACAAGCGTTGGAATGTGGTAGCTAAGACTGTGTTTCAGCTTGGCTGAACCAATGTTTTGGCAGCTGTATACGGTGACAGAGGTTTGGACTTATGATAATTCACTATGCTCCCTCGGTCTTAATCTTCCCACATTTTGCTGCCTACTTCATTCTGTTGATGTTGTCATAAACTCCTCCTCATTTCTCCTTTTTTTCTTTTTCCTGAACTGGAAGCTGTTGGATTCATTAACCCTCACAGCCACAAGTAAGAGCTCTATTCCCTGACTTGTCCATCTTGGGTTTGCCAGCCTCTGCAGCTCCAGGAATCAGCAGAAACCTGGTGGTCTCAGCTGCCTTCTTGGGATTCACCAACCTACACCGCCTGAGATCTGCATTCTAATCTCTGACCTGCCAACCTTGCTGCATGAGGCTTGTACTCTGATCCAGGACTTGGGGCATTTCAGTTTCTACAATTGCATGAGCTCTTCCCTTTATATAAATCTTTCTCTATACATTTTGCGGGCTTTGATTCCCTAAAGAACCAGTCTGAAATAAGGGCCTTCTTCTGTTTGCTGACCCTCCACTCTAACAGGCATCATGTCCTTTTCCATGAACTGAGCCCTCCTCACAACATGTCTAAAGTCTGTAAAACACAGTCTCACCAATTTCGGTTCCAAGGAGCATTCTGGCTGTACTTCTTCCTAAACAGATCAGTTTGTTCTTTGGGCAATTTATGTTCTCCAACACTACAATCGAAAGGCATCAGTTCTTTGGTCTTTCTTGTTCATCATACAGCTTTCACATGCACATGATGCAGTTGAAAATACCACGGCTTAGGTCAGGTGCACCTTAGTCTTCAAGGTAGCATCTTTATTTTTTTAACACTTTAAAGAGGCCTTTTGCAGCAGATTTTCCCAATGCAATGTGTCTGTTGATTACTTGACTGCTGCTCCCATGGGTGTTGATTGCAGAGCCAAATAAAATTAAATCCTCGGCAACCTCAGTCCTTTCTCCATTTATCATGATGTTACCTATAGGTGCAGTTGTGAAGATTTTGGTTTTCTTGATGTTGAGGTGTAATCCATACCGAAGGCTATGGCCTTTGATTTGTACCCATGAGTGTTTCAAATCCTCTTCACTTCCAGAGAACTGGATTGTGTCGTCTGCATAACATACGTTATTAACAAGTCTTCCTTCAGCCATGAGTCGGATCCAACTTGACGGCACTTGGCTTGGCTCAGTTCTGATGCCCAATTCTTCTTAATGCAGTCCAGCTCTTGGGATTATTTGCTAAGCACACAGATTGTGAAAGTATGGTGAAAGGATACAACTCTGACACGCACCTTTCCTGAGTTTAAAACATGCAGTGTCCACTTGTTATGCTCATATGACTACCTATTGATAAATATACAGATTCCTCGTGAGCACAATTAAGTGTTACAGAATTCCCATTCTCTGCAATGTTACCCATAATTTGTTATGATCCACAAAGTCTAATGCCTTTGCATAGTTAATGAAACACAGATAAACATCTTTCTGGCTTTCTCTGCTTTCAGCCAAGATCCATCTGACATCAGCAATAATATCCCTGTCCTCTTCTCAATCCAGTTTGAATTTTTGGTAGATCCTTGTCAACATACTGTTGTAGTCACTTTTGAATGATCTTTAACAAAATTTTACTTTGTGTGTGATATTAATGACATTGTGTGGTAATTTCCACATTTGATTGGATCACCTGTCTTTGGAATGGGCATAAGTATGAATCTCTTCCAGTTGTTTGGCGAGGTAGCTGTCCTCCAAATTTATTGCCATAGATGAACAAACAATTCCAGAGCTGTACCTGTTTGTTGAAATATCTCAACTGATATTTCATCAATTCCTGGAGCCTTGTTTTTCACCAATGCCTTTAACGCAGCTCCAACTTCTTCCTTTGTTATCATCAGTTCTTGGTCATATGCTACGTCTTTAAATGGCTGAACATCCACCAGATCTTTCTGGTATAATGGCTCTGTGTATTCCTTCCATCTTCTTTTGATGCTTCCTGAGTCATCTAATACACTCTCTGTAGAATCCTTTACTATTGCAACTTGAGGCTTGAAATTTTTTCTTCAGTTCTTTCAGTTTGAGAAGCACAGTGTTCCTCCTTTTTGGTTTTCTATTTCTAGCTCTTTGCACATATCATTGTAGTACTGTATCTTGTTTTCTCGAGTTTACCTTTGAAATCTTCTGTTCATTTATTTTACTTCCTCATTTCTACCTTTTGCTTTAGCTGCTTGAAATTCAAAAGCAAGTTTTAGAGTCTCTTCTGACACCCAATTTGGTCTTTTCTTTCTTTCCTGTCTTGTTAATGGCCTCTTGCTTTCTTCACGGATGATATCTTTGATGTCATTCCACAATTTGGCTAATCGTCAGTCATTAGTGTTCAACACGTGAAATCTGTTCTTGGGATTGTCTCTAGGTGGGATGTACTCTAGATTGTACTCTGGCCTCTTGGGCTTGTTCTCATTCTCTTCAGTTTTAATTTGAATTTGCATATGAGCTGTTGATACTGTGCACCGCAGTCAGCATCTGATCTTCTTTGACTGCTGATTTTGAGCTTTTCAAATGTCTTTTTCCACAGATGCAGACATTTTGATTCCTGTGTATTCGATCTGATGAAGTCCATTTGTATATTTGCCATTTGTGTTGATGACAAATGGTATTTGTTATGAAAATTGTTGGTCTTGCAAAATTCTATCACGTGATCTCCAGCATCCTTTCTATCACCAAGGCTGTTTCCCAAGTACTGATCCTTCTTTTTTGTTTCCAACTTTTGTAATCCAATCACCAGTAATTACCAATGCATCCTGCATACGTATTCAATCAATTTTGGACTCCAGAAGCTGGTAAAAATCTTCAGTTTCTTCATCTTTGGCCTCAGTGGTTGGAGCATAAATTTGGATAATAGTTGTTTTAACTGGCCTTCCTTGTAGGCATATGGATATTATCATATCACTGACAGCATTGCACTTCAGAACAGGTCTTGAAATGTTCTTTTTGATGATAAATGCAACCAGACTCCTCTTCAAGCTTTCATTCCCAGAATAGCTGACCATGTGATTGTCTGATTCAAAATGACAGTACCCGTCCATTGGAGCTCACTGGAGCTCTCTAATTCCTAGATATCTATGTTTATGAATTCCATTTCATTTCTGATGATTTTCAATTTCCCTATGTTCATACTTCTTGCATTCTATGTTCTAATCATTAACGGATGTTTGCAGCTTTTTCTTCTCATTTTGAGTCTCGCCACATCAGCAGATCAAGGTCCCGAAAGCTTTACTCCATCCATGGTATTAAGGTCAACTCTACACTTAAGGGGTAGCCCTTACCCAGTCATCTTTTGAGTGCCTTCCAACTAGAGGAACTCACTTTCCAGCACTATATGCAACACTGCTCCACTGCTATTCATAAGGTTTTCACTGGCTAATTATTTTCAGAAGTAGACTCCTGGGTCCTTATACCTAGTTTATCTTAGTCTGGAAGCTCAGCTGAAACCTGTGCACCGTGGGTGATCCTGCTAGAATCTGGATACTGGTGGCTTAGCTTCCAGCATCACAGCAATATACAAGCCCCTACATTACAACAAACTGACAGACAAGTAGGATAGGAGAGACCAAAGGGTATAAAGACAGCCACAGGCAAATCACCAGAAAGACTCAGGATCTCAGAGGGGTTATCCACCAGGGGTTCCACCTAGGCTGCGGTAGAACATCTGGCAATCTCCCTTGCCACAGTCAGCAGCCCTGAAGAATAGCTGTCTCTTGACCCCCAGAGAGCTGATGAGTCATTCTTCTTCACATATGTCCCATACCAAAATCTTTTCAACTCTGGAAATCCTTACTTCAGACTGGACTGAGCTGTTGAAGGCAGGAGGTTTGTGTGAGGATGTGTGTCACGGTGACAATATTGTAGTTGTGTTTACTGCTATTACCACAGTGACACAGTGTCTGCCCCAGTGGCCGCCCTATGCTTGTGGTGATGCATCCTGAGGTGCAACCTTGATTTGCAAATCAACTCACACAAGGCAGAAAACATCTGACCTGCCACCCAACCTGGTACTCTTAAGAGTTTGGAAACAATGGGACAAGATGTCCTACTGATTATCACGTAAGAGGAAAGCTAGTTTGTGGATCATTTTTGGATGTTAGAGGCCTGCTGACCAGTTGTCTTAGTCATCTAGTGCTGTTGAAATGGAAATACTGTAAGCGGGTGGCTTTAACAAATAGAAGTTTATTCTTTCACAGTCTAGGAGGCTAAAAGTCTGAAATCAGGGTGCTAGCTCCAAAGAAAGGGTTTTTTTTTCTTCCACAGGCTCTGGAAGAAGATCTGTGTCCTCAACTTCCCTATGTCTAGGAGCTTTTCAGCAAGAGATCTATGGTCCAAAGGATGGTATCTCCCTCAGGTTCGAAATTTTTGTGTGACTTGAAGTCTCTTGTCTTTCTGCTCACTTCTCCCTTTCATATCTCAAAAGAGATTAACTCAAGGAAAACTGGTCCTAATGTTGGATGTGGTTTGGTGTTAGAGCGCCTAGGGCACATGCTCCCAGGGTGCCTTCCAGTCTAATGGACCATCAGACATGGTCTTTTGATGGAGTTCTAGCTCTGTGTAGATGTTTTCTATGTTGTTCTTAATATTCTGTTCTGGGTCGAGTACAAAACAATTTTACATAAATACACACACACACACACATATATATATGTATAATAGAGAGATTCCCTCCTAGAGATTAAACAAAACACAGAAAGCATCAACACAAAAATAAATGCATCAAAATGACTGCGGTAAAAACAACCTATCAATAATGACACTGAATGTGAATGGACTGACACTCCATTAGAGAGACAACAAGTTTCATCCTGGATCAAAAGACATGATCTGTCAATACTTCGTTTACAAGACACACCTTAGATTCAAAGATATGAACAAACTGGAAATTAAAGGATGGAAACATATGTACCAATCTAGCATACAAAGAACAGGAGTGGCAATATTAATCTCAGATAAAATAGACTCTAATGTAAAATCCACCATCTTGCACAAGAATAACCACTATTTATTGCTGAAAGTTTCAATAACTAAGCAAGACTTCAAAATATTAAATATTTATGCACACAATACCAGAGCATCTAAACACACTGAACAAACAATAACTACCCTGAAAAATGAGATAAATCACTCCACAATAATAGTTGGAAACTTTAACACTACACTTTCAGTAATGGACAGATCATCCAGAAAAAAAGCTCAGTAAAGATACAAAAGATCTTATCGTGACAATTAGCCAGCTAGACCTCACTGTCATACACAGAACTTTTTACCCATCAATAGGTAAATACATCTTCTTTTCTAGTGCACATGGAGCATTCTCCAGAATAGACCATGTGTTAGGACATAAAAAAAAATCACAACAAAATCCAAATCACTGAATTATTGAAAAGCATCTTCTTAGACCATAAAGCTGTAAAAGTTGAAATCAATAGCAGAATAAAAACATAGGTACAAATTTGAACTCATGGAAAGTGAACAACACCTTGGACTCTGATGGAAGGCTTTGTCCTCAGTTTTCCATCAATCATCTAGGAGGTTCTCAGTGCGGGGACATCAGGTCCAGAGGATGTACTATTTTCTGAGTAGCCTGAGATCCCCTGTGTCTCTGCTATATTTTATATGTCAAAAGAGATTGATTCAATATATAACCTAATCTTCAATATTCAGTCCTGCCTCATTAACAAAAATGTCTCTAGACCTGCTCTATTAACATCATGGAGGTATAGTTTACAGTACATAGGCAAATCACATCAGATGACAAAATGATGGACAATCACACAGTAGTGGGAACCATGGTTTTGGAAGTTGACACCCACTTTGGGTGGATACAATTCAATCCATAAAACCATCTCTGTACAGGAGGGTAGAACCAAAGCCAGTATTCACCAGTGCATGTTAATCCTTTGCAGTGTGTGTACAGAGATAAGCACTTAGGTCTTAGAGCAAGCATGTGCCCATGATCAGAGGGCAGAGCAAAGTCTGTTGTGCATGGTGTGTAAAGGGAAAGGGACATGCTCAGTCACTTCTTTATATGCTACAGTTTTCACCAGGTACAACTGCAGCATTCAAAATGGGATTTGTAGTTAAAGAATATAAGAATATTTCCTCAAAGCTCATACCTTATCAGTGCTGAAACTGCTCTAGGCCTTGAGCTGTGATTTCTACCCTTTCTACCAGCACTCTGCTGGAGCTCAGGATCTCTGAGAACCATCTACCCCGGACACCCTGAAGTAGAAGCCAGCAAAAGAACAAACAGTCTCCTAAGTAGAGACAATGAGGCCCAAGTCAAAGGTGAAGGCATATATGCTTCTCAAGACATCAACAACAAAATCAGTCTGGGCAGAAGTATGAGACAGGGACTAGGGTGGCTTCTAACCCATAAGCACAGCTAAGAGGAGCTCCTAGGACCAAGATCTCTACTCCTACAGCACAGGCTTCACTCTTACAGAAGAAGCAGCCAACTTCTTATTCACAGACCTAAGTGTCCCTGGGCTGGAAATGGCTTACATCTCAACGTGGCCTCTGCTTCTTCCTCCATCCTTCCTTGGGTAGGTGCTCCTTGTCCTTAGGGTATAAAAAGTTCTAAAGTAACCCATGAACAATGGGAATAAGCACTCAGGTACCCAGGGTTCCATTGCAGTGGTGCAAGAGATGATTTCTGTGATGGACAGATACCTACCAGCTCATTGGGAGTCATAAGACAGGCTGACATGGCTATAACACCATGAAAGGCCTCCCAGATGTTTTAGCGAGCAGCCTCTCAGGCCTGAATCCCAGCCTCAAGCTCACTTCTGTGATTCGAGGGCTGCCTACGTGCTATACTTCCACAGGGGGATTGGTGGCAGGCATGTACCACTGTGGTATTACTATACTGGTAGTTATGACCACAGTAATACAATGTCTTGCAAAAACCCATAGCTAGTCTCCAGTGTCTCTTCAGGCACTGCAGACCTATCAGGATTTTGAAAGCTTATATGGATTGTTTCTCTGAGAAAAGATGTTTTGTATGTCCTAAACCCTATACCTATGACTGCACTGTCATTTGGAAATGGATTTTCTTTGATAAGTTATTGTAGGATGTGTTTTGAGTAAATCTCTTTTGAGATACCACAGGACAGATAAAGCAAGCTAATAAGTATATGATATAAGTGCATGGTCTTCCAAGGAATTTAGGAATAGAATCCGAAAAGAGACAAGGAATTTAGCCCAAAGCAGACAGGAAGTCCTCCTCTAGAGCTAGAGCTCTGAATACAGACTCCTAGACTTCTAAGTTGTGTGAGATTAAAAAAAACTCCATGTGCTGAAGCCACCCACTTGTGGTATTTCTGCTATAGTAGCACAAGTTCAGTAAGGTAAACACTGACACACTAACATGGATTCAGGCGGCTACCACAGCCATGTGGCCCATAACCCAAGCTAGCAGGTAGAGTACCACCATGGTGCCATGGTTTTCTGGACCCCCATGTCCCTGAGGTGGTCACCAGAGACATGTAACTTTGGAAGAGATTTGGAAGTCTTTGGAAGACACATTAAACAGAAGGGCCAAAGTCAACCTCCAACTCAACCTAAACTTGGTCACAGTAGGTACACCTGTGATGACACTCCATCCATGGAAATTGTCCACTGGCTTCCAGGAGACAGTCCAGAAATTTCCTCCTTCTCCCTTGAGTTTGCTCAAAATACCAAGGCCACGGGTCATCATCTCAGACACATCACTCTTCAATGGTACCCTATTTTGGACAGAGATGACAGAAAATGTGGCTTACCCTTGGTGTATGGCACAGTTTAAGACCTGGAATCACTGAAGCTGTGTTCATACACACATTTGGGTCAGATTTCACTGCACAGAAGTTCCCTGGGACAGCACGTAGGCAAAGCTCCTGTAGGAAGGATCTGTTACCTACCTGGTTGTGACCACCTGCATTCCTTGAGGTCTCCAGAATTTTCTCCTCAGAAAAGGGATAGATCAGGGGTCTTTGAACATCAGTGTCTTGATAAGTGATTATTAGGGATAATGTGCTGGAAATCTGCCAGTCTCTTGTGAAGGGAGTGCCACAGCAACCCCTCTGTAAGCTGGCTCTATAAAAGTCCCTCCCTGGCATTCTAGGCCAGGAACCAGGTGGAGTCAGGTGGGAACTGACCTCAGTGAGTCCTGATTCTCTAACAAACACATGGCCCATCCTCTGCAGGCCTCCCGTCTTCATCCTAACACAGCACCAGAGCTCTGCCACCTAGCACTCATCCCTGTTTTCTTCCCCCTGTCATTCATCCTGTCCTGACCCGGGTCTCCACAGGCAGTGCAGGACAGGCTGAGTTCCTACCACCCTCCTAGGCACCACAGGAGTCCCCAGCATACGTGTGTCTGCCAGCACAGCCAGGCCGGCATTCATGGCATCCCCTTTCTCCAGTTACCACGTGCCCTCTTTTCATCAGCTCCACACTTGGATACCTTGAAGCCTTAGTAGCCCGAGCACGTCTTCATCTCTCCTCATGTCCACCAGATATCACTGCAGCTGTGGTCAGAGTCAAGCTCAGCGCCTGGACCCTCTCTGTTTGCTTGGATGCAGCCAGCCTGCTTCAGACCCAAATCCAATTAATTTGTGGCAGAATACTATGATCTTGGTGGCTTTCTCCGTACAAGTCCCCACATCTCCCATACCCCAAAAAAAGGGTAGTTGGAGGGTGCCCCTCTGACAGTCTGGCCACTTGGAGAGAGTGGGCAGTTACACTTGGGAGTGAGGAACTCAGTGATGACCATGCAGGATCACAGATGGTGAGAAAGGCACAGGGCTAGAGTCAGGCATGTAAATAATTTTCCTGTATTTTCAGCCAGCCCAGTCCACAGGGGTTCCATCAGCACTCTCTCACTATGCGGAAACTGAGGCATAAGCACTGAAGGGGCTAGGGCAGACCCATCTAGGGAGGGACCCAAGAGCCCCAGCTGCTGACCCAGGCCACCAGACAACTCCTGGAAACCAAGGATTCCAAGCTATAAAACCTGGGGATTGTGCCTTTGCAGTTTCTATAGGGTATTTCATCAACCCCCTGCTGTCTTTTCCTGGATATATCCTTCCCTAATGTCAGCTCAGCCTCCCAAGAGCACCAGGAAGCCCTCTTAGTCCCTCTGTGCAGGCAGTATTATCTGGCTCTCTGTCACTCTGGATGGTAAAGTAGGAGTGGTTTCCACAGCTGAATGTCACAGGTTCAAAATCTCCTGGATCTTATCAGCTGTATTTATAGCTAGACTTAGTCACCTCATGCTGTCTTTTCAAAGGTCCCAGAGGTTAAGAGTATGATCCCATCTCTATCACAAGGCTCCAGAGGCATAGCCACATGATTGTCAACAGTAAAGATGCTTATAGCCCACCTAGGAGGTACCTGTGAAGGACAAGGCTTTGGCTATCCATCTCTAGCTGAACTGAGCAGTGCCCAGACCCCCAGGTCCCCAGGCCACAGCTTCCCCAGCACTAACCATAACAGTTTAGAGAAAACACTGTTTCTTTCAGCTAGGTTGCCTCAGGCCTCTCTTCCCTGACTCCTCAGCTCATTTCAAGGATTCTCTTTGCCCAGAGTAAGGGCAGGAACAGATCCAGGGCCTCTGAGGCTGTGAGGATGTTCACATCCAGGTGGTAGCATGAG
Organism: Heterohyrax brucei; assembly: GCA_028571685.1. Taxonomy (NCBI): domain Eukaryota; kingdom Metazoa; phylum Chordata; class Mammalia; order Hyracoidea; family Procaviidae; genus Heterohyrax; species Heterohyrax brucei. Next base: position 31,911,667 of record CM053161.1, read on the forward strand.
CTCCTTTGCAAGGAGGGGTGAGGGCTTGCTAACTGTGCCTCAGACAGTGCTACCCTGCTCACTGTCTCCCACCCTGAACTGGGGATTCTCTCCCTACTGCTCAGCCCTCTTAGACCTCACATGGGAGCTCGGAGCTATAAATGTCCCCAGGCGCTACACTGTCCTGGATAGCAGGTCTCCCAGTGCAGCCACTGACCACAGCCCAGTCTAGAGTCCAGGGAAGGCAGAATGAAGGCCTGTGTGAACCAGCTCAACACCAAGGCTACCATCCCAGAAGGTGCAAACAGGAATGTCTAGGCAGAGAGATGTGTGAGAGGTGCCAGTGCTCTGGGCTACCCCCTTTCAACCCGGAGGATCTCTTAAACGAGTGTCCCCTGCAAGTGCTCCACTGCCCGCAGCACCCAGCCCCTGTTTCTCCTTTCTCCCCTCTCCTGCTTCTCTTCCTTCCTTCGAGGGAGTAGCACCAGGGACAACAGCAGATGGGGGTGCAAAAGATGGATGTCCATGATACTGTATGAGACTCTAATATAGCAGCACTACTATGGTAGTGGTGGTTATTACCACTGTGGCTGACTTCCAGAAAATACCAGCCAAAACATCCGCTGCAGCAGAAAGCCAAAGACTCATTTCTGCTACCCTTCCCACCCTTAGGGGAGGTGCCTGTCTCCAGGTCCCTTCTCCTCTACTCAGGACCTGGCCAGGGCAACAGCAGACAGTGATGCTGGTGGATATAAGGGGTCCTGGCAGCTGGGGTCGGGGAGAAGGCTCTGCTAAGGATGTTTGTTTGCCACCCCTACACCATTCCTGCCTCCTCCATGTCTCTTCCCCTAAGGCTCCCAGGGTTACAGAAAATGAAAGATCCATACTGAGAGAAAGAGGACCATCTGTACAGGACAGTCTCACAGGGGGATTACCCTCGTATTGGCTCAGGCTACAGTCAAAATTCCTTCAGAGGGCCCCCTCATGTGGTAGCCAAAACCGTCAGGATCTGGGGTTGCAGACCCCTTCGGGACAGCACTGTGGAGGCTTGGAGAGTCCAGTGACAACAGAGAGAGGGATACCAGGCCATCTTAACCTAGGCTCCAATCATAGTGATGAGACTCATATGGTTACTAGATTGCAGCCCTCTCCACCCTCAGCCAGTGGGTGATTCTGACCTCTGTACTCTGGAGACAGAGACTTCTGGAGAACAGCCCAGGGCTGAGGGGTACTCATTCAATCCTGTCAAGACCATAAAAGGTGACTATTTGCCGAGAAAGGCAGTCCTGGCCAAACTCTGCAGAATTTCTGCACGTCTATATACTGTGGTTTTAGGCGGTGTAGCAGTAACAAATCTCTCATGTAAAAGTCACACATCTGCTTTCAGGGCTCAGAGCCAAGGCCATGTCAAGATCACTGCCCACGTTTCCCTTCCGAGCAATCCCACACTCACCCTCTGCATGACAACAAAGGTACAGTGGGCTTCTCGGCTGGCCCGTGCTGAGGTGGATATAGTGGGAGCTACCAATCTGGAAAAGACCATGCCCAAAAATGTATCCCAGCAGCCAGTGCAGGAACAGAGAGAGATACCAGTGGGGAGCACTCGGTCCTCTCAGACTCTTAGCTTTACTCTAAAAGCATGGACCGTGTAAGGGACTTCAATTCACAGTGTGGAATAGGAAGCATGAGCTGGGAAGAAAATTCTGGCTAGAGGTTTCCGCCAGATGGAGAACTGCCTACAGCAGAGCCAGAGCTCAGTTAGGGTCATAGACCCTTTCCAAGTAGCCAGACCGGGTCAGTATTGTGAAGCTGAAGTTTAGCTGATAGGTGAACTTCCAGCAAAACAAAGGAACTCAGCAACCCTATAGGACAGAGTAGAAGTGCCACATAGAGTCTTCAGCAAAACAAAGCCCTTTGAAATCAGAACTGGGAAGCATAAGTGAATAGGAATGCCTCACCTGGGGCCTTCCTGTGCATCACAAGTAGGTGGTATGTCCTTCCATACCAGGAAAGAGAACTGGAGCGCTTACTGCTATTTCTCCTTCACCTAACTGCAGCCAAGTTAAGTCCACCGCACTCAACACCAGGAGGAACATCATTCTGACAGTATGGTTTCTATTCTGACAGTCTGGACACTTTGATGGACCTTAGTAGGTACTTGTCTCACTTATTTGGCATGCTATACTAGCAGGTTAGGTTCCAGACTCCTGTTGGTACATCAAACTCACAGTACAGCAATGGGAGATTCACTTGACTGGGTGCAATAAAGCTCAGCTCAATCCCTATGCCACCGCCACGTGTGATCACCAACCTGTGTCCGTCATATCATCACTCTGACCCAGAGCCTGTCTTCTAAAGTAGTGGCATGCACCCCACACAAGAGGGATATGCAAGGCATCACTCATCTTTCACCTTTCTTGGTCCCGATGGGCCAACTCTAGTCAAAGTGGATCAGACTTGTGAACCCGACAGATTGGGCTCCAGATCAGCCCTGGCCATGGCCACTGCAGACATATGCAGACCTTCAGCCATGCGCAGACCTTCAGCCATGCAGACATCCTTGAAGTGCCTGGGGCTCAGACAGAACCATGGTGTTCCATGGGCACTGAGATAACCCAACATACAAACCAGAAGTCCTGGAAACTCCACACACTGGAAACAGATAAGCTCTAGTCCAGCAAAGCCTCATAAATCAGCTTTAAGGCATCAATTTTCCCTTTCTGCCCCTCTTACCAGCCCCATTGCTCCTGGATCTGTACTCCGTCCACCTTGCATCTCAGCCAGAAACCTCAGCTTCCTTTGGCCTCAGCTTTCCCCCCTACACTTACACATAGTGCATGGAGATTTTCAAATACTGTTTTTAACATTAAGAAAAGATAACCTTGCATATTTATCTGTAAATATTCACCAGAGAATTATGAATGATGATAAAAAATGTTTAATGCAAGCTTTTTGCTAAAGAAATTTTGATGCAACCATTAGCGGGAATGGACTGCAGGCATATTCAGCTTACAAAGCAAGAGTGGCAAGGAGCCGAGCTCCTGGGAGAATCCTGTCTGGTAAAAGAGATCAAAAGGACCACACACCATGTGATGCCAGGAGTAAAACAGAACAGACTGAAATAGTAAATGCAATTTCAAAAAGTAATTTATTTTTATTTTTCCTTTTTGGTTTAATCTTCAAAATATTTTACAGTATGCCTGTGCCTACGGTACAACAGATTCAAAAGTTTTTTGAGAGAAATCTCAGGTGTGCGCTGGGCCTCATCTCTCTCCCTGTGTTCCACACACACCTTCCTGCTAAGAGAGCGCTAGTGGTAGCTCACCTTCAGTCTAGATACAGGCTATCACAGCTCAGCCCTTATCCAAAGGGTTCTCAAAGTAGACTTTCCGTCACCATACTCTCCTGACCAGTGGCACGAGGGATCACCGTCATCTCCATACCTGGCTTGTGTGTACAACATTCATAGAGAGTAAATCTGAAGCCCTGTCTCTGCAACAGGCTCTGGTGGCCACTCTCCTGGTTTGCATCCCATGCACACGTAGAAGGCATCTCCTGCACCCTAAGAGACTGAGCACAACTGGAGTCCTCTCTATGTTTCTCACTTGCCTCCCAAACAGGAGGTGCTTTCCAAACTCTCCTCCATCCCAGGCCAGCCTGGTCCCCAGGGAAGCTAAAGAGTCTAGTGCCAGCCCCACATCCAGTAGACACGGAGTTCTATAGGCGCCACTGCCCTATTCCTGGGCCATGGGATCCCACAGTGAGCAACATCCTAGGTCTGAGCTTGAAGCTGCAACTTTTAGCAGATGCAGCCTCGGGAGGAACGCAATACTCTAATGGCTCACGGTATTCTCAGCCAAAAGGGACCAGAGCACCAGATGGAAACATCCTGAGATTCCAAAGTCCTCCTGGAGTGGGAAGGACCAAAAGATGCACAGGGACCCGCAGACAAACCCAGCAAAGGCTCAAGATCTCAGAGGGATTCGCCCACCGTGGGCTCCTCCTAGGCCCCAGCGGAGCCCCAGGCACTCAGCAGAGCCACAAGCAGCAGCCCTGGAGAATAGCTATCTCTTGGGCCCCAGAGAGCTTGTGAGTCATCCATCCTCACCTAAGTACAAAACCTCTTGAACTCTCTGAATCTCCACTGCAGAGTATGTGGGGCTGCCCCAGCAGGGGATTTTGTGAGGGTGTGTGTCACTGTGACAATATTGTAGTGGTAGTTACTGTACTTACCACAGTGACACAGTGTCTGCCCAAAAGTCTCTTCTGAACTTGTGGTGCAGCATCCAGGTGCAGCCTGGTGATGCAAATCAACTCCCACAGGGCACAAGACACCTGACCTGTCATCTGACCTTGGACTTGCAAGGGTTTGTAGACAATGATGCAAGGATGTCCTATGGATGACAACAAAGATGGAGGCCTAGATCCTGAGGTAATAGGGAAAGTTGGAGGCCTGCTGGCCAGCCGTCTTGGCCATCTAGTGCCAATGTAACAGAAATACCATCAACGGATGGCTTTTCTAAGCAGCAGCTTATTCTCTCACAGTCTAGGAGGCTAGAAGTCTGAATTCAGGATGCCAGCTGCAAGGGATGGCTTTTTTTTCTCTGTGCTCTCTGGAGGAGTGTCCTTGTAATCAATTTCCCTCTCTCAGAGAGCTTCTAGAAAGAGATCCAAGGCCCAAAGGATACCCAGTCCTCTGGATACTACATTGTTTACGTGGCGTTAGATCCCAGTGTCTTTCTTCTACCTTCTCTCTTTTATATCTCAGAAGAGATTAACTCAAAATAATCTTGCAAATTAAGTCCTAACTTATTATAACAATACTTATTTGTCTGCCTCAGTAACATCACAGATGTAGGATTTACAACACATAGGAAAATCATACCAGATAATGAAACTGTGGACAATAAGCCAATACTGGAAGCTATGGCCTAGGCAAGTTGACACACATTTCTTGGGAACACAATTTAATCCATGTCACCAACTCTGCCCAAGGGAGGTTGAAAGGAGGCAGGTATTCGACAGGACATTTAGGTCTTGCCTGTTGTGCATAGAGAATACCAAGAGGGTCTCAGGGAAAACCTTCTGAATGTAATCACAATGGTGTGTTCAGTCTAGTAGGTATCGGGGTACATCCACTATTCCTCACATTTTAAATTTTCATCAGGTGCACAGACAGCATTTATAATTGCATTTATGGTGAAGGAATATAAGTTCTTCTTTAAAAAAATATTCTCTGTCAGCGCTGGAACCACATCAGGCCTCATCTACAACTGTTGCCCTTTCTACCTGCCCCTCTGTAAATCTCAGGGTCGTTGGACACTGTTCACCCCTGAGGGAGAAGCCAGCAAAAGAGCATAGAGTCTTCTGTGTAGAGACAGCAAGACAAAATTCAGAGGTGGAGGCAAGTATCCCTCTCAGAGCATTGACCTGGGAGGACATAGGGTATGGTGCCTGGGACCTGGGACCTGGGACAGCAGCAGAATCGCAGCCACAGCTGGTAAGAGATTCTAGGAACCAGGTCTTTGTCCTGTACTCTCATAGATTAAGGAGCAAACTGTACGTTCACTGCCTAGATGTCCTCCTCACATGGATTGGAGAACCCCTGACCTCTCACCTTGGTCTTTGCTCCCCTTTCAGATTTCCTCAACAGGTACTATAGGTCTTGCAGATATGAAAGGTAACCATATACAGTAGGGGTGGGAACTTACCTTGTCTGGGTACTGCTGCAGTGGCACTGAGCTCATTTGTAAGATAGGTAGACACCCAACAGCTCTGGGGGCCAGAAGACAGACTGACATACTTGTAGCACACTAAAGGGTCCCTTGGGTGCTTCAGCAAGTAGCCCATCAAACACTGAATCCAGCCTCAATCTCAACTCTCAAGCTGCAGGGCTGCCTGCCTGTTATCCTGCCACATGGGGAGTGGGGCAGGCATGTATCATGGTGGAATTGCTGGGGCACTTATGGATGTCACAGCCACAGCCTCACAATGCCTTGCAAAAACCTATCCCTAAGCTTCAGCCTCTTGCATGCGGTGCCTTCGCTCCTGGACTCCTAAGACCTTGTCTGGTCAGTTGCCACAGAGACCCTGCCTGGTAAATCACCATGCCTCATGAAACGGATGGGCCAAAGTCAAATTCCAACTCAGCCTAATTTCAATCATAATGGATACAGTCCTCCTGATGGCTACTATGGCTATTGCCTGCTGGCTTCCAGTAGACAACTCACAAGGGACTCCTCCTCCTTTGTGGTCGGTCAACATAATGGGGCCATAGCTGAACATCTGAGAGACACCACACTGATGTTCTCCCATTTTAGACAGAGCTGGTGAGAAGGACAGGCTGTCCTGGTGCCCTGGCGGTATCACATAGTCACTGGGACTCTTGGTTACACTTTCTTGTACCCCGCACCTCCTTGCAGCCCATGCCCAGCCAGAAAGTAGGATGGATTGAGAATTGACTCTTATAGAGTGGCTGGGACTGAGTGATTTGGTTTCAGAAACCTTTCTCTCAGTGGAATGACTTGGTAAGCAACTCTAGAAGAGGCCCCAGACAGGTATCACTGAAGGCTGAAGTGTCCCTCAGGACCAAGGGCTTTAAGCAGCTTCTGCCCACCTGCTCTCACCCATGATGAGATGAATCCAATGCCCTAACCAGTGGAGGTTCTCAGGAGACGTGTCAGTGCTAGCAGAACACTGGACAACCAGTCCCATGCAGCCAAGGCCTGGAGTGGGCTTCTTCCTGTCCTTGAGGTGGGGATTATGGCAATGACCACATGGGCCCGAGTATGATTGGAGGGGTGGTACAAACCCTGGCCTGGAACTAGGCAATGCTGAGGGAGGCCCAAGGCTGAGGTCAGGGCCATACACAATTAAACTCTGTTCCGTCAGTCATTCTTTTCCATTGTGTTTCATCCATGACTCATTCACTGTGGGTAAACTGAGGCACAAGAAGGGAAGAGCCTTGTGTAGCCTCACCCTGCAAGGAGAGAGCAATTGCTAGCCTAGGCAACAGCGAAAATTCCTGGGAGTCAAGGAATCTGAGACGTGAGCCAAGAATGTGCCCCTACACTTTCCCATGGCAGTTCTGGAGAGCCCCCACTATTTTTCCATGGGTATATCCTTACTACACACCACTGCCAGCTTGACCTCACGTGGGTAGCCTGGCCCAGCCATCTGATGTCTTCTGTGGCCCCCAAGCCCCTGCAGGGTCAGATAGTCTTGTCCGGGTAAATGTCACTATGAGTGGTAGATTACTAGCAGTTACCACAGTGGCATGACTCCTACTCAAAATCTGGTGTCTTCCAGACCTATTGGTAGCTAGGCCTGGTCACATTGCACTGTCCTCCCAAGAATCCCTGAGTTTGGAAGGGTGATCCCTTTTCCATAACAAAGCTCAAGAGAAAGAGTCACATGCCCATAAACAAGGACTCACCTATTGCTTAACTTGGAGGCACTCATAACCTACTGTCAGCTTATCTGAAGTACAGATGCCCAGATTGCCAGGCTTTGGCTTCTTAGCACCAACCTTAACAGTTCAGAGAAACCACACACTGCTTCTCTAGGGTGGACAGTCTCAAGCCACCTTTTCCTGGCCTCCATCAGCACCTAGCCTGACCTCAAGGACATTCTTCCAGCTGAGCAAGGGCAGGAACAGATTCAGAGCCTCTGAGCCTATGAAGTTGCCTTCTTCCAGGTGGAGACCAGCATGAAGTCCTGTGCTGGGAGTGATGAGGCCTTGATAACTAGTTTTAAGATACCCATCTACCCCACCCAAAAACTCCTACCATGAACCATGGGACCCCTTCCTATCTAGCTCCCTGAAGGCTGTGAAGAATAACACCGAGCTCAGAGCTATCAGTGCCCCAGACACTGCCATGCCCCCTAGTTGTCCACCACCCATAAACCAGTCCAGAGGCTACAGGGGAGAAGGATGGAGAGCTGTGCGAGCCTGCTCCACACCAGGTTCCACATGCCAGAAGGGGCAGAGAGGACTGTCTGTGCAAAGAGAGATGCTGGAGACTCCAGAGCTCTGGGCTGCCACATTTCAAGCCCCAGTGTTCTTTACCAGAGTGTCTCCAAGCACCCCTTCACTTCCACAGGGCATCCAGCCCTCACCTTACCTTCCTCCCCTCTGATGTCTTCCTCTTCTTCCCTCAAGGGAAAAACACCACGAAGCCATGCCAGATGGGGGCGCAGAGGCTCAAGGCTCAAGATTTGGTATGAGGCTCTAATGCTGTGATACTATAGTTATAACTACCACTGTGGTTGACTTCCTAGCAAGTACCAGCCAAGACACCTATAGGAGAAGAGAGGGGAAGAGCATATTCAAATCTCCCCTCCTCCCTAGTGATGGGGACTGTCTCCAGGACCCATCTCTTCTATTCAGCATCTAGCCAGGGCATTGGTATACAGTGATGGTGGTAGACAGGGAGAGTCCCAGCGAGTGATGGAGGAAATTCAGCTGGGGATGATCTCTTGCCAGACTCACCACATTCCCCCCTCCCCCTGTGTTTCCTCCTCTGAGGCTCCTAAAGTCCCCAAGAATTCTCTATATTCACTCTTGCCAAGGGAACATTCTGTGCAGAACCCTCTCAAAGGGGATAACTCTCATAGTGGTTCAGGCCAGAACTGAAAGTCCTTCAGGGAGACTCATCACATGGAAGCTAGCATATCCAAGACCGGAGATAACAGACCCCTTTGGTACAGCACTGCAGAAGGCCAAAGTGGGTGACTTTAGTTCACAGAAGCTTATTTTCTCATAGACTAAAACAAAACAAAGTCCATTGCTGTCGAGCTGATTCTGACTCATAACAACACTATACATCAGAGTGGACCTGCCCTGTAGAGTTTCCAAGTAGCATCTGGTGGATTTGAACCGCTGACCTTTTGGTTAGCAAGTGTAGCACTTAATCACTACGACACCAGGGTTTCATAAACTAGCATTCTAAAAATGTGAAATCAGAGTACCAGCTCCAATGGAGGAAGGTCCTGGTCATCAATTTTCCTGGGGACTAGGAGCTTAGTGTAGGCACCCCAGAATGAAAAGATGTGTTCTGTCCCTGACACTACTTTCTTTGTGTCATGAAGTCTCCCTTTCTCCCTGCTTGCTTCTCTATTTTTATGTCTCAAAAGAGGTTGACTCAAGATAAAATACAATCTTACAGATTGAGTTCTGTCTCATTAACATAATAATTTTAATTTTGCATCATTAACATTACAGAGGTAAACTTTACAGCATGTAGGAAAATCATATCAAATGACAATATGGTAGGCTATCACACAGTACTGTGAACCATGGTCTAGGGAAGTTGATAATACATTTTGGGGAACATAATTCAACCTGTAACACCAGTTCTGTTTAACAAAGGTGAAACAGAGGCAGGCAGACACCAGGGTAGTTTGATCATTCCAGGTATGGGCACAGAGAACATTAAAAGGTTCACATGGGAGGCTTGGACCTGCTATTATGGATGTGAGACCACCGTGGTAGGTATCAGGGAGAGGTAGAGTTGTCGTGCTCGGTTCATTTTCACTCTTTCTAATACTTTAACGTTTTGAGCAGGCACTATCACTGCATTTGTAATTAGTTTATCATGAAAAAATACGAGTGTATATTTTGGAAAACTTACACTGCTTAGCAATACTAGAATTGCCCCAGGTCCTGAGTTGCAACTTCTGTCCATCCCACCTGCTCCTCTGTGGAGCTCAGGTTCTCAGGACACCACCTACCTCTTACTCCCTAGGAAAAAGCCAGAAAAAAAGCAAGGAATTCCGTGAAGAGGTTCATTAGGGAACAAGTCAGAGGAGGAGGTACGCACCCGTACAGGGGCATTGACATGCGGGTAAGCCTGGAAAGAAGGAACTGGCAATGCCTGGGGCCACTGCTCACCCACAGCCGTAGCTGGGAGGCACTCCTCGGACACCAGTCTCTGTGTCGTAGGGAAGGCCTTAGCAATCACGAGACACAATCATTAGTCTAACATAGTGACAATTCAAATGGCGTAGGCTCACTCAGGCTCAGCTGGGTGAAATTTTAGACTTTCTCCAAACTAATCATCCTGTTCTGTGAAACCACTTCAGGACTTAGAGAAACATGAGAAGTTTCCTTTACTAAACCACACTGCTGACATCAAAATTTGACCATAACTCTCAAAAGAGAAACATGGGCTAATTTTCTTATGAATAAAGAGTCAAAAGTCACAAACGAAATTCCAAAAGTCAAATTCTGCTTGGTTCATTAAACAAGAATTCAACCAGGAATTAGAACAATTTATAGTTCATTACAACATGTAGGGAAATGATAACCTCATGATTATCTCAGTAGAAATGGGAAGATGAACTCCAGCAAACTGGAGCACGGGTGTCATGAGAGGAACACTGACTCAACACAGGAACAGCCCTCAAGACAGGAGAAGGAAGCCCCTAAGAGACCCAAAAAGCCACTCAAAATTAGACAAAGCCTCGCTACAAAACCCAAGTCAAGAAACTAGGTAACATACTTACAGATTCATTATACTTTAAAGATTATCAAAATTTTAAAAGCAAACAGAAAAGTTAAAAAAAAAAATAGCAAATTGGTAAAGTTTTTATACTACTAGTCTACAGAGAACTCATAGAAGCTAATATGAAAAATAACAAAACTCTAAAGAAATAGACAAAGGACAATTTGCAAAAGAAATGCAAATGGCTAGAAAATATAAGGAAGTAACAGAAAACTTTTTATGAGCAGACGTATTTCAGATATTTATTTAGGGGTTATAAAAACAGGAGAGGTCAGTTATTTCCGTGGAGCCAACAGCACTCATCCAAAACACACCATCTAGCCCTAGAGACTAGCTGTCACTTGGCCCCCAGTGAGCTGGTCAGAATCATCCCTCCCCTTCTGAGCTCTGTGCCATAATCTCTGCAACTCTTGGAATCCCCACTGCACAGGGTTGTGGGATTTGTCCCAGGCAGGAGGATTGTGGGGAGGGGCATGTGTTATTGCCACAGTATTGAAGTTGGAGCTACAGTGACTACCACAGTGACACAGTGTCTGCAGAAAAGCCCAACACAAGTCTTGTGGTGCAGAACCTTGGGGTCAACCAGACACTGCCCATAAGTGCCCACAGTGTACATCCCAACCATCTTGCCGCAGATTCTAGGGTGTCTAAGATCAGAGACCATGGGAAAAGGACCTCTCGATGATGATAACAGACAAAGATGTTCAGCTCCAGGGGCAGCATGGACAGTTGAAGGCCTACTGAACAGCTATCCTAATTACCTAATGCTATAGAAACAGAAGTTATCTACTGTAACAGAAATTCTACAGGTGGCGTCCTTTAACAAACGGAAGTTATTCTGTCATAGTCTAGTACACTAGAAGCCTGAATACAGGGCTCAGGCTCCAGGACAAGTTTTTCTCTCTCTGCTGTCTCTGAGGAAAGTTACTTCTCATCAAATTTTCTCTGGTCTGGGGCTTCTCAGCACAGGGAACAAGAGTCCAAAAGATATAGCCTGATCCTGTCACTGTGATCTGGGTGGCTTGAGGTCTTCCTGCCTCTTTGCTTTCTCTCATTTACATCTCAAAAGAGATTGATTTAAAACACAACCTAATCTAACAGACTGATTTGTGCCTCCTTAAAAGGACTGTCATTAATCCTGCCTCATTAATCTGTCAGAGGTAAGATTTAAAACACATAAGAATATCATAACAAATAACAAAACAGTGGACAGCCGCACATACCAGAAGTCATGGCTTAGCCAAGCTGACACAGATCGTGGGGTGGGGGGAGGCACAATTCAATTTATAACACTTGTTCTTCACAAGAAGGGTATTCTCTGGGACATTTTGATCCTTCCTTGTGTGTCCAGGGAGAACACCAGGTGGGTCAAAGGGCAGGATCACGCCTGTGATCGCAGGAGGAGCCCAGCCTGGTAGTTATAAGGGGAGGGGGAGGGAAAGGGAGAGTGGACATATCCAGTTCCTTTATATTCTTCCTAATAGTTTAAAATTTTCACTAGGTACAGATACTGTATTTATAATAGAATCTGCAGTGAACAAATATACGTTTTGAAAACTGACCTCTTAGCAGTGCTGAAACTACCTGAGGTGTTGCACCATGACTTTTGTCTTTCCAACCGCCCCCTCTGTCCTTCTTAAGGTCTCCAGACGTTACTAATTTCTGCTTCCCTGAGGGAGAAGCCAGCAACAGGGCAAAGATTTCTCTGATCTGTGACTGTCACTGCCTTTCTCTCCCTCTTTGCACAGTCCGTCCTTGAGAGGCTTCCTCAGGGCAAGATGCCATAATCATCACCAACAGTGTATCCACCTGTCCTGGCAGTGTCTTCACGCAGTGGCCCGAGTCTCTTCACTGAATCTCTTTGTTCTGTGTCCAGGCCACGTGCACTATGTGCCAACTCCACCTGAAGCTCTCTGGACGTCCTGAATGACTTTTGGCAGCACACGACTTATTTTTTTTACTCTTAGACCATGTCCTGCTTCTTTCACAGCCAGTGTCGTGTTTCTGTATCTGTCTGTGTATGTCCGTAGGTACAGTCTGTATATAGCTTTGTAAGAGAAGTTCTGATGAAAGGTGTCTGTTCATTTCTGTTGGTCAAACAAGGAGTCTGCCCCTTCTCTTCAAAGACAGGGAGGTAAAGATACCTGCCCACCTGCCCACCTGCCCACCTGCTCATCTGCCACAGCCCATAGAGCAAGTAGCCTCTGCAATATGAAGACCAGTGGATTACTATTGTGCTTGTCTTTGCTCAGATCTACTATACCATGTGAGCGTGGTACTGTTCTAGCAAATACCTGAAATGTGGGAGCCAAACTGTGAGTGGACAGAAGACTCAGGAGGAACAAAGAAGGTGTAGATGGTGAGAAACAACAGAGGACTGGTGGCAGCAGCAGAACCAGAGGCAGCGCTGGAGCCAACCCATGGAGCAAGAGAGCTAAGCGCCTGTGCACAGTTTTCCTCGTGGAACAGGGTGCCTCCAGGTACTTGAATTGGTACAGCTACCCTTGCTGACCCACAGAGCGAGAGAGCTGAATGACTTGGTGCAGGACGCTTTCCAGCAAAAGTGGAGTGCCTCTGGGCACTTGAATCAGTGGAGCTACATAGCTTTGGAACACTTGCCCCGGCAGGGCAGATGTGGGCCTGAGGCCCGGGCCATGCAGCCACAGGAAGCAGAAGCTGAAGAGACAAACAATACGAGAAGCTGAGCTGTCTCAGTCTCAAAAGGTATGGCCATGACCTCAGAGGTTTAAAGGGTGGGGCCAGGGCTTTCTGTGTTTTGTCAGAGTGGAATTGCTACTCAGTCGGGCTTAGGGTGCACCTAACGCCAATGGGGCAGCATTTCTGTCCAAGTGGGCCTGGAAGGCAGAGTTGTAGCACAGGGCCTGGGGTCTCCACTCAGAATCCGGAGAGTGTGGCCAGTACCTAGAGTCTGGAGGGCAAGGCCATTGTGTAAAACGTCTCAGAAAATGGAAGATTATTTCCAAATCTTTGAGGGCTAATATAATGTGCTCTGCTGACTTGCCTGTTGCCTGTTAATGCCTTCTTTCCCTGCAATTTCCCCCATTTGTAATGGAATATTTAACTTGTGCCTGTTCTGCCACTGTACCTTTAGAAGCAGATAGCTTGTATTCTAGTTTTCACAGATGTAGAAGATTTTGTGTATTTTCAGACTTGGAACTGATTTAAGACTTCTATCATATGGGATTGATGTGATTTTGCTATGATGGGATGAATGTGTTACATGTTTCAGTGATGTGATGTTTCGGGTGTCGAAGGGTGGGATGTCATGGATTGAATTGTGTCCCCTCAGAAATATGTGTAGTCTTGTGGCTGGGCCATGATTCCCAGTGTTTTATGACTGTCCTCCATTTTGTGATTTTCCTATGCTGTATGTTAAAGCATTAGGGCGGGACTGTAACCCTTTTACAGACCACATCCCTGCTCTACTGTAAAGGGAATTTCCCTGGAGTATGGCTTGCCCCACTCTTAATCATTTCGTCCTGCAAAAGATAAAAGAAAAGGGAAGCAAGCAGAAAATTGGGAACCTCACACCATCAAGAAAGCAGAACTGGGAGAAGAACACATCCTTCAGACCTGAGTTTCCTGCGCTAAGATGCTCCCTGGACGAAGACCTTCTTCCAGAGCTGACAAGGGGGAAAGCATTCCCTGGAGCAGACATCCTGAATTTGGACTTGTAGCCTACTGGACTGTGTAAGAATAAGCCTTCCTTTGTTAAAGCCATCAACTCTGTAGTATTTCTGTTAGAGCAGCCCTAGCTGACTAAAATAGTTCTGATGAAATGTTTTTGTTTTTTTCTGTTTATCAAACAAGGAGTCTGCCCTTTCTTTTCAAAGACAGGCAGGTAAAGTTACCTACCCAGCTGTCCATCTGCCATAGCCAATATAGCAAGCAGCCTCTGCAATATGAAGGCCAGTGGATTACTATTGTGCTTGTCTTTGCTCAGCTCTGTTTTTCAGATTCCCGGTATTCAGCTCTCTTATAATCAATGTGATTTCAAAGCAATAAAACGAAAAGTTCAGAGAAAACTAACCAAATCATCCATAGCCCAGGGATATGATAATCCAAGGGTAAGTGGGAATAGCTGGGAAGAAAAGAAGTTGTCCAAAGACTGGGATCTGCATGGAATGGTGGCAGAGACATGTTCCAAGAGAGGCTTCATGACTATACTCTTATTACACCCCTTATTATAGAATTAACTGAGTCCCCTAAAAAGTATACAGAAGTCCTAATATCTGTACTGGTGAAAGGGAACTTGTTTGGGGAAATAGAGTATTTGTTTGCAGGTCCTTTAATTCATACTGGAGTATGGTGAGTCCCAGACCTAATCCCTTCTGAATATTGCTTTATTAAAGGACAGATACACACGGGGAACACAGACATATCTATAAGCATCACAGGAGCTCCAAGGAATGCCAACAGTCATCAGAATCTAGGAGAGAGGTATGACATAGTTCCTGCCTCAAAAGCCCCTGAAGAAATCACATGCCTGACAGTCTGATTTAAATGTCCAGACTTCAGAACCGTGAGACAATAAATTTGTATTCTTCAAAGTGACCTATTTTATGATACTTACTTATGACATTCCCAGGAGACTAAGATAGGCCCAAAAACTGTTTATAAAGAATTACAGCAGCTTTACAGTGGCAACAGCAATGGTCTCCCTTGTGTTTGTGGTGACTAAATGATAAATGATACATCATACACAGGCACTTGGTGTGCTGTTTG
Organism: Heterohyrax brucei; assembly: GCA_028571685.1. NCBI lineage: Eukaryota > Metazoa > Chordata > Mammalia > Hyracoidea > Procaviidae > Heterohyrax > Heterohyrax brucei. The sequence continues at coordinate 31,926,897 of CM053161.1, forward strand.
GCTCGAAATAAGCACTCCATTAATGTGACCTGTCATTCTGAAATTACGGGCACCACATTCCATCACACAGAACACCCTTTTCTCACGTGCCTGGAACGACTGTTCCCGCACAATTTCTCAGGCAGCGTGCACACAACTTGCAACTCGTGGATGCCCATGACTAAATGGACAAAGCCCAGACAAGAGACACCAGCCCCTGTGCCTCAACCAGCACCAAGGTACAGGACAAGGCACTAGATCCTTGCTCTGAAGAGGTCGTATCTCTTTCTGTTTCTTTCTCTGTCTCTCTCTCTCTCTATACTTGTCTCTCACTCTCTCTCTGACAGTCTGCCTGTGTTAGTCTCCACTCTGTCTCTGTCATGTGTATTTTTTTCTGTCTCTGTGTCCCACCACTATTTCTGTCCCATTGTTATGTTTCTCTACCTTTCTCTGTCCCCGTCTCTCTCTCCCATTCTTTCTTTTGCTCTATCAATGTCTGTCTTTCGGTCTATGATTCTCTGCCTGTCAGTCTCTGTGTCTCTGTCTTTCCTTCTCTCTGTTTATCTCTGCTGCTCTCTGAGTCTCTGTCCACCTCCATCTCACTTCCTCTGTCTCTGTCTCACATATCTCTGTTTTTCTGTCTCTGTCATTGTCTTTCCCTCCCCTCTCCCTTTTCATGGCCCACCCCTAGGAAGCTTCCATGGAGAAAGACACCACAGTCATCACCAGCAGTATGTTCACCTCACTTGACAGTGTCTTCACACACTGGTCCCACTCTTTTTTAAGTGTCCAGGGTGCCTGCGCCACGTGCCAGATCCACTTGGAGCTCTCTGGATGCCTTAATTCATTTTGTCAGCAGCACAGCTTCTGTACTAGGAAGAGCTTAGCAGACGTGGGACACAATCGTTAGCATAAATAGTGACAACTTAGATAGTATAGACTCCTTCAGGCTCAGTTGAGTGAGTTTTGAGACTTTCACAAAACTGATCACCCCATTCTGTTCCAATACTCAAAAAAAGGGGGGGGGGGAGGCAGTGAGGAAGATTTCTCTTTTTTGTCATTTTCTTTATTATGATTAAGTGAAGGTAAGCAATTGAAATCAGTTTTGCACGCCCACCTACCTGCAACTCCCCCTCCTCTCCTCAACCTGTGACAGCACACTCCTCCTTTTCACTCTTCTAGTATGATTTGGATCCGACTCAACAGCAGTGGCCAGCTTTGGCTAGTATCCTCTTAATGAGCCTGTCCTCCTTTCCACATTTTCCTCTCCCATTTAGAAAGAAACCAGTAGGACAGCCCCCTGTACATCTTTGAAACCATAAAGTATCTGCACCACATGCTCACATTGTGCCTCCAAGTCCAGTCTGTTCTTGTCTGAACAGTTGATCTCAGTACTGGATTCAGGTTAGGGCCAGCAGCAAGTCTAGGGCCCACGTTCCCAGGTGAACTCCCAGGCTGTTAGACCATCAGTTCTGGTCTTTTAGTAGAGTTCTTGAACTGTACACCTCATTTTCTCATGGTACATCAGGGACTCTACATTGTGTCCCCCATGATGGCTACCTTTGGTGGTGGCCAGGCACAATGTGGTTCTTTTGGTCTCATGCTGATGTAGTCTCCCATTCATATGGGTTTTGTGTCTCCTGGTCTCATTTTTCCTTGTGTCTTTGATGTTGTCTGTTGTCATCTGTTCCAGATGAATTGGGATCATTTGATATTCCTCAGCTTAGTAGCTTTTAAGACCTCAGAAGCCAAACACCATTATGGGGTGCAGAAGACTCTCAAAAACTAGTTATGCCAATTGACCTCAATGTCCCCTGAAGACATGGTTCCCAGAGCCCTGTCCCTGCCGCTACATCCTTTGAAATGTTGAGTTGAGTTTAGAAAACATTTCAGTGTATAATGTAGTCCAGTTATGTTGACCTGTCCCCTACTGTGTGCTGTCACTCCCTTTGCCTAATGAAATTCCTATTGATTATCTAATCTATGAACATCCCTCTCCCTCCCTACTCTTGTAGCTGTCAAAGAGCCTTTTCTTAAGCACATAAGTCCTTACAGAAGAGGTCTCATACATACTTGTCCTTTTGCAGCTGACTGAGTTCATCTGGCTTAATGTCTTCTAGTTGAAACCAAGTTAAGAGATGCTTCCTAAAAGCATCATTGTTCTTTATCATTGCATAGTGCTCCATTGTGTGTATATACCATAGTTTGCTTACCCTTCATCTGTTTATGGACACCTAGGTTGGTTCCATCTTTTTATTATTGCGGACAGGGCTGCAATAAACATTTGTGTGCATGTATCTGTTCGTGTGACCACCTTTATTTCTGCAAGATATATTCTAAGCAGTGGGATTGCTGGATCATATGGTATTTCCATTTTTAGCTTTTTAAGGAAACACCAAAATGCTTTCCAAAGAGGTTGTACCATTTTGCATTCCCATCAGCTGTATGGGAAAGTTCCAGTCTCTCCAGAGCCTCTCCAACATTTGTTGTTATGTGTTTTTTGGATTACTGCCAGCCTCACCAGGGTGTGAAGGTTATCTCATTGTAGTTTGAATTTGGATTTCTCTAATAGCTAATGACTGTGAGCATTTTCTTATGTGTCTTTTGGCTCCCTGGATATCTTCTTTGTTGATGTGTCTATTCATCTCCTTTGCCTGTTGTTTAATCTGGTTACTTACCTATTTCTTGCTGATATTTTGCAATGTCTTATAGATTATGGAAATCAGATGTTGATCCAACATGTAGTTGCCAAATATTTTCCCCCCATTCTGCAGGTAGTCTTTTAACTACGTTGATAAATTCTGTGGAGGAGCATAAGGGTTTGATTTTTAGTAGTTTCCACTTATCTATTTTCTGTTCTGCTGTTTGTGAAGTCTTGGTTACATTTTGTAGTCTGTGCAAGCAGTGTATCAGAATTTCCATTGTTTTCCCTTTTTTTTCCCCTGCATAATCTGTATCATTTGGGGTTTGATAGTCAGGTCTTGGATCCATTTTGAGTTAGTCTTTGTATAAAGTGTGAGTTATAGGTCTTGTTTCATTTTTTTGCAGTTGAATATCCAATTTTGCCATCATCGTTTGTTAAAGAGACTCTTCCTACCTCAGTTTATAACCTTCGGGCCTTTGAGGAATATCAACTCTTCACAGGAGAATGATGTATTTCTAGATTGTCCATTCTGTTCTGTTGGTCTATGTGTCTCTTTTTGTACCAGTACCGGGCTGTTTTGACTACCATGGCAGTGTAATAGTTTCTAAGGTCAGGTAGTGTGAGGCCTCCCACTATGTTCCTCTTCTTAGTATTGCTTTACTTATCCGAGGTTTCTTCCAAAGAAAATTGGTAATTTGTTTCTACATCTCATTTAAAAATGACATTGGAATTTATATTGGTATTGCATTGTATATGTAGATCACTTTGGGTAAAACAGACATTTTCACAATGTTAAGTCCTGCTATCCATGAACAAGGTAGATTTCTCCACTTATGTCAGTCTCTTTTGATTCCCTGCAATAGCATCTTGTAATTTTCTCTGTATAAGTCTCCTATTTCTCTTGTTAGATTTATTCCGAGGAATCTTATCTTCTTGGGGGCTATAGTAAATAGTATTTATTTGGTGATTTTCTCTTTGATGATCTCCTTGTTGGCATAAAGGAATCGTACAAATTTGTTTACGTTTATCTCATATCCTGATACTCTGTTGAACTCTTCTATTAGTTCCAGTGGTTTATTCGTGGATTCTCTAGGGTTCTCCAAGTATACAATCATATCATTTGCAAATGTGGATTTTTTTTTCTTCTTTACTAATGAGGATGCCCTTTATTTCTTTGTCTGGTCTGACTGCTCTGACCAGGACCTCTAGCAAAATGTTGAATAGAAGTAGTGACAGTGGGCATCTTTGCCTAGTTCCTGTTCTCAGGAGAAATTCTTTCAGTTTCTCTCCATTCAGGATAATGCTGGCAGATGGCTTTTCATTTATGTCCCCTAATTGTATGGAGGAATCTCCTTTCTATTCATATCTTGCTGAGAGCTTTTGCATGAATCAGTGAAGGACTTTGTCAAATGCCCTTTCTACATCGGTTGACAAAATCAGGTGACTCTTATCCTTTGTGTTATTTATGTGGTTGATCATATTAATTATTTTTCTGATGGTGAACCAGCCCTGTATCCCTGGTATGAATCCGATTTGGTTATAATGAATTATCTTTTTGATGTCTTGTTGAATTCTACCAGCTTGGATTTTGTTGAAGATTTTTGTATCTAGGTTCATGAATGATCTTGGTCTGTCTTTTGTGTGTGGTGGGAGGGGGGGTCTTTGCCTGGCTTTGATATCAGGGTCATGCTGGCTTTACAAAAAGAACTTGGGAATATTTCATACTTTTGTATATTGTGAAATATCTTCAGTACTACTGGAATTATCTCCTCTCTGAAAGTCCTCTCTACAAAGTTGGTAGAATTCTTTGGTGAAGCTGTCTGGGCCAAGACTTCTTTTTCACTTTTTCAATCTCTTCTTTTGCAATGGGTTTATTAAGTTGTTCTACTTGTGATAATTTTGGTAGGTTATATGAATCTAGAAATTTGTCCATTTGCTATAGGTTTTCAAATCTGAGTACAATTTTTTAATAATATTCTGTTACAATATGTTTAATCTAGATTGGGTCTGTTGTGACATCTCCCATCTCATTTTTTACTCAGGTCATTTGTTTTTTCTCTTGTTTTTCTTTTGTAGGTTTAGCCAATGTTTTGTCAATTTTGTTGATCTTTTCATAAAAACAGTTTTGGGTTTCGCTAATTCTTTCTTTTTAAAAAAAAAAAAATTATCTAGTCCATTTAGTTCTGTTCTAATCTTTATTATATGTTTCTGTTGGTACTCAGGGGATTCTTTCACTGTTCTCTTTCTAATAGTTCAAGTTGTATGGTTAATTATTTGGTTTGGGCCCTTTCTTGATTCTGGACATATGCGTTTATAGAGATAAACTGGCCTCTGAACACTGCTTTTACTTTATTCCATAAGTTCTCATCATATATGTTTTCATTCTCATTTGATTCCATGAATTTCTTTATTGCAAGGAAGATTTCTCTCAGGAACCATGACCCTGATAAAAAAAATCTGATCAAACTCCTCAAAAGAGAAACATCAACTACTTTAATACGAATACAGAACCAAAAGCCCTAAGTGAAATTCTAAAAGTAAATTCCAGTCCAGATTATTAAGTAAGTTTTCAACCAGGAATTGTGAACTGTTTATAATTTGTTCTAACACTGAAGGAAATGATAAGATCAGCTCAATAGAATGGGAAGATGAACTTGAACAAATGAGGAGAACATTGACAGTGAACCTGACTTCCAGACAGTAGGCAGAGGCTCCAAAGTAACAAGCCCAAAAGCTGCCCAAAGTCAAAAAAGGCTTCATTCCAAAACCTAAATCATGAAATTAGCTAACACTCTTTAGGGATTCTTTACACTTATAAACCACCAATATTTATAAGCAACTAGTAAACTACTCATACAAATAGGATTCATAGAAATTAATAAGAAAAATACTGAAACTATTAAATGGAGAAAGGATATAACAGACTAATTGGAAAAGAAACACAAATGGCTAGGATACATTACAAAAAGAAAATATTTCACAAATATTGACTCCAGAGAATTATTTATCACTATTTGAAAGTTAGAAGCAAGTTATTGCCTACAGAAATTATGATGCAGCAATTAAAGAAAATGTCCTGCAAGCAATCCCAGTTTCAAATCACATCTGGAAGGAGCAGAGTTCCTGTGAGAACTGTATGATAAAAGGGTTCAAAAGAACAGCACAGCTTGTGAAGACAGGAATGAAACAGAACACACTGAACTGAGAAAAGTAATTTGGACAACTAATTTATTTTTACTCATCCTTTTTGGCTTAATGTTCAAAATATTTACAGTATGCCAGGGCCTCTGCTACAGCAGATTAAAATATTTTCCCGGGGGGGTGGAGTCAAGATGGCGGACTAAGCCCACGTCTCCTTCTATCCCTCTCGAAACCAAGACCTGAATTGACAATCAAACAGAGCCTTCTGACCACGTAATCAGCCTCAGGACACGGCACAGAGCTGTTAATTGGGACTTTATACCACTCAGCGAAAAACCTCCTCTCTCTCGCTGACTCTCACTTCTGGCTAGCCCCGGCTCTCACGGGCGGAAGGTAAATGAACAAGTTTGACTTTTTTTTCCTTGGTCTCAGCTGGCGGGCGGAGCTGGGCCTTGCCCGGCGGCTGCACTCAGACACGCTGATGGGGGGATAGGCAGGCGAAATTCCCATATTCTGAGAGCCAGGCTCGGGACTCTGTTAATCTAGACACTTTGAGCCTTGCGTTTTGTAGCTGCCTCAGTGGGGTTTGTGCGGAACTCCGTGGTCAGGGTGCGGGACGCCATGTTGGTACCGAGATTTTAGTGGGACCTTGTTCTTAGCCTGGGAGCCAGCGCCTGCAAACGGGACAGCGCTTCTCCGTCAGAAAAGTAGGGATTTTGCATAGTGCTGCCTACATTGGGGGCCCTGCAACAGAAGCAGAGGAATCGCTGCCTCTGGGCACCTTTAGCCCCTCTGCCTGCTGCCTGTGTGGAGGACGCCATCTTGTGTACGGTGGCCGCAGCTGGACCTAATTCTTAGCTTGGGAGCCAGAGCCTGCCCACAAGAGAGCGCTTTTCTGTCACAAAACCAGTACTCGACGCAGTGTTGGATAAGGCTAGGCCCTGTCAGCAGAGGCCACCAGGGCACTAGCAGTGCTGTATTCTGAACTAGTTTGTTATCATCTGGGGTTGGATACAGTGGCGCTTACTTTGTCAGATGGGAAGAGGGACCAATACACCTGAAAATCTAACTGACATGTGAACTGGTCAGATACCTTTTGCTTTACATTTGAAGACAGCCTAGAGAAACATTTGCAATCCATCCTCACAGTACCTCTTCCAGCCTCTATATACTTACATGGGACCCAAAAAGCAACAGACAATTGTGGCATACAAGCAATCACTCATGGCTTCAGAAGGCTCCCAAACAAAGCAACCAAGGAGTTTTCCAGATGAAGAAACTTTTATGAAAGCATCAGGAAGTGAATACAAATTGATTATATACAGGGCTCTTCTAGACCTTATACAAAGTGCAGCAGAACAAAATGAAAAATTAAGCAAGTTGTTCGATCTGATGGAACACCAGTACTCTGAAATCCAAAAGGTCAAGAAGAAAATCAAAGACATAGTAACTTCCATGCAAAGCCAAGAAAACAGAATGGAACAAATGGAAAAAAGAATTTCTGACTTGGAAGACAGAGCTACTGATGCCAGTGTCTATGAGTAGAAATCAGAAAAAGGAAACAAGAAAAATGAAGAAACATTAAGAAGCATGTGGGACTCTATTAAGAGGAACAACCATCGATTAATTGGAGTCCCTGAACAGAGTGAGACATCTGAGAACACAGAGAGTATTGTTGCTGAGCTGCTGAAAGAAAACTTCCCAGAATTCATGAAGAAAGAGAATATAGACATCTCAGATGCATATCGTACGCCACCCAATATAGATCTCAAAAGAAAGACTCCAAGACATATTATAATCAAGCTTAACAAAATGAAACATAAGCAGCAACTCTTAAAGGCAGCAAGACTCAAGGCAAAGCTAAAATTCAGAGGGAAACCCTGTAGGCTGTCGTCAGATTTCTCAGCAGAAACCATGCTGGCATGGAGACAGTGGCACGACACATTCAAAGTCTTGAAGGAGAAGAACTTCCAACCAAGAATTATATATCCTGCAAAACGTCTTTCAAACACGAAAATGAAATTAAGACATTTCCAGATCAAAAGAAACTCAGAGACTTTGTAAAAACCAAACCCAAACTACAAGAAATACTGAAAGAAGTTATTGGCTTTGGCTTAGAAGAACGAAACCACTAACTTTATAGTTTAGAACAACATACTACTCAATACTCATTTAGGGAAGTCTCCAAAGTAAATCACAGCTTTGATTTGGAAAGAAACAACCCACTGATCATCATGAAAACTATGGTGTCATCATAATAAAAGAGGAATGTACTACAGTCGTTACAGTCCTTCCAGATGGACAGGAAGATGACCAGACTGGTAGTAATTAAAATTGGGTTTATAAATAGTTTATTAAGGGGGTTCATAGGGGCAGCTGTAAAGCACAACAAAGATGTATCATACCATTTCAAGAAATCTAACACACGAGTCTCAACAACTATAAAACCAGCTCTGAAAAAGGTAAAAAATCAACTCACAAAAGAGTGTCTCAGAACAGACTAATAAGAACAACAGAGAAAATGTCAACATAAAAATAAACATATCACAATGGCAGCAGTGAACACATACCTATCAGTAATTACATTGATGTGAATGGACTGAATGCTCCAGTAAAGAGACACGGAGTGTCATCTTGGATCAAAAGACACGACCCATCCATATGTTGTCTACAAGAAACTCACTTGAGACCTAAAGACAGGAAAAAACTGAAAATTAAAGGATGGAAGAATATATATCAAGCTAACAATAAACAAAGAAGAGCAGGGTGGCAATTCTAATCTCAGACAAAATCAACTTTAATTTCAAATCCACCATCATGGACAAAGATGGACACTATTTATTGCTGAAAGGTTCAGTATACAAGCAAGACTTAACTATATTAAACATTTATGCACCTAATGTCAGAGCACCTAAATATGTTGAAGAAACACTGACTATGCTCAAAAGAGAGTTAGATGACTCCACAATAATAGTGGGAGACTTTAACACTCCACTCTCATTACTAGACAGATCATCTAGAAAAAAGCTCAGTAAAGATACAGAAGACCTCATGGACACAATTAACCAACTAAACCTCATTGATATATGCAGAACTTTCCACCCCTCAGCAGACAACTACACCTTCTTCTCCAGTGCACATGGAACATTCTCCAGAATTGACCACGTGATAGGCCATAATGCAATGCTCAACAAAATCCATACCATTGAATTATTGCAAAGCATCTTCTCAGATCATAAAGCCATCAAAGTTGAAATCAATAGCAGAAAAAACAGAGATAGAAAGTGGAACTCTTGGAAACTGAACAACATCTTGCTCAAAAAAACATGGGTTATAGAGGAAATCAGGAATCAATTAAAGAAATTCATAGATTCCAATGAGAACGAAAACACTTCCTACCAGAACCTATGGGATATAGCCAAAGCAGTGCTCAGAGGTATGTTTATCTCCATAAATGCACACATCAGGAAGGAAGAAAGAAACCAAATCAAGGAACTAACTCTACAGCTTGAACAAGTAGAAAGAGAACAACAGAGGAACCCCTCGGGCACTGGAAGAAAGGAGATCATAAACATTAGCGCAGAGCTAAATGAATTAGACAATAGAAAAATAATTGAAAAAATTGAAAAGATCAAAAGCTCGTTTCTTGAAAAGATCAACAAAATTGATAAACCACTGGCTAAACTTACTAAAGAAAAGCAGGAAATGAAACAAATAACCCAAATTAGAAATGAGAAGGGAGTTGTCACCACAGATGCAACAGAAATCAAAAACATCATAACAGAATACTATGAAAGACTGTACTCTAACAAATTTCAAAACCTAGGGGAAATGGACCAATTCCTTGACTCATACCACCTACCCAAATTATCACAACGTGAAGCAGAACAACTTAATAAACCCATCACAAAGGAAGAGATTGAAAAGGTCATCAAAACACTGCCAACCCAAAAAAGTCCAGGCCCAGATGGCTTCACGGCAGAATTCTACCAAGCATTTAGAGAAGAGTTATCCCCAATACTTGAAACTATTTCACAGTATAGAAAGAGATGAAGTACTCCCAAACTCATTCTATGAAGCCAACATAACCCTGATACCTAAGCCCGGGAAAGATCCAACAAAGACAGAGAACTACAGACCGATATCACTCATGAATCTAGGTGCAAAAATCTTCAACAAAATTCTTGCCAACAGAATACAACAACATATCAAGAAAATAATCCATCATGACCAAGTGGGATTCATACCAGGGACGCAAGGCTGGTTCAACATCAGGAAAACAATTAATGTGATTAACCACATAAATAACACAAAAGACAAAGATCACCTGACTTTGTCCATTGATGCCGAAAAGGCATTTGATAAAGTCCAACACCCATTCATGCTAAAAACTCTTAGCAGAATGGGCATAGACGGCAAATTCCTCAACACAATAAGGGCCATTTATACAAAGCCAATTGCCCACATCATCCTGAATGGCGAGAGACTGAAAGACTTTCCCCTGAGATCAGGAACTAGACAAGGATGCTCACTGTCACCGCTCCTATTCAACATTGTGCTAGAAGTTCTAGCCAGAGCAATTAGACAAGACGAACAAATAAAGGGCATCTGCATCGGCAAAGAAGAAGTTAGAATCTCCCTGTTCGCAGATGATATGATCGTATATGCAGAGAACCCCAAGGAATCTATAAGTAAGTTACTCAAACTGATAGAAGAGTTCAGCAAAGTCTCAGGATACAAGATAAACATAAGTAAATCAGTAGGATTCCTTTATACCAACAACGAGACTGTTAAGGAAGAAATTATCAAATCTATACCATTTGTGATAGCCCCTAAGAAGATGAAGTACCTAGGAATTAATCTAACCAGAGAAACAACAGACCTTTACAAAGAGAACTACAAGCCCTTACTACAAGAAACTAAGAGAGACTTAGATAAATGGAAAATCCTACCCTGCTCATGGATAGGAAGACTTAACATTGTGAAAATGTCTATTTTACCCAAAGCAATTTATTTATATAATGCAATCCCAATACAAGTTCCAGCATCATTTTTTAATGAGATGGAGAAACAAATCACCAATTTTGTTTCGAAAGGGAAGAAGCCCCGGATAAGTAAGGTACTACTAAAGAAGAAGAACACACTGGGAGGCCTTCATTACCCGACCTTAGAACATACTACACTGCCACAGTGGTCAAAACAGCCTGGTACTGGTACAAAAACAGACAGATTGATCAATGGAACAGAATTGAGACCCCAGAGATGACACCATCTGCCTATGAACAGTTAATATTCGACAAAGGCCCTAAGACATTAAACTGGGGTAAAAACAGTATCTTCAACAAATGGGGCTGGCAAAATTGGTTATCCATCTGCAATAAACTGAATCAAGATTCATATCTTACTCGTTATACAAAAACCAACTCCAATTGGATAAAAGACGTAAATATCAAACCTAAAACGATAAAGCTCATCCAAGAAAAGGTAGGAACAACAATGGAAGTTTTAACACACAAGGAGGACAGACTCCAAAATCTGTCAAAGAAACCTCAATCAACAGAAGAGAAAGTAGATAAATGGGAACTATTAAGAATCAAACACTTTTGCTCATCCAAAGACTTTATTAATAGAATTAAAAGAACACCCACAGAGTGGGAAAAAATATTTGGCAACTCTATGTCAGATCAACGCCTGATCTCCATAATCTATAAGATACTACAAAATATCAATAAGAAGAAGATAAACCATCCAGTTAAGCGATGGGCAAAGGAGATGGACAGATACTTCACTAAAGAGGAGATCCAGGCAGCCAAAAAACACATGCGGACATGTTCACGATCTTTAGTTATTAAAGAAATTCAAATCAAGACAACAATGAGATATCATCTCACCCCAACAAGATTGGCCATGATCCAGAAAACACAAAACAACAAATGCTGGAGAGGCTGTGGAGAAAGTGGAAGCCTCCTACACTGTTGGTGGGGTTGCAAAATGGTCCAGCCTCTTTGGAAGGCAATCTGGCACTTCCTTAAAAAAATGAATATTGATATACCATTTGACCCAGTAATTCTACTACTTGGAATATATCCTACAGATTCAAGGCCTTTCACACCAACGGACACATGCACCAGAATGTTTATTGCGGCACAGTCCACAATAGCAAAAAGGTGGAATCAAACCAGATGCCCAACAATAGAAGAATGGATAGGTAAACTGTGGTACATATACTCAATGGAGCACTACGCAATGATAAAGAATAATGATGATTCCAGGAAACATCTCCTAACCTGGTTTCAACTGGAAGACATTATGTTGAGTGAGAGTAGTCAGCGACAAAAGGACAAATACTGTATGAGACCTCTATGATAATATCTCAAAAACAGACTTGTGTATAGAAGAAAAGACTCTTTGACAGCTGCAAGGGAGGGGAGGGAGGGAAGGAGGGCGGGGGGGAGGGTTTAGTTTAGGTAGTTACTAGAAATCTAGTTGGGAGAAAGCGGTGACAGCACACATTAGGAACAAGAACAACATTAAGTGGACTTCAGCATAACTTGAGTACTCCTTCCATCTTAACTCAATACTGCAAGGATAGAGTAGCTGGGGCAGGGGGCGGGGGACCATGCTCTTAGGCGAATTCCAGGCCAATTGGCACAACTAGCGTTTTGCTAAGAGAGCTCTCTGCACCCCACATTGGTGAGTGGCGTCTGGCGTCTTAAAAGCTGCCAAGCTGCCATCCGAGGACACAGCAAATGGTCCCAACTCAGCAGGAACGGATGCTCACCGAGGGCCAAAATGGCATGCGGTAAAGACAACCGAGAAGACAGAGAGACCCACAAGAGTGGGTGCCTACATCGACCTGGGACCAGAAGAACCGGATGGTGCCCGGCCACTACCAGTGATAGCCATGACGGAGCTCACAGAGAGGAGCCTCACTGGCAACACGAGAATAAAAAGAGGTGCATCATGAGATCTCCACTAAAAGACCTCAACTGATGGTCCAGTAGTTTGGGGGTTCCTCTGAGAGCATGGCCCCCGGCCCTGATGCTGTCCGTTCCCATAAATTATAACAAAGATCCACTCTTTGGACAGGAATGGAATGGACTTGGCAATACAGAGTGATCATATATTGGAAGCACTTTATGGTTCTATACGTCTATAGGATATCATCTTGCTGACCTCTGGCTGGAGGAAAGGGAGTGGACGGAGAGGAGGGTAAAGGAGACTGTTGGGAGGATGAGACATGTATGCAGCAGAGAGGAATAGTGTGCAGTCACCAGACAGGGAGAGCAGTGGATGCTGCATATAGGGGGGCATGTAAATTTACATGTGAATGTACATTTTCACTCAGTTATGTTAAAGAAAAAAAAAGAAAAAAAATATTTTCCCAGAGAAACTGAAGGTGAGTCCTGGGCTTCATCTTTGTCCCTAGGCACCAGAGACACCTTCCTGCTAAGGGAGCCCCTAGTTCCAGTTCATCGTCTGTCTGCATGCCAGGCGTTCCACAGCCCCCTTCAAATGTTGTCCTCGGAGTAGTCTTCTTACCTCCACCCTCTCCTGACCAATGGTAGCAGGGACCATCCCATCTTCACACCTGGGCAATGTAGCCCCTCTCCTAGTATGTGTATGCTGTATTCAAACAAATCATCTCCTACTTTCTAGGCAACTGAATGCAGTTGGGTCCGTTGCTTGTTTCTCACCCTGCCTTGCACAATAGGAAGCGTGTTCTCCAACTTTCTCCATCCCAGCCAGCTTGATTCCAGGGAAGCCATATATCCAGCAGTCAGAGGGTTACCTAGGGGCTGCTGCCCCATCTCCAGACCTTGAGTACCCAGTGCATGTGTCACTCTAACAATATTGGAGTTTGGGTTACTGCTACTACCACACTGACACAGTCCCTGCTCACAGCCCTGGCCTAACCTAGAGGTGCATTACCTGACTCAGTATTACCTAGTTTAATATTCAAAACATTTACAGTATGCCAGTGATTCTGCTACAACAGAGCTTAGAGAAATGGGACAAAGATGTGTTCAATGATGACAACAGTAAAGGAGATCACACTGCTAGGACAGCAGGAGCAGTTGGAGGCCTGATGACAAGTATTCTTACTTATGTAATGCTGTTCTTACAGAAATACCACTAAGCAGATGACTGAAAAAAACACCTACTGTATCACCGTCTAGTAGACTAGAAGTCTGAATTCAGGGCACCAGCTTCAGGAGAAAACTTCTTCTCTCCCTGGGTTCTGACAGGAGGCTTTGCCTTTAATTTTCCATCAATCATCTAAGTTGTTCTCAGTGCAGAAACCCAGGGTCTAAAGGATGTGCTCTGCTACTAACATTACTTTCTGCATAGTATGAAGTCCCTGTCTCTCTGCTTGCTTATCTACTTTTTATGTCAAAGAAGATTGACTCAAGATACAACTTAATGTTGAAGATTCAGTCATATGTCATTCACAAAAGTTCCTCTAACAAGTTATTCTCTCATTACAACATAGAGGTAAGGTTTACAACACATAGGCAGCTCACACCAGATGACAAAATGATGTAAAATCACATATTATTGGAAAACATGGCCTAGGAAACTTGACACACATTTTGGAGTAACACCGTTCAAGTCATAGCACCATCTCTGAACAAAGGAGGTAGAACTGAGGTCCGCATTCACTAGGGTCTGTTGATACTGTGCAGTGTGTGCACAAAGTACACCAAGGAGGTGTCCTGTTAAGCTTGTGCCTGTGATCACAGCCTATTCCACAGGTGGAGAGAGGGAGAGAAGACATTCCTAGTCCAAATACATCCTTCCTTGTATTTTACAGTTTTCACAAGGTATAATTCCTGTGATTATATTGACATTCACAGTGAAAGAATGTAAGTGTTTCCTCAAAACTTGCTCCTTAGCAGAGCTGAAACAGCTCTAGGTTCTGAGCTCTGACTACTGTCCTTCCTAACTGTACCTCAGTAGAGATCTGGGTCTCTAGGCAACATCTACACCAGACACCCTGAAGGAGAAGACAGCGAAAGAGCCAACAGTCCCTTGAGTAGGATGAGTGTGGCACAAGTCAGAGGCAGAGGCAGTCACCGTTCTCAGGGAAGCAACATCAAGGCCAGCCTGGGAAGTAGGGATCCGGAACTGGGGAAGCTGCCCACTCACCAGCACTGCTGAGAGGACTTCCTAGGACCCAAATTTCTGCTCCTAAGGTATAGGCTTCACTCTTCCAGAAGAAGCAGCAAACTTTCTGTTCATAGTCCTAGGTGTCTTCCTTTACTAGACTGGAAACTCTTGATCTTCCATCTTGGCATCTGCTTCTTCATCCAGCTTTCCTTGAGCAGGTACTGCTAGTCCTGAGTGTATGAAACATCCCCAAGTAGCCAATGTACAGCGAGGATAAGTACTCATCTACCCAGGGTTCTATTACAGCAGTTCAGGAGATTATTTCCATGGTGGATAGATATACTCCAGCTCACAGAGAGTTGAAAGACAGTATGGCATGGCTATGACACCTTGACAGGTCCCCCAGATGTTTCATCAAGCAACCCCTCACGCGTAAAATCCAGCCTCAAGCTCATGTCTCTGCCTCTGGAGTTACCTAGGTGTTATACTGCCAGAGGGGGATTGGTGGCAGGCATGTACCACAGTGGTATTACTGTATTGGTAGTAATTGTTACAGCCACAGCCTCACAATGCCTTGCAAAAACCCATAGCTACAGCTCAGGCCCTCCCCAGGCACTGCAGGATTTTGAAAGTTCTGTGGACTGAACTGTGCCCCTCAAAAAATGTGTTACTGAGCCAACCTGCATCCCTAGTATAAATCCTACTCAGGTATGATGAATTATTATTTTTTTTATGTGTTGTTGAGTTCTGTTGGCTAGGATTTGTTGAGGATTTTTGTATCGTGGTTCATGAGAGATATTGGTCTGTAATTTTATTTTCATGTGTTATCTTTACCCAGCTTTGGTACCAGGTCCATGCTGGATTCACAGAATGAATTTAGAAGTGTTCCAACCATCCTTTTCTTTGCTGTGAAATATCTTCACTAATATTGGAATTAACTCTTCTCTAAAAGTTTGGTAGAACTCTCCAGTGAAGCCATCTGGGCCAGGAACTTTTTTGGTTGGTATTTTTTTATTCTTCTTCTAATCTCTTATTTTGTGATGGGTTTATTAAATTGTCCTTCTCCTTGTGATAATTTTGATACTTAACGTGATTGTAGAAACTTGTCCATTTCCTCTGGGTTTTCAAATTTATTAGAGTACAATATTTCCTAATATTCTGTTGCAATTCATTTAATTTTGGTTAGATTTGTGGTGACCTCTCTCGTCTCATTTCTTATTCAGGTTTTTTGTTTCCTCTCCAGCTTTCCTTTTGTGAGTTTAGTCAATGGTTTATTGACTTTGTTGATCTTTAAAATACAAAAAAAAAAAAAAAAAAAACTTTTGGTTTTGTTAATTCTTTCAATTGTTTTTCTATTCTCCAGTTCATTTAGTTCTGCTCTATTTTTTATTGCCTGTTTTCTTCTGATGCTGAGTGGGTTTTCTTGTTGTTCTGTTTCTACTTGTTCAAGCTGTAGGATTAATTCATAGTATCGCTGCCAGCCTTTACTTACTCACATGAAATCCAAAAAGCAACAGACACTTGTGGCATACAAGAAATCACCCATGGATTCAGAAGGCTCCCAAACAAAGAAACCAAGCAGTCCTCTGGATGAAGAAACTTTTCTGAAATCATCAGAAGGTGAATACAAAAAAAAATTATATACAGAGCCCTTGTGCACAATGCAGCAGAACAAAAAGAAAAATTAAGCAAGCTGTTCAATCTGATGGAACACCAGTACTCTGATGTCCAACAGATCAAGAACAAAATCAAAGACGTAGAAACTTCCATTCAAAGTCAAGAAAACAGAACGGAACAAATTGAAAAAAGAATTTCTGACTTGGAAGACAGAGCTACTGATGCCAGTGTCTATGAGCAGAAATCAGAAAAAAGAAACAAGAAAAATGAAGAAGGATTAAGAAGCATGTGGGACTCTATTAAGAGGAACAACCTTCAATTAATTGAAGTCCCTGAAAAGGATGAGACACCTGAGAACACAGAGAGTATTGCTGCTGAGCTTGTGACAGAAAACTTCCCAGAAATCATGAAGGAAGAGAATACAGACATCCCAGATGCATATTGTATGCCACCCACTATAGATCTCAAAAGAAAGACTCCAAGACATATTATAATCAAGCTTAACAAAATGAAACATAAGCAGCAACTCTTAAAGGCAGCAAGACTCAAAGCAAATCTAACATTCAGAGGGAAATCCTGTATACTTTCGTCACATTTCTCAGCAGAAAGCATGCTAGCACAGAGCCAGTGGCATGACACATTCAAAGCCTTGAAGGAGAAGAACTTCCAATCAAGAATTATACATTCTGCAAAACTATCTTTCAGATATGAAAATGAAATTAAGACATTCCCGGATAAACAGAAACTCAGATACTTTGTAAAAACCAAACCCAAACTACAAGAAATACTGAAAGAAGTTTCTGCCTTTGGCTTAGAAGAACAAAACCACTAACTTTACATTTTAGAACAACTCATCACCCAGAATTCTATTCAGTTAGGGAAGGCTCCAAATTCAATCATAGCTTTAATACTAAAAGAAACAATCCAGTGGTTATCATGAAAATTATGGTGCCATCACATTAAAAAGAGGGATGCACTACAGTCATTATAGTTCTTCCAGATGGAGAGGAAAATGACAAGACTGGTAGTAATTAAAATCGGGTTTATATATAGTTTATTAAGGGGGATCATAGGAGCAGCCTTAAAGCACAACAAACATGTAACATACCATATCAAGAAATGTAACACAAGAGTCTCAACAACTACAGAAACAGCTCTGAAAAAGATGAAAATTAATCTCACAAAAAAGAATGTCCCAGAACAAACTAATAAGAACAACAGAGAAAATATTAACACAAAAATAAACATATCACAATGGCAGCACTGGACACATACCTATCAATAATTACATTGAATGTGAATGGACTGAATGCTCCAGTAAAGAGATATCGAGTGACATCTTGGATCAAAAGACATGACCTCTCCATATGTTGTCTACATGAAACTCACTTGAGACTTAAAGATAGGAATAAACAGAAAATTAAAAGATGGAAGAATATATATCAAGCCAACAATGAACAAAGTAGAGTAGGGGTGGCAATTCAAATCTCAGACAAAATCAATTCTAATGTAAAATCCACCATCGTGGACAAAGATGGACACTATTACTGAAAGGTTCAGTACACAAGTAAGACTTAACTATATTAAATATTTGTGTACCTAATATCAGAGCACCTAAATATGTCAAAGAAACACTGACTACACTCAGAATAGAGTTAGATTACTCCATAATAATAGTAGAAGACTTCAACACTCCACTCTCAATACTTGACAGATCATCTAGAAAAAAGCTCAGTAAAGATACAGAAGACCTTATTGCTACAATTAACCAATTAAACCTTATTGATATATACAGAACTTTCTACCCATCAGAGACAAACTACATCTTCTTCTCCAGTGTACATGGAACATTCTCCAGAATTGACCATGTGTTAGGACAGAATGCAATTCTCAACAAAATCCATACCATTGAATTACTGCAAAGCATCTTCTCAGATCATAAAGCCATAAAAGTCAAAATCAATAGCAGAAAAACATAGATAGAAAGTGGAACTCTTGGAAACTGAACAACATCTTGCTCAAAAACCATGGGTTATAGAAGAAATCAAGGACAAAATAAAGAAATTCGTGGATTCCAATGAGAATGAAAAAATTTCCGACGAGAACCTATGGGATATACCCAAAGCAGTGCTCAGAGGTCTGTTTATCTCCATAAATGCACACATCTGGAAGGAAGAAAGAAACCAAATCAAGGAACTAACTCTACAGCTTGAACAAGTAGAAAGAGAACAACAGAGGAAACCCTCAGGCACCAGAAGAAATCAGATCATAAAGATCAGAGCAGAGCTTAATGAATTAGAGAATAGAAAAACAATTAAAAAAATTGAAAAGACCAAAAGCTGGTTTTTTTGAAAAGATCAACAAAATTGACAAACAACTGGCTAAACTTATTAAAGAAAAGCAGAAAAGGAAACAAATAACCCAATTTAGAAATGAAAGGGGAGTGGTCACACAGATCCAATAGAAATCAAAAATATCATAACAGAATACTATGAAAGACTGTACTCTAAAAAATTTGAAAACCTAGAAGAAATGGACAAATTCCTTGACTCATACCACCTACCCAAATTATCAAAACGTGAAGCAGAACAACTTAATAAACCCATCACAAAGGAAGAGATTGAAAATGTCATCAAAACACTGCCAATCAAAAAAAGCCTGGGTCCAGATGGCTTCACTGCAGAATTCTACCATTCTTTTAGAGAACAGTTGTCTCCAATACTACTATTTCACAGTATATAAAGGGATAGAGTACTCCCAAACCTATTCTGTGAAGCCAGCATAACCCTGATACCAAAGCCAGGGAAAGACCCAACCAAAAAAGAGAACTACAGACTGATATCACTCATGAATCTAGATGCAAAAATCTTCAACAAAATTCTTGCCAATAGAATACAACAACATATCAAAAAAATAATCCATCACGACCAAGTGGGATTCACACCAGGGATGAAAAACAATTAATTTGATTAACCACATAAATAGCACAAAAGACAAGAATCACCTGATTTTGTCCATTGATGCAGAAAAAGCATTTGGTAAAGTCCAACACCCATTCGTGTTACAAATTCTTAGCAAAATAGGCATAAACAGAAAATTCCTTAACACAACAAATTTATACAAAGCCAACTGCCTCAGTCATCCTAAATGGAGAGAAACTGAAAGACTTTCCCTTGAGATCAGGAACTAGACAAGGATGCTCACTCTCGCCTCTTCTACTCTCCTATTCAACATTCTACCAGAAATTCTAGCAAGAGCGATTAGACAAGACCAAGAAATAAAGGGCTTCTGCATCAGCAAAGAAGAAGTCAACATCTCCCTGTTTGCTGATGATATGATTGTATATGCAGAGAATCCCAAAGAATATATAAGTAAACTACTCAAACGGATAGAAGAGTTAAGCAAAATCTCAGGATGCAATATAAACATAAGCAAATCAGTAAGATTCCTTTGTACCAACAACAAGACTGTTAATGAAGAAATCATCAAATCAATACCATTTACTATAGCCCCTAAGAAGATACTTAGGAATAAATCTAACCAGAGAAATAACAGACCTTTACAAAGAGAACTACAAGCGCTTACTACAAGAAACTAAGAGAGACTTAGATAATTGGAGAAACCTAGCCTGCTCATGGATAGGAAGACTTAATATTGTGAAAATGTCTATTTTGACCAAAACAATCTACTTATACAATGCTATCCCAATACAAGGTCCAGCGTCACTTTTTAATGAGATGAAGAAACAAATCACCAGTTTTGTTTGGAAAGGGCCCCGGATAAGTAAGGTACTATTAAAGAAGAGCACACTGAGAGGCCTCTCATTACATGACTTTAGAACATATTACACTGCCACAGTCATCAAAACAGCCTAGTACTGGTACAAGAACAGACAGATCAATCAATGGAACAGAACTGAGACCCCAGAGATGACACTATCTGCCTTAGAACAGTTGATGTTCGACAAAGCCTTAAGATATTAAACTGTGGTAAAAACAGTATTTTCAACAAATGATGCTGGCAAAATTGAATATCCATCTGCAATGAACTGAAACAAGATCCATATCTTATACCTCATACAAAAGCCAACTCAAAGTAGGTAAAAGACCTAAATATGAAATCTAAAATGATAAAGCTCATCCAAGAAAATGTAGGAACAACAATGGAAATTTTAATACACAACGTGGACAGACTTCAAAATCTGTCAAACAAACTATAATCAACAGGAGAAAAAATAGATAAATGGCAACTATTAAGAATCAAATGCTTCTGCTCATCCAAGGACTTTATCACAAGAATTAAAAGGCCACCCACAGAATGGGAAAAAAATATTTGGCAACTCTATGTCAGACCAACGCCTGATCTCCATAATCTATAAGCCAAGCCAAGTACTACAAAATATCAATAAGAAGAAGATAAATCATTCAATTCAGTGATGGGGAAAGGAGATGGATAGACATTTCTCTAAAGAGGAGATCCAGACAGCCAAAAAAACACACGTGGACATCTTCACAATCTTTAGTTATTAAAGAAATTCAAACCAAAACAACGAGATACCATCTCACCCCAACAAGGTTGGCCATGATCCAAAAAACACAAAACAACAAATGCTGGAGAGGCTGTGGAGAAAGTGAAACTCTCCTACACTGTTGGTGGGGTTGCAAAATGGTCCAGCCTCTTTGGAAAGCAATCCGGTGCTTCCTTAAAAAAAAAAAATGGATACAGATATACCATTTGACCCAGTAATTCTACTACTTGGAACATAGCCTACAGAATCAAGGCCATTTACACCAACAGACACATGCACAAGAATGTTTATCGCTGTACATTCCATGATAGCAAAAAGATGGAATCAACCCAGATGCCCAACAACAGAGGAATAGATAGGTAAACTATGATATATATACTCAATGGAACACTATGCAGTGATAAAGAATAATGGCGATTCCAGGAAACATCTCCTAACCTGATTTCAACTAGAAGACATTATGTTGAGTGAAAGTAGTCAGTGACAAAAGGACAAATATTGTATGAGACTTCTACCTTAAGATCTCAAAAACAGGCTTGTGTATAAAAGAAAAGACTTTGATGGCTGCAAGGGAGAGAAGAGAGGGAGGGTAAGGGGCGTAGGGTTTAGATTAGATAGCTGGTAGAAATTTGGTTTGGTGAAATCAGTGATAGCACATATTAGAGACAAGAACAGTATTAAGTGGACTTCAACATAACTTGAATACTCCTTCCATCTTAACCCAATATTGCAAGGACAGTGTAGCTGGGGCAGGAGACAGGGTACCATGCTCTTAGGCGAAATAAAAGCCAATTGGCACATCTAGCATTTTGCTAAGAGGGCTCTCTTCACTTCACAGCTTAAAAGCTGTCAAACTGCCATCCGAGGACACAGCAAATGGTACCAACTCAGCAGGAACGGATGGTCATTGAGGACCAAAATGACATGGGGTAAAGACAACCCAGAAGACAGAGAGACCCGCATGAGTGGGTGCCTACATTGACTTGGGACCAGAAGAACCAGATGGTGCCCTGCCACGACCAGTGATAGCCACAATGGAGCTCACTAAGTTGAGTCTCACTGGCAACACAAGAATAAAAAGGGGTGCACCCTGAGATCTCCACTAAAAGCCTGCAATTGATGGTCCAGTGGTTTTGGAGTTCCCCTGGGAGCATGGCCTCTGGCCCTGATGCTACTCTTACCTATAAATCATAATGAAGGTCCACTCTTCGGACACGAATGGACTGGACTTGGCGATGGAGAGTGATCATGTATTGGATGTACTTCATGGTTCTGTGCATCTATAGGATATCATCCTGCTGACCTCTGGCTGGAATAAGGGGAGTGGGTGGAGAGGAGGGGAAAGGAGACTGTTGGGAGGATGAGACATGTACGGAGCAGAGAATAGTGTGCTGTCATCGGGCAGGGAGAGCAGCAAAAGCTGCATATTGGTGGGTATGTAAATTTATATAGGAATGTACATTTTCACTCAGTCATAAAAAAAAAGAAGAAAGAAATTGACTTATGAATACCACTTTTGCTGTATTCTGTAGGTTCTGGTAGTGTAAGTTTTCATTCTCAGTTAATTCTGTTAATGTCTTTATTATATCCTTGATTGCCTGTGTAACTCATGAATTTTTGAGCAAGATGTTGTTCATTTTCCATGAGTTTGAATTTCTACCTGTGTTCTTTTGTGCGATTGATTTCAACTTTTATGAGTGTATGCTCTGAGAAGATGCTTTGCAATAATTCAATAGCTTGGATTGTGTTGAACCTTTCTTTATGGCCTCATACATGGCCTATTCTGGAGAATGTTCCCTGTCCATTGAAAAAGAAGATGTTCTTGTCTGTTGTTGGGTGGATAGCTCTGCATGTGTCTACGAGGTTTAGTTAGTTGGTTGTCACAATAAGATCTCCTTTATCTTGAGAGTGTGAAAGTCTCCCACTATTACTGTGAAGTTATCTATCTCATTTTTCAGTGTTGTCATCATTTGTTCAACATATGTAGATACTCGATATTGGGTATGTAAATATTTAATATTGTTATATCCTCCTTATGTATTGAACACTTAAACACTAAATACTGACCGATCTTTTTCACAATGGCAGGGTTTAACTTAAAGCCTATTTTATCTGAGATTAATATTGCCACTCCTGCTCTTCTTTGCATGCTGTTAGCTTGGGATATATTTTTTCCAAGTTTTTGTTTTAAGTTGTTGCTCATATCTTTGAGTCTATGTTGTGTTTCTTGTAAGCAACATTGAGATGGATTGTGTTTTTTGATTCAACCTGTAACTCTCTATGTCTTTATTACAGCATTCAATCCATTTATATTCAATGTAATTGATATACATGAATTTAGTGCTATCATTTTGGTGACTTTATTTTTTGCATTGTCACCATTTTCTTTGTTCCATTGAATATTCTGTTCTGAATTGATTTTCTTTTTACCTTTTTCCATTTTGGTTTTGTATCTGTTGAGATTTCTATACTGTGTTTCTTGTTTTGATGTGTAGTATTGTTAGTTTACTTTGTGGCTACACCACTGTTCTTCCCTAATGTTCTAAGTTTAAACCAGTCTTTAACTTATTTGTAATCAATTAATGTAATCAACCACATAAACAAGTGAATGTGACCAAACACATAAATAAATTAATATGAAGTAAGATAATCAGTCACACAAATAAAACAAAAAAATAAGAATCACTTAATTTTATCAATTGATACAGAAAAGGCATTTGACAAATTCCAACACCAATTCATGTTAAAAAGTCTCAGCAAAATATGAATAGGGGCTAAATTACTCAAGGTGATAAGGTGCATCTATGCAAATCCAACAGCCATCGCCAGCCTGAACGGCGAGAAACTGAAAGATTTCTTCTGAGAATAGGAACCAGACAAGGATGCCCACTGTCACATTTTTCAACATTGTGCTGGAGGCTATAGCCAGAGTAATTAGACAAAATAAAGAAATAAAGGACATCTACATCAGTGAAGTGGAAGTAAAAGTATCACTATTTACAGGTAATATGATCTTATACACAGAAAACACTAAAGAATTCACAAAGAAACTACTGGAACTAAGAGTTCAGCGAAGTACCAGAATATAAGATAAACATAACTAAATCAGTACACCAGCCAAAGACCAAGGAGTACTTCACCAAATGAACACCATTTACAATAGCCCACAAAAATATAGCATACCTAGGAGTAAATCTAACCAGAGATATAAGTGACTTATACAAAGAAAAGTACAAGACCCTACAGCAAAGAACCCAAACAGATTCCAGTAAGTGGAGAAACTTACCTTAGTCATTGATAGGAAGACTTAACATTAGGAAAATGTCTATTCTGCTCAAGGTGACCTATACATACAATGAAATCCCATTGCGAATTCCAATGTTATTTTTTAATGAGGTAGAGAAGCATATTACCAAGTCTAGTTGGAGAGAGAGGAAACCCTGGGTAAGTAAAGCACTACTAAAGAAGAGGAACACAGTGGAAGGCTTCACACTACCTGGCCTTAGAACCTATTACACCGCCACAGTAGTCAAGACAGCCTGGCAATGGTACAAAAACATCTCTAGACAAATGAAACGGAATAAAGAATCCAGAAATAATACAATCCACCTATGAACAGCTGATACTTGACAAAGGTCCAAAGGCTATGAATTGGGACAAAAACAATTTCTTCAACAGTGTTGGAAAAATT
The DNA here is from genome assembly GCA_028571685.1 of Heterohyrax brucei. Classification (NCBI taxonomy): domain Eukaryota; kingdom Metazoa; phylum Chordata; class Mammalia; order Hyracoidea; family Procaviidae; genus Heterohyrax; species Heterohyrax brucei. Next base: position 31,951,608 of record CM053161.1, read on the forward strand.
GGACATCCATCTACAAGAAACTGAAACAAAACCCATATCTCACACCTTGCACAAAAACTAACTAAAAATGGATCAAAGGCCTAAATGTCAAATCTAAAGCACTAAAGCTTATGGAATAAAAAGTAGGGACAATGCTGGAAGGTCTAATTCCCAGTTTAAACAGACTACAAAATCTTACTAAGAATGCAGAAACAGCAGATGAGAAAATAGATAAATGGGAATTACTCAAAATTAATCACTTACGTTCATCTGAAGACTTTATCAGCAGAGTAAAAATACTACATAGAGACTGGGAAAAAAACAGATTCAGCAAGGAAGTATCTGATCAATGTCTAATTTCCATAATCTACAAAAGCCAAGCCATAATCTACAAGGTACTGCAAAATATCAACAAGAAAAACAAAAATAACCTAATTAAACAACGGGAAAAAGATACGGGCAGGCACTCCATTCTTTGGTTTGCTATCCAGGTAGCCAGAAAATACATGAAGAAATACTCACTATCATTAGTCATTAGAGAAATCTGAATCAAAACTGCACTGAAATACCATTTCAACCCAACAAGTTTGGCAATAATCCAAAAAACACAAAACAATAAATGCTGGAGAGGCTGTGGAAAGATTAGAACTCTTCTGCACTGTGGTGCGAATGTAAAATGCCACACCCTCTTTGGAAAAGAATTTGATGCTTTCTTTAAAAGCCTGAAATACAAACACATATGATCCAGTAATCTCATGGCTTGGCATGTATCATAGAGACAAAAGGGCTGGCACAAGAACAGACACTGGCACATGAATGTTTATTGCAGCAGTGTCTACAATAGCAAAATGATGGAATCAATCTAGGTGCTCATCAACAGATGAATGGGTGAACAAACTATGGCATGCATACACAATGGAACATTATGCAACAGTGAGGAACAATGATGATTTTATGAGACACCACACAACCTGGAATCAACTAGAAGGCATTAAGCTGAATGATATCAGACGCTTACAAAAGGATAGTTACTGTACGAGGCCACTATTATAAGAACTTAAGAAAAGACTCATACACACAAGAGGGCTATAAAGATGGGGATGGAGTGAGAGGGTTATTCATAGATTAGATAATCGACAGGAACTGGATTGGGTGAAGGGAGTGATAGCATGCATGAGAAGGCAGGTGAACATAACTAACTATACCATAAGCTCAAAGATTTTTTAAATTCAACCCAACATCTCAAAGGACAGAGTAACAGAGATAGGGGGCTAGGGAGCATCTTTTCAGGGAACTTCAAGTTCCATTTGCATAAACAGTTTTTTCTAAGATAGTGTTCTGTATTGCATATTGGTGAGTGGTGCTTTGGGTCTTAAAAGCCAGCAAGCTGCCATCTACAGAACATCAAAGGCTCCAGACCTCCCTGGAAGAGAGGACAACTGAGAACATCAAAGACAAGTGGACAAATAAACCAAGCAGTCAGAGGACCCATATGAATGGGAGACTACATCAGCAGAAGAACAGAACAACTAGATGGAGTCTGGCTACCACCAAAGACAGCCTTGATAGGGGACAGAATGTAGAGACTGTTATGTAGTGTGAGAAAAAAAAAAGGTGTGGAGATCAAGAGCTCTATTAAAAGACCATAACTGATGGTCTGACAATCTGGAGGGTACCCTGGGAACATAGCCCCTAGACCTTTTTCTAGCACAGAGCTGAAACCAAGAATGAAGCCAATACTTCAAACAAATAATGGACTGAATTTAAGAAAAAAATTAAAATAAATAAATACATAAATACGGATGTTGTAAATCCTAACTCCTCTATCAGTGGCTATATCCCATTTAGAAAAGGATTTTCTTTGCTATGTTAATGAGGCAGGATTATTGTAGGATATCTTTTTTCAGTCAATCTCTTTTGAGATGCAAAATAACAGACATAGCAAACAAACAAGTACATGACATAAACCATGATCTTCCAAGTAACCTACGAATGGAAGCTGAAAAGATACAAGAAACTTGGATTAGCACAGAGAAAAAGACTTCCTTAGAACTGGAACTCTGAATTCAGACTTAGAGCTTTCTAAACTGTGAGAAAATAAGTTACTGTTTGTGGAAACCAACCACTTGTAGCTTTTCTGCTATAGGAGCACTAGTTAAGTAGGACAAACTTTGACATACATGGATTCGGGGAGTATCATAGTCATGTGGCCCATGACCCAAACTAGCAAGGATACTGTCACTGTGGTGACATAACTTTCTGAATCCCAAAGCCCTGGTGGGTGGGGGGCAGAGGGTGGTGGTTGGGAGTTACCACAGAGATCTCACCAAGGAATTCCACATAAGTCTTTAAACAGACAGGCCAAGGCCAATCCCCAATTCAGGGTAATAATCTTACTCATAGCAGATACATACCTACTGATACTACAGCCATGAAAATTGTCTGCTGACTTTCAGTGGAGAGCCCACAAAATGCTCTCCTCCTCCCTTGGTGTAGGTCAAGATATCAGGGCAACAATTCAACATCTCAGCACCCTGCTGTACAATGACACACTATTTTGGACAGAGACAACAGGAAAATTGGCCAGCTCCTTGTGCCCTGATACTGTTCCAGCTGTGGAGTCACTGGGCCTCTTAGTTATACTTTCAGCCCTTCACCCCTTACCTTCTAACACCCCTACCCACCTAGGCAACCAGCTAGACTGAGAATTGAGTCTTAACAGTGTGTGAGGAGGGGAGTATGGTTAGACAGTTTCCTTTTAGAATTCTTTCTCCCCGTAGAAAGGCTGGGTGTGCGGCTGTAGGAGAGGACCACTTAAGTGTAATTGAGGGATGTGTTGTCAAGTGGGCCTCTATGTGCTCAGCAGCCCCTGTCCACTGGCCTTGGCCCAAGTACATGTGACTCTAGTGCTATAACCAGGAGTGTTACTCAGGAGAGTTGACAATGCTAGCGGGACACTGCACAACCTATCCAGGGCCTCTCATGGTCTCTTTCCCGGGGACAAGTCATTGAGAGCCCCTGGACCAGCCTGACGCTCTGTAAGCCACGCTCATCACTGTACCTCCCCTAGGAGCCAACCTAGAATATGTTCACAACTCAGAAAGAAAGAACCTTTTGGTAATGACCTTTGTCTGCTGAGTCTCTCTCTGGCCCCTGGCCAGCTGATTCACCCTACGTGAGAACTACCAAAGAAAACAGAACCCCTAAGTCAGTATTCTTACACAAATCTCACAGCAGTTATGAGAGTGTGGGGACTTTCCTATGTACCTTCACCGTGTGACAACATTCCTCAGGGGGCTGGGATGCAGAATATGGTATCAGCTCGAGTCTAGTCCCAGGGGCCAGAAGTACAAGAACCAGGCCAGCCTTTCTGTCCCACATGCAAAGAAGACCACTGAGCCAAGATCTAGGGTCCAGGGTACGGGTGGCCTGGGCCAGTTAAACCCTCAAAGGAAGGAGGAACAGAGCAGGGGCTCCAAAAGCAGAACTTTTTTCAAAGACTCTCCCACTGTATAGCAATAACTACCACAGTGACAGACCTGACAAAAGAAAACTGTCTCTTAGTCCCCAGGCACCATAACTAGGGTCAACACTAGATTCAGAGACACCATCCATCCACCCCTTATCGGGGGATTTCCCCATCACCTCACTTCTCAATCTGTACTTGCATACCAGCTGTCCTGAATCCCAGTGTGCAAGTCATCCCATGAAGTAAAGCAAGACAGGAAAGACCACCAGGCACCTCACCCCTGATAAAGCTGCTTTTGTAGGGACCCCTCCTCCTAGAGACCACTGCGGCCCACAGAAACAGGTGCCAACACAGGGAGACTAAGCCATGCTTATGACTGTATCTTACACCCAAGAGGAAGCATTGTTCCTTCTGACCACCAGTAGACATGATTGAAGTCAAGCCCTGCCCCCAACATGGAGCAGGCCATCCTTGGAGAGGCTAAAATGTGGTATCAGTGCCACTTCTTCCCGGGACCCTCCAGAGTCTGACAGAGGACAGGACACTGCAGCTGGGTCTGATTTCACAGCGTGTCAGGCAGGGCTCCCGTGGACAAGAACTGATTCCTAGTCTGCCATGATTGCCCCGCCTACCTCGAGATCTCCAGGACTGTCCCCTCAGTACAGAGGTAGTGCAAGTATCTTTGTACATGAGCATCTTAATGAGGCCATCAAAGGAACACTGTGCTATAAGTCTACAAGCCCTCTGTGAAGCGGGTACCAGAGCAGCTCCTCTAGGAGCTGGCTGCATAGGAATCCCTCCTTGGCTTTCCAGGCTAAGAACCAGGTGGAGTCAGGTAGGAAACAACCTCACTGGTCCTGATGTCATTTCTCTAACAAACACCAGGCCCATACCCCTCAGGCTTTCCCTGTCTTCCCAGCAGAGTACCAGAGCCCTGTCACCAGGCACCCATCCCCCTTATCGTCTCTCTGGCATCTGTACCAACCAGCCCTAGACCCTTGCAGGCCATGCTGGACAGAAGGAGTTCTTACCACACCACCTGAGGCCGCGCAGAATGACCCTCAGCATATTGACATGGGTCAGCTCAGCCAGGCCACCGTTCATCTGTCTCCTTTCTCCTGTCCCTACAAGCCCCCTCTTTCACAGCTGCACCTTCAGACTTCCAGCACCTCTGACAGCCTGAGCACCTCTTCACTTCCTCCTCAGGTCCTCCAGATAGCTATTCAGCTATGGTCTCAGAGGGAGGCTGAGCACCTGGACACTTTCTGTTTCTATGGATATAACCAGCTTAACTCACCTCTAGCTCAGTATTGTCACAGTGTCAAGCTGTGCCAAATGACTTTGATTTTCATGACCACAGTGGCTTCACACAGAATAGCAATATCTGTCCCACACAAGTCCCAGTGTCTCTCAGACACTGTGAAGGGGAGAGTTGGAGGGTGCCCTCTGACAATCGGGCCACTTGGAGGGAGAGGATGGTTAGACTTGGAGTTAGGACCCTAGTGATCACCACATGGGCCCATGGATGATTCCAGAAGTGTTGCAGGGCCTGGCCTTGGATGAAAGAAACCCTGAGGGAGGCCCAGGGCTGGAGTCAGGCATGTACTCAACTATCCCCTAACCCTCTGCCAGGCCAATCCATATGGTCTCCATCATCAATCCCTCATTATGGGGAAACTGAGTCATAACCACTGAAGGGCCTGGATCAGGCTCACTCCAACTGCTAGGGAGGGTGCTGAGAGTCCAAGCTACTGACCCAGGCCACAGGGATACCTCCTAGAAACTAAGGACTCTAAGATGTAATTCTTAAGATTGTGCCACAACAATTTCTCAGGAACATTCCATCAGCCCCCTACTGTCTTTCCTTGGGGATGCTCTTTTCCCACATGACTGGAAGCACAACCTACCAGGGGCACAAAAGCCAGCCCTCTGAGTCCCTCTGTGAGGACTCACTGTGGGTCACTGTGTGGTGGAGCAGTACTGGTTACTGTAGCGGAATGGTCCCTGTTCAACATCTGAATCATGCTGATTCTCTTGGTAGATAGGTCTGGTCACCTCATGTTGTCCTTCCAGTGGACCAGGAGACCTCATGCTGTCCTATCAATGGAAGCATTATCCCCTCTCCATAACAAGGCTCCAAAAGCATTGTCACATGATTGTCATCTGCAACAACTCTTACTAACTGTGTCCCTTGGAGGTATCTGTGCAGGGGAGGGCTACGTCCACCCACTTCCAACTGAATAGAGTAGTGCCCATGCTCCCAGTTCCCTCAGGTCCAGTTTCTCTAGCGCCATTCCTAAAAACTGAAGACACATACTTCTTCCCTCGGCTGGGTCATCTTAGCTGTCTCATTGCCTGGCCTGGTCTGGCTCCTAGCCTGATCTCAAGAAATCTCTTGCCCCTGAGCAGGGGCAGGAATGGATCCAGAGCTTCTGATGCTGTGAGGCTGCCTACATCCTGGGAGTGGCCAGCTTCAGCTCCTGTGCAAGGAAAGGCGAGGCCTTGCTAACTGAGCTTCGAGCAATCTTACCCATTCCTCCACCTCCCACTCTGAACCAGTGGACCCTGAAGCCCCATAAAAAGTCAGAGCTATCAATGTCTCCAGGCTGTCCTCTGTTCTTGATAGCCACTTGCCCAGTACAACCACTCACCACAGCCCAATATAGAGGCTGAAGGGGCAGAATAAAGGCAAAGCAGCCCCCCACCAGGGCCACCATTCCAGAAGATGCAAAGAGGAATGTCTAGACAGAGAGGGGTGCAGGAGACCTCAGTGCTCTGGGTTGCCTGCTTTCAAACACTAATGTCTCTTACAAGAGCATAACCATGCACCCTTTCACCTCCCCAAGGTACCCAACCATAGCCTCTCCTTCTTCCCCTCTGTTGTCTTCTCTTCCCTCAAGGGAGAAGAACAGGGAAACTATACCAGATGGGAGCATAGAGCCTGGATACCCAAGATTTGGTATGAGGCTCTAATGCAGTGGTACTACTATAGTGGTAGTGCTTGGTACTACCACTGTGGTTGACTTCCCAGCAAATACCTGCCAAGACACCTTCAGAGGCAAACAGATGAATAGCCCATTCTCACCTCCCTTCCTGGCACTAAGGTAGGACCTCTCTCAAAGATCTACATCCTCCACCCAGAACCTGGCCAGGGCAGCAGCAGGCAGTGATTCTGGTGATGGTGAGAGGCTGGCAGCTGGGGGTAGGGGAGAAGAATCTGCTGAGGATTCTCGTTTGCCACCTCACACCATTCTTCCTCTTCTTTGTCTCTTCCTTCTGGGCTTTGGGGGCTACAGATAATGAAAGATCCACATTCTGGGTGAGGGGACATGCTATAGAAGAAACTACCATGGTGGGCTTGTCCTCACAGTGACTCTGGCCAGAGCCAAATGTCCTCCAGTAGGCCCCCTGATACGGCAGACTAACCAGCCAGGATCTTGGGTTGCAGACACCTTTGGGACAGCAATATCTTTGTCCAGGGTCCCTAGTGACAGCAGAGAGAGGGACACCACACTATCTTGACTTAGGCTCCAATCACAGTTTTGAGATTCAGATGACCACCGCATTATAGTCCCTGCACCCTGCAGCCAGGGCAGATTCTTACCTCTGCATTGTCTTTGAAGACACCGACTACTGGAAAATATCCAAGGGCTGAGGGAACCCCACTCAATCCTGTCAAGGCCTCAAAAGTCTAGTTTGACCAGGACGGCAGCACTGTCCATACCAGTGGAATTTAGGCAGGGCCATATTCCAGTTCGACGGCACTTGGCATATACTATAGTGTAGCTGTAGCCACAGTGAAAAACGTCTCATATAAAAGTCGTGCAGTAGCCTACAGGACTAGAGAGGCTCAGAGCCAAGGTTGTAGTGCTAGTTAAGACCACTCACCATACAACCCTTCCTGGTCCCCTCCCTGAAGGGAAGCAGAAGGTACAGGGTGTTCCTGGGATGCCCTGAGTCAAGGTGGGTGTAGCCAGAGCCACCACTGTGGGAAAGACCAGGCCAAAATTGTATCTCCGCAGCCAGTGCAGAAATAAAACGAGTTGCCAGTGCAGGAGCACTGAGTGCTGTCAGACTCCGCCACTGACCTCAATCTAACAGCAGGGACGCTGCTGTGGTCTTCAATTCATGGTGAGGACTAGGAATGATGGGCTGAAAAAGGATGTCCTGGTGAGTTAATTAGGGAACGGAGGGAGATAGTGTGCCTGCTTTGCAGCCAGAGTTCAATAAGAGTCATAGACCATTTTTAGGTAGCCAGACAGGGTCAGCGCTGTAAAGGTGAAGTTAAGCTTATAGTTGAACTTCAAGCAGAACATAGGCATTGCGAAGTTAGAACTAGGAAGCAGAAGTGAGCTGGGAATGCTCAGCTGCCATCCTCTCTGGGGAGCCTGGGGAGGTGGGGGATCTTCCTATGCCAGACAAGCAAACTGTACCTCTTCCTCCTATTTCTCCTTCAGCCTACTTGCTGCCTAGCCCACCCTGCTTCCCTCAGCACTGGGAGGGATATCACACTGGCAACAAGGTTTGTAGGGACCCCCAGTCTCTTCCATGGCCCTGAATAGGTACTATTTCACCTTCGGATTGTCACACCAGTCAATCAAGTTCCAGGCTCCTCTTGGTACATCAAACCCCCAGTGGTGCAGCAGGAGCTTCATGTAGCTAAATGGGACAGATCCCTGCTCACCACCCATGCTACCTCCATGTGTGACACCAGCCTGTTTCTCCTATATGATCACTCTAGCCCAGAATTTTTCTTTACAACAGAAGCATGTATCTCACACAAAAGGGACGTTCAGGGTATCACTTACCTGCTGCCTTTCTTGGTCTTGATTATCCAGGTCTATTTAAATGGGATGGAGCTGATAGACCTCCCTGCTTGGGCTCCAGGTCAGCCATGGCCTTTGTCACAACAGGGTATGCAGGCCTCCAGCCGACTAGCACCTGAGAAGGTCAGCCAGAGCTTTTACAACCTCACCTGTAAGCCTGATGCCCATTATCTTCCACACCTAGGAAGCCAGTAAGCTCTAGATCAGCAGTAAGTTCTGGCAAAGCTGCCTAAAGGCATCCATTATCCCTTCCTGCCCCTCCTTCCTGCCCTGTTGCTCCCAGACCTTCAGTCCCTTTGCCTTGCGTCTCAGCCACAAACGTCAGCTTCCTTTGACCTCAGCTCATGACCCTCCACTTACACACAGTACCTGAAGATTTTAAATACTGCTTTTAACATCAAGATAGGATCATCTTCGATATTCATCTGCAGATATTCTTCAGAAAATTATTACTGATTATTAAAAAGTTTAACACAAGCTAAAGGCCTAAAGATGATGCAGTCATTGGTGGGAATGGACTGTAGGCATATCCAGCATATGAAGAAAGTATGGCAAGAAGCAGTGCTCCTGTGATAAACCTGTTTGGTAAAACAGTTAAACATGACCCCACACCATGTGATGACAGGTGTGAAATAGAACAGACCAAACTGGGAAAGGTAATTTCAACAAGTTTTATTTTTATTCTACCTTTTTGGTCTAATTTCAAATAATATTTTACAGTGTGACTCTGCATATGGTACAACAGATTAGAGTTTTTTTAAAGACAAATTTCAGGTATACCCTGGGTCTCATCTGTCTCCCTATATCCCATAGACACCTTCTTGCTAAGAGAGTCGCTAGTTTCCACTCACCTTCACTCTAGATACAAGTCATTATACCACAGCCACTCTCCTAAGAGGATTCTCAAATTAGCCTCCACATCTCCATACTCTGCTGAGCAGTGGCACCAGGGACCACCTTCATCTCTGTACCTGTTTACAATATTCACAGAGAGCAACTCTGAAGCCCTGCCTCTGAGACAGGCTCAGGTGGCCACTCTTCTGGTTTGTGTCACATACATACATAGAAGTCATTCTTCTGTATCAGAAGAGGCCAGGCACAGCTGGAGCCCACTCTATGCATCTCACCCCTACCCCCCAAACAGGAGGTGATTTTCAAATCCTCCCCCATCCCAGGCCTGCCTGGCCCTCTGGGAAGACACACAGTCTGACCCCAGCCTCATGTCCAGAGATACAGGGTTCTGCTGAGGCCACTGTCCCATCCCCAAGCCCTGGGAACCTAGGGTGTGATCTCGAACCTGCAGTTTTCAGCAGATTCAACCTCAGAAAGGAATCAGCACTGTAATGGATCACAGTGCAGTCAGCCCAAAATGACCAGAGGGCCAGATGAAAACATTTGGAGATCTCAAAGCTCTTCTGAGATAAGAGACAACAAAAGCTGCACCAGCACCCACCAGACAAACTCTACATAGACTTGGGATCCCAGAAGAATTTGTCAACCATGGACTCCTCCTAGACCACTATGGAGCCCCAACCACTTAACTAGGCCAGAACAGCATCCCTGGAGAACAAGTGTCTCTTGACCCAGAGAGGGCTGGTGAATTATTTTCCTCACCTGATGCCTGTAACAAAGTTTCTTCAACTCTACAATTCCCACTACAGACTGGAAGTACTAGTCCAAGGCGGGAGGATAATGTGAGTTAGCATGTCACGGTGACATTATAGTGATGTTTGCCTCTATTACTACAGTGACACACTGCTTGACCAAAATCCCTGCCCTAAGCCTGTGGTGCCACATCCTGGGGTACAACCTGGTGGTGCAAATTAACCTGCACGGGGCACAAACATCTGACCTGCCACCAAACCTGGGATTCTAAAAGTCTGGCAAAAATGAAACAGGCTGTCCTATTGATGACAATGTAAAAGAAGGCCTAGTTCCCGGGGCATGAGGGGAAGCTGGAGGACTACAGACCAGCCATCTTAATCATCTAGTGCTGGTGCAACAGAGACACCGTAAGTGGATGGCTGTAACAAACAGAAGTTTATTCTGTCATACTTTAGGAGGGTAGAAGTTTTAATTCAGTGTGCTAGCTCCAAAGAAAGGCTTTTTTTGTCTGTGGGCTCTATAGGAAGGTTCTTGTCATCAATGTCCCTCCGTCTAGGAGATTCTCAGCAAGAGACCCAGCATCGAAAGGATGGCGTCTCTCTCAGGATCTACTTTTTGTGTGACCTATGGTCCCCTGTCTTTCTGCTCCTTTCTCTTGTCTATATCTCAAAAGAGATTAACTCAAGGTAACCTTATAGGTTACATCCTGACTCACTATCATAATGCCTTTTATCCCTCCTCATTAATATTACAGACATAGGATTTACAACACATTGGAAAATCATATCAAATAACAGAATGTGGATAATCCCCCAATACTGGAAACCACGGCAAGTTGACATGCATTTTGGGGGAACACAATTGAACCCATAACACCACCTCCCAAGAGAGGTGGAACCTAGGTAGGTATTCAGCGGAGAATTTTGATCTTGTGTGATATGCACAGGGAACACTAAGAGGGTCACAGAGCAGGCTTCTAAATGTGTTTACAGAGGTGTAGTCATCCCAGTAGGCATGTGGCAGATGGAGAAGGGATATAACCTGTCTGTTTCCACTATTCCTTATATTTAAATGTTTATCAGGTACAGACTACATTTATAAATGGATTTATAATGAAAGAATATAAATGCTTAGTTCTTCCTTTAAAAAAAAAATTTTATCCTTGGCAATGCTGGAATCAAATTCAGTTCTGAGCTGTGACTTCCATCCCTCCTACCTGCCTCTTTGAGCAGTTCAGGGTCTTTGGATGCTATCCACCTATGTCTTCCCAAGGGAGAAGCCAGCCAAAGAGCAAAAAGTCCTCTGAGTAAGGACAGCAAGACACAATTCAGAGGTAGAGGCAAGTACCCCTCTCAAGGCATTGACATCGAGGGCAGCCTAGGAGGACACAGGGGACAGTTCCTGGGACCTGGCACAGTTGCAGACCCACACTCACAGCTGAGAAGAGTTCCTAGAGCCCAGGGGTCTGCCTCTAATGCTCACCCTGTACTCTCATAGATTAAGGAGCAAACTTCAGATTCACTGGCTTTGGTGTCACCCTTCTCTGGATTGGGGAACCCCTGATCTCCTACCTTGGCCTCTACCCACCTTTCATCCTTCCTGGAGTAGATGCTGGAAGTCCTGAGAATATAAAAGGCTCCAAAGTAATCATATGTAGTAGGGATGGGGATTCCCCAACCCTGAGTGCTGCTGTGGTACTGATTTCAACCATGGACAGACACCCACCAGCTCAGGGGGAACTGGAGGACACACTGGCATGCTAGTGTCACCCTGGTAGTTCCCTCAGTGCTTCCACAAGCAACCTGCCAAGTGATGAGCCCAGCCCCAAACTCAGGTCTCTAATTCTGGGGCTGCTTGCCTGTTATCCTGCCTAAGGGGGGTTAGTGGCAGGTGGGATAACTCTGGCATTATTGTGGTACTTATGGCTGTTACAGTCATAGCCTCACAATGCCTTTCGAAAACCTATCCCTAAGCCCCGGTCCCTCCCATGTGTTGATGTGGTTCCTGGGCTCTCAAGATCCCGGACTGTCACAACAAAAACCCCTCCTTGGAAGTCCTTTTGACCCATGAAACATATGAGGTTCAGGTGTTATATTGCTGAGTATCACTACAGTAACCTTCAAAGTACTCCTCTTGGGAGGCTATTCACCAGTGCCAGCACCTAGTCTACCATTCAAAGCAATTTTGGAACTCTTTCTGGGATGGGCATTGCTCATAGTGGCATGGTAGCAAATTTGTGAACTCAATTATATAGTTGTGAGTTTTTAGTCAATAAACAAATAACTGTATTGGAACAGGCCCTACTCAGCTAATCTGGCCGCTGGTGACTTTTTTCTTTACCTGAGGATTAAAGGAAATAGTGAAAGGAAAACATTTTGACGGCATTCAGGACATCAAGAGTAATACAATGACGGCTCTGACGGCCATTCCAGAAAAAGAGTTCCCAAGTTGATTTGAAGGGTGGACTAGGAGCTCATGTCAGTGAGTAGCTTCCCAAGGGGAGTACTTCAAAGGTGACAGTAGTGATATTCAGCAATGAGGTACATAATACTTTTTTCTAGGATGAGTTTATGAACTTAATTTTCAGACCTCATGTGGGCCAGCGTCCACCTCTGTATCAGCCTATTTTGCATTATAGTGGGTACACACCCCTTGATATCCCCCACATGGCCATTGGTCCAGTGAACAGCTCATAAAAGGTAGCTTCCTCCCTCGGAGTTTGTCCACGTATCAGGGCCATAACTGAGCATCCCAGAGATACTGCATAGGAGTGCTCTCCACTTTCGACAGAAGTAGCAAGAATGGAGAACTTCCCAGGTGCCCTGGCCCTGTCCCAGCCATGCAGTTGCTAGGACTCTCACTCATACTTTCATGTACACCAGACCACACTGCAACTCATGCCCAGCAAGTAACTAAACTGTGTCAAGAACTGACCCTTATAGCCTATGATGAGGGTGGGAGGGACTGAGTGGTTTGGTTTTAGAATCCTTTCTCACAGCGGAACGTGTTGGTGGGCAACTCTCAGAGAGGCCCACTGAGGTACCACTGTAGGGCTGGAGTGTCCACCAGTATCGTGGCTCTAAGGAGCCTCTACTCCCCTAACTTCAGGAATGAGATATAAACAGGGTCCTAATGAGACAGTGGTGTCCCAGGATAGTGACAATGCTAGCAGCCAAGCCAAGCCAAGTGCAGGACACTAGAAAACCATGTCCATGCAGCCAGAGCCCTGAGTGGCCCTTTTCTGGGGACAAGTCATGAATAGGTTCTGGATTAACCCTGGATTCTATGAACCTTGCCTCTCATTCAGCATCCCCAAAGAACCAACCAAGGAGCGTGCTCACACTCCAGAAACAAGAATTCCAGCACTGGTTGTCTCCCTCAGGTCTCTTCCTGGCCACTGGTCATCTGGTCTATTGTTCACCATTCACTGACAGATGAAGCAGCAAGTATATGCCCCTCAGCTTTTAGTGAAACACGGTCCAGCCAAGCCAGCCAAGTGCTGTCGAGTCGTGAGTCAAACATGTTCAGGGTTAGCATTATATCCAGGAACAGTATCCATCTACCATCTAGATGAGGGTTTCGTAGCCATCTCAAGTATATTTCCTAGTCTGAGCTTGGAGCCTAGCCACTCCTCATACAGCATGTGTCTGTCCGTAGGCAGTTAGCCAAATGGGAGAAAGCACCAGATATCTCACCATGCTCAGGCTCCTTGTGGTCACACACACACCCACAGAGACCACCGTGATACAGAGAGCCAGGTACATACATATACAAGGAGGCTGTAGCCTTGCTAGTGACCTTGCTCGACATCCCTGAGGAAGGGCTATTCCCACTATTCCCTGGTGGGGTAGGGTGTCAGTGCCAGCTCTGTCTGGAATCCTCCTGAAGCTGACGTAGAAAAGGAAGACAGTACAAGTAGGCTGATATTCACTGAACGGAAGTTTACTGAGAGAGCATGTTGGGCAGGGTTCCTTTGTGCAAGAACTGATCCCTAGCCTATCACGGAACCTATCTGCATTGATGTTTCCAGGGGCTGTTCCCCAGAAGATCCGTAGTCAAGCACTGTCCACATGGCAGCATCTCAATGAGGTCATTACTGGGGACAGTGTGCTATAATTTTGCCAGCCACCCAGGAAGGGGATTCCCAGAGGATCCCCTCTAGGAGCTGGCACCACAGGTATCAGTCTTTGGCCTTCTACACTGAGGATCAGATGGACTCAGCTGTTACTTGAGCTTAGGTGGCTCCAGATACAGTTTCACTGTCATACTCCCAGCCCACACTCTGTAGGCTTTCCCTTTTCCTCACAGCACAGTACCAGAACACTGCTACATAGCATCCACCCCTCTTTTCTTCTTCCTCACATCTATCCCAGCCCACCTCAGCCCCCTGCATGCAATGCAAGACAGATAGAATTCCCACCATCCAGCTTACGGCAGGAGGCTCCCCACAATCCCAAATTCTGTCAGCATAGCCATGCCACAATACAGTGACTCCTCATTCTTCTGTCTACCCATGCTCCCTCATTGTCTGCCTCACATTTGAATGTCCAGCACCCTTCACAGCCTGAATATTTTCTTACCTTGAACAAATCCAAAAGCTAGCCCTACAGATATGAGTAGGAGTCCAGTCTGGCTGCTTGGATCACCTCAGCATCTGTAGATGCAGTCAGCCTGCTTAGCCCTCAGCTCCAGTTCTTGTCACAGAGCATAGAGCTGTGGTAGATGCTTTCCCTCAAGGGAGAAGCACCAGACAGCTACGACAACTGTGGTGACTTCAGTGGCACCATCCATAGCAGCAACCGCCAACTCCACACAAGCCCCAGTGCCTCCCAGACTCTGGGGCAGGGGAAGGGAAGGGCAGTTGGAGGGTGCCTCTCTGTGAGTCTAAACACCTGGAGACAGGGAATGTTTATGCTTGGGTGAGGACATAGTGACGACCACATGGGCCCTAGGATGCTCAAAGTGGCAATGCAGGCCTTGGCCTCAGACTAGGAAAAGATTGACAGAGATGTAGTGCTGAGGTGGGGCATGTACACAATTAAACTCTCATTCTTCTTCTAGCCTGATCTATAGGGACTCAATCACCACTCCTTCACTGTGACTAAACTGAGGCATAATCAGGGAAGGGCCTAGGGAGGCTCACCTAGAATTGTTAGTGAAAGAGTTGAGAGATTCAGCTGTGGGGCCAGGCCACTAAGATGATTTCTGAAAACCAAGGACTCTGCTGTGAGTCTAGTTTGCTCCCACACTTTCCATTGGGCCTCCATTAAGTCCCCACTCTTTTTTGCAGGGGATATCCATCTCAACATCTCTAGAAGCTCAGGCTCCCACAGGTACCTTGTCAGCCCTCTGAGGTTCTGTTTGGTGTTTCAGCTGCTGCAAGAGCAGGCAATATGGTCTGCACCCCAATCATTGTGGGTGGTGGAGAACTGGTGGCTACCACAGTGGCATGACACATTTTCAAAATCTTCTGGCTTCTTCCGGTCTATTGGTAGCTCGGCCTAGTGATATCACGCAGTCCTTTTAAAGGTCCTTGAGTTTGGAAGCATAATCTCTTCTCAATAACAAGCCTCAAGAGAAGAAACCACATGCCTGTTAACACAGTCTTACTGCCCATATTGGATGCAACCAGAGAAGATCAGGCTGCATCTTTCCACCTCCAGCTGAGCTGATGGCTGCTCAGAACTCCACATTCCCAGGCCACAGCTTCCCCAGAACCACTCCTAACAATTCAGAGGAACCACACACTGCTTCCTTCAGCTGGGCATTCTCAGGCCACCCATCCCCTGGCCTGCACTGGCACCTAGCCTGACCTCAAGGATACTCTTGCTGCTAAACAGGGGCTGGAACAGGTTCAGGGCGTCAGAAGCTGTAGGGCTGCCCACTTCCTGGTAGTGGCCAGCATGAATTCCCATGCTGGAAAGGGTGAGTCCTTGGTAACTGTGCCTCAGACACCCACCTGTCCCACTCAATGACCCCTCCTTTCATTCATTAGACCCCTGCCTGCTTAGCCCATGGAGGATACTGAGGAGACGCGCAAAGCTCAGAGTTGTCTGTGCCCCCAGACTCCGATCTGCTGTGGGCAGTCTTCCTAAACCTCACCATTCACAACCAAGTCAAAGGTCTACAGATGGGCAAGAAGGAAACCCGTGCAAGTCTGCTCTATACCAGGACCATCATGATAGAGGGGCAGAGAAACTATCTGGGGAGAGAGGGGTGCTGCTCTGGGATTTCCCCTTTGAAACCTATCATCCTTCATCAGCATTTTCCCCAAGCACCCCTTCACTTGCCGCAGGACACCCAGCCATAACTTTCCTTCCACCTTCTGCTGTCTTATACATCTTCCCTCAAGGGAGAAGCACCAGGAAACTGTGCCAGATGGGGTTGCAAAGACTTGATACTCAAGATTTGGTATGAGGCTCTAATGCTGTGATACTATGGTAGTTATAATTACCACTGTGGCTTACACCCTAGCAAATACCAGCCAAGACACCTGTAGGAGCAGAGAATGGAACAACCCATCCCTACTTCCCATCCTGCTTCTAGGGTAAAGTCTGTATCCAGGTTCAATCTCCTCCACTTAGCATCCAGCCAGGACAGTGACGTTGTTGGAGGGGAGGGCTCCTGGAAGCTGAGAGGGGAGTTCAAGCTAAGTGTGCTCTTTTGTTTGCCCTACCCCATTTAACCCTCCCTCAGAGTCACTAAGAACCCTGTCTTCACTTTGGGCAAGGAGACTTTCTGTACAGAATCCTTTCAAGGTTTAATTACCCCATAGTGGCTCAGGTCAGAGTAAAAAGTTCTTCTGGAAGCCCTGTCATACGAAAGCCAGCATGACCAGGACTGGGGATAACAGAGCCTTTTGGGACAGTACCATGGAGGACCAGAGTGCCTAGTAACAGCAAAGAAGGTCACTAGGCCAACCTCACCTAGATTCTAATCACTCATGAACCTAGATGCAAAAATCTTCACCAAAATCTTAGCCAACAGAATTCAACAACACATCCAAAAGATAAGTCATCATGACCAAGTAAGATTCACACCAGTGATGCAAGACTGGTTCAACATCAGAAAAACAATTAATGTGATCAGCCATGTAAATAGCACAAAGGCTATGAATCACCAGATATTGTCAATTGATGCAGAAAAGGCATTTGGCAAAGTCCAACACATATTCATGCTAAAAACTCTCAGTAAAATAGCAATAGAGGAGAAATTCCTCAACACAATAAGGGGCATCTATGTAACCAACTGCCTACGTCATCCAGAATGGTGGGAGTCTAAAAGAGTTTCTCTTGAGAACAGGAACTAGACAAGGATGCCCACTCTCACCAGTTCTATTCAACACTGTACTAGAGGTTTTAGCCAGAATAATTAAGACAAGACAAAGAAATAAAGGGCATCCACACTGGCAAAGAAAAAGTAAAAATCTCCCTATTTGCAGATGATATGATTATATATGCTGAGAATCCTAAAAAACTTGTAAGCAAACTACTGGAACTAACAGAAGAGTTTGGTAATGTATTGGGATATAAGATCAAGCCAAATCTAAGTAAATCAGTAGGATTCCTTTGTACCAGCAAAGGAAAAATCAAAGAAGAAATCACCAAATCAATACCATTTACTATGGCCCCCCAAAAGATAAAATACCTAGGAATAAATCTAACTACACAAATACGATACCTATACAGAGAGAACTACAAGACCTTACTGCAAGAAACCAAAAGAGACCTATATAAATGGAAAAACCTACCCTGTTCATGGATAGGAAGACTTAACATTGCTAAAATGGCTGTTTTATCCAAAGCAATCCAATCTACATATACAATGTAATCCCAACACAAACTTCAGTGCGTTTTTTAAAGAGATGGAGAAAGAAATCACCAACTTTGGAAAGGGAAGAAACCCTGGATAAGTAAAGCAGTACTGAAGAAGAGGAACACAGTGGGAGGCCTCACACTACCTGACTTTAGAAACTATTACACTGCCACAGGAATCAAAACACCCTGATACTGGTACAAAAAGAGACATTCAGAACAATGGAACAGAGTTGAGACCCCACAGATACCACCCCTGTCTTATGAACAGCTGATATTCGACAAAGAGCCTAAGATTGTAAACTGGGGTAAAAACCATTTCTTTAACAAATGGTGTTGGCAAAATTGTATATCTATCTGCAAAAAAAATTAAACATGACCCATATCACACATCTTACACAAAAACTAACTCAAAATTGATCAAAGACTTAATTATCAAACTTGAAACATTAAAGATCATGCAAGAAAGAATAGTCAAAGACAGAAGTCCTAGTATACCGCTTAGACTTCAAAATCTGACAAAACATAATCAACAGAAAACAGATAAATGAGACCTGCTAATAATCAAACACTTTTGTTGATCCAAAGACTACCAAAAGAATGAAAAGACCATCTACAGAAAGGAAAAAAAAAAATTTGTCAACTGTATGTCAGAACGACATCTGATCACCATAATCTACTTGGTACTGCTAAATATCAGCATAAAAAGGTAAATAACCCAATTAAGCAATGGGCAAAGAAAATGGGCATTCACTTCACTAGAAAGGACATCCAGACAGCCAAAAGACATGTGAAGAAATGCTCACAGTCATTAGCTATCAGAAAAATCCAAATAGAAACTACAGTGAGATACCATCTCACTCCAACAAAGTTGACCATAATCTAAAAGGCACAAAACAACATGTGCTGGAGAGTCTGTGCAGAGACTGGAACTCTCCTACACTGCTGATGGGATTGTAAAATAGTACAACCTCTTGGGAAGCAATCTGACTGACCTCAGCAGTCTCTTGTAGATACTAGCAGCAGCAGTTCTAGGGGGCATGCTTCCAAGGAAACCCCAGGATCGTTGGTCCATCACTTGTGGTCTTTTCATAGAATTCTTGAGCTGTGCACCCCTTTTCCTAATGTTGCCATACTTACTCTACACAGTGTGCCCCATCACAGCTGTCTTTGGTATTAGCTGGGCATCATCTTGTTCTTCTGGTCACATGTTGGTACAGTCTCCTATCTACATGGGTCTAATATGGGATACAGGAGACTCTCTTAGCAATAGGTTAATTATGCCAGTTGACCTAGAGATCCCCTCAGAGCATGATCTTCAGAATCTGTGCCTGGTACTCCATCCTTGCAATATTCAGTTGAGATTTGAAGAGCTTTCAGTTTATGTTGAAGTCCAGGTAAGTTGATCTGCTTTCTACTGTGTGCTGTCACTGCTTTCACCTAACCAAATTTCTGTCAACTATCAAATCTATGACCAACCCTCCCTATTCCTGCTGTTGTAAGCCTTGACTTATTTGGTCTTCAATGACATTGAATGGGGCTGATTTGTTTCAACTTAGAATCCTTAATCTGAGTGGAAAGGCTGAATGACTTGCTGTAAGAGAGGCCTGGGGTAGGGAGGAATGTCCAGTATACCTATGGGCAGTAACTGGGTCCTGCCCACCAACCCTAACCCACAAGGCTGCAACTTCAAGGTTCTAACAGTGAGGGTTTCCAGTGATGGCAGGAAGCTAGAGAATTAGGTACAAGCAGCCAGGAATTTGCATGGCTCTCATTCCAGGGTAGCTTCCAAGGGACAAGTTATGCAGGGCCCCTCAGCTGACCCAGCCTTCTATGAATGATACCCCTCACTTTTCTTCCTGTGGGAGCCAACCACTGCACATGCTCATACTTCAGAACTAAAGAACTTAGAAATGGCTATCACCCTCCTTGAGTCTCTTTGGAAGCTGGTCAGCTAGTCTATCTTGTGTGATTAAGTCCCCAGGAGGTCCACCCTCTCAGGCAGTCAAACTGCATAGTTTCCAACACTGTGATGTTTGTGTGGGCAACTCTCTATTTACTTTCATCCCTTGACACAGCCCCAGTGGCCGTGCTCCTCCTGGACTTGTAGAGTATGTTGCTACCTCAAGTCCTTTCCTGGAATCCAGGAATGCAGAGGCTGGTAGGTAACCAGGGACCGGGCCAGGTTACCTGCCAACCCGGTGTACTGAGAAGACCACTGAATACACACCTGGGGTCTGGGGGCACTGGTTACCCAGGCCAGCTGTAGCCTCCAAGGAGCCTGGAACAGAGCAGGTGCCCAGGAAAACAGGGCCTTTTATCAAGACCCTCCCATTGTATAATAATTACTACCACAGTGGCAAACTCAGCAGGAAACACCTACTTCTCGCCTCCCAGCCCCCCATGGCCAGTGTCAGAACCAGTCTCAGGGATATCTATCTACCCCTTAGCAGTAGGCTTTGCAGCTATCCCACTCATGTACTTAACTTACACTTGAACTCTAGCTTCCCTCAATCACAAAATGTGTCTGACCACAGGAAGTCAAGCAAGACAGGAGCATCTCACTTATGACCAAGCTCCCAATGGGCAGACACCTCTCACTGTGGCACACACAGCAGGCACAGACACAAAGACATCATAGCCTTGCAAGTGACTCTAACCAGTACCCCCGAGGAAGCATATTTTCTATTGTCCCCTATTGGTCACAGTTGCAGTCAAGCCCTCATCCAAAAGAGGAAGATGCACAGCCTCGGAGAGAGGTTCCAGGAGGGTAATGAGGGAAATTAATGTCAACTCTGCCTAGAGGGTGACAGAGGAAAGGAAGAGTCTACAGCTTGGTCACTGTTTATTGCACAGACATTTCCTGGGGGAGCATGTTGGACAGGACTTCTTTGGGCAGAAACTGATATGTTATGGATGTTCATCCACCTGTTATGGATGCTCAGCCACCTTTAGGTCTCCTGGGACTTCTCCCCAGAAGAGGGGTAGTGCAGCATTGTCCACAGCAGTGTCTCACTGAGGTCATCTCAAGTACACTGTGCTGTGAATTCGTACACTGTGCTATGAATTCGCCATCTCTCAGGGACGAGGATCCAGAGCATTCATACTGTGAGCTGACCCCATAAGAATTCTCTGGCCTTCTAGAGCAGGAATCAAGTGTAGTCAGTAGGAACCTGAATTTAGGAGGAATTGAGTGAAGTCAGTAGGCACCTGAGCTTAGGAGGGTCTTGATTCAGTTCCTCTCACACATGCCCAGCCAGCACTCTGCAGGCCTTCCTTCCTCCTGCACTCCCAGTAGGAGCACTGCATCTGTCACCCACTCATCTTTTCTTTTATGTAGTATCCAACTTAGCCCCTGCTAAGCCCTCACAGCCAATCTAACACAGATGGAGATCTTATCATACAGCCTGTGGTCCCTCAAGAAGATCTTAGTACCTTAGTTCCACCAGCACACCCAGATTGCCATCCATAGTGTCTCCAGTATCCTGTCCTCCATGCCTTTTCAATGTCCACCTCACACTTGAACATCCTGTAGCCCTGACTTCCCAGCACCTCTTTAGTCCTAGCTACTTGTTCCCAGAGATAAAAATGATCCTTTGGCAGACTGAGCACCTCCTCCTGTCCTCCACCCAGCCCACCAGCTAGCCCTCTAGTGATGGCCATGGAGCGAGTTGTTTCCAGCCACCTGACTTGGAGGCTGTCTCAATGGCCACAGGAGACTTATGCCAGGAGCACGGGGTCAGAAACTAGGCTATATTTCTGATATAATATGGATTCATGCCTCCATCCAAGACAGCTGTCACGTCTTCTCCTTGTGCCTTGCGGCTACCTCAGAGTGACAGCCAAAGCCTGAGTTGATTCAAATCCCCAGTAGTGGGCAGGGTTGGTGATTATCAGGACAGACTGCTTCAACTGGTGGCAGCCTTGTGATACCTCCTTCCTTTGGACTCCCCTTGAGTAAAAGAGTCCCCAGAAACTTATCTACAGGCCTTGTTCTAAGCAGTCAATGGAGTCCCTGAGGCACTTACTAAACCTATGAGAAAATCTAGGGCTTCCCTTTAATCCTGCCAAGGTGCTACCATAGCCCCCTCCAGGACCCCCCAGTACATGATCCTGAGAATAACCCCTTTGATATGTCCTTGGTCATACCGCTGAAGCACACCCAAGAACACCTTCAGGGTGTGGGATTAGAGTGATCATTCTTCGGTCTTCTGGGCACTGCAGACCTCACTCTATCTGACACTATGAAGGGGATCCACCAGCATGGCTACCTTCTCTTTGGCTAAGATTAGAGGAGCCTGGTTCTGGAAACTCCCAAGATACATGGGATGAGTTGTATTTATGGCTCAGAAACCAAGGTCTAGAACTACCCTCCCAGGAGGCAGCACACTCAGAGGGAAGGATTGGGCCATTTGGATTTCTTGTGGGTCAGGACCTGGTTACAAATAACGGAAGTTGCTGTTCCATCATCCCAACTCAAAAAAAATGCATGCTGCTGTGCACGGATCTAGAAATTGACATTCGTATGTGAATTGTATCCTAGGAGAGATCAAGTGATACCTTCTACTCCTCTCTCCTGGCTAAGATGAACCAGAGTGTACATGCAGTTGGAGAACCCAGTAGTGAATCCTGGTTGGTGGACAATGGTTGACATGAGTGGTCACTCAGACACGTGGCCCATTATCTGTTAACACAGTACACTGATCTCTCTCTCCAGTCTCATACTCATACACATTTGTCACCATGACCCAGGTAGATAAAAGTACAGTCTTGGGTAGTGCCCTTCCAGGGTGTGAAGGTGCCAGTCTAGAGGGCACAAGAGCAGAATGAAGGCCTCTACAAATTTGCCGCACACTGGTGCCATCATACCAAGATCCAAAGAGAATGGTCTGGGCAGAGGGGGATGGAAGATCTCAGTGATCTGAGTTGCCCCCCTTCAAGCCCCAGTGCCCTTTATCAGAGGGTCAACATGCACTCTTTAACATCCCCAGGGCACTCAACTCTAGCCTCTCCTTCCTCCCTTCTGCTGTCTTCTCTTCCCTCAAGGGAGAAGCACCAGAAAACCATGCCAGAAGGGGGCAGAAGGGATGAATGCCCAAGATTTTGTATATGTCTCTAATACTGTGAAGCTACTATAGCTATGGTACTTGGTATTACCACTGTGGCTGACTTCTCAGCAAATACCAGCCAAGACTCCTTCAGGGGCAGACAGGTGAATAACCCATTCTCACCTCCCTTCCTGACCCTAAGAGTGGGGCCTATCTCCAGGCCCCATCTCCTCCACCCAGTACCTACCCAGGTCAGCAGTAGACAATGATGCTGGTGGAGGGGCAGTACCTGGCAGCTAAGGGTAGGGGAGAAGGCTTTGCTGGGGGTGCTCCTTGTCAGCCTACGTCATCCCTGCCCCCTTCTTGTCTCTTCCTTCTGGGCTCCCGGGGCTCCAGAGAGTGAATGATCCACATTGTGGGTAAGGGAACGTGCTATAGAGGATCCTCTCACAGTGGACTTGTCCTCACAGGACTTGTCCTCAGGCCAGAGCTAAATGTCCTTCAGTAGCCCCCTCAGGTGGCAGATTAGCCAGCCAGGATCTAGGTTTGCAGACCCTTTTGGGACATCTCTTTGTGAGCCCATTGACAGCAGAGAGATGGACAACAGACCATCCTGACCTAGTCTCCAATCACAGTGCTGTGAATCAGGTGGACACCACATTACAACCCCCTCTACCCTGAAGCCAGGGGCAGATTGAGACCTGGTCCCTGATTTTGGAGGCATAAACTTCTGGAGAACATCTCAGGGCTTAGGTAAATGTACTCAATCTTGTCAAGGTCAGAAAAAAGGCTACTTTCCCCAGGAGAGTAGCCTTGTCCACACCCAGTGTTATTTTGGCAGGTCCATATGCAGTAGTTACAGCTGTGGCCACAATGACAAATATCTCACATAAAAGTCACCCAGTAGCTTCTATGGCTAAAGAGGCTCAGAGCCAAGGCCATAGAGCTGGTCAAGACCACTCCCCATGTAACCCTTTCCATCAGCCTTCCCTACAGACCAGACTGTAGAGCAGGATTCTATGCTGCCCTACCTCAAAGTGTGTATAGTAAGAAATAGCACTGTGGGAAAGACTGCACCCCAAAGTGTATCCCAGCTATCAGTGCAGGAATAGAAAGAGATGCCAGTGCAGGAGCACTGAACCCTGTCAATCTTGGAGCTTAACCTTACTCTAACAGCATAAAGTCTGCAAGGGGCTTCAATTCATGGTGAGGACTTGGAAGCCTGAGCTGGAAAGGATGCCTTGGCAAGTGGATTCAAAGGGCAGGGGAGTGTGCCTACTGTGAAGCTCAAGCTCAATCAATGTCATAGACCCTTTTTGGGCAGGCGGACACAGGGCCAGCACTTCAAAGTTCAGTTGATAGGAGAACTTCTAGTAGGACATAGTTCTTGCAAAGTAAGAACTAGGAAGCCGAAGTGAGCTGAGAAAGCTCAGCAGGCATCCTCCCTGAGGATCCTGGGTAGGTGGTGGGTTGTTCTACCCCAAAAGAAGAGCACTGCACCCCTTCCTCCTATTTTTCCTTCAACCTACCTTCTACCTACTTCCCAGCCAAGCCTGCTGCCCTCAGCACCAAGAGGGGCATCATACTGGCAGCAAAGTTCCAATGAAGCCCCAGTCCCAGTCTGCGTTCTTCCATGGCCCTGAGTAGGTACCTGTCCCACTTTTTGAGACTCCACAAATCATTAAGTGTCCAGGATCATCTTGGTACATCAGACTCACAGAGGAGCAGCAGGAGGTTCATCTGGCTAAGCGGGACAGGGCCCAGCTCACTCCCCATGTTACCCCCATGTGTGACAACAGCCTATATCTCCTGTATCATCACTCTGGCTCTTCTTATGCAGCAGGAGCAATTACTCACATAGTGGAATGCTCAGGGCATCACTCACCTGGTTCCTTTCTTGGTCCTGTTGGGCCAGCTATAGTCAAAGGGGATGAGGCCTATAGACCTCACTGCTTGGGCTCCAGGTCAGCCTGGCTATGACCATTGGAAAGGTATGAAGCCCTCCAGCCACATAGCCCTTCTTGAAATATCTGGGGCTCAGGCAGAACTTTGACAAACCTACCTCCGTGTCCCATGCCCACCACTCTCTACATACTGGAAGCCAGTAAGCTCTAGATCAGCAGCAAAGTCTCATAAGTCAGCTTTAAGACACCAATTTTCCCTTCTTGCCCCTCCTTCCAGCCCTGTTGCTGCAAGATCTCCAGTCCCTCTGCCTTATCTTTTAGCCAGAAGCTTCAGCTTTTTTGATCTCAGCCCTCCCCATTACCCTTACACAAATATGTGGAGATTTTCAAATACTGCTTTTAACATAAAGATAGGATCACCTTGCATATTTATCTGCAATATTCTTCAGAGAGTTATTGATGATTATAAAAAAGTTAAACGCAAGCTAAGAAAAAGTAAGATCAACAGTGGAAGTTCTAATACACGGCTTAGACAGAGTACAAAATCTGATAAACAACGCATGACCAACAGAAAATAGATAAATGAGAACTACTAAGAATCAAACACTTCTGCTTATCCAAAGACTTTATCAAAGGAGTTGAAACACTCTCTTCAGAATTGGGGGGTGGGGAGAAAAACATTTAGCAACTACATGCCAGATTGACATCTGATTTCCTTAATCTACAAGGTACAGCAAAATGTCAACAAGAATGAGGAAAATAACCCAATTAAGCAATGGACAAAGGAGACGGACAGACACTTCACCAAAGTAGACATCCAGGCAGCCAAAAGACAAGTGAGGAATTGCTCACAATCATTAGCTATTAGAGAAATCCAAATCAAAACAACAGTGAGATACCATCTTATCGTCAACAAAGTTGGCAATAATCCAAAACACAAAAAACAACAAATACTGGAAAGGCTGAGGAAGAATTGGGCAAAATGGTACAACCTTTTTGGAAATCAACTTGGCTCTTCCTTAAAACCTAGAAATAGAAATACTACATGATACAGCAGACCCACTGTGGTGGTCAGGATTATGTCAACATGGCTACTCCATGTTTGGCTGCTGTATTAAGTGGCAGGGTGGGGCCTATGGTGGCTTCCTGACCCTCAGCTCTCTTCTCTCCACCTTCCACCACATGCTGCTGGTCTGCTCAAGCAGCCAGCAGTTCCTGCTCTCTTCTGGTGTTTGGTTCCTGACCTTGACCTAGCAGCTGTTAGATTCATCAACCCTTACAGCCTGTGCTTGATAGTCCTGTTTCCTGACCTGCCAATCCTGGGTTCACCAGCCCCTGCAGCTCTGTCTCCCTGCCAGCCTGGGATCTGCTGACCTACACAACCAGTGATCTAGAACCCTGGTCTCTGACCTGCTGACTTGGGGTTCACCAGCTCCCACTGCCATGTGAGGCTTGTGCCAACACTTGGGACATTCAGCTTCTGCAATTGCATGAGCTGTTTCCTATACATATACATCTTTCCCGTACTTTGTATATATAAATCTTTCCTTGTACATACATGTGTTCCTGGTTTTGCTTCCCTAGAAAACCCAGTCTAAGACATCCACCCTCAGAATATATTCTGCAGAAACAAAGGTGCAGCTCTGTCCACAATGGCAAAAAGATGGTATCAACCTGGGAGCCCATCAGCAGATGAGTGGGTAAACAAACTGTAGTGCATATACTCAATGGAACATCATACAATGACAAAAAACAAGGATGGTTTAGGAAGCATCTCATAACCTAGTTTCAACTAAAGGACATTATGCTGTGTGAAATCAGTCAGCAGCATGAGGACAAGTAATGTATGAGACTTCTGCTGTAAGTACTGAAAAATAGGCTTATGTACAGCAGAAATAACTCTTTGATGGCTACAAGGGTTGGGAGGGTGGGAGATGGCTGGTGATAGATTAGATAGTAGATAGGAACTTGGTTAGGTGAAAGCAGTGACAGCACTCAGTAGAGAGTAGATCAACATAACTGGACTATACCACAAACCAAAGATTTTCTGAATTCCACCTAATATTTGAAAGGATAGAGTAGAGGGGATGGGGCTCTGGGGATCATGCTTTCAGGGAACATCAAGGCCAATTGGCATAACTAGTCTTTTGCTAAGAGACTCTTCTGGACCCCATATTGGTGAGTGGCTTCTAGGGTTTTAAAAGCTAGCAAGCTGCCATGTGAGATACACCAAATGGTTCCAACTCATCCAGAACAGATGATGACCAAGAACCACAACGACACGAGGAAGAAAGAACCCAGAAAACAGAAGAACCCATATGAGTGGGATACTGTATCAGCGTGAGACCAGAAGAACCAGATTGTGACCAGCAACCACCGAAGGTAGCCGTGCTGAGGGACACAATGTAGAGTTCCTGAGGCAACATGAGAAAAAGAAGTCTGCAGCTCAAGAGCTCTGCTAAAAGACCAGAATTGATGGTCTAAAAGCCTAGAGGGTCCCCTGGGGACATGGCCTCTAGACCTGCTGTGGGCCCTGACTGAAAAGCAGTATTGAGGTCAACTCTTTAGGTAAGAATGGACTGTACTTGGGGACACGGTGTGACCATATGGTGTGTGCACTTTATGGTTCTATACAGTTATAGGAGGCTCTCCTACTGGTTTCTTTCCAAATGGGAGAGAAGATGGAGAGAAGTGGACAGGTGCTCATAAAGCGGATACTAGGGATAGAGTGAAAAGCAGGAATACACTGGCACTGGTGAGGAGAGCAGATGTAGCTGCAGATAGGCAGGCATACAAAATTGATTTGGATTGTATACTTTTACTTAATTACAATAAGCTAGAAGAAAAAAGATGGAGGCAAGCTATTACCTAGAAAAGTTACGATGCAGCCATTAGCAGGAATGGACCACAAGCACATCCAGTTTACAAAGCAAATGTGTCAAAAAGCAGAGCTCCTAGGAAAGCCTCATTCGGTAAATAGAATTCAAAAAGACCACACACATTATGATGACAAGAGTGAAATAGAACAGACCAAACTGGGACAGGTAATTTCAAGAAGTAATTTATTTTTGTTTTTCCATTTTGGTCTAACCTTCAAAATATTTTACTATATGCCTGTGCCCATGATACAACAGATTAGATTTTTTTTTAAGAGAAATGTCAGATGTACACTAGACCTCATCTCTCTCCCTGTGTCTCACAGATACATTCCTGCTGAGACAGCCATTAGTTCTAGCTCACCTTCAATCTAGATACATGACACCACTCCACAGATATCCTACTCTGCAGACATCCTCCTAAGGTGATTCTCAAAGTAGTCTCCTCATCTCCACACTATTCTGACCAGTGGCACCAGGGGCCATTTTCATTTTTCTACCTCCTCCATGTATGCAACATTCACAAAGAGCAACTCTAAAGTCCTGCCTCTGTGACAAGTTCTGGTAGCTCCCCTCCTGGTTTTTGTCCCATACATGCATAGAAGTCATCTCCTTCAGTCTATGACGTTGAGCAAAACCAGAGTTCACCTTATGCTTCCTACTCCCCTCCCTCAAACGGGAGGTGTTACTCAAACCCTCCCCTACCCCAAGGCTGCCTTTGTCCCCAAGGGAGCCACAGGGTCTGATCCCAGAATTTTGTCCAGTAAACACAGATTTCCACAGGGGCTGCTGCCCTATCCCCAGTTCCTGGACACCCAAAATATGAGGGACATCCTAGGTTTGAGCTGAAATCTGCAAAGCCAAGTAGCCTGCAGCTTTCAACAAATCTAACCTCAGGAAGAATGCAACATCCTAATATCTCACAGTCCACTCAGCCAAAAGAGATCCAAGCACCAGGTGGAAACATTTTGAAACTCAAAGCCCTTCTGGGATAGGAGGGACCAAAGACTGCTCAGGCACCCACATAAGAAACCCACTAACACTAGGGATCCCAGAAGGATTTGTCCACCGCACCACCTAGGCCACAGTGGAGCTCCAGATTCTCATCCGTGCCTTAATCAGCAGCCCTAGAGAACAGCTGTCTCTTGGCCCCCAGAGGGCTGGTGAGTCATCCTTCCTCACCTGAATCCTGTAACAAAACCCCTTGAACTCTTAGAACACTCATTGCAGACTAGACAGGGCTCCCAGGAAGATTGTTAAGGGCATAAGTAATTGTGACAATATTGTGGTAGTTACTGCTATCAACACAGTGGTGGAGTGCCTACCCCAAACTCCCACTCTAGGCTTCTGATGCCATCTCCTGGGGTACAGCCTGGTGGTGCCCATCAAGTTGTACAGTGCATGAGACATATGAACTGCCCCCAACCTGGGACTCTAAGTGTTTGGAGACAATGAGACAAGAATGTCCTACTGATGACAACAGAAAAGGAGTCCCAGTGCCTGGGGAATTAGGGGAGGTTGGAGGTGTGATGACCAGCTGTCTTAGTCATCTAGCACAGTTGTAACAGAAACACCGTAAGTGTATGCGTTTAACAAACAGAAGTTTATCTTCTCCAGTCTAGCAGGCTAGACATCTGAATTCAGGGTGTCAGCTCCAAGGGATGACTTTTTCTCTCTGTGGGCTCTGTAGCAACTCTTTGTCATCAATTTTCACTTGTCTAGGAACTTCTCAGCCAGACAGACCTTCAGGGTCCAAAGAATGGACTCTCCTTCAAGTTCTATGCCATGATGTCCCCTTGTCTTTCTGCTGCCTTCTCTTTCCTGTATCTCAAAAGAGATTGGCTCAATATACAAGATAAGCTCATCCAGAAAAAGTGGTTCCCAGAAGAATCCCTCTGGGAGCTAGTCCCATAAGTATTCCTCCTTGGCCTTCTAGTTCAGGAACCGGATGGGTCTGGATGCAGTTATTCTAACATATTCCCAGTCTACATCCTGCAGGCCTTCCCTCTTCCTGCACAGTACCAGAGCTCTGCTGTATAGCAGCCACTCCTCTTTTCTTCTCCCTGGCATCCATTTCAGCCTACCTCAGGCCCCCACAGGCAGTGCAGGACAGACAGACTTCCTCAGGAGTCCCTCAACAATCCCAAATTTGGCCATCACAGCCAGAGAACCATACATTGAGTCCTCACCCTCTTGTCTACGCATGTCCCCTCATTGTTTGCCTCATACTTGAAAGTGTGGTACCCCTGAAAACTTGAGCTCTTCTTTCCTCTGCCCAAACACATAAGCTGGCCCCTCAGACATGGGTAGGAGTTTGGTTTGACCCCTGTATCCTCTCAGCAACCGTGGATGCAGGCAACCTGCCTACACTACGGCTCCAGTTCTTGACAGAATATCAAGCTGTGGTAGATGCCTGATGCCTATTTAGATAATTATGACAACTATGGTAACCACAACTGCACCACTCATAACAGCAACCACCTGCTCCACAAAGCCCCAGTTTCTCCCAGGAATCTGAGATGGGAGAAGGGGAGGGTATTTGGAGAATACCTCTCTGAGTCTGACCACCTGGAGAGAGGGCATACTTGTGCTAGTAGGAGGACCTAGTGATGACCACATGGACTCTGGAGTGATTTAAGGGGCACCATGGGCTGTGGCTTTAGACTAGGCAAAGATTGAGGGAGGCCTATGGGCTGAGGTCAAATGAGTAAACAAACTGTCATCTCTCTGCCAGCCTGATCCATGGGTGCTCCATTATCACTCCTTTCTGTGGAGAAACTGAGGCATAAGCAGGGAAGACCCTGGGGTGTGTTCACACAGACTACTAGGGAGGGAACTGAGAGCACCAGCTGCTAGCTCAGGCTGATAAAAAGAGTTCCTGGAAAACAAGGACTCTGAGCCATGAGTCTAGAGTGTGCCACTACACTTCTCCATTAAGTCCCCACTATCTTTCCCTGGGATATCTTTATGCCATACCACTGGCAGCTCAGCCTCCTGTGGGCACCATGCCCTGCCCTCTGAGGACTTCCCTAGCCCTCTAGTCCCTGAAGGGTGAGGCAGTACTATCTGGGTCCCTGCTACTGTGGCTGGTGGAGTACTAGTGCTTACCACAGTGGCGTGGCACTTGCTCAAAATCTCCTGGCTTCTGCCAGCCCTATTGGTAGTGAATCTTGGTGACATCATGCTATCATCCTCAAAGTTCCTGAGACTGGTAAAGAAAGAGCCACATGCCTGTCAACACAGCCTCATCTACTACCGAATTTGGAGGTATCCAGAGAGAAGCATGCTATGTCTGTTCACCTCCAGCTGAACAGAGAGATGTCTAGACCTCCAGGTTCCCAGGCCTCA
The DNA here is from genome assembly GCA_028571685.1 of Heterohyrax brucei. Classification (NCBI taxonomy): domain Eukaryota; kingdom Metazoa; phylum Chordata; class Mammalia; order Hyracoidea; family Procaviidae; genus Heterohyrax; species Heterohyrax brucei. The sequence continues at coordinate 31,982,477 of CM053161.1, forward strand.
GCTTCCCCAGTATCACCCTTACAAGCTCCAAGAAACCACATACTGCAATTCTCAGCCTGCAAAGTCTCCTAGCCTGACGTCAAGGATGCTCTTGCTACTAAGCAAGGCAGGAGCAGATCCTGGGCCTCTGCGGCTGTGAAGCTGTCCACTTTCTGATGGTGGTCAATGTGAGCTCTTGTGCTGGGAAAGATAAGGCCTTTAAAACTGAACCTCACTCAACTCCCTACCCCACCCAACAATTCCTACTTTCACCCACCAGACCCCAGCCCATCTACCATCTGAGGGCCTAGTGAAGTCTGCTGTGGCATGGGCAGCCTCCCCAAGAGCCCACAAACCACAACTCAGTCCAAAGGCTACAGGGGGGTAGGATGGAGACCTGTAAAAGCCTGCTGTACACCAGGGCCACCATGCCAGAATGGGCAGAGAGAACTGTCTGGGCAGAAAGGGGTGCTAACACTTCAGGGCTCTCTGAGTTGCCCTCTTTTAAGCCCCAGTTTCCCTTACCAAAGTTTCACCAAGCACCCATTCACTTGCTCCAAGGCACTCAGCACTCACTTTCCTTCCTCGACTCTGCTGATTTCTCCTCCTTCCCTCAAGGGAGAAGCACCAGGAAACCGTGGGGACACAGAGGCTGGATGTCCAAGATTTGGTACAAGGCTCTAATGTTGTGATACTTTGGTAGTTATGATTATCACCATGGCTGACTTCTCAGCAAATACCAGTCAAGACACCTGCAGTAACAGAGAGTAAAATAACCTCAATCTACCTCCCCTCCTAACCCTAGGGGTAGAACCTGTTTCCAGTCCTACCTTCTCCATTCAGCACTCTGCCAGGGCATCATGAGGCAGTGATTCTGGTGGTGGGAAGGGGTCCTGGCAGCTGAGGAGGAACGCACAACTCAGGATGCTCTTCTGCCAGTCCTACCCCATTTCTCTCCCCCACCCCAGTGTTTTCACTACCAGGGCTCTCAGATACCCCATGAAATCTGGGTCTTCACTTTGAAAAAGGGGACTTTTGGAACAGAACCCTCTAAAAATACAGTCACCCCCACAGTGGCTCAGACCAGAACCAAAAGTTTTTTGTAGAACCCCATCATGTGAAAGTCAACATAGCCAGAACTGGGGATAGAAGACCCTTAGAACAGAGCTATGGAGGGCCAGGTGCCCAGTAAGAGCAAAGAAAGTCACGAGGCCACTCTGACCCAGACTCCAGTCACACGGCTATGATTCAGATGGTCACTCCATTGCAGCAATCACTCAGTCTTTAGCAGTAGCAGATACTGACCTATGCATCGAATCTGAAAAACAACAAAATGCTCAAAGACTCCTATCCAACGCTGGTAAAACCAGAAGAATGGAGTGCAGACCTGCTCAGGTCTAGTAGAAGTTTTGCAGGTCCGTGCCAGTGGTTATAGATGAAGTCAAGGTGCCATATGTCTCACATAAAACTCTCTCAGATGCTTCTGGGACTAGAGAGGCTCAGAGCCAAGGCCACAGAGTTGGTCAAGCTCCATTCCATTCAGCCTTGTCCAGCACCCATCCCTGTAGGCAGCTGAAGATACAGAAGGATTCTCTCCTGAAAAAAACATGCCAGAACCTGAATCCCAGCAGCCAGTGATGGTACTGCTGACAGTAGGGGTGGGGATAGAGAGAGAGGTCAATGATGGAACACAGATTCCTCCCAGGCTGATACCCAAACCACCCTAAATGCCTGGACACTGCCATAGCTTTGCCTCACAGGAAAGACTAGAAAATATGGGCTGAGGAGGCAGTCCTAGGGGGTGACCACTGTGGGGTCAAAGCTCACCCAGGCTCATAGACCCCTTTAAGGAAGGCTGACAGGGCCGTAACAGTGAAGTTTAGCTGGTATGTGGATTCACAACAGACCATAGCCCATGCCCAAGTCAGAGCCAGGGAATCAGAAATGTGCCAGGACAAACTGGCTGAATGCCTCCCTGGGGAATCTGGGTAGGTAGAGAATTCTCTCACCCAGAAAAGAGACATGCTCCGTTTTTATACTTTGGTCCTTCAGGCTACTTGCCACTCAAACAAGCCTACTGCCCTCTGCCTCAGTGGAGACATCATCCTGGCAGCCATGTTACTGTGGAGCCCCAACACAGCTGCAACTCTCCAAGGCCTGAGTAAGGACCTACCCTGCTTTGGGGATGCTGCACCAGTCAGTCAGGGCCCAGATCTCCCTTGGCTTATCAACCCCACATTGGAGTACCAACAGATTCTTCTGGCCAGTGGGACAGTCCCAGTTTACTCCTCATGCCAGCTCCCCTATGTGTTCTCACCAACCTGTTTCTCCCACATCATCACTCTGGACACAAGCCTGTCTTCTACAGCAGGGGTTGGTCCACTACGCAGAAGGGAGCTCAGAGTATCACTTGCTGACTTCCCTGTGAACCGATGGGCCAACACCAGTCAAATGGGAACAGAAAGCAGTACCTACAGGTCAGCCTTGCTCTTGGCCTCTACGACATCTGCATTCCTATAGCCACTCTATCATTCTTGGGAGACTGAGGACTCAGCCAGATATGTGGTATCCTTGTACTGGAAGACAGTACCACCCTCAGTCCCCATGCCATGCCCACAACACACTCACAGGAAACGGGTGAGCTGTAGCCCATCAAAACCTCAGCAATAGCTTTAAGGAATGAATTTTCCCTTCCTCCTCCTTCTAGTTCTGTTGCTCTACATACCTCCAGCACTTCTGCCACGCCTCTCTCATAGAAACTTTAATTTCTTGTGACCTCCACTATTCCCCATTCACTTACATACAGTACATGGAGATCTTCAAATACCATGTTTAACATACAGATAGGTTCGGCCTGCATGTTTCGCTATAATTTGTTCCCTCCCTCCTGTCAACAGTGCATTTCTTCATTCACTGACAAAGCCAAAACACTTATGCATTCAGTAAATATTCTAGCACCACTAGTGCATGTCCATCCCTAAGAGTCTGGAAAAAATGTATTCTGAGCCCTGCGCTTTACCACAAGGTACTGAAGAACATCACAGCAGTGCTAATGTCTATATGCATATAATATGAAATTGGGAAGGAAGCTCAAGTAGTCTTGAGAGTGATTCACTAGGAAGTAAAACTACCCTTACACATTTAAAAGAATGTAAATCATTAAAATATGTTATGTGCTACAATGGAATTAAACTAGAAATCAGTAATAGAATGATAGCTTGAAAATGTCAAAATATTTGGAAAGTGACCAAAATACTTCTCAATACTGTACGGGTAGAAGGAAAAGTCTTAAGAGAAATTTAGAAATACTTGAAACTAAATAGAAATGGAAAGACAACTTATCAAAATATGTGGAATGCAGTGAAAGAAGTGTTTAGAGAGTATACCATTGAGTGGACATTTTAGAAAAGAACAATAAAAACAATCTAAGCTTCCATTTTAGAAAATTTGAAAAGCAAGGAAAAATAAATTTGATGTAAGAAAAATGAAGACAAATAATAAAAATAGAGCAGAAGTCAGTGAAATTGAAAATGGATATTTAATCAAAAAAAAATCAAAGAACCAAAAGCAGTTTCATTGAAGAGATCAGTAAACTGATAAATTTCTGCCAAAGAAAAGAAGAAAGAAGATACAAATTACTAATAATAAAAATGAAAAAGGGATCATCACTCTTGATCCCATAAACATTACAAGATTCAGAAGGGACTATCATGAACAATTCTGTACCCACATATTTGATAACATAGATGAGAAGTAACAATTTTTTTAAAAAATACAGGGTTCCACAGTGGCTACTTCTCCACCCACAGGCACTGACTGGGCAGCAAGGGCATGAAGGACATCCCAGCTTGGATCCCAAAGGTGAAGCTTTCAGCAGACCCATCAAGAGGGATACAATACCCTACTGGCTTGCATTCTGTCCAGCCAAGAGGTACATGGAGCACCAAATGGAAATAACACCAGATCCCAAAACTCAGTTTGAGCAGGAGAGACCAAAGGTAGCACAGTTAAAGGCAGACAACTCACCACATGCACTCAGGACCCACATAAAAATTTGTCCATTTTGGAGTCTCTCCTTGAACACAGTGGAACACTCAACCTTTACCCAGGCCACAAGCAGCAATCTGTGAGAACAGCTGTTTCATAGCCCTGAGAGGGTTGGTCAGAGTCATCCCTCCTCATCTGAGATCCGTACCAAAGCTTGTGAAACCCTTGGAATCCCCTCTGCAAATGGTGAACAAGTCTACCTGTCAGAAGAATTGTGTGAGAGCATTAGTCATTGTGGCGGCACTCTGGTGGAAGTGCCTTAGGATACACAGTGACACAGTGTGATCCTGAAGCTCCATCCAAAGCATCTGGTGCAGCAAGCGGGAGTGCAGCCTGGCAACTCACCCGCTCTGCTCCCCCAAAAATCCAGTGCTGTCGAATTGATGACAACTCATAGCAAGCCTGGAGACAGAAGAAAGACCACAATCGGTATGATCCGTCTCTCCCTCATGGATGCTGAAGGTTGGGGACAATGGGACAACAGTGTCCCAGCTCTGTGACAGCAGTGCCAGTAGGAAGTCTGCTGACCTACTGTTCTAGTTATCTGCTACTGCCATAACAGAAATACCACAAGTGGGTGGTTTTAATAAACAGAAGCTTACTGTCTTATACACTAGCAGGCCAAAGTCTGAATTCAGGAAGCCAGGTCTGAGAGAATCTTTTGTCTCTCTCCAGGCCCTGGAGGCAGGTTCTGGTCATCAATTTTACCACGGTCAAGCAGCTTAGCATAGGCACCCCAGAATGAAAGTACGTGCTCTATTGGAACTACTTTATTCATGTCATGAGATCCTCTTTTCTCTCTTCATGCTTCTCTCTTATTACATTTCAGAAGAGACTAACTCAGGATCCAATATAATCTTGTAGACTGAGTTCTGCATTATTAACGTAACCCCTCTAATTTTGCCTCATTAACATTGTAGAAGAAGGATTTACAACACATACGAAAATCACATCAAATGACTACATGGTGGACAATCACAAAGTACGTGAAACATGGCCTGGGGAAGTTGACAAATTTACTAGGTTACACAACTGAATCCATTACATCTACTCTATATAAGGGAACAGCTAGTCACCAGGGCATTTTTGTCCTTCCTAATGAGCGCAGAGAAAAACACCAAGAGGTCCATGTGTGAGGCTCATATCTGTGATCACAAGGATGGGCCCAGCCTGGTATACACAGGGAATAAGGAGAGTAAACATGCTCAGTTCATTAAAACACTCTTCCTAATATTTTCAAATTTTCACCAGAAACAATTATAGCCTTATAGTGAAAAAATATGTGTACTTTTTAAAACTTACTGCTTAGCAGTGCTGGACTTGTTCCAGGACCTCAGCTGCAACTTATCTCCATCCCACCTGCTTCTCTGTGAAGCTCCAGTTCTCAGGGCATCATTCACCTGTGACTTGCTGAGGCAAAAGCCAGCAAAAGAACAAAGAGTCACCCAAGAAGGTACATTAAGGCACAAGTCAGTGTTGGAGGCACACACCCATCTTGGGGCATTGACTTCCGAACAAATCTGGAAGGTAGCTGGCATTGACTGAGTGCCTTGCTAACCAAGAGCTACAGTCTGTTCCAAGACGTATTTTGTGCTCTCAAAGGATAAGGAGCAAACTTTTCATTCAGAGTCCTAGCAGTGACCCTGCTGTAGACTGCAAAAACCCTGACCTCTTCATTTGACCTCTCCTTCCTCCTATGACTTTCCTGGGTATATATCCTGACGGTATGAAAGTCTTCCAAGTAACCCATACATAGCAGACATGGGCACTCACTCACCCTAATTGCCACTGCAGTAGAAGAAGTGTTGATTTCCAATATGTAAAGACATTTACCTGCACAGAAGGAGTCCCAGGGCAGATTGCCATATGCATGCCAACCTGAGATTTCCCCTGGGTACTTTAGGCAAGGAGCCCAGCCCTTAGCTGATGTCTCTAAATCTGCTCTCTTTGTCTCTGTCTCTCTCTATCTGAATCTCTCTCCCTGATTCTCTCTCTCTGGTTCTTTCTCCCAGTCTCTCTTCGGCTTACTCTCATCCTCTCTTTCTCTTCTCTCTGTATCACATCTATCTCTGTCTCATTTCTTTCTATGTCTTTGTTCATGTCTCTTTCTATCTCTGCCTCTCTGTCTCTGTTTCTGTCCTCTAATTTATATAGCCCATGCTAGTGAGACTTCCTTAGGGAAAGATGTCATAGACATCACCAACAATGTGTCCACCTCTATGACAGCATCCTCGTACAGAGGTCCCATTGTCCTCATTTTGGCTCTTTGTTACATGTCCAGGCAGCTTGTACCAGTGTCAGCTCCACTTGTAGCAATTTGGATGCCTTAACTTACTTAATCAAAAGCACAGCTCCTGTACAGAGAACAATTTAGAAGACATGGAACACAATCTTTAGTGTAAAATAATGACAACTCAGACAGCATAGACTTGATCAGGCTCATGCAGGTGAATTTTTAGACCTTCAACAAATGGGTCATCCTATTATGTGATATCATTTCAAAATTCAGAGAAACATGAGAAGTTTTCCTTAATGAACCATGCTGCTAATACCAAAGTCTGACTACAACCCTTAAAGTGAAACATGCACTAATTTCATATTAATAAAGAATCAGAGAGAGGGCCAGGATGACTGTGTAACCACATGTCCTTGCTGATCCCTCTAACAACAAAGAACAAGACAACCAGTAAAAGGGACTAAACTGAGCAGTCAGGAGGCCTGAAGACCAGGCAGAAAACTGAAAGAATGGGCTGTACGATAGCAAGGGAGCATCAATAGAAAGGATCTGGACTAATAAACAAACTAAAAGTGAATTTAACAAGGCTGTACCACTCCAGGCATAGAAGTGCTGGGCCACACCAGGTAGGCCAATGTGACACAGGAAAGAGCGACTTCAGGTGGGCCACAGAAGCATTGGATAGGACAAAACACAACCAAAGTAACTTCATGCGGGACTGAGGGAGTACATGCAGTCTGGAGGAATGTGGGACTGGGCAAAAGGAGACCCATTCCAGGCAGGACAATGCCACACATGGCTATGTAGTTCATAGGTGGGCACAGAAGAACTTCCCAGGGAAAAGCAACATTGTGGTGCAGGGCACAGGGATGACACACAGGCCAGAGCAGTGTTGGGCTCAGCACGGGAGCATTGTGGCAGGTAAGCAATGCCAAGGAGGGATGAAGGACATCACCAAGGCAGGAAGGGATCAGAACTGGGCAGGCTGGAAAGACATGGGGCTGCCCAGACCAGAGTGGTGTGGGACCAGGTAGGCAAGCACTCCAGGCTGGGTGGAGGACAGCTGTACCAGACAGCCAACCACAGTGAAGGGCAGTAAGGTTGACCAAAACAGGAGAGTTAATTTTGAAAACTAATTTTTACTTACCATTCTTGGTTTAATGTTCAAAATATTTTGTAGCATTCCAGTTCCTGTGCTACAACTAACTAGGATATTTTCCCAGAGAAATCACAGGTGAGCCCTGGGCTTCAACCCTCTCACTAGGCCCCAAAGACAACCTCCTGCTGAGGGATCCCTCGTTCCAGCTCATCTTCAGTCTGGATGCTGGATATTGATACTTAGCCTCCCCTCAGTAGGAATCTTCACATTAGCCTTCCCCCTCCACACTCTCCTAACCAGTGGTACTAGGGACCAGCCCCATTTCCACACATGTCCAATGTATACAGCATTCACAGAGAGCAATTCTGATGCCTTGCCTTTGCACCAGGCTAGGTAGCTACTTGCCTGGTGTATGTCCCTTGCATATACAGAAGTCATCACCTGTACCCTAGGAAACTGAGCCTATTGGAGTCCATCGCAAATTCTCAAACCCCTCGCCAACAGGAATGCTTCCCCAAATCTTCTTTACCCGTGATAGCCTGTTCTCAGAGGAACCACAGGTTCAAAACCCAGTCCTGTGTCTAGTAGGTAGAGGGTTCCCCAGGGTGCACCGTCCCATTTTCCAGGCCTTGGCAACCCACAGTCCATGTGGCTGGTGTAATCACAGTGTCACAGCCACTTGTTAAATCTCCTGTTGAAGCTAGAGATGTAACACCCGAGGGTTCAATCTTGTGGTGACCATCAATTCCCAGAGGGCACACAGCATCTGACCTGCCACCTACGTGCAGAAACCATAGTTCAGAGAAAATGGGGGAAAATGTTCTACTGATGACAACAGAAAAGGAAGTCCATCTACTAAGGTAGCAAGAGCAGTCAGAGGTCTGCTGAGAAGCTGTCTTACTTGTTCAATATTGGTGTAACACAAATAACACAAGTGGATGGGTTTAAAATAAATAGCTTATTCTCTCCCAGCCTAGTGGTTGGGAGTCTGAATTCAGGACACCAGCTCCAGGTGAAGGTTTTATCTCTCCCTGAGCTCTAGTGGGAGGCCTTGTTCTCAATTCATCAATCTTCCAGGAGGTTCTCTGTGCAGGGACACTATGTCCAATGTATGTGCACCACTTCTAGTACTACTTTCTGAGCAGTATAAGATCTTCTGTCCTTCTGTTTGCTCATCTCTTTTGTATGTTAAAAGAGATTGACTCAAGGTATAACCTAATCTTAAAGATTCACCACTGCCTCATTGTCATGGGTTGAATTGTGTCCCCCAAAAAATATGTGCAGCTGTGTGGCTGGGACATGATTCCCAGTATCTTGGGACTGTCCTCCATTCTGTGGTTCACTAAACTGTATGCTAAAGGAGCTGTAAATTCCTGCATAGGATTACTTCCTTGCTCTGCTGTGGGGGAGTTTCCCTGGAGCATGGCTTGCCCCACCCTTAATGCTTTTAGCTTGCAAGGAATAAAAGGAAAAAGAAAAAAAGGACAATTTGAGAACCTCGCTATCATCAAGCAAGCAGCACCAGGAGCGGAGCATGTCCTTCAGACCAGAGATTCTTGCGTGAGGACGTTCCCTGGACAAAGACTGATACAATACTGGACTTTCCTCCAGAGCCGACAAGGGGAAAGTCTTTCCCTGGAGTGGACACCCTGAATGTGGACTTGCAACCTACTGGACTGTGTAAGAATAAATCTTTCTTTGTTAAAGCCATCCACTCTGTGGTATTTCTGTTGGAGCAGCCTAGCTGACTAAAACACTCATTAACAAAATTGTTTCAAAACCAGCCTCATCAACATCATAAAGGTACAGTTTATACCATACAGGAAACATATCAGGTCACAAAACGATGGACTCTCACACAATACTGGGAACCACAGCCTAAGGAAGTTGACATCCATTTGAAGGGAACACAAATCAATCCATAGCATCATCTCTCCACAAGAGCTGTGGAACTTAAGCTGGTAGTCACCAGGGTACGTTGATCCTTCATTGAGTATGCACAGAGAACACCATGAAGGTGTTATGGCAGGCTTGTGCCCATCATCACAAAGGAGAATCAAGCTGGTTACGCATAGGGGAGCGAGAGAGAGGAGACATGCCTAATCCAAATACACTCTGAGAGCCTTAACTTCGCAGAGGTGCGGGTGGGAAAGACAGACATCAAGGTTCAGGACCTAAATCAGTTTCAGCACTGCTAAGGGGTTCAGTTTGCAGGAACAACTCTGACAAGCTTTCTCTACAAATCCCAATGTAATTGTAGCAATTACACCTGGGAAAAAATGTAGAATATAAAGCAGAGTGTACTTGGACTAAGCATGTGTTTTAGTCAGCTAGTGTTGCTCTAACGGAAATGCCACAGAGTGCATGGCTTTAACAAAGGAAAGTTTATTCTTACACAGTCTGGTAGGCTATCAGTCCAAATTCAGGATATCCACTCCAAGGGAAGGCTTTCCCCCTTGTCAGCTCTGGAAGAAAGTTCAGTATTGCATCAGTCTTTGTCCAGGGAGCATCTTGGCACAGGAACCTCAGGTCTGAAGGGAAGGCTGCTTGCTTAGTGGTGTGAGGTCCCTTCCTTTTATCTCTCATAGGATGAAAGGATGAAGGGTGTGGCAAGCCATACTCCAGGGAAACTCCCTATACAGTGGAGCAGGGAGGTGATCCTATGAAGGGTTTTACAGTCCCCTCTAATCCTTCAACATACATCGTAGAAAAATCACAGAATGCAAGACAATCACAAGATACTGGGAATCATGGCCCAGCCACATGCCTACACATATTTTTGGGGAGACACAATTCAATCCATTTCCCTGATACCCTGAAAGAGAAGCCAACAAACGAGCAAACAGTCCCCTATGTAGGGACAGTGAGGCACAAGTCAGAGGTGGAAGCAGAAGCCCATCTCAGGGCACCAATGTCAATATCCATTTGGGAAGATATAGAGGGCAAGGACTTGGGTGGCTGCTGACCTCCAGACACAGATGAGAATATTTTCTAGGACTCAGGTCTCTGCTCCTACAGTACACACTTCGCTCTTACAGAAGAAGCAGAAAGCTTTTTATTCACAGTCCTAGGTGTCCTACTTCCCTGGGAGGAACACCCTGACCTCACATTACGGCCTTTGCTTCTTTCAGCATTTCCTGGGCAGGTAGTGCTAGTCTTGAGGGTATAAAATGGTCCCCAAGTAACCTATCTACAGTGGGGATAAGCACTAACCCACCCAGAGTGGAACTGCGGTGATACAGAAGAGGATTTTTGTGAGACAGACACCTACCAGCTGAGCAGGAGTTGCTGTATAGCCTGGCATAAGCACAACACTCTGAGAGGTCCCCAGATATTTCAGCCAGCAACCTCTCAAGCATGAAACTCATGTGTGTGATTCTGGGGCTGCCTATGTGCTATACAGCCAGAGGGGGTTTGGTGGCAGGCAGGCACCACTGTGGTATTACTGTAGTGGTTGTTACAACCACAGTTTCATGATGCCTTACATAAACACTCAGCTACTACACAGCCCTTCTCCCAGGTACTCCAAGCATAACCTGTATTTTGAAACTTTATGAATTGAATTGTGTCCCTCAAAAAGATGTGTTGTAAGCCCTAACTTCTATACCTGTAGCTATAATCCCATTTGGAAACAGATGTCCCTTGCTATGTTAGTGAGGTAGTGTTATTCTAGGCTATGTTTTGAGTGAATCTCTTCTGAAGTACCACAGAGAGGATTAAAGAAGCAGACAGGTATGTGGTACAAACACATGATCTTCTAAGGAATCTAGGAATAGACACTGAAAAGAGACAAGGTACTCAGCCCAGAGCAGACACAGAGAAAGAAATTCTTCCTCGAGAGCTAGAGCTCTGAACTGAGACTTCTAGCCTCCTAAATACAAATTTCTGTTTCTTGAAGCCACCCCATTGTGGTGTTTCTGCTGGAGCAGGGCTAGTTAATTGAGACAAACTTTGATATATCAACATGATTTCAGGGGTGTGCCAAAGCCATGTGCCTCATGACCCAAACTAGTAAGGTATGTTTCCACAGTAGTAACATGGTGTTATGGATCCCCAAGTCACTGGGGTTCACCAAAGAGACCTTACCAAGGAAGTCCATACAAGTCTTTGGGCTAAAACCAATCCAAAATTTAACCCAATCTCGCTCATAATGCATACATACCTGCTGACACCCTACCCATGGAAATTGTCTGCTAGCTTCCAGTAGACAGGACACAGGAGCTCTCCCTCCTAACTTGGTGGTTGGTAAAATATCAGGGTCACAATTCAGCATCTCAGACACATGGCCCTTCAATGACATCTCTTTTTGGAAAGACACAACAGGAAAGTTTGCCTACCCCTGGTGCTCAGGCACTGTCTCAACCCTGGAGTCTCTGGACCTCTTGTTTATATTTCTCTGCCATGCATGCCAACCTGTACACTACACCTCCAAACACCTCATATCCACCTAGACAGCAGGCTGGGTGAGATTTGACACTTATCCTTCGAGGAAGGTGGGTGTTGCTGAGTGGTTTCCTTTTAGAATTCTTTTCATAATAGAAAGACAGGGTAGGTCTCCAATCCAAGTACTAGCCAGGCTCAGTCCTGATTAGCTTCTGGGATAAGATGAGATCAGGCACACTCAGGGTGATATGGCCTGGTACTGATACAAAAGGAGACATATAGAGCAATGGAACACAGTAGAGACCCCAGAGATGCCACCATCTTCCTATGAACAGGTGATATTTGACAAAGGTCCCAAGATTTTAAACTGGGGTAAGAACAGTCTCTTTGACAAATGGTGCTGGTGAAATTAAGTATCCATCTGCAAAAAAAACTGAAACAAGATCCATATCTCACACCTTATACAAAAACCAACTCAAATTGGATAAGAGACATAAATATAAAATCTAAAACGATAAAGCTCATCCAAGGTAAAACAGGATCAACAATGAAAGTTTTAATACACATTGTAGACAGACTTCAAAATCTGACAAACAAATCACATTCAGCAGAAGAGAAAATAAATTTGAATTACTAAGAATCAAACACTTTTACTCATCCAAAGCCTTCATCAAAAGAATTAAAAGACCACCTACCAAATGGGAAAAATATTTGGCAACTCTATGTCAGACCAATGTCTGATTTACATAATCTATAAGATGTTACAAAATATCAACAAGAAAAGGATAAATAATACAATTAAGAAATGGCTGAAGGAGATGGACAGACATTTCTCTAAAGAGGATATCCTGACAGTCAAACGATATATGTAGAATTGGTCACGATCATTAGCTGTTAAAGAAATTCAAATCAAAACGACAATGAGATACCATCTCACCCCAACAAGGTTGGCCAGGATCCAGAAAACAAAAAACAACAAATGCTGGAGAGGCTGTGGAGAAATTAGAACTCTTCTACACTGCTGGTGGGATTGCAAAATGGTACAACCTCTTTGGAAAACAGCCCGGCGCTTCCTTAAAAAGATGGAGATAGGTATACCATTTCATCCTGTAATTCCACTGCTCGGAATTTATCCTCCAGAAACAAATGTTGTCCCAAGAACAGACACATGTGATGAGTGTTTGTTGCAGCACAGTGCACAATAGCAAAAAGTTGGAATCAACCCCGATGCCCATCAACAGATGAACGGGTAAGTAAACTGCAATACATATACTCAACTGAACACTATGCTATGATGAAAAACAATGACAGTTTTAGAAAACATCTCGTAACATGGTCTCATTTGGAAGAGATCATGCTGAGTGAAATCAGTCAGGGTCAAAGGACAAATTTTGTATGAGACCTCTGTTATAAGGACTTAACAAGAGAATTATCCATAGAACAAAATGACTGTGTTAGCTACATGGGTGGGTAGGGGCTAAGGATTTATCATAGGTGAGGTAATTGATAGATGTTAGAAATTTTTTCCTTTTATTGTAATTAATAAAAAATATAAAAAGTTAAAAAAAGAAAAAAAGGCAGGGTGGATGTCACTATGAGAGGTCCCAGGTAGCTGGAATTGAGGGATGGGTTATGTGGTGGCCCTCTGAGGGTGAAGGAGCCCCTATACTGTGGCCCCAGCACAAGAGTAGTCACCTGCTGTGCTCTAATCAGGAGTGCTGCACAGGAGAGACAGTAGTGCTAGAAAGACATTGCATAACCAGGTCCAAGTAGCCGGAGCCTGGAAAGGTTCTGTCATAGACTGACTTGTGTTCCCCACAAAATCTGTAGCAATTTGGCTGGCCAGGATTCCTAGTATTCTGTGATGCTCCTCCTCATTGGAATTTCTGCCTCAGTGATGTTAATGAGGGTGGATGGGCAGTATTTGTGTTGGTAGAGGAAGGTTCCATGTGTAAGTACTTTTGTGCCTTGAGGTGTTCTCTTGAGATAATAAAGCAGAAAAGGTAGCACAGACATTTGGGAAACCTCATACTACCAAGATCGGGGCCAGGAGCTGAGCACATCCTTTGGAAAGAGCCAGGGTCCCTGCAACTCAGAAGCTCCAGTCCAGGGGAAGACTGATGACAGGGACCTTCCTGCACTGCCAGGGGAGAAGGACTTCCTCTGGAGCTGACACCCTGAATGTGAGCTTTCAGCTTACTGGACAGATTCAAATAAAATTTATTTTTTTTAAAGCCATTGATTTGTGATATTTCTGTTAAAGGAATATTAATTGACTAGAACAGGTTCCTTTCCTGAGGACAAGCCAAGCAGGGCCCTTGGACGAGCCTGGCCTCTGATGAACCACACTCCTCACTTCACCTACCCTAGGAGCCAGCCAACAACCATGTGCATACTTGAGAAATAAAAAATATTCTGGTAATGCTTTTCTTGCCTCCTGAATCCTTCCCATGTGGGATGGCCTGCATGAGAACTATGCACAGAAAACAGCACCCCTATCTCAGTCCTACTAGGGCACTCCCCTATGAATCTTCACCTCATGACCACGGTAACCAGGGGCCTGGGCTTCTGTCTACTCTGCAGAGTACACCATTACCTCAGACCCATTCCCTGGGGCCAGGGCATAGGGCCTGGGCAAGCTTGCCTTCCTGCCCCATGGGCAGAGGGATCTGAGGTTCAGGGCACTGGTGGACTGGGCTTTGGAGCCCTCAAAAGAACCATGAGCAGACCATGGGCCTGAAAAGGAATCCTTTTTGCGAAGGACTGTCCGATTGTGTAACCATAACTACCACAATGACAGACCTGGCAGGGAAAAAAAAAAAAGCATCTCGGCTCCCATAGCCACACGGCAACAGTCGACACTATAATCAGGGACAGTGTGCATCTTCCCTTTAGCTAGGGACCTCCCAGACATTCCACATTTGAGCCTGTAATTTGACCCCAGCTGTCCTGAATCCCAACATGTATCCGGCCACATAAAGACAGGCAAGACAGGCAAGACCACCAGGTACCTCAACCCTGACAGAGCTCCCATTAGGTGGACACCCCACACCCACAGTCCACTGTATCCTGCAGAAAGAGGCAGCAACACAGAGAACCCACAACCTTGCCAGCACTGTTCTTTGAGAAACCTGGGGAAAGTTTCTGTGGGCAAATTTCCACCCCAACACGGAGGGTCCCAGCCTTAGAAATGGTTTCCCGGGGAGTAAAATGTGCTGTCATGGCCCCCTCTTCCTGGGAGCCTTCAGTTCCCTGAAGCAGCTTGTCAGGCAGATTTCCTGTGGCAGGAAGCAATTCCTAGTACATCATGATCCAACACCTACTTTGAGGTCTCCACAGGGGTCCTTTCAGAAGAGGGGTACTTTAGGGCTCTTTGCACATGAAAGTTTTGAGGAAATAGTCATCAGGGACACTGTGCTGAAATCAGGCAGCCCCCTTGAAGGGGGTCCCAAAAAGCCCCTCCAGGAGCTGGCTGCATAAGAGTCCTTCGTTGGCCTTCTAGGTGAGGAACCAGATAGAGTTGGGTGGGACCTGACCCTGAGGCGCACTGATGCAGTTCCTCTAACAAATGTCTTGCCCACACTGTTCAGGCCTTCCCTCTTCTTTGTAGCACAGTGCACAGAGCCTTGCTACCTGGCACCCATCCCTTTTTCCTTCTCCCTGACATCAATCCCAGGCTGTCTCAGGCCCTTACAGGCTACAGAACAGGTGAGTTCCTACTAGCCCACCTAAGGCCCTATAGAAGGCCCCTCAGAATACTAACTTTGGCCAGCACAGCCAGGCTGTCATTCATGGTGTCCCCGTTCTCCTGTCCCCACATTCCTCCTCTTTTTCTGCTTAACCTTGGTATGTCCAGCACTCTGATAGTCTGAGCACTTCTTCACCTCCCACCAAGACATAGAGCTAGCCCTGTAGCTTTGGTCACAGAATGAGGATGTGTGTCTAGACCTTCTTTGTTTATGCGGATATAACCAGTCTTCCTCAGCTCCAACCCCAGTGACTGTCACAGAGTGTAAATTTGTGGCAGAGTACTATGATTTTCATGGCTTTTGTGGCCCCACACAGAGCAGTAACACCTGCTCCACACAAGTCCCAGTGTCTCTAAGACCCTTGGAAAAGTGGAATTGGAGGGTGCCCCTTTGACAGTGTGGCCACTTGGAGGGAATAATTACACTTGGAGTTGGGAAGCTAGTGATTGCCCCATTTGCCCACGGGTGGTTGAAAAGGCATTACAGACTCAGGTCTGTGATGAGGCAAATGCTGAGGAAGGCATAAGGCTGGAGTTAAGCAGATAAACAATTAGCCCCTTATTCTCTGCCAACCCAATCCATAGGGGCTCCTTCATCACTCCCTCGCTATGGGGAAACTGAGTCATGAGCACCAAAGGACCTAGGATAGGATTGCTCAGACTACTTGGGAGGGAGCTAAGAGCCCCATTTACTGACTAGGTCACAGGGACACCTTCTGAATACCAAGGACTTTAATTCATAAGCCAGGAGATTGTACCCCCCAAATTCTTAAGGGAACATTACATCAAACCCCTACTGTCTTTTCCTGGGGACATCCTCCTCCCATACCACCGGAAGCTCAGCCTCCCAAGAGTTAAGTTCAGCCCTCTGAGCTCCTGTGAGGCCCTCCAGCTGCTGCCAGAGCAAGCAGTGTTGGCTGGGTGGTGTGGTCACTGTGGGTGATGGCATAAAAGTGGCAATCACAGTGTAACGATGCTTCTCCAAATCTCTTGGATCCTGTTGGATGTATTGGTAGATAGGCCTGGTTGCCTCACACTGTCCTTCCAACGGTCCCAGAGGTTGGAAGCATGATCTCTTCATTAAAGTGTCCAGAGGTGTAGCCACATAATTTTCCTCAAGAATGACCTTTACAGACTGGAAACCTGGCAGGCATCTGTACAGGAGACAACTGCATCGATTCATCTCCAGTTGGGTTGTACAGTGCCCAGACCCCCAGTTCCCCAGGCCCGGCTTCCCTAGCACAACCCTTAACAATTCAACATCTGCACACTGCTTTCCCCAGTTGGGCATTCTCAGGCCTTCGTTTCCCTGGCCTCCACAGGCTCCTAGGCTGACCTCAAGGACTCTCTTGTCCCTAAACAAGGCAAGAACAGATCCAGAGCCTCTGAGGCTGAGAGGCTGCCTACCTTCTCGTGGTGGCCAGCAGGAGCTCCTGTGCAACAAAGAGTGAGGCCTTTCTAACAGTGCTACCACACCCAACACCTCCCACTGTGAATGAGCTGACCTCTCTCCCCAGCTAAGCCCACAATGGAGCTTACACAGAGGCTCCACACACAGCTTATTGCTGAGAATGTCTCAGGCTCTGCTCTGCCCTGGACAGTCGCCTCGCCGATATCACCACCAACCACAATCCAGTCTAATGATCACACACAGTTGAGTGAAGGCCTGCAAACATCAGTTCCATACCAGTGTCATTCCACTAGAAGCTTCAAAAAGGACTATATGGGTAGAGGAGTACCAGAAACTCCAGTGCTCCGGGTTGCCTTTTCAAGCCCAAATGTCTCTTACCAGATTTTCCCTGTACATCCTTTCACTTCCCCAGGACACCCAACCCTCATCTCTCCTCCCTTCCTTCTCCCACATTCCCGTCCTTGCCTCAAAGGGGAAGCACCAGGAAGTCATACCAGATGGGGGCACAGGGGCTGGATGCCTGAGATTGCGTATGACTCTCTAATGAAGTGAGATTACTGGAGTGGTTGTGCTTACCACAGTGGCTGACCTCTCAGCAAACACCAGCTAAGACAACTGCAGGGGAGGACAGGTAAATACCCCATTTCTACTTCACTTCCAGCCCCTATGGGTAGGACCTGACCCAGGTCCTCTCTAACGCTCCCAGGACCTGGCCAGGGCAGCAGTAGACAGTGCTGGTGTGGGGCCCTGACAGTTTAGGCAGAGGAGGAGGCTCTGCTGAGGACGCTGCATTGCCAGCCTACACCATTCTTGGTTCCTCCTTGTCTCATTTCCTGTGATCCTGGGGCTATAGAGTATGAAAGATCCCCATTCTGGAAAAGGGGACATTCTATACAGGACTCTCATAGTGGGCTTACCCTCATATGGCCATATGGCAGTCCCAAAATCCTTCAGGAGGCCCCCTCTTGTGGCAGTGAAGTCAGCCAGAATCTAGAGTTGCAGTTCACTTTAGGAGTCCCCAGGGACAACAGAGAGAGGGACACCAGGGCACCTTGGCCTAGATTTCAATCACAATGCTATGGCCCAAATGGGTATTCCACTGAAGCACCCTCCAGTCTCAACCACTGGCACATTGTGACATTTTCACTGACTTGGGAGACAAGAATTTCTGGAGGACAGCCCAGGGCTGTAGGGAGCTCGCTTAATCCTTTCAAGGTAAGAAAAGGTCAGTGTTTCACCAGGAGGACAGCGCCATCCACAAAAGGCAGAACTTTTACAGGTCCATATGCCATAGTTACAGCAGGAGTTGCAATGACAAGTGTCTCACGTGAAAGTCACCCAGTAAACTCCATAACTAGAAAGTTTCAGATCCAATGCTGTAGACTGGTAAAGACCACTCCCCATGTAACCATTTCCAGTGCCACCAAACCCTCCCCCCACCAAGGTGGCAAAATGTATAGTGGGATTCTGTGCTGCCCTGTGTCAAAACGGGTGTAGTGGGATCTAGCATCTTTTAACAGACCAAGCCAAAAAGTGTCTCTCAGCAGCCAGCCCAGGAATAAAAAAAAGAGGTCAGTGCAAGAGTGCTGAGCCCTGTCAGTTCTGACTTTAAGCTTACTCTAATAGCATGAACCCTGCAAGGGACTTTGATTCACAGTGAAGACTAGGAAGCGAGAGTTGGAAAGAATGTTCTGGCAAGTGTCAGGGTGGAATGGTACGACTACTCTGAAGCTGGTGCTCAATAAGAGTCATAGACCCTTTTTAGGTAGTCAGACAGGGTCAGAATTGTGAAGGTGAAGTTCAGGTGATAGGAAGACTTCTAGCAGAACAGACCACTTGCAAAGTCAGAGCTGGAAAGCAGAAGTGAGCTGGAAAGACTCAGCTCTGTTCCTCCGTTGGGTAAGTGGTAAATCTTCCTACACTAGGAGAGAGAACTATGCCCTTCCCTCCTATTTCTATCCAGCCAAGCCTGCTGCCCTTCACACCCGGAGGCACATCATACTGGCAGCAAGGTCTCTGTGGGTCTTTAATCCCAGCCTATAGCCTACCACGACATTGAGTATGTACCTGTCTCACTTTTTAGGATGCCATACCAGTCAGTCAAAGTCCAGGCTCCTCTTGGTACATCAGGCCCACAGTGGAGCAGCAGGACATTTATCTGGCTGGGTAACACAGTCACAGGTCACTCCCTAGGTTACCCCCATCTGTGCTTACCAATCTGTTTCTCCCATATCATCACTCTGGCCCAGAGTCTGTCTTCTAGAGCAGGAGCATGCATCCCACACAAGAGGAATGTTCAGGGCCTCACTCATCCTCCACCTTTCTTTGTCCTGGATGGCCACCTCTAGTAAAAGTGAATGAGGCCTATAGACCTCTCTGCTTGGGCTCCAGGTTAGCCCTAGCCTGACCGTGCAGGTAACTCAGGCCTCCAGCCTCATAGTCTTCCTAGGAAGGCCTGGGTTTGTCAGAACTTTGGCTATCCTACCACCAACCCTGATGCTCATCAGCTTCTGTACACAGGAAGCCGTTAAGACCTAGACCAGCAACAAAGCCTCAAAAATCTGCTTAAAGGCAGAAATTTTGCCTTCTTTCTCCTCTTTCCAGCCCTGTTGCTCCCAGACCTCCAGTCCCTATTTTTTGCCTCTCAGCCAGCAACTTCAGCTTACTTTGGCTTTTACCTTTGCCCCTCCACTTACACATAGTACATGGACGTTTTCAAATACTGTTTTTTTTAAAGATAGGATCACTTTGTATATTTTTCTGCAATTATTCTTCAGGTAATTATTAATGATTTACACAATGATGGATACCATGTAAGCCGAAGTAAGTTATGATGCAGCCATTAGTGAGAATGAACTCCGGGCTTATCCAGCTTAAAGCAAGTGTGGCAAGAAGTTCTCTTAGAAGAAGTCCATTTGTCAGAAGAGTTCAAAAAGACCACAAGCCATGTGATGTTGCCGTCATTAGGTGCCGTTCAGTTGGTTCTGACTACAGTGACCCTATGAACAACCAAACTGGATACTACCTGGTCTTGTGCCATGTCCACAGTCATTTCTATGCATTAAGCCGATTGTTGCAGCTGCTATGTCTATCTGTCTCCTCGAGGATCTGCCTCTTTTTCATTGACCCTCCAGTCTACCAAGCATGATGTCCTTTTCCACAGATGGATTTTTTTCCTGACAACATGTCCAAAGTACATAAGACCCAGTTTTGCTGTCTTTGCTTCCAAGGAGCATTCTAGTTATATTTCTCCCAGAACAGACCTGTTTGTTCTTTTTTTTTGGTCCATGGTACATTTAACATTGTTCTCCAACACCAGAATTCAAAGGCATCAATTATTCTTCTGTCTTCATTCACAGTACAGCTTTCACATGAAGATAATGCAATTAAAAACACTTTGGCTTGAGTCAGGAACATTTTAGTCTTCAAGGTGACATCCTTACTTTTGAATACTTTAAAGAGGTCCTTTGCAGCAGATTTTCCCAATGCAATGTATCTTTTGTTTCTTGACTGCTGCTTCCTTAGGTGTTGATTGTGGACCCAAGTAAAATGAAATCCTTGACAGGATTTCAGCAGAAGTGAGCTGGAAAGACAGGAGTGAAACTGAACAGAACAAACTAGGAAAGGTAATTTCAGGAAGTTTTATTTTTATTTTCCCATTTTGGTCTAATCTTCAAAATACTGTACAACATGCCTGTGCATATGGTACAAAAGATTGGACAGACATCTCATGGGTTCCCTGGGCCCCATCACTCTCTCTACGTCTCACAGATAACTTCCTGCTAAGAGAGACAATAATTGCATCTCATCTTCAGGCTAGATAAAGAGCATATCTCCATACCTGCTCTTTGAAGGAAGTTCTCAAAGAGGCTTCCTCATCTCCATACTCCCCTGACCACTGTCATCACTGTGCTTGACCCGTGTTTCCAGCATTCACAGACAGTAACTCTAAAGCCCTCCCTTTGTGGCAGGCTCTGGTTTCTGCTTTCCTGGTTGGTGTCCAGTGCACACATGGAAGTCATTTCCTATACCCTAAGAGACTTTCAACAACTGGACTTCATTGTATGTTTCTGATGCCCCTTCCAAACAGGAAGTTATCTCCAAACCATCCTGTATCCCAGGTCAGCCTTGTCCCCAGGGGAGACACAAAGGTATGGCCCCAGCCTGTGTGCAGTAGACACAGGGTTCTACAGGGGTGACTACCCTATCCCCAAGTCTCAAGCAACAAGGCTTTGAGGAATATCCTAAGTTTGAGCTTAAACCTACAGCTTTCAGCAGATCCATCCTCAAGAAAGATGTAACACCCTCATGGCTCACAGCCCAGTCAGCCAAAAGAGATTCAAACATGAGATGGAAACGTCCAGAGATCTCAAAGCCCTCCTAGGAATGGAGAGACAAAAGACTGTGCAGGTAGGCCCCGCTAAAACTTAGGATTCCAAAAGGATTCACAAACCATGATTTCCTCTTAGGCCACAGTGGAGCCCTAGGCTGTCTCCTAGGCAACAGGCAGTAGCCCTGGAGAAGAGCTGTCTTCTGACCACCAGAGGGCTGAGTCATCCTTCCTTGCCTGAGTGCCTCACCAAAACCTCTTCTTTTCTGGCAATTCCCACTGCAGATTGGATGGAGCTGTCCAAGGCAGGAGGGTTGTGTGAATGCATGTGTCATCATGACAATATTGTTGTGGTGGTTCCTGCCATTACCACAGTGAAAAAAGTGCCAGCTCAAATGCCCCACCCTTTTGGTGGTGCTTATGGTGCTACATCCTGGGATGCAGCTTAGTGGTGACAAGCAAGTTGCACTGGGCACAAGACGTCTGACCTGCCACACCACCTGGGACTCTAAGAGTTTGGAGGCAACAGGGAAAGATGTATTACCGATGACAGTGGAAAAGGAGGCCTAGTTCCTGGGGCATTAGGGAGAGCTGGAGTCCCATCCGGAGGATACAGAAAAGCAGGACAGAGGCCTGTCCAAGTCTGCTCGATACCAGGGCTACTGTGACAGAAGGGACACAGAAGACTATATGGACAGTGAAGGGTGCTAGAGATCCCAAGACTCTAGGTTGTCCCTCTTCAAACCCTAAGCCGGTTACCAGAGTTTCCCCAAGAACTCCCTCAGTTTTCCCAGAGCACCCCAGCCCTCAGTGTCCTTCCACCCCTCTGCTGTCTTCTCCCCCTTCCCTCAAGGGAGAAGCAACAGGAAAACATACCAGATGGGGGTGCACAGGCTGGATGCTCAAGATTTTGTATGAGACTATTATGCTGTGATATTATGGTTATTATGATTACCACTGTGACTGATTTCCCAGCAAATATCAGCGAAGACACCTGCATGAGTAGAGAGGGGAAGAACCCATCCCTACCTCTTCTCTTAACCCTAGTACCCTGATCTCTAGGTTCCATCTCCTCCTTTCAGCATGGGGGCAGGGCATTAGTAGACATTGATTCTAGTTGCAGGAAAGAGTCCTAGCAGTTAAAGAAGGAGCTCCAGCTGAGGATACTCCTTTGCCAGCCATACCTCATTTCTACCCATGCATTGTTTTTCCACCAGAGCTAACAGGGCCCCTCAAGAAACCTGGATCTTCACTTTGGGCAAGGAAGCTTTCTGTGTAGAACTGTCTGAAGGTATGATTTTCCCCATAGTGGCCCTGGCCGGAAGCAAAAGTTCTTCAGTGAAACCTGTCATGGGAAAATAATCATGGTCAGGACTAGGGATAGCAGACCTCTTTGGGACAGCATTGTGGAGATCTAGAGTGCCCAGTGACAATAAAAATGGTCACTAGGCAACTCTGACATAGACTCCAATCACTGGTTATCACCCAGACGGACACTCCACTGCAGCATCCACTCAAACAGTAGCCAGTGAAAGATGCTGACCTGTGCATTAGATTGACTAGGCCAGTGCCTAATCCAGCCTTCAAATACCTTTTTCTAAGATGAATTCGTGAACCTGATGGTCAGACTTCACATGATAACACCACTTCAGGACATTCCAGACAAAGAGTTCCAAAGCTGCTTAGAAGTGTGCACTATGTGCTGGAGTTGGCAAATAGCTTCCCAAAGGGAGTGCTTTGAAGGTGACCTTAGTGATACTCAGCAATGAGGTAGGTAGTGGTTCTTCTAGGATGAGTTTGCAAACTTCATTCTCAGACCTCATAAAAGTATTCTTCAAAGCAAGTCCATTTAAACATTTTGTTTTCATTCAACTTTTTCTATGCCTTATATTTTCCTAGGCTAATTTTAGTCCATAAAGATTTTATCAACTGGCTTCAGAAATCACAAAGTTTTTGCTTAGCTGACCAATTCAGTGATACGGATACAAGCTTAAGTGTCTGGCTAGGGTTGAAAACCTTTTTTTAGGCCGTTTGTGGTGTGTCACATTGTGATTTGTATATGAACTGGAACACTGGTGCCATGAGAACCCTGGTATTGTCCCCAACTCTCTCTATTTTTGACTCAAGGAAAAAGACAAGATTAGTCAATCCTGATTCGTACACATATTTTTAAATTGATGGAGGCAGTTTGAAAGACTTTCTACCCAGTAAACAACAAAGCTCTTTAGTAGTTTTGTAAGTGAATCTGTCAGTTCTCAGCTAGCAAGACTGGGAAATGGTTAGAGGAACTCAGGTCATCCTTATTCACATGTGTTGAAATAAATCTAGGTGTTTTGAAAAGCAAAACATAACCAGTTTCTTTCTTTTTCCCTTGCAGAGCAGTTGTACTTTCTGTTTATTACAGTCTTTTATCTCTCTCTGTCTGTCTCTATCTATCACAGTCTTTTATCTATCCATCTATGTAAAAGCCTTCTAGGTTTTTTTCTTTTCATACTCTGAAGCATTAGTTTTGCTTTAAGGTAAACTTATTCTTTAAGAAAAACACATTTCATATAATAAATATCTTAAGTTGTTTGGAAATGTGTTGTTTTATGATTGACTTAAGTTTTTCAATAAAACTGCTAGTAATCTACATCATAAAACAGACACGACACAATTTTTTATGGATGAGGGAGGAACTGAGATTTTCAGGCAGCCTTAAAAAAATAGAAATTGTCAGCCATAACTTCCAAACTGATACAAGACAGAAACTTAAACAGAACTCTCTAGATAAGAAGGAAACTCTCAGAACTAAAGGAAGCAGAAATACCACATAAACTCACTAAATATTACATAAAACTAGGATATGGAAATGCTAGGTTAAAGTTGTGTTGCAATTTGGGGTAAAATTGACTCAACTTGGACAAAATTCTTACTAACTCGTCAGAGCCTCGTATGGAGACATGTTAGACCATTTGACAAAACTTGGCCATCAAGCATAGTTTTGTCAAAACAAAAAGAATACAAATAAAAGCTCATTTTCTCAAAATATGAGCAGCCGGAGCAGGACTTCCCAGCGAATAGCAGCTAAGACAACTGCAGGGGCAGACAGGCAAATCCCCATTTCAACTTCACTTCCAGCCCCTGTGGGTGGGGCCTGTCCCAGGTCCTCTCTACTGCTCCCAGGACCTGGCCAGGGCAGCAGTAGACAGTGATGCTGGTGGAAGTATGGGGCTCTGACAGCTTAGGTGGAGGAGAAGGCTCTGCTGAGGATGCTGCATTGCCAGCCTATACCGTTCTTGCCCCCTCCTTGTCTCTTTTCTTGTGATCCTGGGGCTATAGAGTATGAAAGATCCTCATTACGGGAAAGGGGACATTATGTACAGGCCTCTCTCCCAGTGGGCTTACCCTCATATGGCTCTATGGCAGAGCCAAAAATCCTTCAGGAGACCCCCTCTTGTGGCAGCCAAGCCAGCCAGAATCTAGGGATGCAGCTCACTTTGGGAGAGCACTGTGGAAGCCTGGAGATCCCAGGGGCAACAGAGAGAGGGATACCCAGCCATCCTGACCTAAACTCAAATCACAGTGCTGTGGCCCAGATAGGTACTCAACTGAAGCCCTCTCCAGTCTGCAATCAGTGGCAGATTGCGACATTGTTTTAGTCAGCTAGTGTTGCTCTAAAAGAAATACCACACAGTGGATGGCCTTAACAAAGGAAAATTTATTATTACTCAGTCTGGTAGGTTTCCAGTCCAACTCAGGATGTCCGCTCCAGGGAAAGGCTTTCTGCCTTGTCAGCTCTGGAGGACAGTCCAGTATTGTACCCATCTTTGTCCAGGGAGCATCCTGGCACAGGAACTTCAGGTCTGAAAGACGCACTCTTCTCCCAGTGCTGCTTTCTTGATGGTGTGAGGTTCCCAGTTCTCTACTTGCTTCCCTTTTCTTTTATCTCTTGCAGGAAGAAAGGATTGAGGACAGTGCAAGCCCTACTCCAGGGAAACTCCCTTTACAATGGAGCAGAGAGGTAATCCTAAGAGGGGATTTACAGTCCCACCCTAACCTTTAACATACAGCACAGGAAAATCACAAAATGGGGGCAATCACAAAATTTGGGGAATCATGGCCCAGCCACATGTCTACAATATTTTGGGGGGAACACAATTCAATCCATGACAGACATGTTCACTGACTTGAGAGACATGGATTTCTGGAGGACAGCCTAGGGCTGTGAGAAGCTCACTTAATCCTTTCAAGGCCAGAAAGGTCAACGTCGCCCCGCAGTTGACAGTCCCATCCGCACAAGGCAAAATTTTACAGGTCCATATACCATAGCTATGCCAGAGGCTGCAACGACAAATGTCTCACGCATAAGTTACCCAGTAGACTCCATGACTAGAAAGTCTCAGATCCAATGCTGTAGAGCTGGTAAAGACCACTCCCCTGTAACTGTTTCTGGCACCACCAAACCCATGTCCCTGACCTGGGTGGCAGAATATACAGAAAGATTCTGTGTTGTCCTGTGCCAAGATGGGTATAGTGGGTTCTACCATTTTCTAAAAGACCATGCCAAAAAGGGTCTCTCAGCAGCCAGTGCAGGAATGAAAAAAGGTCAGTGCAAGAGCACTGAGCCCTGTCAGTCTCGCCTGCAAGGGACTTCAATTCACAGTGAAGACCAGGAAGCGAGAGCTGGAAAGGAAGTTCTGGGAAGCGTCAGGGTGGAAGGGTATGACTATTGTGAAGTCGGCGCTCAGTAAGAGTCATAGGCTCTTTTCAGGTAGCCAGACAAAACTATAAACATGAAGTTCAGTTGATAGGTGAACTTTCAGCAGAACATATCCCTTGCAAAGTCAGAGCTAGAAAGCAGAAGTGAACTGGAAAGACTCAGCTCAGTTCCTCCATTGGGAGCTTGGGTAGGTGGTAGATTTTCCTATACTAGGAAAGAGAACTACACTCTTCCCTCCTATTTCTCTTTTGATCTACCTGCAATCCAGCCAAGCCTGATGCCTTTCATAGCAGGAGGCACATCATACTGGTAGCAAGGTCACTGTGGGGCTCTAATTCTAGCCTATAGCCTACCATGACACTGAGTATGTACCTGTCTCACTTTTTAGGATGCCACACCAGTCAATCAAGGTCCGAGCTCCACTTGGTACATCAGGCCCACAGTGGAGCACCAGCAAGTTTATCTGGCTGGGTGACACAGTCCCCAGGTCACTCCCTAGGCTACCCCCATGTGTGCTTACCAACCTGTTTCTCCCATATCATCACTATGACCCAGAGACTGTCTTCTAGAGCAGGAGCTCATATCCCACACAAGAGGAATGATCAGGGCCTCACTCATCCTCCACCTTTCTTTGTCTTGGATGGCCACCTCTAATAAAAGTGGATGAGGCCTATAGACCTCTCTTTTTGTGTTCCAGTTTAGCCCTGGCCTTGACCACACAGGTAATGCAGGCCTCCAGCCTCATAGCCTTCCTAGGAAGGCCTGAGTTTGTCAGAACTTTGACTATCCCACCATCAACCCTGATGCTCATCACCTTCCATACACAGGAAGCTGATAAAACCTAGACCAGCAGCAAGGCCCCCCAAATCTACTTAAAGGCAGGAATTTTGCCTCCTTGCCCCTCTTTCCAGCCCTGTTGCTCCCAGACCTCCAGTCCCTCTGTTTTGCCTCTCAGCCAGCAACTTCAGCTTCCTTTGGCTTTTACTTTTGCCCCTCCACTTACACATAGTACACGGAGATTTTCTGCTGATCACCTCATGTATCACTCTTCAGTTATTCTTCAGATAATTATTAATTATTATGGAATGGTGGATACCAGGTAAGCCGAGGTAAGTTATGATGCAGCCATTAGTGAGAATGAACTCCAGGATTATCCAGTTTAAAAAGCAAGTGTGGCAAGGAGAAGTTCTCTTAGAAGAAGTCTATCTGCCAGAAGAGTTCAAAACACCACAAGCCATGTGATTTTGTTGTTAGGTGCCATTCAGTTGGTTCTAACTCATAGTGACCAAGCACGATGTCCTTTTCCACAGATTGATCTTTCCTGACAACATGTCCAAAGTACATAAGACACAGTCTTGCCATCTTTGCTTCCAAGGAGCACTCTGGTTGTACTTCTTCCAGAACAGACCTGTTTGTTCTTTTGGTGGTCCATGGTACGTTCAACATTGGTCTCCATCACTGCAATTCAAAGGCATCAATTTTTCATCTGTCTTCTTTGTTCATGGTCCAGCTTTGGCAGGCATATGATGCAATTGAAAACACCATGGCTTGGGTCAGGCACATTTCAGTCTTCAAGGTGACATCCTTACTTTTGCATACTTCAGAGAGGTCCTTTGCAGCAGATTTTTCTGAATGCAATGTGTCTTTTGATTTCTTGATTGCTGCTTCCATGGGTGTTGATTGTAGCCTCAAGTGAAATGAATCCTTCACAGGATTTCAGCAGAAGTGAGCTGCAAAGACAGGAGTGAGACAGAACAGAACAAACTGGGAAAGATAATTTCAGATAGTTTTATTTTATTTTCTCCTTCTGGTCTAATCTTCAAAATATTGTACAATACGCCTGTGCATATGGTACAAAAGATTGGACAGATTTTTGAGACACATCTCATCTGTTCCCTGGGCTTCATCTCTCTCCCTGTGTCTCACAGACAACTTCCTGCTAAGAGAGACAATAATTGCATCTCATCTTCAGTCTAGATAGAGGGCATATCTCCATACTCACTTTCCGAAGGCAGTGCTAAAAGTTGCCTCCCCATCTCCATACTCTGCTGACCAGCAACACCAGTGACCACCGTCATCACTGTGCTTGGCCCATGTTTACAACATTCACAGACAGTAACTCTAAAGCCCTTCCTTTGTGGTAGGCTCTGGTGTTCTCATTCCTGGTTGGTGTCCAATCTACACATAGAAGTCATTTCCTACACCCTAACAAACTGGGAACACCTGGACTTCATTGTATGTTTCTGATACCCCCTTCCAAACAGGAAGTTATTTCCAAACCATCTCCCAGCCCAGGCCAGCCTTGTTCCCAGGGGAGACACAAAGGTATGGCCCCAGCCCCATGTGCAGTAGACATAGGATTCTACAGGGGTGTGACTACCCTATCCCCAGGTCCCAGGCAACAAGATTTGATCTTAAACTTGCAGCTTTCAGCAGATCCATCCTCAAGAAAGATGTAATACCCTAATGGCTCACAGCTCACTCAGCCAAAGAGACTCAAACATGAGGTGGAAACATCTTGAGATCTCAAAGCCCTCCTAGGACAGGAGGGACAAAAGGCTGTGCAGGCACACACAGTTAGGCCCCACTAAGACTCAGGATTCCAGAAGGATTCATCAACCATGAGGTCCTCTTAGGCCACAGTGGAGTCCCAGGCCGTCACCTAGACAGCAGGCAGTAGCCCTGGAGAAGAGCTGTCTTCTGACTACCAGAGGGCTGGTGAGTCATCCTTCCTTGCCTGAGTCCCACATCAAAGCCTCATTGTTTCTGGCAATTCCCACTGCAGATTGGATGGAGCTGTCCAAGGCAGGAGGATTATGTGAATGCATGTGTCATCATGACAATATTGTTGTGGTGGTTCCTGCCTCTACCACAGCAAAGAAAGCATCAGCTCAAATGCCCCACCCTTTTGGTGGTGCTTATGGTGCTACATCCCAGGATGCAACTTGGTGGCAACAATCAAGTCAACAGGGCACAAGACATCCAACTGCCACACCACCTGAGACTCTGAGAGTTTGGAGGCAGCAGGGTAAGATGTACTACTGATGACGATAGAAAAGCAGGCCTAGTTCCTGGGGCATTAGGGAGAGCTGGAGTGCAGTCTATGGGACACAGGAAAGCAGAAAAGAGGCCTGTGTAAGTCTGTTCCATACCAGGACCACCATGACAGAAGGGGCCCAGAGGACTAGAGCCACTTACCAGAGTCTCCCCAAGTACGCCTTCAGTATTCCCAGGACACCGCAGCCATCTGTTTCCTTCCACCCTCTGCTGTATGCTCGTCTTTCCCTCAAGGGAGAAGCAATAGGAAAACATACCAGATGAGGGTGCACAGACTGGATGCTCAAGATTTTGTATGAAAGTATTATGCTGTGATACTATGGTGGTTATGGTTACCACTGTGGCTTATTTCTTAGCAAATATCAGCAAAGACATCTGCATGAGCAGAGAGGAGAAGAACCCATCCCTACCTCCTATCTGAACCCTAATACACTGGTCTCCAGGTTGCTTCCCCTCCATTTAGCATCTGGGCAGGGCATTAGTAGACATTGATTCTAGTGGCAGGAAGGGGTTCTAGCAGTTGAAAGGGGAGCTCCAGCTGAGGACACTCCTTTGCCCGCCCTATGCCATTTCTACCCACCCACTTTTTTTTCCCACCAGAGCTCTCAGAGCCCCCAAGAAACCTGGGTCTTTACCTTGAGTAAGGAAGCTTTCTGTGCAGAATAGTCTAAAGGTATGATTTCCCCCATAGTGGCCCAGGCCAGAAGCAAAAGTTCTTTAGGGAGCCCTGTCATGGCAAAGTAATCATAGCCAGGACATGGGATAGCAGACCTCTTTGGGACAGCACTGTGGAGGACTGGAGTGCCCAGTGACGAAAAACAACGCCACAGGCCTCACTGATCTGGACTCTAGTCTCTGGGTAGGGCCGAGATGGCCACTCCATTGCAGCATCCACTCAACCTACTGACAGTGTAAGATGCTAGCCTGTATTTTGAATTGATTAGGCCAGTGCCTAATCTACCCTTGAAACCATTATTTCTAAGAGGAGTTCACAAACTTGATTGCCAGACCTCACATGACAACAGCACTGATAGACATTCCAGACAAAGAGTTCGAAAACTTCTTTGAAGTGTGTATTAAGTGCTGGAGTTGACACATAGCTTCCCAAGGTGAATACTTTCAAGGTGACTGTAATGATATTTAGTAGTGATGTATGTAGTGCTTTTTCTAGGATGTGTTTGCAAATTTAATTGTCAGACCTCATAAAGTATTCTTTGAAGCAAGTTTGTTTAAGCATTTTAAGTTTTCTCTCAGCTTTTTCTGTCTTATATTTTCCCAGGAGAATTTCAGTCCATTAAAATTTTATGAACTGGCTTCAGAAATCACAAAGTTTCTGCTCAGCTGACCAATTCATTGATAATGGATATAATCTTAAGTGTCTTGCTAAGGTTGAAAACATTTTCTTAGGCCTTTTGAGTTATGCCACATTGTGATTTGTATATGGACTGGAACACTGGTGTCATGAGAACACTCTCTCTATTTTTAACCTGAGGAAAAAGACAAGATTAGTCTATTCTGATTTGTATACATATGTTTAAATTGGTGGAGGCATGTTGAAAAACTTTCTACCCAGTAAATATCAGAACTTTTTAGCAGTTTAATAAGTCAATCTACCAATTATCAGCAAGACTGGGAAATGAGTGGAGGAACTTAGGTCATCTTAATTTATTTACATGTGTTGAAATAAATCTAGGCATTCTGAAAGCCAAAAGATAACCAGTTTCTTTGTTATTACTTTGGAAAGCAGTTTTGCTTTCTCTTTATTACAGTCTTTTACCTATCTAATAAATGCAAAATCCCTTTAGTTTTTTTTTTCATATTCTGAAGCATTAGCTTTGCTGTAAGATCAACTTATTCTTTAAATAAAACACATTTTACATAATAAATGTCTTACGTTGCTTTATGTTGTTTTATGACTGGCTTAAGTTTTTCAATAAGACTGCTAATAATCTACATCATAAGGCAGACACTAGACAAATTTTTTAATGGATGAGGCAAGAACTAAGTTTTTCAGGCAGCCTTAAAAAAAAAAGCAATTCTCAGTCATAGCTTCCAATCTGATACAAGACAGAAACTTACATACAACTCTCTAGACAAGAAGGAAGCTGTCAGAACTAAAGAAAACAGAAATACCACAAAAACTCACCAAACAATATTACATAAAACAAGGATATGGAGATGCTAGGTTCTTCAAATATGTATTGTAATTTGGGGTAAATTTGACTCAATTCAACCAAAATACTTATTAACTCATCAGAGCCTCATATGGAGACATATTAGACCACTTGACAAAACTTGGTCATCTAGCAAAGTTTAGCTAAAACAAAAAGACAACACAAATGAAAGCTCATTTTCTCAAAATGTGAGCAGTCAGAGCAAATGGTCGCATCTTGAGCAAAACTGAATGATTTGTTTCCTAATTCTGTCTCCAAACACAAGCCCATTGATTTCTTCGGTTTCTCTGATGGATAAGAACTAATCTACATTCTCTTTAGGACTGTGGAAACACAAGTGATAAAAATCTATAAACCATAAAAGAAAAACGAATCTGCCTCGTGACTGGGAGCTTGCATGATGACCAGACCACCTCTGCACCCCAAATACCAACTGAGATCTCAATACGTCTGAGATGTGACCACTGTGACAACACAATGAAGAAATAACATTCTACAGACTTCTAGGACTTGTAAAATCCTTTTCCCTTTTTCCATAAAATCTCTGGCTACCCTCCATTTGGGGTAGGAAAATTTGGAGAATTCTATCCCATCCATCTCCTTGTGTACTGGTGTATATGATTAAACATCTTTCCTCTCAACTCAGCCTTGTCTCAAAGATTGGCTGTTTGCAACAGGATGAATGAACTACATTTAAATTGATGGTAACATGTTAGTAACTGAAATTCTAAATCAATTCTAGTCTATTCGGTTTATAGTGTCCCAGTATCAGGGGAAGAAACACAGGGTAATTTTATCAAAGAGGTTCAGCTCTAAGGTTCAAGCTTTTGATTTCTTTCTTTTTGCACTTAATTCTCTCTGATAGGTAGAAACCTAATCTCTTATTTTAGACCTTAAATGCCACCAGTTCCTTCAACTGGAAACTGATGATTTTAATTTTAACATTGTGATTCTTTGCTGAGACACTGTATCATGAAGCAGGTATGTAACTCAGTGCTCCTGAGAGAATTTGACAAAACAGAGCCCTATCTTCAGGTTTTTTCCCGGCCATGAAAAGAAATCTAACATGGAATGCCACAGGATTTGGGTAGTGTGTCACTTAAACCAATGTGTACCTTTATTGCACAACTATTTCCTTGTGGATGGGAGGCAGCTTAGCAGTCTATCCTGTCAGAGCAGACTTTATCAATCATGATGAGTGCTGGTGACCACCCTAGTGCTTTTACTAATCAACTCATCATTACCACAATTACACAAGTCAGAACCACAAATAGCATAATCTGGTGAATGGGGAGAGTTGAGTAACAAAGGGTTTATTATGTACTGATACAAAGGAAAAAAAGGGGAAGGAACTCCTCCAAAACCTGTCACCCAGAAATGGAGGCCCACTGGAGGTTTTATAGGATAGAAGATACACGTTTCAGGAAATTGTGGAATATCTGCTTTTCTACTACAGGGTCATACATCAGGCATGTTTGCTTTGTTCTATCATTACCTTGTCTATCTAGGTGCCATCCTGGTTTCTGATCACAAGACAAGTATTGTGCTGCTTAGGAGCTTTGATCAGAATCACGTGATTCTCCATGATCTTGGGGAAAACATAGCTAAATTTTAATTTTGGAGGAATTCAGCTACAAAGATGGCAAAATAATGTTTGGAGATTGAGAAAACTAAAGAAAAAGAAAAGATGGTACAGGTTATGTTCAAGATATAGCTGAGTGGCCTATTGCACTGTGTCTCAGCTTTCACAACTTAAAGGTGTCTTTCAAACACCCAAAACTGGACCTAAGCTGCAGTTCACCAAGAGCAACTGAATGTTCCTCTCAAAACAAATAATCAAGCAAAAATCTAAGAAAGATTCTCTTTAATCAAACAACTTTTCCTAACATATACTGAACAAAATTTAAGAAAACATGAGGAAAAGAACAAACGGAATAAAGAAATGATAGTATTCTGAGATTATGCATAATGCCGAATGAACATACGCTATAAATGCTAGATTCCAGAAGATAGAATCTCTCTTTTTGTTGGCTTTTGGTCCTCAGTTCAGGTCTCCTTGAATTCAACTAGATTGTTGATTTTAGAACTCCTGCAAAAACTCACTCTAATAGAATGAGAATATCACAATGTTTAGGAAAGGAAATGAAAAGTTTTGTGTAGCTGGCATTCAAAAGAGCAAGATAAGAAGGTGAGAAGCATGCTGCCAGAGCCATGTCATTTTAAGACTCTGGTCGCAGTTCTTAAGGAGATATCTCAGTGGACCAGAGTTTAGGATCCCTTGGATGTTATCCAATCTGTAGATACATGCAATTACATACTCAGACAACTCCAAGGCCCTAACAGTGGAAGTTCCCAGAAATAACAATGCTGGCAGGATGTTGCACAACCAAGTATAAGCATCCAGGGCCTCAAATGTCACCACTCCTGGAGTAGCCTTCAGAGGACAAATCATGCAGGGCTGCTAGACCTGCCCTACTGTCTAGGAACATAGCCTTCACTCATCCTCCCCTAGAAGCTAAACAAAGCCCATGTACATTCTTCAGAAACAAAGAATCCTCCAGAAATGGCTGATGTGGACCCGAGCCTTGGGCCATGAGACCATAGGAAGCAGAAGTTAAAGAGACAAGGACCATAAGAAGTGAGGATGCCTCAATCTCAAAACATACAGCAATGACTTCAGGGCTTTCTAAGGGTGGAGTTGCCACTCAGATGAACTAGGAAAAGGATGAATCTAAAGCCATAGGAACAGAATAGGTGTCCCAGTGGGCCTGGAAGATAGAACTCTAGCACAGGGCCAAGAGGCCTCCTTTCAGAATCTGCAGAGTGTGACCAATACCTAGAGCCTGGAGGGTGGGTCCATTTCGAAAACTGTCTCAGAAAATGAAGTATTATCTTCAAAGCCTTGAGAGGTAACTTGTGTTAATTTGGGAAGTATTCTGCTTATTTACTTTTTGTCTGTTATGCCTCATTTTCCTGCAATTTCTCCCATTTCTAATAGAAATGTTTAACTTGTGTCTGCCTCCTCCACCTTTTATTTTGGAGATAGATAATTTATATTGTATATATCACAGCTGAAGGGGAGTTTCTGATTTTAGACTTGTTTTTAAGACTTTTGCTATGAAATGAATATGTTTTACAAGATATGAAGGTGTGATTTTGGGGATAACAAGGACTAGAATATTGTGAACTGAATTTTTCCCTCAAAACATGTGTGTAGCAATTTGTTTAGACCATGATTTCCAGTATTCTGTGATATCCTGCATGTTGTAAGCACTACCTCTGTGATGTTAGTGGGGGTATACAGGCAACAGTTGTATTGGTGGGGCAAGAATCAATGTGTAAGATTGTATTGTGTCTTGAGGCAATCTCTTCAGATATCAAAGAAAAAAGCTCACAGAGATTGGGGACCTCATACCACAGGAAAAAAAAAAAAACACTTTGGGGAGCAGAGCTTGTCCTTTGGAAAGGACCCGGGCATCCTTGTACCTCTGAAAGTTCTCAGCTCAGTGGAAGACTGAAGACAAGGGTCTTCCTCCAGAGCCAATAGAGAAAGCCTTCCCCTGAAGTAAACACCCTGCAGCTGGATTTTAGCCCACAGGACTACGACAATAAAATTTCTCTTTTTAAAGCCATCTACTTTTGGTATTTCTGTTAAAGCAGCACTAGATAGCTAAGAAAACTAACATGAAAAGAATTCATAGAGCCAATGAGACAATTATAATGACATGTGTGAAGAGCTGGAGATGGAAAACCAGAATGCAAGAACATGTTCTGCATTTCTCTAGCTGGAAGAACTAAAGAAAAAATTCAGACCTTAAGTAGAAGTAGTGAAGGATTCCACAGGGAAAATATTAGATGACTCAGAAAAAACAAAAAAACAGACCCAGGACCATTGAACTGATGCCAACTCATAGTGACCACGGAAGGAATAAACTGAATAATTATACCAGAAATAAATGGTCGATGCTCAACCATTTCAAGAGGCAACATATAATCAGAAATTGATGGTACTGAAGAAAGAAGTCAAAGCTTCATTGAAATCAGTGGTAGAAAAGAAGATTCCAGGAGCTGGTGGACTATCAAATGAGAAATTTCAACAAATGCTGCAGCCCTGGAAGTGCTTACTCATCTATACCAAGAAATTTAGAGGACAACTGCTTGGCCAGTCAACTGGAAGAGATCCATATTTTTGGCCGTTCCCAAGAACGATGATTCCACCAAATGTAGAAATTTTCAAACAATATCATTAATAACACATGCAAGTAAAATTTTGTTAAAGATCATACAAAAGTAACTACAGTAATATATTGACAGGGAACTGCTAGACATTCAAGCTGGATTCAGAAGAGGATATGGAACCACAGATATCATTGCTGATGTCAGCTGCATCTAGGCTGAAAGCAAAGAATACCAGAAAGTTGTTTACCTGTGTTTTATTGACTATGCAAAGGCGTCTATCTGTGTGGATCATAACAAATCTGCATAAGGTTGCACAGAATGGGAATCCTAGAATGCTTAATTGTGATCCTGAGAAATTTGTGTACGAATGAAGAGGCAGTTATGTGAACAGAACAAGAGGACACTGCGTGGTTTAAAGTCAGGAAAGGTGTGTGTCAGAGGTGTATCCTTTCACCATGCCTTTTGATCTGTATGCTGAGCAAATAACCCCAGAAGCTGGACTATGTGAAGAGCAATGAGGCATCTGGATTGGGAAAAAAAAAAAACTCATTAACAACCTGCTTTATGCAGATGACATGACCCTGCTTACTAGTCTTCACAACTGGATCAGTAAGCAACATTCTCACAAATGGAGAAAGGATTGAGGTTGTCAAGGATTTCATTTTACTTGAGTCCACAATCAACACCCATGAAAGGAGCAGTCAAGAAATCAAAACACACAGTGCACTGGGAAAATATGCAAAAAGGACATCATTAAAGTGTTAAAAAGTAAAGACATCACCTTGAAGAGTAAAGCATGCCTGGCCCACGCCATGGTATTTTCAGTCCTATCATATACACGCAAAAGCTGGACAGTGAATAAGGAAGACAAAAGAAGAATTGACACCTTTGAATTGTGGTGTTCGAAAAGAATGTTGAATGTACCATTAACCACCAAAAGAACAAACAGATCTGTCCAGAAGTGCAACCAAAGTGCTCCTTGGAAGCAAAGATGATGAGACTGTATCTTACATATTTTTGACAGGTTATCAGGAGGGATCAGTCCCTGGAGAAGGAAATCATGCTTGGTAGAGTAAAGAGTCAGCAAAAAAGAGAAGACACTTAACAAAATGGATCGACACAGTGACTGCAACAGTGGGCTTAGGCATAAAAATAATTGTGGGCATGGCTCAAGATTGCGCAGTGTTTTGTTCTGTTGTGCACAGGGTTGCTATGAGTTGAAACCAACTAGACAACATCTAACAACAACAACATGAGAAATGGTAAAACTCTTAAAGTGACAAAGGATATAACACACGAACTGCCAAAAGAAACACAAGTAGAAACGATATGCTAGAAAAAGACAAAATATTTTACATTCTTTAGAAAATTGATTGCAATTATACTAAAGTTAGAAGGAAACTATTATTTAAAAAGTTACAGAGCAGCCACAAGAGAGACTACCTGGCAAACATCCACACTTTACAAAGCAGAACTGAAAGGACAACACATCTTGGGAGAACTCTGAGAAAACAGTTCAAAAGAACCACAAGACATGTGATGACAAGAGCGCACTAGAACATAGTGAACTGCGAAAAGTAAAATTTTGAAAACTGATTTCTACTCAGCCTTTCTGGTTTAATCTTCAAAGTGTTCTACAGTATGCCAATGTCTCTGCTGCAACTGACTAGGATATTTTCCCAGAGAAATTTCAGTTGAGCCCTGGGCTTCAACTCTCTCGCTAGGTCCCAGAGACACCTTCCTGCTGAGGGTCCCACTAGTTCCAGCTCATCTTCATTTTGGATGCTGTATGTTGTTCCATAGCCTCGCCCCAAAATGAATCTTCAAGATAGCCTTCGAACCTCCACACTCTCCAGATCAACGACAGAGATCCAGAGACCACTTCCATCTCCACATCTGACCAATATATACAACATTCTCAGAGAGCAACTCTGAAATCCTGCCTCTGCACCAGGCTCTGATAGCCCCTAATCTTCCATATGTCCCCTGCATGTACAGAAGTCATCTTATGCACGCTAGGAGACGGAACTCAGGTGAATCTAGTGCCTGCTCCTCACCCCATCGCCCCATCAGGATGTATTTCCCCAAACCTTCCCCATCCCCGCCAGCCTGATTCCAGGGAAGCCATAGGTCTGAATACATGCGTATGTCCAACAGACAGCGGGTTCACCAGGGTCCACTGCCCCATCCACAGATGCTGAGTACCCATGACGTGTGTCACTGTAACAATATTGCAGTGGATGTTACTGCTACTATCACAGAGACACAGCCCCTGCTCTAAGTCCCAGCCAAAGCTACAGGTGCATTACTCTAGGGTCCATTCTTGTAGTGACCATCATCTCCCACAGGGCACATGGCATCTGACCTACCTGAAGAAACCATGGTTTGGAGAAAATGGGAAAAGGGATGTCCATC
The DNA here is from genome assembly GCA_028571685.1 of Heterohyrax brucei. Lineage (NCBI taxonomy): Eukaryota > Metazoa > Chordata > Mammalia > Hyracoidea > Procaviidae > Heterohyrax > Heterohyrax brucei. The sequence goes on from CM053161.1 coordinate 32,020,237, forward strand.
TACTAGGGCAGCAGGAACAGTTGGAGGCCTGCTGAGATGCTGTCTTACTTATCTAACGTTGCTGTAACAGAAATAATACAAGTGGATGGCTTTAAAAAAGCAGTTTATTCTCCCACAGTCTAGTAGGCTAGAAGTCTGAATTCAGGGCACCAGCTCTAGGGGAAAGCTTTTTCACTCCCTGGTAGAAGGCTTTGTCATCAATTTTCCATCCATCATCTAGGAGATAATCAATGCAGGGACACCGGCTCCCGAGGTTGTGCTCTACACCCAGTACTACGTTCCGAGCAGTGTGAAGCCTCTTGTCTCTCTGCTTGCTTATCTACTTTATGTGAAAAGAGATTCATTCAACATATAACCTAATCTTAAAGTTTGAGTCCTGTCTCATTAACAAAAAATGTCTCTAAACTCACCTCTTTAACAGCATAGAGGTAGGGTTTACAACACACAGGCAAATCACATCAGATGACAAAATGATGGACAATAGTACCCACAGCCTCAGCAATGTGACGTGCAGCTGGAGAGAACACAATTCAATTCATAGTGCCATCTCTCAACAAAAGAGGAACTGAAGCCAGTATTCTCCAGGGTATGTTGATCCTTTGCCTCGTGTGCACGGAGAACACCAAGAAGATGTTAGGGCACTCTTGTACCCTGATCACAGGGAAGACCCCAGCCTGTTAACCATGGGGGGAGAGGGCAAGGGAATATGCCTAGTCTATTTGAACTCTTCCTTAGATTCTATACTTTTCACCAGGGATAATTGCTGCAATTATAACGGGATTTGTAGTGAAAGACCGTTATGAGTATTTTCTCCAATCTTACCCCTTGGCAGTGCTGAAGCTAACCTAAATCCTGAGCTCTGACTTCTGTCCTTCCAACCTGCACTTTTGTGGAGCTCAGGGTGTCTAGGCTACATGTACCCTGGATACCTGAGGGAGAAACCAGCAAAAGAGCAAATAGTCCCACAAGTAGGGACAGTGAGGGACAAGGCAGGGGTGGAGGCAGATTCCCTTCTGAGAATATTAACATCCAAGTCAGTCTGGGATGAAGCAGAGAGCAAGGACTCAGGTGGCTGCTGACCCAGAAATACAGCTTAGAGGAGCTCCTAGGACCCAGGACTCTGCTGCTAAGGAACACACTTCACTTTCATATGAGAAGCAATAAACTTCCTATTCACCATCCCAAGTGTCCTCTTTCCCTGAGATGGAACCATTTGACCTCACATCATGGGCTCTTTCTCTTCCTCCATCCTTCCTTGGGCAGATTCTCTTGGTCCTAAGGATATAAAACCCCCAAGCAGCCTGTGTACAGTGGGGATAAGCACTCATCTATCCAGGGTGTCATTGCAGTGGTGCAGAAGATGATTTCCGTGTTGGAGAGACACACACCAGCTCAGAGGAAGACACAGAACAGCCTAGCAAGGCCATAACACCCTAAAGTGTCCTCCAGATGTTTCAGCAAGCAAACTCTCAGGCATGAAGCCCAGCCCTAAGCTCAGGTCTCTGAGTCAGCCTGCTTGCTATACTGCCGGGGGGGATTGGTGGCAGGTGTGTACCACTGTGGTATTACTGTGCTGGTGGTACTTGTTATAACCACAGCCTCACAACACCTTGCAAAAACTCATAACTATAGTCCTGCCCTTCTCACCAGGCACAGCAGTCCTGACCAGGATTTTAAAATGTTTATGGATTGAATTTTGCCTCCAAAAGATGTATTATAATTTCTAACTCCAGTATCTGTGGATGTAATCCCATTAATGAGACAATATTATTGTAGGATGGGTTTTGAATGAATCTCTCTTGAGACAGAACAGAGAAGATGAACTAAACAAACAAGTATGTGATACAAACATACTATTTTCCAATGAATCTAGGAACAGAAGCTGAAAAGAGACAAGGTATTCGGCCCAGATGAGAAACAACAAAAGCTTTCTTCAAGAGCTAGAGCTCTGAATACAGACTGCTAGCATTCTAAACTATGGTAAAATAAATTTCTGTTTGTTGAAGGCACCCACGTGTGGTGTTTCTTCTATAGCAGAATTAGTTACAACAAACTTTACACACTCACATGGATTGGGGGAGTACCAACGCTATGTGACCTATGATCCAAGCTAGCAAGTATAGTGCCATAGTGATGACGTGGCTTTCGGAACCCCCAGGTCCCTGAAGGTTTACCACAGAGATCTCTCTAGGGAAGTCCATTTGAGTCATTAAGAGAAGGGTTAAAGCCAACATCCAGTTCAGCCTAGTCTTGTTTATAGTGGGTACACACCTGCTGACACCCCACCCATGAAAATTGTCTGCCGGCTTCTAGTAGACAGCCCACAGAAGGTTTCCCTCCTCCCTTGGGGCTGGTCAACATATCAGGGACATGGTTCAGCATCTCAGACATGTCACTCTTCAGTGACACCCCATTTTGGACAGAGACAACAGGAAAGTTGGCCTACCTCCAGTGCCCAGGCACTGTCCGAGCCGTGGAGTCACTGGCCCTCTTGCTCCTACTTCTGTGTCCTCCATGCCACCCTGCACACCACACCTCCTAACATACTATACCCATCTGACCAGCAAGCTGGTGTGAGAATTGACTCTTACAGGCCATGAGAAGGGTGTGTGTGTGACTGAGTGGTTTCCTTTTAGAATTCTTTCTCCTAGTAGAAAGGCAAGGTGGATGGCTCTATGAGAGGTCCTTGATAATCACTATTGATGAATGAGTTTTCTAGTGGGCTTCTGAGTGCTAAGGAGTCCCTGTCTACAAGGCCTTTTCCAAGAGTACGGGCCCACTGGACTTTCCCAAAAGTAGGTGACTCCACTGCTCTAATCAGGGTTGTTGACCAGGAGAAGTGACAGTGCTGGAAGGACCCTGCACAACCAGGTCCAAGTAACCAGGGCCTGGCATAGTGTGTTTCCTGGGGACAAGTAATTCAGTCCCCTGGACCAGCCCAGCCTTCTAGGAACCACACCCCTCAGTGCACACCCCACACCAGCAGGAGCCAATCAAGAACCATGTTCACTCATCAGAAACAAAGAATCTTGTGGTAATGGCTTTCTTGCCACCTGAGTCTTTTAACTAATAATAAGTTGGTACATCCTGTATCAGCCCCACTGCACAGATCTCACGCTAGTGAGGGAAGTTTGGGCACTCCTCTGTGGGCATTTACCCCATAACCACTACATCCAGGGGCCTGATCTTCTCTCTATCCTGCAGAATACGAGGTCTGACAATTAAGTCTGCGAACTTAGTTGTTATAAGTGCTACACATTTCATTGATAAATGTAACTATGGTCACCTTCAGAGTACTCCCCTTGAGTTGCTATGAACCAGTGCCAGCACCTAGTCTACCCTTCAAAGCAATTTGGGAACTCTTTCTGGAATGGCCATTGTGCACGGTGGCACAATGACAAGTTCCTGAACTTAGTTGTATAGCTGTCTGTCCGGGAGTTTTTAGCTAGTAAACAAGTGTATTGGAACACCCTCCTTACTCATGTAATCTTCCTCCCAATGACTTCTCTACCCAGAGATAAAGAAAATACTGAAAGGAAGACATTTTGATGATATTCTGGACATCAGAGGTAATGCAGTCATAGTTCTAATGATCATTCCAGAAAAAGAGTTCCAAAATTTACTCGAAGGGTGGAGTAGATGCTGTCATTGGTGCAAAACTTAACCAAAGGGAGGCCTTCAAAGGTGACCATAGCAATGTTCAACAATGAGGTATGTAGCACATTTTTCTTGGATGAGTCTGTAAACTTAACTGTACAGCATCACCTCAGACCAAATTCCAGGGGCCAGGAGAACCAGAACTGGGTCAGCTTGCCTTACTGGCCTGTGTGCTGTGAAGGCCACTAAAGTGAGATATGGAGTCCAGGAAACTGGTGGCTTGGGCCATTAGAGCCCTTAAAGATCCAGGGGAAGGACAGGGTCCCCAAAGCAGGACTTTGTATCAAAGACTATCCCACTGTTTAACATTCACTGCCACAGTGACAATCCTGGCAGCATAAAACAGCCCTTCATCTCCAGGGCATCATGTCCAGGGTCGGCACTGACCTCAGGTGCAGCATCCATCCTCCTCTTTGCTGGGGACTTCTCAGCCATCCCATATCCCAGCTATACTGGATGTCAGTATGTGTCTGGTCACATGAAGTCAGCTAAGACAGGAACCCCTGATATACCTCCCTTTGGGCAGACACTCCACATTCAAACACCACCATGACCCACAGAAACAGATACTGACACAGTAAGGCCACAGTCTTGCCTGCAACGGTACCCTACACCGAAGAAGAGACACAGCTCCTTGTGAACCCCAGTGGGCATGGCTGAAACCAAGCCTGTACCCCAACATGGAGCATCTCAAGCTTGGAGAGGGATCCCAGGGAGGTAAAATAGGGTGTCAGAGCCACCTCTCCCTGGTAGCTTCCAGAGACTAAAAGAGGAAAGGACACTGCAGTTGAGTCTGATTTCACGTCACAGAAGTTCCCTGGGGCAGCATGTCACTCTGAACTCCTATGGGCAGGAACTGATTCTTAGCCTTCATGATCACTCACACACCTCAAGAATTCCATATGTTTTTAATGAGAAAAAGTGTAGTACAGGGCGCTTTGCACATGGGGCTCTTGACGTGGTCATTATCAGGGACACTGTGCTGGAAATCTGCCACCCCCAGTGAAGAGGATACTAGGCAGCCCTTCCGAGAGCAGACTCTGTAGGAATCCCTCCTTGGCCTTCTAGGTTGGGAACCAGGAGGAGTCACTTTACCTTAGAGGATCCTGATGTAGTTTTTCTAACAAATGCCCAGCCCACATTCTTCCTCCAAACACAGTATCAGAGCCCTGTTACTTGACACCTACCCTCTTTTCTTCTCCCTGGAACACAGCCCAGCCTATCCCAGACCCTCACAGCCAGTGCAGAACAGACTGAGTTTCTATCACTTCACTGGAGGCCGCCCAGGAGGCCCCTCAGCTTACTGATGATGGCCAGCACAGCCAGATTGCCATCCATAGTGTCCCCATTCTCATGTCCCTGCATGCCACCTCTTTCTCAAAGCCACCTTAGGACGTCCAGCATCTCAAGCAGCCTGAACACTTCTTTACACCTCTCCCCGGGTTCACAGGTTACCTCTGCATCTGTGGTCATAGAGTGAGGCTGAGCACCAAAACTCTCTGTTTCTGTGGATATGGATAGCTTGCCTCACCTCCAACTGTCAAAGAGTGCCAGCCTGGGGTAAATCACTTTGATTTTCATGGCCATAGAAGCCCACACAGAGCAGCAACGGCTGTTCCACATGTCACAGCATCTCCCAAAGCCTAAAAAAACGGATTTGGAGGGTGCCCTTCTGACAGTCTGTGCATTTGAAAGGAACAGATATTTATAATTGGAGTTGGGACCTCAGTGATTACCACATGGGCACAGGGATGGTTGAACAGCCATCCTATTCTGGGACAAGGGCAACGCTGGGAGAGACCAGGGCTGGAGTCAGCATGTGTACAATGATCCCCATATCTTCTGCCAGCCCGATCCATAGGGACTCCGTCATCACTCAGTCACTATGGGGAAACCGAGTCCTGAGCATCAGTGGGCATGGAGAAGGCTCACTAAGACAGCCAGGAAGACAGCTGAGAGACCCAGCTACTGACCTTGCCCTCAGGAACACCTCCTAGAAACCAAGAATTCTAAGCCATAAGGCTCAAGACTTTTCTCCCAAATTTCTCAGAGAGCATCCCAACAAGGCCCCGCTATCATTTCCTGGGGATATCCTTCCAAACCGCGGGCCACTCAGCCTTCCAAAGGCACTAGGTCTGGTCCCTCTGAGGCCTTCTGTGGATGTTTTAGTTATGTGGTACAGCTTTAACAGAAATACCACTAGTTAATGGCTTTAACAAGGAAAAGTTTATTCTTATGCAGTCCAGTAGGTTACAAGTCCAAACTGAGGGTGTCCACTACAGGGCAAGGCTTTCCCTTTGTCAGCTCTGAAGGAAAGTCCTTGTGTTGCATCAGTCCTTGGTCAGGGAGCATCTTAGCACAGGAATCTCAGGTCTGAAGGATACGCCCTACTCTCAGTGACGCTTTCTTGATGGTGTGAGGTTCCCACCTGCCTGCTTGCTCCCTTTTCCATGTATCTCTTGTAGGATGGAAGGATAAAAGATGGTGCAAGCCACGCTCCAAGGAAACTCCCTTTACATTGGTGGTGGGAGGCAACCTTAGGAATGGTGTTACAGTCCCACCTTAATCATCACTATTAACTACAGCAGAGATTTGGATTTATAGCGTAGGCAAGTCACAAAATTGAAGGCAGTCACACAATACTGGGGATCACTGGCCCAGCCCAACTACTTCATACATTTTTGTGCAGCATAATTCAGTCCACAACAATGGCCCTCCAGCTGCTGCTGGGGCAGGCAGTATTGTCTGTGTGTTCCTATCATTGTGGGTGGTGGAACAATAGTGGCTAACACGGTCAAATGGCCTTTGTTGGACCCTGCCACCCCTACTGGTAGACGGGCCTGACCACCACTTTTCAATGGTCCAGGAGATCAGAGCCATGATTCCATCTCCATAACAAGGACACATAAGCATCATCACCAAACACTCATCCTCAGTGCCCTCTTGGGAGGCACCTGGGCGAGAAGAGATGGCTGTGTCCATCCATCTCCAGTAGAGCTGAGAATGGTCCAGAATCCCAGCACCTGAATGCCCGCTTCCCCAGCACCATCCTAACAGTTAGGAGAAAACCATACTGCTTCCCACAGCTGGGCTGTCTCAGGCTTCCATTTCCCTAGCCTTCGCTGTCTCCTTGCTGGACTTCAAAGACTCTCTTGCCCCAGAGCCGGGGCAGGAACAGATCCAGAGATTCTGAGGCTGTGAGGTTGACCACTTCTTGGTGGTATCCAGCAAGAGCTCCTGTTCAAGAAACAGTAAGGCCTTGCTAACTGGGTCTGAGACAACACTACCCCACCCGTCACCTGCTGCCCTGAACCAGTAGACGCCTCCTCCCAGATCAGCCCCCATGAGGCCTTATACTCAGAGCTGCCAGTGTCCCCAGGCTGTTCTCTGCTCTGGATAACCACCACCTCAATACAACCACTAACCACAGCCTAGTCTAGAGGTCACAGAGAATGAAGACCTGTGCAAATGAGGTCTATACAAGGGCCACCACCCCAGAAGGTACAAGGAAGACTGGGCAGAGGAGTGCAAGAGACCCCAGTGTTCTGAGTTAACCCCTCTGAAGCCCTGATGTCTCTTACCAGACTATCATCATGCACCTTTTCACCTCCCTGGGGCACCCAGCCCTCACCTTTCCCACCTCCCATCTTCTCCTCTTCTCTCAAGAGAGAAGCACCAGGAAACCATACCAGATGGGAGTCTAGAGGCTAGATGCCAAGATTTTGTATAAGCTCTAATGCAGTGGAACTACTTATAGTGGTTGGAATTACCACTGTGGCTGACATCCCAGCAAATACCAAACACCAGCAGGGCACACAGCGTAGCTCATTCCCACATCCCATTCTGCCCCTGTCTCCAGGTTCTATCTCCTCCACCCAGGACCTGCTCAGTGCTGCAGTGGACCGTGATGCTGGTGAAGGGGCAGGGCCCCGGCAGCTGGGCATCTGCTGAGGATGTTCCATTACCTGCCCACACTACTCCTGCCCCCTCCTTGTCTCTTCCTCCTGGGTACCTAGGGCCACAGAGAATGAAAAATCCACACTCTAGGGTATTAGACATTCTGTACTGGATACTCTTATGGTGGGGTTATCCTCATAGTGGCTCAAGGCCGGAGCTATAATTCCTTCAATAGGCCCCCTTATGTGGCAGCCACGTCTGCCAAGATCTAGGGTTGCAGACTCCTTTAGGACAAGAACTGTGGAGGCTTGAAGTGCCCAGTGACAGTAGAGAGAGGGACGTCAAGTCACCCTGACCTAGGTTACAATCAGAGTGCTTTGACCAGATGGACAGTCCATTGCAATCCCCCCCCCACTCTGCAGCCAGTAGCAGATTTTGATCTATTCACTGACTTTGGAGACATGGACTTCTGGAGAATAGACCAAGGCTGATGTATACCCACTCAGTCCTGTCAAGGCCAGAAAAAGCCAGTGGTTTCCCAGGCAGGCAGCCTCATCCACATCTGCAGAATTTTAGCAAGCCTACGTATTACAGTTATAGCTGCGGCCGCCATGACACATCTCACATGAAAGTTACCTAGTAGCCTCCATGATTAGATAGGCTCAGAGCCAAGGTTGTAGGACCGGTTAAGACTACACTCCCTGCAATGTAACCCTTATTGGCACCCCACCCTGCAGGACAGCAGAATATACAGGGGGCTTCTGTGCTGGCTTTTGTCAAAGTGGGTATAGTGGGAGCTACCATTGTAGGAAACACCATGCCACAGAAGGGTATTGCAGCAACCAGTGCAGGAGCAAACTGATGCCAGTGCAGGAGAATTGAGCCCTGTCAGACTCTGACACTAACCTAACTCTAACACCAGGGATCCCGCAAGGGGGTTCAATTCATGGCAAGGATTGGAAAGCGTGAGCTGGAAAGAATGTCCTGGTAAGTGGATTTGTTGGGGTGGGAGGGGGACAGTGTACCTACTTTGGAGCCAATGTTCAATAAGATTCCTAGACCCTTTTTAGGTAGGCAGACAGGGCAGAACTGTGAAGGTGACATTCGTCTGATAAGTGAACTCACAGCAGAACACAGGCCATGCAAAGTCAGAGCTGGGAAGCAGAAGTGAACGAGAAAGGCTCAACTGGGGTCCTCCTTGGAAAGCCTGGGTAGTTGATGGACATTCCCAGCCCTCACGTTTCCCACCTCCTGTCTGCTGTCTTCTCCTCTTCCCTCAAGGGAGAAGCACCAGGAAACCATACCAGATGGGAGTATAGAGGCTAGATGCCCAAGATCTTCTATAAGGCTCTAATGAGATGAAACTACTATAGGAAAGATAAATGTATACTTTCCTCCTATTTCTCCTTCAACCTACCTGCTGCCCAATGAAGCCCATTTCCTTCAGCACCAGGAGGAACATCATTCTGGCCACAATGTCTCTACAGATCCTTAGTCCTAGACTATATCCTTCCATGGCCCAGAGTAGTTACCTGTCCCACCTTTTGGGTAACCACACCAGTAAATCAAGTTCCACGCTCTTTCTGGTACATCGAACTCGAGGTGGAGCAATAGTAGATTCATCTGGCTGGGTGGGACAGGACTCAGCCCACTCCCCATGAATCTACCGTGTGTGACACCAATCTATTTCTCCCGTATCATCACACTGGACCAGAGAGTGTCTTCTACAGAAGGAAAATGTACCTCATGCAAGAAGGATGTTCAGGGTATCACTCACCCACTGCCTTTCTTTGTCCTGATTGGTCAGAGATCTAGTCAAAGGGGATGGATTCTTCTGATCTCACTTCTTGGGCTCCAGATAAGCCCTGGCCTTTGTCACAGGAGGGCACACAGGCCTCCATCCACCTAGCCCCTCTGGGAAGGCCTGGATCAGCCAGAATTTTGGCAGCCCCATCTCTAAGCCCCACCCCCACATCACCTTTCATACACAGGAAGACCATAAGTTCTAGACCAGCAGCAAGGCCTCGTAAATCAGCTTTAAGGCATCAACTTCCCCTTCCTACCTCACCTTCCAAACCTGTTGCTCCCAGACTTCCAGCCCCCTTCCTTGCCTCTCTAAGCCAGAAATTTCAGCCTCATTTGGTCTCAGTTTTAACGCCTCCACTTACACATAGTTCATAGAGACCTTCAAATCCTATGTTTAACATCAAGATAGCATTGCCTTGCAGATTTATCTGCATATACTCTTCAGAGAATTATTAATGATTATAAAATGTTGGATGCAAGCTATGGCCTAAAAAAGTTATGATGCAGTCATTAGTAGAACGTACTGTGGACACATCCAGTATACAAAGCAAGTGTGGCAGGAGCAGAGCCCCTGGAAGCACCTTATTTGGTAGAACAGTTCAAAAGAACCACACAAACCATGTGATGACAGGAGTGAAACAGAACAGATCAAACTGCGAAAGTTAATTTCAGAGGGTTTTATTTTTATTTTCCCTTTTAGGGTTAATCTTCAAAATATTACACAGTATGCCTATGCATATTGTACAACAGATTAGAAAGATTTTTTAAGAGAAATCTCATCTCTGGGCTCCTCTCTCTTCCTATGTCCCATATTCCTACATACCATTCCTGCTTAGAGAGCTATTAGTTCACTCACCTTCAGTGTAGATATAGGGCATTCTCCATAGCCACTCACCAAGGGTGATTCTCAAAGTAGCCTCCACATCTCCATACTCTCCTGACCAGTGGCGCTGGGGGCCACTTTCATGGCCCGTATTTACAACATTCACGGTGAGCAACTCTGAAGCCCTGCATCTACAACAGATTTTGGTGGCCCCTCTTTTAGTTCGTGTCACAAGCACACATAGAAGTCATCTCAAGGACTGTAAAAGACTAGGCACAACTGGACTCCATGCTTATCACCCCTCCCTACCAAACAGAAGTGCTTTCTAAACCATCCACCATACCAGCCCAGAGCCATAGATTCTAGCCCCAGCCTCATGCCCAGTAGACACAGGATTCTGCAGGGACCACTGCCCTATATTCAGGCTTTGAGCACCCAAGGTGTGAGGAACATCCTAAGTCTGAGCTCGAAACTTTAACTTTCAGCACATCCAACCTCAGGAAGGAGACAACATCCTAACTGCTTGTAGTCTACTCAGCCAAAAGGGACCAGAGCGCCAGATGGAAACATCTTGAGAAACTAAAATCCTCCTGGTATAGGAGGGACTAAAGGCTGCACAGGTACCCATAGGCAAAACCCCAGTAACAGTAGAGATCCCAGAAGGATTTGTCAACCACGGGCTCCTCCTAGGCCACAGCAGAGCCCCGGCGTTCACGTGGGTCAAAAGAAGCAGCGCTGGAGAACAACAGTCTTTTGACCCTCTAAGGACCGGTGAGTCGCCTTTCCTCACCTGAGCCCTGTACCAAAACCTCTTCAATTCTGGAAATCTCCACTGCAGGCTGGACAGAGCTGTCCAAGGCACAAGGATTGCATGAGGTCGTGTGTTACCACGACAATATTGTAGTGATGGTTACTACTCTTACCACAGTGACATAGTGCCTGCCCCAAAGCTCCACCCTAAGATTGTGGTGCCACATCCTGGGATACAGCCTGATGGTGCAAGTCAACTCTCACAGGGCACAAGACACCTAACCTACCACTCAACCTGGGAGACTAAGAGTTCGGAGACTATGGGACAGGATGTCCTATTGATGACAACAGAAAAAGAGATGTAGTTCCAGGAGCATTAGGGGAGGTTGCAGGCCTGCTGACTGGCTGTCTGAGTCATCCAGTGCTATTATAACAGAAATACTGTAAGTGAATATACTTGACAAACAGAAATTTATTCTCTCGCAGTCTAGGATGCCAGAAGACTGAATTTACAGCACTAGCTGCAAAGGAAGGCCTTTTTTTTCTCTGTGGGCCCTGGAAGAAGGTCCTCATCATCAATTTCCCTCTGTCTGTAAGCCTCTCAGTAAGAGACTCAAGATCCAGAGGATGGAGTCTCCAGGCTCTTCATTCTCTGTGTGGCATGAGGCCCCCCCATTTTTCTGTTCCTTTTTCTCTTTTATATCTCAAGAGAGATTAACTCAAGGTAATCCTGCAGATTAAGTCCTGACTCATTATCATAATTCCTCTTACCCAGCCTCATTACATAATTCTCCTTATCCTTCATTACGTACTTACTCTTATCTTGCTTCATTACAACACATATGAAAATCTTATCAAACAACAAAGCAGTAGACAACCAGCCAATATTGGGAGCCATGGCCTACACAAGTTGATGCACACTTTTGTGGAACACAATTTAATTCATAACACCAGCTCTGCCCAAGGGAAGTAGAACTGAGGCAGCTATTCATAAGGGAATTTGATCTTGTGTGGTGTGAACAGAGAACATCAAGAGGGTCACAGGGCAGGCTTCTGAGTGTGTTCACAGAGGTGTACTCAGACAGGTAGACATGGGGGGAGGTGGAGGGGAAAATATCCAGTCTGTTTCCCTTACTTTTATATTCAAAATTTTTGTCAAATGCACAGAATTCCTTTATAATTGGATTTATAGTGAAAGAATATGTGTTTATTTCTTTTTCTACTTAAAAAAAAATGTTAGGGCAGTGTAGGAACCACTTTAGGGTCTGAGCAACAACTTCCGTGTCTCCTACCAGTCCCTTTTAGGAGCTTAGGGCCTTTGGATGCCATCTACCTCTGACTTTCTGAGGGAGAAGATCAGCAAGAGAAGAGAGTCCTCTAGGTAGGAACAGCAAGACACAATAAGCAGACAGAGGCAGGCTTACGGGAGGGGTGTACATGATTAAGCTCTCATCTCTTTGTCAGCCTGATCCTTAGAGCCTCCATCAGCACTCTCTCAGAACACTAAGCAGGGGAGGGCCTAGGGCAGACCTACCCAGACTGCTAGTGAGGGATCCGAGGGCACCAACTGCTGTCCCAGGATGGTAAGATCACCTTTGGAAACCAAGGACTCAGCCATGAGTCTAGAGAGTGTGCTCCAACACATTTCCATGGGGCCTCTTAAAGTTCCAACTCTCCCTGGAGATACCTTTTCCCAAGTCACTGGCAACTCAGCCACCTAGGGCCAACTGGCCCAGCCCTTTGAGGTCTTCTGTGGCTCTCCAGGCCCTGTAGGGGTAAGCAATGTGGTCTGAGTCCCAGTCACTGTGATTGGTAGAATACTAGTGGTTACCACAGTGGCATGACACCAGTTAAAAATCTCTTGGCTTCTTCCATTCCTATTGGTAGCTAGATCTGGTGATATCACATGGTTCTCTCAAAGGGCCCTGAATTTGAAAGTGTAGTACTTTCTCCATAACAAGACTCAGCAGAAAACGCCACATGCCTATCAACACAGCCTCACTTATCGCCCACCTTAGATGTACCCTTAAAGGAGCAGACTCAGTCTATCCACTTCCAGCTGAGTGAAGGGTACCCAAATGATCAGGTTCCCAAGACACAGCTTCCATAGCACCGCAGCTAACACACTGCTTCCCTTAGCTGGGCATTGTCAGCCCTCCCTTGCCCCAGCCTGCACTTGCTGTAGTCTGACCTCCAGGACACTCTTGCTGCTGAACAAGGGCGAGAGCAGATCCAGGGTCTCTGAGACTGTGAGATTGCCTAAGGCTTCCTCATGATGGCCGACATCAGCAACTGTCATGGAAAGGATGTGGCCTTGATAACTGAGCCTTGGACACTCACCTACCTAGCCAACAATTCCTACCCTCAACTGTCAGACCCATGCCCATCTAACCATCTAACCCTAGGGAGTGTGTCCCACCTAAATTCTGAGGAATCATATAGATGTCAGAGATGTCTGTGCACCCAGACTCTGATCTGCCATGGACAACCCCTCAACAGGCCAACACCCACAACCCACTGCAGGAACTATAGGACAGAATGGAGGCTTGTGTAAGCCTGCTTCACACCACATAACAGAAGGGGCAAAGAGGAGTATCTGTTCAGAGGGGGGTGCTGGAGATCCCAGGGTTCTGGGTTGCCCCTTTTCAAGCCCTAGTGCTCCTTACCAGAGTTTCCTCACGTACTCCTTCAGTTGCCTCAGGTCACCCAGCATTCACTTTCCTTCCACCCTCTGCTGTCTTCTTCTTCCCTCAAGGGAAAAGTGCCAGGAAACAAAGCCAGATGGGGGTTGAAAGACTGGAAGCCCAAGATTTGGTACGAGACTATTATGATGTGGTACTATGATGCTTATGGTTAGCACGGTGGCTGATTTCCGAGCAAATACCAGCCAAGACACCTGTAGGAGCAGAGAGGGGAAGAACTCACCCCTACGTCCACTGCAGCCCCTGGGGTGATGCTTGTCTCCAGGTTCCATGTTCTCTATTTGACATCTGAGCAGGGCATCAGTACACAGTGATTCTGGCGGCACGGAAGTGTCCTGGTAGTAGAAGGAGGAAGTCCAGCAGAAGAAGCTCCTTTGTCAGCCCTACCTCATTTCTACCCATCCAGTGTTTTTTCCACCAGGGCTCTCAGTGGTTCCAGGTACCCTGGTTCTTCATTTTGGGCAAGGAGGCTTTCTGTGCAGAACCATCTCAAGTTACCATTGTCCCTATAGTGGCTCAGAGGAACATGTAAAGTTTTCATTATTGAACCAGGCCTCTGATAGCAAAATATGAGGAAGCCCCCCAAAAGAGAAACATGGCCTAATTTATGTGTAATAAAGAACCAAAAGTCATGAGGGAAATTCCAAAAGCCAAATTCTACCAGCTCATTGAACAAAAACTCACGTAGCAAGTAAAAACTCCTTGCATTTCCTTCCAGCATTTAAAGGAAATGTCAACCTCATGAGCAGCTCAATAGGAGGAAGAAGATGGACTCAAAAAAAACTGAAGTCCCAGCAGAAGCATCGGAGCCATGAAATGGCCATTTAGACAGGAAAGAGAGGCTCCAAAGAGACAGATCCAGAGAGCCTCCCAAAGTCAGACCAAGCCTCACTCTAAAAACAAAATGATGAAACAAAGTAACACACTTAGAGGTTATTTACAATTAAAATATGATCAATATTTAAAAGCCAACAAACAAAAAATTAAAAAATAGAATCACACAATTCAGGTTTTATACCCCTAGCATGTACGATATTCGTAGAACAAAATAAGAAAATTAGCAAAATTTTTAAAAGAAACAGATAAAAAGCATAACAGATAATTTTTTAAAAAACAATACAAATAGCTAGGATATGTTAGGGAAAGGCAGAAAACATTATATGAACATACATTCTTCAGACAAGTATTTATGATTATAACAAGTTGAAAGCAAGCTATTGCCTAAAGAAGTTATAATGTGGCCTTTAGCAGGCATGTCCTGCAAGCATTCCCAGTTTACAAAGCATGCGTGTCAAGGAGCAGATGTTCCGGGAGAAATATTTTTGGTAAAATTGTTCAAATTATCATACAGCATGCAATGACAGGAGAGTAAATAGAAGGGACCAAACCAGGAAAGGCAAATTAGATAACTGATTTTTGTTTCCCCTTTTTGGGTAAATCTTAAAAATATTTTATAGGTTTCCAGCACCTCTACCACAACAGATTAGAAAGTGTTCTAGGGGGGCGGAGTCAAGATGGCCGATTAAACGCACCTCTCCTTGTATCCCTCTGGAAACCAAGACCTGAACTGACAATCAAACAGAGCCTTCTGAGCACCTAATCAGCCTCAGGACACGGCACAGAGCTGTTAACTGGGACTTCATACCACTCAGCGAAAAACCTCCTCTCTTTCGCTGACTCCCGCTCCTGGCTAGCCCCGGCTCTCACGGACAGAAGGTAAACGCACCATTTTGACTTTTTTTTTCCTCTGTCTCGGCTGGCAGGCGGAGCCGGGCCTTGCCTGGCTGCTGGACTCAGACGCGCTGCTGGGTGGACAGGCAGGCGAAATTCCCATATTCTGAGAGCCAGGCTCAGGACTCCGTTAATCTAGACACTTTGAGCCTTTCGTTTTGTAGCTGCCTCAGTGGGGTTTGTGCGGAGCTCCTGGTCAGAGTGCGGGACGCCATGTTGGTGCCGAGATTTTAGCGGGACCTCGTTCTTAGCCTGGGAGCCAGCGCCTGCAAACGGGACAGCGCTTCTCCGTCAGAAAAGTAGTGATTTTGCACAGTGCTGCCCACGTTGGGGGCCCTGCAACAGAAGCAGAGGAATCGCTGCCTCTGGGCACCTTTAGCCCCTCTGTCTGCTGCCTGTGTGGAGGACACCATCTTGGGTACGGTGGCCGAAGCTGGACCTAATTCTTAGCTTGGGAGCCAGAGCCTGCCCACAAGACAGCGCTTTTCTATCACAAAACCAGTACTCGACGCAGTGTTGGATAAGGCTAGGCCCTGTCAGCAGAGGCCACCAGGGCAGTAGCAGTGCTGTATTCTGAACTAGTTTGTTATCATCTGGGGTTGGATACAGTGGCGCTTACTTTGTCAGATGAGAAGAGGGACCTCTACACCTGAAAACTTAACTGACTTGTGAACCGGTCAAATACCTTTTGCTTTACATTTGAAGAAAACCTAGAGAAACATTTGCAATCCATCCTCACAGCACCTCTTCCATCCCTATATACTCACATGGGACCCAAAAAGCAACAGACAATTGTGGCATACAAGCAATCACTCATGGCTTCAGAAGGCTCCCAAACAAAGCAACCAAGGAGTCGTCCAGATGAAGAAACTTTTATGAAACCATCAGGAAGTCAACACAAATTGATTATATACAGGGCCCTTCGAGACCTTATACAAAATGCAGCAGAACAAAATGAAAAATTAAGCAAGTTGTTCGATCTGATGGAACACCACTACTCTGAAATCCAACAGATCAACAAGAAAATCAAAGACATAGAAACTTCTATGCAAAGTCAAGAAGACAGAATGGAACAAATGGAAAAAAGAATTTCTGACTTGGAAGACAGGGCTACTGATGCCAGTGTCTATGAGCAGAAATCAGAAAAAGAAACAAGAAAAATGAAGAAACATTAAGAAGCATGTGGGACTCTATTAAGAGGAACAGCCTTCGATTAATTGGAGTCCCTGAACAGGGTGAGACATCTGAGAACACAGAGAGTATTGTTGCTGAGCTGCTGAAAGAAAACTTTCCAGAAATTATGAAGGAAGAGAATATAGACATCTCAGATGCATATCGTACGCCACCCAATATAGATCTCAAAAGAAAGACTCCAAGACATATTATAATCAAGCTTAACAAAATGAAACATAAGCAGCAACTCTTAAAGGCAGCAAGACTCAAGGCAAAGCTAACATTCAGAGGGAAACTCTGTAGGCTCTCGTCAGATTTCTCCACAGAAACCATGCTGGCACGGAGACAGTGGCACGACACATTAAAGTCTTGAAGGAGAAGAACTTCCAACCAAGAATTATATATCCTGCAAAACTGTCTTTCAAACACGAAAATGAAATTAAGACATTCCCAGATAAACAGAAACTAAGAGACTTTGTAAAAACCAAACCCAAACTACAAGAAATACTGAAAGAAGCTCTTGGCTTTGGTTTAGAAGAACGAAACGACTAACTTTATATTTTAGAACGACACACTACTCAATACTCATTTAGGGAAGTCTCCAAAGTAAATCACAGCTTTGATTTGGAAAGAAGCAATCCAGTGATCAACACGAAAACTATGGTGTCATCATAAGAAAAGAGGGATGTACTACAGTCGTTATAGTCCTTCCAGATGGAGAGGAAGATGACAAGACTGGTAGTAATTAAAATTGGCTTTATAAATAGTTTATTAAGGGGGTTCATAGGGGCAGCTGTAAAGCACAACAAAGAAGTATCATACCATTTCAAGAAATCTAGCACGAGTCTCAACAACTATAAAACCAGCTCTGAAAAAGGTGAAAAATCAACTCACAAAAAAGAGTGTCTCAGAACAGACTAATAAGAACAACAGAGAAAACATCAACATAAAAATAAACATATCACAATGGCAGCAGTTAACACATACCTATCAATAATTACATTGAATGTGAATGGACTGAATGCTCCAGTAAAGAGACACCGAGTGTCATCTTGGATCAAAAGACACGACCCATCCATATGTTGTCTACAAGAAACTCACTTGAGACCTAAAGACAGGAAAAAACTGAAAATTAAAGGATGGAAGAATATATATCAAGCTAACAATGAACAAAGAAGAGCAGGGGTGGCAATTCTAATCTCAGATAAAATCAATTTTATTGTCAAATCCACCATCGTGGACAAAGACGGACACTATTTATTGCTGAAAGGTTCAGTACACAAGCAAGACTTAACTGTATTAAACATTTATGCACCTAATGTCAGAGCACCTAAATATGTTGAAGAAACACTGACTAAGCTCAAAAGAGAGTTAGATGACTCCACAATAACAGCGGGAGACTTTAACACTCCACTCTCATTACTAGACAGATCATTTAGAAAAAAGCTCAGTAAAGATACAGAAGACCTCATTGACACAATTAACCAACTAAACCTCATTGATATATACAGAACTTTCTACCCATCAGAGGCAAACTACACCTTCTTCTCCAGCGCACATGGAACATTCTCCAGAATTGACCACGTGATAGGCCATAATGAAATGCTGAACAAAATCCATACCATTGAATTACTGCAGAGCATTTTCTCAGATTATAAAGCCATCAAAGTTGAAATCAATAGCAGAATAAACAGAGATAGAAAGTGGAACTCTTGGAAACTGAACAACATCTTGCTCAAAAAATCATGGGTTATAGAGGAAATCAGGGATCAATTAAACAAATTCATGGATTCCAATGAGAACGAAAACATTTCCTACCAGAACCTATGGGATACAGCCAAAGCAGTGCTCAGAGGACTGTTTATCTCGATAAATGCACACATCTGGAAGGAAGAAAGAAACCAAATCAAGGAACTAACTCTACAGCTTGAACAAGTAGAAAGAGAACAACAGAGGAACCCCTCGGGCACCAGAAGAAAGGAGATCATAAAGATTAGAGCAGAGCTTAATGAATTAGAGAATAGAAAAACAATTGAAAAAATTGAAAAGACCAAAAGCTGGTTTTTTGAAAAGATCAACAAAATTGATAAACCACTGGCTAAACTTACTAAAGAAAAGCAGGAAAGGAAACAAATAACCCAAATTAGAAATGAGAAGGGAGTTGTCACCACAGATGCAACAGAAATCAAAAATATCGTAACAGAATACTATGAAAGACTGTACTCTAACAAATTTGAAAACCTGGGGGAAATGGACCAATTCCTTGACTCATACCACCTACCTGAATTATCACAACGTGAAGCAGAACAACTTAAGAAACCCATCAAAAGGAAGAGATTGAAAAAGTCATCAAAATACTGCCAACCAAAAAAAGTCCGGGCCCAGATGGCTTCACAGCAGAATTCTACCAAGCATTTAGAGAAGAGTTATACCCAATACTACTGAAAGTATTTCACAGCATGGATAGGGATGGAGTACTCCCAAACCCATTCTGTGAAGCTAGCATAACCCTGATACCTAAGCCAGGAAACATCCAACAAAGACAGAGAACTACAGACCGATATCACTCATGAACCTAGATGCAAAAATCTTGAACAAAATCCTTGCCAACAGAATACAACAACATATCAAGAAAATAATCCATCATGACCAAGTGGGATTCATACCAGGGATGCAAGGCTGCTTCAACATCAGGAAAACAATTAATGTGATTAACCACATAAATAACACAAAAGACAAAGATCACCTAATTTTGTCCATTGATGCCGAAAAGGCATTTGATAAAGTCCAACACCCATTCATGCTAAAAACTCTTAGCAAAATGGGCATAGACGGCAAATTCCTCAACATAATAAGGGCCATTTATACAAAGCCAATGGCCCACATCATCCTGAATGGAGAGAGACTGAAAGTCTTTCCCCTGAGATCAGGAACTAGACAAGGATGCCCACTCTCACCTCTCCTATTCAACATTGTGCTAGAAGTTCTAGCCAGAGCAATTAGACAAGACGAAGAAATAAAGGGCATCTGCATGAGCAAAGAGGAAGTTAAAATCTCCCTGTTCGCAGATGATATGATTCTATATGCTGAGAACCCCAAGGAATCTATAAGTAAGCTACTCAAACTGATAGAAGAGTTCAGCAAAGTTTCAGGGTACAAGATAAACATAAGTAAATCAGTAGGATTCCTTTATACCATCAACGAGACTGTTAAGGAGGAAATTATTAAATCAATACCATTTACGATAGCCCCTAAGAAGATCAAGTACCTAGGAATTAATCTAACCAGAGAAACAACAGACCTTTACAAAGAAAACTACAAGCCCTTACTACAAGAAACTAAGAGAGACTTAGATAAATGGAAAAACCTACCCTGCTCATGGATAGGAAGACTTAACATTGTGAAAATGTCTCTTTTACCCAAAGCAATTTATTTATATAATGCAATCCCAATACAAGTTCCAGCATCATTTTTTATTGAGATGGAGAAACAAATCACCAACTTTGTTTGGAAAGGGAAGAAGCCCTGGATAAGTAAGGTACTTCTAAAGAAGAAGAACACACTGGGAGGCCTCTCATTACCCGACCTTAGAACATACTACACTGCCACAATGGTCAAAACAGCCTGGTACTGGTACAAGAACAGACACATCGATCAATGGAACAGAATTGAGACCTCAGAGATGACACCATCTGCCTATGAACAGTTGATATTCGACAAAGGCCCTAAGACATTAAACTGGGGTAAAAACAGTCTCTTCAACAAATGGTGCTGGCAAAATTGGTTATCCATCTGCAATAAACTGAATCAAGATCCATTTCTTTCATCTTATACAAAAACCAACTCCAACTGGATAAAAGACCTAAATATCAAACCTAAAACGATAACGCTCATCCAAGAAAAGGTAGGAACAACAATGGAAGTTTTAATACACAATGAGGACAGACTCCAAAATCTGTCAAAGAAACTTCAATCAACAGAAGAGAAAATAGATAAATGGGAACTATTAAGAATCAAACACTTTTGCTCATCCAAAGACTTTATTAATAGAATTAAAAGAACACCCACAGAATGGGAAAAAATATTTGGCAACTCTATGTCAGACCGACACCTGATCTCCATAATCTATAAGATACTATAAAATATCAAGAAGAAGAAGATAAACCATCCAATTAAGCGATCGGCAAAGGAGATGGACAGACACTTCACTAAAGAGGAGATCCAGGCAGCCAAAAAACACATGCAGACATGTTCACGATCTTTAGTTATTAAAGAAATTCAAATCAAGACAACAATGAGATACCATCTCACCCCAGCAAGATTGGCCATGCCAGAAAACACAAAACAACAAATGCTGGAGAGGCTGTGGAGAAAGTGGAACCCTCCTACACTTTTGGTGGGGTTGCAAAATGGTCCAGCCTCTTTGGAAGGCAATCTGGCGCTTCCTTAAAAAAATGGATATTGATATACCATTTGACCCAGTAATTCCACTACTTGGAATATATCCTACAGATTCAAGGCCTTTCACACCAATGGACACATGCACCAGAATGTTTATTGCAGCACAGTCCACAATAGCAAAAAGATGGAATCAACCCAGATGTGCAACAATAGAAGAATGGATAGGTAAACTGTGGTACATACACTCAATGGAGCACTATGCAATGATAAAGAATAACGATGATTCCAGGAAACATCTCCTAACCTGGTTTCAACTGGAAGACATTATGCTGAGTGAAAGTAGTCAGCGACAAAAGGACAAATACTGTATGAGACCTCTACGATAAGATCTCAAAAACAGACTTGTGTATAGAAGAAAAGACTCTTTGACAGCTGCAAGGGAAAAGAGGGAGGGAGGGTGAGGGGGGGAGGGTTTAGTTTAGATAGTTACTAGAAATCTAGTTGGGAGAAAGTGGTGACAGCACACTTTAGGAACAAGAACAACATTAAGTGGACTTCACCATAACTTGAGTACTCCTTCCATCTTAATACTGCAAGGATAGAGTAGCTGGGGCAGGGGGCGGGGACTATGCTCTTAGGCAAATTCCAGGCCAATTGGCACAACTAGCATTTTGCTAATAGAGCTCTCTGCACCCCACATTGGTGAGTGGCGTCTGGGGTCTTAAATGCTGCCAAGCTGCCATCTGAGGACACAGAAAATGGTCCCAACTCAGCAGGAACGGATGCTCATCGAGGGCCAAAATGGCATGTGGTAAAGACAGCCAAGAAGACGGAGGGACCCACAAGAGTGGGTGCCTACATTGACTTGGACTGGAAGAACCAGATGGTGCCCGGCCACCACCAGTGATGGCCACGACGGAGCTCACAGAGAGGAGCCTCACTGGCAACACAAGAATGAAAAGAGGTGCATCATGGGATCTCCACTGGAAGACCTCAATTGATGGTCCAGCGGTTTTGGGGTTCCTCTGAGAGCATGGCCCCCTTCCCTGATGCTGCCCTTTCCCATAAATTATAACAAAGGTCCACTCTTTTTACAGGAATGGATTTGACTTAGCAATGCAGAGTAACCATATATTGGAAGCACTTTATGGCTCTATACATCTATAGGATATCATCTTGCTGACCTCTGGCTGGAGGAAGGGGAGTGGACGGAGAGGAGGGGAAAGGAGACTGTTGGGAGGATGAGACATGTCTGGAGCAGAGAGGAATGGTGTGCAGTCACCGGACAGGGAGAGCTGTGGAAGCTGCATATAGGGGGGCATGTAAATTTACATGTTAATGTACATTTTCACTCAGTTATGTTAAATAAAAATAAAAATTAAAAAAAAAAGAAAGTGTTCTAAGTGAAATCACAGTTGTGCCCTGGCTCTCATCTCTCTTCCTAGACCCCACGGAAAACTTCATGCCCTGGCAGAACCTGCTTTAAGCTCATCATCATTCTGGATACAGAACATTGTTCCACAGACACCCTTCAAAGGGGATCCTTCCAATAGTCTCTCCAATTCCATACTCTGCTGATCAGTGGCACTAGGAACCAGGGACCACCCACAACATCCATAATGGGCCATGTATGCAACCTTTACAAGACCAACTCTAAAGCCTTGGCTCTTGTGCCATACTCCCGTGGTCTCTCTCCTGGTAAGTGTCCCCTGCATATACAGAAGCCATCTCCAACACCCTAGGAGACTGAATACAACTGAGGTCCATTTTGTCCCAATCCAACAGGAACTGCTTCTCAAAACCTATCCCATCCTAGGCCATCCTGTTTTCATGGGAGATATAGGATGTGGCCCCAACACTGTGTCTAGCAGATAGAAGGTTCCATGGGGGCCACTGTATCTGAGTATCTGAGGTTTGATCCCAGCACTGCAGCTTTCAGAATGCCCAAACTTAGGAGTGACACATACTGCAATGACTCATAGTCCATGCAGCCAAGAGCAACACAAGGTACCAGATGGAAGCATCTTAATCCCCAAACTGTCCTGGAGCAGGAGAGACCAAAGATTGCACAGGCACAGGCAGGCAGGACCCCACACAGTTGTTTCTGTACTATGTGCCCTTCCTCAGCCACACTGATGCCCCTAGTAGTCCCTAGAGCCACAGGTAGCAGCCCTGGAGAACAGCTGCCTCTTGGTCTCCAGAGGGCTTCTCAGAATCATCTCACCTCACCTGAGTTCTATACCAAACTTCCAGTACTATCATAATGCCTTATGTAGAGGATTGTTGGTGCTGTTTGAGTCAGAAGGATTGTGTGTAGACACATGGTACTGTGGCAATATTGTTGGCATTATTGAGTACACCACGGTAACACAGCACCTGACAAAAGTCTCATTCAAAGTTCATGATGTAGCAGCCTAGGTTGCAGTCTAGTGGTGCCCATCAATTTCCACAGGCAGAAGGCATCCAAATGGCAATTCATCCATCAAATTCAGAGTTCAGAGACAATGGGACAATACATCCTGCTTATGAAAATAGAAAAGGAGTCCCAGCTCTGGGGCAGTAGTTGCTGTTGGAGATCTAGTGACCAACTGTCTTAGCTATCAAGTGCTGCTGTAACAGAAATACCAGAAGTGTGTGGCTTTAACAAAGAGAAGCTTATTCTCTCACTGTCTAGTAGGCTAGATGTCTGAATTCAGAGCATCAACTTACGAGGACAGCTTTCTCTCTGTGAGTTCTGGATGAAGGTCCTTGACATCAGTTTTCCAGTAGTCTAGGAGTTTCTGAACTCAGGGATCAAAGTTCAAAAACCATATTGTGTCTTGCACTTCTTTCTTGATGGCATAGTTTCCTCTGAATCTCTTGTCCTTTTTCACTATTACATCTCAAAGAGATTGTCTCAAGATACAATCTAACCTCATACACTGGGCAATGCCTGGTCATTCAAAATCAGTGTCCATTTTGAACTATAAGCCTGCTTGGAATTGTTTGGAATATTTTGGGGGAGAGACACACATTGTACCCCAGGCCTTTCATTGTGTTTATTGACCTTTATTGGCTTATAACTGATCATTTACTAAATAGCAAAATCAAAGAGTGTCTTTCCTGCCGTTTTACTGTGACTGTCTCCCCAAAAGTTTTTTTGTTTGTCTGTTTTTTCAGATTGTCTAAGTTATTGACTTTATATGTTAGGGCCCAGTTGATGTGTCTTCATCAGTCTTTGCAATTCCAGCTGCAGATGGGTCACATTTTATGTGCTCAAGAACAGGGAACAATGATTCCAACAGTATTCTCACAAATACTCTTCTGTTGATGGGAGGTTGGAGACAATACACTGATAATCAGTACCTGGAATTAACTGAGCTCCTCAGTGGCAGTCATTGCATGTTACTTGAACTCATGGTGATTGTTTTCCACTGTTTACCATTTGATTCTTCGCCGGGATATTAAGAGCAGTGTTTTGTTCTCATTCATGTTGCCAGAGCAAGCTGGCTCAAGGTGTAACAACGTTTTAGCCCTAGGTATATTTTTACCCTTCTATGTGTCTAAGACAATAGAAGATACATTTTTTTATACCTAATACTATCAGGATGCAGACTAGGAGTACAATTGCCCCTACAGTAGTGATCTACCTCATGTACTTATTCTTGATGTCAACCAATCAAACACATCTGGTATTTGTAAGATGTTACAGTGTCTAACCCAGTAGCTTACTATCTAATTCTATGTATATACTGCTCTACATGTCATGTGTTACTTATCCAAATACAACAAAAGGTGCTTGCTACAGCACAAACTATACTTGCTTGGGATAATAAAAAAAATCTTAAGGCTATTTTGTTATCTCATATCACTCTGGCAAAGATGTCAGAGATTACTGTTTATCCTATTAGCAATTTGTCTGTAATTTACTCCATAATGACTGATAAATTTCTGAAAGATTTCTACAGTGCTCAGCCACAGAGTCCAACCTGATACAAGACAAAAACTTACAAATAACTCTCTCCACCAGGAGGAAGCTCTAAGAATGAAAGGAGACAGAAAGAACATACAAACTAACCAAATAATATCATACACCAAAAGGATACAGAGATTCTTGTTGGTTACAGCATATATTACAATTTGGGGTAACATCAACTCAATTCAACAGAATACTTATTAACTTACCAGAGCCTCAGATGAAGGAATATTAGGCCATTTGACAAAACTTGAGCATCTAGCAAATTTTCACAAAACAAAAACCCAAATGAAGCTCATTTTCTCAAGTTTTAAACTGAATAAACAAAATGGCCAAATGGTGAACATAACCTGCACCATTTTGTTCCCTAATTGTGTCTCCAAGCATGAGCCCATTATTTACTTCCATTTCTCTGAAAGTTAAGGACTAATCTATGGTCTCTTTAGGACTGTGGAAAAACAAGTGACAAAAATCTGTAAATCGCGTGACCGGGAACTTATATGATGGCCAGGCCACCTCTGGGGCCAAAGTATCAATTAAGATCTCAACACATCTGGAATGTCACTGCTGTGACAAAAGAAAAGAAGAATTCTACAGATTTCTACGACTCATAAAACTTGATTCTCTTTTTCTGTGAAACCTCCAGCTAGTCTCCACTTGGGGAGGCAGAATTTGGAGAAATCCAACCCTCTTGGAGAATCCTGGTGGAGGAGTGATTAAGCGCTACTCTGCTAATCAAGGAGTCAGGAGTCCTGACTCACCAGGTGCTCCTTGGAAACTCTATGAGGCAAGTCTATTCTGTCCTGTAAGGTCACTATGAGTCAAAAATGACTCAACATCTGTGCATTTGGTCTGGTTTGGTTTAGTCCCTCTGTCTCAACATGTACTGGTCCGTAAATAAATGTCTTGCTTCTCATCTCAACTCTGTCTCAAAGACTGGCTGTTTGCAACAGGCAGCACAAACTCTATTTAGGTTGGGAGTAACAAATCAGTCACCATAACTCCAGATTACTTCTAGTCTACTTAGTTTATAGTGCTTTCAGTTATGAACCCCAAGCCAGTGTCTCAGTAGCAGGGGAGAAAATTCAGGCGTTCAGCCCAAAGGTTCAAGTTTTTGGTTTCTTTTGTTTTGAACTAAATTCATTCTGATGGCTACAGACCTAATCTCTTTATTTCAGATCTTAAATGTAGTAATTCCTCTAGTTAGAAAGTGAACTATCTACTGATCATTTTAATGTTAGTATTATGATTCTTCACTGGGACACACTGTATCATAAAACACGCATGGAACTTCCTGAGAATTTGTCAAAACAGAACTCTGTTCTCAGGTTTTCTCTGAGCCAAAACAAAACAGATGAAAACCTAACATGGAATGCCACAGGGTTTGGACAGTGTGTCACTGAGATCGACGTGTGCTTTTGCTACACAACCATTTTCTTGTGGGTGGCAGGCAGTCTAGTGCTCTAGCCTATCACAGGAGTCTTTAATGCTGGTGATGGGTGCTGGTGTCCACCAAACGGCTTCTAGTAGTTGACTCATTGTTACTACAATTTCATAAGTCAGAGTGATTTGCCACAGACAATTTTGAAGAAAGGAGAGGTGAGCAGCAAGAGTTTTCCTCTGTACTATTACATATGAGACAGAGAGGAATGAACTCCTCCTAAAGCTGTCACTCAGAAATGGAGGTCAGTTGGATATTTCATACAACAGCAGAGATGGGTTTCAGAAACTTGAAAATGTCTGTTTTTCTACTGTATGGTCACCCCTCAGATCTGTTGTCTTTATTCTATCATTAAGAGTATTGTGCTTCTTAAGGAGCTTAGATCCCATATCACATGTTTTTCTGTGGTCCTAGGGAAAACAAAGGTTAAATTTCAATTTTAGAGGAACTAAGTTACAAAGAGGGCAGAATCATGTTTGGAGATAATAACAAGTTAAAAAGAAAAAAACAAAACAAAACAAGAAGATGGTGCAGGTTCTATTTAAGATATAGCTAAGCAGCCTGTACCACCATGATTAAGTTTTCACAGCTTAAAATTCTGTTTCAAATGCTCAAATGTGGACCTAAACTGCAGTCAACAAGGGCAACTAGCTGTTCCTCTCAAAACAAATGACCAAGAAAAAAAATTTTAGAAAGATTCTCTTTAATCAAACAATTTTTTACAAACATACATGCTAAACAAAATTTAAGAAAACATGAGAAAAATAAACAAAGGATGGAATTCTGAAATTGTTCATCCCAGAGGTATTGAATTAACATAGGTACGAATAGTTGGGTTCAAAAGACAAGACCTCCCTTTTTGTGGGCTTTGAGGTCACCTAGATTGTTGACTTTAGAATCTCCACAACAACTCACTCTAGTATGCCAAAACATGACGAAGATTATCAAAACAAATAGATTTCATTTGATTCATATGCAAAAAGATAAAAATGGGATGCTGAGTACTTTGCCAGAGACATGTCATTCTGAGTCTCTATTCAGAGTTCTTAAGGAGGCATCTCACTGGGCTGCTTTTTAAGATCCCTTGGATGTTATCCACTCTACAGTCACACACAATTACGTACTCTGACAACTCCAAGGCCATAACATAGGGAGTACCCAGGAGAAATAACAATGCTGGTAGGATGCTGGACAATCAGTTGCAAGCAGCCAGGGCCTCCCATGGCCTGCCTCATGCGGGGTCCCTCAACCAGCCTGATCTTCTGTGAATCATACCCTTCCCTCAACCTCCCCTTTGAGCCAACAACCAAGACCAACATTCATATTTTAGAAACAAAGAATACTCCAGAAGTGGCTGATGCTGGCCTGAAACCTGGGTCATGAGACCACAGGAAGCAGAAGCTGAAGAGATAAGGAGCATAAGAAGCTGAGCTGCCTAGATCTCTAAAGATATGTGTATAATCTCAGAAGTTATTAAGGGTGGAGCCATGGTCTCTGGTGTTTCTAAGGGTGGAAATTCCATTCAAACAGACTAGGAAAATAAAGCACCTACAGCCAAAGGAACAAATTTTCTGTCCCATTGGTCCCTGAAAGTAAACCTGTAGCACAGGGCCAAGAGGCCTCGGCTGAGAATCTGCAGTGTGTGGTCAAGACTTAGAACCTGGAGGGCAGGTCCATTTGACAAAATGCTGCGGAGAATAGAGCATTATTGTCAAAGCCTTGAGGGTTAATTTTTGTTCTGTGTGTTAGTAAAATATTTAGCTTATTTGCTTGTTTTTAGATATCTGAGCTGAAGGAGAATTTCTGGATTTTGGACTTGGACTTAAAACGTGCTATGGTATGAAAATGTTTTGCAAGTTGTGAAAATGTAATTTTGGAAATGGCAAACTATGGGATGTCATGGATTGAACTGTGTCTCTAAAACACAGGCATAGCAATTTGGCAAAGCCATGATTTCCAGTAGTGATGTTCCTCCACGTTGTAAATTTTCCCTCTGTGATAATGATGGAAGACGAGCACTAGTTGTGTCAATGGGGCTGGACTCAATGTATAAGACTGTATTGTGGCTTGAGGTAATCTCATGAGACAACAAGAGAGATCTGGGGAACTCCTACCACCAGAGATCTTTGTCTGGAACTGAGAGTGTCCTTTGGAAAGGAGCTGGACATCCTTACACTTCAAAAGACCCCAGTTCAGGGTAAGATTGATAACAAGGACCTTCCTTCAGAGCAAACCAAGAAAGCTTTCCCCTGGAGCTGACACCCTGAAGGTGGATTTTGTGGTGGACGCCGACCTCCACAGGGCACACAGCATCTGACCCACCACATACTTCCAGATGTCACAGTTTGGAGAAAATGAGAAAAAGATGTCCTTTTGATAACAACAGAAAAGGAGGCCTATCTACTAAGGTAGATCTAGTAAAAGCAGTCAGAACCCTGCTGAGAAGCTGTCTGACTTATCTAGTGCTGCTTTAATAGAAATACCACAGGTGGGTGGCTTAAAAAACAAACCAACAAAAAACAGCTTATTCTGCTACAGTCTAGGTGGCTATAAGTCTGAATTAAATGCACCATCTCCAGAAAGACTTTTCTGTCTATGGCTCTGGTGGAAGCTTTGCCATCAATTTTCCATCAGTCATCCAAGAGGTTCTCAGTGCAGGGGCCCCATGTCCAATGGATATGCTCCGCTCCTGCAACTACCTTATGAGTGGCATGAGGTCCCCTGTCTTCCTGCTTTCTTATGTATTTTATATGTCAAAAGAGTTTGACTAAAGATATAAGCTAACCTTAAAGATTCAGTCCTGCCTCATTAACAAAGGTGCCTCTAAACCTGCCTCATTAAAAACACAGAGGTAGTGTTTACAACACATGGGCAATTCACATTGGATGGAAAAATAATGGACAGTCACACTGGGAACAAAGGGCTTGAGAAGTTCACATCCTCTTGGGGGGATACAATTAAATCGATAGCTCCATCTCTCCACATGGTTTGTGAAATTGAAGCTGCTATGTTGATCCTTTCCACAGTGTTCGCAGAGAACACCAAGAAGGTGTAACAGCAAACCTATAGTTGTGATCACAGGAGAGTACCCAGACTGTTACCCATAGAGGGAGCAGAAGAAAGGACATGCCCAGTCCATTTACACTCTTCCTTATATTTTACAAATTTTTCCCAGATGTAATTGTTGCAATTTTAAAGGAATTGGAATGAAAGATTGCAAGAGCATTTTCTCAAACCTTAACCCTTAGCAGTGTTGAAATTTCTTTAGTTCCTGAGTTCTGACTTCTGCCCTCCCAACCTGGACCTCTGCAGAGCTCAGGGTCCATGGGCACCATTCACCCATAACACTCTGATGGAGAAACCAGCTAAACAGCAAACAGTCCCCTTAGTAGGGATATTGAGACATAAATCAAAGGTGGAGGCAGGTGGTCCTCTCAGGGCCTCAACATCAGGGTCAGTCTGACAAAAAGTAGGGGGCAGGGCCTGGGGCAGCTGCTGACCCACAGGCACAGTTGAGAGAAACTGCAACGATGTGGTCTCTGCTTCCAAGGTACATGCTTCAACAGAAGAAGCAGCAAACTTCCTATTCAGTCTTAGGTGTCCCATTTCGCTGGGATGAAACCCCGTGATCTTGGCCTCTACTTCTTTCTCCAGCCTTTCTTGGGCAGGTACTGAGGATATAAGAGGTATAAATAACCCAAGCACAATGGTGATAGTCACTCACCTACCCAGTGCGCCACTGTGTGGTGCAGGTGATGACTTCCACAATGGACAGATGCCTGCCTGCTCACAGGAAGTTGCAAGGGAGGCAGGCTGACACTGCTATAACATCCTAAGAGGTCCCCCAGATGTTTTAGAGAGAAACCCTTTAGGTGTGAAACTCATCCCACAGCTCTGGCGTGTGCCTTTTGGGCTGCCTACGTGCTATATTTCCAAGGGGGATTGGTGGCAGGCATACACCACTATGGTATCACTGTGGTAGCCATAGTGATTGCTGTGGCCACAGCCTCACAAAGCCTTGCAAAAACCAATAGCTATAGTCCAGAACTTCTCCCAGGTACTATAGGACTAACGAGGATTTGAAAGTTTTATGTGTTCCTCAATAAGACGTGTTTAAGTCTTAACTCCTATTCCCGTGGCTATAATCTCGTTTGGAAATGGATTCCTTGCTGTATCAATGAGGCAGTATTATTGTAGAATGTGTTTTGAGTCAATTCCTTTTGAGATATAAAAGTGTAGATTAAGCAAGAAAACAAGTATGTGATACAAACATATGACCTTCCAAGGAAACTAGGAATTGAATCGGAAAAGACGTGAGGTATTTGGACCAGAGCAACCTGCAGAGAGAAAAAGCCTTCCTCAAGAGCCTGAGCTCTGAATTCAGACTTCTAGCTTTCTAAACTATAAGAAAATTAATTTGTTTGTTGAAGCCACCCACTTGTGGTATTTCTGCTATAGTAGCACTTGTTAATTAAGACAAGCTTTGACACACTAACATGGATTCAGGGGAGTATCACAGCCATTTGGTCCATAATCCAAATGAGCAAGTGTAGTACCACAGTGGTGAAATTCTTTTCTGAATCCTGAAGACCCTGGGAAGTCACCACAGAGACCTTAGCAGGAAAGTCCATGTGAGTCCTTCAACAGACAGCCCAAAGCCAATCACTAATTCAGCCTAATCTCACTCACTCATGGTGGGTATACACCTACTGAAACCACATCCACAGAAATTGTCTGTTGCCTTCTAGTAGACAACCTACAGAAGTCTCCTCCCCACACTGAGGTTGGTCAACTTATCGGGGCCACAGTTCAGCATCTCAGACACACCACCATTTAATGACACCCCTTTCTGACAGACACTACAAGAAAGCTAGTCTACCGATGGTGCACAGGCACTGTCCCAGCCCTAGTGTCACTCGACCTCCGGTTCGTATTTCTCACCCTCTGTAACACCCTGCAGGCCACTCCTTCTAACACCTCACACCTACCTGGGCAGAAGGCTGGGGTGAGAAATGAGTTTTAACGACAATTAGCAAGGTGTGTGTGTGACTGAGTGGTTTCATTTTAGAATCCTTTCTCCCAGTAAAAAGGCAGAGTGGGTGGCTCTATGAGACATCCCAGGTAGGAGCAGTTGATGGATAAGTTTCTAGTGGACCTCTGGGTGTTAAGGAACCCTTGTCCACTGGCCCTGGCCTAAGCACTGCTCTAGTTAAGGGTGTTGCCCGGGAGAGGTAACAGTGCTAGAAGGACACTGCAAGCCAGCTCCAAGTAGCCAGTCCCTGGACCAGCCTGGCCTTCTATGAACCACATCCCCCAAAGGACCATCCGTAGGAGCCAAACAAGAGCCATATTCACACTTTCGAAACAAAGAGCCTTCTGGTAATGGCCTTCTCACCTCCTGAGTCTCTCCCTGGCCACGGGTCACCTGGCCCATCCTACATGAGAACTGCTTACAGAGAACAATCCCCTATATGTCAGTCCTACTGCACAGATTCCATATCAGTGAGGGAAGTGTGGACACTCCCCTATGTACCTTTACCTTATGACCACAGTCGCCAGGGTCCTGGGCTTCTCCTTACCCTGCAAAGCACAGCATCAACTCAAATCTATTCCCAGGGGCCAGGAGCACAGGGGCAGGGCCAGCTTCGCTTCCTGCCTCATATGCAGAGTAGACACTAAGCAGAGATCTGGGGTCCAGGGCACTGGAGGCCTGGGTTATTGGAGCCCTCATTGGACCCAGGAGCAGGACAGGGTCCCCCAAGCAAGACTTTTTGTGAAGGACTCTCCCGTCGTGTAACAATAACTATGGCAGTGACAAATCTGGCAGCAAAAACTTGCCTCTCAGTTCCCAGGGTACCATAACAAAGGTCAAAACTAAATGCAGAGACAGTATCCATCTTCCTCTCGTTTTGGGGCTTCCCAGCCACCTCATACATCGTCCTGTACTTGGACTACAGCTGTCCTAAATCCCAGTGCAAAGCCAGGATAGACAGGAAAGACCACCAGCACCTCACCACTGATAGAGCTCTCACTGGGTAGACACCCCTCACCCAGAGACCACTGTGGCCCATAAAAACAGGCACCAACACAAGGAGGCTGTACTCTTGCTAGAGACTGCACCCTATACTTAAGATGAATCACTGTTCCTTGTGAACCCAAGGGGGCATGATGGAAGCCAAGCCTCCACCCCCACTTGAAGGATACCAGCCTTGAAGAGAGTTCTTAGGGAGATAAAATGGAATGTCAGTGCCATCTCTCCTTGGAAGCCTCCAGAGGCTGACAAAGGAAAGAACACTGTAGTAGGGTCTGATTTCACTGTACTGATGTTCACCGGTATGGTATGTCAGGCAGAGCTCCTGTGGGCATGAACAGATTCCCGGCCTATCGTGATCACCCACCCACCTTGAGCTCTCCAAAGGTATTCCCCCAGAAGAGGGGTAGTGTAGGGCTCTTCGCACATACCTGTCTTGATGAGGCCATCATCGAGGATGCTGTGCTAAAAATCAGCCAGCCTCCTGTGAGGGAGCAACAGAGCAGCACCTCAAGTACTGGCTCCATAGGAATCACTCCCTGACGATCTAGGCTAGGAACTAGGTACGTGGAGTCGGATGAGACCTGATCTCTGTGGGTTCTGATTGCTTATCTAACGGAAACACAGCTCACACTCTTCAGACCTTCCTTCTTCTTCCCAACACAGTACCAAAGCCCTGGCACCTGGTACCCATCCCTATTTTCTTCTCCCTGGCACATGTCTGCAGCCTGCCCCAAGCCCCCACAGGCAGTGCAGGACAGAGTGAGATCCTATCACCCCACCTGGACCCCATTGCTGCTGTTGGAGAGCACAGCCAGACCATCATTCACAGTGTTCCCATTCTCTTGTTCCCACATGCCCCTGTTTGTCACTTCCATTTTCAGATGACCGGCAGCTCTGGCAGCAAGGTCATTTCTCCACCTTCCTCCAAGTCCATGAGCTATCAACATCTGTGATTAGAGACTCAGGAAGAATGCCCAGCCTTCTCTGTTTCTGTGAATGCAGCTGCCAGCCTCATTTCCAGCCCTAATTAGTGTCACAGAGTACCAAGCTGGGGCAAATGGCTATGATTTCTATGACCCCAGTGACACCATCCATAGCAGCAATCCGCACGAGTCTTCATGTCTCCCAGACCCTACGGAGGAAGAGTTGGAGGGTGTCGGTCTGACTGTCTGGCCATTTGGAGGGAGTAAATAGTTATGTTTGGAGGAAAGTACTCAATGATGAGCATGATGGCCTAGGGATGGCTAAAGATGCATTGATGGGCCTGGTCTGGGACAAGGCAGATGCTGAGAGAGGCCCAGGTCTGGAGTCAGGCATGTACACAATTACCCTTTTATCTTCTGCCAGGCCAATCCACACGGTATCCATCATCCCTCTGTCACTATGAAGAAATTGAGGCACAAACACAGAAGAGCCTGGGGAAGGGTCACAAGACTGCTAGGGAGCTAACAGCCTCAATTGCTGATCCAGGCCACAGAGACAT
The DNA here is from genome assembly GCA_028571685.1 of Heterohyrax brucei. Lineage (NCBI taxonomy): Eukaryota > Metazoa > Chordata > Mammalia > Hyracoidea > Procaviidae > Heterohyrax > Heterohyrax brucei. The sequence goes on from CM053161.1 coordinate 32,054,090, forward strand.
CTCCTAGAAACTAAGGATTCTCATCCATGAGGCTGGAGATTGTTCCCCCACAATTTCCCTAAGGGGTTCCATCAAACCCCAACTCTCTTTACCTGGGGATGTCCTCCTCCCACACCACTGGTAGCTCCATCACCCATGGACACCACTTCCAAGCCCTCTGAGGTCTGCTGTGGCTCTCCAGCCCATGAAGGAGCAGGCAGTATTGTCTGTGCTCCCTGTCACTATAGATAGTGGAGCAGCAGTGGTAACCACAGTGGAATGGCCTCTGTTCAGAATCTCCCGGATTCTACTGGCTCTATTGACAGATAGGCCTGGTTACCTCATTCTGTCTTTCCGATGATCTGAGAGGTTAAAGGCAGGAGCCACTCTCCAAAACAAAGTTCCCGAAGCATAGCTACATGATTATCATGTGGTTATAAAGGGCTACAAAGACCCTTACTCACAGCCCACCTGTGAGGCACTCATGCAGGACAGGGCTCTGGCCACCCACCTCTAGCTGAGTTGAGTTGTGCCCTGACCCCCAGGTTCCCAGGCCAGAGTTTCCCCATCAACAAACCTATCAATTTAGAGAGACCACACACTACTTCTCTGAGGTAGGTCATCTTAGGCCAGCCTTTCCACACAGCCTGCCTAGCCTTAACTGGTTCCTAGCCTGGCCTCAAGGACTCTCTTGTCCCTGAGCAATGACTGAAACAGATCCAGGGCCTCTGAGGCTGTCAGGTTGCTCACTTCCTGGTGGTGACCAGCATGAGCTCCAGTGCAAGGAAGGGTGAGGCCATGATAACTGGGTCTCAGAAAAATCCCATGCCACCCACCACATCCCATACTGAACCAATGAACCCTTTCCCTCACTCAGCCCCCTGAGGCTCATACTGATAGCTCAGAGCTGTCAGTGTCCCCATGGTCTGCTCTGCCCTGGGTACCCACAACCCCCAACACAACCAATGACCATAGCCCAGTCTAGAATCCTAGATGGCAGAATGAAGACCTGTGCAATCCAGCTCCATACCAGGGCCACCACCCTAGAAAGTGCAAATAGGATTGTCTGGATAGAGAGAGAGGTGTGAAACTCTATTCAATTAGATTCCCCCCTTCCAACCCCCAGTGTCTCTTACCAGAGTGCCCTTCACTTCTGCAGCCCTCACTTCTCTTTCCTCTACTCTGCTGTCTTCTCCCCTTCCCTCAAGGGAGAATCATCAGGAAACCATGGCAGGTGGAGCACAAAGGCTGGATGCCCAAGATTTTGTACGAGGCTGTAATGTCATGGCACTACTATAGGTGTGCTGGTGGTGATAGCAGTTACAGCGGTAGTTATGGTGGCTGTGGTAACCACAGTGACTGACTTCCCAGCAAATGTCAGCTGAAACAGACAGACAAAAAACAACAACAACAAAAAATCCCTTCCTGCCTAAGGGTGGAGTCTCCCTCAAGGTCCCATCTCCTCCATACAAGACTTCGCAGAGGCACCAGCAGACAGTGATCCTGGGGGAGGGGAGGGGCTCTGGCAGCTGGGGGTCAGGGATAAGTCTCTGCTGAGGATGCTCTTTCACTGGCCCCACGCCACTCCTGCCCCCCCCTTCCTTTTTCCCCAGGGCTCCGGGAGCTACAGAGAATAAAAGATCCACATTTGGGGCAAGGGGCCATTCTGTAAAGGACCCTCTCACAGTCAGGTTACCCTCACAGTGGCCCAAGCCAGAGCTGAAAATCCTTCAAGGGGATCCTTCCTGTGTTAGGCAACAAAACCAAGATCTGGGGTTGCAGATCCCTCTGGGACAGTACAGTGAAGGCCCAGAGTGCCCAGTGATAGCAGACAGGGACACCAGTCCCTTACAGATGTAGGCTCTAATCACAGTGCTGTGACTCAGTTGAATACTCAACGGTAGCCACCTCTGACCCTCAACCAGTGGTAAACTCTGACCTGGGCACCGACACTGGAAACCTGGACTTCTGGGGGTACAAACCCTCAATCATGTCAAGACTAGAAAAAGGCCAGTGTTTTCCCAGGCAGGCAGCCCTGGACAGGCCCAGCAGAATTTCTACAAGTCCATACACCATAACTATATGTGGGCCACAGTGACAAATGTCTCACATAAAAGTCACCCAATAGCCTCCATGACTAGAGAGACTCAGAACCAAGGCCATGGAGCTGTTATCTCTGTGTGTGCTCACCAATCAGTTTCCCCATACCATCACTGTGGTTCAGAGTCTGTCTTCTACAGCAGGAGCATGTACCGCACACAAGAGAGACACTCAAGTCATCACCCACCTGCCTCATGTCTTGGAACTGATTGGCACCTGGGACCACCCTCTTTCTGTACTTGGTTCATGTGTGCGACTTTCACAAAGAATAATCCTGAAGTGCTGCCTCTGCTACATGCTCTGGTGGTCCCCTCCTGGCTTGTGCACCATGTGTGAGTAGGAGTCATCTCCTGTACCATAAGAGATTGGGCACATGCTTCTTACCCATCTCTCTCAACAGGAGGTGCTTTCCAAACCCTCCCCTATCCCTGACCAACCTTGCCCCTGGGGGACCCACAGGGTCTGACCCCAGCCCTCTATCCAGTGAACATTGGGTTCTGCAGGGACCACTGCCCATCCCCAGGCCCTGGGCACCCTATGGATCAGGGATCTCCCAGGTTTAATCACAAAGTGCAGCTTTCAGCAGATCCAGCCACAGTAATAACATAATACTTAACACTTCATGGTCCACTCAGACAAAAGGGATTAGAGCTCCAGATGGAAACATCTTGAGATCCCAAAGTCCTCCCAGAATAAGAGGAACCGAAGGCTGTACTAGTATCTACAGGCAAACCACCACAAAGACTCAGGATCCCAGAGGGTTTTGTCTACCATTGTCCCCACCCCCAGGCCACAGGGAAGCCCCAGGCACTTACCTGGGCCACAAGCAACGTTCTTGGAGAACAGCTGAATCTTGAGTCCCCAGAGGGCTGGTTAGAGCCATCATCCCTAACCTGAGCTCCATAGCAATACCTCTTGCACCCTTGGACCCCCTGCTGCAGACTGGATGGGGCTATCCCACACAAGCAAGTTGTTTGAGGGGCTGTGTCGCTGTGATGCCATCATAGTGGTAGCTGCTGATCTTAGTACAGTGACACTGTGCCTGCCTAAAAGCCCACCCTAAGTCTGTTTGTGCCCATCAGTTCCCACAGGGCACAAGACATTCTACCTGCCACCCAAACTAGGACTCTTGGATTTTGGAGACCATGGAACAAGAATGTCCTGCTGATGACAACAGAAAAGGAGGCCCAGCTTCTGGGATATTAGGAGAAATTGGCAGCCTATTGACCAGCAGTATTAGTCATCTGGTGCTGCTGTAACAGAAATGCCGTAGGTGGGTAGCCTTAACAAACAGAAGTTTATTCTCTCAGTATAAAGACTAGAAGTCTTAATTCAGAACTACATTTCCAGGTGAAGCCTTCTTTTGCCTGTGGGCTCTGGAGGGGAGGTCTTTGGCCTCAATTTTCCTCTGTCTAGAAGCTTCTCAGCAACAGACCCAGGGTCCAAACAGTGAGCTCTCCTCTTAGCACTATTTCTTTTTTTTCTCTTTAAAATTATGTCTTTGCGGCAGGAGATCCCCCTGTCTTTCTGCTCCCTTCTCTCTTTTACATTTCAAAAGAGACTGACTCAACATGTAAGGTAATCTTGTAGCTTAAGTCCTGACTCATTAACATAATGCCTTTTACCCTACCTCACTAACATTATAGAGGCAGGATTTATAAAATATATCAAATAACAAAATGGTGGGCAATCATCCTGTACTGGAAACCATGGCCTACCCTAGCTGACACACAACTTTTGAGGACACAATTTAATCCATAACAAAAGTTCTGCCCAAAGGATGTGTTAGTGAGGCAGGTGTTCACCAGGGCATTTCCGTCCCATGTGGTGTGCATAGAGAATACCAAGAGGGTAAGAGAGGACTTCGTAAAGTGATCACAGAGGCTATGTCCAGTCTGATAGGCATGTGGGGAGAGGGACAAGGGATATTTCCAATTCATTTCCACACTTTTTCTATTTTAAATTTTTATCAAGTGCACAGACTGCATTGACAATTGCATAGTGAAAGAATATAAGCGGTTTTCTTTCTTTTTTTAAAACTTATTCCTTGGTGTTGCTGGCATCATTCAAGGTCCCGAATTCAAACCTTCATCCTTCTTAAATGCCCCTCTGTGGAGCTCAGGGATACGGACACCATCCACCACTGATGCTAAAGGAAGAAAAGAGCAAAGAGTACCCAGAGCAAGGTCCGCAAGACACAGTCCAGAGGCAAAATTAGGCAACCTTGTAGGGAAATGACATTGAATCTAGTCTCAGAGGACTTAGGTCTAGTGCCTAGGTCCTGGAGGAGTTGCAGGACAACAGCCACAGCTGGGAAGAGCTACTAGGGTCCAGGTCTCAGTCCCTAAGACACACTCTGTACTCTCACAGAGTAAGTAGCAAACTGTAGATTCCCTGTCTTAAGCATACCCCTTCCTTGGGCTGGAGAACCCCTGAACTCCCACCTTGGCTTCTGTTTCCCTTTCAGTCATCCTGGGGCAGGTGCTGCAAGTTCCAAGGATATAAAAGACTCCGAAGTAACCCGTGTGCAGCAGGGGCAGGAACTCACCCACCCTGGATCCTGCTGCAGTGGTGGGGGGCTGATTTCCAAGAGTGTCCATCTGTCCACTTGGGTCTGCTCAGCATTCCTAGATGCAGCCAACCTGCCCAAGATCCAGCACCACTTCTTGTCACAGAGCGTCGAGCTGTGGTAGACGCCTAATGCTCATGTAGATGACTATGACAACTGTCATGGCCACAGTGGCACCACCTATAGCAGCAACTGCCTGCTCCTTACAAGGCCCCGTGCCTCCCAGAATTGCAGGGAGGTGAGAGTGAGGGCAGTTATAGGGTGCTCCTCTGTGAGTCTGACCACCTAGAGAGAGGGAGAAGTTATGCTTAGGTAAGGACCCAGTGATGACAACACCAGAGCAAGGGTAGACTAAGAGGAAGTAGACTTGGCCTCAGACTTGGCAAAGGCTTTGGAAGCTTAGGACTTAGGTCAGGGATGTGCACAATTAAAACCTCATTCCTCTGCCAGCTAGATCCATAGGGGCTCTACCATCACTCCTTCACTGTGGGGAAACTGAAGCATGAGCAGGGAAGGGCTTAGGGCAGGCACACCTGAACTGCTAGTGAGGGAGATGAGAGCCCTAGATTTTGTGGTCCAGGCCACCAAGACAATTCCTGGAAACCAAGGACTCTGAACCATGTGTCTATAGTGTGTACTCCCACAGTTTCCCATGGAGGCCCCATTAAGCCCTCATTTCCTTTCCTTGGGGATATCCTTTTCCAACACCACTGCCAGTTTAGCCTCCCAGAGGCACCTGGCCCAGCCCTCTGATGTCCTTTGTGGCCCTCTAGCCCCTGCAGGGGCAGTCAATATTGTCTGGGTCCCTGTCACAATGGGTGGTAGAATAGTTACTACAGCAGCAAGACCCTTGCTCAAAATCTTTTGGATTCTACCAATTCTATTGGCAGGTAGGTGTGGTCACATCATTGAGTGCACCCACGGGTACATAAGCTTGAAAGTGTAATCCCTTCTTCATAACATGGCTCAGGAGAAAAAGCCACACGTCTGTCAACACAACCTCAGCCAATGCCCACCTTGGAGGCACCCTTACAGGAGCAGCCTTTATCCACCTCTAGCTGAGGTGAGGGGCACCCAGACCCTTTAGTTCTCAGACCCCAGCTCCCAAGCATTACTGCTAACAGTTCAGAGAAATCACACGTTGCTCCCCTCAGCTGGTCAGTCTCAGGCCCCTCTTTCCCTGGGCTCCACTAGTACCTAGTCTCACCTCCAGGCCTCTCTTGCCTCTAAGAAAGGCAGGAACAGATTCAGAGCTACCGAGGCTGTGAGGCTGCCCGCTTTTGGGTGGCGGCCAGCATGAGCTCCTATGCAAGGAAGGGTAAGTCCTTGATCACTCAGCCTCATATAGCTTTTCCCTGCCCCAACTCCCACCCTGAACCAGCGGACCCTTCCCATACACATCCTCAAAGTCCTGAAGCCCCATACAGAGCTTAGAGCTGTCAGTTTCCCCAACATCTGCTCTAATGTGGAAAGTCACCCCAATACAACCACTTCCCATAGCCCCATCCAGAGGCCACAGTAGGCAGAATGAAGGGTGGTGAAAACCAGCTCCATAACAGGGTCATGACCCCAGAAGATGCAGAGATGACTGTTTGGGCAGAGAGAGGGTTCAGAGACCCCAGTGCTCTGGTTTATCCCTTTTTTAAGTTCCACTGGCTCTCACCAGAATGTCCACAAGCACTTTTTCACTTCCCCAGGGTACTCAGCCCTAACCTCTCCTTCCCTTCTGCTACCTTCTGCCTTCTGTCAATGGTGGCACGGAGGCTGGATGCCCACAGTTCGGTATTAGGCACTAATGTTGTGATTCTATTCTGGTGCTTATTGCCACTATGGCTGACTTCCCAGCAAATATCAACCAAGGTAACTGTAGGGACAGACAGGTGAAAAACCCATTCTCACCTTCCTCCCTCCTACTAGGGGTAGGGCCTGTTTCCGGGTCCCGTATCCTGTTCTGACTAGAGCAGTAGTAGATGGTGATGCTAGAGGAGAGGAGGGTCCCTGGCAGCTGGGCTATAGGGAAAGTTTTGCTGAGGATGGTCCTTTGTCACCCACACACAATTACTGCACCTTCCTTGTCTCTTCCTCCAGGGCTCCTGAGGAGGATACAGAAAATAAAAGATACATACTCTGGGAGATCAGACATTCTTTACAAGACTGTTTCTCAGTGGAGTTACCAGCATAATGGTTCAGGCCAGAGCCAAAAGTCCTTCAAGGGCTCCACTCATGTGGTAGCCAAGGTAGCCATGATCTGGGGTTACATACACTTTCAGGGCAGCGATTCAGAGGCCCAGAGGCCCCATGACAGCAGAGAGAAGGGGAATAGGCCATCCTGACCTAGGCTCCCATGACAGAGCTATGACCCAGATGTACACTCCACTGCAGCCCACTATACCCTGCAGTCAGTGGCAAATTCTGACCTGGGCACTGACTTTGGACACATGGACTTTTTAAGAAGAGTCCAGGGCTAGGGAACACCCACCTAGCCTTGCCAAAACCAGAAAAAGCCAATGCCAGCCCAAGAGGACAGCCTTGACTACACTTAAGCGAATTTGTGCAAGACAATTATACCATAGTTACAGTTGGGGTCACAGTGATAAATGTCTCACATAAAATGCACTCAGTAGCCTCTATGACAAGAGTCTCAGAAACAAGGCTGTAGAGCTAATCAAGACCGCTCACTACACAACCCTTCCTGACACCCGTCCCTGCAGGGCAGCAGAATGTACAGCGGGATTCTGTAATACTCTGCATCAAGACAGGTATAGTGTGAGCTACTGCTGTGGGTAAGAGCACATCAAAATTGTATCCCTGTATTCAGTGCAGGAATAAAAAGATTAGTGCAGCAGCACTGAGCCCTGTCAGACTCTGACACTAACCTCACCATAACAGCACTGATCTTGTAGCTATGTGGCTGGGCCATGATTCCCTGTATTCTACAGTTGTCCTTATTCTGTGATTTTGCTGTGCTGTATGTTAAAGGATTAGGGTAGGACTGTAAATCCTTTCATAGAATCACCTCCCTGCTTCACTGTAAAGGGGGAGTGTGGCTTGCACTACCCTTTAGCCTTTCATCCTACAAGAGATAAAAGGGAAGGGAAGCAAGCAGAGAATGGGGAACTTCACATCATCAAGAAAGCAGCACCAGGAGAAGAGCGCATCATTCAGAACTGATGTTCCTGGGCCAAGATGCTCCCTGAACAAAGACTGACGTAACACAAGGACTTTCCTCCAGAGCTGACAAGGGGGAAAGCCTTCCCCTGGAGCAGACATCCTGAATTTGGACATGTAGCCTACCAGACTGTGTAAGAATAAACTTGCCTTTGTTAAAACCATCCACTTTGTGTTAATTCTGTTCCAGCAGCACTAGCTGACTAAAACAGTGCTGCAATTCATGGCAAGAGCTAGGAAGTGAGAGTGAGTAAGGCAATCTTCGTGATCAAATTGCAGGAGTGTGCCCAATGTGGGACTGGGGAGTCATAGACCCTTTTCAGGCAGCCAGACAGGGCCAGCTCTGTGAAGGTGAAGTTCAGTGAGAGGTGAAATTCCAGCAGAACATACTTCTTACCAAGCCAAAGCTGGGAAGCAGAAGCTGGGAAGCTGGGAAGCAGAAGCTCCCCTGAGGGCCTCCCTAGGGAGTCTGGATAGGTGGTGAATCCTCCTATGCCAGGAAAGAGAATTGTACGTCTTTCTTCTATTTCTCCTTCAACCTACCTGCAGCCCAGCCAAGTACACTGTCCTAAGCACAAGGGGTTGGGTATCATACTGGCCTTATCATAGCCCACAACCTTTTATAGTCCAGAGTAGGTACCTGTCATACCTTTTGGGATGCTCTACTAGTCAGTCAGTGCACAGGCTCCTCTTGGTACTTTAAACCCACCATGGAGCAGCAGGAAATTCATCCGATTGAGCAGGACAGGGCCCAGCTCATTCTCCATGCTACCCCTATGTGTGATCCTCAATCTGTTTCTCCTGTATCATCATTTGAGACCCATTCCTGTCTTCCACACCAAAAACAAGTGCCCCACACAAGAGAGACACTCAGGGCATCAGTCACTAGCCACCTTTTCTGGTCCTGTTGGGCCAGCTCTTATCACATGGGATGGGGGTTGTAGACCTGACAGTTTGTGTTCCTGACCGCTTGGTGGCCTTGGCCACCACAAAGGGTGATTGCCTAAAGAAGTTGTGATAAAGCCATTAGTGGGAGCAGACTGCAGGCATATCCAGCTTACGAAGCAAGTATGGCAAGGAGCAGAGCTCCTGGAAGAATGTTTAATAAAAATGTTTAATAAAAAGAATTCAAGAAAACCACATTCCATGTGAAGACAGGAGTGAGATAAAACAGACCAAACTGGGAAAGATAATTTCAAAAAGTAATTTGTCTTTACTTTCCCATTTTGGTTTGATCTTCAAAATATTTCACAGAATCCCTGTGCCTGTGGTACAAAAGATTAGAAAGTTTTTCAAGGGAACTCTCAGATGTTGCCTGGGGCTCATCTTTCTCCCTATGTCCCACAGTCACTTTTCTGCCAACAGAAACTAGTTCTTGTTACCTTCAGTCGGGATGCAGGCATTGCTCCATAGCCACTCTCCAAAGGAGATTCTTCAAGTAGCCTCCCCATCTCTATACTCTCCTGACCCGAATAACGAGAGACCATCCTCATCTCTGTACTTGGCCCATCTTTATGTCATTCAAAGAGAACAACTCTAAAGCCTTGCCTCTGTGACAGCCACTGGTGGCTTCTCTTCTGGTTTGTGTCCCGCAGACTCATATAAGTCTTTTCCAGGATCTTAAGATATTGGGCGCAATTGGAGTTCACTCTATGCTTCTCACCCATCCCTCCCAAACAGGAGGTGCATTACACATTCTCCCCTATCCCAGGCCAGCTTGGTCCCCAGGGAGCCACAAAGTCTGGCCCCAGCACTGTGTTCAGAAGACACAGAGTTCTGCAGGGTCCACTGTCGCATCCCCAGGGTGACAAGAATATACTGGGTTTGATTTTGAAGCTTCAGCTTTAAACAGATTTAATTTCAGGAGTGATGTGGCTCCCTAGTTGCAAACAGTCCTCTCAGCCAAAAGAGACACAAGCACCAGATGGAAATACTCTGAGATTTCAAAGCCCTCCTGGAATAGAAGGACAAAAGACTACACAGGCATCTACAAGAAAACCACACAATGACTCAGAATCTCAGAGGGATTTGTCTGTCATGGTCTTCTCCTAGGCCACAGGGGAGGCAAAGACACTCACCCAGGCCACAAACAACAGCCCTGGAGAACATTTGTCTCTTGGCCCCCAAAGAGCTGGTGAGTCATTATTCCTCACTAGGGCCCCATAACAATACCTCTTGAACTCTCAGAATCCCTAGAATAGACTGATTGGGGCTGTGACAGGCAGGAGCATTGTGTGATGGCATGTGTCACTGTGACAATATTGTACTAGTTATTACTGCTATAGTTCCACAGTGACACAGCGCCTGCCCAAAAACTCCACCCACGTAGGTAGACATGTAAATTTAAACTAGATTGTACACTTTCATTCAATTACAATAAGCACATAAATAAAATATGTTAAAAAATAAAATAAAATAAAACACCCTAAGCTTATGGTACAGCAACCTTAGGTGCAGCCTGGTGGTGTACATCAGCTCTCATAGAGCGCAAGCCCTCCAATCTGCCACTCAGCCACGAACTTCTGGAGTTTAGAGACCATGGAACAAGGATGTCCTGCTGACTGATGGCAACAGAAAAGGAGGCCCAGTTCTTGGGTCATCAGGGAAAGTTGGAAGCCAAATAGAAATACTATAAATGGATGGCTTTAACAAACAGAAGTTTATTCTCTCACAGTCTGGGAAGCTAGAAGTCTGATTTCAGGGTGCCAGCTCCAAAGGAAGCCTTCTGTCTGCGGGCTCTGGAGGAAGGTCTTTGTTATCTATGTTCCTCTGGGAAATTCCCAGCTAGAGACTCAGGGACCAAAGGATGGACTCTCCTACAGGCAGTATTTTTTTCTCATTTGGCGTGAGGTCCCCCTGTCTTCATGCTCATTTCTCTCTTTTATACCTCAAAAGAGATTGACTCAAGGCAATCCTGTAGATTAAGTCCTAATTTATTATCATATTGTCTCTCATCCTATCTAATTACCATCACAGAGGTAGGACTTACAGCATGTAGTGTTTTAGTCAGCTAGGCACCACGAATCGCATCCGACTCGACGACACTTGGCTGGCTTGGCTAGTGGTGCTCTAACAGAAATACAACAAAGTGAATGGCTTTAGTAAAGAAAAGTTTATTCTTACGTAGTCCGGTAGGCTACAAGTCCAAATTTAGGATGTCCACTCCAGGGGAAGGCTGTCCTACATGTTGACTCTGGAGGAAAGCCCTTGTACTGCATCAGGCTTTGTTCAGGGAGCATCTTGGCACAAGAACCACAGTTCTAAAGGATGTGCTCTCCTCCCGGTGCTGCTTTCTTGATGGCATGAGGTTGCCAACTCTCTGCTTGCTTCTCTTTTCATTTATCTCTGTGGGATAAAAGAGAAACTCCCTTTACAGTGGAGCAGGGAGGTGACCTTTGCGGTTTTACCCTAATCCTCTCCAACATAATCCATGCTGTTACCTACAGGCAGAGATTAGGATTTACAGCATAAGAAAACCATAAAATGGAGGACAATCACAGAACACGGGGAACCCTGGCCCAGCCAAATTACTACACATATTTTGGGGGGGGACACAATTCAATCCATGACACATAGGAAAATCATATCATGTAACAAAGGGGTGGACAGGCACCCAACACTAGGAACCATGACCTAGGCAAGTTGACACACAATTTCAGCAGCACAGTTTAATTCATAACACCAGCTCTGCCCAAGGGAAGTGGAACTGAGGCAGGTATTCATTAGGTAACTTTGATCTTGTATGTTGTACACGGAAAATACCAAGATGTACAGGGAAGCCTTCTGAATGTGATTCTTGAGGTGTACCAACCCTGGAAGGCATAGGGGGAAAGGGACAGGGGATATATCCAATCCTTATATTCTAAATTTTCATCAGGTGCTCAGGCTGCATTTGTAATGAAAGAATATAAGTGTTCTATTTTGTTTTGTTTTGTTTTGTTTTTAAACTTACTCCATGGCAGTGCTGGAACCACTCCAGGTCCTGAGCTGAAACTTTCATCCCTGCCACTTGCCCCTTTGTGGAGCTCAGGGCCTTTGGACGCCAACCCTCCTGAGGGACGGGCCAGCAAACAAGCACTGAGTTCTCCGAGTAAGGACAAAACCCAAAACCCAAACCCACTGCCATCAAGTTGATTCTGATCATAGCAACCCTACAGATGAGAGTAGAACTGCTCCACAGAGTTTCAAGGAGGGCCTGGTGGATTTTAATTGTTGAACTTTTGGTTAGCAGACTTAGCATTTAACCACTATGGCACCAGGGGTTCCTGAGCAAGGACAGCAAGACATGTTTCAGAGGTGCAGGCAGGCCTGCCTCTTAGGGTATTGACATTGAGGCCATCCTGGCAGGAGATAGGGTACAGTACCTGGACCTGGAGTAGCTGTAAGGCCACAGCTGCAGCTGGGAAATTCTCCCATGACCCAAGTCTGTGCTCCTAAGGCATACCCTATATTCTCATTGATTAAGGAGCAAACTATAGATTCACAATCCTTGATGTCTTCCTCCCCTGGGTTGGAGAACCTCTGACCTCCCACCTTGGTCTCTGCTCCCCTTTCATCCTTTCTGGAGCAGATACTACATGTTCTGAGAATACAAAAGACCCCCAAAGTAGCCAAACACAGTAGGGATGGGAACTTATCCACTGTGGGTGCTTTTATACAATTAAACCCTCATCCTTCAACCAGTCTTTTATATCTTTACTGGCTCATCTATCATTTCTTCACTGTGGAGAAACTGAGGTATGAACAAAGAAGATCCTGAGACAAGCTCACTCAGATTTCTAGGGAGAGAAGTAAGAGGTCCAGCTGCTGGCCTGGGCAATTGAAACCATTGTTGGAAATCAAGAACTCTGAGTCATGAGCCTGGAGTCTGCCCTCACACTTTCCTACAGGGCCTCCACTAAGCTCCCATCACTTTTCCCTGGGGATGGCCTTCCTCCACACCACTAGCAGCTCAGCTTCGCAGGGGCACGTAGCCCATCTCTCTGAGCTTCTCTGTGGCCCAACAACGCCAGAAGGGGTAGGCAACACTTTCAGGGTCTGGAGTAACAGTGGTTACCAGAGGATCACACCTCTGCTTAAAAATCTCCTGACTTCTGCTAGTCCTACTGGTAGCTAGACTTGGTAATATCACACTGTCCTCCCAAAGGTCTTTGATTCTGGAAGTGTAATCCCTTCACAATAACAAGGTTCAAGAAAAAGAGACACAGACTTGTCAACAAAGTTTCACCCACTGCCCATCTTGGAGGCAGCAGACTCTGTCAATCCGCCTCTGCCTGAGCTGAGGGGAAACCAGACCCTCTGGTTCTCAGGTCCCAACTTCCCCAACACCATCCCTAGCAATTCAGAGAAAACACACACTTCTTCCTTCAGCTAAGCAGTCTCAGATTGCTCTTTTACTGGCCTGCACTGGCTCCTAGCCTGGACTCAAGGCTCTCCCCTGAGCAAAAGCAGGGACATATCCAGAGTATCTTAGGCTGTGAGGCTACCCGCTTCTTGGAGGTAGCCAGAAAGAGCTCCTGTGCTGGAAAAGGTAAGGCCTTGATAATTGACCTCAGATGCCACTCCTTCCCCACCCAACAACTCCTGCCCTCAACCACCAGAATCCTGCCCATCTATCTCCCTGAGGGCCCTGAGGAACCACACAGAGCTCAGAGCTGTCTGTGCCCCCAGACTCTGCCCTGCCCTAGACAGCCTCCCAAATAGCCCATTGCCCACAACTGAGTCCAGACGCTACAGAAGGACAGGATGGAGGCCTGTGAATTCTGCCTCCACACTGGGGCTACCATGCCAGAAAGGCAGAGAGGACTATCTGGGCAGAGAGGGGTGCTAGAGACCCCAGGACTCTGAGTTTCCCCTTTTAAAGCTCCTGTGTTCCATACAAGAAAGCTCCCAAGAACCCCTTCACATGCTTCAGGGCAACCCAGCCCTCACCCTCCTTACCCCCTTCTGCTGTCTTCTCTTCTTTCCCTCAAGGGAAGCACCAGGAAACCATGCCAGATGGAGCCATAGAGGCTGAATGCATAAGATTTAGTATGAGGCTTTAATGCCGTGTGATATGCTAGTTATAACTACCGCTGTGAGTGACTTCCCAGCAAATACCATCCAAGACACCTGCAGCAGCAGAGAGGGGAATGACTCATGACTACCTCCCCTACTACGCATAGTGGTGAGGCTTGTCTCCAGGTCCCATCTCCTCCATCCAGCATTTGGCCAAGGAATCAATCACTAAACAGTGATACTGGTGGAGGGTAAGGCTCTTGGTAGCTGAGGGGTGAGGCTCAGCTGAAAATATTCCTTTGCCAATTCCACCTGACACCCACTGCCCCATGTTTCTCTTCTGGGGCTCTCAGAGCCTCCAAGAACCTTGGGTGTTCATTCTGGGCAAGGGAACGATCTGGACAGAAGTATCTCAAGACAGGATTACCCCCAGAGTAATTCAGACAAGAAACAGAAGTCATTCGGGGTACCATGTCATGTGGAAACCAACATAGCTAGGACCAGGCATAAGGATAACTGACCCACTTGGGACAGAATTGTGGAGGAATGGAGTATCCAGTGACTGCCAAAAAAGACACTAGGCAAACCTGATCTGGACTCCTTTCTTGAGGATCTGACCCAGCGGGCCACTCCATTGCCACATCCCCTCACTCTACAGCCAGTGACTGACAAATAGTGACATGTGCACTGACTTTGAAGACTTCAGGAGAACAAACCAGGGCTCAAGGACACTCAAACCACCCTGTCAAGGCCAGAAACAACAGTGCTTCTCCAGGACAGCAGCTGTGCCCAGACCTAGCAGAATTTGTGCAGGTTCATGACACTGTGGTTATAGCTGGAACCACAGTGTCACATGTCTAACGTAAAAGTCACCCAGTTGCCTCTGGGACTAGAAAGGCTCAGAGCCAAGGCCACAAAGTTGGTCTAGCCCACATCCATGCAGCCTTGCCTGGCATCCCTTCTTGTAGACAGCCAAAGACACAGATGGATTCTTTGCTGCACTGTGTCAAGATGAGTATGATGGCAGCTTCCACTCTGTGAAAGACTGTGTCAGGAACTGGATCCCAACATCTAGTGAAGGGACAGCTGATAGGGGGTAGGGAATAGAAACAAGGCCAGGGAGGGAACACTGATTCCTCCCAGGCTCTGACATCAATGCCACCTAACTGTCTAGGCCTTGTAACTGGGTTTGCTTCATGGTGAAGACAAGAAATTACGAGCTGTAGAACAGGTCCTAGGGATGATAACTGTGGGGCCAGAGGACAGCCAGGGTTATAGACCCCTTTCAGAAAGACAGACAGAGTGAACACAGTGGGGATAAATTTTGGCTGACACATGGATTTCCAGTAGAACATAGTCCACATCCAGCCAGAGACAGGGAGGCTGAAGTGCGCCAGGAAGACTTTGTTGGAGGCCTCCCTAGGGAGTCTGAGTTAGTGGTAAATTCTCCTACCCCAAGAAAGAGACATGTGCCCGTTTTGCCTACGTGTCCCTCAGGCTACCTGTAGCCCAGTCAAATCTACTGTCCACAGCTTCAGTGAGGAGATCATCCCAGCAGCCTTATTTCTGTGGAATCCCACATTAGCCTGAACCCCTCTATGTCCTTGCGTATGTGCCTGGCCTGCCTTTACAAATGTCACATCTGTCAGTCAAGGTCAAGGTTCCTCTTGGTTCATCAACTCCAGAGTTAAGCAGCAAAAGTTTCATCTGACTGGGTGGGACAAGTATCAGTCCACCCTTCATACCAACCCACCCTGTGTGCTAACCAACCTGTTTCTTCCATGTCATCCCTCTGTTCTCAAGCCTGCCTTCTATAGCAGGAGGTGGTGCCCCACACAGGAGGGAAGCTCAGGACAACACTCACCTGATGATTTTCTTGACTCCTGATGAGCCAGGTCCAGTCAAATTGGAATGGAGAGCAGTAGACCTAACTCTTTGGGCTCCAAGTCAGCCTTGGTCTTAGCCACTGCAACTTCTACATTCTTCCAGCCACCTCACCTTTCTTGGAAGGCCTACAACTCAGCCAGATCTGTGGTTCCCCTTGGGCTGGAAGGCAGTCCCAACCCCAGATCACATGTCCTGCCTATCCCACACAGGAAGCAGATAATCTCTAGGCCATCAAGACCTCAGAAATCAACTTTAAAGCATCAATTTTTCCTTCCTGTCTCTTCTTCAGGCCTTGTTGCTTCCCAGACCACTGACCCCTCTGTCATGTCTCTCTGACAGAAACCTTGACTTCCTGTGGCCCCCACACTTCCCCATTCACTTACATACAATTCATGGAGGTTTTTAAACACTGGTTTTAACATAAAGATAATTTCTGCCTGCATATTTCTCTGCAACTTGTCCCCTCCCTCCAGTAAACAATGTATTTCCTGATTCACTCCCAAAGCCACAATATTTCATTCATTCATCAAATATTCCACTAAACCTAGTGCATGTCAGTCCATTAAGAGGACAAGACAAATGCATCAGGATCACTAGGGTTTACAGTCATGTAGAAATGACCATTATAGCGGTGCAAATATCTGCATGGATGCATTATAGTATCAGGAGGAAACCCCAGGAGGTCTTTGGAGTAGATCATCAGGACAGAAAACACACCTGTACACATTTAAAATAATTAAAATATATTCTAGACCATAATGACATTAAACTATAAATTAGTAACAGAGAAGTAGCTGGAAAATATCAAAATATTTGGAAATTTAACAACACACTCCTCAGTAACATATGGGTCAAAAGAGAAGTCTGAACCATGGTTTCAGGGGATATCTGGGTCAATTGGCATAACAAAGCTTTTTTTTTTTTAAGCCGATGTCCTGGATCTCACTTTGGTATTTGACATCTGGGTCTTAAAAGCTACCAAGTGTCCATCTAAGAAGGAAAAATTGGTCCTACTCACATGAAGCAGAGGAGAATGAAGGGCATCAAAGACATAAGAGAAATATGAGTCCAAAAGGCAGAAAGGGACACATGATCCAAAGACTACATTAACATGAGATCAGAAGAACTAGAAGGTGTACAGTCACCACCAATGATTGCCTTGACAGGGAATGCAACAAAGAGTCTCTGATGCAGTGAGAAAAAACTGAAGTACAGAACCTCAACTCTTAAAAAACTAGACTTGATGGTCTAACAGACTGGAGAGTCTCCAGAAGACATGGACCTCAGAGTCTCTGCTAGCCCAGTACTGAAAGAATTCTAGAAGCCAACTCTTTAGACTAAGATTGGATTGAACTAAAAGATATAAAAATGATACTGGTGAAGGGTGTGCTTCTTGACTTAAGTAAATACATGAGACTAACTGGGCAACTCCTGTCAGAGATGAGATGAGAGGGCAGATGACAGGAGCTGGCTAAATGGACACAGGTAATACAAGGTGAAAAGAAGTAGTGTGTTGTCACAGTATGAGGACAGCTAGAACAATGTGTGTAATTATTTTTTTGTGGAAAATTGACTCAAATTGTAAACTTTTACTTAAAGTATAATAAAATATTTGTAAAAGAGAATTCTGAAATTTAAAAAATACATTGAGATAAATGGAAATGAAAAAACACCTTGTCAAAATCTGAGAGATGTAGCAAAAGGAGTGCTTAGAAAGAAATTTATAGCATTAAAATGCTATAATATATAAATAATAATAATATTATTAATACATAATATTATAAATAATAATATAAATAATATAGAAATATATATAATATATAAAATGCATATATTAGAAAAGAAGAGGATAATAAAATCAATATTTGAAGCTTCCATCTTACAAAACCAGAAAAGAAAGAAATTGATCAGACAAAAGGAAAAACGAGATAGATAATTAGAAAAGAGGTCAGAAGTCAATGAAATTGAAAATGGCAATTTAATAGGAAAAAAATCAATGAAACTAAAAATAGTTTTTTTGAAGAGATCAGTAAAATCAACGTATTTGGGTCAACTTCAACTCATACCAACTCTTAGGTCAGTGTAGTGCTCCTAAATAGAGTTTACAGTGAGACCCTGGCAGATTTAACTGTCAACACTTTACAGAAAGAACACTTAACCAGTACACTACCAAGGGATTAATTTCTAGCCACCCTAAAAAAGATGAGAAGACAGAAATTACTAATATTAAAAATGAAAAAAAGTCATCACTACCAATCCCATGGACATTAATAGGATAACAGAACAATACAATGAGCAACTCTATACTCATGTATTTGGAACTGCAAGAATTCCTTGAAAGACAGAGGGTTCCATAGGGGCCACTGCTCCACACCTAGGTCTTGGGCACCAAGGGCGTGAAGGACTTCTCAGGCTTGATCTTGAAGGTGAAGCTTTCAGCTGACTGAACCCCAAAAGGTCTATAATACTGTAACAGCTTACAGTCCATCTCAGCCAAAAGGAACAGAGAGTACTAGATAGAAACAACTTCAGACCCCAAAGAACTCTTTGAGCAAGAGTTTGACATCAAGGCCAACTGGTATAACTAGCCTATTGCTAAGAGAGTCTCCGGCACTCCATATTGGTGAGTGGTGTCTGGGGTCTTAAAAAGCTAGGAAGCTGACATCTGAGGCACACCAAATGGTCCCAATTCAACTGGATCAGATGATTACCAAGGACAACAAAGATATATGGGAAAAAGAGCCCAGAAGACAGATAGGAGGGACTCAAATTTAACTTGGAATGTATACTTTCACTCAATCACATTAAAAAAGAGAGATTAAATGTAGTGTTGTAGATTGAGCCCTCTTCAACATAACTGCTTTTAATTTGACTCATAAATGTCCTAGAGGTAGGATGTACTACATATAAGAAAATTACTTCAAATGACAAAGTAGTGGACAATCATACACTACTGGGATTTACAGCATAGGAAGTTGACACACATTTTTGGGGAATAAAAATCAACACGTCACACCAGCTCCACACAAGGTAGGTGGAAGAGAAATATTTATTCACCAGGGTGTTGTAAGTTTTTCTCTGTGTGCATAGAACACAAGGAGGGTCACGTGGTAGACTTGTGCCTTTGAGCATAGGGGTCAGCCCAGACTGAAATTTGTGGGGGATAGTAAGAATGGAACACACTTAGTCCATTGTCACTCTTCCTTGTATTTTAAATTTCGATCAGGGGCAAAGACTACATTTCTAATAAAACTGTCTAATGAAAGTATCTTTAAAAAAATAAATAAGTTAACCCTTGGCATTGCTAGAACTGCTCCACATCCTGATCTATAAATTCTCTGTCTCCCAACTGCCCCTCCATGGAATTCAGGATCTTCAGACAGCATCTGCTCCTGATTACCTGAGGAAGAATCCAGTTAAAAAACAGAGTCCTCTGAATAGCAACATGAAGGCACAAGTCAGAGGCAGAGGCAGGCAGCCCTCTCCGGGCATTGATGTTAAGTCTAGCCTAGGAGGACATAAAGGACAGTGCCTAAGGTCTCTGCTGACCTACATCCTCAGCTGAGAGAAGCTCCTGGGAGCCAGGTCTCTGCCTCTAAAGTAACCCCTGCACTCTCACAGAATAAGGATCAAACTTCCCAATCACAGTCTTAAGTTTCCCCTCCCAAGGGCTGGTGGACACTTGATTCCTCCAGTCTTCCTGGGGCAGGTACTGCTGGCCACTAAGATATGTAACAATCCGCTGTTAACAGATGCACAATTGGGATGGGTACTTACCGTGGATGCTGTTGCTGTGGCATGGAGGCGTTGATTTGCAAGATGGACAAACACTCACAAGCTCGGGGGCTTCCCAGGATAGGTTGGCATAGTCTTACCACTCTGTGAGTCAACTGCATGTTTCCATAAGAATCCCTTTGGCATACAGCCCAGCCACTAGGTCAGGTCTCTACATTGGGGCTGCGTATGTGCCATCCAGCCAAAAGAGAATTGGGGGCAGGCATGTCCTGCTATGTTATTACTGTGATAGTGCCAGTTGCTGTGACCACAGCCCCACAGTGCCTTGAAAAACCCATTCCTATGCACCAGTCCCTCCCATCAACTCTGTGGGACTAAGTTTTTGAAAAGTATTATGGATTGATCTGTGTCTCTTAAATATATATGATGCAAATCCTAACTCCTATAGCTGTGACAGTAATTGCACTCAGAAATTGGTTTTGTTACATTAATGAGGCAGTATAGTATATAGTGTTTCTTGAGTCAATCTTTTCCTAGACTTAAGGAGCAGATTAAGCAAGCAAACAGGTACATGATGTAATTCACATGATCTCCCAAGGAATCTAGGAACAGAAGCTAAAAGAGACAATGACTTTTTCAGGGTAGAAAGAGATAAAGAAAGTCCTCCCTCAGAACTCTGAATTCAGACTTCAGTCTTCTAAAGTGTGAGAAAATATAAAATTCTGTTTGTTAAAACCATTAATTTGTAGTATTTCTGTTATAGCACCACAAGATAACTAAGACAACCAGGAACACACCACCATGAATTTATGGGTCCTGAAGTCATGTGGCCCATGACCTAAACCTACAGGTAAAGTACCACAGTGGTGACCTGGCTCTCTGGACCACTGAACACTTTGAGATTTACCATAGTGACATCCCAAGGTTTCATTAAACAGATGTGCCAAATCCAAACCCACCTCAACCTATTCTTGCTCCTAGTGTGTATATTCCTGCTTTCCATCCCCTGCCACAGTCATTGTCTGCTAACTTCCAGCGGATAGCCCACAGAAATTCCCCTCCTCTCTATGGTTGGTCAACATATCAGGGCATCTCAGACAAACCTGTCTACAATGCTGCCGCATTTTGTGCAAAGGCAGTAGGAAGGTTGGGCTACCTGTGGTATCCTGGTACTGACCAACCCTGCAGTCAATGGGCCTCTTGATCATATTTCTCTACCCTATATGCTACCCTGTCTCTAGTGACACCTTACACTCCATGCCACACTGCACCCCATGCTGAGCTAGGTAGCAGGGTGTGGTGAGAACTGATCATTGCAACCTATAAGGAAGGTGGGTGGCAGTGCGTGGTTTACATTTAGAATCCTTCCTCTCAGTGCAAAGGCTTGGTGGGTGGCTCTAGGAGAGGCCCCAGATAGGGACCACTGAGGACTGGTGTGCCCAGTAAGCCCCATGGGCACTAAGCAGCCTCTGTCCACTGACTTTGGTGTATAAGGTGTGTCCCTGGGGTCCTATTCTGGGAACTGACCAGGAGAGCAGTGCTAGAAGAACTCTGGACAACCAGGTCAAGCAGCAACAGCTTGATGTGGCCCTTTCCTGAGGACAAATCATAGAAGGCCCTTCAACCAGATGGGCCTTCTGTAAGCCACTCCCCTCACTTGACCAGGACAAGGACCATGTTCACACTCAAGAAACAAAGAATCTTTCAGTAATGGACATCTCCTCTCCTTAGTCTCTCCCTAGCCACTAGTCAACTGGTCTCTCCTACACAATAATTGTCTGTGTAAGGCAGAACTCCTAAGCAGCCCAACTGCACAGATCCCACCCCAGTGAGGGTACCCCACTATGCACCTGCAAATATAACAACAGTATCCACTGGGTTGGGTCCTTCCCTACCTTGCAGGGTAGTGTCATCTCAAATACCTTCCTGGGGGCCAGGAGCAAAGAGATTGGGCCAGGATCCTCACCTGCACTGTGTATAGAAAAGACCACAGGGCAGTGATCTGCGGTCTGGAAAACTCATTGCCCGGGCCAAGTAAGCCCTCCAGTGACCCTGGAGTAGGAATGGACACATAAACGCAAGATATTTTGTCAAGAATTTACCCACTGTGTAACTACAACTACCACAGTGACTACTTCTCAGCTAAAATCTTCCCCTCAGCTCCCAGCTCACTATGGGCAGTGTCAGCACGACAACCAGGGACAGCATCCATCTGCCTGTGGGCCTGAGCTTCCTAGCCTGGCCTGCACTCAAAACCCAGCCCACACTCAGACCCCTTCTATATTCAATCCCCAGCCACCCTGTAGTTAACCATTGCCAGCTACAGGAAGTCATATAAAACAGGAGAAAGCACTGGGCACCTCATCAGTGGTCACGATCCCAAGGAAGACATCCCCATCCAGAGACCACTGCTGCCCACAGAGGAAGGTACAGACACAGGGAGGCTGCATCCTTCCTAGTAACCCTTCCCAATACCCCAGATGAAGCACTGCTCCCATAGCCGCCCAGTGGGTATGTCTACAGCTTAGCTCCCAACCAGATTTGGAGGAAACCAGAAAGGTAAAAGAGGAATCAAGCTCTCCCTGGAAACCTCCAGATGCTGATAAAGGAAAGGATGCTTTGGTTAGGCTAGTATTCAGTGCACTGAAGTTTGCTGGGGGAACATGATGGCTGTTTTAGACATCTGGTACTGCTCCAAAAGAAAATACCATGAGTGGATGGTTTCATGAGAAGAATCTTTATTGGCACTGTCTAATAAGCCACAAAGCCATTTATGAGTTATAGGTCCATTCAGTAAGAGAAATTACCACAGTCCGGTAGGCTGAGTCCAACTTCAATGAGAGCATCTCAGCACCGGAACTTCAGGTCCAAAGGACGTGCTCTGTTCTCGGTGCTGCCTTCTTGATGGTATGAGGTTCCCAACTTACTCTACTCACTTCAACCCTTATACCCAACATGCTAGTAATTTGAGTCCTGCCTCACCAGCACAACTGCTATCCATTCTCCATCATCAACCTTACAGAGGCAGAATTCACAACACATGAGAAGAATTGCACCATATTGGGACTCATAGCCAAGTCAAACAAATACATACATTTTTAGGAGAACACAATGCAATCCATGACAATGGCCAAGATTCCTTTGGGCAGGAACTGATCCCTAGCCTGTCATGCACACCCAATCACCTCGATGTCACCACAGCCTTCTCCCCAGAAGAAGGGAAGTTTAGTGCTCCCTACAAAGCAGTGTCTCAAAAGATCATCTTCAGGAATACTCTCCTGGGAAGCTGCCAATGCCCAGCAAAGTAGGTCCTAGAGCAGGTCTTCTAGGAGGTGGTCCTTTAGGAATCCATCCTCAGCCTTCTAGGCCAGGAACCAAGTGGCATCATGTGGGACAACAGATGAGGTGGGTCCTGATGCAGTTCCTCTAATACACACTGAGCAGACACTGTACAAGGCTTCCTTCTTCCTCCCAGCCCAGTACCAGAGCCCTGCAGCCTGGCACCCACCTCTGTTTTCTTCTTCCTGCCATCCATGCCAGTCCCCTTCAGGCCTTCACAGATACCACAGGACAGATGGAGTTCTTATCACCCAGCGTGTGGCGCCCCCTGGAAAACCCCCAGCATCCTCAGGTCTGCTAAGACATCAAGACAGTCATCAGTGTGGTCCCCAGTCTCCTGTTTCCCCATGACTCCTCTATATCAGTCTTACCCTTGAACATCAGGTAGTCCTGACAGTCAGAGAAGCTCCTTCCCCACCACCTGTGATCATTAGTCTACAGCAGTGGTCAGTGCTACTTCTGTGGATGCAGCCAACCTGTGCCAGCTGCAGCCGCAGATCTTGTTACAAAATGTAGAGCTCTGGTATGTGGCCATGATGAATATGATGACCGCAGTGGCACAACACATATCAGTAACCATCTGTTCCACATAAGCCTAAAACCCTGTAGAGCTTGAAGTGGGAAAGACAGAAGCTGGAAGGTACCTCTCTTAGAGTCTGGCCACCTGGAGGGAAGGAATAGCTACGCTTTGTCTGGGGAACACAATGATTACCACATGGGCTTAAGGGTGGTCAAAGAGATAGGAAAGGGCCTGATATGGGACTAGACGAAGGCTGAGGAAGGCCTAGGGCTGGAGTCAAATGTTTACACAGTTAAACCCTCATCCTCTGCCAGTCTAAGCAACATAGCTTCCATCATCACTCTCTAACTGTGAGGAAACTGAGGCATGAGCAGTGAAGGATAGGAGACAGGCTCACACAGACTTCTAGAGAGGGAGTTAAGATCCCCAGCTTCTGACCCAGGCTGCTGACAATTCCTAGAGACAAAGAACTGTAAGCCATGGCCACAGATATTTCCCCCTTTAAAATCCCAGGTGATCTCCATTAAGCTCCAACTCTTTTACCCTGGGGATATCCTTCTCCCACACAACTGGCAACCGACTCCCAGAGGCTTTTGGCCTAGCTCGGTGAGGCCAATGTGACACTACAGCACCTGCAGGGAGAGACAATATTGTCTGAGTCTCTGTCACTGTGGGTGGTGGAGTAGTAGCAATTACCACAGTGGCATGGCCCCTGCTCAAAATCACCTGTCTCCCAGTGGCCTCGTACATAGGTAGGACTGGTTGCCTTTTTGCGTCCTTCCAAAGGTATTGGAGTTTGCAGGCTTGATCCCCCCTCTATAACAGGGCTCCAGAGCCATAGCCATATGGCTGTCAATAGCAAAAACCCTCACTTGCTGCTCACATAGGCGGCACCGAGAAGGAGAGTGCTCTGGCCATCTACCTCAGGCTGAGTGGAGCCACACAGAACCCCAGATGCCCAGACCACAACTTCCCCAGCCCTATCCCTGATAATTCAAAGAACCCACACAGCTTCTCTCAGTTATACAGTCTCAGGGGACCTTCTTCTGGCCTGTGCTGGCACCTAGGCTGACCTCAAGTACTCTCACGACTCTGTGCGAAGACTGGAACAGGTCCAGGGCCTCTGAGATTAAAACTGCCCACTTCTGGGTGGGCAAGGTTAGCTGTTATGCAAGGAAGGGTGACACTTTGCTAACTGGGCCTCAGACAACTCTACCCCACCACCACCTCTCACCCTGAGCAGCAGACCGCTACCCTCCCCACTCAGAAACCCATATAGAGCTCAGAGCTGCCAGTGTCCCTAGCCTCTGCACTGTTGTGAATAGCTGGCCCTCAATATAACCACTGCTCACAGCCCAGTCCAGAGCTTACAGTGAGTACAGTGAAGGCCTGTGCTAATCAGCTCCACAGTAGGGTTACCACCCCAGAAGGTACAAAGAAGACTGTCTGGGCAGAGAGAGGTATGGGAAACCTTAGTGCTCCAAGTTGTCACGTTTCAACTCCCGGTGTCTCTTACTGGAGTACCCCATCTATCCCTTCATTTCCCCAGGGTACCTAGTCCTCACCTGCCCTTCCTCAACTCTGCTGTGTTTTCTGCCCTTTCCCTCATGGGAAAAGCACCGGATACCATGACAGATGGGGGCACAGAGGCTTGATGCCAAAGATTTGGTATGAGGCCCTAATGCTGTGGTACTACTATGGTGGTGATTACCACTGTGGCTGGCTTCCCAGCAAATACCGGTCAAGTCACCTGTAGGGGCAGACAAAAGCATTCCCACCTCACTTCTATGACCCTGAGTACGTACTTGTCCCACCTTGCAGAATGCCACACCAGTCAGTCAGGTTCCAGGCTCCTCTTGGTATATAAGACTCACGTTGAGGAGCAGCAGAGTCACCTGGCTGGGTGGAACAGGATCCAGCTCAATCTTCACGCTGCCCTCATATGTGATTCCAACCTGTTTCTCCTGTATCATCAGGAGCCTGTCTTCTACAGCAAGATCATTTTCATAGGCTGAAATGTATCCTCCAAAATATGTGTGTAGCCATTCAGCTAAGCTACGATTCTCGGTATTGTGGGATGTTTCTTCCATGTTGTAAACCTTGGCTCCACAATTTGAATGAGAGAAGATGGGCAGCAGCTGGGTTGATGTGGCAGTACTCGGTGTGTAGGGTTCTATTGTGCCTTGAAGATATCTTTTGGGATATAAAGGAAAGGGAGGCAAGTGAAAAGCTGAGGACTTCATACCACCAAGGAGCAGTCCTGAGAGCAGAGTACACTCTTTGGAAAGGAATTGGGGTTCCTGTCCCTCTATAGTTCCCAGTCCAGGGGAAGACTTACAACAAGGACTTTCTTGCAGAGGTAATAGAAAAAAGATTTCCTCTGAAGCTGACACCCCGAATTTGGACTTTCAGTCTACTGAAGTGTGACAAAATAAAATTTTGCTACTTAAAGCCATTCATTTATGGTATTTCTATTACAGTAGCACTCGGCTTAGATGACTAAGACAAGCATGTACCACATACAAGAGGGATGCTCACCCAGTGCTTTCTTGGTGCTGATGGGCCAACTCTTGTCAAACAAGATGGGACGTGTGGACTCAACAGCTTGGCTCCAAGTCAGCGCAGGCCTTGACCACTGCAAGGGTTTGCAACAATCTAGAAACCTGGCCTTCCTTGAGAGGCATGCGGCTCAGCCAGAACTGTAGTGCCCCATGGGCAGGGAGGTAAACCCACCTCCAGGCCCCATGTAAGCAACCTACACATACAGGAAGCAAATAAGCTGTGAACCTGAAAGTCCTCATAAGTCAGCTTTAAGGCATTAATTCTCCCTTCCTGCCCCACCTCCAGGGCTGTTACTCCTGAAACTACAGGTCTTTCTCCCCTGCCTCAGTTACAAACCTCAACTTCCTGTGGCTTTAGCCTATACCTTTCCACTTACACACAATAAGTAGAGATTTTCAAATACTGATTTAATGCAAGATAGGATCACCCTGCTATTTCTCTTTTCTTTTCTTTATTTATTTATTTAAATAAAAAATGAAAGTGTACATACGCTGCGCTTACAATATTGAGTTAAGACAGGAGGAGTACACAAGTTGTGTGGACACCCCATTAATATTGATCTTCTTACTAATGTGTATTGTCACCCATTTCACCCAACCAAATTTCTAACAACTATCTAATCTAAACCCTCAACCCTCGCTCTCCCATTCTTCCCTCTTTGCCACCCTTGTAGCCATCAGAGTCTTTTCTGTTACGTCATATGATTATGCTTGTAAGTTTTTGTCATAGAGGGCTCATATAATAATTGTCTTCTGTCACTGACCAGATTCACTCAATCTAATGTCCTCCAGTTGAAACCAGCTTAAGAGATGTTTCCTGCTATCATCGTTGTTCTTTATCAATGCATGGTACTCCACTGAGTACATATACCAAAGTTTACCCATCCATTCTTCTGTTGTTGGGCATCTGGGCTGATTCCAACTTTTTGCTACTGTGGACTGTGCTGCAATGAACATTTGTGTGTATGTATCAGTTGGTGTGAATGGCCTTGATTCTGTAGGACATATTCCAAGCAGAGGAATTACTGGGTCAAATGGTATATCTAGATCCATTATTTTAAGGTAATGTCAAATTGCTTTCCAAAGAGGTTGCACCATTCTGCAATCCCACCGACAGTGTAGGAGAGTTCCAATCTCTCCACAACCTCTCCAACATTTATTGTTTTTCATTTTTTTGGATCATGGTCAATCTTGTTGGGGTGAGATGGTATCTCATTGTCATTTTGATTTGAATTTCTTTAATAATTAATGATCGTGAGCATGTCCGCATGTGTTTCTTGGCTGCCTGGATCTCCTCTTCAGGGAAGTGTCTGTCCATCTCCTTTGCCCATTGTTTAATTGGATGATTTGTCTTTTTCTGTAGATATCCTTCAGAGAATTATTAATGGTTATTGAAAAATCGGATGCAGTCTATTGCCTAAAGAAGTGAAGCCATTAGCAAGAATGGACTGCGGGCATATCCAGCTTACAAAGAAAGAGTGGCAAGAAGCAGAGCTCTTAGAGGAACCCTGCTTGGTAAAAGAGTTCAAAAGGACAACATATCTTGTGAAGACAGGAGTGAAATAGAACAGACCAAACTGGGACAAGCCATTTCAACAAGTAGTTTATTTTTATTTTACCTTTTTTGTTTGAGCTGCAAACTATTTTACAGTATGCCTATGTCTCCACCATAATAGGTTATTAAAAACATTTTTCCAGACAAACTACAGTTACACACTGGGAATCCCTAGATCTCATAGACACCTTCCTTCTAAAGAAGACATTTCAATCATTTTTAGTTGGGATGCCAAGCAAATTTCACAGTCACTGTTTATAGGTTGAAGTTGCCTTCCATCTCCACACTCTCTTGACCAGTGGCACTAGGGACTATCTGTCATGTACAAGGGACATTAATTACAAATTGGATAAGAATTTGGGTTCTACACACACAAAGGAGAAATCTTTATTTGCATTTATAAACACACACAAATAAGTGGCTCATTTAAAAGCATACACATTTTTAAGCTACTCACAGACCTAGTCAGAAGTCCCTTAAGAGTTGTGCAAGCTATGTGATCAGTTTATCTATTCGTATTCCAATTATTCAATCACTATTACTTAAGTCATAACACCTAATCCAAATTAACCTATGTGGGAGTCCTGTGACACCAGCAATAACTCAGCCAAAAGGATTGTGAAGTTAAATTAATAAGATGGATATATTTACGGCAATTCATTGTTACCAAGTTCTTATTTAAAAGTGATGCCCATAGCTGCATCTGAGTCACAGGGAGCAGTTTCTGAGTCATTGAAACACTGTTCTGGTGGTCAGCAGGTGGGTTGTTATGGTGGTTTTCTCAGCAGCAGAGGCTAAAGTGGCTGGGACAGCTGAATAGCTGGAGCAACTGGAACAGCTGGAATGGCTGGGGAAGCTGGAACTGGAATGCAGCTAGAATTGGATTGTGGCTGGAATGAGAATGTGGCTGTCAAAGACCATGCAGTGAGAGCTCTTGGGGAGAAATGTGGTATTCTCGCAAGCAGGGGCAGCCTACGGCTAGCAGCCCCTGCTATTAGGTGCTGAGAATCAGCAGTCTTACAGCACCAACCAAACCCAGCTCTGACGGAGGGCTATTGCACTTATACTCGCTTTTCCCAGGCACTTGTAATGGAAGGACCAAAATTCAAAGCAGGAGGTCTCCTTCAAATGGCAGGGCTGTAATCTTACAGCTCCAAGCCAAACACGGCACTAAAAGAGGGCCCTAGGTGTCCTAGCATAGGTTTCTCCCAGACACAGGTAACGGCAGGGCCAAAGTTCACAGCAAGCGGGGAGTTGGAGCCAAGCTGAGTCCCTTTTGGGCCCAGAACAATCAAGGCCCCATTGGCTCTAGTGATCAGAGAGCAAGGGGCTCTGCTTCTTTGATCAATCAAAAGCAAAGAGTCTATGCTGCTGCTTTTTGTCCCAAGGTGGTCTTTTCTTTATTGGAGGAAGCACATGTCATTTTTTCTCATATGCTAATTAGGATGGAGGGTGGGGTCTCACTGCTTTTCTCACAGTCTATCTTCTTACTTTTCACACTGTCTTATGGGCTGATTAATAGTTAAGCAGCTAGACTCCATTTTAATATATCCTCATTATACCACCTTCATCTCCATACCTGGCCCACCTATGCAAAATTCACAGTGAACATCTCTGAAGCCCATGCTCCATGTCAGTTTTTGTATGGGCCCTCTCCTGGTATGTGTCCGCTGTGTGCAGAAAAGTCATCTGCTACACTCTAGGAGACTGGCCACAACTGAGGTCCATTCCATGCTTGTAACACATCCCTCCTCAACAGAAGCTGTTTTCCAAACTCTCCTCTATCCCAATCCGCCTTGTCCCAGGGGAGTCACAAGGTGTGTCCTCATCCCTATTACCAGCAGACAGAGGGTTCCCAAGGGGCCACTGTCTTGTCTCTGGGAACCCAGGGTTTGAAGAACATCCCGGGTTTCATTGTGAAGCTAAAGCTTTCAGCAGACACAGCCTTAGATGGGCTGCAATACCTTAAAGACCGAAGTCCACTGAGCCAAGAGGGATACAGAGAACCAGATGAAAACGGCTCCAGAATCCCACACCTTCTTGGATCAGAAGGAAACAAAAGCAGCACAGGCACCTGCAAGATATCCGTGACACAGGCTCAGGCCTCCAGATGGATTTGCCCATCATAGCACTCCTTGATGGCTACAGTGGAGCCCAAGCAGTCACCCAGGCCATAAGCAGCAGGCCTGGTGAAGAGCTATTCCTGGCTCCCAGAGGGCTGATCTCTAAATCTCTACCATGGATCGTAGTCAGTGCTGTACATGGCAGTGGGATAACGCGAAGGTACGTGTCACTGTGATAGCATTGTTTTCGCAGTATATGCAAATACCATAGTAACACAGTGGCTGCCAAAAACTCAGCCCAAAGCTAATAGTGCAGCACCCTGAGATGCAGCTTGGCACTGCCCATCAGCTCCTACAGGGCACATGGCATCACACCTGCCACCTATCCACAGACCGAATTACAGGGACAATTGGACAACGATTCCTAATGATGAAAATAGAAAAGAAGGCCCAGCTCCTGAGGCACCAGTGAAACTTGGAATCCTGGTGACATGCTGTCTTAGTCATCTAGTGCTACCGTAACAGGAATATCAAAAGAAAGTGACATTAAGAAACAGAAGTTTATTCTGTCACAGTCTAGTAGGCTAGAAGTATAATTTCAGTGTGCCAGATCTAGAAGAGCGGTTTCTATATTTGTCAGGTCTGGAGAAAGATACTTGTTATCAAGACTATTCTGCCAAGTAGCTTCTCAACATAGGGACTCAGGGCCCAAAGAAGTGCTCTGCTCCTAGAACTGCTTTCTTAGCAACATGAGGTCCCCCTGTCTCTCTGCTTTCTTCTGTCTTTTGTATCTCAAAAGAGATAAAGCTAACCTTGTAGGTAGAGTCCTGCCTCTTTAGCATAATTGCCTGTAGTCTGACTCATTACTGTCATAGGTGTAGAATTTACAGTCGCAAGAATATTATATCAAATGACAAAATAGTGGGCAATACTGGAAACCATGACCTGGCCAAGGTGACACCCAGTTTAAAGGGACAGAATTCAATGTATAAAACCATTTCTGCACAAGGGAAGTGAAACTGTGGCATGTATTCATCAGGGTATTTTCATTTTTCTTCTGTGTTCATTGAGAATACCAAGAGTGCTGAACAGTAGATTTGTACCTTCAATCACAGGGGTCTGCCCAACCTGGTAATTACTGAGGAAGGGGGAGGAAGGAAAAGGGAATATGCTCAGTCTACTTCCACTCTTCCTTTTATTTTAAATTTTCTGTAGGTGAAGAAACTACAGACTACATCTGCAATGAAATTTAGTGATTGAATATGTCTTCTGTTTTCGTATTGTCTGTTTTTAAACTTACTCATTGACAGTGTTGGAACACCTCCAGGTACTGAGCTGTGACTTCTGTACTTCCAACCTGCTTCTGTGTGGAACTCAGGGTCTCTGAGGTAACCCTGACTCTGTCAGGACAATGCCAGTGAAAGAGCAGAGTCCTCTAAACAGGGATGACAAAGGCCAAGTCGGTTGTACCCCACTTGAGGCTGACATCAACGCTGGCCTGGGAGAATACAGAAGACAGGGCCAAGGGCCTCTGATGACTCACAGCCTCAGAGCGGGGAACTCCTAGGACCAAGCTCTCTGTCTCTAAGGTATACCCTGTCCTCTCACAGAATAAGGAGCAAACTTCCTATTCATGGTCTTAGGGATTGAGCTCCCCTGGCTGGAGTAAACTTGACCACCCACCTTGCTGCCTGCTCCCAATCGGTCTTCCTGGAACAGGTACTGCTGGACACAAGAATATCAAAAGGCCCCTAATTAACTCACAGATAGTAGGGGTAGGCAATCACACACCCTGGGTGTTGTCACCATACAGCAGAAAAGGGAGGGAGGCTGATACCCAACATGAACAGACAATAACCAGTTCAGGGAGAGTCACGAAACAGACTGGCAGACCTTGCCACCCTGAGAGGCCCCAGAAACTTCAGGAAGCAACCCTTTGTGTATGGACCCCAGTTCTCTACTCTGGAATTCCCCTCTCCCTCATCTAGGCAGAGGAGGGCTGGGGAGAGGCATGCCCCACTGTGGTATTACTGTGATAGTACTGATTGTTATGACCACAGCCTCACATCTCTTTGCAAAAAACCTATTACTTATGTCCTATGCCCCAAACTCTCTGCCAGGATCTGTGGGCCTGACAAGATTTTGAAACACACTGTGAATTGAATTGTGCCCCCAAATATAGGTTTCAGATCTTTACCCCTATACTACTAGTAGCTGCCGTCAAACTTGAGAGCAGGTTTTCTTTATTAGGCTAATGAGGTACTGTTAGTTTAGGACGTGTCTTGAATAAATCTTCTGTATTAAAGTAGCAGATTAAGTAAGCAAATAATTACTTAATAGTAGTCACATGCTCTACCAAGGAACATAGCCATAGACGCTGACAAGAGAGGACAATTCACCAAGGCAGAAAGAGAGAAGGCATCTTACTAGAGTCACAGTTCTGAATTCCTACTTCTAGTCTCCTGAACTGTGGGAAAACAAATTTCTGTTTGTTAAAGTCAACCACTTGTGGTATTTCCTTTATAGCATCACTAGATAAATAAGACAAACAGGGATACACCATCATGGATTGGAAATACCACAGCTGTGTGACCCACAGCCCAAACCAGCAAGTACAGTCATACAGTGATGGGATAGCTCTCTGCATGATCAGACTTCTCAAGGGTAACCACAGAGACCCTCCTGGGAAATGCACATGTTTCATGAAACAGATCGGCCAAATCCAACACCAGCTAAGCCTAATCTCACTGATAGTGAATACGTTCCTGCTTACCCTTCCACTCATCATTGCCATTGCCTGCTGGCTTAAATGGATAGTCCACAAAAGTCCCCCTCCTCACTAAAGTTGGTCAACATTATCAAGGCCACATCTCAGACACATCATTCTATATTTTTACTCCATTTCGGATAGAGGCTACAATAACGTTGGGCTACTCATGGTGCCCTGGTAATGCTGAGTCTTGTAGTCACTGGTCCTCTTGGTCATATTTCTCTGTTCTGTGCACCGTCATGCCTCTAACAACATCCTGGCACTCACAGGACCCGACATTACATGCCCATGCAGGTGGTGGACTGTGGTGAGAACTGATCTTTGCAGAATGTGAGGAGGGTGGGTGAGCACAAGTGGTTTCATTTTATAATCCTTTTTCCCAGTGGTAAGGCTGGGTATGTGGCTCTAGGACAGATTCCCAGTAGACGTTATTCAATGATGGGGTGTTCAGCAGGGTTCTGGGAACTAAGAAACCTCTGCCCACTGGCCCTCATCTATGAGGTGATGTCTACAGGGGCTTGTCAAGGAGAAAGGATAATGATCGCAGGATGCTGACAACTAGGTCCACGTAGCAAGAGCTTAATGTGGCCCTTTTTCCTGGGAAAAAGCCATACATAGATTCTAGACTAGATACAAGTTTTGTTAAGACATGGCCCTTACTCTACATACCATAGGAGCCAACCAAAGACCAGGTAATGGCCTTCTCTTTTACAGAGTCTCTCCCTGGCCAATGGCCATGTAGTCTTTCCTACATAATAACAGCTCACAGAAGAAAGATAATTTGGGGACCTCTCAAGCACAGACCACACCTGAGTGAGGAAAGTGGAGACACCCCACTATACACCTGCACCCATGAACACAGTGCCCATGAAGATGGGTTCTTCTCTACCTTGAAGATTGTAGTGTCACTGCAAACCCCTTTCCTGAGTCCAAAAGTCCAAGGATTGTGCCATGTTGCTTGCGTACTCTGTGTGCACAGAATATGACTGAGCAGAAACTGTGGTTTGGGGCACTAGTTGACTAGGCCAAGTGAGCCCTCCAATGAGTATGGAGTGGGGCATAAACCCATAAACTCAGGACATTTTGTCAAGGAAACCCCAATTATATAATTATCACAGTGACTGACTTTTCAGCAAAAATCCATTCCTCGTCTCCCAAATCACCAGAACCAGAGACAACATCCATTTCTCTACTTGTCAGCTTGGAGCTTCATCCCAGTCCTAGCCTGCACTCAGATTCTGTCCTGCGCTAGGGTACCAGCCACCAGGGAGCTAAGTATGTTCTGACCACAGGAAGTCACACAGACAAGAGACATCACCTGGGCACCCGCCCAATAGTCAAGCTCTCTGTGGCAGACATCCCATCCAGAGACCACTGATTCCTGTAGAGAAAGAAACAGTCACACGGAAACTGAAGCCTTGCTAGCAACCCTGTCTGACACCCCTGTGAAAGTACTTACTGTCCCCAATCTCCCCCAGTGGGCATGACTTCAGCCAAATTCACACCCCAGTGTGGAGGGGAATCAGTACCAGCTCTACCTGGGAACCTCTAGATGCTGTCAGAGGAACTTGTGCTGCAGTTAGACCAGCATTCAGTGCACAGAGGTTTGCTGAGAGAATATATCTGGCAAGGCTTCTTTTGGCAGAAACTGCCATCTAGCCTGTCATGGATATTAACCCACTTCAAGGTCATTAGGGTCTTCTCAGAAGTGAAGGTCAGTGCACTCTACAAAGAAGTGTCTTAAAGAGGTCATCTTTGGTGCTGTTGTGTTAGAAATCTGTCAGTGCCAAAGCTAAAGGGGTCCCAGAGCAACCCCTTCCAGAATTGGCCTTATAGTAGTCTTTCTTCAGGCATCTAGGCCAGGAACCAAGAGGGATCAGGTGGTACCAGAGCTCAAGTGTGTCCTGATGCAGTTCTTAAAACACAGCCAAGCACACACTCAGTAAGCCTCCCCTTTTCCTCCCACCCAGTACTACAAACCAGCCACCTGGAACCCACCTCTCTTCTTCTCCCTGCCATTGATGTCAGTGTGCACCAGGCCCTCACAGGTATCGTAGGTTGAATGGAGTTCCTATCAGGTTAAGAAAACTCCAAGCATCCTGAGTTACACCAGTGCAGCCAGACAACCATCATGGTGTCTCTTGTCTCCTGTGTCCCCATGCCCTAGTGCTGCCATCCTCACCCTTGGACATCCAGCAGTCCTGACAATCCAAGAACCTCCTTCTCCCACCCCAAGCCTTTAAGCAAGCCTAGAGCTTTGGTCAACGAATGAGATTTCCAGCTGGAACCTCTCTGCATCTTTGAATGCAGCTGCCTTCCCCAGCTACAGATCTAGGTCTTGTCACACAATATGCAGCTATGGTATATGACTATGTGGATGACTATGAAATATGAAAATTAAGCCTACAAACTTAATTATTTTAAGTGCTATACTTCATTTCTGAATATCACTGCAGTCTCCTTCAAAATACTCCCCTTGGGAAGATATGCACTGAGGCCAGCACCTAGTCCACCTTTCAAAGCAATGTTGAAACTCTTTCTGTGATGGCTATTGCACACAGTGGCATGGTAGCAAGTTTGTGAACTTAACTGTATAGTTGTCTGTGAAGAAGTTTTTAGCCAGTAAACAAATAACTGTATTGGAATACTCTCCCAACTTACCTGACCTAGCCCCCAGTGACTTTTTCCTTTACCAAAAGATAAATATTGAAAGGAAGCCATTTTGATGACGTTCAGGACTTCAGGGATAATGTGATGACAGCTCTGATGGCCATTCCAGAAAAAGACTTCCAAAATTTCTTTGAAGGGTGGACTAGTCACGGATGTCAGCGTGTAGATTCCTAAGGGGGCTATTTCAAAGGGGATCATAGTTATATTCAGTAATGAGGTATGTAGCACTTTTTCTAGGGTGAATTCACCAACTTAATTGACAGTCCTTGTATAATGATTTTGGTGACTACAGTGGCACCACCCATAGCAACAACCAACTGATCCACACAAGTCCCATTGCTTTCTAGACTGTGGAGTGTGTGGGGTGGGGGGGGAGTGTTATGCATGAGGTAGGGACCACAGTGAAGAAAACATTGGCCCAAGGACTGTCAAAGGGGCAGTAAAGGGCCTCATCTGGGATTAGCAAAGTTTGAGGGAGGCCTGGTTCTAAAGTCAGGCAAGTACACAGTTAAACTCTCATCCTCTGCCATCCTGATACACAGGGCCTCAGTCATCACTACCTAACCATGGGGAAAGTGAGTCACGTACAGAGTAGGGCCTGGCACAGGCTCACCTAGACTCCTTGGGAGAGGTTTGAGAGCCCCAGCTGCTGAACTAGGTAACTGACAATTACTACAGAGAAAGGACACTAAACCTTGAATCTGAAGATTATACCCAATTACCCAATAATTTCCAAATTGACCTTCACCAAGCCTCTTCACTCTTTCCCTGGGGATTTTCTTTTCCACATTTCTAGCTTTTTAGCCTCCCAGAGTCATCTTGCCCAGCCATCTGATGACCCTATGTGGCCCTACGGCCCTTGAAGAGAGAGACAATATTGTCTGGGACCCCATCGCTCTGGGTGATGGAGTAGAAATAATCACCACAGTGGCTGTATCCCTGATCAAAATCACCTGGCTGTCAGCAGCCCTGTACTTAGTTACCAATGGTTACCTCCTGGGGTACTCCTCAAGCTATTGGAGTTTGGAAGCATGAACCCCTCTCCATAACAAGGCTCCAGAGGCATAGCCACATGATTTTCAACAGCCTGTATCAGGATGGCAGAGGATTTTCTGTCCACTTAGGAAGCATCTGTGCAGAAATGGGCTCTAGCCATCTAACTCAGCCTGAAGAAAGTTACACTGAGACTACCAACTCACACTGATTCCCTCAGCTAGGAAGTCTTAAGCCACCCCTCCTTGGACTGTTTTGGCTTCTAGCCTGACCTCAAGGACACACTTGCTCCTGAGAAAGGGGAGGAACAGGTCCAGGGACACTGAAGCTATGACATTGCCCACTTCCTGGTGGTGGCCAGCATGATCTCCTGTGCAAGGCAGGATGTCCTTGCTAACTGAGCTTCAAATACCCCATACTCTACCCACTACCTCCTAACCCAGATGTGCCAGACCCTTCCACCTCTGCTCGGCCCCTTCAGGACGCACACTTAAAGCCCAGAGCTGTTAATGCCCCACTTTGCTTTGCCCTGGACAGTCCTCACAATAAAACTGCTGCCTACTGCCCACAGCCTAGTCTAGAGGCCACAAAATTGCAGAATGTAGCATAATGCAAGACTGCTCCAAACCAGGGTCACCATATCATGAGGTGCAGAGAGACTGTCTGGACCGTGATGGGTATTGGAGACTCCTGGTCTCTGGGTTGTCCTCTTTAAAGCCCAGTGCCTTTTTGGAAGTGTCCGCATGCACCCTTTTGCTTCCCCAGGAAACCCAGCCTTTACCTCTCCTACCTCCCCTCTGCTACCTCCCCTCTGCTGTCTTTTCCTCCTTCCCTCAAGGGAGAAACACCAGGAAACTATGCCAGATGGGGACACAGACACTTGATGTCAAGATCTTGTATGAGACTCTAATACTGTGATTGTATGGTTATAGTGATTACCACTGTGGCTGACTTCTCAACAAATATCAGCCAAGACACTTGTAAAGGCAGACAGTGGAAGAATTCATCTCTAACTCTCTCTCTATCCCTAAGCTTGGGGCCTCTCTTCTAACCATTTCTTCAACCCAAGACCTTGCTAGGACAACAGTAGACAGTGACATTTTTGGAAGGGAGGGGGCCCTGGCAGCTGGAAGAAGAAAGTGCTGCTGAGGATGTTCTTTTGCTGCACCTATTTAATTCTTAAACATACCCTTTTTGTTTCCCCTGGGGTTTTCAGGGACAGACAACAAGAATGACAAATTCATGCTCTGAGACGGGAAGCATTCTCTAGTGGGGTTACCTACACAGTGGCTCATGTCAGACAAAAGCCATTCAGTGTGTCCTCCCCTCATTTGGTACCCAAATAACGTGACTTCTGCAGTAGATAACTCTGGAACAGCAATGCGGAGGGCAAATGTGACCAGTAATTGAAGAGAGTAGGAAACCAGGTCACCCAGTCTAGACTCCAGTCACTGGACTGGGACCTAGATGACCACTCCATTGCAGACCCCACCCTCCCTCACCCAGGGGCAGATTCTAACCTATGCATGACTTTGGAGGCTTGGACTACTGAAAAACAGCCTTGAGTTGAGGGACACTCACCCAACTCTGTCAAGGCCAGAAAAGGCCAATGTTTGTTCACGAGGGCAGCCCTTCCCAGATCTAGCAGAATTTTCCAACTCCATGACACAGTGGTTATGACTAGGGCCACAGTGGGACACATCTCACATAAAAGTCATTCAGTGGTAGCCCTGACTGGAGCTGCTAGAAGGACAAAGTTGGTCGAGACAACTCTCCTTTCAAACCTGTGTGGCACCCTTGACTGAAAAGCAGAGAAAGTACAGAAGGATTCTCTAGTGCAATGTGTCAAGGCAAGTATAGTTAGGGGAAGGTCACATCAAAAATCGTACCCTAGCAGCCAGTGGAGGGTCAGAAATAAAAGCGGCAGTGCAAGAGCACTGAACCTGCCGGGTTCTGATCCTAACCCATCCCTAAAACCTCAGACCTTGAAAATGACTTGTTTCATGGTGAGAACTAGGAAACATGAGCCAGGGAAGATGTCCTGGTGAGTGGGTTGGGAGAGAAGAGCCAACTGAAGGGCTAGAGTTCAGCCAGGGTCATAGACCCTCTTCAGGTGGTTAGACAGGGCTGGCAGGGTAAAGGTGATGTTCAGCTGACAGGTTGGCATCTAGCAGAATGTAGCCCTTGCCAAGCCAGAGATGGGAAATAGAGGTTTGCTGTGAAGCCACAGCTGGGCCTCCCTGAGTAGTCTGGATAGGCGGTGAATCCTCCTTCACCAGGCAAGGATCCACATCCCTTCCACCTATTTGTCCTTCAGCCTACATTCAGCCTTGCTAAGCCCACTGCCATCAGCACCAGGGGGCAGACAATGCGGGAAGCTGGTCTCCATGGAGTTCACTGCAATCTGTACCTCTGAGAAGGTATCTGCCCCTGTTTTAGGGATGCCACACTGCTCAGTTAGGTTACAAGCTCTCCTTGATACATCAAGCCCATATTGGAGAAAGGGGAGGATAGGGCTACCCTGCTAGCCACATGTGTAATCACAAATCTGTTCCTCCTAGGTCATCATTCTGACCCACAGCCTGTCTTCTTCAACAGGATCTGGTGCCCACATAAAAGCAGCTGTCAGGGCATCATTAGTCTGCTGTATTTGCAGGGTCTCAATAATCCAGCATTAATCAAAAGGGATTGCGTTTATGGACACGCCAGCCGTACCACCAGGTAAGCCTTGGCCTTAGTTACTGAAAGGTTATACAGGCCTCTAGTCACATGGCTCTCCTTCAGGGACCGAGGGCTCAGCCAGGCCTGTTGTGCCTCTCGGCTAGTGAGGTGGCCACAACTCCAGGCCCCACACCCTTCATCCACCACACATAGGAAGCAGACAACCTATAAAACAACAAGGCCTCAGAAATCAACTTTAAGGAATGTTTGTCCCTTTGTACCCCTCCTTCAAGCCCTGCTGATCCCTAGACCTCCAACACCTTTGCTCTGCCTCACCTCAAGAAAGGTTAACTTCCTGTGTCTTCAACCCTTCTCATTAATTTACACATAGTACATAGAAATATTCAAATACTGCTTTTAACATTAAAATAGGATCATTCTGCATATTTCTCTGCAAC
This sequence comes from Heterohyrax brucei, assembly GCA_028571685.1. Taxonomy (NCBI): domain Eukaryota; kingdom Metazoa; phylum Chordata; class Mammalia; order Hyracoidea; family Procaviidae; genus Heterohyrax; species Heterohyrax brucei. The sequence continues at coordinate 32,093,115 of CM053161.1, forward strand.
TTGCCTCAACCCCCCTCAGTTAGCAATGTATTCCTTTATTTACTCCCATAATCACAATACTACATTCAGCAAATATACTAGCATCCCAGTGCATGACAGGCCCTGAGAGGCTAGGAGAGATGCATTCTTATCTCTGGGATTTACAGCCAGGTACAGAGGACCATCGCAGTAATGCTAACACGTGCACACACGCAGCGTGAGACCAGGAAGGAAGCTCATGGTGTCTTGGGAGTGGATCATCAAAATACATCTTTAGACATTTAGAAAAGTCAAAATCATTAAAATATGTCCTTGACCACAATGGAATTAAACTAGAAGTCAACAACAGAAAGAGAGTTGAGAAATATCAAAATCTTTGGAAATTAAACATACTTCTCAATAACACATGGGTGGAGAGAGAAGTCTGGAGAGAAATGTACTCTGAAGTACATGAAAATGAAAAGAGAAGTTATTGAAATGCACGGGATGTGATGCCACGGTTCACAGATTAAAGCCAACTGATACGAAGAGCCAATTTTTGAGACGGGGTGAAATGATTGGCAACAGTTTTAATTGTATCAGTATGTAAGGAGACAAGGGAAATAAATGCCTGTGAAAACCTGTCTCCTCATGTACAAGACTTTGAGAAGTTTTATGCTAAGTGGGAAAAGAGGAGTTAAATATATAAAATAAATTTCTGCAATAAAGTATGCAGATTGCAAAGGAATGAGGCTAAAAGTCAGCAAGGGTTGGACTCCTAGCTGCCAGGTTGAATCTGGCTGTATTGTACTGCTGATTGCAACACAGACCATCAGTTATTCATATGTAAGTGCTAATAGAAACTGAAGAAAATTAGAAAAGGTCCATGAGAGCCAAGGTACAACCCTGATTATACGCCACCTGAGTTTAGAGACCATCTCAAGAATACATTTGATACACTAAGCACTAATGACTAAAGACAAGACAAATTATGGAAAGACATCACACACTAAGAATGCAAGAGTTCATTATAAAGACAGGAAAAAATATATATCTATAAATAAAAGACCAAACTGAATGTCCGAAGAGACTCTGAAATTTGCCCTTGAATATCAAGTTGGTAAAGCAAAAGGAAATGGCGATGTAAATAAATGAAAAAGAGATTTCAAAGGCTGCTCAAAAAGACAAAGTTTTATAATGACATGTGCAAAGAAATGGAGACTGAAAATTGAAAGAGGAGCCCTATGGCTAGAGCTGGCTGGCAGGAGTTTCAGGTCATAGCCATACCTCTGGAGGTTGGCAAGCGGTGTGGAATGCAGCATTTCCTGGCCTGGTGATCCCAGCAGTGCAGCCTCTTGCCAACCTGGGGGTTGTGGGACCACAGGCACGGAGGCCAGGATGTAAATCCAAGATCCAGCTTCCCAAATGTGGCAGCTCTTAGCCACTGTCTGCTGCCTGGTGGTGCTGACCTGTGCTCAGAGCAAACTGTATTTCAAGCACCTGTCAGATGAGCTGGTTAACCATGTCAACAAACATAACACTACATGGCAGGTTTCACACAACTTCTACAATGTAGATATAAACTATGTGAAGAGACTCTGGAACGCTCTTGAATGGATCCAGTCGGCTCCAGCGAATTCACTTTACTGAGGAAATGGATCTGCCTGAAAACTCTGATGCCTGATAAAACTGGGCCAAACTGGCCAACGATCAAAGTTGCTGTGGCTGTCGCTGGGCATTTGGGGCTCTGGAGGCAATTTCCAAACAGATCTGCATTCACACCAATGGGAATGTCAACATGGAGGTGTTTGTAGAGGACTTGCTCACCTGCTGTCACATGGAGTGCAGATACAGCTGCAATGAGGACTTTCCCGCTGGGACCTAGAACTTCTGGACGAAGAAAGGCCTGGTTTCCTGTGATGTCTATGACTCCCAAATAGGCTGCAGACCCTACTCCAGCCCTCCATGTGAGCACCATGTCAATGACTCCCAGCCGCCATGTAAGAGAGAAGGAGGAGAGACTGCCAAATACTGCAAGATCTGTGAGCCTGGGGATTCTGCATCCTACAAAAAAGACAAGCACTACAGATACAGTGCCTGTGGTGTCGTTTCTGAGAAGATCATGACAGAGACCTACAAAAATTGCTCAGTAGAGGACGTCTTCTCTGTCTATCCAGACTTCATGTCACACAAATCTGAAGTGTACCAACATGTGACTGGAGAGAAGGTAAAAGGCCATGCCATCTGCATCCTGGGCTGGGGAGTGGAGAATGGGATCCCCTACTGGCTGATTGCCAACTCAGAACACTGAGTGGGGTGACATTGGCTTCTTTAAAATCCTCAGATGACAGGATCACTGTGGCATCAAATTAGAAATTGTAGCTGGAATCCCATGGAGTAACCAATACTGGAAAAAGATCTAGTTAGCTCTTACCTATCCAACCATCCCTTGGGGAGGTTCTCCCTAAATGTAGCCATCTGGGCTGGGTATGGGAGTATGGGAGGGGCAGTGGGAATGTCCTTTATTTAATTCAGATAAGATATAAGAAGTTTTAGACTATGGCTGGTAACCTCCAGGGTCTGAAGGACTGGACTGTGTGAAACCTTGTGATGTTTACTGGAATAGACAAAGCTATCTTCCATGGAAGACAAATCTAAATCCTGTCTATTTTCCAGCCTATTCAGTGGACTGATCTCACAATGTGAACAGATCATGTAAGCCACTGCCAAAAGCAAAGCAAGCCCATTTCCCGCAGACTAATACTATAGACAGTACGTGCTCCAGCTCCTGCTGCAACACCCTCACCACCAAGGCATTTTCAGGGAGCAAGACAGAATAAGGACACAAAGGGTTTGACTTCTGGTTTCCCAAAAGAATAGAAAGTGTAATTCTTAACAAGATTTAAATTTCCACACATAACCTGTAGCTCTAAGCAAATACTTTTTTAGAATAGGTTGAGAGGAGAGGTAGTGGGGGGAGCCATTTAAAGAAAGCTAAATTCTCCCAGGACCTCTGTATCTATTAAGCTTTGAAGTGTAGCAAACTTTCTCTGGTCTTTTCTGGGGCATTATTCTTCTTTAATAGAAATTTTGTTCTTAATGAACCTCAACTGATTATGCGAATGAATAGTTCTAAGTTAGAAGAGCTGCACTGCTTTTACAGACTGTCTCTCAATAGTGTGGCTGAAAACAAGATGGCCATGGGACTGACCTGCCCACCTGTAATACCACAGTGAAACTAGTCTGGGAGAAATCATCTTTGTTTTAAACCACTGCGTACTCTATCAACTTAACAATGAAGAGAGTATCTGAGCCAATAAAAGTTTTCTCCTTAAGAAAAAAAGAAAAGAAAACAGAAATAAAAAGAATATCAAAAGTTAAAAACATACTCTGCATTCCTCAAGCCAAAAGAACAGAAGAAAAATTCAAGACTCAAGTTGCAATACTGAAGGACCCTGCAGAAAAATAGGAAATGATTCAGGAAGCATCAAAAGCAGAAGGAAGGAACACACAGGCATTGTATCAAAAAGAATTGGTTGACATTCACCTATTTCAAGAGACAGCATATGATGAAGAACCAATGGTACTGAAGAAAGAGGACAAAGCTTCACGGGTGGCACTGGCAAAAATAAAGGCTTCAGCAGTTGATGGAATATCGTTTAAGACACTTCAACAAGTGGATGCAGCATGCTTGATCGTGTATGCTGAGTAATTTGGAAGACAGCTGCTTGGCCAACTGACTGAAAGAGATCTGTATTCATGCCTCTTTCCAAGAAAGGCGATTCAACCGAATGCAGGAACTACTGATTATTGCAACAAAGTACACAACAGCAAAAAGATGGAATCAACCCAGATGCCCAGCAACAGAGGAATATATAGGTAAACTATGGTATATACACTCATTGGAACACTATGCAATGATAAAGAACAATGATGATTTTAGGAAGCATCTCATAACCTGGTTTCAATTGGGGACATTATGTTGAGTGAAAGCAGTCAGCGAAAAAAGGACAAATATTACACGAGACCCCTAAAATAAGAACTTAAAAATGGACTCATGCATAGAAGAAAAGACTCCTTGATGGTTGCAAGTGTGGGGTATAGATTAGATCATAGAAATTTGGTTGGGTGAAATCTTTGACAGTGTACATTAGACAGAAGATCATTTTTAACTGAACTCCAACATAACGTGATTACTCCATCCATCTTAACCCAATATTGCAAGGACAGAGTAACTAGGCCAGGGGGCTAGGGATCATGCTCTCAGGGGAAATCGAGACCAAATGGCACAACTAGCATTTTGCTAGAGATTCTTCTACACCCCACAATGGTGAGTAGCATCTGGGGTCTTAAAAGCTGCCAAGCTGACATCTCAGGTGCACCAAATGGTCCCAACTCAGCAAGAATGGATGATCACCAGGGACCAAAATGACAAAGAGAACCCAGAAGACAGAGAGACCCACGTGAATGGGTGACTACACTGATATGTGACTGGAAGAACTGGATGTTGCCTGGCCACTACCAGAAATAGCTGTGATGGGGCTCCCAGAGTTGAGTCTCACTGGCAACACAAGAATAAAAAGGGGTGCACCCTGAGATCTGCACTAAAAGACCACAACTGATGGTCCAAGGCCCTCAGGGTTCCCCTGGGAGCATGGCCCTGACCCTGCTGCTGCCCTTGTCCATAAATCATAATAGAGGTCAACTCTTCCCACACGAGTGGATTGGACTAGGTGACACAGAGTGACCATATCATGTGTGCACTTCATAGTTCTGTGCATCTATAGGATGTCGTCTTGCTGACCTCTTACTGCAAGTGGGGGGCGGAAGGTGGAAAGGAGGGGACAGGAGATTGTTAGGAGAATATGACATGTATAGAATGAAAAGGAAGGGTGTTCTGTCACTGGACAGGGAGAGCAGTGAGAGAGGCATATAGGTAGGCATGCAAATTTATATGGGAATGTACATTTACACTCAGTCATAATAAATAAATAATAAATAAAGTATCGAACAATATCAACAATATCGTTACTACCACACAAGTAAACAATTTGCTAAAAATCATTCAAAAGCAGCTGCAGCAGTTTATTGACAGGGAACTGCCAGAAATTCTAGCTGGATGAAGAAGAGGACATGGTACCAGGGATATAACTGCTGATGTCAGATGCATCTTGACTGAAACTGGAGAAAACCAGAGAGATATTTACTTGTGTTTCATTGACTATGCAGAGGTATTTAACTGTGACGGTAATAACCAATCATGGATAACATTATGGAGAATGTGATTTCTAAAACACTTAACTGTGTACCTGAGGACAGTGCACTCAAGTCAAGAGGCAGTCCTTCAATAGAACAAGGGGAAACTGCACGATTTAAAATCAAGGAAGGTATGCATCAGGGTCCTATCCTTTCACCATAACTTTTCAATCAGTATGCCAAGCATATAATTTGAGAATATGAGCTATATGAAGAAGAGCCAGACATCAGGATTGAAGGAAAACTGATTAACAACCTGTGTTATGCAGATGATGCAATCTTCCTTGCTAAAAGTGAAGAGGATTTGAAACACTTAATAAAGAAGATCAGAGACCACAGTGTTCAGTATAGATTATACCTCAAAATCAACAAAACAAAAATCCTCGCAGCTGCACCAATATGCAACATGATGATGAATGGAGAAGTGATTGAGGTTGTCAAGAATTTAATTTTATTTGGATACATAATCAAGACCCGTAGAAGCAAGAGTCAAGAAATCAAAAAATGCATTGAATTAAGCAAATCTGCTACAAATGAATTCTTTAAAGTATTGAAAAGCAAAGAGGTCACCTTAAAGACTGAGGTGCTCCTGACCTAGGTCATGGTGTTTTTGATTGCATCTTGTGTGTGTAAAAACTGGACAATGAAAAGGAAGACAGAAGAATTGATGCCTTTGAACTGTGGTGTTGGGGAAGATTATTGAATATACCATGGACTACCAAGAGAATGAACACATCTGTCTTTGAAGAAGTAAAACCAGAGCACTCCTTAGAAAGAAGGGTTGAGAGGCTGTGTCTTATGCATTCTGAATATGTTGTCAAGAGGGATCAATCCTTGGAGAAGTACATCATGCTTGGTATAAATTAAAGGGTCAGCAGAAGATCCTCAACAAGATGGACTGACATAGAGGCTGCAACACTGGGCTCAAGCATTACAAAGATTGTGGGCATGGTCCAGGAACACTCACTGTTTCTTTCTGTGGTATATAGGGTCACTGTAAGAACTGAGTCAATGGTCCCTAACAATACCATATTCTAGTGACATACACTGTGTATCTTTAGTTTCTTGACACAAGTTTTTTCAGTTCCTAGCCAGGGTTCATTATAGGATGGAGTCATCTGGCAGTCACCCAGTCCTTTTGCCATGGTTCTAGGCAGCTGACCTGAAAAGTAACTTAAATAGGGAGATGAGAGGGTAAAGAGATATGGAGTCCAAGTCCATTTTTCTTTTGTATGGTCACAGTGATTGTGTTTCAAGCACGTTGACCATGTTCTGCCGCTATGGACTCAGACCAGTATTATTTGTTCTCTACAATGTGAAAGGATGTTAACCCCTGGTTAAAGTTCTAAACAAAAGTGAAATAAACAAAAAAGTTTAGAAGCAAAGGTAATGTTGCAGGTTGTATACAGGATATAGACTTTGATTTCATTCAGACTGTGTCAGAAGCAGCATAAGTAGTGCTTAGAGAGAGGTTTAAAGCCTTGAATGTATATATTAGAAAGGAAGAAAGACATAAAATCAATACTCTAAACTTCCATTTTAGGAAAACAGAAAAGGAAGGAAAAAATATATATGACAGAAGCAAAAGGAAGATTAATTAAAAAAAAAAAAGAAAAGGAATCAATGAAATTGAATATGGAAATTTAATAGAAAAAAATTACAGAAACCAAAAGTAAGTTATTTGAAGAGATGAGTAAAATTGATAAATTGCTGGCCAGGCTAACCAAGAAATGTGGAGAAATGAGAAAAGACACAAAACACTAATATTGAAAATGAAATTGGAGTCATCACTATTGATACCGTGGTGATTCAAAAGATGATATAGGGATATCATGAATAACTCTGTACCCCAAAATTTTATAAATTGATATGAAATGTAACAATTCCTTGAAAGAAAGAGTCTATTTTTCCATCCCCAGGCCTTGATACCAAGGGAATAAGAAACTGCAGATTTCATCCCAGTGCTCTAGTTTTCCAGTGGATAGTACAATAAAAGACACCTCTCCTCTCTACAGTTAGTCAGAACTATCAGGATCACAGCTGGCCATCTCAGACACACCACTGTACAATGCCACCCAGTTTTTGACAGAGGCAGCAGGAAGTTTGGGCTGATCCCAGTGCCCTGGTAATGCCTATCCCTGCAGTCATTGGGTCTCTTGGTCATATTTTCCTGTCTTATGCACTACCCTGCCTCAAATGACATCATGCACTGCATGTTACCCTGTGCTCAGCCAGGTGGTGGGCTATGTTGAAAAGTGATCCTTACAGTCTGTGAGGAGGGTAGGTGTGGATGAGTGGTTTAGTTTTAGAATAATTTCTCCCAGTGGAAGGAAGGGCTGGGTGGATGGCTCTAGGAGGAGCCCCAGGGGGGTGCCATTGAGTGGTGGGTTGTCTACTGGGTCCATAGGAACTAAGCAACCTCTGCTCATTGCATACTCCATGAGGTAGTGATTACAGGGCCTTATCTGGGGTATTGTCCAGGAGAAGTGGAAGTGTTAGCAGGACGCTGGACAACCAGGTCCAAGTAGTAGGGACCTGATTTAGCTTCTTTCCTTGGGACACATCATACAAGGCCCCTGGATCAGGTGGCACTTATGGGAGCAGCACTCCTCAATTGACCTTCCCTAGAAGTCAACCACAGACAACACTCACACTTTAGAAACAAAGGGCCTTCTAGTAATTGATAGCTCCCTTCCTGGTTGTATCCCTGGATACTGGTCAGCTTTTCCATCCTACATGAGAAAATAGACCCCGTGAAGAAGTCGGAACCACCACCCCCAACTCTTGGAAGTCCTCCTACCTTAACCTCACTCCAGTGAGGGATGTAGGGGCACCCCACTACATATCTGCATCCATGACCACAGACCCTGTGGTGTTGGGTCATTCCCTACTTTGCAGAATATAGTGTCACTTCATATCCCTTTCTGCTGGGCCACTCTGTTTGCCTGCCTTGTGTTCAGGGAAGATCACTGAGGAGAGATCTGGGGTCTGGGGCACTGTTTGCCTTGATCAAGTGAGCCCTCTTATGAGGTTTGAACAGGGATAGCCCATAAACTCAGAAATATTGCCAGCCAAGCCAAGTGTCCCCTCTTATTATGTAACTACTAGAGTGACAGACTTTTCAGCAGAACTCTGGTCCTCAGCTACCAGCCCACCATGGCCAATGTCAGCACCAGAACTAGTAACACCATCTATTAGCCTGTTAGCCAGGGGCTTCCCAGCCCAACTTGCACTCAGACCACAGCCTGCACTTGGACTCTATACACCGTGGAACTAAGCATGTTACAGCCACAGAAATACACACAGGACAGGAGACAGCAGCTTGCACCTCACCAATGGTCTTGATCCCCATAACTAATGCCCTAACCCAGAAACCACTGTAGCCCACAGAGCAAGATACAGACACAGGAAAGTTGTAGCCCTTCTAACAATCCTACACAACAGCCCTGGGGAAGCATGGTTCCCACTGTAACCCAGCAGACATGACTGCAGCCACATTCCCATACCAGCACTGAAAAACCAAGGCAGGTAAGGAGAGTCAGTGCCAGATCTGCCTGAGAACATCCAGATATTGACAGAGGAAAGGACACTATAGCTGGGCTGATACTGAGTGTACTGGAAGTCTCTGAGGGACCAAGTCAGGCTAGGCTCCTTTTGTCTCCACCCACCCTGATGTCACCAGAGACATCCCCAAGAGAAGGGTTCAAAAAGGTCATCTTTGGAAACACTGTGCTGGAAATCCACCAAGTCCCAGGGAAACAGGTCCAAGTAGCCCTTTCAGGAGCTGCCCTTTTAGGAATCCCCCCTCCACCTTTTAGGCCAGGAACTAGGTGGAGTCAGGTGGGACCCGAGCTCAGGTGGGTCTTGAAGCATTTCCTCTAACACATGCCAAGCACCCACCTTGGAGACCTTTCTGCTTTCTCCTAGCCCAGTGCCAGAGCCCTGCCACCTGAAATGCACTTCTCTTTTCTTCTCCTTGCCATCCATCCCAGCCCTCCCCAATCACCAGTAGGCAGCACAGGTCAGTTTGAGTTCCTATCACCCAACCTACAGCTGCTCTGGAAAACTCCCTGCATTCTGAGGTCTGCCAGCACAACCAGACAGCCATCCATGCTGTCTTTGGTTTCCTGCTCCCATAAGGCCTCTTACTGTCAGCTTCACCCTTGGAAATCCAGCAGTCCTGAAAACAGGAGAATCTCCTTCCCTCACCCAAAACCCACAAGCTAGCCAGTAGCTGTAGTCAGGACTGAGGCTGTCAGCATAGACGCTCTCTATTTCTGTGGATGCAGTAAGCCTAACCCAGCACCCAGTTCTTGTCATAGAGCAACGAGTTTGGGCAGATGACTAAGTGGGTGACAATGGTGATTATAGAGACCACAAGTGGTACCACCTATAGCAGCAACCACCTGCTCCACAGAGAACCCAGTGCCCCTAGAACAGAAGGGTAGGTAGGGGGCGGCTGTTGAAGGATGCATCTCTGAGAGTCTGGTCACCTAGGGATAGTTTTGTGTGTGTATGTGTGTGTGTGTGTGTTCGTGCATGTGTTTATAGATAAACATGACTGGGAGGAGCCTATACATATATACATGTATATATACACACACGTGTATATGTTTATACATATGTATGTACATATTTGGCTATTTATCTATGTGCATATGCATCTGTGTCTATATACACAAGTGTGTACATATATAAACATGTCTATACATATGTACATACATATACGTGTGTGCACGTGCACATGCTTTATTTGAGATTTTATAATCCAGGTCAATTTGTCATACAAAAACTTATGCAACATGCACTGCTATGTAGCTCTAGCAGTTCTTAGCTGCTCTCTCCACCTTGGGACAGGACCTTCCTCTTTTCTACCCTGTATTTCCAACATCCATTCAGCCAGCTCTTATCCCCCTCCACCCTCTCATCTCGCCTCTGGACAGCAGCCACCCAGCTACCCTCATGTGTATACCTGAAACAAGAAGTGCAACTCTTTGCCAGTATGATTTTAAACTTACAGTGTAATCCATCATCTAGCTCTTTTGCTCTCATGATGATTCAGTCTTTGGATTGTATGGTCTTTTCTGTCTCTTTGGCGCATATTTTCCTTATGTTTTTGATGTGTCTCATTCTCCTCTGCTCCATGTGTCTTGGGACCAGTTGATGTGACTTCCCAAGGGAAAGAACGGGTTTGCTTGGGCTGCGGACTACCAGTGATGAGCACATGCACCCAAAGATGGTCAAAGGGCAGTGAAGGGCCTTGTCTGGAACAAGGCAAAGGTTGAGGGAGGCCCAGAGCTAGAGTCATTCAAGTATACAATTAAACCTCATTCACTTCCAGCACAATCGGTAAGAGTTAAATCATTACTCCCTAACCATGATAAACTGAAGTATGAACAGTGAAGGGCCTGATGCAGGTTTGCACAGACTCCTAGGGAGGGATTTGAGATCGCTAGCTGCTGACACAGGCTGAAGGGACAATTCCTACAGGCAAAAGACATTAAACCATGAAACTCAAGATTGCTGTCAACAATTTCCTGGGAAGTCTCCATGAAGACTCCACTGCCTTACCCTGGGTCTGTCTTTCTCACACGCTGCTGCATCTCAGCTTCACAGAATCACGTGGCCCAATCCTCCGAGGCCATCTCTGATCCCAAAAACCTGCAAGGAGGTGTAATATTCTCTGGGCCACTTTCACCGTGGGTGGTAGAGTAGTGGTAATTACCACAGTGGCATGGTCCCTGCTCAGTGTCACCTGGTTCCCAGCTGCCTTATACATACTCAGGATTGGTCAGCTCATGGTCTCTTTCTTCCCAAATGTACTGGAAGTTGGAAGCCTGATCACCTCTCAGTAACAAGGCTCCAGGGGCACAGCCGCATGTTTGTCGGTAACAAAGACCCTCACATACTGCCCACCTAGGTTACACCAGTATGGGAGAGGGCTCTGACCATCTACCTCAGGCTGAGCATAGCTGCATCCAGACCCCCAGGTCCCTAGAACCCAATCTCCTCAGCACCATTCCTAACAATTCAAAGAAACCACATTGCTTCCCTTGGCTGCCAGTCTTAGCCCTCATTTCCCCGACCTTTCCTCAATGCTAGCCTAAACTCAGAGATACCCCTGCATCTGAGCAAGGGCAGGAGCAGGTCCTGGGCCTCTGGGCTGTGATACTGCTCGCTTCCTGGAGGTGGCCAACTTGAGTTCCTGTACAGGGAAGGGTGATGCCTTTCTAACTGTTACACAACCCTACTCCAGCCACCACCTCCTACCCTGAACCACCATACTCCCCTCACTGGCTCAGCCCCTGGAGAAACCTCACTGAACACTCAGAGCTGTTAGTGCCGCCAGACTCTGCTCTGCTCTAGATAGTCCATGCAATATAACTACTGTTGTCTAGACAGCATGAAAGGGCAGAATGAAGCTCTGTGTAAAGCTGCTCTACACCAGGGCGATCATGATCAACAAGGCACAGTGGAGTGCCTGGTTGGAGAGGGGTCCTGGAGCTGGATTTCCCCTTTCAAGCCCCAGTGCCTCTTACCAGAGTATCTCCCGAACATCCCTTCCCTTCCCCAGGGTACCTAACACTCTCATCTCTTTCCTCCTCTCTGCTGTCTTCCCCTCCTTCCCTCAAGGGAGATGAACCAGGAAACCAGGCAGGATGGCGACAGAGAGGCTGCACGCCCAAGATTTGGTATGAGGCTGTAATTCTGTGATAACTATGGTAGTGATTATTACCACTGTGCGTGAGTTCCCAGCAAATACCAGCCAAGACATCTGCAGGCGTATAGTTAAGAAAAACATAATCTGACTTCTCTTCTACCACCAGGGATGGGGTCCCATCTCCTCCACCCAGGACCTGGCCAGGGCAGCAGTAGAATGGCCTTGGCAAGGTGTGTTGTCAGTGTTCCTATCTCCTTAAGCCAGTCTTGTACACCTCCTTGTCTCTTCCCCTAGGGATTTCAAGGTATCTGAGAATGACAAATTCACACTCTGGGAAGTGGAACATTCTGAACAGGACACTCTTATAGTGTGACTATTTAGACAGTAGCTCAGGACAAAGCAAAAAAACCTTTTGTGTGGCCCCTGCTGCTCATTTGTTACCCCAAAGAACCAAGAACTGAGGTGGTAAACCCCTCTGGGACAGCACTGCAGAGGCCTAGAGTGTCCATTTACATTATGGAAAGGGATACTGGACCAGCCTGAACTGGGGTCTAGTCACAGGGCTGTGATGCAGATTGCCAGTCCTACAGGTCACACTCTACCTGTAGCCAGTGGCCAAGTCTAAACTGTGCACTGACTTTTGCAGAGTTGGACACCTGGAGAACAGTACAGAGCTGAGGGACCCACACAATCCTGACAAGGTCAGAAAAGGCTACTGTTTTCCCAGGAGGGCAGCTCTGGCCAGAACTTACAGAATTTGTGCAGGTCCATAACACAGTGGTTATGACTAGGGCCAGAGTTATACACGTCTCCCATAAAATTCACCAGTGGCCTCCATGATGAGAGAGGCTTGGAGCCAAGGCCACAGAGCTAGCCAAGGCCACTCCCCATGCAACACTTCCAGTTGCTCCTCCTTTCAGGGAAGCAGAAAGCTCACAGGGATTTTGTGTGCCTCGTTTCAAGGTGGGTATAGTGGGAGAAAGAATACATGAAAAAGTGTTATCACCGAATCCAGGGGAGGTCAGAAAGCGAAGCCCACACAAGTGCACTTACACTGCTGGGTTCTGTCGCTAACCAAACTCTAAAAGCTCAGATCCTGCCAGAGTCTTTGATTCATGGTGAAGACCACAAAGCATGTGCTAGATAGGAAGTTCTGATGAATCAACCGGAGGAGATGGGCCCACTATGGGATGGAGCTCAGCCAAGGTCATAGATCTCTTTCAGGTAATCAGGCAGGGCTAGCACAGTGAAGGGGAAGTTCAACTGAGAGGTAGACTTCCAGCATAGCATAGCCTTTTCCAAGTCAGAGATGGGAAACAGAAGTATGCTGTGAAGACTCAGCTAGGGCCCTCCCTGGGGAGTCCAGTAGGTGGTAGATTCTCCTTTACCAAGAAAGGACCCACACCCCTTCCAGCCTTGCAAAAGCTGATGCCTTCAGCACCAGGGGGAAGGTAGTGCTGGAAGCTGAGTTTCTGCAGAGATCCTACCGCAACCTGTACCCCTGAAAAGGTACCCATCTCTGTTTTCAGGCTGCCACAATACTCATTTAGGACGTAAGCTCCCCTCGGCACATGACTCCCACAGTGGAACAGGAAGTTCATCTGTCAGGGTGAGACAGATGTGTTTGATCACCTGCCTGTTTCTTCTGTTGCATCATTCCTGACCAGAAACTGCCTTCTGCAACAGGAGCTGGTGCCCCACACAAGAGGGATGCTGGGATCATCACATACCCAGCACCTTTGCAGGGTTCCAATGGGCAAGTTTCAGTCACAGGGGCTACAGGCTCTAAGCACCCTCTGGCCCACCTGCCTTTACCCCAAATGAGGTAAAAACAGGGCTCTAACCAGGGAGGGATTCCCTGTAGACATGGCAGAGCTAACAGAACCCTGGACAACCAGGTGCTTGCAGCCAAGGCCTGTTGTGGCCCCTTTCCTGGGAACAAGTCATACAGGGCCCCTGGATTAACCCTGGCTTCTATGAGCCCCGACTCCACTTGACCTCACCTGGAAGCCAACCGAGGGCTGTGCTCTGACTAAAGAAACAAAGAACTTCTGGTAGTAGCTGTCTCCCTTACAGTCAAGTCTCTCCCTGTCCACTGGTTACCTGATCCATCATTCATTATTCACTGACAGATTAAGCAGCAAAACCTCCCCCTCAGCACTTAGCCAACCATGACCATGGTTAGCACCATACCCAGGGACAGTATCCATCTACTGCTTAGTCAAGGCTTTCCTATCCACCCCATGTATGTATCCCAGACTGTACTCAGGCCCCAGTCACCCTGGATACCAACATGTGTATGGCCACACGTAGTCACACAAGACAGGGGACGACACTTGGAACCTCTCCCATGGTCAAGCTCCTCTTGGGCAGACACCTAACACACAGAGGCCATATGACCCACAGAGCCAGGTGCAGACACATAGAGGTTTCAGCCTCGTTAGTGACTTTATTCTACACCCCTGAGGAAGCACTGTTCCTACTCTCCCCCAGAGAATACGACCTCAGCCATGTCCCACCGTAACATGAAAGAACACAGCCTTGCAGAGGGGTCTAGGGAGGTAAGGTGAATTTCCAGTGCCAGTGCTGCCTGGGAGCCTCTGAAGGATGACAGAGGAAAGGAAGAAGGTGCAGCTAGGCTGATATTCACTGAGGGAGGGCATGGGTCAGGGCACCATTGGGCAAGAACTGACACCTAGCCTATTGTGGACATCCCCACACCTTAAAGATTCCAGAAGCTTCTTCCCAGAAGACGGGTAGTGTAACACTGCCCACACAGTGTCATCTCAAGTGAGGCCACTGTTAACGACAGTGTGCTGCAGTTCTGCAGACCCCCGGGAAAGGCGCTTCCACAGCGTCTCCTGCAGGAGCTGGCCCCATCGGTGTCGCTCCTGGGCCTTCTAGCCTGGGAAACAGGTGGAGTCTGGTGTTACCCGAGCTTACATGGATCTGGATACAGTTTTTCTAGCACACACCCAGCCCACACTCTGCAGGCCCTCCCTCTTCCTCTTAAGACAGTATCAGAGCCCTCCTACATAGACTCCACCCCCTTTTGTTCTCTCTGACATCCATAGGAGCCTGCCTCAGGTTCTTGCAGGCAATGCAGGACAGACAGAGTTCCTACCACCCCACCTGTGGTACCTCAGGAGGCCCCTCACCATCCCGAATTGGCCACCAGAGCGAGACCATCATCCATGGAGGCCCCATTCTCTTGTCAGCGCATCCCCCCTCATAGTCTGAGTCACACTGGAATGTGTAGCACCACTGACAGCTCGAGCACTGTCTTTTCCCACCCACACCCACATCCACAAGCTGTCCCTGCAGATGTGGGAAGAAGTCCAGTCTGGCTGTCTGAATACTCTATCTGAACACTGGCTATGTGTGTCTATGGATGCAGCCAAACTTCCCAGGGTCCAGATGCAGCTCTTGTCGCAGAGCATGGAGTTGCGGTAGATGCCTGATGCCTGTGTAAATAACTATCACAACTATGGAGACCACAGTGGCACCTCCCATAGCATTTCACAGAAGCACAGTCCCAGTGCCTCACAGACCCTGGGGTAAAGGAGGGGGAGAACATTTGGGAGCTGTCCCTCTGTGAGTCTGAGGGAATAGTTGTACTTGTGTAAGTATCCAGTGATGACAACATGGCCCTAAAGATGAACTAACTAAGGGGAAGTATAGCTTTGGCCTCAGAGTAGGCAAAGCCTGAAGCAGGCACAGAGCTGAGGTCAGGTATATACACAATTAAACCTTCATCCCTCTGCCACCCTGATTAATGAAGTTTTTGTCATCACCCCTTCAATGTGGGGAAACTGAAGCATAAGTGGGGAAGGGTCTGGGGCAGGCTGACCGAGACTCCTAGATAAGAAGCTGAGAGTCCCAGCTGCTGGCCCAGGCCATGAGACCATTCCCAGAAAGAAAGGACTCTGGGGCATGAGTCTAGAGTTGTGCCCCCACACTTTCCCATAGCCACTTTCCTTTAAGCCACTGCTCTCTTTCCCTGGGGATAATCTTCCCCTACACCACTAGTAGTTCAGCCTCCCAGAGATACCTCACCCAGCCCTCTGAGGCCCTCTGTGGCCCTCCAGTCCCTGCAGGGGCAGGCAATATTGTCTAGGTCCCTATCACAGTGGATGGTGGAGTAGTACTAGTGGTTACCACAGTGGCACGGCCCCTGTTCAAAACCTCTTGGATTCTGCCAACCTTACTGGTACTTACTCCAGGACACATCATGCTGTCCCCTAAGAGACCCTTGACTTTGGAAGCATAATCCTTTCATAATAAGGCTCAGGAGAGAGGGCCACATGCCTGTCCACTCAGCCTAGCCCACTGCCCAACTTGAAGCCACTCACATGGGAGCAGGTCCTGTCTATGCACCTCTGGCTGAGCTGAGGGGCACCCGGACCCCAGATCCACAGGCCCCAGATTGCCCAGTATCCCCTCTAATGTTTCAGAGGAACCACACCCTGCTTCCCTCAGCTGGGCAGTCTCAGGCCACCCTTCTCCTGGTCTGCACTGGCACCTTGACTAACCTCAGGGACCCTCTTGCCCCTGACTAAGGATAGGAACAAATCCAGAACTTTTGAGTCTGTGAGGCTACCCACTTCCTGATTTAGGCCAGTATGAGCTCCTGTGAAAGGAACAATGAGGCCTTGCTAACTGAGCCTCAGATGACCCTCCCTCACTCATCACCTCCCATCCTGAACCAGCGGACCCATGTCACTCCCACTGAATCCCCTGGGGCCTCAGAGCTCTCAGCATCCTCAGCTTCTGTACTGCTGTGGATAACCACACCCTCCCCTACACAACCACTGCCCATAGCCCAATCCAGA
Organism: Heterohyrax brucei; assembly: GCA_028571685.1. NCBI lineage: Eukaryota > Metazoa > Chordata > Mammalia > Hyracoidea > Procaviidae > Heterohyrax > Heterohyrax brucei. The sequence goes on from CM053161.1 coordinate 32,109,822, forward strand.
GGCCAAGGTGGACACAGGAAAACTAGTGCAAATGGGCAGGGTCACCACACCAGAAGATGCAGAGGACTTTCTGGGCAGATAAAGGTGTGGGAAACCACAGTGCTCCGAGTTGTCCCCTTTCAAGTCCCAGTATCCCTTACCAGAGTGTCCCAGTGAAACAATTCACTTCCCCAGGACACTAATCCCTTAGCTCTCCTTCCTCCCTATGCTCTCTTTTCTCCCCCTTCTTTCTTGGGAAAAGCACCAGGAAGCTATGCCACATGTGGGCGCAGAGGCTGGATTCCCTAGTTTGGGCATGGGGCACTAATGTTAGGATACTGCTGTGATGGTGATTACCACTGCGGCTTACTTCCCAGTAAAAAAAGTAGCCAAGACACCTGCAGGAGTAGACGGAGAAAAATGCACTCCCACCTCACTTCCTACCCCTAGGGGTGGGACCTGTTTCCAGGTCCCATCTCCTACACCCAGGGCCTGGCCAGGGCAGCAGTAGACAGAGATGCTAGTGGAGTACAGGGGCCCTGGAAGCTGGGGATGGGGGAAAAGCTTTGCTGAGGATGCTTGCATGCCACCCCCATACCATTCCCTCCCTGTCCTGTCTCTTCTCCTGAGGCTTGTGGGGCTACAGAGAATGAAAGATGCACACCGTGGGAAAGGAAAAGGGACATTCTGTGCAGGACTCTCTTACAGTGTGCTTACACCCTTAGTGATTCAGACCAGAATCAAAATTTTATCAAGGGGCTCCCTCATATGGTAGACAACACCACTAAGATCCAGGGGTCCAGACCTTTTGGGACAGTGCTGTTTAAGCTCAGGGTGCCCAGTGACAGTAAAGAGAGGGACACCAAGGCATCTTGACCTAGGATCCATTCAAAGTGCTGTGACCCAGAAGGCCACTCCACTGCAGCCCCTTATACCCGACAGTCAGTGACAGATTCTGACCAGTGTTTTTACTCTATAGATATGGACTTCTAAAGAATAGTCCAGGGCTGAGAGACATCCACCTAATCCTGCCAAGGCCAGAGAATAACACTGTTTCCCCAGGAGGGCAACTTTGGCCAAACTCAGTAGACTTTGTTCAGGGCCATTCTATTATAGTTAAAGATGGGGCCACAGTGACAAACCTCTCACATAAAAGTCACCCATTAGGCTCCATGACTGTAGAGACACAGAGCAGAAGTCATAGAGCTGGTCAAGACCACTTTGCTGGCTACTCTTTTTTGCATCCCTCCCTGCAAGGCAGCAGAATGTACAGTTACCATGGTGTAAGAGATTGTTCTCCAAATGTAACCTAGCAACCAGTGAAGAAATAAAAAGAGATGCCAGTGCAAGAGCACTGAGCCCTGTCTGACCCTGACAGTAATCTCACTGTAACAGCATAGACCCTGAGCCAAGCCAAGTGCCGTTGAGTCGGATCCGACTCGTGGCGACCCTAGGAGTGGGCTTCAACTCATAGTGAGGACAAGAAGTGTAATCTCTGAAGGAAATCCTGGTAAATGGATTACAGGATTGTAGACTGCCCACTCTGAGGCTGGAGCTCAATCAGAGAGTAACAGACTCTTCTCAGGCAGCCAGGCAGGGACAGCATTGTAAAGGTGAAGTTTAGCTGATAGGTGAATTTCCAACAGGATGTAGTCCTTGCCAATTTGGAGCTGGGAAGCCAGAGTGAGCTGGGGAGGCTCAGCTGGAGGTCTCTCCAAGGAAGCCAGCTAAATGATGGATCCTCCCATTCCAGGGAAGAGAAGTGTACCCCTTTCTCCTGTTTTTCCTTCAACCTGGCCGCAGTCCAGCCAAGCCCATTGTTCTCAGCACCAGAGGGACACTATGGTGGCAGCGACATCTCTGTGGAGTCCTCAACCCAGCCCTGAGTTCATGCTTCAGTCATCAGTCCCTAACCACAGGGAAAGTGAGGCATAACAAGAGATGGGCCTGGGACAGGCTCAACCAGACTTGTACGGAGGGAGTTGAGAACCTCAGCTGCTGATCTAGGTCACTGACAATTCCTAGAGAGAAAGGGCACTAAACCTTGAACCTGAAGATTGCATCCCCATAATTTCCCAGTCAACGTCCAATAAGCCCTTTCACTTTTTGCCTGCGATTTCCTTCTTCCACACCACTGACTTTTCAGCCTCCCATACATCTGGCCTACCTGTTTAATGGCCCTATGTGGCCCTACCGCCCTTGGGAGAGGGAATATTGTCTGGGTCCTCTCAATATGGGTGGTGGAGTAATAATTACCACAGTGGTGTTGTCCCAGCTCAAAATCACCTGGCTGTCAGCAGTCCTTTACATGTTTGTCACCAGTTGACTCATGGTGTCCTACCAATGGCACCGGAAGTTAGAAGCAGATCTCCTCTCAAACAACAGTGCTCTGGAGGCATAGCCACATGCCTGGGACCAGCACAGACCTTCATTCACTGCTCACCTGTGAGGAGATTCATGGTTGGGCTATGAGGAGACAGCTGTGCAGGAGAGGGCTCTGGCCATCTGCCTCAGGCTGAACGGAGCTGCAACCAGAACACAATGCTGAAGCACCATCCCGAATAGTTCAAAGAAATCAATCACACTGCTTCCCTCAGTTGGGAGGTCTCAAGCCACTGCTCCCTGGCCTGTACTAACCCCTAGCCTGACTTTAAGGATAAGCCCCAGAGCAAAGGCAGGAACAGATTGAGAAGCCTCTGAGACTGTGAGGCTGCCCTGGGGGTGACCGTCAGGAGCTTCTATGTAAGGAAGGGTAAGGCCTTAGTAACTGATCCTTGCCAAGTGCCAAGTGCCGTCGAGTCGGATCCGACTCAGCTGATCCTTAGACATCCCTTAATCCACCCACCACTTCTCATCCAGCACTGCCAATGCCTCCAGCTCTGCTCAGTCCCTTGAAGATGCACACTGAGAACTCAAAAGGTGTTAATGCCCCCAGTCTGCTCTGCCATGGACAGTCTCCCCAAATTAAACCACTGACCATAGCCCAATCCAGAGGCTACAAAATGGCAGCACGTAGCATAGTGCAAGACTGCTCCATACCAGGGTCATTATGCCAGAAGGGACAGAGAGGATTGTCTGGGCAGAGAGGAGTGTTGGAGACCCTCAGGCTCTGGGTTGTCCCCTTTAAAGTCCAATGCCTCTTTAGCAGAGTGTCACTATGCATCCTTTCACTTCCCCAGGGCACCAGCCCTCACATTTCCTACCTCCATTCTGCTGTCTTCTCCTTCCCTCAAGGGAGAAACACCAGGAAATCACACCAGATAGGGGTGCCGAGGCTGAACACCCAAGATTTTGTATGGGGCTGTAATGCTGTGATGGTATAGTAGTAATGCTTACTACCACTGTGACTGACTTCCCAGCAAATACCTGCCCAGACATTTGCTGGGGCAGACAGTGAAAGACTCCACACTAACTCCCTTCCTATCCCTAGGCTTGGGACTTGTGTTCAGGTCCTCTTTTCTCCACCCAGAACCTGGCTAGGACAGCAGCAGGCAGTGCTGCTGTTGGATGGGGGCGCTTGGGCAGCAGGGGAAGGAAGTTCTGCTGAGGGTGTCCCTTTGCTGCCCCTACTCCATTCCTGCACTCACCATTTTCTTTTGCCCCAGGTCTTCCAGGGTCCACAAAAAAAACAAACCCACACTCAGGGAAACGGAAAATTCTCTAGAGGACCCTCTCACAGAGGGGTTACCCTCACAGTGGCTCAACTCAGAGCCAAAAGCCCTTCAGGGCACCCTCCCTCATTTGGTAACCAAAACTGCCAGAATGCTTTGGAACAGCACATTGCAGACTCACAGGGCCCACTCATAGCAAAAAGAGGAACACTAGCCCACCTTGCCCTGGGTTCCAACTGCTGGACAACAGCCAGATGGCTACTCCATTGCAGCTCCCACCCTCCCTCAGCCAGTAGCACATTCCAACCAGTGAACAGACTCTGGAGACTTGGATTTGTGGAGAACAGCTCTGGGCTGATGGAAACCCACTCAGTCCTGTCAAAGCTACAAAAGGCCAGTGTTCGCTCAGGAGGCAGCTGTGGCCAGACGTAGCAGAATTTATGCAGGTCCATGACACAGGGATTGTGACTGGGCCCACAGTGACACACACCTCACATAAAAGTCCCCCAGTGGACCTGTGACTACAGAGGCTCAGAGCCAAGGGTAGAGCCAGTCAAGATCACTCTCCACAAGACCTTGCCTGGCGAATCTCCCTGCAGTGCAGCAAGAGGTACAGAGGGATTCTGTGCTGCCCTGTGTCAAGGCAGGTGTAGTGGCAGCTATCACTGTGTGAAAAACTGTGCCAAAAACTGTATCCCAGTAGCCAGGGGACAGTCGGGAAGAGAAGACAGCCAGAGCAGAAACTCTGAGCCATGTCTGTTTCTGACACTAACCCCAAACTGAAACACTGGGCCCTGCAAGGGGATTTTTTTTCATGGTAGGGACTAGGAAGCGTAACCTGGGAAAGAAGTCCTGGTGAGTGGATTAGGGCAAATATGCCTACTGTGGGGCTGGAGATCAGTTTCAAGGTCATAGACTCTTTTCAGGTAGTCAGACAAAGCTAGTACAGTAAAGGTTAAGTTCAGCTGATAGATAGACTTCCAACACAACACAGACTTTGCTCTGTCAGTTACAGGAAACAGCAGAGTGCTGGGGAGACTAAGATAGTGGCCTCCTCAGGGAGGTAGGTAGTGGCTTCTCCTGTGCCAGGAAAAGATCCCCAGCCCTTCCATATTTTTGTTGCTCAGTTTACCTGTAGCCTTACCAATTCTGCTGTCTTAAACACCTGGAGGGTAGGGGTATCATCATGGTAGCTAAATCTCTAGGGAGCCCTACTCCAGCCTTTATTCCTGAGTAGGTACGAATCCTGTTTTGGGGAATGCCACACCAATCAGTCAGAGCCCAGGCTCTCCTTGGTACATCAAGTCTGCAAAAAAGCAGCAACAGGTTGTTTTGGCTGGGTGGGACAGGTGGGACAGTTCCCATTTCCATATGTGATCACCAATCTCTTTCTCATCTGTCATCACTCTGGCCAAAAGTCTGTCAGTTAGAGCAGGAGCTCGTGTATCACATTGGAGCAGTTCTCAGGGAATTACTCACCCACCATCTTTCCAGGGTCCCAAAGAGCTAACTTCTGTCAAAGGGGTTGGAGGCCTGAAGACCTAAAAGCCCAGGCTTCAGGTCAGTCCTAGCCTTGACTGCTGAAGGGTTATTCAGGCCTACAGCCATTTAGCCTTCAATGGAAGCCTGGGTCTCAGCTAGAACTGTGGTGCTCCATGAGCAGTGAGGCAAACCCAATTCCAGGCCCTGTGCCCACTACCCTCCATACACAGGAAGCAGATAAGCTTTAGGTCATCTAGGCCTCATAAGTTAGCTGTAAGGCATCAGTTTTCCCTCCTACCCCTTTTTTCTGGCCCTGATGTAACCCACATCCCAAACTTTTCCTGCTCTACCTCTCAGTCAGAAACCTCAACTTCTATGGCTTTGGTTCTTTCTCCTCTGCTTACACAGTACATAGAGATTTTTATAATATTGCCTTTAACATAAAGACAGAAGTATCTTGTGTATTTATCTGCAACAGTTCCCTCCTCTACTCAACAGTGTATTTCTTTTTTTCACTCCTAAAGTCACAAAACGTCATTCATTTCGCAAAAAATCTACCACTGCTAGGGCATATCAGGCTCTGAGAGACCAAGACTCATGCATCCTGACCCCTGAGGCTACAGCCAGGTACAGGTATCATAGCATGCATGCAATGTGAGACCTGGAGGAAAGCTAACGGGGACTTGGGAGTGAATCATAAGGACATAAAACACATTTACAAGAATTAAAAGTAATACAGTATGTTCTAGACCATGCTGGAATTAAACTACAAGTCAGTAACTGCAAGATTTCAAAGTATTTGGAAATTAAAGAACATACTTTTCAATAACACATAGGACAAAAGAGAAGTCTGAAGAGAAATACAAAATTACTGTGAGCCAAATGAAAATGAAGATGACTTATAAGAACGTATGGAGTCCATCAAAAGCAGTGCTCTCAGAGAAGCTTATAGCACTGAATGAATACCTAAGAAAACAAAACAGATATAACATGAGTATTTGAAGCTTCTATTAAGAAAAATAGAGAACAATTAAATCTGATAAAATCAAAATAAAAATAAAAATAGAGCAAGCATCAATGAAATTGAAAATAAAAATTAAATATAAGAAAAAAAATTAATAATAAATAATAAATAAAAATCAGAAAATAAAATAAATTTCCTTGAGACAACAAATCAAAAAAAATAAAAATAAAAATAAATTTCCTTGAAATGATCAATAAAATGGAAAAAGTTCAAGCCAAGATAATGAAGAAATGAGAAGAGAAAACACAAATTAGTAACATTCAAAATGAAAAAGGAGTCATCACTACTGATCCTGTGGACATCAAGAGGGTAATAAGATGATATCATGAACAATACTGTATCCAAATATTTCATAACTTACATGAAATGTAGTAATTCCTTGAAGGACAGAAGGTTATGTGGCGTCCCATCCTCAAGAACTGGGTATTAAGGGCATGAGGGACATTCCAGGTTTAAACAAAGTTCCAGCTTTCAGCTACATCTTACTCCCTTAAGCAAACCAAAACCAAACCTGCTGCAATCAAGTTGATGCTAACTCATAGCAACTCTGTAGTACAGAGTAGAAGTGCTCCATAGGAGCTCCTGGTTGGTTTAGACTGCTGACTCCTTTTGTTTGCAGTTTTAACACTTAACCATTGTGCACTGTGCCACTACCATAATGGCCTAAAATCCGTTGATCCAAGAGGAACACAGACTACCAGATGGAAACAGCTCCAGACACCAAAGTTTTCTTGGAGCAGGAGGACCAAAGGCTGCAGAGACTCTGGCAGGCAAACTACCTCATAGTCTCAGGACCCCATGCAGGTATTTGTTCACTATGGAGCCCCTCCTAGGATACTGTAGTGTTACCACACTTACCAAAGCCCCAAACAGTAGCCCTTAAAAACAGCTGTGTCTTGGCTCTGCAAGGCCTGGTCACAGTCATCCCTCCTCATCTGAGCTCTATACTAAAACATCTGGAACTCTAAGAATCCCCTCTGCAGTGTATGAGCAAAGCTGTCCATCAGTAGGATTGTGTAGGGCATGCATCACCGCAACAATATTCTTATGGGGGTATCTTTGGATACCAGTGTCACAGAGCCTGCCCAAAGCTTCATCCAAGTTGGTGGTGCAGCACCCTGGAGTGCAACTTGGCACTGCCTACCAAATTTCACAGGGCACAACACTTTCAAAATGCCACCTACCTACTGATACTGGAGTTTGGAGACAACAGAACGCTAATGTCCTTCAGAGTGCAGCTGAAAAGGAAGCCCAGCTTCCGGGGCAGTAAGAGGCCTGCCAACCTGCTCTCCTAGTTATCTAGTACTGATACAATATAAATAACTCAGGTGGGTGGATTTAACAAACAGAAACTTATTCTCTCATAGTCTACTAAGCTGGAAGTCTAAAATAATGGTGTTAGGACTAATGGAAGATTTTCTCTTAGTGGTCACTAGAGAAAGTTTCTGGTCATCAATTTTCCTGTTGTTTAGCGTCTCGGCATGGGCAACAACAGTCTAAAGGGCATGCTCTGCTCTGGACTCTACTTTCTTGGTGGCTTGAGTCCCACCTTTCTGCTTATTTTGTTCTTTTATATCTCAAAATAGATTGACTCAAGATACAATATAACATTGTAAATTGAGTTCTGACTCATTAATATAACACCTCTAACTTGCTTCAATGATATCATATTGGTAGGATATACAATATGTAGGATAATTATATCAAATGTCTAAATGCAGGGGATCACACAGTACTTTGAATCATGGCCTAGCCAAGTTGACATTCATTTTAGAAGGGATACAGCGCAACCTGTGACACCAACTCTGCACAAGGCAGGTGGAAGTAAAGCTAGTATTTGCCAAGATATTTTGATCCTTCCAAGACTGTAGAATAGACCCAAGGGCAATGGGTTTGGTTTGGGTTTAAGTGTATGTACCGAGACCTCAGAGGGGCAACATGCACCACTGTGCTATTACTGTGATAGCACTGGTTGCTATGACCAGAGTCTTACAATGCCTTGCAAAAACCCATCCACTATGCTCTAGTCCCTCCCACCAGGTTCTGAAGGATGGAACAACATTTTGGAAGGTGTAGTAGATTGAAATCCATACCCTAAATATACATACTTTAATCCTAATCCCTAGATTTACATTACGAATCACATTTGGAATGCGTTTTCTTTGTTATGTTAATGAGACAGCAATAGCATCTGGTGTATCTTGAGTCAATTTCTTTCTAGATTAAAGGAACAAATTAAGCAAGCAAACAAGTACATTCCACAAGTCACATGCCATCTTCCTAGGAATTTAGGAAGAAGCTGAAAAGACAAAAGAGCCCCAGGGAAGAAAGAAAGTATTCCCCTTGAGACAGAGCTCTGAATTCAGAATTCTAGCCTCCCAAACTTTGAGAAAATCAATTCTATTTATTGAAGTCATCCATTTGTGGTATTTCTGTATGATGCCAGTAGATAACTAAGAAAAACTGGGATAAATCACCGTGGATTGGGGGAACCACAACCATGGGTCCCATGACCTAAACTAGCAAGTACAGTATCACAGTGGTGATACGCCTCTCTGGACCACCAAACTCCTTGTGGGTCAAAAAAAGACACCCCTCCAGGTAATTTCACAAGCTTTATGTAAAGATGGGACAAATCCAAATCCAACTCATGCTAATCTAGCTCATAGTGTATACATTTCTTCTAACCCTCTCACTCCCTGTCATTGCCATTATGTACTGGCTTCCAGTCAATGGTCCACAAATACCCACCCACCTAACTAGGGTTGGATTGATGGTGGCCAGTTAGGGCCAATACTGGACATCTCAGACACACTACTCTACCATGCCACTCCATTTTGGACTTTGACAGCAGGAAGGCTGGGCTACCCCTAGTACCCTGGTACAGCACAGCTCTGCAGTCACTCGGTCTCTTGGTCTTATTTCCCACTTCTCTGCACCACACTCAAACAACACACTTCAGCCTGAGCTACACTCAACTCCATGCTCAGCCAGGTAGCAGGCTGCAACCTGTGAGGAGGGTAGGTGAGGGTGAGTGGTTTCTTATTAGAACTCTTTCTTCCAGTGGAGAGGCTGGGTAGGTGGCTCTAGAAGAGGCTGCAAGTAGCTGCCATTCAGCAGTGAGGTGTCCATGTGTCCCATGGACACTAAGAAGCCACACCCAATTGGCCCCAATCTGAAGCGGTATCTAGAGGGCCATATCCAAGAGGTTGCTCAACAGAAGTGATAGTGAAGGCAGGATACTGGACAACCAGAGCTAAGCACCAAGAGCTTAATGTGGCCCCTTTCTTGGGAACAAGTCTTGCAGGGCCCCTGGACAAGATAAGCCTTCTATGAGCCATGCCTCTCACTCAGCCTCCCCTAGGAACCAACCAAGGATCATGGTCACATTTCAGAAATAAAGAACATTCTGGAAATGGCTATCTCTCTTCCTGAGTCTGTCCCTTGGCACTGGTCAGCTCTTCCATCTTGCGTGATAACGGTCCACACGAAAAAGATTTTCATAGCAGCTCCCTTATATAAACCACTCTCCCCAACACATGCTGCTTCCATGCAGCCATGATCACAGTCCCAGTGTACTTGGGTTCCCCTATACATTACAGAATGTACTGTCACCACAAACACCTTTCGTGGGGCCAGGAGCCCAGAGACTGTTCCAGGTTACTTGCCTGTTCTGTATACAGACAGTACCACCAGCAGAGATTTTCAGTCCAGGGCACTGGTTGTCCGGGCTAAGTGAGCCCTCCTGTGAGTATGGAGCAGGACAAGGGCTCAAAAACTCACCACTTTTTGTCAAAGATCCACCCATTTTGTAACTCTAACACAGAGACAGACTACTCAACAAAAATCCATCCCACAGCTCTGAAGCACCATGGCCTGTGTCAGTACCAGAATCAGGGACAGCCTCCATCCACCTGTTAGCCTGATGCTTCCCAGCCCAGCCTGCACTCAGACCCCAGCAATGCTGGGGCTAAGAATACTCTGGTCACAAATCACGCAAGACAGAAGATGCCACTGGCACCTCACAGCAGATACTAGTATCCAGAGACCACTGTTGCCCACAAAACAAGCCACAGGCACAGGGAAGCCACAGCTTTGCTCGTAACCCTACCTAGCACCCCTGAGGAAGTACTGTTCACACTGTCTACCAGTGGGTATGACTCGACCCACTCTCGCACCCCAACATGGAAGAACCCTGGAAGCTAAGGGGAGTCAGTGCCACCTCTGCCTGGGAACCTACAGATGCTGACAGAGAGATGAAGGTTGTAGCTGGGCCAGTATTCAGGGCAGAGAAGTTTGATGGGGGAGCATGCCGAGCAACCTTCCTTTGGGAAGGAACTGATCCCCAGCCTGTCATGGACACCTACCCACTTTAGGTCACTAGGGTCTTCTCTCTGGAAGAATGGAAGTTCAGTGCTCCGTGTACAAAAGTGTCTGAAAGGATCATTTTCAGAGACTCTGTGTTGGAAATCTGCCAATGCCCAGGGAATGGAATCCCAGTGTAACTCTTCTAGGAGGTAGCCATATATGATCCTTCCTCAACCTTCTACTCCAGGAACCAGGTGGAGTCAGGAAGGACCAGAGCTCAGATGGGTCCTGAGGCAGCTCCTCTAACAGATACCAAGCACATACTCTGCAGGCCTTCCGTCTTCCTCCCAGCTTAGAACCACAACACCATCCTCTGGCATCTTTCTTTGTTTTATCCTCCTTGCCCTCCACACCAGCCTACCTGAGGCCCCCACAGGCAGCACTGGCCAATTTCTACCACCCAGCCTATGACCCCTCTGGAAAACCACCAGCATCCTGAGGTCAGCCAGTACAGCCAGAAAACCATCAATGGGGTTTCCCGTCTCCTGGTCCTCCATGCACCCTCATTGTCAGTCTTACCCTTGGACACCAAGCAGTCCTGATATCCCCCAAACCTCCTTCCCCATCACCTATGATCAAGCTAGTCTGTAGCTATGGTAAACCTTTACCTGGATCCTCTCTGCTTCTGGGCATACTGCCAACCTGCTCAGCTGCAGCCCCAGTTCCTGTCACAGAGTGTAGAACAGTGGTATACAACTATGAAGACGACTAAGATGATTATGATGACCACAGTGGTACCACCCATAGAAGCAAACACATGTTCCAAACAAGCCCCAGAGCCTGCTAGACCACGGAGTGGAAGGGCAGAGCAGCTGGAGGGTACATCTCTGAGAGTCTGATCATCTGAAGGAAGGAATAGTTATACTTGGGGTGGTGACCACAGTGATCACCATATGGGCTCAAGGATGGCAAAAGAGGCAGGGAAGGTCCTGGTATGCAACTAGACGGAGGCTGAGGGAGGCCCAGTGTTGGAGTCAAGCATGAACACAGACCTTCATCCTCTGCTAGTCCCAGTCCTTAATCATCACTCCCTAACCATGGGGAAACTGAGGCATGAGAAGTGAAGGGCCTGGGACAGGCTCACCTAGACTCCTAGGAAGAGCGTTAAAAGTCCCAGCTTCTAACTCAGGCCACTGACAACTGCTAGAGACAAAGGACACCATCATGGATTGAACTGTGTTCCCTAAAAAATCTGTGTCACAGTTTGGTTAAGGCTTCCTTCCTGGTATTGAGTGATGTTCCTCCATGTTGGAATTCCTGCCTCTATGACGTTAATGAGGGAGGAGGTTGACAGTTGTGCTAGTGGAGTAGAACTCAACGTACAAGATTCTTTTGTGCCTTGAGGAAACCTCTCGGGATGAAAAGAAAGGAAGACAAACTGAGATTTAGGGACCTCATACAACTGAGGAAAAAAGCAGAGTCTGGAACTAAGTGGGTACTTTGGAAAGGACTGGGATCCCTGCTTCTCAGGAGTTTCCAATCCAGGGGAAGACTGACGACAAGGACCTTTCTCCAAGGTCAGCAGAGAAAGCCTTCGCCTGGGGTTGACATTCTGAATTTGGTTTTTTGGCTTACTGGACTGTAACAAATAAAGTTTCTCTTTTTAAAGCCATCCACTTGTGGTATTTCTGCTAAAGCAGCACTAGATGACTAAAACACACACCAAGCCATGAGTCTGGAGATTGTGCCCCCAAATTTCCCAGATGATTTTCAACAGGCCCCAACTCTTACCCTGGGAATAACTTTTCCCTACTCAACTGGCAGCTCAGCCTCCTGGAGGCATTTTGCCCAGTCTTCTGAGGCTATCTGTGTCATTGCAGCACCAGAAGGGAGAGGCAATATTGTCTGAGTCCCTGTCACTGTGGGTGGTAGAATAATAGTAAGTATCACAGTGGCATGTCCTCTGCTCAAAATCACCTGGCTCCTAGTGGCCTCATGCATGATAAGGACTGGTCACGTCATGATTTCTTTGCAAAGACACTGGAGGTTGGAAGCATGATCCCCTCTCCGTACAAGGGCTCAAGTGGCATAGCCACATGTCTATCAATAGCAAAGACCCTCACTCACTGCTCACGTAGGAGGCAAACATGCAGGAGACAGCTTTGGTTGTCTACCTCAGGCTGAGCAGAACTGTAATCAGACCCCCAGGTTCCCCGGCCTCAACTTCTCCAGCGCTATTCCTAATAGTTCAAAGAAACCACACACTGTTTCCCTTAGTGGAAGAGTCTCAGGACACCCTTCCTCTGGCTTGCACTGGCTCCTAACCTGATATGAAGGAATCTCTTGCAACTAAGGACAGGAATAGGTTCAGGGCCTCTGAGTCTGTAAAGCTGCCTACCTCCTGGTGGTGGCCACTATGAGCTCCTGTGCAAGGAAGGGTGAGACTTTGCTGCCTGAGCCTCAAATAGTCTGCCCCACTGGCCGTCTCCCACTCTGAATCACTGAACTTCCACCTGCTAACTTTCTGGAGCACTCACACTGAGAGATCAGAGTTCTTAGTGCCCCCAAACTCTGATGCTCTCTATACAAGTTTCCTTAGTACTATCACAGTCTTCAGCTCAGTCCAGAGCCCAGTCCAGAAGTCAAAGGAGGGCAGATTGCAGCCTTGTGCAAGTCTGTTCCATATCAAGGCTGCCATACCAGATGGGGTAGAGATGACCGGTTGGGCAGAGAGGGGTGTTGGAGACTCCCAGGCTCTGGATGGTCCCCTTTAACCACAATGCCTCTTACTGAACAGAGTGGTCCCATGCATCCCTTCAATTCCCCAGGGCATCCAGCTCTCATCATTTCTACCTTCATGCTGCTGTTTTCTCCTCCTTCTCTCAAGGGAGAAGCACCAGGAAACTCTGCCAGATGGGAGCACAGAGGCCAGATGCCCAAGATTTTGTATAAGGCTCTAATACTGTGTTACTACGATAGTAGTACTGGTTATTACCACTGTGACTGACTCCCCAGCAAATACCAGCCAAGACACTAGCAGGAACAGGCAGTGAAAGAAACCATACCAGGCTTACAGACTATCTTGAGGTCCCATTTCCTCCACCCAGCTCCTGGCTAGGTCAGCAGTAGACAGGGATGCATTCAGCAGAGGGGCCCTGAGAGCTGGGGAAAAAAGGCTCTAAGGAGTTCCTTTTCACCCTTATTTCAATCCTACAACCCACTTGTTACAACCCTTGGTGCTCTGAATGGCCCTGAGAATGATGAAGCCACACTATGGAAAGAGGATATTCTGCATAGAACCTCTTACAGTGGGGATATCCCAGAGTGGTCAGGTCAGAGCCAACAGTCCTTCAGGCAAGGCATGGAGAGCCAGATCTTCAGATCAGCACTACAGAGGTCTAGAGTGCCCAGTAACTGCAGAGAGGGACACCAGGCTACCCTGGCCTGGGCTTCAATCATGGGGCTGTGGCCAAGATGGCCATTCCACTGCAGCTTCCATTCTCCCTCAGCCAGTGGCAGATTCTGACCTTTGCATTGACTTTGGAGATTTAGACTTCTGGAGAACAAGAGAGGGCTGAGGAATACCCACCCAACTCTGCTGAGGTCAGAAAAAGGCAATGTTTGCTCAGGTAGACAGCACTAGCCAGACCTAGTAAGATCTATGCAAGTGGTTATGACTGGGCCACAGTGACACACATTGTCTTAGCTATCTGGTGATCCTATAACAGAAACATCACCTGTGGATTACTTTAACAAAGAGAAATTTCATTCTGCTACACATCAGTAAGCTAGAAGTCCAAATTCAGAGCGTCAGCTGCAGAGGAAGGCTCTCTTTATTAGCTATGGAGAAAAGTCCTTGTCATGATTCTTCTCCTGGACTGGGAGCTTTAGAGACATAGGAATATCTGATCCTTTCCAAAGGACCATGATGCTGTCATGGACTGAATTGTGTCCCCCCAAAATAGATGTAGCCATGTGATCATGATTCCCTGTATTCTACAATTGTCCTCCATTTTGTGATTTTCTTGTGCTGTATGTTAAAGGATTAGGGTGGGACAATAAATTCCTTCAGAAGATCACTTCCATTCTCTGATGTAAAGGGAGTTTCCCCGGAGTGTATCTTGTCCCACCTTTAATCCTCACATCCTACATGAGATAAAAGGAAAGGGAGGAAGGCAGAGAATGAGGAATCTCACACTGTCAAGAAAGTAGCACCGGAAGAAGAGCACATCCTTCAGACCTGTGGTTCCTGCTCCAAGCTGCTCCCTGGGCAAAGGCTGATACAATACTGAACTTTCATCCCGAGCCAATTAAGGGGAAGGTCTTCCCCTAGAGCAGACATTTTGAATTTGGACTTGTAGCCTGCTGGACTGTGTAAGAATAAACTTTCCTTTGTTAAAGCCATCTACTTGGTGGTATTTCTGTTAGAGCAGCGCTAGCTTACTAAAATAGATGCTCTCTGCTCCTCTTTTGGTATTGCTTCTTGGTGGTATGACATTGCCAACTCTAGGCTTGCTTCCTTTTCCTTGGTATAACAAACAATTGTCTCCAGGCACAATCTTACACACTGAGTCCTGCCCTACCAATACAACTTCTGCCCATCCTTTGTATTAACAATCATGGAGGCAGAATTTACAACATAAAGGAACATCACATAATACAGTGAATCATGGCCTAGTCAAACGATTACACACATATTTGGGGGGTACACTTTCCAATCCATGACACTTCACACACAAAATTCAGCCAGTATCCTCTGTGACTAGAGGGACTCAGTGGCAAGGCCATGGAGCTGGCCCCATGTAACTCTGCCTGGTGCCCCTTTTTTCAGGGCTGCAGAAGTTACAGTGTTGCTGCTATTTCACAGTGGGTATAGTTGGAGAAAAGACACATCAAAAATTGTATCCCAGAAGCCAGTGGAGGGTCATTGAGGCCAGTGGAAGAGCACTTGCCCAGTCAGGTTCTGACACTAACCAAACCATAAAAGTCCAAACTCTGCCTTGAGGTTGGATTCATGGTGAGGACTAAGAAACACGAACTAGGTAGGATGTCCTGATGAGATAATTGGGGTAGAAGTGCTTACTACAGGATGTAGATCAGCCAAGGTCATAGACACCTTTCAGATAGACAGGGCTAGCTCAGTGAAGGTGAAGTTCAGCTGATAGGTACAGTTTAAGCAGAATATAGCCCTATCTAAGTCAAAGAAGGTAAATAGAAGTGTGCTGTAAAAACTGAGCTACAGACTTCTCTGGGAAGCCTAGGTAGGCCATACATAGATCCTTCTACACCGGGACAGTATTCACAGCCTTTGCATCTATTTGTCCTTTAGCCTACACGCATCCGAACCAAGCATATTACCCTCAGCACCAAGGGGAGATTACACTGGAAACCACTTCACTGGGGAGCTTCCTCTAGCCTGTAGCCCTGAGTAGGTACCTGACCCTGCTTTGGAATGTCACAGCACTCAGTTGTGGCCCAAGCTCCCTTTGGTATATCAAATCTACAGTGGAGCAAAGGAGGTTCCTCTGGCTGAGTAGGAAGGGGCCCAGGTCACTCTTCATGCTACTGCCATGTGTGATCTCCAACCTGTTTTTCTTGTTTTATTGTTTGACCAGAGCCTGCACTCAGCAACAGAAGCTAGTGTCCCTCACAAGAGACATTAGGGCATCACTCATCCACCGTCTTTCCGTGATATCAACAGGCAAAATCCAGTCAAAGGGGACGGAGGCTGTGTACCTGACAGCCTGGGTTCCAGTTTAGATTTGGCCTTGGTCACTGCAGGGTTATACTGGCTTCTAGCCAAATAATCCTAATTGGGACTTCTGGGGCAGTGAGCCAGCCCTAACTCAAGGTCCTTTAGAAAGGACCAAACTAGATGTCAGAAGAGACTCTGAAACTTGCTCTTGAATGTCAAGTAGCTACAGCAAGAGGAAGAAGTGACAAAGTAAAAGAATTGAACAGAAGAGTGCAAGAGGCCATTTGAAAAGTATCATACTACTATGTGCAAAGAGCTGTAGACAGCAAACCAAAAGGAAGAATGCACTACACATTTCCCAAGCCAAAAGAAGAATAATTTAGGCCTTGAGTTGCAGAACTTCAGTATTTTGTGGAGAAAATACTTGTGTTAAATGATGGAAGAAGCATCAAAAGAAGAAAGTAGGAATACAAGGTCATTATACCAAAAAGAATTGGTCAATGTTCAACTGATTCAGGAGATATTATATGATCAGCAACCAATGGCACTGAAGGAAGAAGTTCAAGCTGTGTTGAAAACATCAGTGAAAAACAAGGTTCTAGAAATTGGTAGAATATCATTTGAGACACATCAATAAATGGATGTAGCACTAGAAGTACTCATTTGTCCCTGCCAAGAAATCTAGAAGACAACTACCTGGACAACTGACTGTAGGAGATCTGTATTCACACCTCTTCCAAGAAATGTGATCCAAACAGATGCATAAATTACTCAAAAATATCATTAATAGCACACAAGTAAAGTTTTGTTGAAGATCATTCAAAAGAAGCTGGAGCAGTATATTGACAGGCAACTGCCAGAAAGTCAAGACAGATTCAAAAGATAACACACAACCAGTGATGCCATTGCTGATAGTAGATGCATTTTAGCTGAAAACACAGAAACCAGAAAGATGTTTAATTGTCTTTCACAGACCATGCAAAAGAATTTGGTTGTATGGATCATAAAAAATTACGGTTAACAATGCAGAGAATGGGAATTCCAAAACAATTGGGTTCATGAGGAATCTGTACATGGGTCAAGTGGCAGTGGTTCAACAGAACAAGGGGCACGGCATGATTTAAAATCAGGAAAGATATGTACCAGGGTTGTATCCTTTCACCATACCTTTTCTATCTGTATACCAAAGAAATAACCTGAGAAGCTAGACTATATGAAGAAGAATAGGGCACCAGAATTGGAGAAAGAATCATTAATAATGCTTTGCAGATGACATATCCTTGCCTACTAAAAGTGAAGAAGACTTGAAACACTTACTGGTGAAGAATAGCTTTCAGTTGTGGATTATACCTCAATACCAGGAAAACACAAAATTCTCACAACCAGGCTTCTAAGTAACATGATGGCCAATGGAGAATTTGAGATTGTCAAGGATTTTGTTTCATTTATATCCACAACCAACACCCATAGAAGCAGCAATCAAGAAAACAAAATACACATAGAATTGGGCAATTTTCTGTAAAAGATCACTTTAAAGTGTTGAAAAACAAAGATGTCACCTTGGAGACAAAAATTCTCCTGACCCAAGCCATGGTGTCTTCTATATGTTTTCACATGTGTGTGAAACCTGGACAACAAATAATGAAGGCAGAAGAAGAAATAATGCCTTTTAATTGTGGTGTTGAAAAAGAATACTGAATACACCATGCACTGCCAAAAGAATGAACAGATCTGGAGGCGTAGCTAACATGGCAGAATAGCCAGGGCCATCTTCTGATTTCTCTAACAACAAGGACTCAGAAAAACAATTTAACTTTCTAAGATATCCTAGAATCCTTGAACACAGTGGCAGGGATAAGCTGGCAGAATGAGCTGGCTGATAAAAGAGGTGAAAGTGAGTGCAGAGTTGCCTAAAAAGATCTCTTGGAATCTGCACTCTGAAGCAGGTTCCTCTACACCAGTACCATTAGCACTGCCACGTTTGTAGAGCCTGTTTCTCAGCAGAAAAGCTGAACTTCAGGAAAACACACTTACAGAATTACAGCATTCTTCCATTAGAAAGCTAAAAGATAAGCAAATGCACATTCATGTGGCTCAAAACTCTTTCTTTGGGGCACATAATCTCTTCCCAGTGTCTGCTATTTTCTTTATCTGTGCTGTGCAGAGCACCAGATTCTGACAGTGTACATGAACCAGTGTAACTGAGCCAGAAACTCAGAGCAGAAAGATACCATTTCTCCAGGCTCAAGTTGGCTGGCTACTTTTATTTCTAGTGTGTGATCCCTCCCTAAGCACATGGGTGCTGGAATTTTGCCTTTCATAGAGCACAGCTATCAACCTGAGTCTGCACTAATTGACATTTCACCACAGACTCTGCATACTTGAGGCCAACTAACTGGGTGTCCTGGCTGAACACACACAAGAAAGTAAACTCCTAAACACACAGTGGCAGGATTTCTGAATTTCTACTGTTCCAATGAACAAAACTATTCCAATGAACAAAATGGTGCTGCTGACTACTCTAACTTGGACCCTTTAAATACACACATACACACACACACATACATGCATGCATGCATGCATGTATACACAGATCAGAACACAGTAATTGAAACTATATAAAACAATTCTCCAATGGCTTGGAGGCTACAGTCTATTTCAAATAATTTAAAGTAGCAGACCACCAGGGCTTCATAAAACTCCCAAAACAGAGTATAAAAATATGACAGATGAAGAAAAATTCCTACAATTATCAGAGGTAGGCTAAAAACGAGTAATTTAAAGAGTACTGACAGACGTTAGAAATAAAATTAGACAAACTGCAACAGAATATATAGAAAAATTAAACAGGTTGCAAGAAATACTTGAGCAATGATTTGAAATTCAGAAGATTAACAATAAATTAAAAACTTGGACAATTCAATAGAAAATTAAAGAAGTAACATTGAGGCAATGGAATGCAGAACTAGTGAGACTGAAGATAAAACAAATGAAACCGACAATTGATTGGGAAATCAGATGAAAGATTTAAAAAAAAAATGAAAAAATCTCTGGGTTTTGTGGGAGTGTATCAAGAGGAATAATCTATAAATGACTGGAGTTCCAGAACAGGGGGAGATTAAATACACACACACACACACACACACACACATACACACACACACACACAGAATTGTTGATGATACCTTGATAGAAAAGTTCTCTGGTGTCATGAAGGTCAAGAACATATTTATCCAACACGCTCACTGAATGTCACAAAAGGTAGATCTCAAAAGAAAGATATCAAGATATACCATTATCAAACAAATCACAATGAAAGATAGTTTTTAAATACAGAAAGACTTAAACAAAAAATAACATACAAAGCACAGCCGTTACAAATATCCTCCAATTATCCTGCTGAAATGATGTTGGCAAGTAGACAATGGGATAGCATATACACAGCCTTGAAGGAAGACAAACAAACAAACAAACAAACCTGTCAATCAAGAATTATGTATCTTGAAAAATTGTCTCATACCTATGATGGCAAAATTAGGACAAGCCTAGATAAACAGAAATTTAGGGAATTTGCAAAAAAAAAAAAAAAAAAACCAAAATTACAAGAAAAATGGAAGGGAGCTCTTCTACTGAAAATCAGTAATATCAGGCATACAATTAGGGATACAAAGCAGGACAAAGCATCAAGATAGCAACATGAAAATGGAACCCACAATACAAATCCAACCTAAAACACTAAAAATAAGGAAACAGAGACCTCAGTATGTAAAATAGGAAAACTGAGATCTCAGCATTGATATCAGATGGAGAGGAGGGTAAGGTGACATAAAGAAATTAAAGAGTGATTTAAACTTAGAATTTTAGGGGTAACTACAAAGAAAGTTAATAATCCTACATATCAAAACAAGAAACAAAATCAAGATGTCTTGGCAGATATAAAACCAACAATAAGGAAAAGAAATCACATAAAGGAAAATGATTCAACAACAACAAAAAAATAAAAAATAAGTGGAACAAAGGCCATAAAGCAAGTAATAATAAAATTCAAAGCATTGAAATTTTGAAAACCATCTTGTGAGACCATAAAGCTGTAAAAGTGTAAATAAATACTAGAAAAAACAAACAAACAAAAAAAAGAAACATGTAAACTGAACAGCATCTTGCTCAAAAACTTCCAAGTTTATAGAAAAAATCAAGGAGAAAATGAAGAAATTCATAGAATCAAATGAAAATGCAAACATTCTACCAGAATCTGTGGGACACAGCAAAAACAATTTTTAGAGGTCTATTTATCTCAATAAATGCACACATCCAAAAGCAAAAAAGGACCCGAGTCAAAGAAATACCTCTACAACTTGAACAATTAGAGAGATAAATAAATAAAGATATTCAAATTGGTAAGGAAGATGTAAAAGTATCCCTATTTGTAGATAATACGATCTAATACATAAAAACCCCTAAAGAAACCACACACACACAAATAAAAACCATACTGGAACTAATAGAAGAGTTCAGCAATGTATCAGGATACAAGACAAAGTTTCATAAGTCAGTTGTATTCCTTTACACCAACAAAGAGGACATCAGGAAGAGAAAATATCTAGGAATATATCTTCTCATGGAAAGGGAAGCAGTATCAGCTAATAAGTCATTACTAAAGAAGAAAAACTAAGTGGAAGGCCTCATTCTACCTGACTTTAAAACCTATCACGTTGCCACTATAGTCAAAACCGCCTGGTACTGTCAAAACCAGATGCAAAGGTCAACAGAACAGAATTGAGAATCCAGATATTACATCATCTAACAAGGTTGTTTTAGAAGACCCATGCAAAGGAAATTACAAGTCTCTACTGCAAGAAGCCAAAAGAGAACTACATAAGCGGTGAAATTTACTTTGCTCATGGATAAGATGACTTAACATCGTGAAAATATCTGTCCTACCCGAAGTGATCTATAGATTCAGTATAATCCCAATACAAATTCCAAAAAAATAATCACCAGCTTCTCATGGAAAGGGAAGCAGTATCAGCTAATAAGTCACTAAAGAAGAAAAACTAAGTGGAAGGCCTCATTCTACCTGACTTTGAAACCTATCACATTGCCACTATAGTCAAAACCGCCTGGTACTGTCAAAACCAGATGCAAAGGTCAACGGAACAGAATTGAGAATCCAGATATTACATCATCTAACAATGAGCAGCTGATATTTGACAAATATCCAAAGGCCATGAAACTGGGGTAAAGACTCTGAGGTTAAACTGGGGTTAAAGTCTCTTTAGCAAATGGTGTTGGCAAAACTGGATATACATCTCCCCCCCCCCAAAAAAATGAAACAAGAACCATATTTCACACCATGCATAAAAACTGACTCAAACAATAAAGGTAAAGGAAAAAATTAGGGACAATGATGGAAGCCCTAATACACAGTATAAACTACAAAAAAAAAAAAAAAAAAAAAAACCTACTAGCAATGCACAAACACCACAACATAGATAATTGGGAACTCCTAAAAAAATCAAACGCTTAATATTCATTCAAAGATTTCACCGAAAGAGTGAAAAGACTACAGACCAAGAAAGGATTTTTGGCTACCACAAATCTGATGAGCATTTAATCTCCTTAATCTGCAAGATACTGCAAAACCTCAGCAAGAAAAAGACAAACCAATGAAAAATAGTCAAAAGATATGAACAGACGTTTCACCAAGGAAGATATCCAAGAACTAACTGATACATGTAGATATGCTCATGAGCATTAGTCATTAGAGAAACCCGAATGAAAACTACAGTAAGATAGCATCTCAGCCTTCAAGATTGGTATTAATTAAGGAAAAAAAAAAAAAAAGCTGGAAAGGTTGTTCAGAGACTGGATCTCTTCTACACTGCTGATGGGAATGTAAAATAGTACAATCCCTATGGAAATCAATCTGGTACTTTCTTAAAAAGCTAAAAATACAAATGCTATGTCACCCAGAAATCTCATTGTTTGGAATATATCCTAGAGAAATGACGGCTGTCTTACAAACAGGTGCATGCACACCAATGTTTATTGCAGCACTGTCTGCAGTAGCAAAAAGATGGAACCAACCTAGATACCTATCAAGAGATGAATGGATAAACAAACCATAGTACAGTCACACAATGCAATATTATGCAGTGATAAAGAACAATGACAATCTTGGGAAACACTTGATAACATGGACTCATCTGGAAGGCATTATGTGGAATGAAAACAGTCAGTCACAAGGGACAAATACTACATGAGAGCACAATTATGAGGACTCAAAAAAGGGCTAGGCACAGAAGAAAATAATCTTTGATGGCTACCAGGGAAGAGAGAGAGTGAGATGGGTATTCGTAAATTAGACAGTAAACAGAAATTTGGCTAAATAAAGAAAGTTACAGCACATACTAGAAGAGGGATCAACACTGTTGATCTATACCAAGAGCTAAGAGGTTTGATGTATACAACCCAATATTTTGAAGGTCAGCAGCACAAGGACAAATATTGTATGATACCCCTACCATAAGGACTTAAAAACAGACTAATATACAGAAGATTCTTTGAGGGCTGCAAGGGAGGGGAGGGAGGGGAGGGAGGGAAGGGGGAACGGAGGGAGGGAGAGAGGGAGGGAGGAGGGGAGGAAGGGAGAGAAGGGAGAGGGTTGGTTATAGATTTGATAGTTGATAGAAATTTGGTTGGGTGAAATGAGTGACAGCATACATTAGACTGAAGATCAATTTAACTGGACTTCAACATATCCTGAAATCCCTTCCAATCTTAACCCAGTACTTCAAGGATTGAGTAGCGGGGTTGGGGGGCGGTGCTGGGGGCCATGCTATCAGGGGACATTGAGGCCAATTGGCATAACTAGCCTATTGTTAAGAGAGCCTTCTTCACCCCATGTTGGAGAGTGGCATCTAGGGTCTTAAAAGTTAGCAAGCTGCCATCTGAGATACACCAAATTGTCCCAACTCAGCTGAAACAGATGATCACCAAGGACAACAATGACATAAGGGAAAAAGATCCCAGAAGACAGAAAGTCCCATGTGAATGGGTGAATACATCAACACTTGACCAGAAGAACCCAATGGTGCGTGGCCACCACCAACTGACAGCCATGATGGGGCTCACAATGTTTAGTCCCAGTGGCAACATAAGAAAAAAAGGGGTGCACACTAAGAACTCCACTAAAAGACCTCAAATGATGGTCCAAAGGCCTGGGAGTACCCCTGGGAGCATGGCCCTAGACCTGATACTGTCCTAGGTAATAGATCATTACTGAGGTCAACTCTTCAGATAGGAGTGGATTGGACACAGGGACATAAAGTGAGCATATCGTATGTGCAATTTATGGTTCTATGCATCCGTAGGATGTCATCCTACTGGCCTCATACTACAGGAGAGTGGAGATGGTTGGGAGGAGGGGACAGGAGGTTATTAAGAGGATATGACACGAGAACTGGAAGGAGGAATAAGCTGTCACCAGGAAAGGAGAGCAGAGGGAGCTGCAGATAGGCAGGAATGCAAATTTGAATTGTATTGTAAACTTTCACTCAGTCACAATAAAAAAAAAAAAGTTTTAAAAAAAAGAAGAAAATGCACAATAAGGAAAAAAAAAAGGCAATTAGCCAAAGACATACAAATGGCTAGGAAATACTAGAGAAAGATAGAAAAGATTTTATGAACAGATATTCTTAAGACAAATTATTTATGATTTTAAAAGTGTTGAAACCAACTATTACCTAAAGAGTTTATGATGCAACCATTAGCAGGAAAGTATTGCAGGCATTTCCAGTTTACAAATAATATATGGCAAACTGCAGAACTCCAAGAAGAATACTGTTTGGTAAAATAATTCAAAAGGACCACACACCATATGATGTCAGAGTGTAATTACAGCAGACAAAACAGGTAGAGGTAATTTTGAGAGTTAAATTATTACTTTCCCTTTTTGGTTTAACCTTCAAAACATTTTACATTATGACTATGCCTCTGCTACAATACATTAGAAAAAAATTCCAAAGAAATTACAGGTGAAATCTCAGTTTCAGTACTCACCCTATGCTCCACAAACTCCTTTCTGCTGAGGAAGCCCCTAATTCCAGCTCATCTTCTGTCAGGGTGCCAGGTATTTTTTCGTAGTCATGCTACAAAGGGGATCTTTGAAGTAGTCTCCCCACCTCCACAATCTTGTGACCAACAGAACCAAGGACCACCCTCATTGCCATACCTTACCCACATATGCAACATTTACAGAGTGCAAACTGGAAGGCTTATTTCTGTACCACTCTGTCATGGATTGAATTGTGCCCCCCCCCCTCAAAATATATGTGTTGATTTGACTTGGTTATGAGTCCCAGTAGGTTGCCAGTCCTTCCATATGTTGTGAATTCTGCCTCTGTGATATTGATGATGGAGAACGTGCTGCAGTTGTGTTAGTGAGGGAGGATTCAAGCTACAAGCTTGTGGGATATAAGGGAAAGAAGTGAGCAGAGGAAACTGGGAAACTCATACCACCAAGAGAGCAACATGACTGAGAGCAGAGCACATTCTTTGGACCTGAGGTTCTTGTGCTGAGATGTTCTCTTTGAATTTGGTCTCAACCTACAAGGCTGTGATGATTTGTTTTTTTGAATGGACTTATGCAATACCGGACTTTCCTCCAGAGCCGACAAGGGGAAAGTCTTTCCCTGGAGCGGACACCCTGAATATGGACTTGCAACCTACCGGACTGTGTAAGAATAAATCTTTCTTTGTTAAAACCATCCACTCTGGTATTTCTGTTAGAGCAGCCTAGCTGACTAAAACAGAATTGGTACCGTGGGAGTGGGGTGCTGCTCTAGCAAATACCTAAAATGTGGAAGCCACTTTGAAACTGCAAATGGATAGAAGATTCAGAAGGAATGAAGAAGGCGCAGATGGTGAGAAACAACAGAGGACTGTCAGCGGCGGCAGCGGCAGCAGCAGAACCAGAGGCAGCGCTGGAGCCGACCTGTGGAGCGAGAGAGGTCAGTGCCTGCGCAGAGTTTTCCTCACGGAATGGGGTGCCTCTGGGCACTTGAATCGGTGGAGCTGGCCTTGCTGACCCACAGAAATACCTCTAGACCCCAAACCTTCCTGGAGTAGTTGGAAACAGTCTGCACAGCCACTTGCAGCAAAACCACCTTACAGGCTTAGGTCTCCAGAGCATTTTGTTCAGCATAGGGCTCCTCTTCAGCCAGTGAAGCACCAGCCCTCACCAGGACCACGTGAACCCAGCCTAGAGAACAGCTGTCCATGGCCACCAGACAGCTAATCAGAGACATCCCTGTTCACCTGAGCTCCATACAAAAAACTTCTGAAATTCTCAGTATCCCTACTGCAGTAGGCCAACAGTGCTGTCCCTGGTAGAATGATTGTGTAAAGGTATGTATCACTGTGATGGTTATTATATTGATGGTACTTACTATTACCACAGTGACACAGCACCTGTCCAAAACTCTGTCAAAGCTTGTGATGCAAAACCCTTGGGTGCAGCCTGACAGCACCAATCAACTCCCACAGGACACATGGCATTACACTTCCCACCCACCCACAGACTCAGGAGTTTGGAGACAATTAGACAAGGTCATCCTACTAAAGAAAACAAAGTCGCTCACATTTCTGGAGTACCAAAAGGACTCGGAGACCTGCTTACCAGCTGTCTTAGCTGTCTAGTGCTGCTGTAACAGGAATGCCACAAATGGGTGGCTTTAACAAACATGGTCTCTCATGGTCTATTAATCTAGAAGTCTGATTTCACGGCATTGGCCCCAAAATAATTATTTCTACCATTGTTGACTTTGGAGGAAGGTATTTATCATCAATATTCCTCTGCCTAGGTGTTTCTTAGCACCGGGACTCAGAGTACGAAGAGAGGGCTGTGCTCCTGGCACTACTTGTTGGTGGCATGGAGTCCCATTGTCTCTCTGCTTACTTCTATCTTATATATCTCAAAAGAGATACCACATAACCTTGTAGATTGAGTCCTGCCTTTAACATGGCTCGTTAATATCATAGAGGTAGGATTTACAATGTAAAAGACAATAATATCAAATTACAAAATGGTATACAATCACACAGTACTAGGAACCATGGCCTAGGGAAGTTGAAAGACAGTTTTAGGGGACACAATTAAATCCATATCATCATCTCTGCATAAGGATGGTGTAACTGAGGCATGCATTCACCAAGGAACTTTAATGTTCTCTCTGTGTGCACAGAAAACACCAATAGAGTTGTAGAGTGGACTTGCACTTTCAGTTACAGGGACCAGCCAGCCTGGTAGTCATATGATGAAAG
Organism: Heterohyrax brucei; assembly: GCA_028571685.1. NCBI lineage: Eukaryota > Metazoa > Chordata > Mammalia > Hyracoidea > Procaviidae > Heterohyrax > Heterohyrax brucei. The sequence goes on from CM053161.1 coordinate 32,136,244, forward strand.
CAATAGGGAAAATGCTCTTCCTTATATTTAAAATTTGTACCAAGTGTAGAGACTACATTTATAGTGGGACTTACAGTGAATGAATGTCTCTTTTTAAATAAATTAAAAAACAGGAGCAGGGCTAAGATGACGGACTAGCCACATGTCTCTTCTGATCTCTCTATCAACTACGACCTTGAAAAACAACTGAAGGAAACAACAAGGACATACTAGGTGCCCCAAGAACAGGCGGAAAATTTGGAGATCAGACTGGGCCACAGAAAGGTGAATAACTACCTTTGTCAGAGTTGAATCAGCAGTGCAAACAGTCTCACTTTGGCTGTCATGGAGGAGGCAGAGAGGTGGCTGAGGTACAGAGGCCATTGTAGTTGTATAGGAGCCTGGGACAGGGACTGCTGCCCTTCAGAGTGTAGTTGGGGTCAGCTGCCACACTGAGCAGACACAACTGACTAGAGAGCATGTCTTTCAGCCAAGAGGCTGAATTTGGGACAACTGGACATATAAAGCACAGCAGTGGCTGGCAGCTGAGTGCAACAGCATCCTTCCCCTTTCTCTGAGCTACACCAGAGGTGGAATTCTGGTATACCACCTGGACCAAAAGTGGGATTATACATGTGTGCCTTGAGCTTTTCTCCTGGTCACAGAGAGGGACACAAAGGGAAGTTTAGAAGAAAACCTCAGCTGACTCCCCTGAGCTGCAGTCCAGAGCCCAGTTGAATTCCAACGATCACCTCAAGCCATGTGCTTATAATTTCTAGGGGCTCAATCCTTTCCTATGGGCTGATTCCCCTCCCTGTCACCATCCTTTTCCACCTACCTTCTCTACTCTATGCCACAGGCTAAATTCTAGCACACTATCCAAGGGGAAGTGGGCATTTTACTTGTATGACCTGAGCTTTTCTCCCAAACTCAGCTCCTTTGAGCTGAAAATTGCTACACCTACAGACTTGCAGGAAAAAAGGTTCAACTTTCATGATTCAAACTTTTCCTACACACTGGCTACACTTGCTATACCCAGTCTTTCCCCCCTCCATTCTACATTCTACAACTGACTCAATACTAGAACACTACTTGGGTTGGTAGCAGAGCTTTTGTTTTTGTTTGTTTGTTTTTTTTTAAGTATGTGCATGGAGCATTTCTCCTGGACCCAGGGAAGGAAACAAAGCAAGGGCTTGAGAAAGAGTTCTACCAGCTTCCCTGAGCCAGAAATTCCTACTACATTTCTCAGTGCAGTCATCACTCCAATTGCTGAGTAACAGGACATCAGAATTATTAAGGTTCCAATAACCACTCAAACAACTGGATACTTGGGCAGTCCAAATCAAATTAAAATACACACACACACAGACACGACTGCAATAACCTAAGAATTAAATCACTACACCTTTCTGATGACTCTGAGACAACAATCTGTAACCATTTAAAGAAGCAAACCATCATGGCTCTAGAAAACTCCCCAGAGAATCAAAAAATTTCCCAGGTAAAGAAACCTTCCTGAAATTACTGGAGGTGGACTACAAAAGAGTTATGTATAGAGTCATTTTTGGACTTAGGATGGATATGAAATAAAGTGCAGCAGAACAAAATGGAAAATTAAACAAACTACATGTCTTGCTAGAACAATAATGATATGAAATTCAGCAGATGAATAATAAAATCACAGTTAGACAATTCAATTGAAACTTAAAGGGGAAGGATCAAGGAAATGGAATGCAGAATTATCAAAACTGAAGATAAATACACTGCCACCAGCATTTATGAGGAAAAATCAGATAAAAGAATCAAGAGAATGAAGAATCCTTGGGGGCTATGTGGGACTCTATCAAGAGGAATAAAATACCAATAATTGGAGTACCATAAGAGGGAGGGGAAGCAGAAAGTACAGAGAGAATTGCTTTAGAGTTATTGACAGAAAACTTCCTTCACATCACAAAGATGAAAAGATATCTATCCAAGATGCTTATTAAACTCCACAAAAGGTAGATACAAAAAGAAAGATACCAAGACATAATGTAATTGAGCTTAACAAAATGAAAGACAGCTAGGCTTAAACCAAACTAACTTACAAAGAGAGTGCTTTAGATTGAGCTCCAATTATTCGGCCAAAATCATGTTGCAAGGCAATGCAATGACATATAGAAAGCTTTGAAGGAAATAACAAAAATAAAAAACTGTCAACCAAGAATCATATATCCTGTAAAATTGTCTCTTAAATGTGAGAGTTAAGTCTGAGAACTTAATTATTCTAAGTGCTACATACCTTGTTGCTAAATATCACTATGGTCAAAACTGAAATACTCCCTGTGGGAAGCTGTACACCAGTACCAGAACTTAGTCCACTGTTCAAAGCAATTTTGGAAGTCTTTCTGGAATAGCCAGAATAGCAAGAATGTACAGTGACACAGTGACAAGTTTACACATTTAATTACATAGATTTCTGTGACAGAGTTTTTTCACTGGTAAACAAAAAACTGTACTAGAACACCCTCCATATTCACCTGACTGGCACCCAATGAGTTGTCTTTTTACTAGAAGACAGAAGAAACATTGAAAGGAAGACATTTTGATGACATTCAGGACATCAATGGAAATGCAACAACAGTTCTGATGGCAATTGCAAAAAAAGTTCCAAAATTACTTTGATGGGTAGACTTGGTACTGGCTGTGTGATTTCTCAAGGGTGTACTTTGAAGGTGATCATAGTGATATTCAGCAATGAGGTATGTGTCATTTTTTATAGGAGGAGTTCTCAAACTTCGTTGTCAGTCTCACATGATAGTAAAATTAGAACATTCCCAGTTAAACAGAAGGTTAGAGACTTTGTGGAAACTAAACCAAAATCACAAGCACTGAAGGAAGCTCTTCATTTAGAAAGTTAATGCAATGCTCTACAGAGAAGCCAGAGTCCTACTTGCTTAGGGAGGTGACAAAGCTCAATAAAAGCTAAAATAGTAGAATTAGGGAAACAGAGATCTCAAGATGTAAGTGATCACATTGTCCTAAAAAAGAGGGACATAATATATTTATAGACCATTCAGATGGAGAGGAAGTCAAGGAAAGATAAAGAAGTTAAAGACTGATTTAAACTTAGAACATTAAGAAAAAATAGTGGGGTAGCTATAAAGCAAACTAACAATACCACACATCAAAGCAAGAAACAAAATCAAGAAAACTCATCAGGTACAAAACCAATGTGGAAATGGATAAAAAGAAAACCCATAAAGAAGAGCAACTCAGAACAGAATATTAAGTGGAACAAAGAAACTGTCAACAACACAGAAAAAAAGACACCAAAATGATAACACTAAATTCATACCCATCAATAATTATACTGAATGTAAATGGATTAAATGCCCAACACAGACACAGACATTAACATTTCGGATTAAAAAAAAAAAAATCCACCTATATGTTGCTTTCAAGAAACACATCTTAAAATCAAAGATAGGAACAAACTGAAAACCAATGTATGGAAAAGTATATACCAAGCTAACAATGTGCAAAGAAGATCAGGATTGGCAATATTAATCCCAGATAAAATAGACTGTAAAGTAAAATCCTCCATTGTGTACAAGAATGATTATTATTTATTTCTTAATGAGTCAATACATAAGGAGGATATAACAATATTAAATATTTATACACCCAATACCAGAGCTTCAAAATATATTGAACAGATGCTGACAACATCTCAATAATAGTAAGAGTCTTCAACATTCCATTTTCAGTAACAGATAGAACATACAGGAAAAAGCTATTCAATAAATATATGGAGGAGCAGATCCAAGATGGCAGATTAGACCCAGGTCTCCTCAGTTCCCGCTGAAAACTAAGGCCTGGACTGATAATTGAACAGAGTACTCTGGACACCCAGGGAGCCATAGGACATGCCATAGGGTTGTCAGATTGGACTATGCATTACTAAATGGGAAACGTCCTCTCTCAGGCATGAGCCAGTGAATGCTGAGTCCCAATCCTGCTGACTCACTACTTGGGTGGAGACCAGATACTAACTTTTTTTTTTTTCTCCTGTTATCCAGGAGGCAGGGGATGGACATGAGCTGGCAAATATGCTGAAAAGCAGTGCTAAAGTAAACAGTGTACAGTGCAGCACAATCACAGTATGTGGCACACCTGCATTTTGAGAGCCTGGATGCTGACTGAGGGCACCACTGTCCCTCTACCCTCTCTTTTCTGAGATCTGCCACAGATTCTTCTGTTTGGCCAAGGGAAGGCCAGCCTAGCTGGGATGCCATCTTCATCTGTTGAGAGGCACAGTCACCCAACTGGAGGCCTCAGTAGGGGATAATTCCCAAGCTCAGAAGCAGTGCCAGTCCAGAAATTGCTTTTCCAGTAGAAAGGCTGTGTTTAGCATAGTGTTACCTTACAATTAGTGCCTGGTTGAGGAGGTCAGCAAGGCTGTAACCCCTCTCTACTTTAAACTATGTCACAGTAATTGGTGACAGCCAAAGAGGTGCTTCCATTGTTGGTCAGAAGACAGGACCTACACAAGCTGTTGGCCTGACTGATTATGGCAGTTGCTGGACAATTTCTAGTTTTTTAAAATAAGACTGCTTGTGAAAATAAGTACTGAGTGGCTCAGTAGTAACTTTCCCACCCTTCACTGATCCACATCATAGGGTCGGTTGATGGCCCCACAGTGACTCCCTAAGTAAGGTGCTGTCCTTGTCAACCAGGAGGAAGAGACTTTCACTCCAAAGAGTCCATTGGGGCCAGTCAATAGAGTACACAGAGGTGGCAGGTAACAAACACGCTTCTCAAAACTACACCTCAGCTCCTGTTGAGATAACACCAGAGAAACCAGATAGCCTTTAGATGGCCAGAAGTCAACAGACCATTGCTAACCATTTGAAGAAACAGCCCACCATGGCTCCAGAAAACTCCCAGAATAAAGAATTAAAAAACTTAACCAGATGAAGAAGCTTTTCTGAAGCTATCGGAGGTTGAGTACAAAAGAATTATATACAGAACCCTCCTACAGATGAAGCAAAATGCGGTAGAGCAAAATGAAAAATTAAGCAAGCTATTCAAACTGATGGAATATCAATGATCTGAAATCCAACATATCAATAACAAAATTACAGAATTAGACAATTGAATCCTAAAAGACAAGAATTAAGGAGTTAGAAGTCAGACTCAGTGCTCTTGAGGATAGAGCAACAGACACCAGCATTAATGAGGAGAAATCAGAGAAAAGAAGAAAAATTAAGAAGCATTAAGAAAAATGTGGAACTCTATTAAGAGGAATAATCTATGATTACTTGGAGTTCCTGAATGGGGAGGAATACCTGAAAACATGGAGAGTATTGTTATTGAGTTGGTGACAGCTTCCCTGAAATTATGAAAGAAGATAACAAAAATATCCAAGATGTGTACTGAATGCCACAAACACTAGACCCCAAAAGAAAGACACCAAGACATGTTATAATAAAGCTTAATAAAATGAAACATAAACAGAGTCTCTTAAAGGCAGCAGGGCTGAAAACATTCAGACAGGAAACCCTGTAGGCTTTCATCTGACTTCTTGGCAGAAACAATTTCGGCACAGAGGCAGTGGGATAACAATTCAAAGCCTTGAAGGAGAAAAACTTACTACCAAGAATTACATAATCTGCAAAATTGTCTCTCAAGTACAAAGATGAAATTAAGACATTCACAGATAAACAGAAGCTTAGAGATTTGGTAAAAACCAAACCAAAACTACAAGAAATACTGACAGAAGCTGTCAGCTTAGAAAAACAGAACTATTAGGTGTATATTTAAGGAGACAAAGCAGGATGTAGTGTACAGAAACCTACTCAGTTAGAGAAGTCACAAATCTCAATCAAAGCTACAATATAAAAGGAAAGCAACCAGTGATCATATCACAAAAACTTTGACACTATCATACTAAAAAGAGGGATATACTCCAGTAGTTATAGTCTTCTCAGATGCAGAGGAAGTTAAAAAGATACAGAGAAGTTAAAACTGGGTTTAAACTTAGAATATTAAGCAGGGATCTCAGTGGTAGCCACAAAGCACAATAACAATACAATATATCAAAACAAGAAACATAATACAGCGGTCTCAACAAACACAGAATCAACACTGAAAAAGATGAAAAGTCAACCCATAAAGAAGAAAGACCCAGAACAGAATGTTAAGAACAACATGGAAACTGCCAAGCCAGCCAAGTGCTGTCAAGACAGATCCAACTCATGGCGACCCTAGGGGCCAGGGTAGAACTGAATCCCAGAGTATTCAAGGAGTGCCTTGTGGATTTGAACTGCTGACATTGTGGTTAGCAGTGGTAGCACTTGATCCACTACACATGGAAAATAGCAACACAAAAATAAACACATCAAAATGACAGTACTAGACACATACCTATCAATAATTACACTGAATGTAAATGGACTGAACACTCCAATAAAAAGACAAGAGACATCCTGAATCAGAAGACATGACCTGTCCACATGTTGTTTACAAGAAGCATACCTTAAGATACGAACAAACTGAAAATTAAAGGATAGACTACTATATACCAAGTTAACAACATACGAAGAAGAGCAGGTGTCACAATACTAATCTCAGATAAAATAGATTTTATTGTAAAATCCACCACTGTGGAGAAGGATGGTCGCTATTTATTGCTGAGAGGTAAAATATACAGCGATTGTTTTTTTTTAATACCAGAGAATCTAAATACATTGTACAAACACCAACTTCATTGATAGATGAGATAGATAGCACTCCACAGCAATAAGGATACAGAAGATCTTACTGAGACAATCAACCAACTCAACCTCATAGACGTATTAAGAACTCTCCACCCAACAACAGACAAGCACAACTCCTTTTCCAATGCACATGGAACATTCTCTAGAAGAGACTACATATTAGGCGATAAAACAAGCTTCAACAAAATCCAAAACACTGAAATAGGACAAAGCATCTTCTCAGACCATAAAGCCATAAAATTTGAAACCAATAATAGAAAAAATATGGGCAGAAATTCAAACTCATGGAAACTGAACAACACCTTTATCAAGAATTCATGGGTTATAGAAGAAATCCAGGATGCAATAAAGACATTCATGGAATCAACTGAGAATGAAAACACACCCTACCAGAACCTATGAAATACAGCAAAAGGGGTGCTCAGATGTCAGTTTATCTCTGTAAATGCACACATCCCACGTGAAGAAAGAGCCCAAACCAGAGAACACTACAACTTGAATAAGTAGGAGAACAAAAATAAAACCACTCAGTCACCAGAAGAAAACAGATTATAAATATTAAAGTAGAACTACATGAATTAGAGAATATTAAAAAAATTGAAATAATTATCAAAACCCAAAGCTGTCTTTTTTTAAAGGTCAACAAAATTGATAAGCCACTGGCTAAACCCACAAAACAAAAACAGGAGAGGAAATAACCTAAATAAGAAATGGGATGGAAGATATCACAACAGATCCAACCAAAATTAAAAAATTCATAACAGAATACTATGAAAAATTGTACTCTAATAGATTTGAAAATCTAGAAGAAATGGACAAATTTTTACAACTGCATTACCTATGAAAACTATCACAAACAGAAGTAGAACAACTTAAAAAACTCGCCACAAAAGAAGAGATTGAAAAAGTAATTTGAAAACAAAACAAACCAACACAACAAAATAAAACAAAACAAACAAAAACAACCAACCAAAAAAACTCCGGGCCCACACAGCTTCACTGGAGAATTCTACCAAACTTTTAGAGAGGAGTTAATCCCAATATTACTGAAGCTATTTCATAACATAGAAAAGGATGGAACGCTCCCAGATTCATTCTACGAAGCCAACATTACCCTGATAACAAAGTCTGGTAACGACCCTGCAAATAAAAAAAAAAAGTATATACCAGTGTCACCCAATGAACCTTGATGCAAAAATCTGCAACAAAATCTTAGCCAAAAGAGTTCAACATAGCAAAAATATAATTCATCATGACCAAGATGCATTCACACCAGGGATGCAGGGTTAGTTCAACATCCGAAAACACAATTAATGTGATCAACCAAATAAATATCACAAAGAACAAAAATCACTTTATTTTATCAATCAATGCAGAAAAGGCACTTGACCTAGTCCAACACTCATTAAGGTTAAAAAACTCTTAGCAAAAAAGAACAGAAGGAGCATTTACACAAAGACCACCACCAACACAGTCCTGAATAAAGAGAAACTGAAAGAACTGCCCCTGAAAACAGGACCCAGACAAGGATGATCACTATCACCACTTCTATTCAAAATTGTGCTACAGGTCCCATCCAGAGGAATCCCACAAAACAAAGTAATAAAGGGAATCCACATCAGTAAAGAAGTAGTAAAACCATCCCATTTGCAGCTTATATGATCATATATACACAGTAAACCTTAAAGAATCCAAAAAAATAACTTACTGGAACTAATAGAAGAACTCAACAAAGTATCAGGATATGAGCAAGCATAAAAATATCAGTAGGATTCTTTTACACCAACAAAGAGGCCATCAAGAGGATAGCACCAAATCAACACCATTAACAATAGCCCCCCAAAGGTAAAATACCTAAGAATAAATCTAACCAAAGGTGTAAGAGACCTAAACAAAGGCAATTTCAAGACCCAACTGTAAGAAAACAAAAGGGACTCGCATAAGTGGAGAAACCTACCTTGCTCATGGATAGGAAGACTTAATATTTTAAAAATGTCTGTTCTACCTAAGTGATCCGTGTATGTAATGCCATCCCAATACAAATTCTCATGTCCCTTTTTAATGAGATGGAGAAACAAATCATCAGGTTTGTTTGAAAAGGGAAGAAACCCTGAATAAGTTAAGTGCTACCGAAGAAAAGGAACACACTGGGAGACCTCACACTAAGGACTGCCATGGTAGTCCAAACTGACCCCCAAACAGAAACATAGACCAGTGGAACAGAATAGGGAATCCAGAAATAACACCATTCACTTACGAACAGCTGATATTTCACAAAGGCCCAAAGGCTATTAACTGGGGGAAAAAACAGTGTTTTTAACAAATGGTGTTGGCAAAATTGGATATCCAGCTTCAAAAAAGAAAAAAGAAAGAAAGGAACAAGACCCCTATCTCACACTGTACACAAAAACTAACTCAAAATGGGTCAAAGACCTAGTTATCAAATCTAAAACGATAAAGACTGTGGAATAAAAATATGGACAACACTGGAAGCTCTAATACACAGCTTAAACAGACTATAAAATATTACTAACAATGCACGAACAGCTGAAGATAAAATAGATAAATGGAAACTACTAAAATTCAAACACTTATACTCATCTAAAGACTATAAAGAGAGTTAAAAGACTGTCTACAGAATGGGAAAAAATGTTTGGCAGCCACATATCTGATCAATACATTATTTCCATAATCTACAAGGTACTACAAAATATCAACAATAAAAAGACAAATAGCCAAATTAAATGAGGGGTAAAGTATATGGACAGACACTTCTCCAAAGAACCCTTCCAGGCCGCCAGAAAACACGTGAGGAAATACTCATAAACATTAGCCATTGTTGTTATTGTTGTTAGGTGCCATTGAGTTGGTTCCTTAGAGAAATCCAAATCAAAACTACAATGAGATATTATCTTGCCCCAACAAGTTTGGCACTAATCAAAAAAAACACAAAACAATTCATGCTGGAGAGGCTGTGAAGAGACTTGCCCTCTTCTACACTGCTAGTAGGATTGTAAAATGTTGCAATCTCTTTGGAAGACAATTTTATGCTTACTTAAAGGCTAACTATAGAAATACCATATGATCTAGCAATCCCACTGCTTGGAATATATCCTACAGAAATAAGGGCTGTCACATGAACAGAGGAAACCCTGGTGATATAGTGGTTAAGTGCTATGACTGCTAACCAAAAGGTCAGCAGTTCAAATCCACCAGGCACACCTTGGAAAGTCTATGGGGCCGTTCTACTCTGTCTATAGGGTCACTTTGAGTTGGAATCGACTTGATGGCACTAGTTTTGGTTTTAGGTTTACAAGCACAGACATGTGCAAGCAAGTACTGACTATTGTAGTACTGTCCACAAAAGCACGAAAAGATGGAATCAACCTAGATGCCTGTCAACAGATGAATGGATAAACACACTATGGTATATATGCACAATGAAACACTATGCAACGATTAAAAGATGATTTTATGAAACATCTTATAACCTAAAATCAACTACAAGACATCATTCTGAGTGAAATCAGTCAGCTGCAAAAGAACAAATATTCTATGAGGCCACCACTATTATAAGGACTTAAGCATACTCTGATGGGTGCATGAGTGGGGAGAGAAGGAGAGAGTTATTGACAGGTTAGATAGCTAATACGAATTCAATTAGGTAAAGAGAGAGACAGAACGCAACAGAAGGCAAGTCAGCATAACTGAACTACAACACAAGCTGAAAAGTTTTCTAAGTTCAACCAAACATTTCAAAAGACGGAGTAGCAGGGGTCAGGGTCTGGGGACTATATCTTCAGGGGACATTGAGGTAAACTGGCATAACTAGTCTTTTTCTGGAAATCCTGGTGGCATAGTGGCTAAGTGCTACGTCTGCCAACCAAAAGGCTGGCAGTTTGAATCTGCCAGGTGTGCCTTGGAAACTCTAGGGAGCTGTTCTACTCTGCCCTATAAGGTTGCTATGAGTCAAAATCAACTTGACAGCACTAGACAGAACAGACTTTTTCTAAGAGAGTGTTCTGCACACCATATTTGTGAGTGCTGTCTGGGTTCTTAAAACTGGCGAACTTCCATTTATGAAACATTAATTGGTCCTAATCCACCCGGAACAGATGTAAACTGAGAACATCAAAGACATGAAGAGAAATGAGCTCAGGAGACAGAAGGATCCTTATGACTGGGAGACTGTATCTCCACAAGAACAGAAGAACTAGATGATGCCTAGTGACCACTGGGTCACTAGATACCTCTGGCGGGGAAGACAATACAGAGTTCCCAAAGTAGCATGAGAGAAAGGTGTGTGCATATCTACAACTCTACTAAAAGACCAGACTTGATGGTCTGACCACCTCAAGGGTACCCTGAGAACATGGCCCCTAGACTTACTGCTAGCCTAGAGTTGAAACCAGTACTGAAGCCAACACTTCAAAGAATGGGTTGGACTTGGGGACACAGAGTGATTCAGATGATTGTGTACTTTATGATTTAATATACGTATGATGCTGTCGTACTAGTTTCTTTTTCAGGGAGAATGGTGTGGAGAGAAGAGTGTGGTGAGGAAGGGACAAATGTTGACTGAGTAGACGCTAGAAGAGTAGAAAAGAAGAATATGCCGTCACAGGGCAGGGAGAGCAGACAGAGTTGCAGAGAGACCAAAGCTTGGAGTTTTATATGGCAAATTGATATGGATTGTCAACTTTCACTTAATCACAAAAACATAACATTAAATTAAAAAAATACTTACCCACTGGTAGTTCTGGAATGGTTCTAGGTCCTGAGATGCAACTTCTATCCCTTTCAACAGCCTCTCTATGGAGCTCAAGGTCTTTGGATGCTGTCCACCGTGAGTCCCTGGTGGAGAAACCAGGAAAAGAGTGAAGAGTCATCTGAGCCAGGACAGCAAGGAACAAGTCAGAGATGGAGTTGGGTACCCCTTTTGGTGCACTCGTGTCAAGGCCCTTGTGAGAGAACAGAGAGCAAACATGGGGCCTCTGCATACCCAACAACCTCACTTGAGATGAAGCACTAGGATTCCAGCCTCTGGCCCTAAAGGACCGACCGTGTTCTCATAGAATAAAGAGCAAACTTTCCATTCACGGTTCTCAGGGTCTACCTCTCCTGGGCTTGACAATACTTGACATATGCTTCTGCTCCCTCCTCTGGTCTTGGTCTTCCTGAGGCAGATACTACATATCACTAGATACAGAAATGCCCCCAGTTAATGTATGCACAATGAGGATGAGCACTCCCGCATCCCAGGCTCTGGTGCAGCAGTGATGGAGGGGCTGATTTTGAAGATGAATAGGAACTCACCAGCTCAGGGGAGTCCCAGAATAGTCCAGCATAGCTATGCCATGATGAAACTCCCCAGGTAATTTGGCAATCAATAATCTGGGTGAAATGCCCAGCCCCAGCTCTGGTCTTTTCTCTGGGGTTGCTTGCTCCCAGTACGGCCAGCATAGGATTGGGGCCAGTCATGCACCACTGTGGTATTAATGTGATACTCTCAGTTGCTATGACCATAGCCATACAATGTCACACAAAAACCTATCCCCTGTGCCCCAGTCCCTTGCACCATGTTCTGAGGGCCTGACCAAGATTTTGAAAGATGCTATGTACTGAACTGTACCCCTCATCCTGCCTCCACTGAAACTCTACACTGCACAACAAGCCATACTCCATGACCAGACAGGTAGCAGGCTGTGGTGAGAATTGATCCTTGTGGACTATGGAGAATGTGGGTAAAGGCAACTGTTTTCATTTTAGATTCTTTCTCTCAGTGGAAAGTCCAGGTAGGTGGCTTTAGGAAAGGTACCAGGTAGGGGCCATTCAGTGATAGGGTGGCTCCATGGGCACTAAGCAGCCTCTATCCACTGGCTCTGTCTATGAGGTGGTACCTACAGGACCATATCCATAGGATTGTCAAGGTGAAGTGACAAGGATAGCAGGATGCTACACAGCCAGGTCCAAACAGTAAGGGCCTAATGTAACCTGTTTCTTTGGGAAAAATCATACAGTGACTTTGAACCAGATAGACATTCTTTGAGCCATGCCCCTCACTCAGACTCTCCCAGGAGAGTCTCCCAAGGACCATGCTCACACTTCAGAAAGAAAGAACCTTCCCGTGATAGCGGTATCCCATCCTAAGTCTCTCCCTGGTGGTTAGTCATCTAGTCCATCTTACATGAGAACAGCCCATAGAAAAAAGACCTCTCTGGGAGTCCTTCAGGACATACCTCAAGCCAGGGAAAGAAGTAGAGGCATTCCACGAGACACCTGTACCCATGACCACAGTACTTGTGAAGCTAGGTTCTTTTCTACCTTGTAGAGTGTAGTATCACTGGGAACCTTTTCCAGGGCCAGGAGAGCAAGGATTGGACCAGACTGCTTGCCTGTCCCCTGTGCACAGAAGACCTCTTCTGAGCAGATATCTCGGTTCAGTAGCACTGGTTGCCTGGGGAAAGTGAGCCCTTCAATAAATACGGAGCAATGTAGACAACCATAAACTCAGGATATCTTGTCAAGGGTCCTCCCATTATGTAACTATCACAGTAACACACTTTTTAGCAAAATCTGTCTCTTAGCTCCCGGCTCACCGTGACCACTGTCAGCACCAGAACCAAGGACAACATCCATCCCCATTTTAGCTTGGTGCTTCCTAGCCCAGCCCATGCTCAAACCCCATCCTGTACTGGGAAGCCAGCCATTGTAGAACTAAGCATGTTCTGGCCACAGGAAGTCACATAAAACAGAAGACATCACCTGGCACCTCAATAATGGTCATGCTCCACATAGCAGACACTGCCACCCAGAGGACACTGTCCCCCACAGAGCAAGGCACAGACCCAGGAAGGATGCAGCCTTGCTAGCGACCCTACTCAACATTGCTAAAGAAGGACTATTCCCACTGTCTCCCAGTGGGTATGACTGTAGGCAAGCTCCCACCTCAATGTGAGAGAACGCAGTAAGGTAAAGGGAATCATTGTCAGCTCTGCCTAAGAATCTTCAGGTGCTGAAGGAAGAAGGAATACTGCAGCTGGGTCTGTATTCAGAGCATAGAAGTTTGTTGGGAGAGCATATCAGGCAAGGATCCTTTGAGCAGGAATCGATCCCTAGCCTATTATGAACCCCCACTTACCCCAAGGTCATCAACATCCTCTCCTCAGAAAAATAGAACTTCAGTTTGCTCCAAAAATAAGTATCTCAAAGAGATCATCTTCAGGGGCATGTAGAAATCTGTGCTAGAAATCTGCCAGGACCCAGAGAAAGGGGTCCCCAGCCCTTCTTTTCAAGAGGTGGCCTTATAGGAATCCTTCCTCAGCTTTCAAGGACAAGAACAATGTGCGGTCAGGTGGGATGAGAGGTCAGGCATGTCCTGATGCTCTTTATCTAACACAGACAAGCATAAACGCTGTAGGCCTTTCCTCCTCATCCTAGCCCAGTAGCAGAGTCCTGCTCACTGGTACCCACCTCTCTTTTCTTTTGCCTGCCATCCATGCCATCCTGCCTCAGGTTCCCACAGACAGCGCAGGTTTGCAGATGGAGTTCCTACCACCCAGCCAACGGCAGCTCTGGAAAACCCCCACATCCTGAGATCTGCTGGTGTAGCCAAACAACAATCCACAGCATCTCTGTTTCCCTTGTACTCCTTCATTATCAATCTCAACCTTGGACATCCAGCAGTCCTGACAGCCCCAAACCTCCTTCTCCCAACTCAGGTCTACAATCTAACCTGCAGCAATGATCAAGGAGTGAGGTTTGCACGTGGATACTGTCTGCTTCTGGGGATGCAGCCAGCCTGCCCCAGCTCCAGCATTAGTTCATGTCACAGAGTGTTCAGCTGTGGTATGTCTCTGAAGATGACTATGAAGATTTAGCTTACCACAGTGGCACCATCCATAGCAACAACCACCTGTTCCATTCAAGGGACAGTGCCTCATAGACCCAGGAGTGTGACTTTCTGATTCTTGGGGACCTAGATGGAGGGAAGAGTTCTCCTGGAGGTGGGGACCACAGTGATGACCACATGGGCAGAAGGATGGTTGAAGGTGCAGTGGAGGGCCTGGTCTGGAACTAGGCAAAAGCTGAAGGAGGCCTGGTCCTGAGGTGGGGCACATAAGTGATTAAACACTCACCCTCTGCTAGCTGGACTGATAGAGCCTAAATAATCACTCCCTAACTATGGAAACTGTGGAAACAGAGCAGTTCCGCTCTGACCTTTAGGGTTGTTATGAGTTGGACCCTACTTGACAACAGTAGGTCTAAGTATAGGGAAACTAAGGCATGAGCAGGGAAGGGCCTGGAAGAGGCTCATCCAGACTCCTATGGAGGCAGTTGACAGCCTCAGCTGCTGACTTAGGCCCCTGATGATTCCTTGGGACAAAGGACACGAACCAATGACCCTGGACATTGTGTCCCCAGAATTTCCCAAGTGACCTCCATCAAGCTCCTATTCTTTTTTCCCGAGAAAATCTTTCTCCTACAAAATTGGAAGCAGCCTGTCAGACGCATCTGACCCAGCCCTCTGAGGCTTTGTGTGGCCCTACAGCCCCTGAAGGGAGAAGCAATATTGTCTAGGTCCCTGTCATCCTGGTTTATGGAGGAGTAGTATTAATTACCACAGGGGCATAGGCCCTGCTCAAAATCACCTGGTTTCCACTGGAAAGGTCACCTCATGGTATCCTCCCAAAGGTACTAGAATTTGAAAGCATGATTCCCTCTCAGTAACGCAGCTCCAGAGACTTAGCCACATAGCTGTCACCAGTAAGGGCCCTGACTCCCTGCCCACCTAGAAGGCACCGATGCAGGAAAGGGCTCTGGCCATTTAGCTTAGGCCGAGAAGAGCCCCATCCAGAACCCCAGGTCCCAGGACCCACCTTCTCTAGAACTATTCCAAATAGTTCAAAGAAACCACACACTGCTTCTCTTCACTGGGAAGTTTCAGGTCACTCTTCCCTGGCGTGCACTGGTTTTTAGCCTGATCTCAAGGACACTCTTTTCCTTGAGAAATGGCAGAAGCTTGTCCAGAGTCTCTGAATTTATGAGGCCAGCCACTTCCTGGTGGTGGCCAGTGTGAGATTCTGTGCTGTGAACAGTGATACGTTGGTAACTGAGCCTCAGACACTCACTGGTTCACCCATGACCTTCCATCCAGAACTGCTAGATGCCTCTTGATCTGCTCAGGTCATCAGGAATGCACACTAAGAGTTCAGAGCTGTCTCCTCTCTACCAGACAGTTATCCCTATATAACCACTGCCCACAGTTCTGTCCAGAGGCCATAGAATGACAAAATGTAGCCTGGTAGAAGTCTGCTCCACATCAGAACTACAATGCCAGAAGGGGAAGAGAGACCTGACTGATGAGAGATGTGTGCTGGAGATCCCTAGGCTCTGGGTATCCCCTTTCAAGCCCCACTGCCTCTTATCAGAATGTTTCCAAGGCACCCTTTCACTTCCCCAGGGTACCCAGCCTTCACCTCTCCCACCTCCTCTCTGGTATTTCTCCTCCTTCCCTCAAGGGAGAAACACTAAGAAACTACACAGGGGGTGCAGACTCTGGATACCCAAGATTTTGTATAAGGCTATAATGCTGTGATATTATGATAGTACTTACTATTACCACAGTGACTGACTTCCCAGCAAATACCAGTCAAGACACCTGCCAGGACAGACAGTGCAAGAAACCATTCCTAACTTCCTTCCTTTCCGTAGGCTTGAGGCCTGTCTTCTAGTCCCATTTTCTCCACCCAGGACCTGGCTATGACAATATTAGACAGTGATGCTTTTGGAGGACAGGTCCTGGGCAATGGGGGAAGCAAGGCTCTGCTGAGGATGTTCCTTTGCTACCCCTATTCGGTTCCTGTACCTACCGTTGTCCGCTTTCACAAGGCTCCTGGCATCCACAAGAATGACAAATTCACACTCTGGGAAAGGGATCGTACTCTGGAGGACACCTTCGTACTGGGATTACCCCCATAGTGGCTCAAGCCAGAGCCAAACACCCTTCAGGCTGTCCCTCCCCTTATTTGGTAGCCAAAAAAGCCAGATCTCTTAGGAACAGCACTGCAGAGGTTCAAAGAGCCTTGTGACAGCAGAGAGAGGGCCACCAGGCCACCCTGACCTGGGTTCTAATCACTGGACTGTGATGGCCACTCCATTGCAGGTCTCATCATTTCTTACCTAGTGGCAGATTCTGACCTGTGCATAGATTTAGGAGACTTGGACTTCGGGAAAACAATTCTGGGCTGAGCAACACTCACCCAATTCTGTGAAGGCCAGAAAAGGTCAACTTTCATTCACGTGGGCAGCTCTGGCCAGATCTAGCAGAATTTGTGCAAGTCCAGGACACAGTGCTTATGTATAGGACCAAATTGGTACACATCTCATATGAAATTCATACAGTGACTTCCATGACTTGAGAGGCTCAAAGAAAAGACACAGAACTGGTAAAACCACTACCTGTGCAACCCTGCCAGGCACCCCTCTCTGCCTGGCAGCAGAAGGTACAGAGAGATTCTTTGCTGTCATGTGTCAAGGTGGTTTAGCTGCAGAAAGGCCACATCAAAAACTGTATCCTAGCAGCAAGTAGAGAGTCAGAAAGAGAGGCCAGTGAAAGAACATTGAATCCTAACAGGTTCTGATACTAATCCATTGCTAATACCTTGTACCCTCCCTGCAAGGGGCTTAATTTCATAATGTGGACTAGCTATGGAAGAAGTCTTGGTGAGTTGACTGAGGGAAAAGTACCCACTGAGGGGCTGAGCTAGGCCCAAGTCTTAGATTCTTTTTAGGTAGTCAGGCAGGGCTAGCACAATGAAGGTGAAGTTCAGCTGATAGGTGGACTTCCAGCAGAATATAGTCCTTGCCAGGTCAGAGATGAGAAATGGAAGTGTGCTGTGAAGATTCGTTGGGACTCGCAGGGGAACCTGAATAGGTGGTAAGTACTCTTACATCAGGAAAGGATCCACATCTCTTCCACCTATTTATCATTCAGCCTAAATGCAGCCTTGCTAAGCCCACTGCTCTCACCCCCGGCTGGAGGGAGGATATAATACTGGAAGTTGAGTCACTGTGGAGTCTCCACTGCAGTCTATATCCCTAAGCAGGTACCTGTCTCTGCTTTCAGCATTCGATACCACTCATTCCTGAAATTCCCCTTGGTACCTCAAACCAAGAGTAGAGGAAATGTAGTTTCATCAAGCCAAGAGTGGAGCAAAAGTAGCATGGAGTAAGACAGGGTCCAGTCCACTCTCCATGCTGCTTCCGTGTGTGATTACTAAGCTGTTTCTCCTATGTCATCAATTTGACTCAGTGCCTATCTTCTGCAAAAGGAGACCCTGTTCCACACAAGACAGGTTCTCAGGTCATCATCTACCTGCTGTCTTTCTAAGATCATGATGGGCCATCTGTGGTCAAAGAGAGTGGGGGTCTACAGACCTGACAGCTTGGGCTTTAAGTGAGCCTGGGCATTGGCCACTGCAGGGTTATGCAGACCTCCAGACACACAGTCCTCCTTTGGAGGCCTAGAGCTCAGCCAGACATGCAGTGCCACTTTTGGAGAAGAGTGACCCAACCTCCAGGCCCCAAGCCCCATACCCTCTACATATAGAAAGCAGATAAACTCTAGATAAGCAAGACCTCAGAAATCAACTTCAAGACATCAATTCTCCATTTTTGCTCTTCCTCAAGGCCTGCTGGAAACCCTGGTGGTAAAGTGGTTAAGTGCTATGGATGCTGACCAAAAGGTCAGCAGTTCAAATTGGCCAGTTACCTCTTGGAAACTCTATGTGGCCATTCTACTGTGTCTATAGGGTTGTTATGAGTCAGAATTGACTCTACTGAAATGAATGGGCAAAGCCTGCTGTTACCTAGACTTCCAAAGCTTTTGCACTACCTGTGTTCCAGAAACTAATTTTCTGTGGCCTCTACTCTTCTCCTCCACTGACATACAGTAAGTGGAGATTTTCAAATACTGCTTTTAACATTAAGATACAGTCATCCTGTATATTTCTCTGCAACTTGTCCCCCTAGTGAACAATATATTTCTTCAGTCATTCTCAAAGCCACAATATTTCATTCACTCAGGAAATACTCTAGCACCCCAATGCATGTCAAGGTCTGCTAGGCCAGGACAAACACTTCCATATTGCTGAAATTCATAGCCAGGTACAGATGACCATTGTATCAGTGCTAACATTTGCAAACATGCAATGTGATACCAGGAAGGAAGCTCAGAGTGTCTTGGAAGTAAATCACCAGGGCATAAAACACAACTTCAGACATTCAGAAAAATAAAAATCATTAAACTATGTTCTTGATCACAATGGAATTAAACTAGAAATCAGTGACAGAAAGATAGCTGGAAAATATCAAAATCTATCGAAATTAAAGAAAACAGTTCTCAATAAGACATGTGTCAACAGAGAAGTCTAAAGATAAATTTAAAAATATTCTGAACTGAATGAAAATGAAAAGAGAACTTACTGAAATGAGTGGGATGTGATACCACAATTCACAAGTTAGAGAAGACTGCTGCAAAGAGCAAATTTTTGAGATATGGATAAGGTGAGTAGCAAGAGCTTTCATACATTTTGATTACATAAGGAGACAAGGGCAAATGATTTCCTCTGAAAACCTGGCTCCCCGTGCACAAGGTTATGAGAAGTCTTAGACTCTGTAAGAAAAGAAGAGTTAGACATATTCATTGAATTTCAAGGAAATAGTATGCTTATTACAAAGGGGCCAGGCTGAGAGTTAACACAGAAACAGGGGTTGGACTCCTCAGTCCCAATTTTCTCTGGCTATATTCTGGTGCCAACTGCAGCACAGATTATCAGTTGCTTATATACAACTTCAAAGTGAAAGTGAAGAAAATTGGAAAAGGTCCATGAAAGCAAACGTATGACCTTAAGTATATGCCAGCTGAGTTTAGAGACCATTTCAAGAATAGAGTCAATGTATTAAACACTAATGACTACACACCAGACAAGCTGCATTGAAGACACTGGCAAATACAACAACACTTCAGGAATTGATGGACTACCATTTGAGACCCTTCGACAAAGAGATAAAACACTGAAAGTCCTCACTCATTTATGCCAAAAAATTTAGAAGATAAGTACCTGGTCATCTCACTGGAAAGATGTACGTGAAGAAAGCCAGAGGTTATTAATTTTTTTTAAAGGAAAAGATCATATTGGATGTTATAAAAGATCCTGAAACTTGTTCTTGAACATCAAGTAGCCAAAGCAAAAGGAAGAAACAGTGAAATAAAAGAACTGAACAGGACATTTAAAACAGTAGCTCAAGAAGACAAAGTAAAGTATTTTAATGACATATGTAAAGAGCTGGATATAGAAAATTGAAAGGGGAGAACACACTTTGCACTTCTCAAACTGAAAGAACTGAAGAAAAATTCAAGCCTTGAATTGCAATACTGAAGGATGCTACAGGAAATATGTTAAGTGATACATGAAGCATCAAAGAAAGAAGAGACACAGAGTTCATTATACCAAAAAGAACTGGTCAACATTCAGCGTTTCAAGAGGTAGCATATGATCAGGAACCAATGGTACTAAAGTAAAAATTCCAAGCTGCATTGAAAAAAACAAGGCTCCAGGAATTGACAGACTATCATTTGAGACATTACAACAAACAGAAGTAACACTGCAAGTCTTCACTCATCTAGGCCAAGAAATTTGTAGAGCAAGTACCTGGCCAACTTACTGGAAGAGATTCATGTTTATGTCTCTTCCCTAGAAAGGTGATCTAAACAAATACAGAAATTGTTAAACAATGTAATTAATATTACACTAGCACAACTTTGCTAAAGATCATTCAAAAGCAGCTTCAGCAGTTTATTGTCAGGGAATTACCAGAAATTCAAATTGGATTCAAAAGAGGACAAGCAACCAGGGATATCATTGCCAATGTCAGATGCATCTTGGCTGAAAGCGGAGAATACCAGAAAGATGTTTACTTGTGTTTCACTGACTATCAAAGGCACTAGACTGTGCAGATCATAACAGTTTATGGATAAAGGTGGGGAGAACATGAATTTCATAACAGCTTATGGATAACATTGGGGAGAATGGGAATTCCAAAACACTTAAGTGTGCTGCTGAGAAATCTGTAAATGAATCAAGAGGCAGTCATTCAACAGAACAAGGGGATGCTGCATGGTTTAAAGTCAGATAAAGTATGTGTCAGAGTTTTATCCTTTCACCCTATCTTTCAAATCTGTATGCTGAGCAAATAATCTAATAAACAGAACTATATGAAGAAGAATGAGACATCAGGAGTGAAGACTCATCAACAACCTGCATTATGTAGATGATGCAATCTTACTATAAGTAAAAAAATGAAAAACTGGTGGAGGACAAAGACTACAGTCTTCTGTGTGGATTACACCTCAAGATCAACAAAACAAAAATCCTCACAACTGGACAAATAACAGAAGAAAACGGAGAAAAGACTGAGACTGTCAAGGATTTCATTTTCTTGGATCCAAAATCTACACCCTTGGAAAGCGCAGTCAGGTAATATAAACACACATAGAATTGGGCAAATCTGCTGCAAAAGAACATCTTAAAGTGTTGTAAAGCAAAGATATTACTTGGGTCAGTGTTCCTGACCCAAGCCGTGATTGTTTACAATTGCATCTCATGCATGCAAAAGCTAAACAATGAGAAGGGTGGGGCCAAGATGACAGTCTAGTCATACATCTCCTAGATTCCCTTTGAGGGCTAAGGCTTATAAAATAGTTGTAAAGAGCAGTGTGGACATTCCGGGAGCACCAAGATCAAGCAAAGGGTTGTGAGATTGGATTGGGCATCAGGAAAGGGAAAACTACCTTTGTCACAGTTGAGATGGCAGTGCAGTGAGTCCTACTTCTGCCAGCACAGTAGCTGGGAAGCTTACAGGAACAGACACCATCTTTGTTAACCAGGAGACTGGGACTGGGACTGCCAAGCCTGAAAGCCTGGCAGGGGCCACTACTGAGGTGCAGTGCCTAAGTAAAAGGTCTCTTTCACAGCAGAGAGGATGTGCTTGGGATAGCCACATCTAGAGAACCCAGTAGCAGCTGGCAACCAAGGGTGCCAGTGCCTCTACCCCCTTCCCTGAGCTGTGCCACAGATACTGCTGGCTCCCTGCAGGAGAGGCGGCACAGGCAGAACACCATCTTGGTCAGCTGTGAGATGGAGTCAGACATACCTGAGGGCCCAGCTGGTACTAGTTGCCACACTGAGCAATAGTACCTGTCTGGGAAGCGCATCTCCCAGCAGTAAAGATATTTTTGAGAATTGTCTTTTGTTTGTTTGTTTGTTTGTTTGTTTGTTTGTTTGTTTGTTTGTTTGTTTGTTTGTTTACCTAGAGAATGTAGTGGCAGCTGATGGTCAAGTGTGGCAGTCCCCTTACCATTCCCTTCTTTGAACTACATCATAGCATCTGCTGATGGGTCCCCAAGAGACTCCATAAGTAGAGCACCATCTTTGTCATCCAAGAGGCAGGGGTCCCCCACCTCTGAGGGCCTGGCTGATATGGGCTACCACTGGACAGTGTCTCTCTTAGCAGAAAAGCAGTTTTTAAGTTTTTAAGATAAGCAGCCAAGTGTGGTGGCATCTTTCCTTCCTCCCTTCCATGAACTATGCCATTGAGTCAACTGATGTGACTCTGGACAGTGGGCACAAATAGATCATTATTTTTATCAACCAGGAGGTGGAGCCTGCCACCCCTGAGGGCCCAGGTGAATCCACCCACCCAGCTGAGCATCATTTCAGGACTGGACAGAATTTCCCTCACCAGAGAAACTGTACATAAATCAGCTGCACCTAGAGATTGCAGCAACAGCTGGTGGCCAAGGCTATCAGTGCCCTTACTCCCTTCTTGGAGATATGCCACAGCTCCCGTTGGTGTAATACTGGAGAAGCTGAACAATTTTTTGCTGTCTCAAGACAACAATCAATATGTAATCGTTTAAAGAAGCAGACTACCATAGCTCCAGAAAACTCCCAAAATAAAGAACCAAGAACCTTCCCAGATGAAGAAACCTTCCTGAAATTATCAGCCAAAAAAAATATCAGAGGTAGAACATGAAAGAATAGAGCCCTTCTAGAGATTAAACAAAATGCAGCAGAACAAAATGAAACATTAAGCAAGCATATGAAATTACAGAACATCAATGATCTGAAAAATTACAGAGTTAAACAATTCAATGAAAATCCAAAGAGCAGGACTGGGAAAATGGAAAGCAAAATTAGCAAGACAGAAAATAATGCAACTGACACCAGTATTTATGAGGAAAAAAACAGCTAAAAGAAACAAAATGAATAAATAAATAAGTATTAAGAAGCAGGTGAGACTCTATCAAGAGGAATAATCTATGAATAACTGGAAATCCTGAACAGGGAAGGAAAGCATAAAATAAAGATAGAACTGTTGAAGAGTTGCTGACAGAATACTTCCCTGACAACACAAACGAACACAGATATAACAGATGCTTATTGAACTCCACAAAAGGTAGACCCCAAAAGAAAGACACTAAGACATATTATAATCAAGCTTAATAAAAATGAAACCTAAGAAGAGGCTCTTAAAGGCAGCTGGACTTGAATCAAAACTAACATACAATGGAAGCCTTGTAGGCTCTCCTTTGACTTCTCAGCAGAAACCATGTTGGCAAGAAGGCAGTGGGATGACCAAAAAAAAAAAGCGTTGAGGGAGAGAAAAGTTTCTAACTAAGAATTATATACGTTGCAAAATTGTCTTCAAATATGGTGGTGAAATTAAGACATTCTGAGATAAACAGTTTAGAGACCTTGCAAAAACAAAACCAAAATTACAAGAAATATTGAAAGAATGTCTTCACTTGGAAAATCAGTAACATCAAACGTGTACTCAGGGATGCAATGCCAGACAGAGCATCCAGAATCCTGCTCAGTTATGGAAGTCATAAAGCTCAATCAAAGCTAAAATATTAAAATTATGGAAACACAGAGATCTTAACATGTAAACCATGACATCATCACACCATAAAGAGGTACATATAACAGTGTTTATAGCCCTTTCAGATGGAGAGGAAGTTAAGAAGATACACAGAAGTTAAAGATTAGTTTAAATGAGAACATTAAGGGAGGACAAAAGGGTAGCCACAAACGAAACTAACAATACCACCAAACAGAACAAGAAATATAACAACGGAGTCTCATATGACACAAAACCAATGCTGAAAAGGTTGTAAAGAAAACTCATAAAGAAAAATGACCAAGAGCAGAATATTAAGTGGGACAAACGAAATATTAACAACACTAAAATAATAGCACTGAATACATATCTATCAATAATTACACTGAATGTAAATTGATGGAATCCTCTAACAAAGAAACAGAAAGTAACAGCATGGATCAAAAAATACAATCAGTCTGTATGCTGCTTACAAGAAACACCTTAGACTTAAAGATATGAACAAACTGAAAACCATAGGATGGAAAAGTCTATACCAAGCTAACAACATGTGAAGAAAAGCAGGAGTACCAATTCTAATCTCAGACAAATTATACTTTAAAGTAAAATCCACCATTGTGGACAAAGATGGTCACTATTTATTACTGAAAGGAACAGTAAATGAAAATACAACATTATTAAGTATTTACATACTCAATACCAGGGCATCTAAGTACATCACATGAATTTTGACATAAAAGTGAGATAGATCGCTTCACAATAAGAATAGACTACAACATTCCACTTTCAATAATGGACAGGACATCCTGAAAGAAGCTGATCAAAGATGTGGAAGATCTCATTGCAACAATCAGCCAACTCATCATTATAGATATATATAAAACTATCCACCCAACAATAGACAAGTACACCTTCTTTTCCAACACAAATGGAATATTCTCCAGAATCAAACACGTGTTAGGCCATAAAGCAAGTCTCAACAAAATCAAAAGCACTGAAATATTACTATGCATTTTGTCAAAGTCAAACCATATAGCCATAAAAGTTGAAATCAATATCAGAAAAAATATGCATATAAGCTTGAACTCATGGAAACTGAACAATATCTTGCTCAAAAATTTATGTGTTATTGAAGAAATCAAAGATACAATAAAGAAATTCAAGGAATCAAGTGAGAAAGGAAACACACCCTACCAGAACCTATGTGATACAGCAAAAGTAGTGTTCCAAGGTCAATTTATCTCTATAAGTGCATACATTCAGAATGAAGAAAAAGCCCAAACCAAATAATTAACCCTATGACTTGAACAAGTAGAAAGAGAGCAACAAAAGAACCCTTCAGGCACCAGAAGAAAACAGATAACAAAAATCAAGCTGAACTAATGAAATTAGAAAATACAAAAACAATTGAAAGAATTAACAAAACCAAAAGCTGATTTTTTAAAAAGATCAACAAAATTGATAAACCACTGGCTAAACTTATGAAAGAAAATCAGGAGAGGAAACAAATAACCCAAATAAGGAATGAGAAGGGAAATGTCACAACAGACCCAACCGAAGTTAAAAGTGTCATATCAGAATACTAGGAAAGATTGGTCTCTAACAGATTTGAAAACCTAGAGG
Organism: Heterohyrax brucei; assembly: GCA_028571685.1. Taxonomy (NCBI): domain Eukaryota; kingdom Metazoa; phylum Chordata; class Mammalia; order Hyracoidea; family Procaviidae; genus Heterohyrax; species Heterohyrax brucei. The sequence goes on from CM053161.1 coordinate 32,161,572, forward strand.
AAATGGACAAAATTTTGGATTCACGTCACCCACCAAAATTATCAAAAGGAAGTAATACAACTTGGTAAACCCATCACAAAAGAAGAGATTGAAATAATAATAATAATAATAAAAACATGAACCAAAAGAAGTCCTGTCCAGATAGACTCACTGGAGAATTCTAACAAACTTTTAGAGAGCAGTTAATTCCAATACTATTAACGATATTTCACAACATAGAAAAGGATGGAAAAATCCCAAATTCATTCTATGAAGCCAAGTTAATCCTGATAAAAAAGCCAAGGAAAGATCCCCCCAAAAGGACATTGCAGACCAATATCACTCAGGAACCTACATGCAAAAATTATCAACAAAATCCTAGGCAATAGAATTCAACAACACAGCAAAAAAAAAATAATTCATCATAACCAAGTTGGATTCATACCAGGAATGCAGGTTTGGTTCAACATCAGAAAAATAATCAGTATGATCAACCACATAAATAGCACAAAGGATAAGAATCACCTGATTTTGTCCAATGATGCAGAAAAGGCATTTGACAAAGCCCAATACCCATTCATGTTAAAAACTCTCAGCAAAATAAGAATAGAAAGGAAATTCTTCAATGCAATAAGGGGCGTCTAGGTCGCCATGAGTCGGATCCGACTCGACGGCACTTGGCTAGGTAAAACCAACCATCAGCATCATCTTGACTGGAGACAGACTAAAACAATACTCCCTGAGAATGGAACCTAGACAAGAATGCCCGCTGTCACCGCTTCTATTCATCATTGTGCTAGAAGTTCTAGTCGGAGCAGTCAGACTAGGCAAAGAAATAAAAGATATCTGCATCAGTAAAGATGAAGTAAAAATATCCCTATTTGCAGATGATGTGATTGTATGCACCGAGAATCATAAAAAAATCCATAAATAAACTACTGGAGCTAATAAAATAATTTAACAAAGCATAGATATAAAATAAATATAAATAAATAAGTAGGATTCCTTTACACCAACAAGGAGATCATCAGAGAGGAAATCACCAAATCAATACCATTCACTATAGCCTCCAAGAAGACAAGATACTTAAAAATAAATCCAACCAGACAAGTGAGAAATCTATACAGAGAAAATTACAGACCCTCTGCAAGAAACCAAAAAGGACTTACATAAGTGGAGAAATCTACCTTGCTTATGGATAGGAAGACTTAATATTGTGACGATGTCTATGCTACCCAAAGGAATCTATAGGTAACATTGCAATCCCAATACAAATTCCCCTGCCATTTTCTAATGAGGTGGAGAAACAAATCTCTAAATTTGTTTGGAAAGGGAAGAAAGCACTACTGAAGAAGAGGAACACAGACGGAGGCTTCACACTACCTGACCTTAAAACTGAATACACTGCCACAGTAGTCTATATGTCTGGCACAGACATATAGACCAATGGAACAGATTAGAGAACCCAGAAATATCACCATCCTCCTATGAACAGTTGATACTCCACAAATGCTTGAAGACTGTAAACTGGGGTAAAAACAGTCTCTTTAATAAATGTCGTTGGCAAAATTGGATATCCATCTGCAAAAGACTGAAATAAGACCCATATCTCACACTTACACAAAAACTAACTTAAAATGTATCAAAGACCTAAATATAAAACCTAAAATGATAACTATCATTCAAGAAAACACAGAGACAACAATAGAAGTTCTAATACATGGCTTAAACAGACTACAACAATGCACAAACAACAGAAGGAAAAATAGATAAATGGAAACTACTAAAAATCAAACACATGCTCATTCAAATATTTTATCAACAGAGTTAAAAGACAATAGAATAGGAAAAAATATTTGACAACTATGTTTCAGATCAATGACTGATTTCCATAATCCACATTGTACTGCAAAATATCAACAAGAAAAAGGTAAATAACCAAATTAAGCAATGGACAAAGGAAATGGACAGACATTTCATCAAAGAAGACATCCAGGCAGCCAAAATACATGTGAGAAAATGCTCATGATCACTAGCTATCATAGAAATCAAAATCAAAACTAAAATCTCAACCCAATGAGTTTGGCAATGTTCCAAAAAACACAAAACAGTAAATGTTAGATAGGCTGTGGAGAGTCTGGTATTCTCCTGGTGGGAATGCAAAATGGTGCAACCTCTTTGGAAAGCAATTTGGAGATTTCTTAAAAAACTAGAAATAGAAATACCATATGTCCCAGCAATCCCACTGCTTCGATTATTTCCCACAGAAATAAAGGCAGTCACATGATCAGATACATGCTCATGAATGTTTACTGCAGCAAAATGATAGACTCAAACTAGGTGCCCATAAACAAATGAGTGAATAAATGAACTATAGTGCATATACACAATGAAACACTATGCAGTAATAAAGAACAACAATGACTTTAAGAAGTATCTCATAACCTGGTTTCAACTAGAAGACATTATGTTGAGTGAAATCACTCAGCAGCACAAAGGCAAGTATTGTATGGATTGCTGTAAGGACTTAAAAATGGACTTCTGTACAGAAGAAAAGATTCTTTGATGGCTACCTGGATACAGAGGGAAGGAGAGAGAGATGTTCAGAGATTAGATAGTCATTTTGGAATTTGGTTAGGTGAAGGAAGCGACAGCACACAGGAGAGTGCGGATCAGCATAACTGGACTACTCCATAAATGGAAAGGTTTTCTTAACTCAACCCAATGTTTCAAAGGATAGAGAAGCAGGTACAGAGGTCTTGGGACCATGTTTTCAGGGAACATTGAGGTCAATTGACATAACTAGTCTTTTGCTAAGAGAGTCTTCTGCATCCCTTCTTGGTGAGTGGTGGCTGGGGTCTTAAAAGCTAGCAAGCTGCCATCTGAGGAACACCATATTGTCCCAGCCCATCTTGAACAAATGATGACAGAGACAATCAAAAACATGAGGAAAAATGCACCCAGGAGACAGGAGGACTCATATAAGTTAGAGACTGCATCAGCATGAACCAGAAGAAAAAGATGGTGCCTGGCCTAGATCACAGGCGGCCATGAGAGGGGATACAATATAGAGTCCCTCAGGTAACACTAGATAAAGAAGTGCGTAGTTCAAGAACTCTACTAAAAGACCAGAACTGATAGTCTGACAGCCTGGATGATCCCCTGAGGAACATGGCCCCTAGACCTGCTGTTGGTCATGACCTGAAACAAGTACTGAAGTTGACTCTTCATTCAAGAATGGACTGGACTTGGGGTCACAGTGTGATCATGTGGTGCATGTACTTTACGGTCTTGTAAATTTATAGGAGCCTGTCCTAATGGTTTCTTTCTAGATGAGAGAGGAGAGGATAGAGAGGAAGGGACAGGTATTCACAGAGGATATTAGAAGTAACAAATGAAAAGGAGGAGTGTGGTGTCACAGAATAGAATTGAAGACAGGTGGGCAGGCAAAATTGATTTGGATTGTATAGTTACACTTAATCATAATTTTAAAAAAAGTGGACAATGAATAAGGAAGACAGGGAAAAATTGACCCTTTTTAATTGTGGCACCAGAGAATATTGAATAGATCATGGACTGTGAAAAGAATGAATAGATCTGTCTTAGAAGAAGTACAACTAGAATGTTCATTAGAAGCAAACATTGCAAGACTATGTCTTACTTACTTTGGACACGTTGTCAGCAGGGAATCACTCTCTGCAGGAGGACATCATGCTTTGCAAAGTACAGAGTAAACAAAAAAAAAAAGGAAGTTCCCTGAGAAGATGGGTTGAAATCATGGCTACAACACTGGGCTCAAGCATTACAAAGATTGTGAGCATGGCATGGGAATGGTCAGTGTTTCATTCTGTTCTAACACAGGGTCACTGTGAGTCAGAACTGACTTGATGGCACCTAACAACAACACCGTATTCTGGTAACATGCATTTATTATTTTTAGTTTCTTGGCATTGTTTTTTTTTTTTTTTTAATTCCTCGGCAGAACTCACTATTGGGTGGAGTCACTTGGCAGTCAACTAAACTTCTTGTTGCCATGTTTCTGGGCATCTGACCTGAAAAGTAACTACAAACAGGGAGACGAGAGGGGACTGCGATGAGGATTCCAAGTCTGTTTGCCTTTTGTGTGGTCACAGTGGTTACCTTTCTGGCATGTTGATCACTTTCTGCCACTATGGACTCAGATTCGTATTATTTTTTGTCTACAGTGTGAAAGGACATTAATTATTAATAAAGGTTTAATATAAAGAAGAAATAAGCATCACAATTAGAAGCAGAAACAAGTTTAGAAGGGAAAAAATGGTGTAGGTTATGTTCAGGATGTAGCCTCTGATTTCACTTTGGTTACAAGTGGCAAAAGGAATGCTCAGAGAAATGATTATAGCCAGCTAAGCCAGCCAAGTGTCGTCGAGTCGGATCCGACTCATGCATTCAATGTATATATTAGAAATGAAGAAAGATATAAAATCAACATTCTAAGTCTTTATTCCAGAAAAACAGAAAAGGAAAAACAAATAAAATGTGACATAAGAAGAAAAAAAAGATAAATGATGAAAACAGAAAGGATGAATAAAACTGAAAATGGAAATTTAATAGGAAAAATGTATTCAACCCAAAAGCAAGTTCTATGAAGAGATGAGTAAAAATGATAAATTTCTAGTCAGGCTAACCAAGAAATGGAGAGAAAAGGCACAAATTACTAACATTAACAGTGCAAAAGGAATCATTACTACTTATACCATGAATATTGAAAGGATTATAAGGGGATATCATGAAAAATTCCATACTCAGAAATTAGATAACTTAGAAATGCAACAATTGAAACACAGAGGGTTCTATGGAGTCTACTTTCAATCCTCAGGATCTGGGTACCAAAGGAATGAGAAACACCCCAGGTTTTAAGCCCAGAACTCTAGCTTTCAGCAGACTCAACCTGGGAGGGAAGCCAAAGTCAGCATGGCAGGACCTAGAGGACAGGGCCTAGGGCCTCCTGCTGACCTGTAGCCTCAGCTGGGAAGAGCTACTGTGATTCCTGTCTCTGCTGCAACCATATACTCTGTGCTTTCACATATAAGGAGCAAACTTCTGATTCATAGTCTTAAGTGTTCATCCTTCCTTGGCTGGTGAACCCCTGACCTCTCACTTTGGCATCTGCTCCTTCTTCTGGCCTGCCTTAGACAGGACTGCTGGCCAGTAGGATACAAATAGGGCCCCAATTAATCCATGCAGAGTAGGAAAGGGCAGTCACTCACCTCAGTGCTGGACAGACACCCTTCATCTCAGAGGAGAGTCCCAGAATAGGCTGGCATAGCCTCATTACTTTGCAAGGTTCCTAAGTGCTTCACCAAGCAACCATTTGAGTACAGAGCCCAGCTCCAAGCTCAGGTCCTACCCTGAGGTTGCCTGCCCATCATCCTGCCAGAGGACTGGGGATAAACATGTATCACTGTGGTGTTACTGTGACAGTACTGGTTGCTATGACCACAGCCTGACAATGCCTTGCGAATACTCGTCCTGAATGCTTCAGTCCCTACCACCAGGCTCTGAGGGCCTGACCAAGACTTGTAAAGATATTAAGGATTGAATTGTGTCCTTCAAACACATCTGTTGTAAATCCTAAGCCCTACACCTGTGGCTGTAATCCCATTTGGGTAAGGGTTTTCTTTGTAGTGTTAATGAGACAGTATTAGTGTGGGTTTTGTACTGAGCCAAACTCTTAAGATTAAAGTATTACAAGCAATCATGCAAGTACACGGTACAACTCAGAATATTCTCACTCATAGTGTGTACTTTCCTGTGTGAACTCCTCCTGCTATGGCCACTGTCATGGATTGAATTGTGTTCCCCCCCCCAAAATAGGTATATCTATGTGGCTGGGCCACGATTCCCATTATTTTGTGACTATCTTCCATTTTGTGATTTTCATGTACTATATGTTAAAGGATTAGGGTGGAACTGCGAATCCCTTTATAGGATTACCTCCTTGCTCCACTGCAAAGGGAGTTTCCCAGGATTATGGCTTGTCCCACCCTTAATCCTTTTGTCCTACAAGAGATAAAAGGAAAGAGAAGCAAGCAGAGAATTGGGAACCTCACAGCACCAAGAAAGCTGCACTGGGAGAAGAACGCATCCTTCAGACCTGAGCTTCCTGTGCCAGGATGCTCCCTGGACAAAGACTGATGTAATATCAGACTTTCCTCCACAGCCAACAAGGGGGAAAACCTTCTCCTGGAGCAGACATCCTGAATTTGGACTTGTAGCCTACTGGACTGTGTAATAAATGTTCCTTTGTTAAAGCCATCCATTCTATGGTATCTCTGTTAGAGCAGCCCTAGTTTTCTAAAACCACCATTGATGGTTAGCTTCCAATGGATAGGCTACAAAAGTCTCCCCTCTTCATTACAGTTGGTCACCATATCAAGACCACAGCTGGCCTTCTCAGACACACCATTCTATGCCAAGTGCCAAGTGCCGTCGAGTCGGATCCGACAGTGCTACCTTATTTGGGGCTGAGGCAGTAGGAAGGTTGGTCTGATTCTTGTGTCTGGCACTGACCAGCCCTGAAATCACTGGGCCTCTTGGTTATATTTTCCTGTTCCCAGCACCACCCTTTCTCTAACGACACCCTGCACTCCACAGGACCCTGCACCCCATTCTCAAGAAGATAACAGGCTTTCGTTAGAATTGATCCTTCCTTGCAGCCTTTGGGGAGGGTAGGTGAGGTGAATGATTTTGTTTCAGAATCCTTTCTCCCACTGGAAAGTCTGAGTAGGAGGCTCTAGGAGACCCCCAAGATAGACACTGTTGAGTGACAGAGTATCCAGTGGGGCCCTGTTGTTAGCTAGGCCTGGCCACCTCATGCTGTCCTCCTAAAAGTCCAAGAGGTTGAAAGTATGATCACCTCTCCATAACAAGGCTCCAGAGATATAGCCAGTGGCAGTCAATACCAAAGCCCCACACTCACTGACCACCTAGTGGATGCTGGTGCAGGGAAGGCCTCTGGTCATCTACTTCAGACTGAACAGAGCTGCACCCAAACCCCCAAGTTACCAGGTCCAAACTTTCCAAGAACCTTCCTTCACAGTTTAAAGAAACCACACACCGCTTTTCTCAGTAAGGCAATCTTAGACCACACTTCCTGTAGCTTGCACTGACTCCTAGCCTGAGCTCAAGGACATTCCTACTCCTGAGAAAGGACAGGAACAGATCCAGAGCTTCTGAGTCTGTGAAGATGTCCACTTTCTGGTGGTGGCCCGTGTGAGCTCCCGTGCAGGGAAGTTGAGGCCTTGCTAACTGAGCAGCAGACAACTGTATCCCGTTGACCACCTCCCATACTGGACCACTACCCACTCAGCCCCTCGAGGACCCACACTGAGAGTTCAGAACCATTAGTGCCTCCAGTCTCTGCTCTGCCCTGGACAATACCTCCAACATAACCACCGCCAACAGCCCAGGCCAGAGGTCACAAAAGGGAAGAACGGAGTCCTGTGTAATTCTGTATCACACTAGGGCCACAATGCCAAAATGGGCAAAAACACTGGGCAGAGATTACTGTTGTAGACCACAGGGCTTTGTGTTGTCTTGTTTCAAGCCCCAGTATTTCTTAACAGAGTGTCCACAAGCATGCTTTCACTTCCCTAGGGTACTCAGCACTCATCTCTCCTTCCTCCGTTCTGCTGTCTTCTCCTTCCCTTAAGGTAGAAGCACCAGGAAATGACACCAGATGGGGGCACTGAAGCCAGATGCTCAAGATTTTGTATGAGGCTCTAATTTTGTGATACTATTATGGTAGTAACTACCACTGTGGCTGACTTCCCAGCAAATACCAGCCAAGATAACCTACAGAGAGTTAAAACAACTTTCTTTTCTACACCTAAGGTTGGTGCCAGTCTTCAAGGCCTACTTCTCCACCCAGGACTTGGGCAGCCCAGCAGGAGACAGAGATACTGTTAAGGAGGAAGGGCCCTGGTAAATGGGGGCAGGAAGGCTGGGCTGAGGATGCTCCTGTTTCAAGCCTACTGCATTCCTGCAACGCTCCTTGTCTTATAGCCAGGGATTCCTGGGACCCTGAGAGTGAAAAATTCACACTCTGGAAAGAGACATTCTATACAGGACACTCTTATAGTGGGATTAACCCCTTAGTACTCAGGCCAGAGTGAAAAGCCCTCTGACGGCACCCTCCCATCATTTAGTAAACAAAACAGACAATAATTTGGGTTCCGGACTACTTTGAAACAGCACTGCAAGGACAAGTGTTCACAGTCACAGTGCAGATAGGGACACCACACCACCCTCACTTGGATTCACATCATGGGGTTATGACCCACGTGGACAGTCTGTTGAATCTCCTACCCACACAGATTCTCACCTATGCATTGACTTTGGACACTTGGACTTTGGGAGAAGATTTCAGGACTCAAGAACATCCCACTCAATCCTGTCAAGGCCAGAGAAGGCCAATGTTTCCACAGAAGGGCAGCTCAGGTCAAATCTAGTAGAATTTGTAAAGGTCCGTGACACAGTGGTTATGGGTGGGACCACAGTGATACAGGTCTCACTAAAAATCAACAAGTTGCCTCTGTGACTAGAGAAGCTCATAACCAAGGACACAGAGTTGGTGCAGACCCCTTCCCATGTAACCCTGCCTTGCACCCCTCTCTGTAGGCAGCATACAGTACATAACGATTCTGTACTGCCCTGGGTCAAGTTGGTTGTAATTGTGGCTACCACAGTACAAAAAAAAAAAAAAAAAACTGTGTCCCAATAGCAAGTGGAGGGTCAGAAAGAGTCTAGAGCAGGAGCACTGAGTCCTGCCAGGATCTGACACTAATCCCACCTGAAAAGACCAGACCCTGCAAGGAGCTTTAATTCACAGTGGTATTAAGAAGAAGTTGCTAAAGATGTCTTGGAGAGTAGACTGGCAGAGATGTGCCAGCTGTGGGGCTGGAGCTCAGTCAGTGTTATAGACCTCTTTCAGGTAGTCAGAAATGGCTAGCACAGTGAAGGTGAAGTTCAGCTGATACGTAGACTTCCAACAGAGCATAACCTTCACCCAGTCAGAGATGAGGAATGTAAGTGTGTGTGAAAGAAACAATTGGGGCCCTCCCTGAGGAGGCTAGGTAGATAGTGGATCCTCCTATACCAGGAAAGGCTCTCTGACCCTTCAACCTATTTGCCCTTCAGCCTAGCTGCAACTTTTGCCAAGCACACTGCCCTCAGCACCAGGGCAGAGATCGTCACGGCAGCCAGGTCTCTATGGTGCCCCACTCTAGCCTTTACCCTGAGTAGGTACCTATCCTGGCTTTGGGGATGCCATACTGGTCAGTCAGGGTCCAGGCTTCCCTTGGTATGTCGGTGCCACAGAGGAGCAGCAGGATGTTCATCTGGCTGGGTAGGACAGGTCCCAGCTCGCTCCTCGTGCTACCTACACATCTGATCACTAAGCTGTTTCTCCTGTGTTATCACTCTGGTCCAGAGTCTACCTTGTACAGCAAGAGCTGGCATCCCCCACAAAAGGGATTCTCAAGGTAGCACTCATACACTGCCTTTCCAGGTTCCTAATGAGTTAGCTACAGTTTAGGGGGGTTGAGGGCCTGAGGGCCTGACAGCCTGGACTTCAGGTCAGCCTTGGCCTTGGCCACTGCAGAGTTATGCAGACTTCCAGCCACCTAGCCGTATTTTAGAGGCCTGGAGACCATTCAGAAATGTGGTATCCCTTTGCCAGCGAGTAAACCACGCCTCTAGGCCCCATGCCCAATATCCTCCACAAACTGGAAGCAGAGAAGCTCTAGGAAATATAGGCCTCATAAATTAGCTTTAAGTCATGAATTTTCCCTTCTACTCCTCTTCTGGCCCTATTGATCCCCAGATTCTCAGTCCCTCCTGCCCTACTTCTCTGCCAAAAATCTCAATTTCTGTGGCCTTAGCTCTCTCCCTCTGCTTATGCACAGTACATGGAGATTTTGAAATGTTGCTTTTAAAATTGCTCTGCATATTTCTCTCCAAGTCATTCTCTTTTCCAGACAACAATATATTTCTTATTTCACTCCAAAAGTCACAATACTTTATTTTCTCAGTAGATGTTATGCTACCCTTAGTGCATGTCAGACCTTGAGGACAGGAAAAATGTGTCCTGCCCCCTGAGATTTACAGGCAGATACAGCTCCCAGCTCTCAGGTACAGCTCCCAGCTCGCTGGTACAGCTCCCACAGGAGTGCTACCATCTACATGCCTGCAATGTGAGACCAGGAAGGAAGTTCAGGAGGTCTTGGGAGCAGATCTCCGGGACATAAAACACACTTTGACACATTTAAAAGGATATAAATCACTCAAATATGTTCTAGATCACTGTGGAATTAAATTATAAATTAAAACAGAAAGATAGTTGAAAGATACAAAAATATTTGGAAATTAAATAACACACTTGTCAGCAACTCGTGGGTCAAAAGAGAAGTCTGAAGAGAAATTTAAAAATACTATGAACTAAATGGAAATGCAAAGACAACTTATCAAAATGCATGGGTACTGCAAAAGGAGGGCTCAGAGAGAAATTTATAGCACCAAATGCATATGTTAGAAAAGAAAAAAGGCGTAAAATAAATATTCTAATCTTGTATTTTGGGAAACCAGAAGAGGAATAACTAATTAAATCCAACATAAGGAAAAAGGATACCGGTAATAAAAAGGGAGAAGAAATCAAGACAATTGATACAGAATTTAATTGAAAAATTAATGAAATCAAAAGTGTATTCTTTCAGGAGATGAGAAATATTGATAAATTTCTAGCCAGGCTAACAAAGAAGAGAGAATAAGTAATATAAAAAAGGAGTCATCACTACTGATCCCATGGGCATTAAAAGGATAAGAAGATATCATGAACAACTCTATGCCCACACATTTGATAACTTAGATGAAATATAACAATTTTTTGAAAGACAGAGGGTTCTCCAGGGGCCACTGCCCCATTTGCGGGCACTAGGCACCCACAGTATGAATGACATCTTAGGTTTGATCCCAAAGCTGTTGCTTTGAACAGAGCCATTTTCAGGAAGGATACGATAACCTAATGGCCCACAATCACCTCAGCCAAGAGCGTCACAAGGTAATAGACGGAAGCATCCCAAGATTCCCAAACCCTCCATTAACACAGGGACCACCGGCTACACCAGCACCTGCAAGCAAACCGCCACACCTGCTCAGGATCCCGGCAGCAATTTTTTCAACATGAACTCCTCATGGGCATCAATGGAGCCCCCAGCACTCACTCAGGCCATCCACAGTAGCCCTGGAAAACAGCTGTCACCTGTTCCCCAGATGACTGCTCCAAGTCATCACTCCTTATATGAGTTCCAAACCCAAACCACTGGCACTCTGGAAATTTTCATTACAGAGGGTGGACAGGGCAGTACCAGTCAGGGAAATTGCAATAGGCGTGTATCACCGTGGCAATCTTGCAGTGGTAGTTACTGCAGCTACACAGTAACACAGCACCTACCCAAAAGCCCCACCCAAAGCTCTCTAAGCAGCACACTGAGTTGCATCCTGGCGGTGCCCAGCACTCCCATAGGGCACATGATATCCAATCTGCCAGTCTTCTCCTGTGAAAGCAGAAGATTGGAGAAAATAGGATAACAATGTCCCACTGTTTATAGTAGAAAAGGAGGCCCAGCTCTTAGGAAAGCAGGGGAAGTTGAAGCTGTCTTAGTTATTCAGTGCTATGGTAACAGAAAAACCACAAATGGGTGGCTTTAACAAACAGGGCTTATTCTGTCCTTGTTTAATGTGCTGTAAGTCTAAATTCGGCATGCCAGGTCCAGGGTAAGGTTTCCTGTTTCTGTGGGCACTGGACGAAGAGTACCTTCATCAGTTTTCCTGTGGGTTAGGAGCTTCTCAGCACAGGCAGTGGGGGGTCTAATGGGCCTGCTCTACTTCTAGCCCAATTTCTTGGTGGCATGAGGTCCCCAACTCTTTGGTTCTCTGTTTAATATCTTAAAAAACAAAGATTCACTCGTGATATGTGATACAACATAATCTTGTATATTGAGTTCTACCTTATTAACATAATGCCTCTAATTCAGCCTCCTTAACGTCACAGAGGTAGCATTTACAACACATTAGTTGCTTACTAGGTCTGACAATTAAGTCTGAGAACTTAATTGTTCTAAATTCTACATACCTCATTGCTGAGTATCACTATGGTAAGCTTCAAAGTACTCTGCTTGGGAAGCTACGCACTGATGCCAAACCCTGGTTCACCCTTCAAAGCAGCTTTGGTACTTTTTCTGGAATCGCCATTGCACATGGCAGCATGGTGGCATCTTTGTGGACTTACTTGTATAGTTGTCTGTGAAAAGGTTTTTAGCCAGTAAACAAATAACTGTGTTGGAATGCCCTACTCACCTAATCTGGCCCCCAGTTATTTTTTTCTTTCCCAGAAAATAAAGGAAACATTGAAATGAAGACACGTTGATGACATTCAGGATACCGAGGGTAATACAACAACAGTTCTGATAGCCATTTCAGAAAAAAGAGTTTCAAAATTACTTTAAAGTGTAGACTAGGTGCTGGAGTCAGTGCATAGCTTCCCAAGGGGAGTGCTTCAAAGATGATCACAGTAATATTCAGCAATCAGGTATGTAACACTTTTTCTAGAATGAGTTCACAAACTTAATTGGCAGTCCTTGCATATTGATGTAAAATAGGGAGACAGTCACACAATACTTTGAACCATGGCTTAGCAAAGTTGCAACTTTTTTTTGGAGTTACGTAATTCAACCCCTGACAGCAGCTCTGCACATGGGAGATGGAAGCAAGGCAGGTATTCACTGCAGTATTCTCACCCTTCCAAGTGTGTGATCAGTGAATAAGGAAGTATAAGAAGAATTCATGCCTTTGAATTACAGTATTGGAGAAAAATATTGAATGTACCATGCACTGCCAAAGGAACAAATAGATCTGTTCTGGAAGAAGTACAACCAAAGTGATCCCTGGAAGCAAAAATGGCAAGACTCTGTCTTCCATATCTTGGACAGAGTGTCAGGAGGGATCAGTCCCCAGAGAAAGACATCATGCCTGGTAAAATACAGAATTAGTGAAAAAGAGGGAGACCTTTAACAAGATGAATTGACACAGTGGCTGTAACAATGGACTTCGTCATAAAATGATTGTGGGCATGGCATAAGACTGCACTGAGTTTCGTTCTGTTGTAAGCAGTGTTGCTGTGAGTCAGAACTGACTCAACGACACCTAACAAAAACAAGTGTGTGTACAAAGAACATCAATAGGGTCACAAGGCAGGCTCCTGCCTGTGATCAGGAGGTCCACCCTAGCCTGGTAGACATGAGAGAGAGGAGACATGTCCAATCCTTGTATTTTAAAATATTCACCAGCTGCAATTGCTGTATTTATAATTAGGCTTTGCAGTGAACAAACATAGGTAAATTCTTTGAAATAGTTACATTTATTAGTGCTGGAACACTCCACATCCTGAGCTGAAAATTCTGTTTCTATAACCTGCCCCTCTGTGGGGCATCATCCACTCATAACTCCCTGTGGGAGAATCTAGCAAAAATTAGCAAAGACATCTCCCGCAGGAATAGCATGGCACAAATCAGATGCTGAGAAAGGCGCCCCTCTTGGGGCATGAATATCACATCTGAACCACTGTGGGAGGAAGAAGGGGCAATGCCTGGGACCACGGCTGGCTGACAGCCACAGCAACGGGAAGCTCCTCGGATCCAGGTATCTGTCCCTAGGTATACCCTGCACTCTCACAGAATAAGGAGCAAACTTCTGATTCACAGTGCTAGGTGTCTCCCTTTCCAGAGCTAGGAAAACTCTGACCTCCCCTTCCGGCCTTTGCCTCCCAAAGGCCTCCGATCCATCCCTTTGAGGCCATGTGTGGTCCTACAGGCCCTTCAGGGAGAAGCAATATTGTCTGGGTCCCTGTCACTGCGGGTGGTGGAGTAGCACTACTTGCCACGACACATAGTCCTCACTCAAAATCACCTGGCTCCAAGCAGTCCACTACATAATTAGGCCTGGTCACCTCATGATGCCCTTCCAATGGTACTGCAGGTTGGAAGCATGATCTCCTCTCCATAGCAAGGTTCTAGAGGTATAGTGACACACTGTCATCAACATAGATGCTCACTAACCTCCCACCTAGGAGGAACCTGTGCAGGAGAGTGTTCTGGTCATCTATTCCAGGCTGAGCAGGTCTGTGCCCACACCCTCAGGTCCCAGGCCCTAACTTCTCCAATACCATCCCCAAGAATTCAGAGAAACCACGCAGTGCTTCCCTCAGCTGGACAGTCTCAAGCCTCCTTTCACGTGGTCTGTACTGGCTCCTAGCCTGGCTTCAAGGACTTTCTTGCCCCTGAGAAAGGATTGGAAATCAATTCAGGGCCTTTGAGACTGAGAGGGTGTCTGCTTTCTGGTGGTGGCCAGAATGAGCTCATGTGCAGGGCAGGCTGAGTCCCTGGGCTAAATGGGCCTCACACAACTCTATCCCATCCATTCTCACCCCGAACCAGTAGATCAACTCCTCCACACACAGCTGTCTAAGAATCCACATTGAACTCAGAGCTGTTAGTGTCTCCAGGCTCTGCTTTGCCTTAGATAGGCCCCACAATATAACCACAACCCACAAGCCAGTCCAGAGGCCACAAAACAGCAGAACAGAGCCATGTAAAAGCCTGTTGCATACCAGGACCACCATGAAAGAAGGGAGGGAGAGGAGTGTTTGGGCAGAGAACAGTGCTGGAGAGTCCAGGGCTCTGGGTTACCTCTTTCAATTCCCAATGCCTCTTACCAGAGTATCTCCATGCACCCCTTGACTTCCCCAGGGAGTCCAGCCCTCACTTCTCCTTTCTCCCCTTTCTGTCTTCTCCTTTCCTCAAGGGAGAAGGACCAGGAAATCATGCCAGATGGGCGAACAGAGACTGATACACCCAAGATTTGGTATGAGGCTCTAATGCCGTGATACTATGGTGCTGTGGATATAACCACTGTGATTTACTTGCCAGCAAATACCAGCTAAGATGCCTATAGGGGCAGAGAGTGGAAGAAAGTATACCTAACTACCTTACTATCCCAAGGGGCGGAGCCGGCCTCCAGATCCCATCTCCTCCACCTACGATCTGGCCAGTTCCCCAGTAGTCAGTGATGTTGATAGAAGGAAGATGTCCTCGGAACTGGGGAGGAGGAAGTCTCCTATGAGTGTGCTCCATTGCCATCCTTATTCCATTTCTGTACCCTAGGGCTCCTGGGGTCCCCAAGACTGACAAATTCCCACTCTGGGAACGGGGACATTCTGAATAAGACCCTCTGATAGTGGGATTATCCCCATAATGCTCAGGCTAAAGTCAAAAACACTTCGGTGGGCCTCTCCCCCATTTGGTGGCTAAAACACCCAAGATCTGGGTTAGCAGAACCTTTTCTGACAGCACTGCGGAAGCCCAGGGTTCCCAGTTACAGCGCAGAGAGGGACATCTGAGCACTCCGACCTGGGGTCTACTCATGGAGCTGTGACCCACATTGCCGCTCCAGTGCAGCTCCTGCCCTTCCTGAAGCTGGTGGCATATTCTGACCTATGCTTTGACTTGGGAGACTTGGACTTCTAGAGAATAGCTCAGGGCTGAGGGATACCCACTTAATCCTGTCAAGACCCAAAAAACCCAGTGTTTGCTCAGGAGGGCAGCTCTAGCCAGACCCAACAGAATTTATAACAGTCCATGACACAGTGATTATGGTAGGAGCCACGGTGACACGTCTTACCTCTAATTCACCAAGTGATCTCTGGCTAGAGAGCTTAGAGCCAATGACACAGAGCTAGTCGAGACTACTCCCCATGGCAACCCTGCCTGGTGCCACTCCCTGCAGGGCAACCGCAGGTACACAGTGATTGTGTGCTGCCATGTTTCAAGGGGGAGCCATCCCTGGGTGAAAGTGTGCAGAAACCTGCATCCTAGCAGCCAGTGGAGGGTCAGAAGGAGGTCAGTGCCAGAGCACTGAGCCCTGACAGTTTCTGAAACTAACCCCACCCTAAAAACCTGTACTGTGCAAGGGGCTACAATTCACAGTGCGGACTAGGAAGCATGAGGGGGGAAAGACGCCTTGGTGGAAGATGTGCCACAATGGGGATGGAGCTCATCGAAGGTCATAGACTTAGGTAGTCAGACAGGGTAGCACAGTGAGGATAAAGTTCTATGATAGGTGGACTCGCATCAGAACATAGCCCTCACCCTGTCAGAGACAGAAAAATGAAGTGTGCTGTAAAGGCTCCACTGGCAGCCTCGCTTGGGAGCCTGGGTAGGTGGTAGATCCTCCTACACCAGGAAAGGATCCTCATACCTCCCACCTGTTTGTCCTTCAGCCTACGTGCAGCTTGCCACGTGTACCATGCTAAGCACCAGTGCTGAAATCATCCCCGCAGCCAAGTCTCGATGGAGACTCACTGTCCCCTGTACCCCTGAGTAGGTACTTATTCTAGCTCTGGGACTGTCATACCAGTCAGTCGGGGTTCAGGCTCCCCTTGGCATAATAATCCCACAGTTCAGCAGCAAGAGGTTCATCTGGCTGGGTAGTGCAGGGTGCAGCCCACTCGCCATAGTAACCCCATATGTAATCACAAATTTGTTTCTCCTATGTCTGTACTCTGGCTGTATTCTACAGCAGGAGCTGGTTCTCCACATAGGACGGCTACTCAAGACATCACTCACCTACCACCTTTCCAGGGTCCCAATGTACTATATCCAGCCGAAGACGATAGAGGACTTTGAACCTGACAGTCAGGGCTGCCTTCAGTCCTAGACTTCACCACTGAAGAGTTATGCAGGCTTTCATCCACCTAGCCCTCCTGTGGAGGCCCAGGGCTCAACCTGAACTGTGATGCCTCTTGAGCAGTGAACAAACCTCAACTCCAGTCACTCTCCACACACACACACACGCGCACACACACACACACACACACACACGCACACACACGATAAGCTCTAGGCTGGAAAGGCCTCAGGAATCATCTTTAAGGCACCAATGTTCCCTTCCTGTCCCTCCTTCCAACGCTGTTGTACCCCATATCCCCAGCCCTTTCTGCTCTGCCTCTCAGCCTAATACCTCAATTTTCCATGGCCTCGGCTCTTCCCCATCCACTTAACACACAAGAGATGGAGATTTTTAAGTCTTGCTTTTAACATAAAGATAGGATTATTCTGCATATTTCTCTGTGAACTGTTGTCTCCCCCAGTTTCTCCTCATGTACTCCTAAAGCCAAAAAAACTTATTCATGCAGTAGATATTATACCACTTGTACTGCATGTCGGGCCCTGAGAGGCCAGGACAAACGCATCCTGATTCCCGCGGCTTCCAGCCAGCTGACAGACGACCGTCACAGTAGTGCTAGCATCTGCATACAGGCAGTATGACATCAG
The DNA here is from genome assembly GCA_028571685.1 of Heterohyrax brucei. NCBI lineage: Eukaryota > Metazoa > Chordata > Mammalia > Hyracoidea > Procaviidae > Heterohyrax > Heterohyrax brucei. The sequence continues at coordinate 32,178,977 of CM053161.1, forward strand.
GAAAGTAGCTACAGGGGACTTGGCAGTAGATCATTAGGACATGAGAGGCACCTTTACATATTTAAAAGAATAAAAGTTATTAAAATACGTTCTAGAAAACAATGGAATTAAACTAGAGATCAATAACAAAAATATAGCTGGAAAATGTCAAAATATTTGGAAACTGAACAATACACTTCTCAATAACACGGTTCAAAAGAGAAGTCTGAAGTGAAATTTAAAATTACTGTGAACTAAACGAAAATGAAAAGACTTATTAAAACACATGGGATGTAGCAACAGGGATTGTTAGAGAGAAACGTACGGCACAAAGTGCAATTCTTAAATTTATATTCGAAGATTTCACTTTAGAAAAACAGAAAAGGAAGAACAACTGTAACTGTAACTGTAACTTAAGCAAAAAGAACGTAAATAATAAAAATAGAGCAGGAATTAATGAAATTGAAAAGAGAAATTTCATAGAAAAAAAATCACTGAAAATAAAAGGAGGTTCTTTGAAAAGATCAGCAGAAATTGTTGAATTTCTAGGCAGGCTAAGAAATGAGGAGAACAGACACTAATTACTAACATTAAAAATGAAAAAGCAGTCATTACTACTGATCCCGTCAACACTGAAAGGATAATAATACAGTATGAACAACTCTGTACCCGAATATTTGATAACTTACATGAAGTACAACAATTCCTCAAAAGACAGAGGGTTCCTTAGAGGCCACTTCTCCATGACCAGGCCCTGGACAATAAGGGCACGAAGAACATACCAGGTATGATCCTGAAACTCCAGCCTTCAACTCTGCAGCTAACCCCACTAGGAGAGATACAGTATCTGAACGGCCTAAAGTTCATTCAGCTGCTTCAGATACCGATGTTTTCTTGGAGCAGGAGGGCCAACGATCACACAGGCTGAGGCAGACAAATCACCTCGAACTCTCAGGACCCCATGTAGCTGTTTTGTCCACCATGAGCCTCTCCTCAGTGACAACGGTGCTCCCCAACTCATAGAGGCCACGAGCAACAACCATAGAGAACAGCTGTCTCTTGGACCCCAGAAGCAGGTCAGAGTCATGCCTTCTTATCTGAGCTCCATAGCAAAACCTTTGGAACTCTCAGAATCCCCTCTGCAGTGGAAAACAAGGCTACCCATCACAGGGATTATGTGGGGGCCTGTGTCACTATGACAATGTCTGATTGAAAGTATCCTTGGATACCACAGTGACAGAGATCCTGCCCAAAGTCTCTCCAAATCATGTGATACAGCACGCAAGAGTGCAGCCTGGCCGTGCCTATCACTGCCACTGGGCACATCGGGCCTGCCACCCAACTGAGGATGCTGCAGTTTGGATACAATGGGAAAATGACATCCTGCAGACTGCGACAGGAAATGAGGACCAGCTTCTAGGACTGCAGAGCCAGTAGGAGGCCTGCTGACTTACTGTCCTAGTTATTTAGTATTGTTGTAACAGAAATACCACCAGTGGGTGGCTTTACCACATGGAAGCTTATTCTGTCACAGTCTAGTAGGTGGGTAGTCTAAAATCAAGGCCCCAGGTCCAAGGGAAAGTTTTCTGTCTCTGTGGGCACTGGTGGAAGACTCCAATTATCACTTATCCTGTTGTTTAGGAAATTCTCAGCACAGGCAACCCAAGCCTAAAGACGTGTTCTACTGCTGGCACTACATTCTTGGTGCAGTCTGATCCCCACTCTTGCCGACTTGATTCATTCTTTTATATTTTTAAAGAGATTGACTTAAGATACAACGTAATTTAAATATATATATGTATATATATAATTGTGCTTCAAGTGAAAGTTTACAATCCATGCCAATTTCTCACACAAAACTTTGCATACACCCTGCTACGTAATTCTAGTTTCTCTCCCCACCCTCTGACAGAGCACTTCTTTCCACTCGGCATTTCTGTGTTCATTAAACCAGCTCCTACCCCACAACCCATTCATCTTACCAGTAACTGGGGGCTGCTAAATTAGCCTCATGTGTATAGTTGAGCCAAGAAGCACACACTTTGCCAGTATTATTTTATGTTTTACAGTCTAGTTCAATCTTTGTGCAGACAAGTGGCTTTGGGACTGGTTTCAGATCTGGGCTAACAAGGGTCCAGGGGCCCTTCTTCTGGTTACTCTTCAATCTGTGGGGCCATGAAGGCTGGTCTTTTAATAGAGTTCTAATTCTGCATACCAGTTTTTCTCTTCCTACATCAGGGAATTTATGTTGTATTCCCTGTCAAGAAAATCATTGGTGGTGGGTGGGCACCACCTAGTTCTTCTGTCTTGTGCTTATGTAGCCTTTGGATTGGATGGAATTTTCTGTCTCTTGGGCTCATATTTTCCTTATGTCTTTCACACTCCTTTGTTCTAGGTTGATTGTGATAAATTGATGCTACGTAGATGGCCACTTGCTAGCTTTTAAGTCCCAGACACCACTCAAAGTGGGAAACAACATTTTCTTTAAAAAATCATTCTTATGCCATTTGAGCCACTTGTCCCCTGAAACCATAGTCCCCAAATCCCTACTCCTCCTACTCTGCCATTTGAAGTATTGAGTTATGTCTAGGAAAACTCCTGGCTTTGGATTTAGTCCAGCTCTGCTGACCTCCTTAACCTAATTCTTAGCTACTATCTAATCAATGAATTACCTTTCTTTTTCCCTCCTCATTCCTGTACCCATCAAAGATTGATTTCTTTTGTTTAAAAATCTTCTTGGCTCCTTATAATAGTGATTTTATCCAGTATTTGCCCTTTTGCAACTAATTCCCTCAGCATGTCTTCCAAATTACTTCATGTTTTGAGACGTTTCCCAAGATCATTGCTCTTCTTTACCAATTGCATAGTATTTCATTGTGTGAACACGCTGTAGTTTATCTATTTATCTGTTGATGAGCACATAGCTTGCCTCCATCTTTTTACTGTCATGGACAGTGCTACAATAAACATTGGCATGAATGTATCTGTTCGTGTGACAGCCCTTATTCTCCATGATATGTGAGGACTAGTACTCAAGTTCACAAACTCATCCCAGAAAAACTGCTGCATATTTCATTGCTGAATATCACTATGTTCACCATCAAAGAATGAACCTGGGAAGCTATGTACTGATACCAGCACCCTAGTCCACCCTTCAAAACAATTTTGGAACTCTTTTTCTGGAATGGTCATTGGAGCTGTTGTCATTGATGTCCTGAATGTCATCAAAATGTGTTCATTTCAATATTTCCTTTATCTTTGGGTAAAGAAAAAAGTCATTGTGGGCCAGATCAGGTGAGTAGGGAGGGTGTTCCAATACATTCATTTGTTTACTGGCTGAAAACTCCCTCAGAGACAAATAATACATACAATACAGTTCGTACCCTTGCCACCTTGCCACCGTGTGCAATGGCCATTTCAGAAAGAGCAGCCCATGTGCTGGCATCAGTGTATGACTTCCTAAGGGGAACACTTCAAAGGTGACTGTAGTTATACTCAGCAACGAGGTATGCAGCACCTAGAACAGTTACGTTCGTGGACTTGATTTTCAGACCTCGTATTCCAAGAAGCAGGATTGCTGGATCATATGGTAAATGTATTTCTAGCTTTTAAAGAAAGTGTAGATTTATTTCCAAAATTGTTGTACTATTTTACATTCCCACCAACAGTTTAGAAGCGTTCAGTCTCCCACAGCCTCTCCAATATTTGTTGTTTTGTGTTTTTTCAGGTTAAAAACAGTATTATCGGATGAGATTAAATGCTGTGTCATGCTAGCTGCAAGATCAGTAGCAGTTCACATCCGCCAGATGTGCCTTGGAAATTCTATGGGGCAGTTTTACTCTGTTCTATAGGGTTGCTACAAGTCAGAGTTGACTCAATCACAATGGGGTTTTTTGGGTGAGGGGAGAAGGTTTTATCATTGTAGTTTTGATTTGAATTTCTCCGATGGCTTGTGAGCATTTCCTCATGTGTTTGTTAGCTGCCTGTATGTCTTCTTTGGCAAAGTGCTTACTCATATCCTTTTCCCATTTTTTAATTGAGCTATTTGTCTTTTTTCTTGTTGTGTTTTTACAGCATCTTGTAGATTATGGAGATTAGATGCTAGCTGGATTTGTCCTTGACTCTTTCGGTGAAGTCCTGGGATGAGCATAATTGTTCGGTTTTTGGGAGTGCCCAGTTATCTGTTTTTTTCTGCATTTTTAGGAATGTTTTGTATCTATTTGTGCCATGTATTAGGGCTCCCAACATTGTCCCTATTTTTTCTTCCATAATCTTTACTGTTTTAGATTTTATATTTAGGTCTTTGATCCATTTTAAGTTAGTTTTTGTACATAGGGAGAGATATGAGTCTTGTTTCATTTTTTTGCAGACAGGTATCCAGCACCGTTAAGATCATTTCTTAAAGAAATTGTCTTTGCACCAGTTTATGGACTTTGGGCCTTTATCAAATATAAGCTGCTCATAACTGGATGATGTTATACCTGGATTCCCAATTCTGCTCCATTGGTCTATGTATCTGCTTTTGTTTTGTTTTGTTTTACATTTACCAGGCAATTTTGACTAGCATGCCAGTGAAATAGATTCTAAAGTCAGGTAGTATGAGGCCTTCCACTTAGTTCTTTTTCTTCAGTAATACTTATATGGGGCTGCTTCCCTTTCCATATGAAGCTGATGATTTCTTTATCCATCTCATTAATAAATAACATCAAAATTTATATTGTGATTGTGTTGTATTGTAGATCATTTTGGGTAGACTAGGCATTTTCAGGGTCGCCATGAGTCGGATCCGAGTCGACGGCACTTGGCTGGCTGGCAGGCATTTCCATGATGTTGAGTCTTTTTATCCGTGAAGGTCTGAGTCACCTAGTTCTGCTTTGACAGAAACACCACAAATAGATGACTTTAAAAAGTGAAATTTTATTTGTCACAGTCCAGTAAGATAAACATCCTAATTCCGAGTGTGTGCTCCAGGGTAAGGCTTTCTCTGTTGGCTCTAGAGAAAGGTCATTGTTGTCAGTCTTTCCCCGGACTGGAAGATCTTGAGGCACAGGGACCCACCTCCTTTCCAAAGGATATGGTCACTTCCTAGCACCTTCTTTCCTATATATCTCAAGAGAACACTTCAGGGCAAAAACATTCTTACACACTGAGTCCTGTCCCACTATCACAATTGCTGACCATCTACACTGATTAACATTACAGAGGATTTACAACATGGAGGGAACATCATGTAATACCAAGAGTCTAGCTAAATTGTTACTCAGATTTTGGGGAGGGGACACAATTCAATCCATGACAATGAGCAAGGTAGGTTTCTCAGTTTATATAGGTCTTTTGCTTTCTTGCACTAGAGTCTTGTAATTTTCTTTGTATAGGTTTTTACGTCTTGTGGTTAGATTTGTTCCTAAGTATTTTTATCTTTGTGGGGACTATTTTAAATGGCATTGATTAAGTAATTTTTTTTCTTTGCCATTCTCTTTTTTTGGTGTAAAGGAATCCATTTTCCTTTTATATGTTTATCTTGTATCCTGATATGTTACTTACCTTTTCTGTTAGTTTCAGCCGTTGTGTGTGTATACATTCTTTATGTTTTTCTCTGTATAAGATTGTGTTATCTTCAAATAGACATATTTATACTTCTTTCTTACCAATCTAGAATCTCTTATTTCTTTATCGTGCCTGATTGCTCTGGCTAGTACCTCCAGCACAATGTAGAACACATGTAGCAACAAATGGCACATTTGTCTGCTTTCAGTTCTCAAGGGAAGTGCTTTCAGACTCTCTCCTTTAAGGATGATGTTGGCTTCCTATAAATGTCCTTTATTAACAACATCAGCTTGTAAATTGCTGCCTCATTAATAGCAGAGAAGTAGGATTTACAATCCAGGGTGACTTTATCAAATGTGAAAATGGTGGGGACTCACACAATACTGCAAACCTATACTTCAAATCAGATAGTACTTCAAGCCAAATTGATACTCATGTAGGGGTAAACAATTCAACTCATGACACTGTCTGTGCACATGGGAGATGGAATGTAGGCAGTTATTCACCAGCTACATTAATCCTTTCAAGTGTGTGAACACAGAACACCAAGAGGCTTACAGTACGAGCCCATGCCTGTGATCACAGGGACAATCCCAGCCTAATAGGCATGGGGGAGAGGGAAAAGGGACAAGTTCAATACTTTCATTTTATAATACTTACGAGGCACAATTACTGCATTTATAATTGGGTTTTGCAGTGAATGTATGTAAAAGGTTTGTTCGTTTGTTTGTTTAAACTTAATCATTAGGAAGCTTAGAACCACTCTGTGTCTGGAACTGCAACTTCTATCACTCCAACCTGCTCCTCTGTGGAACTCAGGGTCTTTGGCATCATCCATCCCTGACTCCCTGAGGTAGAAAATAGCAAAAGAGCCAAGAGATCCCTGACTAGGGATAGCGGGGCACAAGTCAGAGACAGAGGAATGAACCCTTCCCTGGGCATCATCTTCACATCAGGACCAGCCTGAACAGATGCAGGAGACTGTGCCTGGGGATACTTCTTGCTCAGTCACAGCTGAGGGGAGCTCCTTCGGTCTAGGACTCTGTCCCTAAGATATATCCTACATTCTCAAAGAATAAGGAGCAAACTTCTAATTGAAAGTCCTAGACTTCACCTTTCCCTGACTAGAGTCCTGTGTAATGCTGTACCTCACTAGGGCCACAACGCCAGAATGGGCAGAAAGGAATGCCTAGGTGAAGAGAGGTACTTCATATCCTGGAGTTCTAAGTTGTCCTGTTTTAAGCCCCAGTATTCCTTACCAGAATGCTACTAGCACCCCTTCACTCCCCCAGGGCTCCTAGATCTCACCTCTCCTTCCTTCACTCTGCTATCTTCTTCTTCCTTCAAGGAAGAAGTCCCAGGAAATGATGCCAGATGGGAGCACAGAGGCTTGATGCTCAAGGTTAAGCAAAGGGCTCTAATTCTGTGATCCCATTGGTGGCGTAATTGTTAAGTGCTACAGCTGCTAACCTAAAGGTTGGCAGCTCAAATCTGCCAGGCACCTCTTGGGAACTGTATGGGGCAATTCTACCCAGTTCTATAGAGTTGCTATGAGTCACAATTAACTGAGTTGCACTGGGTTTAGGTTGTTATAGTAGTTATAATAGTATCACATGATACCATTATAATAGTTCCTCCACTTGCGTATCCGTTTGTCGTATTGTGGGGGCTTGAGTGTTGCTCTGATATTGGAAACTATGTCACCAGTGTTCAGATAGCATGCAGTCAGGACGCACTGATAATTACCAGTGATTGGAATTCAATTTTGGAAACAAAGAAGAAGGATCAGTAGTCAGAAAATACAATCTTGGTGACAGAAATGATGCTGGTGATTGAAAGACAGAATTTTAAAAGACCAGTGACATTTTCATTGCAAATATCTTCTTTCATCAACACGAAAAGTGATTACAAGGTCTAATTAAGTTTGGAAACTTGTCACTGGGAGCTTATGTTGGCAGTGCTGTACACACAGTTTAATGCTTTTTTATATCCAGTGAAACACAGGTAAACATCTTTATGATATTCCTTCAGTATGGATTGCACCTCAGTGTCAAGAAAACAAAAATACTCACAACTGGACCAGTAAGCAACATCTTGATAAGTGGAGAAAGGATTGAGGTTGTCAAGGATTTCATTTTATGTGATTCCACAGTCAATGCCCATGGAAAAAAGCAGTCAAGGAATCTGAAGACAGATTGCATTTGGAAAGTCTGCTGAAAGGACCTCTTTAAAGTACTGAAAAGTAAAGATGTCACCTTGAAGACTAAAGTGTGCTTGACCCAAGCCATGACATTTTCAAACACATCTTATGGGTCTGACAGCTGGACAATGAATAAGGAAGACAGAAGAATTGATGCTTTTGAATCACATTGTTGGAGAAGAATAGTGAACGTACCAAACAGATCTATGCTGGAAGAAGTGTGACCAGAGTGTTACTTGGAAGCAAAGATAGCAAGTTTGTGTCTCGTCTATTTTGGACACGTTGTCAGCAAGGATCAATCCATGGAGAAGGACATTATGCTTGGTAGAGTGGAGGGTCAGCAAAAAAGAAGACTGTCAACAAGATGGTTTCACACAATGGCTGCAATGATGGGCTTAAGCATAAGAACAACTGTAGGCATGGCACAGGATGAGGCAGTGTTTTGTTCTGTTGTACATAGGGTTGCGATGAGTCGAAACTGACTTGATGACACCTAACAACATTATAGTAGTTACTACCACTGTGTATGACTTACTAGCAAATACCAGCCAAGACAACTGAAGGGACAGAGAGCAGGAGAAATCATTCCTAACTACTTTCATATACCTAGGTTTGGGGCCAGTCTCCAGGTCCCATCTACTCTACACAGGACCTGGAAAGTACAACAGTAGACAGATTCTTTTGGAGACGACAGAGGGGTCTTGGGAACTGGGGCCAGAAAGCTTGGTGAGGATGCTCCTGTGCCAAGCCTATTCTATTTCTGCCACCCTCCTTGTCTCTTCTTGCAGGGCTCCTAAGTTCCCCAATAATGACTCATTCATATTCTGGGAGTTGGGGTTTTGTACAGGACTACTTTACAGTGAAATTACCCCATAGTTCTCATACCAGAGAGGAAAGCCCTTTGGGGGGAACCCAAGGTATCTATCATTTGCTAGAGAAAATAGCCAGGACTTTGGATTGTAGTCTCCTTGGAGATATCTCTGCAGATACACAGCATCCTCAGTCACAGAGGAAAGAGGGAGACCATGCTACTCTTCCCAAAACATGGGAATGTGACTCAGGTAGACACTCCATTGGAGCTCCCACCTATCCTGTAGTCAGTGGCAGATTCTGATCTGTGCAGCGACTTTGGAGTCTTCGATTTCTGGAGAACAGCCCAAGCCTGAGGGACACCCACCCAGTACTGTCAGTGCCATAAAAGACCAGTTTTTTCCTCAGTAAGGCAACTCATGCGGGACCTAGCAGAATTTGTGCAGCTCCACTACACAGTGGTTACAACTGGGACCACAGTGACACATGTCTCACATAAAACTCACACAGTGGCCTCTGGTGACTACAGAGGCTCAGAGCCAAGGCCACTGAACTGGGCAAGATCACTCCCATGCTACTTTTCCTGGCACTTCCCCCTGCAGGCAGCAGAAGGTACAGGAGGATTCTGTACTGCCCTGTATCAAAGTGGATATACTTGGGGTGATCACTGTGTGTAAAACTATGGCAGAAACTGTATCCCAACAGCAAGTAAAGGATCAGAAAGAGAGGCTGGTACAGAGGCACTGAGTCCTGCCATGGTCAGACACTAACCCCTAAAAGCCCAGACCTTGCAAAGGACTTCAATGCGTGGTGAGGACTAGGAAGCAAGAGCTGGGAGAGATGTGTTGCTGAGTGAATGGGGAGATGTGCCCACTGTGGGACTACAGCTCAGTCAAGCTCATAGACCCCTTTCTGTTAGTCACACAGGGCTAGCACAGTGAAGGTAAAGTTCTGGGGAAGGATGGACTTCCAGCAGAACATAGCCCTCATGCTGCTACTTACAGAAAACAGAAGTATGCTGTGAAGACTCAGCTAGGGGACTCCCTGGAGAGCCCTGTTAGGTGGTGGACCCTGTTCTACCAAGATAGCACATCCAGCCATTTCATTGATTTCTCTTTCAAGCTACCTGCAGCCTTGCCAAGCCTGTTGCCATGAACACACAGGGGCAGGTTATCATGACAGCCAAGCCTCTGCGGAAATCCGCTCCAGCCTGTGCTGCTGAGTAGGTATTGTTCTGGCCATATCAGTCAGTCAGGGTCCAGGTGCCTCTTAGCACACCAAGGTCACTGAGGAACAGCAGGAGGTTCATCTGGTTGCGTGAGACAGGACCAGGCCCACTCTTGATGTTCCCAATGTGTGCTTACCAATCTCTTTCTCATATCATCAGTCTGGCCCAGAGCATATTTTCTGCAGCAGGAGCTGGTGCCTCACACAGGAGGGGTGCTCAGGGCATCACTCACCCTCTTTCCAGAGTAGCAATGGGCCATCTCCAATGAAAGGGAAAGGAAGCTTACGAACCTGATAGCCTGGGCTCCAGGTCACCCTGGCTTGGCTACTGGAGGTTTATCCAGACCTCCAGCCACCTAGCCCTCGTTAGGAGGCCTGGGGCTCAGCCAGACCTCTGGTTCCCCACCTCCGGGTCCAAAGTCCTTCGTCATCCACACACAGGAAGCAGATAAGCTCTAGACCAGCAAGGCTCAGAAATTAACTTCACGACATCAGTTTCCACTTCCTTCCTCTCCTTTACACCCTGTTGCTCCCCAGGACCCCAGGTCCTCTTGCCCTGTCTCTCAGGCAGAAACTTCAACTTCCTGTGGCTTCAGTTCTTCCCCCTCCACACATACACCGTACTTGGACATTTTGGAATATTGCTTTCAGCACAGAGTTATTTGTGTATTTGTGTACTGCATATTTGTCTTCAGCTTGTTCCCTTCTCCAGTCAAAAACACATTTCTTCATTCACTCCCCAAATCCCAACACTTCATTCATTCAGTAAATAGTCTACCATCCCTAGTGCAGGTCAGAGCCTGAGAGGACCGAGCTCATGCATCCTGACTCCTGGGTTTATAAGCAGGTACAAATGACCATCATGACAGCATCACTATCTACATACATGATATGTGAGACCAGGAAGGAAGCTCAGAGGTTCCTGGAGTAGATTACCAGGATGCAAAACACACCTTCACACATTTAAAGTCATTAAAATATGTTCTAGACCACTATGGAATTAATTATAGTCTAATAACAGAAAGATAGCTGTAAAATATCAAAATATTTGGAAATTGAACTACACACCTGTCAGCAACACATGGGTCTAAAGCAAAATCTGAAGAGAAATTTAAAAATACTACTAGCTAAATGGAAATGCAATAACAACTGATCAAAATGTGTGGGGTGCAGCCAAAGAAAAGCTCAGAATGAAGTTTATAGCATTAAATGATGTCATGGATTGAATTGTGTCCTCCCCAAAATACGTGTAGCCATGTGACTGGGCTGTGATTCCCGATATTTTGTGATTGTCCACAATTGTGTGATTTTCCTAGTGGTATATGTTAAAGGATTAGGGTGGGACTATAAATCCCTTCACTGGATTACCTCCCTGCTCCACTGTAAAGGGAGTTTCCCTGGGGTATGGCTTGCCCCACCCTTAATCCTTTCATCCTACAAGAGATAAAAGGAAAGGAAAACCAGCAGATAATTGGGAAGCTCACACCACCAAGCAAGCAACAGCCAGAGACAAGCACGTCCTTCAGACCTGAGGTTGCTGTGCCAAGACGCTCCCTGGACAAAGATTGATGATGCAATACTGGACTTTTCTCCAGAGCTGACAAGGGGGAAAGCCTTCCCCTGGAGCAGACATCCTGAATTTGTACTTGTAAACTACCAGACTGTGAAAGAATAAATGCTCCTTTGTTAAAGCCATCGCTTCACGGTATTTCTGTTAGAGCAGCCCTAGCGGACTAAAACAAATGCATATGTTAGAAATGAAGAAGATATAAAATCAATATTCCTAAGCTTCCATTTTAGAAAACCAGAAAAGGAGTAGCTAATTATATCCAACATAAACCACAAAGAAAACAAATAATAAAAATAGAGCAGGAATCAATAAAATTACAAATAGAATTTAATAAAGAAAATAAAATCGATGAAAACTAAAGCATGTTCCTCAAAACGAGTAAAACTGGTACATTTCTAGCCAGGCCAACCGAGAAAAGAAGAGAGAAGCTACTAATTAGTAATACAAAAAATGACAAAGGTGTCATCACTGCTGATCACATGGACATTAGAAGGATAATAAAAGGACATTATGAACAACTCTATGCCCACATATTTGATAATTTAGTTGAAATACAAAAATTCCTTGGAAGCCAGAGAGCTCCCCAGGGGCCACTGCTGCATCCCCAGGTCCTAGGTACTCAGGGTGTGAGGGACATTTTAAATTTGCTCTGAAAGCTTCTGCTTTCAGCAGACCCATCTTCAGGAAATATGTAATACCCTCATGGCTCTCAGTCCACTTAGCCTAGAGAGTCACAGTGTAACAGATGGAAATTTCTCAATATCCCAAAAGTCTTCTTGAGGAAGAGGGACTAAAGGCTGGCTGCACAGGCACCTGCAGGCAGACCACTGCACTGCCTTAAGAATCTTAGCAGCAGTTTTTTTCACCAGGAACTCCTCCTTGGCAACAGTGGAACCCCAAGCACTTGCTCAGGCCCCCCATAGTAGCCCTGGAAAACAACTACCACTTGTCTCCTACACAACTGGTCAACATTATCTCTCCTTACCTGAATTCCAACGCAGAATTTCTGGTACTCCAGGAATTTCCATTGCAGAGGGTGGCAGGGCTGTCCTAGGCAGGAGAATTGTGACAGGCATGTGTCACTGTGAGGGTACTGTGGTAGTAATTACTGCAGCTACCACAGCACACATGGCCTGCCCAAAAGCTCCCACCCTGAAGCTCTCAAAGCAGCACTCTGGGTTGCAGCCTGTTGGTGCCCATCACTCCCACAGGCAGATGATACCCAACCTACCAGCCACCTGTGGAAGTAGGCGTTTGGAGACAAGGAGACAGTGATGTCTCACTGGTGACAATAGAAAAGGAAGCCCAATTCCTGGGGCAACAGAAGATGTTGGAGGCCTGCTGGACAGCTGTTTTAGCTATCTAGTGCTGTGGTAACAGAGATGCCACAAGTAGGTGACCCTAACAGAGTTATTCTCTCACGGTCTGGTCTGAAATTAGAAGACCACTCTCAGGGAAAAGATTTCTTTCTCTGTAGGCTCTGGAGGAGGATCCTTATCGACAACTTTCCCCTGTCTAGGAGCTTCTCAACGCAGGAACCCCAGATCCAAATAACGTGCTCCACTCTTGGCATTGACGTTCTTGGAGACATGAGGTCCCCTTGTCTCTTTACTTACTTTTCCCTTTTATACCTCAAAAGAAATTGATTCAAGATACAACTTAACCCGGTAGACTGCATCTCGAATTATTAATATAACACTTGTAATTCTGCCTCATTTAATTCACAGAGGTAGGATTCATAACATATAGTAAAATCACATCAAATAAAAAAAGGTGGATAATCAAACAACATTGGAAACTGTGGTGCAGGCAAGTTGTTACACATTTTGTGGATACGCAATTCAATGTATAACGCCAGCTGTGCACATGAGAGTCGGAACTGAGGTATTCTCCAGGGTGTTCGATGTTTCCTTGTGTGTACATAGAGAACATCAAGAGGGTTGTAAGGTGGGCTTCCACCTGTGATTACAAGGAAAGGCTCAGCCTGGTGGGGGGGGCATGTCCAGTACATTTACACTCTTCTGTATATTTTAAAATTTTCACTAGGCACAGATATTGCAGTTACAGTTGGATTTGTTATGCATAAATATAAGTGTTTTTTGTTTTAAAAAATAAACATATCCCTTGACAGTGTTGGAACTGCTCCAGGTCCTGAGCCATGACTTTAGTCCCTCCCTCCTGCCCCTCTGTGGAACTCAGGTCTCTGGGCACCATCTACCCCTGACTCCCTGTGGGAGAACACAGGAAAAGAAAAAAGGGCCCCTGCAAAGGAACAGCAAGGCACAGACCTGAAAGGGGAACAGTAGCCATAACAAAGACATCTGCATGGAGGCCAGCCTAGAAGGACATAGGGGTCAGGGCTTGGGATCACAGCTGACCCACAACCTCAGTTAGGAGGAACTCCTAGGTTCCAGGTCTCCGTCCCTAAAGTATACCTTTTGCTCTCACAGACTGAGGAGGAAACTTCCAATTTATAGTACCATCTGTCCCCTTTTCCTGAGTTACAAAACCCTGAACCTCCTATCCTGACCTCTGTTCCTTCCTCCAGCCTTCCGGGGAGAGTTACTGCTGGACCTGAGAATATAAAAGTGCTCCCTTGTAACTCAGGAACTTTGGGGGTATTCACCTTAGTTTCTGCTCTACATTTGCTGGCCTGCCACCCTGCCAGAGGGGGATTGGTGGCAGGTGTACACCACTGTGGTAATACTGTGACAGTTCTACTTGCTATGGCCACAGTCTCACAATACCTTACAAAAACACATCCTGAACTTCAACCTTTCCCAACAGGTGCTGTGGACTGCATAAGATTTTTAAGGGTATTATGGTTTGAATTGTGCCCCTCAAAAACAGGGTCAACCCTAACCTCTATACCTGTGGCTACAACCTCATTTGAAAATAGGTTTTCTTTGCTATGTTAATTAGCTTAGGGTATGTCTTGAGTTAATGTCTTTTTTTTTTTATGATTGAATGAAAATGTACATTCCTATACAAATTTGCATGCCCACCTATATGCAGCTTCCACTGCTCTCCCTGCTCGGTGACAGCACACTTTTCCTCTCTGCTCCATACATGTCCCAACCTCCCAACACTCTCCTTTCCCTCCTCTTCACCCGCTCCCCTTCCTCCAGTAAGAGGTCAGCAGGATGATATCCTATAGATGCATAGAACCATAAAGTGCACCCAAGATATGGTCACTCTGCATTGCCAAGTCCAACCCATTCCTGTTCGAAGAGTGGACCTTCATTATGATCTATGGGCAAGGGCAGCATGAGGGCCAGGGGCCATGTTCCCAGAGGAACCCCAAAGCCCCTGGATCATCAATTGCGGTCTTTTAGTGGAGATCTCAAGGTGCACACCTTTTTATTCTTGTGTTGCTGGTGAGACTCAACTTTGTGAGCTCCATCACGACTATCACTGGTAGTGGCCAGGCACCATCTGGTTCTTCTGGTCATGAGTCAATGTAGACACCCACTCATGTGGGTGCGTCTCTGTCCTTGGGGTTCTCTTTCCCTCATGTTGTTTCGGTCCTCAGTGATCATCCATTCCTGCTGAGTTGGGACAATTTGCTGTACACTCAGATGACAGTTTGGCAGCTTTTAAGACCCCAGATGCCTCTCACCAATGTGGGGTGCAGAGAGTTCTCTTAGCAAAACACCAGTGGTGCCAACTGGCCTTGATTTCGTCTGAAAGCATGTTCCCCAGCCCCCTACATTAACTACTCTTTCCTTGCAATATTGGGTTAAGATGGAAGAAGTACTCAAGTTATGTTGAAGTTAACTTAATATTGTTCTTTCTAATGTGTGTTGTCAGCAATTTCACCCAACCAAGTTTCTATAAACTATCTAATCCAAACCCTTGCCTTCCCTTCCTCCTTTCCCTTGCAGTCATCAATCTTTTCTTCTATGCATAAATCGCTTTTTGAGTTCTTGTCGTAGGGGTTTCATACAATACTAGTCTTTTTGTTGCTGACTACTTTAACTCAACATAATGTTCTCCAATTGAAACCAGGTTATGAGATGTTTCCTGAAATCATCATTGTTCTCTATCATTGCATAGTGTTCCACTGAGTATACATACCATAGATTACTTATTCATTCCGATGTTGGGCATCTGGGTTGATTCTATCTTTTTGCTATCGTGGACTGTGCTGCAATAAACATTTGTGTGCATGTAGCAGTTGGTGTGAATGGCCTTGACTCTGTAGGACATATTCCAAGCAATGGAATTAGTGGGTCAAATGGTATATCTCCATCCATTTTTTTTAGGGAGTGCCAGATTGCTTTCCAAAGAGTCTGGACCATTTTTCAAGTGCACCAACAGTATAGGAGAGTTACACTTTCTCCACAGCATATCCATCATTTGTTTCTTTGCATTTTTGGGATCACGGCCAACTTTGTTGGGGGGAGATGGTATCTCATTGTAGTTTTGATCTGAATTTCTTTAATGGCTAAAGGTCGTGAGGATGTCTGCATGTGTTTTTTTGACTGCTTGGATCTCCTCTTTAGAGAAGTGTCTGTCCATCTCCTTTGCCCATCACTTAATTGGATGATTTATCTTCTTCTTATTGATATTTTGTAGTACCTTATAGATTATGGACATCAGGCATCAGTCTGACATATAGATGCCAAATATTTTTTCCCTTTCTGTGGCGGCCTTTGATTCTATTAATAAAGTCTTTGGATGAGTAAAAGTGTTTGATTCTTAATAGTTCTCATTTATCTATTTTCTGTTGATTGTGGGTTGTTTGACAGATTTTGAAGCCTGTGTATGTTGTGTATTAAAACTTCCATTGTTGTTCCTACTTTTTTTTGGATGAGTTTTATTGTTTTACATTTGATATTTAGGTCTTTTATCCTGTTTGAGTTGGTTTTTGTATAAGGTGTAAGATAATGGATTTTGTTTCAATTTATTGCAGAAAAATATCCAATTTTGCAAGCACCATTTGTTGAGGAGATTGTTTTTACTCCAGGTTACTGTCTTAGGGCCTTTGTCAAATATCAACTGTTCACAGGCAGATGATGTCATCTCTGGGGTCTCAATTCCGTTTCATTGATCTATCAGTCAGTTTTTGTACTGGTACCAGGCTGCTTTGACAACTGTGGCAGTGTAATAGGTTTTACAGCTGGGTAATGACAGGCCTCCCAGGCGGTATTCTTCTTTGGTAGTGCTTTGCTTACCTGGGACTTCTTTCCTTTCCAAACAAAATTGGTGATTTGTTTTTCCATCTCATTAAAAAATGACACTGAAACTTGTATTGGGAGAGTTAATCTCTTTTGAGATATAAAACAGCAGATTAAGCAGGAAAGGAAGTATGTGATACAAGCCACATGATTTTCCAAGGAAACTAGAAATAGAAGGAAAAATGAGACATGGATATTTCTCCAGAGCAGAAAGAGAGACAGAAAGACTTTCCCTAGAGCCAATGCCCTGAATTCAAACTTCCAATCTCTTGAATGGTGGGAAAATAAATTTGTGTTTGTTAAAGTGACCCACTGGTTGTATTTCTGCTATAATAGCAATAGAGAAGTGAGGCAAGCAGGGGCACACCACCGTGGGTTGAGAGGGATATGGCAACCGTGTAGCCTTTTACTCAAACCAGTAGGTACAGTGCCAGAAAGGTGGCACTGCTTCCTAGAACCCAAGCCCCTGGAGGGTCACCACAGGGATGCCACCAGAGAAGCTGATACGGGTTACGTAACAGAAATGGCAAAGCCCACCTCAGCCTTATCTTTGTATATTGGATACTCTCCTCATAACATCAAAACAGCCACGATCTGCTGGCTTTGGTGGATGCCAACAAGTTACTGTCTCCTCACTCAGGTTTGTTCACCATATTGGAACTATAGCTGGCATCTCACATACACCACTCTACACTGTCCCCCATTGTAGAAAGAGACACTGGGAAGGTTGGGTTGCCCCATGTGCCCTGGTACTGGTCCAGGTCTGTAGTTACTAGGCTGCTTGGTCATACTTCCCCACCCTTCATGACATCCTGCCCCCGAGACATCTTCAACTCTCAGCACCTTGTACCCCATGCCTAGCTGGGCAGCAGGCTGGGGTAAGAAATGACCTTTTCAGCCTATGAGGAGGGTCAGTGAGGTAAGTGGCTTGGTTTCAGAATCCTTCCAAGTGAGCAGGCTGGGTAGGTGGTTCTAACAGAGGCCTTAAGTAGGTGTCATTGAAGGCTGCGATGTCCAGTTGACCTGTGGGCACTAAGCAGCCCTTGCTCCCTGGGCATGACTCATGCCAGGGCCCTAACCAGGGAAGTTGTCAAGAAAGATGGAAGTTCTGGCAGGACACTAGACAACCAGGTCCAAGCAGACATGGCCTGATGTGGCCCCTTTCCTGGGACAAAGTCATGCATGGCCTCTGGACCAGCCTGCCTTCTGTGAGCTACAGCCTTCACTGGACCTCCCCCAGGAGCCAACCAAGGACAGTGCTCACAATGCAGAAAACGAGAACCTTTGGATAATAGCTGTCTCTCCTCCTGAGTCTCTCCCTGGCCACTGATCAGCTTATCCACCCTGAGAACAGCTCACAGAAATCATAACCCCTCAGGTAGCTCTCCTGGACAGGCCTCACCTAGTGAAGGAAGTGTAGGTACCCCACTATGCATCTGCATCCATGACCACAGTCCTAGGGGGTTACTTTCCTCCTTAAAGTGAACAGTACAGTGACACCTCACCTCAAATCCCTTACCAGGGACCAGGACCATAGGACTGGGGCAGGCTGCCCACCTGCCCTGTGTGAAGAAAAGACCACTGAACAGATATCTGGTGTCCAGAGCACTGGTTTCTTGGGTCAAATGGGTCCTCCAAGGAGCTTATAGTAGGGAAGTTGCCTAGAAACACAGGACTTTTTATCAAGGACCCCACCATTTTGAAACTATAATGAGCACACTGACAGACCCAGAAGCAAAAATTTGCACCTCAGCTCCCAGCTAACTGCATCCACAGACCACATCCAGGGACAGAGTGCATCAGCCCTTACTTAGGGCTTCAAAGCTGCCCCATTCATGTCCCCAGCCTAGACTCAGACCCTGGCACCTCTGGATCCTACAGTGTGTCTGGTCACAGGAAGTGAGGTACCTCCCCCATAGTCAAGCTGCCTATGGATAGACAGCCCCTACCCAGAGGCCTATGTGACACACAGAATGAGATACAGACACAGGAGGCCACATCCTAGCTAGCAACCCTATTCAACATCCTTGAGGAAGGAAGCACTGCTCCCCCTGTCCACCATGGTCATGACAGCAGCAGATACCAAACCATCATGGAAAAGCCCAGGATGGTAAGGGAAGTCAGTGCCAGATCTCCCTGAGAACTTCTGAAGTCTGACATAAGAAAGCACAATGCAGCTGAACACGCATTCACTGCACTGAAGCTTACTTGGCAAGCAGGCTAGTCAGGACTCCTTAAGATAGGTACCAATCCCAAGCCTGTCATGAACCCCTATCCACCTCGACGCCTTCACGCACCTCTCTCTAGAAGAGAGATAGCGCAGTGCTCTCTGAACAGCAACATTTCAGTGAGGACATTACCAGGGACACTCTGCTGAGAATCTACTAGCCCCAAGGAAGGAGGTTCCAGAACAGCTCTTCCAGGGGTTAGAGATATAGCAATCCCTCCTCAGCTTTCTAGGCCAGAAACCACATGGAGTCAGGTGGGACCTGAGACTAGGTAGGTCCTGATGCAGTTCTTCTAACATATGCCCAGCACACACTCTTCAGACTTTCAATCCTTCTCCTAGCCCAGTACCATAGGCCTGTCACCTGGCAACCACCCCTCTTTTCTTTCTTGCTGCCATCCATTCTAGCCCACCTCAGGCCCTGACAGACAGCAGAGCACAAATGGGGTCCCTGCTACTCAGGCTATGAATGCTCAGGAGGCTTCTCAGCATTCTAAAGCCAGCAACATACATGGTATCCCCATTTTCCTGTCCCCCTACACACCCTCCTTTTCGGTCTTTGGATGTCCGGCAACCCTAGCAGCCTGAGCACCTCATTTCCACTCTCCCCAGGCCATAAACTGAGCCTGCAGCTATGGCCACAGATCCTAGCTGTCTGTCTGGATCCTGTCTGCTTCCGTGGATGCAGCCAGCCTGCCTCAGACACGGACCTAGTTATCTCTGTAGAACATGAAGCTGTCATAGATGAGAATGACTGTGGTAAACACGTTGAAACAACCAATAGCAGCAACTGCACTGCACAAGCCTCAGTGTCTACTAGACCTTAGAATTAGAAAAGGGGAAGTTGGAGGGTACCAAACTGTAGGACTGGCCACCAGGAGAGAAAGGATAATTGGGTTTGGTATAGGGAACTCAGTTATGACCACAGGAGCCAAAGGACACCTAAAGGACCAGTGGTAGCAATTGGCCTGAGACTAGGCAAAGCCTGAGGGAGTCCTGATCCTGAAGTCAGGAGTGACATAATTATCTACTCATCATCTCCAGTCCAATCCATTGGGATTCTATTATTACTCTGCCATCACTAGGAAACTGAGGCATGAGTGGGGAAGGGCCTGGGGCAGGCTTACCCAGATTGCTATGTAGGGAGCTGAGAGCCCCAGCTATTGTTCCAGGCTGTGAGAAGGATTGAAAGCCTGAAGAGTGTGTGCTGGGAATGTGTTAGGCCACTGGGAAAATTTCTAAAGACTAAGAAATCTAAGCCATGAACATAAAAATCATTCTCCCCGAGAGGCTTCATACTACCCAACCTTAGAATCGAATACACTGCCACAGTAGTCAAAATAGCCTGGTATAGGTACCAAAAGAGACATATAGACCAATGGAACAGAGTTGAGACCCTAGACATGCCACCATCCTCTTATGAATGTTTGATACTCACAAAGCCTGTAAGATTGTAAACTGGGGTAAAAACTGTCTCTTTAACAAATGGTGCTGGCAAAATTGGATATCTATCTGCAGAAAACTGAAAAAGACTCATATCTCACACTTTACACAAAAATGAACTCAAATTGGCTCAAAGACCTAAACTTCAAATCTAAAATGATAAAGATCATGCAAGAAAAGATAGGGTCAACAATGGAAGTTCTAATACGCAGCCTAGGCAGACTTCTAAATCTGACAAAGGAAGAACGACAAATAGAAGAGTAAACAGATAAACGGGAACTACTAAGAATCAAAAACTTTTGCTCATCCAAAGGCTTTATCAAAAAAGTTAAAGGACCACCCACAGAATGGGAAAAAATGTTTGGCAACTACGTGTCAGACCAACTTCTGATCTCCATAATCTACAAGGTATGCCAAAATACCAACCAAAAAAGATTAAAAACCCAATTAAGCACTGGGAAAAGGAGATGGCCAGACACTTCACTGAAGATAATAACCAAGAAGCCAAAAGACACATGATTGAAATGCTCGTGATCGTTAGCTATTACAGAAATCCAAATCAAAACTGCAATGAGATACCATCTCACCCCAACAAGGTAGGCAGCAGCCCCAAAATACAAAACGATAAATGCTGGAGAGGCTGTGGAGCATTTGGAACTCTTCTACACTGCTGGTGGGATTACAAAATGGTACAACTTCTTTGGAAAGCAATCTGGCACTTCCTTAAAAAGTTAGAAATAGATACATCCTTTGATCCAGTAATCCCACTGCTCAGAATATATCCTACAGAAACAAAGGCTGTCACACAAACAGATAACACACACATGAATGTGTACTGCTGCACAGCCCACAACAGCAAAATAATGGAATCAACCCAGATGTCCATCAAAAGATGAATGGATAAACAAACTAAGGTACATACACTCAATGGAACACTATGCAGCGATAAAGAACAATGATGATTTTAGGAAGCATCTCATAACCTGGTTTCAATTAGGGGACATGATACTGAGTGAAATCAGTCAGTGGCAAAGTGACAAATACTGTATGAGACCTCTGCTAGCAAAGCGAAGTGCCATCGAGTTGAATTCAACTCATGGTCAACATGAAACCTCTGCTACAAGAACTTAAAAATAGACTCATGTACAGAAGAAAAGACTCTGACACCTGCAAGGTGTCTGAGACTGATAAATGCACAATCTAGGAAAGGGGATATTCTGAACAGGACCCTCTCATAGTGGGATTACCCCCATAGTGTCTCAGACCAGAGCCAAGAGCCCTTTGGAGTTCCCTGCTTCTCATTTGGTGGCCAAAGCAAACAAGACCTAGGGTTCTAGACCCCTTTGGGTTAACACTGTGGAGGCCTAGAATGCCCATTTATGCTACTTAGAGGGACTGAAAGCCAACCTGAACTGGGATCTAGTCACAGGGCTGTGATGCAAATTGCCACTCCACTGACGGTCTTACCCTCCATGCAGCCAGTGACACTAAAATCTCAGCATTGATTTTGGAGACTTGGACATATGGAGTACAGCCCAGGGCTGAAGGACACCCACTCAACACTGTCAAGGCCAAGATCAGTGTTTGCTCAGGAGGGCAGCCTTTGCCAGACCTAGTAGAATTTGTGCAGGTCCATAACACCATGGTTATGACTGGGTTCACAGTGACACATGTCTCACATAAAACTCACCCAGTAGCTTCTGTGACTAGAGA
The DNA here is from genome assembly GCA_028571685.1 of Heterohyrax brucei. Classification (NCBI taxonomy): domain Eukaryota; kingdom Metazoa; phylum Chordata; class Mammalia; order Hyracoidea; family Procaviidae; genus Heterohyrax; species Heterohyrax brucei. Next base: position 32,200,873 of record CM053161.1, read on the forward strand.
GGCTCACAGTCAAGAATACAGAATTGTTCAGGACCACACCCCATGCAACCCAGCCTTGCAAATCTCCCTGCAGAGCAGCAGAAGGTACAGAGGGATTTTGTGCAGCCCTGCATCAAAGTGGGTAGAGTTGGGGCTATTACTGCTGGGATCTGACACTAACCACACACTGAAACACCGAGCCCTGCAAGTGGATTTCTTTCATGGTGAAGACTAAGAAGCAGGAACTGGGAAAGAAATCCTGGTGAGTAGATTGGGACAGCTGTGCCCACTGTGTGGCTGGAGCTCAGTCACAGTCACAGATAGCTTTCAGGTAGTCAGATATGGCTAGCACAGTGAAGATGAAGTTCAGCTGATAGGTAGACTTCCAATACCAGTCACCCTGTCAGATATGGAAAACAGAAGTGTGTTGAGAAGACTCAGTTGGGGGTCTCTCTGGGGAGTCGAGTAGACGGCAGATCCTTCTATGCCAGGAAAGAATTACAAACCCTTCTACCTATTGGTCCTTTAGCCTACCTGTAGTCTTGCCTGGGCTACTGTTCCCAGCACCAAGGGGAAATCATCTTGGCAGTCAGGTCTCTATGTTGTCTCATTCCAATCTGTACACCTGAGCCGGTACCTGCTATGCCTTTGAGGATGCCATCCCAGTTAGTTAGAGTCTAGGCTTCACTTGGCACCTCAAGGCCACAGTGCAGCAGCAGGGGATTCATATGGCTGGTGGGACAGGGCCCAGCCTGCTTGCCATGCTACCCTCATGTGTGTTCATCAATCTGTTTCTTCTGTGTCTTCACTGTGGCCCCAAACCTGTTGCACAGCAAGAATTGGTGCTCCACACAGGAGAGGTGCTCAAGGCATCATTCAACAACACCCAGCATCCCAATAGGCCAGCTCTAGCCAAGCTTGACGATGATCCAAAAGACACAAAACAACAAAGGCGAGAGGCTGTGGTGAGACTGGAATTCTCCTACACTGTTGGTGAGATTACAAAATGGTGCAACCTCCATAGAAAGCAATTTGGCACTTCCTTAAAAAGCTGGAAATAGATGTCCTATTTAATCCAATAATCCCACTTCTCAGAATATATCCTACCTATTAGAACCCCAGAGGGTTTTGTCCAACATAGAATGTGGCCTTAGCCCCAGCAGAGCCCCAGCACTCACCTGGGCCTCATGCGGCAGGCCAGTAGAACAGAGTTGTCCATTGCCCCCAGAAGACTGGTCAGAGACATCTCTCCTCACCTGATCTCCATACCAAAACATCTAGAATTCTTGGGATCCCCACTACAGACAGTGCACAGTGCTAACTCTGATGGTGTGTGTCACTGTGATAGTTACTGTATTTGGGGTACATGCTCTGACCACAGTGACACAACACCTGACCAAAATCTCCTCCTAAAGCTTGTAGTTTAGCATTCTGGGGTGTAATCTGAATGTGCTCATCATTTACCACAGGGCACATGGTATCACAAATGCAGACTCCTGAGTTTGAGACAACTGGGCGAGGATGTTCTACCTCAAAAAAAAAAAAAAAAAAAAAAAAGCAGAAAGGAAGGCCCAGATCCTGTGCCAGCAGGTGTAGTTAGAGGCCCCCAGCTGTCTTACTCATCTGGTGTTGCTGTAACAGAAATATCAAAAGTTAGTAGCTTTCAACAACATTGGCCATGATCCAAAAAACTCAAAACAACAAAGACTGGAGAGGCTGTGGAGAGACTGAAATTCTCCTACATTGCTGATGAGACTACAAAATGGTGCAGCCTCTGTGAAAAGCAATTTAGCAGTTCCTTAGAAAGCTGGAGATAGACATACTGTTTAATCCAGTAATCCCTCTGTTCAGAATATATCCTACAGAAACAAAGGCTATCACACAAACGGACATGTGCACAAAAACATTTATTGTAGCACAGTCCATAATAGCGAAAAGACGGAATCAACCCAGATACCCAACAACAGGTGAATTGTACATATACTCAATGGAACACTATGCAATGATAAAGAACAATGATGATTTTAGGAAGCATCTCATAACCTAGTTTCAACTGGAAGACATTACGCTGAGGGAAATGAGTCAGTGGCAAAAGGGCAAACACTGTTTGAGACCTCTACTATAAGAACTTAAAAATAGACTTATGTACAAAAGAAAAGACTCTTTGATGGTTCCAAAGGTGGGGAGGGAGGAACGGAGGGAAGGAGGAAGGGAGAAGATTAGTTATAGATTAGACAATTGATAGAAATTTAGTTGGGTGAAAGCAGTGACAACACAAATTAGAAAGAAAGACTTAACCGGACTTCAACATAAACTGAAAACTCTTCTAATCTTAACCCAGTATGGCAAAGATAGAGTAGCAGGGACAGGGTCTGGGGACCATACTCTCAAGGGACATCGAGGCCAACTGACATAACTAGCCTATTGCTAAGAAAGTCTTCTGCACCCCATATTAATGAGTGACATCCGGGGCCTTGAAAGCTAGCAAGCTGCCATCTGAGGTACACCAAATGGTCCTAATTCAGCTGGAGCAGATGATCACCAAGGAAAAAAAAAGACACGAGGAAAAAAGTGGTCAGAAGACTGAAAGACCTGTATGAATGTGTGACTGTATCAACATGTGACCAGAAGAACCAGATGGTGCCTGGCCACCACCAAAGACAGCCATGATGGGACACACGACAATGAGTCCAGTGGCAACATGAGAAAAAGAGGGATGCATCTCAAAAACTCCATTAAGAGATCTTAGCTGATGGTCTGGTGGCCTGGGGGTTCACCTGGTAGCATGGCGCTAGGCAAGCTTATGCCCCCAATGAGAAGTCATTACTGATGTCAACTGTTTGGACAGGAATGGACTGAACTCAAGGACCCAATGTGGCCATATGGTGTGTGTGCTTTATGGTTCTATGCGTCTATAGGATGCTGTCCTACTGGCCTCTTACTAGAAGAGAGAGAAGAGCGTGGACAAGAGGGGACAGGAGATTGTTAAGAGATTACAACACATGTAGAACAAACTGTCACCAGGGAAAGAGGGCAGAAGGAGTTGTAGATAGGCAGGCATGCAAAATTATTGGATGATATACTTTCATGTAATTATAATTTAAAAAAAGAAAATGGGTGGCTTTCAACTCTCCAGAAAAAGTTTGGACTAGACTATAAGACATAAAATCGTGCTGGTGTAGAATGTGTTTGTTGTCTTAAGTGTATACACGAGGCTCCCTGGGGAGCCAGATACAGAAGTAAGGTGAGAGAGTGGAGGGGGACAGCAACTGGTTGTGTGCACACAGAAAATGCAGGGCAAGAAGGAGGATGGTGCTATCACAATGTGGGGAGAGTAGTTAGACTTACACAGCAGTGTGTATCCAATTTTGGATCTTAAACTTTCACTTAAAATACATGTTTTTTTTTTTGCAAGTGGATCACTTTAACCAACAGAAGTCTATTTTTTCACAGTCTTGTAGGCTAGAAGACAGATTTCAGCATGCCGGCTGCAGGAGAACGATTTCTACCCTTGTCATCTCTGAAGGAAGGTCCCTGGTATCAACATTCTTCTGTCAAGTACCTTCCCAGCACAGGGATCCAGGATCCAAAGAAAGTGCTTTGGTCCTGAAACAAATTTCTTAGTGATATGAGGTTCCCCTGTCTCTCTGCTTGCTTCTCTCGTTTATATCTCAAAAGAGATACAAACCTACCTTGCAGATTGAGTGCCTGTTCTTTAGCATAAGGGCCTCTGATGTAGCTTATTAACCTTACAAGGGTAGGATTTACAACACGTAGGACAAGCATATCAAATGACAATCACACAATACTGGGAATCACAGCAGAGCCAAGTTGACACATATTTTGGAGTGACGTAATTCAATAGCTCTGTACAAGGGAGGTAGAACAGAGACATTCATTTACCAGGTATTTTGATTTTTCCTCTGTGTGCACAGAGGTAAAATGTTACAGATGCTACCCAACAGGTCAGCAGTTTGAATCTTCCAGGTGCTCCTTGGAAACTCTATGGGTCAGTTCTACTCTGTCCTACAGGATGACTATGAGTTGGAATCACCTCGATAGCAACTGTTTTTTGTTCACTTGTTTGTTTTGCCCACAGAGAATATCGAGAGGGTCACACAGTGGACTCGCTTTCAGTCACTGGGGCCAGCCCAGCAGGTAAGGATGGGTGCAGAGGAAGAAGCAATATGCTCAGTCCATTTCCACAATTTCTCTTATTTTAAATTTTCATCAGGTGAAGAGAAGGTATTTATAATGAGATTTACAGTGAATGAATGCTAGTGTCTTCTGTTTTTATTTTAAAATTTACCCATTGGCAGCGACGGAACTACCGCAGTTCCTGGGATGAAACTTCTGTATCCACCCACTTGCCCCTGTGTGGAGCTCAGGATCTTAAGATGCCATTCACCCCTCAGTCTCTGTGGGCAGCGCCAGGAAAAGAGCAAAGAATCCTCTCAGCACAGATGGCAAGTCACGAGTCAGAGGTGATATCCCTCTCGGTGCACTGATACCAAGGCCAGCCTGGGAGGATATAGAAGACAGGGCCTGGGGCCTCTGATGACTCACAGCCTCAGCCTGGAGGAGAGCCTTGTGCCCACATCTCTGCCCACAAGGTACACCCTAGGTTCTCACAGGATAAGAAGCAAATTTCCCGTTCACAGTCTAGTTGTTGCCCTTTCCTGGCAGGAGAACACTTGACATCTCATCTGGGCTTCTGCTGCGGGATCCAGTCTTCCTGGGCCAGGTACTGCTGGCCACTAGGATATAATAAAGTCTCCGATTAACCTATGCACAGTTGGAATGGGCATTCACTCACCTCAGGTACTGTCACAGCACAGCAAAAAGGAAGCTGGGGCTGGTTTCCAAGATGGCAGATATTCACCAGCTCAGGGTGAGTCCCAGAACAGGTTGGCATGGTCTTGCTACCCTGAGAGGCCCCCAGGTACTTGAACTCTTTGAGTACGGAGCCCAGCTCAGAGCTCAGGTCTCTACTCTGGAGCTGACTGTCTCTTACCTGGCCAGAGGAGAACTAGGGGCAGGCATATACTGCTGTGGTATTACTGTGATAGTACTGGTTTCTGTGACCACAGCCTCTGAGAACTCCTTATCAATTCATTTTCCTATGTCTCAGCCTCTCTCACAAGGCTCTGTGGGCCTGACCAATATTTTGAAAGATATTACGGGTTGAATTGTGTCTCTTAAGTACATGTGCTACAAATTCTCACCACTATACCTGTATCTGTAATCCTATTTGTGAATGATTTTTTTTGTTATGTTCATGAGTCAGTACTAGTATAGGATGTGTCTTCCATCTCTTTCTAGTTTAAAAGAGCAGATTAAGAAAGCAAACAAGTACATGATGCCAGTCGTATAATTTTCTAAGGAACCTAGGAAAAGAAGAATAAGAGACAAGGTCCTTCCCCGGGGAAGAGAAAGGGAAAGAAAGCCTTCACCTAGAGTCAGAGCTCTGAATTCAGATACCTACCTTTCTAAACTCTGAGAAAATAAATTTCTGTTTGTTAAAGCCACCCACTTGTCATATTTCTGTTATAGCATCTTAAGGTAACTAAGACAAACAGGGACACAGCACCACACACTGGCAGTACTACAGTCATGTGGCCCATGACCCAAACCAACAAGTACAATACCACAGTCGTGATATAGCTCTCTGGATGACCAGGCTCCTTGAGGGTCGCTGCAAAGACCCCTGCTCCCAGGGAAATCCACATGTTTCATGAAACAGACAGTCCAATCCAAACCCAGTTCCACCTAACCTGACTCATAGTGCACACATTCCTGCATACCCTACCACCTGCCATTGCCATTGTCTATTGACTTCAGATGGATAGTCCACAAAGTCTCCCCCTCACTACAGTTGGTCAACGTATCAGGGCCACATCACAGCGTCATTCTGTCATGTTACTCCAATTTCAACAGAGGCTATAGAAAGTTTGGGCTAACCTCTGGTACTGCCTCGCCCTGCAGCCCTGCAGTTACTGGACCTCTTGGTCATATTTCCCTACCCTCTGTATCATCTGTGCCTTTAATGACACCATGCAAACCACACCACCTTACAACCCATGTCCAGCCAGGTAGCAAGTTGGGGTGTGAACTGATCACTGAAGACTTTGAGGACGGTAGGTGGAGGTGAGGGGTTTCATTTTAGAATCCTTTCTCACAGTAGAAAGCTTGGTTAGGTGGCTCTATGATAGGCCCCAGATAGATAACATTCAGTGGTGGGTGGCCAGCAGGCTCAAGAAGACTAATCAGCCTTGCCCACAGGTCCCATGAGGAGGTCCCTACAGGGCCCTTCCCAGGGGATTGCCAAGGAGAAGTGACAGTGATGGCAGGACTTTGAATAACCAAGTCCAAGTAGCAATGGCCTAAATCGAGCCCATTTACAGGTGCAAGTCAGACGGTCCTGCTGCAAGACATGTCCCTCACTCAACATCCTTAGGAGTCAACCAAGGACCATGCTTATGTGTTAGAAACAAAGAACTTTTCAGCGATGGCTGTCTCTCCTCCTGACTCTTTCCCTGACCACTGGTCAGCTGGTCTATCTTACATGGAAACAGTCCACAAAATAAGGACGCTTTTGTATACCTTCAGCTCAGACCTCAACCCACTGAGGGAAATGGAGGCCTCTAATATATCCATGACTACAGTCCTCATGAAGCTGAACTCTCATCTACCTTATGGAATGCAGTATCACCAGAGACTCCTTGTTGTGGGCCAGTAGGCTAGGAGTGCAGCACTGGGCCAGGATGCTTGCCTGCCCTATGTACAGAGAAGACCTCTGAGCAGAGATCCTGCTTCTGGGGCACTGGTAGCCTAGGTCAAATGAGCCTTCCAATGAGTATGAAGCAGGCTAGGGACCCACAACCTCAGGACATTTTGTCAGAGACCCTTCCATTGGGCAACTATAACTACCACAGTGACTGGCTTTTCAGCAAAATCTGTTCCTCAGCTCCCAGTCCACCATGGCCAGAGTCAACACAGTGACTGGCTTTTCAGCAAAATCTGTTCCTCAGCTCCAAATCCACCATGGCCAGAGTCAACACCAGAATGGAGAACAACATCCATCTCTCTGTTAGCTTTGGACTTCCCAGACCAATTTTCACTCAGGCCCGGTGCAGTACTGGGACACCAGCCACAGTGGAGCTAACCATTTGCCAGACATAGGAAATCACACAAGACAAGAGACATCTCCTGGGCATCTCACCAATGGTCAAGCTCCTCACAGCAGACACCAGCACCCAGAGACCACTGTTGTCCATAGAGCAAGGTACAGACACACGAAGGCTACCGTATCTAACACCCCTGAGGAAGTTCTGTTTCAACTGTCCTCCAGTGGGCATGGCTGTATTCAAGTTCCCCTCACAATGTGGAGGAATCCAGGAAGGTAAAGGTAATCACTGCCAGTTCTGCCTGGGAACCTCTAGATGCTGGCAGAGGAAGGGATGCTGCAGCTGGGCCAGTATTCAGTGTAGAGAGGTTTGCTGTGGGAGCATGTCAGGCAAAACTCCTCTGAGGAGGGAATGATCCTTAGCCCATCAAGGACCTCCACTCACCTTAAGGCCCTTAGGCTCTTCTCCTCAGAAGAAGAGTGCAGTGTGCTCTGAAAAGAAATGTCTTGAAGAGGTCATCTTCAGACACTTCTAGAAATCTGTGCTAGAAATCTACCAAAGTCCTGGGAAAAGGGCCCCAGAGCAACCCTTCCAAGATGCGACCCTGAAAGAACCTTTCTTCAGCCTTCTAGGCCAGGAACCACATGGAATCAGATGGGACCTGAGCTCAGGTGTGTCCTGATACAGTTCCTCTAACTCAGTCAAACTCACACCAACTCATTACCGGAGCCTTGCCTCATGGCATCCAACTCTCTTTTCTTCTGCCTACCATCCATGCCTGATCACCTCAGGTCCCCACAGGCAGTACTGGTCAGATGTAGTTCCTATCACCCAGCCTGTGACCCCTGTGGAAAACTCGCAGCATCTTGAGTCTAGCGACACAGCCAATCATCCATGGTGTCTCTGGTCTCCTGTTCCTCCATGCCCACGTTGCCATCCTCACGACTGGGCATAAAGCAGTCCTGAGAGCCCAAAAGTCTCCTCCCACCAGCACCCTGAAAGATAGCCTGCAGTTGTGATCAAGGATCAAGCTTTCCACATGGTTTCTCTCTGTTTCTATGGGTACAGCCAACCTGTCCCAGCTGCAGCCGTATTTATTGTCACAGAGTGTTAAACTGTGGTACGTGACTATATAGATGACTATGATGATTTTGGTGACTACAGTGGTACTGCTCACAGCAGCAACCACCTGTTACACAGAAGTACCAGTGCCTCCTAGACTCTGTACATGGGGGAGGGGCAGTTGGAGGGTATCTCTCTGAGATTTGGGCCACCAGGAGGGAGGTAATAGTTTTCCTTGAGGTGAGGACCACAGTGATGACTCTGTGGGCCCAACGACAGTCGAAGGGGCAGTGAAGACAGTCTGGGACTAGGCAAAGCCTGAAGGAGGCCTAGTCTTGAGTTCAGGCGCACACGCAATTCAACACACTTGCCTACCAGCTGAATGCATATGGCCTCTATAATCACCAACTAACCATGGAGGAACTGAAGTGTGAACAGGGAAGAGACTGAGCAGACTCAGACTCCTAGGGAGGGAGGTGAGAGCCCTGGCTGCTGAAGCACACCATTGATAACCACTAGAAATAAAGGATACTAAGCTATGAGCCTGGACATCGTGCCCCTAGAATTTCCCAGGTGACCTCTATGAGGCCTACACCATTTCCCTAGGGATGTCTTTATCCTGCAAAGTAGGCAGCTCAGCCTGCCAAAGGCATCTGGCCCACCCCTCTCAGGTCCTCTGTGGGCCTAGAGCCCCTGTAGGGTGAAGCAAAGTTGTCTAGGTCCCTATTACTGTCAGTCATAGTATAGTAGTAATAATTACCACAATGGCATAACTCCGATCAAAATCAAGTGGCTACCAGTGGCTCTGTACATAACTAGGACTGATCCACTTCTTTGCTTCCTCCCAAAGGTACTGGATACTGAAAGCATGATACCCTCTCAGTAGCAAGGCTCCAGAGCCATAGCAAATAGCTGTCAACAGCAAAGACCCTCCCTTACTGCTCACATATGAGGTACCATAGGAAGTCACACAAGACAGGAGATAGGGTTTATAGCAAGAGGGATCTTGCCATATACCTTAATCTGAACAGAGCTGCATCCAGACCCCCAGGTTCCCAAGACCCAACTTCTCCAGCACAATTCCTAACGGTTCAAAGGAACCACACACAGCTTCCCACAGCTAAGCAGTCTCAGACTACCCTTCTCTGGTCTGTGTTGGCTCCTAGCCTGACCTCAAGGACAATATTGACCCTGAGAAACAGCAGAAGAAGCCCAGGGCCTCCAAACTGTGAGGTCACAACCCACTTCCTGGCGGTGACCAGTGTGAGCTCCTGTGCTGGGAAGTGTGACACCTTGCTAACTGAGACTCAGATACACCCTAATCCATCCATTACCTCATACCCAGAACTGCTGGACTTCTCCAGCTCTACTCAGCCCTTTGAAAATGCACACTGAGAGCTCAGAGCTGTTAATGCTCCAGACTCTGCTCTGCCCTAAATGGTCCCCTCAATATAACCATTGCCACAGCCCAGTCCAGAAGCCACAGAAGGGCAGAATCTAGCTTTGAGTATGCCTGTTCCTCACCAGATTTACCATGCCAGAAGGGGTAGAGAAAACTATATAGACACAGATGGGTGCTGGAGACCCACATGGTCTGGGTTGTCCTCTTTCACGCCCATTTGCCCTTTGGCTTCCCAAGGACCAACAGCTCTCATCTCTCCTGCTTCCCCTGGGCCATCATTCCTTCATTCCCCCAAAGGAGAAACAACAGGCAATTATGCCACATGGGGGCGCAAAGGCTGGATGCCCAAGATTTAGTATGAGGCTCTAATGCTGTGATATATAGTAGTGGTAATTACTACCACAGTGGTTGACTTCCCAGCAAATACCAGCCAAGACAGCTGTAGAGGCAGGCAGTGAAATAACTCATCCCTAACTCCCTTCCTATTATTAGGCTTGGGGCCTGTCTTCAGATCCCATTTCCTCTGCCCAGGACCTGACTAGGACAGCAGTCCACTGTGATGCTGTTAGAGGCCAAGGGCCTCGGAAGCAGGCAGAGGAAGGCTCCTCTGAGCATGTTTCTTTGCTGCTCCTATTTAATTCCTGCACCCATCCTTATCTCCTCTCTCTGGCCTGCCCAGGTCTACAAGAATGACAAATTTAGGCTTTGGGAAGAGAAACATTCCTTAGAGAAGACTCTCATAGTGGGATTAGCTCCATAATTGCTCAAATGACAGCCAAAAGCCATTCGGGGCACCTCTCCTCTCATTTGATAACCAAAACAGTCGGATGCCTTTGCAGAACCTTTTGGAAGAACACTGTGAAAGCCCAGAGTGCCCAGTAACCACAGAGAGAAGGACACCAGGACACCCTAACCTGAGCTCCAATCACTGGGCTATGGACCAGAAGGCCACTTCACTGCAGCTACCACCCTCCATGGAGCCAGTGGCAGATCTGAAGTGCAGAGACTTTTGAGACTTGGACTTCTGGGCTCTGGGCTGAGGAACACTAGCTCAATTCTAACAAGGCTGGAAAAGGCCAGTGTTTGTTTAGGAGGGAAGCCCTGGACAGATCTCATGGAATTTGTACATGTCCAGGACACAGTGGTTGTGGCTAGGGCCACAATGGTACGTATTTCATGTAGAACTCATTTAGTGGCCTCCATGACTGGAGAGACCCAAAGCCAAAGACATAGAACTGATAAAGACTAATGTCCATGCAACCCTGCTTGGCACCACTCCCTAAAGCAAGACCTCAGGAATCAAATTTAAAGAAATAATTTTCCCTTTCTGCCTCTCCTTTAAGCCCTGCTGTCTTAGACACCTGGTACTGCTCCAACAGAAAATACCATAAGCAGAGGCTTCATAAAGAGAAGTTTTATTTGACGCAATCCAGTAAGCCACAAATCTGTTCACGAATTATAAGTCCGTTCAATAAGAGTAATCATCATAATCTGGTAGGTTGAGTCCAAACTCAAAAACAGCAACTTGGCACAGGAACCTCAGGTCCAAAGGACGTGCTTTGCTCTCAGTCATGCTTTCTTGGTGGTGTGAGGTTCCCGACTTCCTCTGCTCACTTCTCTCCCTTATATCCCACAAGCTTGTAGCTTGAGACCTGCCTCACTAACACCATTGTTGCCCATTCTCCATCATCACTCATCACAGAGGCAGGATTCACATGGGAGGAAGGGCACCATACCTGGACTCTTAGCAAAGTCAAATCAACACATACATTTTTGGAGAGACACAATTCAACCCATGACACCTTCTGTTCCCTAGAACTTCAACCCCTCTGCCCTGCCTCATTTCCGAAAAGCTCAGTTACCTGTGACCTAGACTCTTCCTCAGTTTACATATGGTGCATGGAATTTTTCCAATACATTAAATAATTTTAACAATAAAATAGGATCGTTGATGGTACCAGCCGTCAGACGAACAGAGCTGAGGGGAAAGAGCGGGAGCTGAATAAGACCGAAACAATCACATCAGGGGGGACTCAGTCAAGCTGAGACGTTTATTTCTTTTCTGAGCAAACTTTTATACAGTACACACTTCTTTGTCTATTCTTAACTCTGGTCTTTCTCATGCACCTGTGTTCCCTAGTTCTCAAAACCTCTGATCTAATAATTAGCCCTATCCAAGGACAGCCACATGTTGTTATTCTTTCTTGGGATATGGCTAAGCAGTCAGTTCTCATGACCTTGCTGGCACAATATTTTTCTTAAGTGAGCCTTGCCCAGTAAATTTCTCTAAGATTTTCTTTAAGATGATTTCGGCTCCCGACAGATCATCCTGCATGTTTCTCTGCAATACGTCCCCCAGTCAACAATTACTTATTCATTCAATCCCAAAGCCACAATACTTCATTTAGTCGGTAAATATCCTAGCACCACAATGCATGTCAGGCCCAAACAGGCCCCCTAAAAATGTATCTTGACCCCTGGAATTTCCAGCCAGGTACAGATGGCCATCACAACAGTGCTAAGATCTCTGTACAAACAGTATGAAACCAGAAAGGAAGCTCAGACTGTCTTAAGAGTGGATCACCAGAACATGAAAAACGTCTTTAAACATTTAGAAGAATAAAATTATTAAAATATGTTGCTGATTACAGTGGAATTAAAGTAGAAACCAGTAACAGAAAGATAGTTGGAAAATATCAAAATTTTTGGAAATTAAACAACATGCTTGTCAATAACACATGGGTCAAAAAAGAAGTCTGAAGAGGAATTTTAAAATACTCTGAACCAAGTGAAAATGAAAAGAGAACTTATTGGAACTTGTGGAATTTGATACCACAATTCACAAGTTAGAGCCACCTGCCACAAAGAGTTTTTGAGACGGGATGAGTAGCAACAGCTTTACTGAATGTTGATATATGAGGAGACAGGGGCAAATGAACTACTCTGAAAGCCTGTCTCCGCGTATAAAAGGCTGTTAGAAGCTTTTGACTATGCAGGAAAAGAGGACCTACATATAGTCATTGAATTTCTGGGGAACAGTATGCATTATTGCATAGGAGCCAAGCTGAGACTCAGCGTAGAAACAACGATCAGATTCTTCACTCCCAATTAGAGTCCAGCTGTATTCTGGTACAAAATGTAGCACAGACTATCAGCTACTCAGATTAAAACTGAAGACAATTAGTCAAAGCATGTGAGAGCCAAAGTATGACTTTCAGTCATGCTTTGAGCTTAAAGACCATCTCAAGAATAGATTTGGTGCACTGAACACTAGTGACCAAAGACCAGAAGAGCTGTGGAAAGATAACTTACATGAAGAAAGCAGGAGTTCATTAAAAAGACAGGAAAAAAAGAGAGAGAGAGAAGACCAAGTTGGGTGTCAGAAGAGATTCTGAAATTTGCTCTTGAGCTTCGAGTAGCTAAAAGCAAAAGGAAGAAATGAAGAAATGGTGAGGTAAAAGAAGTGAACAGGATATTTCAAAGAGCAGCTCAAGAAGACAAAGTCAAGTATTATAATGACATGTGCAGCAAGCTGGAGATAGAAAAACAAACTCCAAGAAATTTGGAAGACAGCTGCCTGGCTAACTGACTAGAAGAAATCCATATTTATGACAATTCCCAGGACAAGTGATTAACCAAATGTAGAAATTGTTGAATAATATCATTAATAGCACACAAGCGACTTTTTACTAAAGATCATTCAAAAGCAGCTGCAGAAGTAAACTGACAGGGAATTACCAGAAATTCAAGCCAGACTCAGAAGTGGATGTAGAACCAAGGATATCATTGCTGATATCAGATGCATGTTGGCTGAAAGCAGAGAATATCAGAAAGACATGTACTTGTGTTTTATTGACAATGTAAAGGTATTTGACTGTATGGATCATAATTAATTACAGATAACATTGCACAGAATGGGAATTTTAAAACACTTGATTGTGCCCCTGAGGAATCTGTATATGAATCCAGAGGTGGTCATTCACTGGAACAAGGGGACATTGTATGGTTTAAAATGAGGAAAAACATGCCTCAGGGTTGTACCCTTTCCCCATACGTTTTCAATCTGTGTACTGAGCAAATAATCCAAGAAGCTAGACCATATGAAGAATGAGATACTGAGATTGAAGGATGGCTTATTAACAACCTGCATTATGCAAATGATACAACCTTGCTCACTAAAAGTGAAGAGCACTTGAAACACACACTGATGGAGATCAAAGACCATAGTCTTCAGTATGGATTATACCTCAACGTCAACGAAACAAAAAGTTTCACAACTGCATCAATAAGCAACATGGTGATGAATGGAGAAAAAATTGAGATTGTCAAGAATTTATTTTACCTGGATCCACAGTCAACACCCATCAAAACAGCAGTCAAGAAATCAAAAGATGCACGACAATAAAAAAATTTCCCTCAAAAGACCCTTTAAAAGTGTTGAAAAGCAAAGATGTCTCCTTGAAGACTGAGGTGCTCCTGACCCAAGCCATGTTTTCAGTTGCATCTCATGCGTGAAAAAGTTGGTCAATAAATAAGGAAGACGAGAATAGTTGATGCCTTTTAGCTGTGGTGTTGGAGAATACTATTGACTGTTCTACGGACCGCCAAAAGAATAAACAGATCTGCCTTGAAAGAAGTACAGAGTGCTCCTTAGAAGCAAGGTTGGTGATACTGCGTCTTACATACTTTGAACTTAGGGGGATCACTTCTTGGAGAATAACATCATGATTAGTACAGAGTCAGTAAAAAAGAGGATGGCCCTCAACAAGATGGATTGATACAGTGGCTACAATGCTGGGCTCAAGCATTGCAAAGTTATGGGCATTGTGCAGGACTGGACAGCATTTTGTTCTGTTGTACATAGGGTCACTATGAGTGAAGACCAACTTGATGGCACCTAACAACGACATATTCTGGTGACATGTATTCGGTGTTAGTTTCTTGATACAAGTCATTTAGTTCCAGTCAGGACTTACCATGGGATAGAGTCATGTGAGGATCACCAAAGCTTGTTGGTATGGTTCTGGGCAGCCGACCTGAAAAGTAATTACCAATAGGGAAATGAGAGGGTAGTAGGATGAGGATTCTGAGTCCATTTTCCCTTTGCACAGCCACAGTGGCTGTCTTGGCATGATGACCGCTTTTTGCCAGTATGGTCTCAGACTGGTATTATTTATTCTCTACAGTGTGAAAGCGTGTTAATCATTAGTAAAACATTTCACGCAAAGAGGAAATAAGCAACACAGTTATACTTTAGAAGCAAAAAAGAATTTAGAAGGAAAGAAAATATGATAGGTTACATTAAGGATATAGCCTTTAATTTCACTCTGCCTGTTTCAGAAACAGCAAAAAGAGTACTTAGAAAGAAGTTTAAAGAATTGAGTGTATACAAGGACTGCCAATTAAGTTTAGGATCTCTTCCTAGAAAACGTGCTATATACCTCACTGCTGAATATCACTAAGGTCACCTTTGAAGTACTCCCCTTGGGAAACTATGTACCAATGCCACCCTTCCAAGCAATTTTGGAACTTTTTCTGGAATGCCCATAGAACTGTTGTATTACCCTTGATGTCCTGAACATCATCAATATCTTTCAATATCTCCTTTATCTTTGGATAAAGAAAAAGTCATTAGGGCTAGATCATATAAGTAGGGGAGGGGTTTCCAATACAGCTATTTGTTTAATGGCTAAAAACTTCCTCATAGACAACTGTATAGTTAAGTTCACTAACTTGCCACCATGTCAACATGCACAATGGCCATTCTGGAAAGTGTTCTGAGATTGCTTTGACAGGTGGACTTGGTGCTGATGTCAGTGCATAGCTTCCCAAGAGGAGTACTTCAAAGGTGAGCATAACGATATTCAGCAGTGAGGTGTGTAACATTTAGAACAGTTAAGTCCACAGACTTGTTAGTCCTCATATATTAGTAAAGAAATAAAAGATATAAAACTAATATTGTAAGTTTCCATTTTAAAAAAACAGGAAATGAAAAATGAACTAAATGTGACATGAGCTCAAAGAAGATAAATAAAAAAATAGAGAATCAATGAAATTAAAAATGGAAATTTAATAGAAAAAATTAATTGAAATCAAAAGTAGGTTCCTTCAAGAGATCAGTAAAACTGGTAAATTTGTAGCTAAGGCTAATCAAGAAATGAGGAGAAAGTCACAAATTACTAACTCTAAAAATGAAAATGGAGTTATTACTACCTGTCCCATGGACATTAAAAGGATGTTAATGGATACCATGAGCAACTCTACACCCCAAAATTTCATTACATTATATGAAACATAATAATTCTTTGAAAGATAGAATGTTCCATTGAGTCCACTTCCCCATCCCCAGGCTCTGGGCACCAAAGGCATGGGAGCCATCTGAGGTTTGATCCTGAAGCTGTAGCTTTCACCAGATTCACTCTTGGAGGGATGTCAAGACCAGTCTGAGAGAATATGAATGACAGGGCCCAGGGCTCTGCTAAACCACAGCCTCAGCTGGGAGAAGCTCCGAAGACACCAGTCTCCTCTGCTGACTTCTCCTTCCCTCAGGGGAAATGTACCAGGAAACCATACTGGTTGTGGGCCCAGAGTTTTGAGGCCCAAGATTTGGTACGAGGCTCTAATGCTGTGATACTACGGTAGTAGTTATTACCACTGTGGCTGACTTCCTAGCAAATACCAGCCCAGATACTTGAAGCAATGGATAGGAGAAAAACACATTTCTACCTCCCTTCCTATCACTGGGGGTGGGGTCTGTTTCTCCAGGTCGCACCTTCTCCACCTAGGGCCTGGCCAGGGAAACTGCGGACAGTGATGCTGGCAGAGGAGAGGGGTCCTGGCAGCTGTGGGAAAGAAGGCTCTGCTGTCAGTGTTTCTTTCCCACTCCTATTCCATCTGTCCACCCTTCTTGTCTCTGCTCCAGGGTTTCTCAGGGTCCCTGAAAATGACAAATTCACACTCTGTGAAGGATAGTATTCTGAAAAGGACCCTGTTGCAATGAGTCCTCTTGCAGTGGGATTAGCTCCATAGTTGTTCAGACCAGAAATAACAGCCCTTTGGGGCCTCCAACCCTCATTTGGTAGCTAAAATAGCCAAGATCTGGGGTTATGACAGTGTGAAAAACTATATCAAAACTTGTATTCTATGACTGTGTCAACATGTGATGAAAACAACCAGATGGTGCCCTGCCACCACCAATGACAGCTGTGATGGGGTACACATATCAGGTCCAAGCGGCAACACACTAGAAAGAAAAGTGCATCTCAAAATCTCCACTAAAAGACTGCAATTAATGGTTCAGTGGCCTGGGACTTCCCCTGGGAGGATGACCCCTTAATTTGCTGTTGCCCCTGATCATTATTCCCTACTGAGGTCAACTTTTCAGACACAAATGGATTGGACTCACGGACATAAGGTGACCACATGATGTGTCCACTTTATGGTTCTATGTATCTACAGGATACCGTCCTACTGGCCTCTTGGCCAGAAGAGAGAGGAGAGGGTGGACAGGAGAGGGTAGGAGATTGTTAGGAGGATATGACATGTATGGAATGGAAAGGAAGAGTGTGCTGTCACCAGACAGGGAGACTAGAATGAACTGCAGATAGTCAGGCATGAAAATTTAACTTGGAATGTATACTATTTTCACTCAATCACAATTAAAAAAAAATCTGAATTAAAAAAATTGTATCCCAGCAGCCAGTGGAAGGTCAGAAATAGAGACCAGTGGAGGATCACAGAGCCTTGCCAGTTTCTACAAAGACTAAAACACCTGACTCTACATGGGTCTGCCTTTCAAGGCGAGGACTAAAAAACATGACCTGGGTTAGAAGTTCTGCTCAGTGGATTAGGGGAGATCTACTCACTCTTGGGCTGGAGCTCGGTCAAAGCCATATATGCCTTTCAGGAAGTCCAACAACACTAGTACTGTGAAGGTTAAGTTCAGCTAATAGTTGGACTTCCTACAGAATGCACCTTTACCCTGCCAGATATGGGAGACAAAAATATGCTGGGAAGACTCAGCTAGCAGCCTCCCTGGAAAGCTCCAGTAGGTGGTAGATCCTCCTGTGCCTGGAAAGATTCCCAACCCTTTTACCCCTTGGTTCAAATTATTTCTAGTCTTGGCAAGCTCAATGCCTCAGGACCAGGCAGGAGATCACTGGGGCAGTCAGGTCTCTCCGGAGCCCCACTCCAGTCTGTACTCCTGAGTAGGTATGCCACAACAGTCAGTCACAACCCAGGCACTGCTTGGTACATCAGGTCCTCAAGACAGCAGCAATAGGTTCATCTGTCCAGGTGGGACAGGGCCCAGTCCACTCCTCATGCTATGCCCAGGTGTGATCATCAACTTCTTTCTCATATGTCATTGCTCTGGCCCAGAGCCTGTCTTCTGCAGTAGGAGCTGATGCCCCACACATGGGGGTTGCTCAAGGCATTACTCACCTGCCTCCTTTATAGAGTCCAAGTGGGCTAGATCGAGTCACAGGGGATGGGAGCCTGTGGACCTGACAGCCTGGGCTTCAAGTCAGCCCTGTCCTTGGCCACTGCAGGGTTATGAAAGCTCTTAGCCACCTAGCCATGTTTTGGAGACCTGAGGCTCAGCTAGAATTATGGTGCCAGTGAGTAGCAAAGCAACCCCACCTCTAGGCCCCAAGCCCGGTGCCCTCAACATAGAAGAACTTTTATTAGCTTTTAGGCATTAATTTTCCCTTCTGTCCTTATTTCCAGCCCTGATGCACCCCACATACCCTTCCCTTCCTGCCCTGTTTCTCAGCCAGAAATATTTACTTCTGTGGCCTCAGCTCTTCCTCCTCCACTTATATACAGTACATGGAGATTTTTAAATACTGTTTTTAACATAAAGATAGGATCTCTGCAACTTGTACCCTCTCCCAGTAAACATACATTTCTTTATTTACACCCAACGTCACAATACTTCATTCATTCAGTAAATACTACCACCCCCAGTGTATGTCAGGCTCTGAGAGACCAGGACACGTGTATCCTGACTCCTCTGGGTTACAACTAAGTACAGGTGACCATATCAACAGTGCTAACATCTGCATGCATGCAACGTGAGCCAGGAAGGAAGCTCGGGAGCACTTGGGAGTGGGCTATCATGACATAAAAGACATCTTTACACATTTCAAAGAGCAAAAAAATCTTTAAGTATGTTCTATACCACAATGGAATTAAACTAGAAATCAATAACACTAAGGTAGCCAGAAAATCTCAAAATATTTGGAAATCGAGCAATACACTTGGCAATAACACATAGAATGAAAGAGAATTTTGAAGAGAAATTTAAAATTACTGTGAACTAACTGGAAATGAAAATTTATAACATGTGTGGGATGCAGCAAAAGGTGTCCTTGTAACGAAGCTTATTGTAATGATGCATACTTTAGAAAAGAAGAGACAAGATCAATATCTAAAGCTTCTGTTAATAAAAATGAAAAAATAAGAACAAATTAAATCTGACAAAACCAGTAGGAAAACAAATAACAAAAACAGAGCAGGAATCAATGAAATCAAAAATGGAAATTTAATGGAACAAAAAGTGAAAGTAAAAGTAGGTTCCTTGAAAACATCAATAAAACTGATGAATTTCTAGCCGGTCTAAGAAATGAGAAGACACAAATTACTAACATCCAAAATGAAAAAGAAGTCATCACTGCTAATCACGTGGCCATTAAAAGGGTAATAAGGGGAAATCATCAACAACTCTATACTCAAATATTTGATAACTTATATGAGATATAACAATTCCTTGAAAAGCAGAGGGTTCCATAGAGAGCACTGCCCCATCCACATTTCCTGGACACTAAGGGCATGAGGGACATTCCACATTTGATCACAAAGCTGAAGCTTTCAACCAGCCTAACCTTGCAGGATGTAATACCCTAATGGCCTAAAGTTCACATAGCCAAGAGAGACAAATGGTACCAGATGGAAACAGCTCCAGGCCCCAAAGTTTTCTTGGAACAGGAGGATGAAAGGCTGCAGAGATCCAGGCAGGCAAGCCACTTCACACTCTTAGGACCCCAAAGCAGAGGTTTGTCTACCACGGTGCCCCTCCTAGGGGTCAGTGGTGTTCTCACACTCACCTAGGCTACAAGCAGCACCCTGGAAAGCAGCTGTCTCTTGGCCCCAGGGGGGCTGGTCAGAATCATCCTTCCTCAGCTGAACTCCACACCAAAACCTCTGAAACACTCAGAATTACCTCTGCAGTAGAAGAACAAGGCTTTCCATCAGGAAGATTGTGGGGAACATGTATCACGGTGACAGTGTTCTGACAGGAGTATCGTTGGATACCACAGTGACATATCACCTGCCCAAAGCCTGACCCAAAGTGCACAGTGCAGCACCCTGCAGTGTAGCATACAGTGCTTGTTAACTCGCAAAGAGCAAAAGGCATCGGACCTGCCACCCACCAGCAGATGCCAGACTTTGGAGTTGGTTTGGTAATAATGTCATTCTAATGGTAGTAGAAAAAGAGATCCAGCTTCTGGGACAGCAGAGCCAGTAGGAGTTGTTGTCTTAGTTGTCTATTGCCGCTGTCAGTGGCCTTAACACACAGAAACTTATTCTCTTGCAGTCTATGTCTTAGTAATCCAGTATTCATCTAACAGAGACACCGTAAGTGGATGGCTTCAACAAAGAAAAGTTTATTCTTACGTTGCCCAGTAGGCCACAAGTCTGAACTCATAGCGCTGGCTCCAGAGAAAACACTTTCTCTGTCATCTCTGGAAGAAGATCCTGCTGTTGCATCAGTCTTTCTTTGGTCTGAGATCATCTCAGCTCAGGAACCTCAAATCTGATGGACGTGGCCTGCTCTTGGTGCTGCTTACTTGATAGTATGAGGTCTCCAACTCTCTGCTTGCTTCCCATTCCTTTTATCTCTTGTAGGAGAAAAAGATAAAAGATGGTGCAAGTTGCAATCTAGGGAAACCCCCTTACGTTGGGTCATGGAAATGACCTTAGTAAAGGTGTTACAGGCCCACCCAAATCCTCCTTAATATAATCCAGTCTATTAGCCACAGGAAGAGATTAGGATTTATAGCATAGGAAAATCACAAAACAGAGAGCAGTCACAAAATACTGGGAATCATATCCTATGACAGCAGCCCTGCACAAAGGAGATGGAAGCAAGACAGGTATTCGCCAGAGTATTTGATCCTTCCAAGTGTGTGTACAGAGAAGAGAATAGAAGGGCCACAGGCTATGCTCCTGTCTGTGATTATTGATAATCTCATGATCAGCTGGATAGAACCAGGAAGGTGTACTCCAACAACCTGAAGTCTCGGCAGGAGCACCAGTGTCATAGAAGACACTGACACCAAACTGGCCCTCCAAATAAGAGACGGGGATCCAAAGAGCCAAACCAAAAGGGGAGGCCACAGTCATCACCTAGAGGTTCATTACCCTTAAAAATCACCAATATTTAAAAGCATATAAAGAACTAAAAAAAAAAACAACCTGCAAATATGAGGACTGCTAATTAAGTTCACAAGCCCATCATAGAAAGATTGCTACATACCTCATTGCTGAATATCACTGTGGTTACCTTCGAAGTACTGTCTTTGGAAAGCTCTGCACTGAGGCAAGCACTTAGTCAAAGCAATGTTAGAACTCTTTTCCTGGAATAGCCATCAGAGCTCTTGTCATATTACCCTTGATGCCCTACCCTGAATGTCATCAAAATGTTTTCCTTTCAATATTTCCTTTATCTTCAGGTAAAGAAATAGTCACTGGGGGCCAGATTAGGTGAGTAGGTAGGGTGTTCCAAAACAATCATCTGCTTACTGGCTAGAAACTCCCTTGCAAACAACTATACAACTAAGTTCAAACACTTGCCACTTAGCCAGCATGCACAACGACCATTCCAGAAAATGTTCCAAAACTGCTTTGAAGGATGGACTAGGCTCCAGTATGAGTACATAGCTTCCTAAGGTGAGTACTTTGATGGTGACGTAGTGATAGCGTTTAGAACAATTAAGATCGTGGACTTAGATGTCAGACCCTGTATATAAGGGTTTTATACCACTAGTAAGCAAAGTATGTTAATAAGAAAGCTAGGAAAACTATTAAATATAAGAAACAAATGCAAGACAACTGGCAAAAGAAACAAATAGCTAGGAAATATTAGGGAAAGAAAGAAAACTTAAGCAGACATTCTTCCAACAATTATTTACAGTTATAAAAACGTTGGAAGCAAGCGGTTGTCTTAAGGAGTTATGATGCAACTACTAGCAGGTGTGTACTGCAGATATTTTCAGTTTACAAAGCCCATGTTGAAAGCAACTTATCTCTGGGAAGAACCTTGTTTGATAAACAAATTCAAAACCACCACACACCACATGATGACAGGAGTATAAGCAAAGCAGATCAAACAGGTAAAGGTAATTTTGAGAATTAAATTATTTTCCTTTTTAGTTCAATCTTCAAAATGTTTTAGAGTACACCTCTGCCTCTGCTACAACAACTGAAAAAACAATCCCTCAGAAAAATTGCAGGTGTGCACTGTATCTCAATTCCCTTCCTAGGCCTCACTGACATCTTCCTGCTGAGGGCGTCCCTAGTTCCAACTCATCTTCAGTTGAGCAGTGTTGCATAGCCATGCTACAAAGTGATCCTTGAAGTACCCTCCCTACTTCCACACTCTCATGACCAGTGGCCCCAGGGACCACATTCATCTCCATACAGCCCACTTGTGCAACCTTCACCCAGAGCAACTCTGAAGTCCATGCTCAGTGCCAGACACTGGTACTCTGTCTTATGGTGTGTGTCCTCTGCGTGCACAGAAGCCATCTTCTACAACCTAGAAAACCAGGCACAGTTGAGGTCCATTTTATGCTTCTCATACATCCCACCTCAAAAGAAGTTGCTTCCCAAACCCTCCTCCATCCCAGGCCAGCCTGGGCCCAGAGGAGTCACAGGGTCTAGCCCCAACCCTGTGTCTAGCAGACAGAGGGTTCCCCAAGGGTCACTGCCCATCCCTGGGAACCAAGGATGTGAAGAACATTACAGGTTTAATCCTAAAGTTAGAGCTCTCAGCAGACCCAGTGTTAGGAGGTTTACAATACCCTCATGGCTCACAGTCCATGCAGCCAAGAGGAACACAGAACACCAGACAGAATTAACTCCAGAATCCGAAGCCCTCTTGGAGCAGGAGTAAACAACGGCAGCACAGACAATAACAGTAAATTACCAGATACGCTCAGGACCCCAGAGGATTTTGTCCATCACTGGGACTCCTCCTCAGCCGCAGGGTAACCCCTGCACTCACCAGGGCCACATGTGGTAAGCCTGGAGAACAGCTGTCTGCAGCCCCCAGAGAGATGGTCAGAGACATCTCTACTCGCCTGAGCTCCGTATCAAAACATCTTGAATTCTTAGGATCCCCGCTGCAGATGGTTGACAGCACTGTCAACCTGGCAGATTGTGTGAGGGCATGTATCACTGTGATAGTTATTGTAGTGGTGGTACATGCTATTACCACAGTGACGCGTCACCTGCCCCAAAGCTCTGTGCAAAGCCTGTGGTGCAGCACCCTGGTGTGCAGCCTGGCAGTGCCATTCAACTCCCACAGACAGATGACATGGCACCTGCCACCCACCCAAAAACTCTAGATTTTGGAGACAACTGGACAAAGATGTCCTCCTGATGGAAGCAGAAAAGAAAGCGGAGCTGCTGGGGCAGCAGGGGTCATTGGAGTCCTGCTAACTAGCTCTCTCGGTCGTCTAGTGCTGCTGTAACAGGCATATCAAAAGTGGATGACTTTAGCAAACAGAAGTTTGTTCTCTTATAGTCTACCAGGGTAGAAATTTGATTTCAAGGAGCTAGCTCCAGGAGAACGCCTCCAACTTTGGCAGCTCTGGAGGGAGGTTGTTAACATCAATACTTCTCTGTTTAGTAGCTTTTCAGCCCAGGGATCCAGGACCTAAAGGAAGTGCTCTCCTCCTGAAAGATGGAAAGAGTTCCCCCTGTCTCTCTGCTTGCTTCTCTCTTTTACATCTCAAAGAGATACAGCCTACCCTTGTAGACTGAGCCCTGCCTCCTTAGCATAACTGCCTCTAATCTGACTCATTAACAGTGTAAGGGTGGGATTTACAATTTATGGCAAAATTGTATCAAAGGACACATTGATGGACAGTCACACAATACTGGGAACCATGGCCTAAGTAAGTTGACACACATTTTCGGGGGACACAATTCAACCAACTCTGCAAAAGGGAGGCGGAACTGCAGCATGTATTCACTACAGTATTTCTGTTTTTTCTCTGTGTGCACAGAAAATACCAAGAGGGGCTCAAGACAGTTGTGTGCCTTTTAATCAGAGGGGCCAGTCCAGCCTCATAGTCATTCCTTAGAGTAAAAAGGAACATACTCAGTCCAATTCCATTCTTCCTTTTAAGTTTTCACTAGGTACAAATATTGCATTTATGATGAGATTTACAGTGAATGAACATGTCTTCTGTTTTTGTTTTGTTTTATTTAGTTAGTTTTTTTTTAACACACCTGCTGGCAATGCTGGAATCACAACTTTTGCACCTTCCACTTGCCCCATTGTGGAGCTAAGGGTCTTTGGATGCCATCCACCCCTGAGTCTCTGAGGGCAACACCAGGAAAAGAGCAAAGAGACCTCTGAACAGGGATGGCAAGGCACAAGTCAGAGGTGGTATCCCTCTCGGGGCAATGATATCAAAGGCCAGCCTGGGAGGATATAAGAACAGGGCCAGGGCCTAGGGTCTCCAATGACTCTCAGCCTCAGCTGGGAGGAGATCCTAGGACCCATGTCTGTGCCACCAAGGTACACCCTTTAAGAAGCAAACTTCCCGTTCACAGTCCTGGATGTTCCCCTTCTTTACCTAGAGAATACTTAACCTCTCAGCTTAGCGCTTGCTCCCTCCTCCAGTCTTCCTAGAGCAGCTATTGCTGGCTACTGGAGTACAAAAGGGCCCTCAATTAACCCATACACATTGAGGATGGACACCCACCACCTCCCCCCGCCCCAAGTGCTGTTGCAGCACAGCAGAGAAGTGGGGGCCAAAACAGGCTGGCACAGCCCTGCCATCCTAAGAGGCCCCCAGGTGCTTCAGGAAGCCATCCTTTCTGCATGGAGTCCAGCTCTGAGCTCAGGTCTCTACTCTGGAGCAGCCCACTGGTCATCAGGCCAGTGGAGAGTTGGGGGCAGGCATGCACCACTGTGGTGTTACTGTGATAGTAACTGGTTGCTATGATCACAGCCTCACAATGCCTTACAAACATCCATTGCTATGCCCCTGACTCTTCTGTCATGCTATGCGGACCAGATCAAGATTTTGAAAGGTGTTGTGGATTAAACTGTGTCCTCCAAATATGTGTTGCAAATCCTCTCCACTATACCTGTATCTGTAATCTTATTTGGGAATGTGTTTTCCTTGTTACATTCGTAAGGCGATATTAGTGTAAGATACATCTTGAGTCAATCTCTTTCTAGATGAAAGGAGCAGATTGAACAAGAAAAGAAATAGATGATACAAGTCACATGATCTTCCAAGGAATCTAGGAATAGAAGCTGAAAAGAGAAAAGGCCCTTTACCCAGGACAGAAAGAGAGAAAACAAGCCTTCCCCTAGAGTCAGAGCCCTGAATTTAGACTTCCAGCCTCTTAAACAGGGAGAAAATGAATTTCTGTTTGTTAAAGACACCCACTTACAATATTTCTATTATGGTACCACTATGAAACTAAGACTAAAAGGGACACATCACCACGGACTAGGGATACCACAACCTTGTCACCCATCACTCAAACCAGCAAATATAATACCACCGTGGCTCTCTGGATTACCAAACTCCCGGACAGTCACCACAGAGAGCAGCCCCCAGGGAAATTCACACATTTCGTGAAACAGATGGACCAATCCAAACCCAACTGAGCATAATCTCATTCATAGTGTGTACATTTGGGGCTTACCCTCCCACCTGCCATGGCCATTGTCTGCTGGTTTCGAGTAGACAAAATATCCCTGTCGTCTCTAGGGTTGTTCAATATCAGGGCCACGTCTGAGTACCTCGGACATATCACTGTACCTTGCTACTCCATTTTGGACAGGGGGAGCAAGAGGGTTGTACTGTCCTTGATAGCTTTGCACTGTTCTAGCCCTGCTATCCCTTGGCTTCTTGGTCAAAGTTCCCCACCCTCTGTACCACTCTGCTTGCAATGACACCCTGTACCCCACTCCTGTACTCTATGCCCAGCTAAGCAGTAGGTTGTGGTGAGAATTGATCCTTGCAGCCTATGTGGAGCATGGGTGGGGCTGAGTTGTTTTCTTTTAGAATTCTTTCTGCCAGTGGAAAGATTGCTTGGATGACTTCAGGAGAGGACTCAGGGAGGTCAGAGGGATATCAAGCGGGCCAAAGGATAGTAAGCAGCCTCTTCCTACTGGCCCTAGTCCACAAGGGAGCACCTCTAGTGCACTAATCAGGGTGTGGGTCAGAAGAAGTGACAGTGTGGGCAGGATGCTGGACAACCAGGTCCAAGCAGCAAGGCTTGACATGGCCCCTTTTTTAGGGACAAGGTCATACAGGGCCAGTGGACCAGCCTTGCCTTCTGTGAGCCTTGCCCCTCACTTGATCACCCTAGGAGCCAACCAAGGATTATGCTCACGCTTCAGAAACAAAGAATCTTCCAGTGATGGTTATCGCCTCTCCTGAGTGTCTTCCTGATCACTGGAAGCTGATCTATCTTGCATTAGAACATACCACAGAAGATACTCTCCCTTGAGCAGTCCTTAGGCACATACCGACTTCCATAAGGGACGTGTTGGCACCCTCCCATATGCCTCCATCCCATGACCACGGTCTCTACCTTGCAGAACACAGTATCACCTCACATCCTTTCCTGGTTGCTGGGAGGATAGGGACTGTTCCCAGCTGCTTGCCTGCCCTGTGTGCAGAGAAGCAGAGATGTGGAACCCAGGGCACTGGTCGTCTGGGCCAACTGAGCCCTCCAAGAAGCCTGCAGCAGGTCAGAGGCCTACAAACTCAGGACTTTTTGTCAAGGACCCTCCCACTGTGTAACTGTAATGACCACACTGATAGACCCTTCAGCAAAAATCCACCTCTTATTTCCAGCTAATGATGGCCAGTTGGTACCAGAACGAGGGACAACATCCACTTGCGCATTATGGCCAAGGCTTCGTAGTCACCAGACAGTCAGGCATGTTCTGGCCAGAAGAAGTCAAGTGAAACATGAGGTAGTACCAGGAACCTCACCAGTAGTCAAGATTCTCATGGACAGATATCTCCCACCTAGAGACCACTGCTGTGCACAGTCAGCCTCAGATACAGGGAGGCTACAGTCTTGTTAGCAGCCTTACCCAACACCCCTGAGGAAGACTTCTTCCCACTGTCCCTCATGAGATGACTACAGCTGAGCACTCACTCCACAGTAGAGAGGCCTAAGAAGACACAGGGAATCCACGATAGCTCTGCCTAGGAGCCTCTTGACTCTGACAAAAGAAAGAATGCTCCAGCTGGCCCAGTATTCACTGCTGGTGTGGCATGTTGAGCAGGGGTTCTTTGGTCAGGAGCTCAGCCCTAGCCTGTTACAGACCCCCAGTTACCTTGCAGTCTCCAAGGGCTTTACCCCAGAAGAGAGGTAGTGTATGACTCTCACACAGCGGCATCTGGACAACGTCATTACCAGAGACACTCTCTGTAAATATGCCTACAAGGAAGGGGGTTTCAGAGCATCCCCTCCAGGAGGTGTCCCCAGGAATCCCTCCTCAGCCTTCTAGGCCAGGAATCAGTGGAGTCAGGTAGGAGCAGAGCTCGGGTGGGTTCTGATACCTTTCCTCTCACATACACCCAGCGCACATTGGGCAGGCCTTCAATCCTCTTTCTAGCCCAGCACCAGTGCCCTGCCACCTGGCACCCACCCCTATTATCTTCTCCCTGCTATCCATTCCAGTCGGCCTCAGACCGCCATAGGCCACACCGGTCAGGTGGAGATCCTACCACCCAGCCTACGGACCCTCCAAAAAACTCCCAGAATCCTGAGATCTGCCAGCACAGCCAATCGTCCAGTGTCTCAAGTCTCCTGTTCCTGAAAAGTCCCTCACCCTTGGAGGTCCTGCCACTCTGACAGCCTGATTAATTCCTTTCCCACTACAGCCCTCAATTTGATTCCACAGCTGTGCTCAAAAGGTGAGGCTGGCCACCTGGACCTTCTTTGCTTCTGTGGATGCAGTGAGGCTGCCCCGGCTCCAGCCCCATTTCTTGTCACAAAGTGTGGAGCTGTGGTGGATGACTATAAGTAGGGTGACTGTACTACACCATCTGTAGCCACGGCCACTTGCTTTACACCATCCAAGGGCCTCCCAGACCCTGGACACAGCTGAGGGAGACAGGAGGGTGCCTCTCTGAGAACCTAGCCACATGGAGGGAGGGAATAATTGTGCTTCATTTGGGATCCCAATGATGACCACAATGGCCTACGGATGGCCAAAGGGGCGGTACAGGGCATGGCCTGTGACTAGGCCAAGTCTGAAGGAGGCCCAGGACTAGAATCAGGCATATGCACAATTACCCGCTCATCCTTTGCTAGCGTGATCTGTAGGGGCTCCATTAACACACCTTCACCATGGGAAAACTGAGTCATGAGCAGTGAAAGGCCTGGGACAAGGTCACCCAGAGTGCTAGAGAGCTGGGAGCCCCAGGTGCTGGCCTAAGCTACTGAAACAACTGCTAGAAACCAAGGATTCTCGCCATGAGACTAGAGGATGTGCCCCTACACTTCCCCAGGGCATCTCCTTTAAGACCCCGCCCTCTATTTTCCTGGGGATATACTTCTGCCACATCATCTGCACCTAGCTTAACCCTCTAGAGTCTCCTGTGGCCCTCCAGCCCCTTCAGGGTCAGGCGACATCACTTTGGTTCCTTTCACTGGGAGGACAGAGTAGTAGTGGTTGCCATAGCGACATGGACCATACTTTAAATCATCTGGCTTCTGTCAGCCTCACTGGTAGCTAAACCTGGTTACCTCATGCTGACCTCCCAAGAGTCCCAGAAGTTGGAAACATGAGCCAATCTCCATATAAAGGCTCAATAAGCAGAGCCACATGCCTGCCAAGAACAAAGACCCTACCTATTGCCCATCTAAGAGGCATCCTTGCTGGCCAGTGACCTTTGGCTGTGCTGAGCAGTGCCAGGAACCCCAGGTCTCAAGTGCCCAGCTTCATCAATACGACTCTAGGGGCCCAGAAAAACAAGATACTGCTTCCCACAGCTGGGAGTCTCAGGCCACATTTCCCCTAGCTTGATCTCAGTGACTGTTTTGCCCCTGAGCAAGGGGATGAGCAGACCTAGGATCTCTGAAGCTGTGAGGCTGCCCACTTCCTCATGGTGGCCAGTGTGAACTCCTGTGCAAATGATGAGGCCTTGCTAACTGGGCCTCAAACAATCCTTCCTCATCCCTACGTTCTACCCTTAACTGCCATATGCCTGCCTGCTCAGGCTCATGGGAGACCAGAGGCCCCATACTGACAGTTCAGAGTTCTCTATGTGCCCAGGGTCTTCTCTGCTCTGGACAGTCTTCCTAGTGATCCAATGACCACAGCTCAGTTCAGAACCTACAGGGGGGCATGATGGAGGTCTGTGCAGCCTGCTCTACAATAGGGCTACTACACCTGAAGGGGCAAAAAAGAGTGCCTCGGCAGATAGAGGTAATAGAGACCCCTGGGCTCTAGGCTGCCCCTTCTCAAGCTCCAATGCCTCATACCATGCATCCTTTTACTTGTCTCTAGCTACCCAGCCCTCACGTCTCCCTCTACTCTACTGTCTTCTCCTCCTTACTTAAGTGATGGGCATCAGTAAATCACGCCAGATTGTGACACAGATGCTGGATGCTCATGATTTCATGTGAGTATCTAATGCCATGATATTACAGTAGTTAGTACACTGTGGCTAACTTCTCAGACCGTACTATTGAAGACAAACCCATTCCTATCTCCTTTCCTATTTCTAAGGGTGGGAGCTAACCCCGTGTCTTGTCTCCTCCAGCGAATGCCTGGCCAAGGCAGCAATAGACAGTGGAGTCAGTGGAAGGGAGGGGTCTTGGCAGCTTAGGGTGGAATCTGCTGAGTATGCTTCTTTGCTACCCCCACTCCATTGCTACTGCCATGGAGACTGTTCCTTTATGGCTCTTGAGGTCCCTGAAAACCTTGGATCCTTACCCTGAGTAATGGTATATTCTGTACAGAACCATCTCGCTATAGGATTGACCCTATAGTAGCTCAGACCAGAGCCCAAAGTTCTTGGGGGTTGTAGGACTCATGTGGTAACCAACACAACCAGGCCTTGGGAAAGCAGACCCCTTTGGGACAGGACTGTGGGATACCAGGCAACCCTGACCTGGAATCCAATTATGGAGCTATAATCAAGATGGCCAGTCCACCGCAGTTCCCCTCCTTGACCTCACCCAGCAGCCAGGTTGGATTCTGACCTATTGCACTGAATTTGGAGACACAGACATCTGAAAAAGAGCCCAGGCTCAAGGACACCAACCTACCTTGTCAAGGTCAGAAAAGGCTAATGTCTGCCCATGAGGGCAGTCCTGTCCAGATCCAGCAATATTTGTGTAGGTGCATGATACAGCGGTTATAGCTGGAGCCACAGTGCTATGTGTCTTACATAAACTCACCCGGTTACTTCTAGAACTAGAGGTAACATTCCCTGCAGGTAGCAGAAGGCACAGAGGGATTCTGTCTTGTCTTGTGTCAAGGTAGGTATGGTGGTAGTACCATTGTGGGAAAGATCTCATCAAAAATTGGATCCCAACAGCCAGTGAATGGATAGCTGCTGATGCAATTAGGCAGTAGACAGAGGGGCTAGTGATGGAACATTGAGCATTGTCCTTCTAACAGTGCAGACCCCTCAAGGGACTTTACTTCATATGTCACATTCCTCCAACTACCTCACCCTCCTAGTTGCCCTAGGGCTTAGTTATATGTGTTTATAGCCAGACCTCCAGTCACAGCAACAGTGGGCTAAGGAATCCCAGTATGAAACATTTCCATTCCCTGGGGGAAAACATTTCCTTTCCTACAAGTGTCCCTGGTGTTTAAAATTGCCATTAATGACTTTTTCAAGTGACTCTAGTGATTCTCTAATGAAGCTATGATTCATTCATTTTCCTTCCTGCAGTGTGTTGTATAGAGATACATCTACTCCTCACTTATCCACTATCTTTTTATCCAGCATTTTGAATTTAGAACAATAGCAAAAAACATGGAAAATTTGGAGACACCAGAAGAATGGCCATGTGAGAGTTAAGGAAACGTGTCAACTTGGCTGGGCTATGATTCTCAGTGGTTTGGCAGTTACATAATGATATAATTAGGTAGTAATGTAATGAAATAAGTAGTCATGTCATGGTGTAATTTGGCAGTTTTTTAATGATGTAATTTGACAGTTACCTAATGATACAGTTTCTCCTCCATTTTGTGATCTGATGTGCGTCATCATCTATTTTTCCATAAAGACCTGTTCTTTGGAACCTAACACAGTTGATAAGTGAGGGGTGGGTGTACTTTGTTTGAACCATGAAATACTCCTAATAATTTGATATCATATATGCAAAGCACATATTACAAATTGTGTTGGTGTATTCATTCTTTTAAAAAGTTATTTGAGTGCCTTCTGTATGCCAGGCCATTGAAAAATTTTACCATTCCTTTCAGAAATAATCTAAATCTGTAGAATGATAGCAGCATTAGATTGATAATTTTCTGACAGCTACATTTTAAATTAATTGGTAGAGTTAACAGATTTCTGTACTGTAGGAATTAGTGAAACTGTAAGGTTTGTTTTTGCTCCTGAAAATTTGCACACTATATCATCTACCAACTTTTATATAACACAAAAAATAAAACACATATAAATATGATTACAGAAGGATGATATTTAAATTGTATAAACAGTGGGCATAAATTTAATTTTTAAAAAGTTACTTCCATGGAAGCAAGATTTCTACATTTGATCTTTAAAGCATTTAAACTTCCTAGTAAGAATACATTTGAGAACAATTATCTGGGAAATTTTGTCATTAATTTGTCTAGCAGTGTATTCTAAAACAAAATAATCTATTTTATACTTGGTCTACATTTAAAAGAATAAAAACAGAATTTGAAAGCCCAGTTTCTGTCATTGTCTTATTTCACATATAAGTAACTTCAAAGAAAATCTTAGCCCTTAATGTCTTATGTTGTCTTTGTTATCCAGTATTTTACTTACATACAAATTTGATTACACAGTTATAAAAATCATTCTAAAATGGTAGTTGTTTTTGGAAGAAAGCTTCTGTTGGTAATAGCTAATGTATGCATGTATGTAGGCATCTTACCTCTGTTTCTCTCAACCTCTATTTAATGAGCAGCTATTTTAATGTTTGTATAAATATTTCATGTATAATTGTCATCTGAATTGTAAAAGCTTAATTCAGCGTAAGTCTTTGAACCAGTATAAATGACACACTCTCACTAAATCAGGATTGCACATTTTAAGTTCAACTAATGTAGCTTTGCTTGGGACCTGGTGGCACTGTGGTTGGGAATAAGCTGATAACCAAAAGGTCAGCAGCTTGAGTCCACCACCTGCTCGAGGAAACATTATGGGGGCAATTCACTTTCTCCCATAGGGTTTCTACTAGTCAGAATTGACTCAACAGTAATGAATCATTTTGGAATGTAGTTTTGGATTAATATGTTTGTATAAATATTGTATATTGGCATTTATCTGTGAAATTTTGTACATTCAGAAGTTTTTCTCCCTCTTAAATATTTTATTTTTGCCATAATGTAATGACTTTATGCTATAGGTTGTCGACAATATGAAAATAATATAATGTTATTAAATATATGTACTGACATTATTTTTGGGGGGATGTTAATAGTTATGCAGGGTTCTCTTCTTTCCATGATCTCATGGATTGTATTTATTTTAAGACCTGTTTATGGTTAAATGTTTTCCACCAAGAAAAAAGCAAAAATTTTGAGTGATGAGAGTTCCAGAAGAGGGAGAGAAATCAGAAGACACAGAACATTACTGAAGATCTGATGACCAAAATCATCCCTAATATCATGTAACATAAAAAGCTGGCCTTCCAAGAAACTCAACAAAACCCATTTAGGATCGACTCCAAAAGCAAATCACCCAGGCATATTATAATCACACCCACTAACATCAAAGACAAAGAAAACAATCCTAACAGCACCTGGAGAGAAAAAAAGAGGAGAAACAATAACACTAAGATCTGATTAATTGAAGGAGCCACACTTGTTAGAAGTCAATGGGATGACATACACAAAACCATGACAGTGACATTTCCAACCAAGAATAACATATGCTGCAAAACTCTTACTCAAATATGATGATAAAATTAGGACTCTTCCAGATAAACAGAAACTAAGGACACATGTGAAAACCAAACCAAACGTACAAGAACTATTAAAGGGAGACTTTTGGTGTGGGAATGAACAACATCAGACCACAGCCTGAATCTAGGATATAAGATTGTACTAGTCAGATGTCAGAATGCGAAATGAAATCTGAAAGATTATCTGAAAACAAAACAATTACAACAGGAGTCAGAGAAGTTAATCAGTAAATAACAACACCATCAGAATAATAAAAGAGGGAATAAATGGTGTAGCTATAGGATTTTCTTTTTTTTTTTTATTTAACATAACTGAGTGAAAATATACATTCACGTATAAATTTACATGTCCACCTATATGCAGCTTCCACTGCTCTCCCTGTCCGGTGACTGCATACAATTCTTCTCTGCTCCATACATGTCTCATCCTCCCAACAGCCTCCTTTCCCCCCCTCTCCGTCCACTCCCCTTCCTCCAGCCAGAGGTCAGCAAAATGATATCCTATAGATGTATAGAACCATAAAGTGCTTCCAATATATGGTCACTCTGCATTGCCAAGTCCAATCCATTCCTGTCCAAAGAGTGGAACTTTGTTATAATTTATGGGAAAGGGCAGCATCAGGGCCGGGGGTCATGCTCTCAAAGGTACCCCCAAACCGCTGGACCATCAGTTAAGGTCTTTTAGTGGAGATCTCATGATGCACCCCTTTTTATTCTTGTGTTGCCAGTGAGACTCCTCTCTGTGAGCTCCATCGTGGCTATCACTGGTGGTGGCCGGGCACCATCCAGTTCTTCCGGTCCCATGTCGATGTAGGCACCCACTCTTGTGGGTCTCTCTGTCCTCTTGGTTGTCTTTACCGTATGTCATTTTGGTCCTCGGTGAGCATCCGTTCCTGCTGAGTTGGGACCATTTGCTGTGTCCTCGGATGGCAGCTTGGCAGCTTTTAAGACCCCAGACGCCACTCACCACTGTGGGGTGCAGAGAGCTCTCTTAGCAAAACACTAGTTGTGCCAATTGGCCTGGAATTTGCCTAAGAGCATGGTCCCCGCCCCCTGCCCCAACTACTCTATCCTTGCAGTATTGAGTCAAGATGGAAGGAGTACTCCAGTTATGCTGAAGTCCACTTAATGTTGTTCTTGTTTCAAATGTGTGCTATCACCGCTTTCTCCCAACTAGATTTCTAGTAATTATCTAAATTAAACCCTCCCCCTCTCCTCCTCCCTCACTCCCCTCCCTTGCAGCTGTCAAAGAGTCTTTTCTTCTATACACAACTCTGTTTTTGAGGTCTTATCGTAGAGGTCTCATACAGTATTTGTCCATTTGTCGCTGACTACTTTCACACAACATAATGTCTTCCAGTTGAGACCCGGTTAGGAGATGTTTCCTGGAATCTTCGTTATTCTTGATCATTGCATAGTGCTCCATTGAGTATATGAACCATAGTTTACCTATCCATTCTTCTATTGTTGGGCATCTGGGTTGATTCCATCTTTTTGCTATCATGGACTGTGCTGCGGTAAACATTCTGGTGCATGTGTCCGTTGGTGTGAAAGGCGTTGAATCTGTAGGATATATTCCAAGTAGTGGAATTACTGGGTCAAATGGTATATCGATATCCATTTTTTTAAGGAAGCGCCAGATTGCCTTCCAAAGAGGCTGGACCATTTTGCAACCCCACCAAAAGTGTAGGAGGGTTCCACTTTCTCCACAGCCTCTCCAGCATTTGTTGTTTTGTGTTTTCTTGTTGGGGTGAGATGGTATCTCACTGTTGTCTTGATTTGAATTTCTTTAATAACTAAAGATCGTGAACATGTCCGCATGTGTTTTTTGGCTGCCTGGATCTCCTCTTTAGTGAAGTGTCTGTCCACCTCCTTTGCCCATCACTTAATTGGATGGTTTATCTTCTTCTTATTGATATTTTGTAGTATCTTATAGATTATGGAGATCAGGCGTCGGTCTGACATAGAGTTGCCAAATATTTTTTCCCATTCTATGGGTGTTCTTTTAATTCTATTAACAAAATCTTTGGATGAGCAAAAGTGTTTGATTCTTAATAGTTCTCATTTATCTACTTTCTCTCCTGTTGATTGAGATTTCTTTGACAGATTTTGGAGTCTGTCCTCATTGTGTATTAAAACTTCCATTGTTGTTCCTATCTTTTCTTGGATGAGCTTTATCGTTTTAGGTTTGATATTTAGGTCTTTTATCCAGTTGGAGTTGGTTTTTGTATAAGGTGTAAGATATGGATCTTGATTCAGTTTATTGCACATGGAAACCAATTTTGCCAGGACCATTTGTTGACGATACTGTTTTTACCCGAGTTTAATACCTTAAGTCATTTGTCGAATATCAGCTGTTCATAGGCAGATGGTGTCATCTTTGGGGTCTCAATTCTCTTCCATTAATCGATCTGTCTGTTCTTGTACCAGTACCAGGCTGTTTTGACCACTTTGGCAGTGTAGTATGTTCTGAGATAGGGTAATCAGAGGCCTCCCAGTGTGTTCCTCTTCTTTAGTAGTACCTTAATTATCCGGGGCTTCTTCCCTTTCCAAACAAAATTGGTGATTTGTTTCTCCATCTCATAAAAAAATGATGCTAGAACTTGTATTGGGATTGCATTGTATAAGTAGATTGCCTTGGGCAAAATAGACATTTTCACAATGTTAAGTCTTCCTATCCATGAGCAGAGTAGGTTTTTCCATTTCTCTATGTCTCCCTTAGTTTCTTGTAGTAAGGGCTTGTAGTTCCCTTTATAAAGCCAAGCCAAGTGCCATCGAGTAGAATCTGACTCAAAGGTCTGCTATTTCTCTGGTTAGATTAATTCCTAGGTATTTTATCTTCCTAGGGGCTATAGTAAACGGTATTGATTTGATGATTTCTTCATTAACAGTCTCATTGTTGGTATAAAGGAATCCTACTGATTTACTTATGTTTATCTCGTATCCTGAGACTTTGCTGAACTCTTCTATCAGTTTGAGTAGCTTACTGATAGATTCCTTGGAGTTCTCTGCATATACAATCATATCATCTGCGGACAGGGAGATTTTAACTTCCTCTTTGCCGATGCAGATGCCCTTTATTTCTTCGTCTTGTCTACTTTCTCTGGCTAGAACTTCTAGCACAATTTTGAATAGGAGAGGTGAGAGTGGGCATCCCTGTCTAGTTCCTGATCTCAAGGAAAAGTCTTTCAGTCTCTCTCCATTCAGGATGATGTGGGCAACTGGCTTTGTAGAAATGGCCTTATTGTGTTGAGCAATTTGCCGTCTATGCCCATTTTGCTA
Organism: Heterohyrax brucei; assembly: GCA_028571685.1. Taxonomy (NCBI): domain Eukaryota; kingdom Metazoa; phylum Chordata; class Mammalia; order Hyracoidea; family Procaviidae; genus Heterohyrax; species Heterohyrax brucei. The sequence continues at coordinate 32,237,143 of CM053161.1, forward strand.
AGAGTCTTTAGCATGAATGGGTGTTGGACTTTATCAAATGCCTTTTCGGCATCAATGGACAAAATCAGGTGATCCTTGTCTTTTGTGTTATTTATATGGTTAATCACATTCATTGTTTTCCTGATGTTGAACCAGCCTTGCATCCCTGGTATGAATGCCACTTGGTCATGATGGATTATTTTCTTGATATGTTGTTGTATTCTGCTGGCAAGAATTTTGTTGAAGATTTTTGCATCTAAGTTCATGAGTGATATCGGTCTGTAGTTCTCTGTCTTTGTTGGATCTTTCCTGGCTTAGGTATCACGGTTATGCTGGCTTCATAGAATGAGTTTGGGAGTACTCCATCCCTTTCTATACTGTGAAATAGTCTCAGTAGTATTGGGGATAACTCTTCTCTAAATGCTTCGTAGAATTCTGCCGTGAAGCCATCTGGGCCCGGACTTTTTTTGGTTGGCACTGTTTTGATGACCTTTTCAATCTCTTCCTTTGTGATGGGTTTATTAAGTTGTTCTGCCTCATGTTGTGATAATTTGGGTAGGTGGTATGAGTCAAGGAATTGGTCTATTTCCCCCAGGTTTTCAAATTTGTTAGAGTACAGTCTTTTGTAATATTCTGTTATGATATTTTTGATTTCTGTTGCATCTGTGGTGACAACTCCCCTTTCATTTCTAATTTGGGTTATTTGTTTCCTTTCCTGCTTTTCTTTAGTAAGTTTAGCCAGTGGTTTATCAATTTTGTTGATCTTTTCAAAAAAACAGCTTTTGGTCTTTTCAATTTTTTCAATTGTTTTTCTATTCTCTAATTCATGTAGCTCTGCTCTAGTCTTTATGATCTCCTTACTTCTGGTGCCCGAGGGGTTCCTCTGTTGTTCTCTTTCTACTTGTTCAAGCTGTACAGTTAGTTCCTTGATTTGGTTTCTTTCTTCCTTTGAGATGTGTGCATTTATGGAGATAAACAGACCTCTGAGCACTGCTTTGGCTGTATCCCATAGGTTCTGGTAGGAAGTGTTTTCGTTCTCATTGGAATCCATGAATTTCTTTAATTCATCCTTGATTTCCTCTATAACCCATGTTTTTTTGAGCAAGATGTTGTTCAGTTTCCAAGAGTTCCACTTTCTATCTCTGGTTTTTCTGCTATTGATTTCAACTTTTATGCCTTTATGATCTGAGAAGATGCTTTGCAGTAATTCAATGGTATGGATTTTGTTGAGCATTGCATTATGGCCTATCACGTGGTCAATTCTGGAGAATGTTCCATGTGCACTGGAGAAGAAGGTATAGTTGTCTGCTGATGGGTGGAAAGTTCTTTATGTATCAATGAGGTTTAGTTGGTTAATTGTGTCAATGAGGTCTTCTATATGTTTACTGAGCTTTTTTCTAGATGATCCGTCTAGTATTGAGAGTGGAGTGTTGAAGTCTCCCACTATTATTGTGGAGTCATCTAACTCTCTTTTGAGCGTACTCAGTGTTTCTTCGACATATTTAGGTGCTCTGGCATTAGGTGCATAAAGATGTAAGATAGTTAAGTCTTGCTTGTGTACTGAACCTTTCAGCAATAAATAGTGACCGTCTTTGTCCACGATGGTGGATTTGACATTAAAATTGATTTTGTCTGAGATTAGAATTGCCACCCCTGCTCTTCTTTGTTCATTGCTAGCTTGATATATATTCTTCCATCCTTTAATTTTCAGTTTGTTCCTGTCTTTAGGTCTCAAGTGAGTTTCTTGTAGACAACATATGGATGGGTCGTGTCTTTTGATCCAAGATGACACTCGGTGTCTCTTTACTGGTGCATTCAGTCCATTCACATTCAATGTAATTATTGATAGGTATGTGTTCACTGCTGCTATTGTGATATATTTATTTTTATGTTGATGTTTTCTCTGTTGTTCTCATTAGTCTGTTCTGGGACATTCTTTTTTGTCAGTTGATTTTTCACCTTTTTCAGAGCTGGTTTTATAGTTGTTGAGACTAGTGTGTTAGATTTCTTGAAATGGTATGATACATCTTTGTTGTGCTTTACAGCTGCCCCTATGAACCCCCTTAATAAACTATTTATAAACCCAATTTTAATTACTACCAGTCTTGTCATCTTCCTCTCCATCTGCAAGGACTATAAGAACTGTAGTACATTCCTCTTTTTATTATGATGACACCATAGTTTTCATGATGATCACTGGATTGCTTCTTTCCATATTAAAGCTTTGATTTACTTTGGAGCCTTCCCTAAATGAGTAGAGTATTGAGTAATGTGTCATTCTAAAATATAAAGTTAGTGGTTTTGTTCTTCTAAGCCAAAGCCGAGAACTTCTCTCAGTATTTCTTGTAGTTTGGGTTTGATTTTTACAAAGTCTCTGAGTTTCTGTTTATCTGGGAATGTCTTAATTTCATTTTCGTATTTGAAAGAAAGTTTTGCAGGATATATAATTCTTGGTTGGAATTTCTTCTCCTTCAAGACTTTGAATGTGTCATGCCACTGTCTCTGTGCCAGCATGGTTTCTGCTGAGAAATCTGATGACAGCCTACAGGGTTTCCCTCTGAATGTTAGCTTTGCCTTGAGTCTTGCTGCCTTTAAGAGTTGCTCCTTATGTTTCATCTTGTTAAGCTTGATTATAATATGTCTTGGAGTCTTTGTTTTGAGATCTATATTGGGTGGTGTACAATATACATCTGAGATGTCTATATTCTCTCCCTTCATGATTTCTGGGAAGTTTTCTTTCAGCAACTCAACAACAATACTCTCTGTGTTCTCAGATATCTCACTCTGTTGAGGGACTCCAATTAATCGAAAGTTGTTCCTCTTAATAGAGTCCCTCATGCTTCTTAATGTTTCTTCATTTTTCTTGTTTCTGTTTTCTGATTTCTGCTCATAGACGCTGGCGTCAGTAGCTCTGTCTTCCAAGTCAGAAATTCTATTTTCCATTTGTTCCATTCTGTTTTCTTGGCTTTGCATGGAAGTTTCTATGTCTTTGATTTTCTTCTTGATCTGTTGAATTTCAGAGTACTGGTGTTCCATCAGATCGAACAACTTGCTTAATTTTTCACTTTGTTCTGCTGCATTTTGTATAAGGTCTTGAAGGGCTCTGTATACAATCAATTTGTATTCACTTCCTGATGCTTTCATAAAAGTTTCTTCATCTGGAAAACTCCTTGGTTGCTTTGTTTGGGAGCCTTCTGAAGCCATCAGTGATTGCTTGTATGCCACAATTGTCTGTTACTTTTTGGGTCCCATGTGAGTATATAGAGGCTGGAAGAGGTACTGTGAGGATGGATTGCAAATGTTTCTCTAGGCTGTCTTCAAATGTAAAGCAAAAGGTATCTGACCAGTTCACAAGTCAGTTAGGTTTTCAGGGGTAGAGGTCCCTCTTCTCATCTGACAAAGTAAGTGCCACTATATCCAACCCCAGATGATAACAAACTAGTTCAGAATACAATGCTACTGCCCTGTTGGCCTCTGTTGACAGGGCCTAGCCTTATCCAACACTGCGTCGAGTACTGGTTTTGTGATAGAAAAGCGCTCTCCCATCGGCAGGCTCTGGCTCCCAAGCTAAGAATTAGGTCCAGCTGCGGCCACCGTATCCAAGATGGTGTCCTACATGCAGGCAGCAGACAGAGTGGCCAAAGGTGCCAAGAGGTAGTGATTCCTCTGCTTCTGTTGCAGGGCCCCCAACGTAGGCAGCACTGTGCAAAATCACTACTTTTCTTTTGGAGAAGTGCTGTCCCATTTGCAGGCTCTGGCTCCAGGCTAAGAATGAGGTCCCGCTAAAATCTCGGTGCCAACATGGCATCCTGCACCCTGTCCACGGAGATCTGCACAAACCCCGCTGAGTCAGCTACAAAATGAACGGCTCAACGTGGCTAGATTAACAGAGTCCCGAGCCTCGCTCTCAGAATATGGGAATTTTGCCTGCCTGTCCCCGCAGCAGTGCGTCTGAGTCCAGCCGCCAGGCAAGGCCCAGCTCCGCCTGCCAGCTGAGACAGAGGAAAAATAATCAAAATGGTGCGTTTACCTTCCGTCTGTGAGAGCCAGTGCTAGCCAGGAGTGGGAGTCAGTGAAAGAGAGGAGGTTTTTTGCTGAGTGGTATGAAGTCCCAATTAACAGCTCTGTGCCATGTCCTGAGGCTGATTAGGTGATCAGAAATCTCTGTTTGATTGTCAATTCAGGTCTTGGTTTCCAGAGGGATTTAAGGAGACATGTGCTTAGTCTGCCAACTTGACTCCACCTCTCACTATAGGATTTTCTAATGGAGAGGAAGGCAAAGCCATACCAAGTAATAATAGATTGGGTCAAAGCTGGGAAGACAAGAGTAAATTTCAAGATAACCATAAAGAAAAATTAACAAACATACTCATCAAAATAAATAAGAAACAAAGTAAACTCTTCAGAGAAATAAAATCTACAGAAACAAAAGAAATGAAAAAGAAATCCACAAACGAAAGAAATTCAGTGCAGGAGCCTACAAGGAACAGAGAGAATATCAACACCATCAAAAAAGGCACTACAAAATGATCAATAAACTCACACCTATCCATAATTACACTGCATGTAAGTGACCTAAACATGCCTGTGAAGAGACAGAGTGACATTATTAATTAAAGAAACAGTATACACGAATGTGCTGTCCGCAGGAGACACAACTGAGAAACAAAGATATAAATTTATCAAAAATGAAAGGATGGATAAAAATATATCAAGCAAATAGCTACCAGAAAAAGAGGTGAGTAGGTAGTGCTAATTATCATGGACTGAGCTGTGTCCCTGCAAGAATGTGTGTAGTAATTTGGTTGGGCCATGATTCCCAGTATTGTGCGATTGCCCTTATTTTGTGATTTTCGTGCCTGCCATCCTTATCTCGACCTGTGGTTAACAAGCAGGATGTTGTTAAAGAGAATTAGAGTGGGACTGTAAAACCTTCTTAAGGTTACCTCCCTACTCCAATGTATAAAGAATTTCCCTGGACTGTGGCTTGCACCACCTTTTATCATACAAGAGATAAAAGGAAAGGGATGTAAGCAGAGTTTGCGAACTCACACCATCAAGAAAGCAGCACCAAGGGCAGAGTGCATCCTTTGGACCTAAGGTTCCTGTGCCAAGATACTCTTAGACCTAAGAAAGACTGATTCAACACAAGGACCTTTCTTCAGAGCCAACAGAGAGAGAGTGAGTTCCCCTATAGCTGGTATCCTGAATTTGGGCTTCCAGCTTACTGGATTGTTTAAGTATGAACTTATCTTTATTAAAGGTATCCACTTGTGGTATTTCTGTTAGAGGAGTACAAGAGGAATGAAACAGTTATCTTAGATAAACTCAACTTTAAAACAAAGTATTTCAAAAAAGACAAAGAAAGGCACTATATAATCATCAGAGGAAGAATCCATCTTGTAGACTTCACCATAAGACACATATACACATCCATTGACAAGGCTCCAACACACGTAAAACACTCTAACAGCACTGAAAAGAGAAACTGATAGTTCCATACTAACAGTAGGAGATTTTAACAAACCATTCTCAGTCAAGTACAAAACATCTACAAAGAAATTCAACAGACATACAGAAGAGTTAAAGGGCATAATCAGCAAACTTGGCCACATAGACATATATAAAACATTCCACCAACAGCTGAAAAGTACACATTCTTTTCCAAAGCGCATGGAACATTCTCCAGAATAGACCATGTCTTGGGCCACATCACTGAGATAATACAAAATACTTTCTCTGAGAACAGTGTCATCAAAGTAGCAATTAACAACAAGAAGATCAAGGGGGGAAAAGTCAGTATGTGGAAATTCAAGAACTCTGCTTGAAAACTAGTGAGTTAAACAGGGCATCAGAGATAGAATTCAAAAACCTTGCAATCAATTAAGAATGAAGACATATTATAACAAAATCTTTGGGACTCAAGAAAAGCAGTGTTCAGAGATCAGTGTATAGCAAGACATACACATACCCTGTTGATGAGATTCACACAGAACAGCATTTACTGGTGTGATTTACATGGGCCACCATTTGCTGGTGTCATTTCTGTGAGGTGTTGAGGTTGAAGAAATCACACTGACAGCAAACTTGCTGTGAGGCAGAAAAGAGTCTCCTGCAAGTAACGACTGACACCAGTTTGTTTAATTCACCAGCTTTTACTGAGCAAAGTAAACAAGTTTTCTGCTAGGAAAGTAGGAAAAGTTGTCTTATCAATGTTCCTTACTTCAAAAAGAGTAGTAGCACTCCCAGGAAGGGGGATGAAGAAGCCCTTGAACTGTTGTCAGTGAATGCTGTTTTCAGCAAGTACTGTTTTTCAGTACACTGACAGAACCTTATCCTGAGGGATTTTGCCAGGCTTTTGCTGTTCTCAAGACAAGTTTCTATCTTGACAAAGGTCATCTTAGGATAGTCGGGATTTTACATTCTTTCCAGACATGCACTTTCTCTTGGTTTTGTGGATGCTATTGCTTTTCTATTCTCTGATTTATGTCTGTTCTGATTTTTGTTGGTCCTACCTTCTGGTAGCTATGGGCTTCTTTTGTTATTCCTTTTCTATTTGAGTTGCTAGCCTTTTCAACATTTTTTTTCTTTTTTGTTGGCTGGGAAGCAGGAAATGGGCATGAGTAGGCACTTATGCTGACCAGTAATTCTGAAGTGAACAGCGTGTGCTGCAGCAGAGAGACAATGTGGGTAATAACCACATTTTGAGAGCCTGGTGGCAGAGTGGGGCACCACAGCCCCTCTGCTCCCCCTTTGTGGCGCTCTGCCATAAACTCAGCTCTTTTGTGGTGTCAGGGGTAGCTTGAATGGGATGCCATCTTGTTCAGCTGGGAGGTGGAGTTACCCAACCGGAGCCCTCATTAGGGGCTAATTTCCAGGCTTGCAGGTAGTGCCAGTCTGGGGAGCACTTTTCCATCAGAAAGACTGTGCTTAGCACAGTTTTGCCTCGTGGGTGGACCCCAACAGGCAACAACAGCAGTGTAGCAGCCTCTTCTTACTTTGAAATACACCATAGCTTCTGGGGACAGCAAAAGAGGTGCCTCTGCTATCAGCCAGAAGGAGGAATCTGCCACACATAATGGCCTAAATGCTTCTCAAAGTGGTCGGGTAGCTTTTAGCTTTTAAAAATAAGACTGCCCAGAGAAACAACTGTTGTGCAGCCCGACCACATCTCTTCCAGCCTTACTGATCAATAACACAGGGTTGGTTGATGGCCCCCCTGGTGATTCCATAAGTAGGGCAGTGTCTTTGCTGACCAGGAGGTGGAGTCTGCCACTCCAGAGAGCCCACTGGGCGCAGTCACTAGGTACCTGGTGACCAACTCATTTCTCAGAACTACACCTCAGGTCCTGTTAAGACTACAGCAGAGAAACTAAACAGCCTCTGGATGTTCCATAAGCAACAAACCATTGCCAGACATCTAAAGACATATCCAATCATGGTTCCAGAAAACTCCCAAAATAAAGAATCAAAAAACTTCCCAGGTAAAGAAGCCTTTCTGAAACTATTGGAGGTCAAGTGCAAGAGAACTATATAGAGAGCACTAGTAGCCATGAGTCAGATCCGACTCAACGGCACTTGGCTTGGCTGGCTTAGAGATTAATCAAAATGCAACAGAACAAAATTAAAAATTAAGCAAGCTATTTGAACTGATGGAACATCAACATTCTGAAATCCAACAGATCAATAACAAAATTACAGAATTAGACATTGTAGCTAAAGGTCAAAAGAGTAGAATTGAAAATTAGACTAAATGACCTTGAAGACAGAGCTATTGACACCAGCATTTATGAGGAGAAAACAGAGAAAAGAAAGAAGAAAAATGAAGAAGCATTAAGAAACATGTGAGACTATCAAAAGGAATAATCTACAATTAACTGGAGTTCTTGAACAGGGAGAGATAGCTGAAAACACAGAGAGTATTGTTGTGGAGTAGCTGACTGCAAACTTCCCTGAAATTATGAAAGGAGAGAAAATAGTCATCCAAGATGCATATCAAATATCACAGAAAGAAGACCCCAGGAGAAAGACACCAAGGCATATTATAATCAAGCTCAATAAAATGGAACATAAACAGAAACTCTTACAGGCAGTGAGACTCAAAGCAAAACTAATATTCAGAGGGAAGCCCTGTAGGCTTTTGTCTGATTTCTCAATAGCAACGATGTTGTCATGGAGGCAATGGGATGACACATTTAAAGCCTTGAAGGGGAAAACCTTTCAACCAAGAATTATATATTCTGTAAAACTGTCTTGCAAATTTGAAGATGAAAGTAAGACATTTGCAGATAAACAGAAGATTAGAAACTTTGTAAAAACCAAACCAAAACTACAAGAAATACTGAAATAAGCTCTTTGCTTATAAGAACAAACCATTAAGTGTATATTTAAGGAAACAATGCAGGACACAACATACAGAAACCTACCCAGATAGGGAAGGCACAAAATTCAATCAGAGCTACAATGTTAAAAGAAAGGAATTAATGATCATATCATGAAGGCTATGACACCATCACATTAAAAAGAAGGATGTAATATAGTAGTTACAGCCCTTTCAGATGGAGATGAAGTGGACAAGATACATAGAAGTTAAAATTGGGTTTGAATTCAGAATATTTAGGGATATCATTTGGGTAGCCACAAAGCACAAAAACAACACAACATGCCAACATAAGAAATGTAATACAATAGTCTCAACAATCACAAACCCACACTGAAAAAGATGAAAAGTCAACCCATAAAGAATAAATGCCCATATCAGACTATCAAGAGCAACAGAGAAAACACTAACACAAAAATAAATATATCAAAATGACAGCATGAAACACATACCTATCAATAATTACAATGAATGTAAACAGTCTGAAAACTCCAGTAAAGAGACAAGTGACATCTTGGATCAAAGGACATGATCCATTTACATTTTGCTTACAAGAAACTCACCTTAGTTTTAAATATATGAACAAGCTGAAAATTAAAGGGTGGAACAATATATACCAAGCTAACAATATACACAGAAAAGCAGATATGGCAATACTAATCTCCGATAAAAGAGATTTTAATGCAAAATCCACTACTGCGGACAAGGATGTTCACTATTTATTGCTGAAAGGTTCAAACAGGACTTAACAATATTAACAATATTAAATATTTATACAACTAACACTGGAGCATCTAAATACTTTGAATAAACACTGACCACATTGACAAATGAGATAGATCACTTCACAACAAGAAATGGAAACTTCAAAATTCTACTTTCAGTAATGGACAGATCATCTAGAAAAAAGCTCAGTAAAGACAGAGAAGATCTTATTGTCACAATTAACCAATTAAACTTCATAGGCATATACAGAATTTTTTATCCATAAACTGAAGTACACCTTCTTCTCCAATGCAATGCAACATTTTCCAGTATAGATCGTGTGTTAGGACGTAAAGCAAATCTCAGCAAAATCCAAACCACTGAATTATTGCAAAGCATCTTCTGAGATCCTAAAGCCATAAAAGTCTAAACCAATGGCAGAAAAAACATCGGTAGAAATTGGAATTTATGGAGACTCCACAACATTTTGCTCAGAAAGTCGTGGACTATAGAAGAAATCAAGGGGAAAAAAAGAATTTTGTGGATTCAAATGAGAATGAGAACACATACTACCATGACCTAGGGGATAAAGCCAAAACGGTGCTCAGAGGTCAAATTGTCTCTATAAATGCACACATCTGGAAGGAAAAAAGGACCCAAACCAAAGAACTAACCCTATAGCTTGAACAAGTGGAAAGAGAGCAACAGAGGAACCCCTCTGACACCCAGAAGAAAATAGATCTTAAAGATTAGAGCAGAGCTAAATTCATTAGACTATAAAAGAACAAACAAAAATATTGATAAAACCAAAAACTGGTTTTTGGATAAGACCAACCAAACTGACAAACCATTGGCTTAAATTACTAAAGAAAAACAGCAGAGGAAACAGATAATCCAAAAAAGGCTTGAGATGGGACACGTTACAATGGATCCAACAGAAATCAAACATATCATAACAGAATACTATGAAGGACTGTGCTCTAACAGATTCGAAAACTTAGAGGAAATAGGAAATTCCTAGACTCATGTCATATGCTAAAATTATCACAAGGAGAAATAAAACAACTTAATAGAACCAGCACGAAGGAGGACATAGAAAAAGTCATCAAAAAACTAACAAGCAAAAGAAGCCCTGGCCCAGTGGCTTCACCACAGAATGCTAAAAAGCTTTTAGAGAAGAGTTAACTCCAGTACTACTGACACTATTTCACAACATAGAAAGTGATGAAATACTCTAAATTTCATACTACGAAGCCAGCATAATGCTGATTCCAAAGCTAGGGAAAGATCCAACAAAAAAAAGGAAAATTTCAGACTGATTTCACTTGTGAACCTAGATGCAAAAATCTTCAGCAAAATCCTTGCCAATAGAATTAAACAACATATCAAAAAAATTATTCATCATGTCCAAGTTCAACTCATACCTGGGATGCAAGTCTGGTTTAACATCAGAAATACAATTAATGTGATCAACCACATATAAAAGATAAGAATCACCTGATTTTGTCAACTGATGCAAAAAAGACATTTGACAAGATCCAACACCCATTCATGCAAAAAACTCTCAGCAAAATAGGAATAGAAGGCAAATTCCTTGATGCAGTAAGGGCCATCTATATCATCCTGAATGGAGAAAGACTGAAAGAATTTCCCTTGAGAATGGAAATCAGAAAAGGATGCCCACTTCAACACTTTTATTCAATGTGCTAGAAGTTCTGGCCAGAAAATTAGAGAAGGCAAAGAAATAAAGGGCGTCCATACATAGCAGACGCTGTGACAGTATACTAGAGAATCCTGAAGAATTCATAAGTAAACTACTTGAACTAACAGAAGAGTTCAGCAAAGTACCAGCATACAAGATAAACATAAGTAAATCAGCAGGATTCCTTTATACCAACAAAGAGATCATTCAAAAAGAGATCACCAAATCGATACCATTTACTGTAGCTCCCAAGGAGATAAAATACCTACGAATAAATCTAACTAGAGGAATAAGAGACCTACACACAGAGAGCTACAAGACCCTACTGCTAGAAAATAAGAGAGACTTACATAAATGGAGAAACCTACTCTTCTCATGGATTGGAAGACTTAGCATTGAAAAAATGTCTATTTTATCCAAAGCAATCTACATATACAATGCAATGCCAATGCAAATTCCAGTGACATTGTTTTAATGAGATGGAGAAAAAAAACACCATCTGTGTCTGGAAAGGAAAGAAACACTGAATAAGCAAAGCACTGCTGAAGAAGAACACACTGGGAAGTCTCTCACTACTTGACTTCAGAATCTATTACACAGCCACAGTACTCAAAACAGCCTGGTACTGATACAAAAGAGACATAGAGACCAATGGAATGGAATTCAGACTCCAGAGACGCCACCATCCTCCTATGAATAGCTGATATTCAACAAAAGGCCTACGATTCTAAACTGGAGTAAAAACAGTCTCTTTAACAAATGGCACTGGCAAAATTGGATATCCATCTGCAGAAAAATTAAACGAGACGCAAATCTAACACTTTACACAAAAACCAACTCAGACTGGATAAAAGACCTAAATATCAAACCTAAAAAGATAAAGATCATGCAAGAAAAAAATAGGATAAGCAATGCAAGTTTTAATACACAACTTAGACTTCAAAATCTGACAAAACTCAATCAACACAAGAGAAAATAGATAAAAGAGAACAGACACATTTGCTCATCCAAAGACCTTAGCAAAATAATTAAAAGACCACTTACAAAATGGGAAAAAAATAATTAGTAACTATATGTAAGATTGACATCTGGTCTCCATAATCTACAGTATACTGTAAAATATCAACAGAGAAAAAGGTAAGCCAAACCAAGTGCCGTCGAGTCGGATCCGACTCATGGCGACCGAAACAACTCATTTAAGTACGGGGCAAAAGAGACTGCTAGGCACTTCTCTAAAGAGGACATCCAGACAGCCAAAAGACACCTGCAGAAATGCTCACAATCATTAGCTGTTAAACTAATCCAAATCCAAACTACAGTGAGACATCATCTCACCACAACAAGGTTGGCCATGATCCAGAAACCACACACACACAAAAAAATCCTGGAGAGGCTGTGGAGAAACTGAAACTCTCCTACACTGCTAGTGGGGTTGCAAAATGATACAACCTCTTTGGAAAGCAATCTGGCGCTTCCTTAAAAAGCTGGAAATGGATATACCATTTGATCCAGTAATCCCAGTGCTTGGAATATATCCTGCAGAATCAAGGACAGTCACAGAAACAGACACATGCACATATATGTTTATTGCAGCACAGTCCACAATTGCAAAAAGATGGAATCAACCCAGATGCCCAACAACAGACTAATGGATAAACAAACTATAGTACCTATACTCAATGGAACACTGTGCAATGATAAAGAACAATGATCATTTTAAGGAGAATCACATAATCTGGTTTCAGTTGGAAAACATGTTGAGTGAGATCAGTCAGCAGCACAAAGACAAATATTATATGAGACCCCTACTATAAGGACTTAAAAACAGACTCATGTACAGAAGAAAAGAGTCTTTGGTGGCTACAGGGGAAGGGAGGAGGGAAGGAGAGGGTTGGTTACAGATTAGGTAGTTGATAGCAATTTGGTTGGGTGAAAGCAGGACAAGACACATTAGAAATAAGATCAACTTAAGTGGACTTTGACGTAAACTGAAAACTCTTCTAATCTTAACTCAATATTGCAAAGATACAGTAGCATTGGTGGGGGTCCAGGGACCATGCTCTCAGGGGTCATTGAGGCCAGTTGTCATAACTAGCCTATTACCAAGACAGTCTTCCACATCCTATTCCGGTGAGTGGCTTCTGGGGTCTCAAAATCTAGCAATCTGCCATCTGAGGTACACCAAATGGTCTCAACTCAGCAGCATCCAATGACAACCAAGGACAATGAGGACATGAGAGAAAAAGAACCCAGAAGACAGAAGGACCCACATGTATGGGTGATTGTATCAACATGTGACCAGAAGAATCAGATAGTGCCCGGCCACCACCAATGTCACCTGTGATGGGACTCACAATGTTTAGTTCAAGTGGCAACATGAGATAAAAAGGAGTGTACCTCAAGAACTCCACTAAAAAACCCCAATTGATGGTCCAAAGGCCTGAAAGTTCCTCTGGGACCATAGCCCCTAGACCTGCTGATGCCCTTGCTCATAAATCATTGCTGGGGTTAAGTCTTTGGCCAGGAATATATTGGACTTGAGCATACAAAGTGACCATATGGTATGTCCACTTTATGGTTCTATGAATCTACAGGATGCTGTCCTACCAGCTTCTTACTAGAAGGGAGATATGAGGGTGGAGACGGGGAGACAGGAGGTTAGGGAGAGGAGAGGGTGGAGATGAGGAGACAGGAGATTAAGAGGATGTGACATGTATAGAATGGAAAGGAAGAACTTGCTGTCACTGGGGAAGGAGAGCAGAAGAAGCTTCAGATAGGTGGCATGCCAATTTAACTGGAATTGTATACTTTCACTCAATCAAAATAAAAAAAAGAGAGAGAGAGAAAATGAATTGGTAGCCGTTAGGTAGACCCAACCAAAATAAAAAGGATCATAACAGAGTATTACAAAGTACTATACACCAACAAATGTGACAATCTAGAAGAAACGGACAGATTCCTGGAAAGACATTGCTTACTTAAACTAACTCAAAATATGTTGAAAATACAGACATATTCATAAGAAGTGAAGAGACTGAAGAGGTAATAATAAAAAATAAAGTAAAACAAACAAAAAAGCCCTGACACAGGTAGCTTCACTAGAGAATTCTACCAAACATTCAGAGACGAGCTTACACCAGTACTACTCAAAGTATTTCAGAACTTGAAAAAGGAAGTGATACTCAAAATAAATAGGGGTGCACCCTGAGATCTCCACTAAAAGACTGCTGATGGTCCAGGGGCTTCAGGGTTCCTCTGGGAGCATGGCCTGTGGCCCTGATGCTACCGTTGTCTGTAAGTCATAATGAAGGTCAACTCTTCAAACAGCAAAGGATTGGATGTGACAATGCAGAGTGATCATATTTTTGGAGCACTTTATGGTTCTATGCATCTATAGGATATCATACTGCTGATCTCTTACTGGAGGAAGGGAATGTGTGGAGAGGAGGGGATAGGAGACTGTTGGGAGGATAGGACATATATGGAGCAGAGAGGAAGAGTGCGTTGTCACCGGGCAGGGAGAGCAGTGGGAGCTGTATATAGGTGAGCATGCAAATTTACACGGGAATCTACTTTTTCATTCAATCATCAAAAAAAAAAAAAAGAAGTGATACTTCCAAATTTATTCTATGAAACCAACATAACCCTGAAACCAAAACTAGGCAGAGACACCACAAAAATGAAAATAACAGAGTAATATTTCTCATGAATATAGACACAAAAACTCTCAACAAAATTCTTGGCAAAACCAATGGCTAACATCTCTGTTAACGGAGAAAAATTGAAAACATTTCCCACGGGACAGGAACAAGGCAAAGCCATCCTTTATCATCACTCCTATTTAAAACTGTGCTGAAAGTTCTAGCTAGTATAATAAACCAATAAAAGGAAATAACAGGCATCTGAATTAGTAATGGAGAAGTTCAACTGTCCCTATCTGCAGATAATATGATACTGTACATACGAGGTCTGACAAGTAGGTTCGTGAACTCATTCTAGAAAAAGTGCTATATGCTTCATTGCTGAATATCACTAAGGTCAAATTTGAAATACTCCTTTCAGGAAGCTAAGTACCAAAGTCAGCACCTAGTCCACCCTTCAAACAATTTTGGAACTCTTTCTGCAATCTCTATCAGAACTGTTGTCACTGATGTGCTGGATGTCATCAAAATGTCTTCCTTTCAGTATTTCCTTTGTTTTGGAGGCCAGATCAGGTGAGTAGGTAGGGAGTTGCAATACAGTTATTTGTTTACTGGCTAAAAACTCCCTTACAGACAGTGCCATGTGAGCGAGTGCATTGTCGTGATACAAGAGCCATGAGGTGCTGGCAAAAAGTTCAGGTTGTTTTAACTTTTTCTTGTGGCCTTTTCATACATCCAAACAGTAAACTTGGTTAACTGTTGGTCCATTTGGTACAAATTCATGATGAACAATCCCTCTGATATCAAATAAGGTTAGCAAAATTATTTTGACTCTTGACTTGGACTGATGGAAATTTTTCGGTAGTGGAGAATTGCCTGACTCCCATTGTGCACTTTGACACTATTTTTCTAGGCTGTGTTAGTACATGAATATTGCATCACCAGTTGTAACACAGCCCGAAACATCATCCTACCACTCCAGAAGGTCTTGGCAAACTTTGACTCTCCTTTGCTTCTGTTTATGAGTGAGCTCCTTTGGGATCATTTTTGCACATACCGTTATCACACTGAGATTTTGAGTTAAGATTTGCCTAACTGTTACACTATCGATGTTTAGTTGGTCTGCTATGCTTCCACCTAAGATTTTGTTGCACAATTTGATGAGTTTTTGCAATATTTTTGTCAGCTATGATGGTTACTGACCACCCTGAGTTCTCTTCATCAGGGATGCTTTCTCTCCCATCAGAAAAACATAGAATTCATTTATACACTGTACTTTTCTTCACAGCATTATCCCCATAAACTTAGACTAACATATACCCCTGATTTCACTTCAACTGTTGCCAAAGTTAACAAGAAATTTACTGTTTATTCATTGCTGTAATTCAAGTTTCAGCATTCTCATGACAGCACACAAAAGCACACAGAAACAATAATGAATGCTACTCAGCAAGGCACCGCCACATGATGACAGAAACACAGCTGTGAGACACTGATATGTCAAGGTTATGAAACCTTACCAGATTGCTTGTACAGTGCTGCCGTTGTTAAGAGCATGGTGGCATATTCATGAACTCAGTTCCTGGATGCTCATTTTTACATCTATGTTCAAGATACATTAGTCTGCAGTTTTCTTGTGGTATCTAGCTTTGTCGTTGTGATAATTTTGGTGTCATAGAATGAGATAGAAAGTGTTTTTACTTTTTGAAGTTTTGTAGAGTTTGAAAAGAACACTAATTCTCCTTTAGAAGTTTGGTAAAATTCATCAGTGAAGTCATCTAATTCTGACTTTGCTATGGTTGGATATTTTTTATTACTTTTTCAATCTCTTATCTTTCAAAAAGTCTGTTGATATTTATTGTTCATAGCATTCTCTTACATATATATATGTATATATATATGAAAGTTCATTAGTAATGTATTCACTTTCATTTATGGTTTTACTTCTGTTTTGTTCTTTCATCCAAGCTAAGTATTTGTAAATTTTTGTGATCTTTGAAACATTCAACTTTTGGTTTCACTGATTATTGTTATTCTATCATCCATTATTTTTATTTCTGCTCTAATCTTTATCAATTCTTTTTTATTTTTATTTTTCTAAGGATATTTATTAAATTTGTTTTTACTGTGATTAATTGAAAGTATACAATCTAAATCAGTTTTGCATTCCCAGCTATCTGCAGCTCCCTCTGCTCTCCCCACCCAGTGACAGCACACTACTCCTTTTCACTCTTTATATCTAATATCCTCTTTTTGTTTTCTTTTTATTTACTATCACTAAGTGAAAATGTACATTCCCATATAAATTTACATGCCCGCCTATATGCAGCTTCCACTGCTCTCCCTGTCTGCTGACAGCAAACTATTCCTCTCTGCTTCATACATGTCTCATCCTCCCAACGGTCTCCTTTCTCCTCCTCTCCAACCACTCTCCTTCCTCCAGCCTGAGGTCAGCAGGATGATATTCTATAGATGTACAGAACCATAAAGTGCATCCAATAAATGGTCACTCTGCATTACCAAGTCCAATCCATTCATGTCCGAAAGTGGACCTTTGTTATGATTTATGGGCAAGGGCAGCATCAGGGCAAGGGGCCATGCTCCCAGGGGAACCCCAAAACCGCTGGACCATCAATTGCGGTCTTTTAGTGGAGACCTCAGGATGCACCCCTTTTATTCTCATGTTGCCAGTGAGACTCAACCTAGTGACCTCCATCGCAGCTATCACTGGTGGTAACCGGGCACCATCGGATTTTTCCAGTCCCAAGTCGATGTAGGCACCTACTCACGTGGATCTCTCTATCTTCCGGGTTGTCTTTATCCCATGTCATTTTGGTCCTCGGTGAGCATCCGTTCCTGCTGAGTTGGGACCATTTGCTGTGCACTTGGATGGCAGCTTGGCAGCTTATAAGACCCCAGATGCCACTCACCAATGTGGGGTGCAGAGAGCCCTCTTAGCAAAACGCTAGTTGTGCCAATTGGCCTCGATTTTACCTAACAGCGTGGTACCCCGCCCCCTGCCCCAGCTACTCTATCCTTGCAATATTGGGTTAAGATGAAAGGAGTATTGAAGTTATGCTGAAGTCCACTTAATATTGTTCTTGTTTCTAATGTGTGCTATCATCAATTTCATCCAAACAGATTTCTAGCAACTATCTAATCTAAACCCTTCCCCCTCACCCTCTCTCCCTTCCCTCTCTTGCAGCTGTCAAAGAGTCTTTTCTTCTATACACAAGTCTATTTTTCAGATCTTATTGTAGAGGTCTCATACAGTATTTGTCCTTTTGTTGTTGACTACTTTCACTCATCATAATGTCTTCCAGTTGAAACCAGGTTATGAGATGTTGCCTGGAATCATCGTTATTCTTTATCATTGCATAATGCTCCATTGAGTATGTATACCATAGTTTACCTATCATTCTTCTGTTATTGGGCATCAGGGTCGATTTCACCTTTTTGCTGTCGTGGACTGTGCTGCAATAAACATTCTGGTGCATGTGTCCGTTGGTGTGAAAGGCCTTAATTCTGTCGGATATATTCCAAGTAGTGGAATTACTGGGTCAAATGGTATATCAATATCCATTTTTTTAAGGAACCACCAGATTGCTTTCCAAAAAGTCTGGACGATTTTGCAACTCCATCAGCAGCGTAGGAGGGTTCCACTTTCTCCATAGCCTCCCCAGCATTTGTTTTTTTGTGTTTTGCGTCATGGCCAACCTTGCTGGAGTGAGATGGTATCTCATTGTTGTCTTGATTTGAATTTCTTTAATAACTAAAGACTGTGAACATGTCCGCATGTGTTTTTTGGCTTCCTGGATCTCCTCTTTAGTGAACTGTCTGTCCATCTCCTTTGCCTATTGCTTAATTGACTGGTTTATCTTCTTATTCTTGATATTTTGTAGTATCTTATAGATTGTGGAGATCAGGCGTTAGTCTGACATAGAGTTGCCAAATATTTTTTCCCATTCTGTGGGTGTTCTTTTAATTCTATTAATAAAGTCTTTCGATGAGCGAAAGTGTTTGATTCTTAATAGTTCCCATTTATCTATTTTCTCTTCTGTTGATTGAGGTTTCTTTGACAGATTTTGGAGTCTGTCCTCATTGTGTATTAAAACTTCCATTGTTGTTCCTACCTTTTCTTCGATGAGCTTTATCGTTTTAGGTTTGATATTTAGATCTTTTATCCATTTGGAGTTGGTTATTGTATAAGGTGTAAGATATGGATCTTGATTCAGTTTATTGCAGATGGATATCCAATCTTGCCAGCACCATTTGTTGAAGATACTGTTTTTACTTCATTTTAATGTCTTAGGGCCTTTGTTGAGTATCAGCTGTTCATAGGCAGATGGTGTCATCTCTGGGGTCTCAATTCTCTTCCATTAATTGATCTGTCCGTTCTTGTACCAGTACCAGGCTATTCTGGCCACTGTTGCAGTGTAGTATGTTCTAAGGTTGGGTAATCAGAGGCCTCCCAGTGTGTTCTTCTTCTTTAGTAGTACCTTACTTATCCAGGGTTTCTTCCCTTTCCAAACA
The DNA here is from genome assembly GCA_028571685.1 of Heterohyrax brucei. NCBI lineage: Eukaryota > Metazoa > Chordata > Mammalia > Hyracoidea > Procaviidae > Heterohyrax > Heterohyrax brucei. Next base: position 32,256,083 of record CM053161.1, read on the forward strand.
AAATTAGTGATTTGTTTGTCCATCTCATTAAAAAATTACGCTAGGGGGCAGAGTCAAGACGGCTGACTAAGCACACGTCTCCTTATATCCCTCTGGAAACCAAGACCTGAATTGACAATCAAACAGAGCCTTCTGATCACCGAATCAGCCTCAGGACACGGCACAGAGCTGTTAGTTGGGACTTCATAGTACTCAGCGATAAACCTCCTCTCTTTTGCTGACTCCCACTCCTGGCTAGCCCCGGCTCTCACGGACGGAAGGTAAACGCACCAGTTTGACTTTTTTTTTCCTCTGTCTCGGCTGGCGAGCAGAGCTGGGTCTTGCCTGGTGGCTAGACTCAGATGCGCTGCTGGGGGGATAGGCTGGCGAAACTCCCATATTCTGAGAGCCAGGCTCTGGACTCTGTTAATCTAGACACTTTGAGCCTTTCGTTTTGTAGGTGCCTCAGTGGGGTTTGTGCGGAGCTCCGTGGTCAGGGTGCGGGACACCATGTTGGTACCGAGATTTTAGCGGGACCTCATTCTTAGACTGGGAGCCAGCGCCTGCAAACGGGACAGCGCTTCTCTGAAAGAAAAGTAGTGATTTTGCACAGTGCTGCCTGCATTGGGGGCCCTGCAACAGAAGCAGAGGAATCACTACCTCTTGGCACCTTTGGCCACTCTGTCTGCTGCCTGTGTGGAGGACGCCATCTTGGGTACGATGGCCGCAGCTAGACCTAATTCTTAGCTTGGGAGCCAGAGCCTGCCCACAGGAGAGCACTTTCCTATCACAAAACCAGTACTTGACGCAGTGGTGGATAAGGCTAGACCCTGTCAGCAGAGGCCAATAGGGCAGTAGCATTGCTGTATTCTGAACTAGTTTGTTATCATCTGGGGTTGGATATAGTGGTGCTTACTTTGCCAGATGAGAAGAGGGACCTCTACCCCTGAAAACCTAACTGACTCGTGAACTGGTCAGATACCTTTTGCTTTACATTTGAAGTCAGCCTAGAGAAACATTTGCAATCCATCCTCACAGTACCTCTTCCAGGCTCTATATACTCACATGGGACCCAAAAAGTAACAGACAATTGTGGCATACAAGCAATCACTGATGGCTTCAGAAGGCTCCCAAACAAAGCAACCAAGGAGTTTTCCAGATGAAGAAACTTTTATGAAAACATTAGGAAGTGAATACAAATTGATTATATACACAGCCCTTCTAGACCTTATACAAAATGCAGCAGAACAAAATGAAAAATTAAGCAAGTTGTTCGATCTGATGGAACACCAGTACTCTGAAATCCAACAGATCAACAAGAAAATCAAAGACATAGAAACTTCCATGCAAAGCCAAGAAAACAGAATGGAACAAATGGAAAAAAGAATTTCTGACTTGGAAGACAGAGCTACTGACGCCAGTGTCTATAAGCAGAAATCAGAAAAAAGAAACAAGAAAAATGAAGAAACATTAAGAAGCATGTGGGACTCTATTAAGAGGGACAATCTTCGATTAGTTGGAGTCCCTGAACAGGGTGAGACATCTGAGAACACAGAGAGTATTGTTGCTGAGCTGTTGAAAGAAAACTTCCCAGAAATCATGAAGGAAGAGAATATAGACATCTCAGATGCATATCGTACGCCACCCAATATATATCTCAAAAGAAAGACTCCAAGACATATTATAATCAAGCTTAACAAAATGAAACATAAGCAGCAACTCTTAAAGGCAGCAAGACTCAAAGCAAAGCTAACATTCAGGGAGAAACCCTGTAGGCTCTCGTCAGATTTCTCAGCAGAAACCATGCTGGCACGGAGACAGTGGCATGACACATTCAAAGTCTTGAAGGAGAAGAAATTCCAACCAAGAATTATATATCCTGCAAAACTATCTTTCAAATACGAAAATGAAATTAAGACATTCCCAGATAAGCAGACACTCAGAGACTTTGTAAAAACCAAACCCAAACTACAAAAAATAATGAAAGAAGTCCTTGGCTTTGGCTCAGAAGACTGAAACCACTAACTTTATATTTTAGAAAGACACACTACTCAATACTCTACTCATTTAGGGAAGGCTCCAAAGTAAATCACAGCTTTATTGGGAAAAAAGCAATCTAGTGATCATCATGAAAACTATAGTGTCATCATAATAAAAAGAGGGATGTACTACCGTCGTTATAGTCCTTCCAGATGGAGAGGAAGATGACAAGACTGGCAGTAATTAAAATTTGCTTTATAAATAGTTTATTAAGGGGGTTCATAGGGGCAGCTGTAAAGCACAACAAAGATGTATCATACCATTTCAAGAAATCTAACACACGAGTCTCAACAACTATAAAACCAGCTCTGAAAGAGGTGAAAAATCAACTCACAAAAAAGAGTGTCCCAGAACAGACTAATAAGAACAACAGAGAAAACATCAACATAAAAATAAACCTATCACAATGGCAGCAGTGAACACATACCTATCAATAATTACATTGAATGTGAATGGACTGAATGCTCCAGTAAAGAGACACCGAGTATCATCTTGGATCAAAAGACATGACCCATCCATATGTTGTCTACAAGAAACTCACTTGAGACCTAAAGACAGGAACAAACTGAAAATTAAAGGATGAAAGAATATGTATCAAGCTAACAATGAACAAAGAAGAGTAGGGGTGGCAATTCTAATCTCAGACAAAATCAATTTTAATGTCAAATCCACCATCGTGGACAAAGACGGACACAATTTATTGCTGAAAGGTTCAGTATACAAGCAAGACTTAACTATATTAAATATTTATGCACCTGTCAGAGCACCTAAATATGTCAAAGAAACACTGACTACACTCAAAAGAGAGTTAGATGACTCCACAATAATAGTGGGAGACTTTAACACTCCACTCTCATTACTAGACAGATCATCTAGAAAAAAGCTCAGTAAGGATACAGAAAACCTCATTGACACAATTAACCAACTAAACCTCATTGATATATTCAGAACTTTCCACCCATTAGCAGACAACTACACCTTCTTCTCCCATGCACATGGAACATTCACCAGAATTGACCTCGTGATAGGCCATAATGCAATGCTCAACAAAATCCATACCATTGAATTACTGCAAAGCATCTTCTCAGATCATAAAGCGATCAAAGTTGAAATCAATAGCAGAATAACCAGAGATAGAAAGTGGAACTCTTGGAAACTGAACAACACCTTGCTCAAAAAAACATGGGTTATAGAGGAAATCAAGGATGAATTAAAGAAATTCATGGATTCCAATGAGAACGAAAACACTTCCTACCAGAATCTACGGGATACAGCCAAAGCAGTGCTCAGAGGTCTGTTTATCTCCATAAATGCACACATCTGGAAGGAAGAAAGAAACCAAATCAAGGAACTAACTGTACAGCTTGAACAAGTAGAAAGAGAACAACAGAGGAACCCCTCGGGCACCGGAAGAAATGAGATCATAAAGATTAGAGCAGAGTTAAACGAATTAGAGAATAGAAAAACAATTGAAAAAATTGAAAAGACCAAAAGCTGGTTTTCTGAAAAGATCAACAAAATTGATAAACCACTAACTAAACTTACTAAAGAAAAGCAGGAAAGGAAACAAATAACCCAAATTAGAAATGAGAGGGGAGTTGTCACCACAGATGCAACAGAAATCAAAAATATCATAACAGAATACTATGAAAGGCTGTACTCTAACAAATTTGAAAACCTAGGGGAAATGGCCAAATTCCTTGACTCGTACCACCTACCCAAATTATCACAACGTGAAGTAGAACAACTTAATAAACCCATCACAAAGGAAGAGATTGAAAAGATCATCAAAATACTGCCAACCAAAAAAAGTACGGGCCCAGATGGCTACAGGGCAGAATTCTACCAAGCATTTAGAAAAGAGTTATCCCCAATACTATTGAAACTATTTCACAGTATAGAAAGGGATGGAGTATTCCCAAACTCATTCTATGAAGCTAGCATAACCCTGATACCTAAGCCAGAGAAAGATCCAAAAAGACAGAGAACTACAGACCGATATCACTCATGAACCTAGATGAAAAATTCTTCAACAAAATTCTTGCCAACAGAATACAACAACATATCAAGAAAATAATCCATCATGACCAAGTGGGATTCATACCAGGGACGCAAGGCTGGTTCAACATCAGGAAAACAATTAATGTGATTAACCACATAAATAACACAAAAGGCAAAGATCACCTGATTTTGTCCATTGATGCCGAAAAGGCATTTGATAAAGTCCAACACCCATTCATGCTAAAAACTCTTAGCAAAATGGGCATAGACGGCAAATTCCTCAACACAATAAGGGCCATTTATACAAAGCCAATTGCCCACATCATCCTGAATGGAGAGAGACTGAAAGACTTTCTACTGAGATCAGGAACTAGACAAGGATGCCCACTGTCACCGCTCCTATTCAACATTGTGCTAGAAGTTCTAGCCAGAGCAATTCGACAAGACGAAGAAATAAAGGCCATCTGCATCGGCAGAGAGGAAGTTAAAATCTCCCTGTTCGCAGATGATATGATTGTATATGCAGAGAACCCCAAGGAATCTATAAGTAAGCTACTCAAACCGATAGAAGAGTTCAGCAAAGTCTCAGGATACAAGATAAACATAAGTAAATCAGTAGGTTTCTTTTATATCATCAACGAGACTGTTAAGGAGGAATTTATTAAGTCAATACCGTTTACGATAGCCCCTAAGAAGATAAAGTACCCAGGAATTAATCTAACCAGAGAAACAGCAGACCTTTACAAAGAGAACTACAAGCCCTTACTACAAGAAACTAAGAGAGACTTAGATAAATGGAAAAACCTACCCTGCTGATGGATAGGAAGACTTAACATTGTGAAAATGTCTATTTTACCTAAAGCAATTTACTTATATAATGCAATCCCAATACAAGTTCCAGCATCATTTTTTAATGAGATGAAGAAACAAATCACCAATTTTGTTTGGAAAAGGAAGAAGCCCTGGATAAATAAGGTACTACTAAAGAAGAAGAACACACTGGGCAGCCTCTCATTACCCGACCTTAGAATATACTACACTGCCACAGTGGTCAAAACAGCCTGGTACTGGTACAAGAACAGACAGAGAGATCAATGGAACAGAATTGAGACCCCAGAGATGACACCATCTGCCTATGAACAGTTGATATTCGACAAAGGCCCTAAGACATTAAACTGGAGTAAAAACAGTATCTTCAACAAATGGTGCTGGCAAAATTGGTTATCCATGTGCAATAAACTGAATCAAGATCCGTATCTTACACCTTATACAAAAACCAACTCCAACTGGATAAAAGACCTAAATATCAAACCTAAAATGATAAAGCTTATCCAAGAAAAGGCAGGAACAACAATGGAAGTTTTAATGCACAATGAGGACAGACTCCAAAATCTGTCAAAGAAACCTCAATCAACAGAAAATAGATAAATGGGAACTATTAAGAATCAAACACTTTTGCTCATCGAAAGACTTTATTAATAGAATTAAAAGAACACCCACAGAATGGGAAAAAATATTTGGCAACTCTATGTCAGACCGTCTGATCTCCATAATCTATAAGGTACTACAAAATATTAAGAAGAAAAAGATAAATCATCCAATTAAGCGATGGGCAAAGGAGATGGACAGACATTTCACTAAAGAGGAGATCCAGGCAGCCAAAAAACACATGCGGACATGTTCACGATCTTTAGTTATTAAAGAAATTCAAATCAAGACAACAATGAGATGCTATCTCACCCCAACAAGATTGGCCATGATCCAGAAAACACAAAACAACAAATGCTGGAGAGGCTGTGGAGAAAGTGGAACCCTCCTACACTTTTGGTGGGGTTGCAAAATGGTCCAGCCTCTTTGGAAGGCAATCTGGCGCTTCCTTAAAAAAATGGATATCGATATACCATTTGACCCAGTAATTCCACTACTTGGAATATATCCTACAGATTCAACGCCTTTCACACCAACGGACACATGCACCAGAATGTTTATCGCAGCACAGTCCACGATAGCAAAACGATGGAATCAACCCAGATGCCCAACAATAGAAGAATGGATAGGTAAACTGTGGTACATACACTCAATGGAGCACTACGCAATGATAAAGAATAACGATGATTCCAGGAAACATCTCCTAACCTGGTTTCAACTGGAAGACATTATGTTGAGTGAAAGTAGGCAGTGACAAAAGGACAAATACTCTATGAGACCTCTAGGATAAGATCTCAAAAAAGACTTGTGTATAGAAGAAAAGACTCTTTGACAGCTGCAAGGGAGGGAAAGAAGGGAGGGTCAGCCGGAGGGTTTAGTTTAGATAGTTACTAGAAATCTAGTTGGGAGAAAGCGGTGACAGCACACATTAGGAACAAGAACAACATTAAGTGGACTTCAGCATAACGAGTACTCCTTCCATCTTAACTCAATACTGCAAGGATAGAGTAGCTGGGGCGGGGGGTGGGGGACCATGCTCTTAGGCGAATTCCAGGCCAGTTGGCACAATTAGTGTTTTGCTAAGAGAGCTCTCTGCACAGGGAGAGCAGTGGAAGCTGCATATAGGGGGGCATGTAAATTTATATGTGAATGTACATTTTCACTCAGTTATGTTAAATGAAAGTTTTTTAAAAAAATGACGCTAGAACTTGTATTGGGATTGCATTATATAAGTAGATTGCCTTGGGTAAAATAGACATTTTCACAAAGTCTTCCTATCCATGAGCAGGGTAGGTTTTTCCATTTCTCTAACTCTCCCTTAGTTTCTTGTAGTAAGGGCTTGTGTTTCTCTTTGTAAAGCCAAGCCAAGTGCCATCGAGTCAAATCCGACTCCAAGGTCTGTTATTTCTCTGTTTAGATTAATTCCTAGATACTTTATCTTCTTAGGGACTATAGTAAGTGGTATTGATTTGATGATTTCTTCATTAACAGTCTCGTTGTTGGTATAAAGGAATCCTACTGTTTTACTTTTTATCTTGTATCCTGAGACTTTGCTGAAGTCTTCTATCAGTTTGAGTAGTTTACTTATAGATTCTTTGGGATTCTCTGCATATACAATCCTATCATCTGCAAACAGGGGATTTTAACTTCTTCTTTGCCAATGCAGATGCCCTTTATTTCTTGGTCTTGTCTAATTTCTCTGGGTAGAACTTCTAGTATAATGTTGAATAGGAGAGGTGAGAGTGGGCATCCTTGTCTAGTTCCCGTTGTCAAGGGAAAGTCTTTCACTCTCTCTCCATTCAGGATGATGTGGGCAATTGGATTCGTATAAAGGGCCCTTATTGTGTTCAGGAATTTTCTGTCTATGCCTATTTTGCTAAGAGTTTTTAGCATGAATGGGTGTTGGACTTTATCAAATGCCTTTTCGGCATCAATGGACAAAATCAGATGACCCTTGTCTTTTGTGTTATTTATGTGGTTAATCACGTTAATTGTTTTCCTGATGTTGAACCAGCCTTGCATCCCTGGTATGAATCCCACTTGGTCATGATGGATTATTTTCTTGATATGTTGTTGTATTCTGTTGGCCAGAATTTTGTGGAAGATTTTTGCATCTAGATTCATGAGTGATAGCTGTCTGTAGTTCTCCTTTTTGGTTGAGTCTTTCCCTGGCTTTGGTATCAGGGTTACGCTGGCTTCACAGAATGAGTTTCGGAGTACTCCATCCCTTTCTATACTGTGAAATAGTCTCAGTAGTATGGGAAATAATTCTTCTCAAAAAGCTTGGTAGAATTCTGCAGTGAAGCCATCCGGGCCTGGGCTTTTTTTGGTTGGCAGTGTTTTGCTGACATTTTCAATCTGTTCCTTTGTGATGTGTTTATTAAGTTGTTCTACTTCACGTTGTGATAATTTGGGTAGGTGGTATGAGTCAAGGAAGTTGTCCATTTCCTCTAGGTTTTCGAATTTGTTAGAGTACAGTCTTTCATAGTATTCTGTTAGGATATTTTTGATTTCTGTTGGATCTGTGATGACAACTCCTCTCTCATTTCTAATTTGAGTTATTCATTTCCTTTCCTGTTTTTCTTTAGTAAGTTTAGCCAGTGGTTTGTCAATTTTGTTGATCTTTTCAAAACACCAGCTTTTGGTCTTTTCAGTTTTGTCAATTGTTTTTCTATTCTCTAATTCATTTAACTCTGCTCTAATCTTTATGATCTGGTTTCTTCTGGTGCCTGAGGAGTTCCTCTGTTGTTCTCTTTCTACTTGTTCAAGCTGTAGGGTTAGTTCCTTGATTTGGTTTCTTCCTTCCTTCCAGATGTGTGCATTTATGGAGATAAACAGGCCTCTGAGTACTGCTTTGGCTGTATCCCATAGGTTCTGATAGGAAGTGTTTTCGTTCTCATCGGAATTCATGAATTTCTTTATTTCATCCTTGATTTCTTCTATAATCCATGGTTTTTTGAGCAAGGTGTTGTTCAGTTTCCATGAATTCCACTTTCTATCTATGTTTTTTCTGCTATTGATTTCAACTTTGATCGCTTTATGATCTGAGAAGATGCTTTGCAGTAATTCAGTGGTATGGATTTTGTTGAGAATTGCATCATGCTCTAACACACGGTCAATTCTGGAGAATGTTCCATGGGCACTGGAGAAGAAGGTGTCATTGTCTGCTGATAGACGGAAAGTTCTGTACATATCAATGAGGTTTAGTTGGTTAATTGTGTCAATGAGGTCTTCTGTATCCTTACTGAGCTTTTTTCTAGATGATCTGTCCAGTATTGAGAGTGGAGTGTTAAAGTCTCCCACTGTTATTGTGGAGTCATCTAATTCTCTTCTGAGTGTAGTCAGTGTTTTTTTGATGTAGTCAAGTGCTTTGCTATTAGGTGCATAAATATTTAATATAGTTAAGTCTTGCCTGTGTACTGAACCTTTCAGCAATAAATTGTGTCCGTCTTTGTCCACGATGGTGGATTTGACATTAAAATTGATTTGTCTGAGATTAGAATTGCCACCTCTGCTCTTCTTTGTTCATTGTTAGCTTGATATATATTCTTCTATCCTTTAATGTTCAGCTTATTTCTATCTTTAGGTCTCAAGTGAGTTTTTTGTAGACAACATATGGATGGGTCATGTCTTTTGATCCAAGATGTCACTTGATGTCTCTTTACTGGAGCATTCAGTCCATTCACATTCAATGTAATTATAGATAGGTATGTGTTCACTGTTGTCATTGTGATATGTTTATTTTTGTGTTGATGTTTTCTCTGTTGTTCTTATGAGACTGTTCTGGGACATTCTTTTTTGTGAGTTGATTTTTCACCTTTTTCAGAGCTGGTTTTGTAGTTGTTGAGACTTCTGTGTTACATTTCTTGAAATGGTATGACACATCTTTGTTGTGCTTTACAGCTGCCCCTGTGATCCCCCTTAATAAACCATATATAAACCCAATTTTAATTACCACCAGTCTTGTCATCTTTCTCTCCATCTGGAAGGACTATAACGATGGTAGTACATCCCTCTTTTTAATATGATGGCACCATAGTTTTCATGATGATCACTGGATTGTTTCTTTCCATATTAAAGCTGTGATTGACTTTGGAGCCTTCCCTAACTGAGTAGAGTTTTGGGTAGTGTGTCGTTCTAAAATATAAATTAGTGGTTTCGTTCTTCTGAGCCAGAGCCAAGAACTTCTTTCAGTATTTCTTGTAGTTTGGGTTTGGTTTTTACAAAGTCTCTGAGTTTCTGTTTATCTGGGAATGTCTTAATTTCATTTTCATATTTGAAAGATAGTTTTGCAGGATATGTAATTCTTGGTTGGAAGTTCTTCTCCTTCAAGGCTTTGAATGTGTCATGCCACTGTCTCCATGCCAGCATGGTTTCTGCTGAGAAATCTGACGTGAGCCTACAGGGTTTCCCCCTGAATGTTAGCTTTGCTTTGAGTCTTGCTGCCTTTAAGAGTTGCTGCTTATGTTTCATTTTGTTAAGCTTGATTATAATATGTCTTGGAGTCTTTCTTTTGAGATCTATATTGGGTGGCGTACGATATGCATCTGAGATGCCTAAATTCTCTTCCTTCATGATTTTTGGGAAGTTTTCTGTCAGCAGCTCAGCAACGATACTTTCTGTGTTCTCAGCTGTCTCACCCTTTTCAGGGACTCCAATTAATCGAAGGTTGTTCCTCTTAATAGAGTCTCACACGCTTCTTAGTGCTTCTTCATTTTTCTTGTTTCTGTTTTCTGATTTATGCTCATAGACGCTGGCATCAGTAGCTCTGTCTTCCAAGTCAGAAATTCTTTTTTCTATTTGTTCCATTCTGTTTTCTTGGCTTTGCGTTGAACTTTCTATGTCTTTGATTTTATTCTTAATCTGTTGGATTTCAGAGCACTAGTGTTCCATCAGATCGAACAGCTTGTTTAATTTCTCCTTTGGTTCTGCTGCATTTTGTATAAGATCTAGAAGGGCTCTGTATACAATCAATTTGTATTCACTTCCTGATGCTTTCATAAAAGTTTCTTCATCTGGAAAACTCCTTGGTTGCTTTGTTTGGGAGCCTTCTGAAGCCCTGGGTGATTTCTTGTATGCCAGAAGTGTCTGTTGCTTTTTGAGTGTCATGTGAGTAAATAGAGGCTGGAAGAGGTACTGTGAGTATACTGTTTCTCTAGACTGTCTTAAATGTAAAGCAAAAGGTATCTGACCACTTCCCAAGTCAGTCAGGTTTTCAGGTGTAGAGGTCCCTCTTCCCAACTTGCAAAGTAAGCACCTCTATATGCAACCCCAGATGATACAAACTAGTTCAGGGTAGAGCAATGCCACTGTCCTGTTGGCTTCTGCTGACAGGCCCTAGCCTTAGGCAACACTGTATAGAATACTCTTTTTCTGGTAGAAAAGCTGTCGCCTGTGGGCAGGCTCTGACTCCCAAGCTAAGAATTAGGTCCAGCTGCAGCCACCATATCCAAGATGGCACCCTCCACACAGGCAGCAGATAGAGGGGCTACAGGTGCCAAGAGGTAGTGATTCCTCTGCTTCTGTTGCAGGGTCCCCACTGTAGGTGGCACTGTGTAAATTACTGCTTTTCTGTCAGAGAAGTGCTGTCCTGTTTGCAGGTGCTGGCTCCCAGGCTAAGCATTATGTCCCACTAAAATCTCCATACCCTACATAGCATTCCACACACTAGCAGTGTGAATCCGTACAAACTCTGCTGTGGCAGACATAAAAAGACAGGCACAAAGTGGCTAGATTAACAGAGTCCTAATCCTGGCTCTGAAAATATGGGAATTTTGCCTGCCTATCCCCCCAGCAGCATGTCTGAGTCTAGCCGCTAGGCAAGACCCAGCTCCACCCGTTGGCCAAGACAGAGGAAAAAAAAAAAGTCAAAATGGTACGTTTACCTTCAGTCCATGAGAGCCAGGGCTGGCCAGGAGTGGGAGTCAGCGAAAGAGAGGAGGTTTTTCGCTCAGTGGTATGAAGTCCAAATTAACAGACCTGTACCGTGTCCTGGGGCTGATTAGGTGATCAGAAGGTTCCGTTTGATTATCAGTTCAGGTCTTGGTTTCCAGAGGGATATAGGAAGACGTGTGCTTAGTCCATCATCTTGACTCTGCCCCCTTTATCATTTCTTTATTTCAAGTTGATTTTGACTTTATTTTCTCTTTCTTTTCTAGTTTCTCAAAGTGTAAATTTGGTTTGGGCTTTGTCTTAGTTATCTAGTGCTGCTATAACAGAAATACCACAAGTGGGTGGCTTTAACAAACAGAATTTTATTTTTCACAGGAGGCTATAAGTCTCGGTGGCAGCTCCAGTGGAAGTTTCCTTTATCAGCTTTGGAAGAAGTTCCTTGTCTCTTCAGAGCTTCTCCATTTGGGCAATTTTCGTGTTCTTTGGCATTTCTCTTTCCTCATCTGTGCTTGCTCACTTGCTTGTTTAATTTATTTTATATTCCTTAAGAGATTGGCTTAAGACACACACTACACTTAAATCATTTCATTGACATTAAGATGTACGTTCTGTAATGCACATGCATTGTTCTTTAGGATAGATCACATGTTAGATCACAAATCAAAACTCAATAGATTGATAATTAGACTATGCAACAGCTAGCGATAAATTTTCTTCTGAGTACCACCTTCACGATGTAACACTAGTTTTGGTATATTTTACTTTAATTCTCCTTTCGTTTGTCTCTTAAGTATTTTCTCATTTTGATTGAAATGTCTTCTTTGATTCATTGGCTGTGTAACCCAGCATTATTTAATTTCCACATTGTTGTGAAATTTTCAGGTTTTCTGTTATTCATTTCCAGTTTCATTCCGTTGTGATTGGAGAAGGTATTTTGTATAATTTCAGTCTTTTAATTAATCTATTGAAATTTGGTTTGTGACCTAACATACAATTTATCCTGGAGAATGTTCTATGCGTGCTGGAGAAGAATATAAAACCTGCTATAACTGAGTGTAGTGTTCTTTAAAAGCCTCTTAGGTCTGTTTGGTTTACAGTTTCACTCAGGTCTTCCATTTCCTTCTTAATTTTCTGTTTAGATGTTGTATACGTTATTGAAAGTGATGCTCGTTAGTTTTCTACTCTTACTCCCTGTTGTTGGAAGCAGTTGAATAAATACGCTCTAATTAATGAGAAGCTGGGAGACCCTAGTGATTGTAGTACCCTCTCCATTGCCTTCAGCCTAGCTACAAGTCCTGCTTAGAGTAACCAAACTAGAAGACTCCTTCCAGGTCAACTTTTCAGGTTAGGGGTGGGGAATGGAAATCATCAGGGGATTTTAGCTGTGGGCTGAAGTTTGTAGGCCCATTCTGGCCACTCCATCACAATGATCCGGGTGCCATACATGGCCCATAGGACCTGTCCCTTGTACTGTTCATACTCTTGTCCTTTCTTTAGTGTGTCCTTGTGGTAGGAGTTGGGGGAAACTATCAGGACTGGGCCACTGGATACTGAAGGAGGACAGTGGCTTGAGCAGGAGGGCAGTGATGTGGTGGACCATGGGATGCTGGATGCATTATTGCCTGGGGAAGACTAAAACCAAACCAAAAATCAAACCCAGTGCCATCAAATTGATGCTGACTCATAGACTAGACTTTGTCTAAAAGTCTCTGAGAATTCTGTAAAGGCATCACTCCATCATGGAGATGAAGAAGTTAAGTGCAACCATTTCTGAGTGGCAGTCTACAGGGCTGAGCTGGGCCCTCATAAGAAATGAATACCCAAGTTATCCTGGCTAGCAGGACTGTGCTAAGGATTGAGCTCAGTAAGTTGCTTCCCTACCCCCAGAGAAGTAGAGTGCCCCAAGTGCCTTGGGTGTTTCCCAGGAAGGGAGACAGGAGGCCCCAGAGACAGAGCTGAGACTACAGGGGGAAGAGTCTCCAGAAAAAAAGGCTGAGGGCTGGGGGAGACAGGAAAGTCCATGCCCCCTAAGGTATGAGGTTCCTCCAAGTTCCCAGACAGCAGGACCTCAGCTTCTGATTAAAGGGCAGGAACAGAACTGTCCCTCATCACCAAACCTGGGTGAGCTTAGAGACCCCATTCCTAGATCAGACCCCTAGTAGTCAGTGGCTTTCAGGACACGTTGTCACCTCTTCCCTCTTACCCTGCTCCTGCCTCACTCGCAGTGGTTCTCTCCCACCATGTCCTCTTAAGTAGACCCCCCTAGACCATTCAGTCTCATCTGCCTCCACGTGCCCTCACAGCCTGACCTGATTTCTCCTCCTTCTCTATCTGTCTGTTCCCAGCTTTGGATCTTATCTACAAGCCTGGAAATCACCAGCCACATCCAAAGAAGTCCCACTGTCCAAGAAAGGCTACAAGGTTGCACTAGAACAGTACCCCAGTTGCCTGAAGCTAACAGCGCCAGCCACCACTCTTGCCTGTCTACAGTCTGTGCCCTAGCAGCATCTCAAGACACCTCCAGCAGGCCAAGCCAAATACCTGGAACCCCAGGCTTGATCCCAAATCTTGTAAGTGTGACCTCAGAAATCTATACCCCTGTTGCCCATAGCACCACTTCACTCATGTTCCACTTGCTTCCCACCATTGTTCCTTCCTCTACCCTGAAGGAACCCCACACCATCCCTATTCAAGTCCATAGGCACCCTTCACTGTCTCCAACCCGACAGGGACCACCTATAATCTCTTTTTCCAGCTCATAGGTTCTCCCGATCACCCCTGTCTCCCATCTTGTAGATACCCTTCACTATCCCTCCTTTATCCTATAAGGCCCTCACCAAACTGTCCCCTACCCTGAAGGTCCCCTTACTATCCCAACTCCCAGCCTGTAGAAACCTCCCAACCATCTCCACCCCTACCTTTTAAGGGCCACTTATCATCCATCCCTATTATATAAGGACGCCTCACCCTTTAAAGACGCCTCACTATCTCTCCTACCTTCCATTCCTTCCTCCATCCTGTAGGGAACTCTCTATCCCCTCCTCCACCTGTAAGATCCCCTACATCTCTGATCTACCCTCTAGGGTCTCCTCGCCACCCCTCCTCAACCCTGTAGGCACCCTTCCATCTCTTCTCCACCTTGTAGGTACCTCCTCCATCCCCTTCCTCCAGCCAATAGGGGCCCCTGACTGTTCCCTCCTACTCTATAGGGACCCCTTCCACCCTTTCCTTCACCCTGTAGATACCTCTTCCATTCTCCTCCCCACACTGTAGGATCTCCTGTCTATCTCTTAGACCCCACTCCCTCCCCCTTCACTCCCTCCTCACATGCACCCGTGTCAGACCAAAGTCATCCATCTCACCACCTGAGAGGGAACCATCTAGAGTAAAACCCTAGAAAGTCTCTATCTTCAGTAGTCTTCTGTCACACGGTGCCTTTCACTGTGTCATCTTTAAATCTAGCCAAATCAGAGTTACTAATACCCCTGGGCTTACCCACGGCTGTTTCTCTACTTACCAATCCTCTCACTTCCTACACAGACATAACAAGACCCTGTTTAACTGTCCCCTCAGCCATAAGCCTTCATTGTCCCAACCTCTTTCTGTGTCAATGCCCCAGCAGTGACTAGTGCTGTAGGCTCACTGTTCCTGCCTTCTGAGGCCTCTCTGGCTGCATACCTAGCCCAAATGATTTCCCCTTCCTCTGTGCTGAGACCACCCAGCCAAGGACACCCACATCTGCCGCTTGGATCAGGTAGGGAGCAGCATGACTAAGGGGTTGATAGTACCAGTAGAGTCTTCATCTTCACACTGAGTTTTGAGGACCCTTGTATTTGCCACACCTCAGACTCTAGATCCAGTAGGGGATGTGGAGAGAAAACCAGGACCCCTGCTTGGTGGGAACACAAGACAGACATGGCTGAGTCCCTACCCCCTAGAAGTTCCCACTCAAGGTGAAAAAATAACACCGAACATGTGAAAATGACATGTAAGTGTGGTGAAAGAGTAGAAATCACTAGAATGGGGCATTAACATGGTCTTTGAGATAATCCTCTGCTCCATGGGTCACTGAAAGCTTACGGCCATGGTCTCCCCATGCCCACTGGAAAAAGAACACAGAAGGACAGAGACGTATGGGATTCCAGCCTCAAACTCCTCTGTCTCTAAAAGGGACATAGGGTATCTACAGTGTGTGGATACTTTGTGAGGTATCATTTCTACGTTGAGCATGGGGTTGCCATGCTGGAGGTGAGGAGAAGTTGCCCCACTCTGCTGGCTACATCCCACCACAGGGGACCCAGCCACACCCTTAGCCCTGCAGTTCCCTGGTTGTCTGCACTCCCCTCCTCTACAATGTCCCCAGACCCTATGTCACCCCATTAGCCTTCTGCACCCTCAGCCTCAGCAGCTCTCCCTTCCAAGGCTTCTCAGTCTACAGTCCCCTCTTTGACAGCCTGTAGAGTTTTGGCTGTACTAGTAGCCACAGTGTTAGCTAGAACCACAGCGGTTAATGAGACTACAAAAACCACAGGTACCACAACCGTGCTGCCTGATCCAAGCCTAGGTGCCCCCAGCCTGTACAACTGGCTCACCCTAGGGCTGCCTGTCAGGTCCCATGGGAGTAGAGCAGGCAGGGTGCCAGAATCAGCTGGAATCAGCTGGAAGAAGCGTGGCACTGGAGCAGTCTTGAAGGATGAAAAGGATGTTACAAGAGATACAAGGTAGGATGCATTCCAGGCACAAAGGGCAAAGTACATCTGCAATGTGGACTGTGTGAGGTCCTGTGATCTGCACGGCAGCTAAAGGAAACAGGGAAGAGGAGCAAAGGAGACTACAACGCAGAGAGCTGAGTGTATCCTTCCTGCTCACACAACCATACGAGTGTTAAGCAGGGAAAGCAGTGAGAGCCAAAGGTGTGCTCCTAGTAATGGGTCTAACGAACTCAATTGTTTGGAAGGACTTCCCCAGTAAAGTGCCCACCCCGAATCTGCTGAGCCAGTGGTGAGCCATCCCTCCAAATGCAGAACAAATTTAGGAGTCACAGTTTTTGTTGGACCTGGTGCCAGAATGACTCACTGTGGCTATGATTACATCAATGCTTGGGGCCAAGGTGCACTAGTCACCGTCTCCTCAGGTGAGTTCCCCCCATTGCTCCTCTGGCTTGATCCCTGGGATCTGCAGCCACGCTGGTGGGGTTAATGAGACAGAGTGTGCACAGTGATCAGGCAGTCATCTCCACTGCCATTGGTTAGCTGGGACTGGGAGGACAGGCTGGGAACCCTGCAGGGTTCCAGCTCCACTAGGAATGGTCCCTCAGAGCCAATAGACTCCTGAGAGGCAGATGTGGGGACAAGGCTGATGGCTGAGTGAGAGAAGCTGCAAGGGCTTGCAGGAAGAAAAAGCCAGGGAAGAGCAGGGCAGTTTGTGTGAGTGGTGGCCAGCCACCAACCTCAGTATAGCTACAACAGTTTTGACTGCTGGGGCCACGGGAACCTGGTCACCATCTCCCAGGCAAGTGTCCTTTAGTAGCTGGCTGGCCAGTAGTGATTAAGGCCTTCAGCTTCCCAGTCAGCTGGCCATCTCTCTTGGTGCTATGGGGATATCTGGGGCTGAGAAGGTTCTTGTGTCAAGGAGCCAGGCAATCTTATTAGTGTGGCTACGGCTACTTTGACTTCTGGGGCCAGGGGGTCCAAGTCATCGTCTCCTCAGGTAATTGCAGCTCTACGTGGTTCTTCTTTCTACCCTGGGGTCTATGTAACACAGCTCCTCTTTTTAATGGGTGCTCTGGGAGCAAAGGTTGTCAGCCACAGGCTTTTGGTAGGTTTATGTCAGGGTAAGGACAGTGGCTATAGCTCTGTGCTATGCTTTCTATAACTGGGGCGCGGGAATCCAAGTAATCGTCTCTTCAGGTGAGTCAGCTTTCTCTGTCTCCTTGACCTGGTCTAGCTTTCTCTGTCTTTGTGCTGGGGAAGAAATTCCTGTGGGTTCCTCATTTATGTACATCCTTCTAGGGCCCTCAAGGCTGTATCCGAGGCTGTTTCTGCATCATTTAGTTCTATACTCTGCAGAGGACATTTCTATGGGTCGCAGATCCTTTGCTCCTGGGACACAGGGTAGACAGAGTCAATGTTTCTGTTTTGGGAAATGGAGACCTATGGCTTACTGCCTTGAGCACAAGGCAGCCATGTTGTGTCAGGGTTTTTGTGCATCTCTTAATGGGGCAGATGGCAGTGTGACTACTTTGACCTCTGGGGCCAAGGCACTCTAGTGACTGTCTCTTCAGGTGAGTCCTTGAAATCTCTCTCTCTTGCTTGTCTCTGAGAGTTTTTTCTGCATTTTGGTGGGAAATATGGGTTTCTGGAACTCAGAACAAGAGGATCTGGGGACAGTCTAGGTGACTTAGCTGGTGCTGAATTGGGGACTGCAGCATATGAGGACAAGGATTAGAGGTTCCCACTGTCCTCTTCTTCTGGGTCTCTGAGGCTGGGAGTTACTCTGAGGAGCCTTGGCCACCCTTGGCCTCAGAAGTCCCCTCTGCTCTCTTGGCCCTCACTGGTCTCAATCTGAGACAGCCCCAGGGCCTCCAGTGGCTATAGTTGGGCACTAGTTTTTGCCTGGGTTCCTGGCACACTTGTCACTGTGTGAGTTACAGTACTGGGGCACGGGAACCTCTGTGATTGTTTCTTCAGGTGAGTCCTTGTCTCTTCTCCCACTCAGCACTGTAACTGCTCTTGGAGAAAATTTAGAGGGGCAAGTCTGTTTCTCAGAGAGAGGTCAAAACATTTTGGAGGTCAAGAGAGGAAGATCCAATCTCCCTCTTCTACTAGAATGACTCGTTGGATGTCTGTGGGTGCTGGGACAGGGAGGCTCTTATGGGCAGTCTGAGCTCTCTGTCTGAGGGTGCTGACTCTTTGCTTGTTGAGTTTCTCAGGAATGGTCATGACTCTATGGGAATGGGAGTTTGCACTTTGCTTTGAGGCACTCAGTTTCTGAGAACTTGTTGACCAGGGTCGTATTTGACCTCTGAATCTGAGGTGGGAGCTCACTGTCTCATAGATCCCACTGTGAAGGTAACAGTCATCTGGAAGGGACCAGGTCAGAATTTGTGCTTGCCCTCAGAGAAGGTTTCAGGGCAGGGAAGGAGGTATCAATGGGTTATTGGTTGTAATGGGAAGAGTTGTGGGAATGAATGTATCTGGTGGCTGGTTCTCTGAGCCGGTGCCTGGGTTTTTGTGGGCTGGGAAAGAAGATTCCACCACCGTGATTATTACTATGGTTTTGACTACTGGGGCAATGGCATCACCGTCACCGTCTCCTCAGGTAAGAACAACCCTTGGGGTCTTTGATTTCTGCTAGTGTCTATGGGGTTTTCTGAGCACTGCGGCTTGTCAGCGGACATGTCACAATAGGAGCTGGCCAGGAAGGGAAAAGGACTGGAAAGCCTCAGGGACTGAGAAGTCTCCATGGTTTTTGTGATGCCTTTCTTGACTTCACTTAACACCAGAATTGTCTGATGGACAGGCTGAGCTCCTGGAAAAGGGAGATCCTAGCCCAGGAGTTTGAAGGATTTGGGTGAGATGACTACAAGGGACTGGGGACTCCTTGTGCCTAGAGGACAATTAGACCCAAAGTAACAGATCTTTAGTTGTTGGATTCATAGTGTTTACAGAATAGTTTGAAGCTAGTGCAGGGTCTATAAGCCCACAGGGACAATGGGTATGGAGGGTCAAATGGAATACCGTCTTTTGAATTATGAAGGCTGTTCTGTGTTAGATTTGGACTTAAAATTCTTGTATTGGTTAGAATAACAGTTGTTACAGTGAGTGAATCCATCAGAGAAGGGTACAGTTTTTCTCTTGATGGCCTTCCATAGCTTTCTAGGGATTGTGTGTCCAGAATGTGACTTTCTTAGGGAGCTTTGTTTCGTGAGAATGGTCTCTAGGAGAAAATGATTTATTCATTATAAATATTAAAAGACAGGATACCTTTGAAGTGGCTCCCAAGTGACAAAGTCAAGAAAAGCATTACTTAAAATTTTGAGAGGATCTTAGGTATGTTAGATTAAAAAAATGGCAGAATATTTAAAAATATTATCACTCACTTAACAGCCAGGGTTCTTGTCTTTCTTGAATTGATAGGGAAAGCTAGTTTAGGTAAGAAATAAAATGTGTCACAGTCATTTTCCCCACTTCAAAACTGAGTTTTGATGCTAATAAATCAAGATTGCTTTTAAAAATTAATTAACAATATTACTGGAGTTGGAATGAAGATGTCTGCAGAGAGGTCTTGGACACCTGCAGCAGGTGGCAGGAAGCAGGTCACACAGGGCTTCTGTTTTAGGAAACAAGAAAACGTATTTGGTAAATTTTACAGTTGGTGGTTATGCAGAAGTGGTTTCCAGGTGGTTTTGCACAGTCCCACAAATCTGGAAGTGTTCTACTGTGAAAAACAACACCTGGGAAATTTGCATTTCTAAAATAAACTCAGATGCTGACTAGAGAAATGAAACTGGACAGTTCCTTTTTCGTCTAGCTGAATTTAATTTTTCAGTCTTAGCTTATCAACACCCAATTTATATTCATTTTTTAAAGTAAGATGTTTAAGAAATGAAGCAGTCAAGTAAGGTTTATGAATAAAGCAATGTAGCCTTTTAATTACTGTTATTCTTTCATACGATGATCAATCTAAAATGCTTTTCCAGTGCCCCAAGCACTGTTTTTACGATAATCATGCTTACATTTTTCTTTTAAGTTGGCCAGTTTTCTTCTCATGAATAAGAAATACTTTGACAGCCTGATAGTTACCTTCTTTCAGTATTTTAAAAATTATTTTATTGTTGTAAAATGATAGATAAGACAACATTTACCAATTCAGTAGTTTTCACATGTACAATTTAAGTGAGCCCAGTTGCAACACTCTTACTATGCAAACATCACCAATGTATTTTAATATTTTTGAAAACCACTTTTTCATATTATTTTCAGAATTAAAATTTTAAATTCAAGATACATGTATTTTAACTTTAGGTTAAGTTATAGGTGAATTGTATGTATTTGCCAGAATTATTTAGCTTAAACATGTTGGTTGGTGAATTAGAGAAAGGCGAGTTGCATAGCGCAAGAGAAAGAAACTTTAGAACAAAAGACTTTTGAAGTGCAGATTCTGTTTTTGATCACTGGCCTGGTTTCTGAGGTGAAGAAAAGTCCCTGGTGAAGGGCTATGCATGGGTACACAGTGGTCTGGCCCTGGTTGTGCCATCTCTGGGGACTCGCTTGGGCTAGGAACATGCAGTCCTGGCTTTTGCCACCCATAGCCAAGATAGCAGTTATTTCAATGGATTTGGAGGAATTATTCAATGCCAAAGAGCCTCAAGGGACTTTCAAGTGACCAGACAGCAGAGAAGGTAAGAGAAAAGCAGCTGGTGCTGCCACCTTTGCTGCTCTTCCGTGTTAGTACTGATGTTTTATTTCTATGTAAAGAAGAATCAGTCTTCATGTTATTTCTCAGGGACTAAGGGGAGACATGTTTGTGTAATCCCCTGAGTGGCCAGGGTCTGGTCCACACTTACCTTAAAAGATAACTGGAGGAAAAACTTACAGAAGCTGATCTATTGCTTACTAGCTAATTACTGTATTTTTCATGATTCGTTAAAATATACAAGGCACCGCCTAAAATGTCTTTATTTAAGTTATAAAAGCAGTGTGGGTTTTAGGTCATTTCTGTGCCCGTTAAAGTACTGTATGTCTTCCATAGAGGTTTAAAGTGAAAAGCACATTTTTAAATGGCAAATTCAGATAAAATTTGTACCTGGATAGTTTTTAATGATGGTTTTTAAGCTATAAAGAATTTCATAGTAGTCAAGGTTTTTTTGTAGACTCAGAGGAAAGGCTAAAGGTATGCCTAGAAGGTAAAGATGGCTAAGGGAAGAATTTTCTTAGCTTTTTCTGTTTCTGATCCTAGAGGCAAAACGAGATTTACTTTTTGTTATTTGACGTACTGTTCCTCAATTCTTGCAATTATTTTTTTAAATTAATTAATTTAAAGTTTCCAGGAAATTATTATTGAGGCTTTGGAGCCAAAGCTGGTTGGACTGGGGCCCGAGGACCAGGATTCTGAGTCTTAAGGGAGTATGACCAGAAGAGGATGTAGGAGGGGGACAGAGGCAGGAGTGCCAGGGAACAATTGACTCTGGGCTCAGCCTAGGTGCCCAGAACTCCAGGAATGGGGTGGTTTCAGCTAACTTGGCAAGTCCTATTGAGGTTGGTGCCTCCATCCAGGACTCTTCTGTTGAGCTTTTGGGTATATGAGGATTGCTTTAAGATGAGCTGGGTTGAGCTAAGCTGGTTTGAGATGAGGTGAGAAGACATGATCCAAACTGAGCTGAACTAGACTGATCCAGGTTAAGTGGAAAACATGCTAGGCTAGCTGGGCTGAGGGATGAATGTAGCTGGGCTGGGCTGGGTGAAGCTGGATTAGCTAGGCTGAGCCTGAGCTAAACTAAACTTGTATGCCTGTAAACTGAATCAAGCTGGACTGAGCTAAGCTGGGTTGAGCTGAATCAAGCTGGGCTAGCTAGACTGAACTAGGCTGGCTGGACTGAACTAGGCTAGAAAAGGTGGTCTAGGTGGACTAAGCTAGGCTGGATGAAGCTGGGCTAGCTGGGCTGAGCTGGGCTGAGCTTCAGCTAAACTGAACTGTGATACAGATGGCCTGAACCAAGCTGGGCTTGCTGGACTAAGCTAGCCTGGAAGAAGCTGGGCTAACTGGGCTGAGCTAGGCTGACGAAGCTGGGCTAGGTGCACTAAACCAGGCTGGATGAAGCCGGGCTTGGTGCGCTGAGCTAGGCTGGATAAAGCTGCGCTGGGTGGGCTGAGCTGGACAGAGCCTAGGCGGAGCTGAACTGAGCCAGGGCTTAAGTAAACTGTGCTATGGATGAGCTGAACCGCACTGGGCTGAACTGAATCAAGCTGAGCCAGCTGGGTTGAATTAGGCTAGATTAAACTGTGACAGCTGGGGTTAGCTAGACTGGATGAAGCTGGGCTAACTGGGCTAAACTAGGCTGGATGAAGCTGGGCTGATCTGGGTTGGGCAAATCTGAGCTAGCTGGACTGAGCTGAGCTGAGCCTGGGCTTAACTGAACTGGATTATGGATGAGCTGAACCGAGCTGGGCTATCCCTACTGAGCTAAGCTGAAAGAAGCTGGGCTAGCTGGGCTGAGCTAGGATGGATGAATCTGGGTGAGCTAGGCTGAGCTGGGTTGGATAAAGCTGAGCTAGCTGGGCTAAACTGGGCTGAGCCTGGGCTTAACTGGGCTATGGACGAGGTGAACTGAGCAGGGGTGCGCTGAGCTAGATTGAGCTGAACTGAACAGAACTAGCTGGGCTGAACTAGGCTAGATGAACTGGGCTAGCTGGGCTAACCTGGGCTGAGCCTGATCTGAACTGGAATGGGCTACAAATGAGGTGAACCAAGCTAGGCTGAGCGGTACTATGTTGAGCTGAACCAAGCTGAGCTGAACTAGGCCGGATGAAGCCAATGTAGCTGGGCTGAGCTAGGCTAGATAAAGCTGGGCTTGCTCTACTGAGATACCTTGAAGGAAGCTATGCTAGCTAGGTTCAGCTATGTGGCTTCAGCTGGGCTAGCTGGGCTGAGCCAGGATGAGCCTTGGCTGAACACCAATGGACTATGGCTGAGTTGAACCAAGAGAGACTGAGCCGCGCTGGCTGAGGTGAAACAAGCTGGGCTAGCCAGGCTGACCTGAGCTGGATCAGGCCTAGCTGGGGTGAGCTGGGTTGGACTAAAATGGCCTACAGTTGAGCTATACCAAGCTGGGCTATGCTGAGCTGTGTTGAACCGAAATAAACAGGCTGAATTAGGCTATATGAAGCTGGTGTAGCCAGGTTGAGCTAGGCTGGATAAAGCTGGGCTCACTCTGCTGAGCTTCTCGGGAGGAAGCTGGGCTAGCAGGCTTGAGCTAGGTAGCTGAAGCTGGTCTAGCTGGGCTGAGCTAGGCTAAGCCTGGGCTGAACTGGGATAGGCTATGGATATGCTGAATAGAGCAGGGCTGAGCTAAGCTAGGGTGAGCTGATCCAAGCTGGACTAGCTAGGCCGAGCTAGGCTAGATGAAGCTAGGCTAGCTGGGATGAGCTGGGATGAGCCTGGCCTGAATTGACATGGGCTGTGGATGAGATGAGCTTTGAGCTGAACCAAGCTGGGCTGACCTAGGCTGGATGAAGCCCATGTAGCTGAGTTGAGCTAGGCTAGACAGAGCTGAGCTCACTGTGCTGAGCTACCTTGGAGTAAGCTGGGCTAGCTGGGTTAAGCTAGGTGGCTAAAGCTGGGCTGAGCTGGGCTGAGCTGGGCTGAGCCTTGGCAAAACATAAATGAGCTATGAATCAGCTGACCCGAGCTGAACTGAGCTGAGCTAGGGTAAGCTGAACTAAACTGGGCTGGCCAGGTTGAGCTGGTCTGGATAAGGTTGACCTAGCTGGGTTGAGCTGGGATGGACTGAAATGGGCTACAGATGAACTGAACTGAGCAGGGCTGTACTGAGCTGGGTTGAGATGAACCAAGCTTTTCAAGCCTGACTGAGACAGGCTAGATGAATGCAGGCAGCTGGTCTGAGCTACGCTGGATGGAGCTGGGCTAGCTGGGCTGAGCCAGGCTGAGTGGGGTTGAGATGAACTGAACTGGGATAGCTGGGATGGGCTAAATGGCCTTGGGCTGAGCTACACTGAGCTGAGCTAGCCTGGATGAAGCTGTGGAGCTAGGCTGAGCCTGGACTGGACCTAACTGGGCTGGAGATGAGCTGAACTAAGCTGGGTGGAGCAGAGCTGGCCCAAATGAAGCTGGGCTAGCTGGGCTAGCTGGAATGAGTTACACTAGATGAAGCTAGAATAGCTGGGCTGAGCTGGGCTAAGCCTGGCTGGGATGAACTGGACTGAAACACGCAAGATGGGCTGAGCTGGGTAAATTTAAGCTCGGTTGAGTTAGGCTGAACCAGGCTGGGCTGAGCTGGGCTAGCTGCACTGAACTGAAACAATGGAGCTTGGCTAAACTGGGCTAAATTGAGCTGAGATGGGCTGGATGAAGCTGGGCTAACTATGCCGAGCTGGGCTGGGCTGGAGTGAACTAAAATAGGCTGAGCCGAGCTATGCTGGGCTGATCTTGACTAGCTGTGCCTAGCTACCATGAGCTAGGCTAACCTTAACTGAGATAGACTATCTTGCCTAAACTGGGCTGAGCTTGGTTGAGATGGGCTGGATTGAGCTGAGCTGTGCTAGGCTGATCTGAGGTGGACTGAGTTAGATTAGCCGTGCTCAGCTAGGCTGAGCTGGGTTAGCTGTGCTGAGCTGAGCAAACTGAGCTAGGCTGGTTGACACTGTACTAGCTGTGCTGAGGTGGGCTGAGCTGAACAAACCAAGCTTGGCTGAGCTGAGCTAGACTAGGCTAAACTGAACTGGGCTGAGCTGAGATAGGCTGGATGACACTAAGTAAATTAAGCTAGGCTGTGCTCACCCGGACTTGGCTGGACAGATATTAGATAAGCTGGGCTGAGCAGAGCTTGTCTAAGCTAGGCTGATTCAAGCCTTCCTAACAGCTGAGCTGATCTTGTCTGGGATAGGCTGGACCTGAGCTGAGCGAAGTTGAGCTGGGCTGAACTAAGCTTACACTCAGTTTAGCTTAACTGAGATTAGCTGTGCTGAGCTAGGCTGATCTAGATTAGGATAGGCTGAACTAAGATGGATGGAGCTGGGCTAACTGACTTGGATTGGGCTTAACTGAGTTTTGCTGTGCTAGGCTAAAGTAGGCAGAGTTGAGCTAGACAGGACAAAGCTGGAATAATCCGAGTTGAGACTGGCTGAACTGATCTAGGTTAGCTGGGCTGGACAAAACTAGGCAAGCTGGGTTAAGATTGGTTGAAATTGGCTGAATAGACCTGGATTAAGCTGGGCTTACCCAGACCAACGTGGGCTGAGGTAGGATGAGCTGAGTACAAACGGATGAAGTTGGGCTGAAGTGGGCTAAACAAATTGGTCTGGGCTGGGCTAGCTGGACTGAGCTGGGCTAAACCTGGCTGGTGTGAGCTGAGCTGAGTTGGGCTGTACCTGGCAAGATGGGCTGGGTAACTCTAGGAAGCTGAAGTGAGTGTGGCTATGCTGGGCTAAGCTACACTGAGTCAATGTGTTGCTTTGAGATCGCACAGAACTAGGATGGACCAAGTGTGACCATTGTGAGCTGAGCTGACTATGTTGAACTATCCTTGAGGGTGCTATTCCACGCTGACCTTGGCTGATGTGGTATGGCTTACTGGACAGGCTATGAAGCACTGGACCTAGTTATGGCCTTCAAACATACCCTCCATCTGGACTCCGTGAAACGTCTGCATGGGAGGTTTCACACTCACCAAAGCTTGACTCAGCTGGTGCCAGCTCTGCTCTGTGCTGACTGATCTACCTGTGGTCAGGGTTGGGTACCCGACACTGGTGTTAGATGTCTCACTGGGAAGATTGAGAGGCCTGGCTAGATCTCAAATCCTGAGCCACCACGAGGGAATGCTCCAGGGAAATCCTCTCAGCCGTGGATCAGCAGTAAAAACAGTGGAAGCGAGGCACAAGCCGACGGGAGAGCGCAGGTCTGCCTGCTCTAGCAGAAAACCCCTTCACCCATTTCCCAAGCTTTCTGAGCAGTTTACACGGCGGGGGGGGGGGGGCAAGAGAACTTTCTCAGGCCTGGACAATGACAAGAGATACACTTTGGGCTATATCTGGTCAGGACTTGGAGGCACCGATGTGGGCTTAGGGGATGGAGGAGAGGGTTGGCAAGGCTCGAGGGAAAACTGCTAAACTCTGCCCAGACACACTGACCACGTGCATGATAAAATGCCTCCTCACGCCTTTCTTCCCTTTTTTGTTCACTCTTTGGTCCTCAGTGAGCCAAACTCGTCCCAGTCTCTACCCTCTCATCACCTGCGAGAGCACTAAGAAGAGTGAGGAGAACAGCCCAGTGGCCTTGGGCTGCCTTGCACGTGACTTTATGCCTGACTCCATCCAATTTTCCTGGGACTATCAGAACAGGACCAGCATCAATGCCAAGGAATTCCAGACATTCCCATCTGTCTTTCATGAGGGCAGCTACATGGCCAGCTCTAAGATGGTGCTGAATGTCCCTCAGGGCACTGATAGTTACGTAGTGTGCAAAGTCAAGCACTCCGTTGGGGACAACGAGCTGACTGTGCCCGTTCACTCAACAGGTAAGAACGAGTGGTTCCCCACCTCTCTATGAGTGGGACTGGCCACAGGGAAAGGGGCAAGGTTGCCCTGTCCTGAAGCCCCCTAACACTTGTATTCCCTTACCACAGTCATCCCAGAGGTGTCCCCTACTGTGAGCGTGTACATTCCATCCCGAGATTCCTTCTCTGGCACCTCCAGGCTCATCTGCCAGGCCACAGGTTTCAGCCCTAAGGAGATCTCGCTGTCCTGGCTGCGTGATGGGAAGCCAGTGAAGTCAGACTTCGTCTCAGAAGTTAAGCCTGAGTCTGGTAATGCTAAGCCAACAACTTACCAGGTCGAAAGCATGCTGAAAATCACCCAGACCGACTGGGTCAGCCAGACTGTGTTTACCTGCCTTGTGGAACATGAAGGGTTGCAATTCAAGAAGAATGTATCCTCTGTGTGTGGACCCAGTGAGTACATAAGCTTCTGGGAGACTTCTGGTCTCAGACACAGCCCTTGCCCTTCCTGAGCCAACTAGAGACCCCCCAAAACAGAAACCACATGAGTACACACTGACTCACACCCTACACCTACATAGACATACACCACAGATACATACACACATATACATCTGTCACATACAGACATACACACATCACACACACACACACACACACACACGCACACACGCACACACGCACACACGCACACATAAACTAACAAGGCCATCTGCTCCCAGAGCCAGCCAAGGACAGCCCTCCTTCCCTGCCGGGAAGGAGCTCTTCTGGATGGGATGCCCTGTGTCCTCCTCCCCGCAGGACCCATGCAGCAAAGTCCAACAATTCACTCTGGGTAAACCACACCTCCTCACCTTTCTCTCCTATGGGACACTGATATCAACTCTCTTTTGACAGCACCCTCAACGTCAAGCATCAAAGTCTTCACCATTCCCCCCACCTTTGCTGATCTCTTCCTCACCAAATCGGTCAAGCTATCCTGCCTGGTCACAGACCTGGTCACCTTCGAAGGCCTGAGCATTTCCTGGACCCGCGAGAATGGTGAGGCTCTGAAGACTGAACTCACCAACAAAGAAAGCCACCCCAATGCTACCGTCAGTGCCATAGGCGAGGCCACTGTTTGCACAGATGATTGGGAATCAGGGGAAAAGTTCACGTGCACTGTCCTTCACAATGACCTTCCCTCACCAAAGAAACAAGTCATGCACAAGCCCCAAGGTAAGTCACCTTTCCTGGTGGGCCAAGGACAAGCAGGTTGGGGGAGCCCATTGAGTCATTTGAGTTACAGTTCCCCAACATACTCACTACCATCTCTGCCCCCAGGGGTGCCCAAACAGCCACCGTATGTCTACCTGATGCCACCCACTCGGGAACAGCTGAGCCTGCATGAGTCAGCCTCCATCACCTGCCTGGTGAAAGGCTTCTCGCCCTCTGATGTGTTTGTGCAGTGGCTGCGCAAAGGACAGCCTGTGGCAAGAGACAATTATTTCACCAGCGCCCCGGTGCCTGAGCCCCAAGGCAATGGCTTGTACTTTGCCTACAGCATCCTGAACGTGTCTGAGGAGGAATGGAGTGCCGGAGACACGTTCACCTGTGTTGTGGTCCATGAGGCCCTGCCTTACCGAGTGACCGAGAGGACCGTGGACAAGTCCACTGGTAAACCCTCCACGTACAACGTGTCCCTGGTGATGTCTGACACGGCCAACACCTGCTAATGACCACTGGGCCCCCCAGCCTGACTCAGCCTCATGTGGTGATCAGCCGCTGTGTGTGTGCATGTGTGCATTCCAACTAACCATGTGTGTGGGTGAGAAGTTGTGTGTTATAAAACCTAGAAATAAAAATATCAGTTCACAAGATGCTGGTCCTAAGTGAGCGCTGTGTGCCCGCCTATGCTGCACCTACCTGCCTTTGCCTGCAGACTACTCACCTGCCTCCCACTCACTGCCCGTCTGCCCTTTCGACACCCTTTCAGCCTTGCTGAATGCTCACTCCCCACAGAATTGCAGCTCCCTGATTATCCTGGAGCATGGCCACATGGCAACTTGCACATGCATGGACATACAGATGCACACAAACAAAAGGGCAAAGACACACACACAGACACATAGACATAGATATCTACAGGCATAGACACACTAACTTGGACATACAGACATGGATGCATACACTCACAAACATACAGACACATGTACATGACACTGTTACACAAACACACACGAACAAGGGCAAACCCACATAAATGCAAATAGACACATACAGGCCCATGGACATAGAAACCACACGGGCATGGATACAACAGACAGACATGGGCATGAAAATACAGACACATGGAAACACAAACACACACATGCAAACACAGACACATGCATATGGACACTGATACACAGCACACACAGAAGTGGTCACACACACAGAGACACACAGATATATGAACATACGGCTACACAGACACATGAACATGCAGCCACACACACATAGGTACACACATACACGGAGGCACAGATATATAGACATATGGATACACACGTGTACACAGAGAATCCCATACAGATAGACACAAATACATGAACATCGACACAGACATACAAGCACACACCTGGACACTGACCACCTAGAACTTTGCCCTCAGCTAGCTTGTCCTTTGATCTCAGCTTGAAAGAGTGAAGGGCTGACCTAGACTAGGTTCTGAACAGGGTCAGAGACCTTAGGCCAGGACAAAGGCCTAAGAGGCTCATGGTTGGCGTGACCCCTTTCAGGGACAGCCAGGCTCAGCTCCTGAGGGAAGCCCTGGTCTGTCTGAGGTGTGGAAAGGGATGGCCATGGGCACAGCTATGTCTTTCAGCCCAGTGTCTCGGTAAGTCAACCAACTCCAGGCTGTATCTGTCTATGGAACTAAGTGTATGTGTATGGAACTAAGAGTCCATAGCCACAACCTGAGAGCAAACAGCCAGGCCTTTGGCCTTTGGGCAGGGCCTCTGGGGGTACTGTTCACCTCCGTCAGTAGGAAGCTTCAGGGAGACCAGTGGGTGGGGGAGCAGTTACACCAGCCACCTCCAGCAAGCGTGTGACAGCCAGCAGGCAGGGTGGGCTTAGAGCTCTAGTGAAGTCTTGACACCCCTCAAAGGCAGTGCCAGTCCTTGGGACTAACCCAGATACTCCCAGTACCCAGCCCTTCAGAAGCCTGAGCTATAGAAGCCTTTTAGGGCCATTCAACACCATCCTTAGTCTATCACTCTTCTGTGCCTTTTGGCCCTCAGGGTATCCATTTGTCTCTCAGTCCCCTTGGCTCTAGGTGGGGCTTAACCAGCCAGGATGTCACCTCACTGACAGTGTGAGGCAGAGAGTGAGCCCTTGTGCAGACCTGAAGACACAGAGTACACAGGAGGGTCCTAGAGGCCTCTTCTTGGGCCCTATCATGCAGCTGCCCTGGTATGTCACCACCACTCATCTACCCATGGTGGCCAAGTCGAGCGAGTCCAAACTCCCTGAAGGAGGTCCTGTTTCCCTAACTGTATCTCCCAGAAGGACTTAAGACACATTAGGAGGCCCTCCACAGGATCCCAGCCTATGGTTTGCCAATGGCAGCAACCAAGTGGCATGTGCATCACCTTTTGTCCCCTCAGACCCTTAGAGCAAGGTATGGGGGTCACCAGCCCACTCAACATAACCTTGCTTCCCCTCCCCTCCACTCTGAGCCCACACACGCTCAGCAGGTTTCAAGGTATTCTCAGGTCATGCCTGGCCAGGGACTCTTGCAGAAAAAGGCAGGCAGGGTAGATGGGGGGAGAGCCTATAGGAGACTGCACCCCAGCTTCGCTCAGCCCCCTCTGCTCATACTTACCTCTTTGGGGCCAGTGCTCTGTCTCCGCCACCCTACTGCTACCTCCTGGCTTCTGCTGCCCTTGCTGTCCTCCATGGGTACAACCTTGGATCTGGTGTGGCTCAGTCTTTGACTATGCTTGTGCTCTGTCACCAACCCTACCCTAAGTACCACACCAAGCTGACCATCCCCTGTGTCCTGTCACCCTTGCAGAGGGGGAAGTGAATGCTGAGGAGGAAGGCTTTGAGAACCTCTGGGCCATGGCCTCTACCTTCATCGTCCTCTTCCTCCTGAGCCTCTTCTACAGTACCACAGTCACCCTATTCAAGGTATCCCAGTCATGGGCATTTAGGACAGGGGTCCCTGGAAGGTAATGGAACCTGGTCCCCAAGAAGGCCTGAAAGAGGGATGGCAAGAGGAACCCAGCTGGGTGTACGATCCTGTTAGAGGCATTGGGTGCTGGGGCTACTGCATCCCCAAAGGTCCTGAGGGTTATTGATCAGTTGGGGCATGTGGGGTTGGTGCCTATCAATGAACTATAGAATACAATGTCTGTCTGCTCCCTGCTGGGCAGGAGAAGGGACCCAGATACAGCTTTGAGGGGACCTGGGATCCCCCAGGACCATGCTAGCATTAAATGGATCACTGGTCATAGCAGTCTGCCTCCATAAGCCTGTGAAGTTCATTGCTGTCCACTGTTGTTCCAGCAATGAGAGAGTAACTCATGCTGTCCTTGCCGTCTGCAGGTGAAGTGACCCATCAGAGAAAAGATGTCTGAGAACTGAGATGAGATCAGAGGGAGTACCACCTTTGGAGACTTGGACCCCACCAGCCTACATTCCCTGGTCATTTGTACAGCACCTTCTATGTCCCCCTTGGCTTTGAGCTCTAAGAAGCAGTCTCCTTTCTAGACATGTGGTCACAACTCTGGGACTATGGACTCTGTGTGAAGTGTTTCTTTGTTGTATAGGCATTTGTGATCATGAAATAAATGTGTATATATTCTCCTTAAACTCCTTTATTATAAGCTGTTTTTGTTTAACCACATGCCATTCTTTTTACGAAGGGGGCTTGGGGAAGGGGGTATGTCTCAGTACAGCCGTTGGCAGCAGGGTGCCTAGGACAGGGGTTGTGACTCTATAACCTAGAGGCCTTTAGTGCTTCTAGTGGTTTAAGGAATAAAAATGGCCATGCCAGAAGCAGTTCCAGGGCCGGTATCCAAAACAAGATGGGAACCCAGTGCTTGGGCTTTGGCCTTTGTGGGACCTTTATTTGTGACTTTCTTCACAACTTCCTGCTCACTAAGTGGTCACCACCTGCATGGTCACTTGCTATGATGTTTTCAGATGTATTCACTGTGCAATCTTCTCTGGGGATCACTCTTCACGTGGTTCTTACTGTGTGTCCCCAACTAAATGTCAAGCACTACACAGTCCCCACAGTGTGTCACTCATTGTATGGTCCTCACTGAGTGGTCACTTACCTCATCACTATGTCACTCACCTCGTGGTCAATCACCACGTGATTTTACTGTGTGGTCCTCATGGCTTGGATTTCACTATGTGTCACCCATCACGTGATCTTCACTGTGTAGACACTCACCGTATAGTCTGCACTGTGTCGTCTTACCACAAAGAAACTC
Organism: Heterohyrax brucei; assembly: GCA_028571685.1. Taxonomy (NCBI): domain Eukaryota; kingdom Metazoa; phylum Chordata; class Mammalia; order Hyracoidea; family Procaviidae; genus Heterohyrax; species Heterohyrax brucei. The sequence continues at coordinate 32,288,120 of CM053161.1, forward strand.
TGTGTAGTCTTCATCATGCATCCTTCGCTGCATGGATCTCACTGTGTAGTCACTTGCCACACGGCCCGCACTGTGTGGTCATTTATCACGTGGTTCTCACTGTGTGGGTCTCACCATGCATCACTGACTGTGTGGCCCTCACTGAGTCACTCACTGCCTAGTCGTTCACCATGCGGTCGTTCGCCACCTGGTCCTCACTGTGTGTCCTTACTGTTCCATTTCTCAACCAGCAATCACATCATAAGGTGTAGACCCACGCAGGGCAAAAGGGAAGAGGACTCAGAGGGCCAGGCAGGGCATCTCTGCCTTGGGTGGTGTCAACAAAGCGGTGGAAATAAGAATGGACATTTCAGCATGAACACGTTAGAAATGCACATCACAGGGAAAAGCTATTTTACACTGAATAAATGGAAGTTAGCCACAACAAAAGAGGAATGGAGGAAGTGGGATCCACAGGGAACCATGTATAGTGAACTTGGCACAGTTCTGCAGCCCTAGTGTGGTCAGAGGGATAGTTAAGAAGCCTACAAGCCATGGGAATGGCCAGGCCAGCCACATACCCTGTGAGGAGAGGACTGGGATGGGACAGAGCCCAAAGACTCAAGAGGTGCAAGGGAGTTGTCTAGGGAGGTACGTCAGTGACAGAAGGTCTCAGGACCCAGGCTGTGTCTGAAGCAGTCCATGTCAGTGAAGGAGGACAGCCATGGCTGCAAGGGTCAGTCATCTCAAGGGACATCTTGGTGTTCCACAAAGATCAGGCAAGCTTGCTAGTGTCAGTCCCCACATGATGCAGGACTCATCCAGGCAGTGAGGGACAAGGTCATCGACCCCAAGAACACACATGCAACCTCGACACACTCAGCAGCCTTGTGTCTCTCAGGTGCCACTGCATACAGGGTGCTACAGGGATGGTCCAGAAGTGAGAGTCTCAAGATTCTTGGGAGGGGTGACAATGCAAGAGACAGATACTGAAGGAAATACACAGAGGTGACCTGGGATGAGGTCATCGTTTTTTATTTTTTGGTCTTGGTCCTTCAGAAGACCTAGCATATCAGGGCTTGGTGGTCATGCTTTGGAAACCCAAAAAATTGTGTGAAGGTGGGGTAAAGTTCAGACTCTGGGGCAAGCAGGGGTGGACTATTCCTGAAAGGATTCTTAGAGGGGGCTCAGGTCACCCCCTGGGTGATCATGGGGCCCTGGGCCCATCACTCAGGGCAATGTCAGGGTAGCAGGTGGGTTGCAGGGTGGGAACACATGAGATGGGCGTGGACTGAGATGGGCAGAGCCTCCCAGGATCCAGGGTGAAGAGCAGGCCCAGCGACAGCAGCATTCTTAGGGAGGAGGACAAGGCCATTGTGGGGGTTACCACCCATACAAACAGGCCTACAGGGACTAGACCAGAGGACCCCAGGACCAGCTCCTGAGCCTGCCTCTGCTAATTGTGCATAGCACCAAGAGGAATCTCTGACCAAGAGTCTCCCTTCTTCTGCAGGGACTCAGCATCCAGGGGCTGGTCTGAAGCAGAGAAGAGGGTGGTAGGGAAAGTAGCTTTAGGGCCTTGGGCTTCCCACTTCTCTGGGCTTTCACCTCCAGTACCTCTAGGCTCAGACTTCATCTGTGCCTTCTAGGTTCTACCAAAACACCGGACATATACCCCTCCATGTCAAGGTGTATCCCAGTTATCTAGTGCTGCTATAACACGAATACCACAAGCAGATGACTTTAACAAGGAAAAATGTATTCTCTCACAGTCTAGTAAACTACAAGTCCAGATTCAAGGTGGTACCTCCAGGGGAAAGCTTTATCTCTCCTTTAGCTATGGGGGACGGACCTTGTCATTGATCTTCTCCTGGTCTAGGAGCTTCTCAGTGCAGGGATTCCAGGTCCCAAGGGTACACTATTATCCTGGTTCTTGTTTCTGAGTAGTATGAAGTCCCCAAGTCTTTTTGCTCACTTCTCTCTTTTATATCTCAAAAGATACTGCTTAATACAAAATCCACTCGAGTAGATTAAATCCTACCTCATTAACTGCCACCAGTCTCATCTCATTAACATCATATATAGGTTGGCAAAACATACAAAAATTATACCAGCTGACAAAATAATGGACAATCACACAGTACTGGGAATCATGCCCTAGTTAAATTTTTACACATATTTTGGGGGCCACAATTTAATCCATGGCAGAGTACCAGGCCCCCAAGGAAGATGGTACTGTAGCCCTGTTCTGCTTTGTCACTGCCTACTATTCACCCTCTTCAGGTCATCCAGACCCCTGAAGTTAAGGATTATGACCTTGACATTCCTGTCTGTGTTGAGCAGTGAGCTCTCCTTGTTGACTGCGCAGTAGAAGCACTGGGTCAGCATGCATCTGCCTCACTGACCACAATCCAAGTGATGACAGTACTAACAAGACCTTCTTCAGGCCAAGTGGGTATCAGTGAGGGTAGGGGATGGCCTGGAGGGCCACAGCCAGGGCTTGTCCCAATAACGCCAAGCTCACAGCACCAACCTCCACATATCCCTCTCTGCCAGTCACTTTACACTTCCTTCCCACCTCATCTGGTTTCATTATATCTCATTCCATTTTATCCTCTCCCTACTCAGTCTCGATCCTAGCCCTCACCTCCATCTTGACACCTCTCCACCTCTCTTGTTTAGTCCCCTTGCACACCCATGACCTGTTTCATCGCTCTGTCAACTTCCATCTACATCACACCACATTCTGCACTGACCTTTTCCTCGCATACTAGGAGGCAACAGGTAAGAAAAGTACAGCTCAGAAGGAAAGCTTCCTACACCAGAGCCCCCATTCTGCCATGCCTCTCAAGTTGCCACTCACTCCCACTGTCTTTCCTTCCCATTCCCATTCTGGTGCTGGCCACTGCTCAGCAGCCTCACTTCGTTCTGCTCTACTCTCTGACCTTTACCTAATAAACCACTTCTCTAACTTTAGGGAGTCCTCAATGACTTACCCAAATACCCTGTCCACCACTCTAATCAGAGAATGCCAGGGCCCCCACCATCACGAGGACCCCCAACTGCCAAAGCTACCACCACCAAGACTACAGCTACTATTAAGATCCCTGTTACCAAGACCTCCACCACCAAGACAATAACCACCAAAGCTCCCACAACAAAAACTCTCAATACTATCAAGACCCCAGGTGAAGAGTCTAGATCTCAGGATCCACCCACCACCTATCAGCTGGTCCCTGAGACTGTCTCTCCCTGGCAGTCCTCCATGACTCCATAGGTAAATCTTTAAGTCACATCCTGGCTGAGGACAGGATGCTAAACTAATATCTACCAGGCACAACAGACATCACCTCATGCCCTGCTGAAACCATCTGCTAAGGACCCTGCCTAGGTCCCACTGCAGGGAGCGCGGAGAACTACAGTACACAGGGAGCTCTAGGACTTGTTCGACAGGTTCTCAGGAATGCCAGCTGAGGAAGTGCCTCCCTGTTAAGAGACTAATGCTGTAACTGATCATGTTGCAAAGTGGCTAGGAGTGTGGGATTAAGCTCTGTGGCCAGCCATCCAAAGATGCAAGATGTTGTTTAAGGAGCCAAGAGTCCTCAGAACTGGCAAGGGATTTACAATAACCATGAGAACCTAGACATCTCTGCAGCCACCTTCTCCACGCTTGATTTTCTTCTGTCCTCCAGCAGCCTGTATCTGCCAAAGCTGAGGCCTAGAGGAATCAGTTCTGTGGTCATCTCCCCCAGTGCTTTGCGTCGTTGGATACTTCACCATGAGCTGTTCTCAGAGAAGCAGAAGATTCTCAACCCGGAGTGGCCTGGCCTGAAGTGTACCCAGTGCTGGATGGAAACTGTGACCAGGTTAGAGGACTGTGTGAGCAAAAGATGATGGAAGTGCTCTGGGCAGGCAGAAAAAAAGGCAGTGTCTTTCCTGCCATAGATTGAATTTTGTCTCCCAAATGGTATGTTAAAATGTTAACCCCTGACCTGTAAATAATACCTTGTTTGGGAAAACTGTCTTTGAAAATGTTGTCAGTTAAGTTAAAATGGTTGTACAGGAGGAAAACCAACAAACCAAACCTGCTGCTTTTCAGTCAATTCTGATTCATGGTGGCCTTATGTGTTGCAGAACAGAATTGCTCTGTTTTCTTGCTGTGACTCATACAGAAGCAGATTGCCAAGTATTTCTTCCACAGCTTCTATGTGGATTCAAATCTCCAAACTTTATGTTAATTAAAAACAGAAAAAGAAAAATGATACTACCATTGAGCTTATTCTGACTCATAGTGACCCTAAAGGACAGAATTGAATTGCCCCCATAGGATTTCCAAGGACCACCTGAAAGATTTGTACTAATGACGGTTCGGTTAGCAGCCATAGCTCTTAACCACTATATAACCAGGGTTTCTATTGTGCAGCATGAATGCTTTGCATCACCCAGAGCCCTCATACAGGAGTAGTGTGGGTCCTAAATGGCTTAAGTTATGTCAGATAAAAGAAGAGAGGAGACAGAGGGAGATACAGAGGAAGGATGGCCATATGAAGGTTCATCCACATGCCAAGGAATACCTGGAACTCTCAGAAGCCAAAAAAACAAAGGAGTTATCCCCAAGGGTCTTCCAAAACAGATAGGCCTGCTTACACCCTGAGTTCTGACTTTTGGCCTCCATAATGAGGAAAGAATAAATTGCTATTGTTTTCAGCCCCTCACTTTGTGGAACAGTATTACCACAGCCCCTAAAATCTCACACACTCAGCTACCTTGTAGAGTGTTTGTGATGCTGTGGCAGGGCATGGCCAGGTAGATGAGTATAAGCTGTAAGTGTTCTAGGGTGGCCCCCATTGGCATTGTGGATTGTAGCACCCTCATTCCAGGCCACGGTCCAGTCCCACTGCACTTGTCCAGAAACAGTTTCCAGTCTGGAAACACAACGCACCCAAACTTTGCTATTTTCAATCCTGAGGGCTCCGAGGAAGAGTCTGCTCTTTGCCTCTCTCCTGATTTCTGGTGACAAAAGGTGCTTCTTGGCTTGTAGGGGCAATACTCCAATCTCTGCTTCAGTTGTCACGAGACCATCTTCCTTCTATGTCTCTGTGTCACTTCCTTTTTATAAGAACATCAGTTAGGTTAGGACACATCCTGATCCAGTGAGACTTCATGTTAACTGATAGCATTTGTAAAGATCCTATTTTCAAATAAGGTCACAGTCATAGTAAGGAAATTAGGGCTTTCAAGTATTTTAGGGAGGACACAAATCAACAGCTAATACCCGATCCCCCTCTTTCTAAGGTGCCTCCCATGGGCCACACCCACTCAAAAGCTAGGAAATTGGCAGACTCAGTGGATGCTGAAATCAAAGGTCACTCAAAGCAGAGATGGGAGAAGGATGGAGAGTGCGTTTTAAGCTACTGAGGACATTTTGCTGCAATTAAGCTCTCTTCCCAGGAAACAAGAGGCCCTGGAGAACACATTGCTCCTCTATTTCTGCAAAGTGAAGGACAAAATCTGTCACTGGGCTTTGACAGGTGCCGCAGCAGGGCTGCCCAGTAATAAGGGAGGGAGTGCACCCCAGCTGCAGCCCGTCAGGCACATGACGATGATGCATCTACTGATCGACTCATGATCCCCTGAGCAGAGCCACCCTCACTGGGCAGAGAAGGGTAAGCAAGCAGCATTAGGCTTGCCAGTGTTGGAGTTAGAAGCTCCATGGTCTCCAGAGGAGAGCAATAATGCCTACTGGAGACAGGGTGGTATTGGTGGTGCTCTAGGCAACCTTGTGTGCCACTGTAGCTCTTCTTGGGTATCTCCCTGTGCAGTTCCCAAGAAAAATCCCCCTCTCCCTGTTTCTTTCTCCTATTCAGGATCCAAGGTCCAAGCATAAGGCTGCCTTCACTCCATCCCCAACCTGTCACAGGTGATGAGCTGGACCAGGAATGAGTCCAGTGACATGAAGGGGAAAGGCCAAGCAGCACAGCAATGGCCTTGGAGCAGCAGCCACCACCTGCCCCTGCCTAATTTATAGACCTCAGAGGCACTCCTAGTCCTCTTCTTCTAGCTGTGAAAGGGGAGCGTCTCTCTGGGCCTGAAATCTGAGGACTCCTTGGCCAGCCTGTCAATGACCAGGCTTCTCCCCACACATTCTTGTCCCTCAGCACCCAGGCACCCAGCAGCCTCTCCATCTGCCTCCCAACCATACCACCTTGCACACTGCTTCTGAGGTTGGCTACTGTGCGATGCAGCCAACTTCTCATACCTGGAGTTCGTCACTACATGGTAGGGAGACTCTTCACAGCTTGTCATTTAGAAGTTTGTACTGCAAGCCAGGAACTCTGTGTTCCAAACCTGGAGTATCCTGCCTGTCCCAACCACCTGAAGGCCTTGCATGGTCACCTACACGTGTGTGATGAAGCCCAACGCCTTCCAGAAATGGCTGAATGCCACTCACAGCTTACAATCTGGCAATGAATAGACCATGAGAGCTAGGCAGGCACGGGTATGCAGGGGGAGGAGGAAGAAGAGCAGATGGTGCAAGGAGAGCATCACTCCCTACACAGCGGAAGGTTGGCCCTGCACCACTGACCTCCAGAGAATATCAGCTAACTTTACTATGCCTTGAACAAACTTGTGCACAGCAATGGCAAGAAACTTGGTGACCAGAGGAAGCTAGGGGCCCGGATGGGATCAGCCTGGTTTGCCGTGGTTTTCAGGGGAGCTTTAGAGCAGAAGCTGCTTCCTGATCTCCAGAGTCACCTGCCTTTTCTTACACCTCTTCTCACAAGAGTTTTCCCCTAACAGTCTATCCCCCAGAGCCCAGTCTCAGGCTGCCCATTTGCACTCAGACCCGCTGTCCACAATGTCTGTGCTCATGGCATCAGTCTGCCTGCTTTTCTTTTGGCTCCAACATTTGCATTCACCTCAGGTCGGAGGACTCAGGGACCTGAGACACACACCTGGAGAGAGTTCACACACAGAATCAGAGGTGCTGGCAGTGCCACAGAGCATAGGAGAAAGTGGTCTCAACAGGGAAAATGAAAAGCAGTACCAAAGTTAGTAGACTAAGACACTCTTCTCATATCAAACACACACATGAATGTTCACACATACATGCACACAAGTATATGCATACATGCACACTTACATGTTCATACCATGAATATACATTTATGCATATCAATGAACATGCATACACAAGCCACATGTCAGTATATTATTCACATGCACACACATGCACTACACACAAGTACACAAATACACACTACTCATTTCCATAAACTTAAACCTGGATGTGTGCATGGACTCACACATATATCTACACATATGCCACAAACTTGCACACATGCATGCATACAAACACAAGTGCGCAGAGGCTCATACATACTCACATGCATATATGTACCATTAACAATGACATTAATGGGTGAATATGAGGAGAACGCATATGGAGCATCTTCTCTGGGCATCTGACTCTACTCTTCACTAATTTTTGTGATTTGAAGCAATATACTGAATCTTCCTGAGTCTCTGTTTCATCCAACAAAACGGGGATGATAAAAGTACCCTTCATAGAGTGGAAACCAAAAACCAAATCCACTGCCGTTCAGTCAGATCCAGCTCATAGTGACCCTAGAAGTCAGAGTAGAGCTGTCTCATAGAGTTTCCAGGAAACACTTGGTAGATTTGAACTGCCGACCTTCTGGTTAGCAGATACAGCTCTCAACCCACTATGCCACCAGGGTTTCCTTCGTAGAGTGGAGTGAGGATTAAATGAAACAATACATGAGTAGGACACCCTGGCATTGGTCAGCACCTGAGGATTATCATTCCTCATGCACATCATCCAGGGTTACCTGGCATCAGATGAGACCCTGTATTTTGCATGTGAATACTGACCAGTTGGATGCAGGCTATTCTCACTCCATCAGATGACAAAACACCTACCATTATGTTCTACAGCAGGCAAGTTCTTTAGCTATATACCACCCTACCCCCACCCAATGGTCAGATGCAAGACAGGTAGGGTCGGTCAGACAATGATGACCTCACTGATCCATCCACAGTGGTTGATCCTGTTCTCTACTTTCCTCTTGGCTCCCAGAAAACCTACTAGTTTCCTTATTCCCACTGGTTGTCTCTTAGTATCTTCTCTGACTATAATCATGCTCTTGGTGAGCTCATCCAAATTTATGTCTTCCAAGAGCATTTTCATTGTTTTGATTAATTTATCTGTCCTTAAATGTGGACATCTATCCACTGTGTCAACTAGATAGTTGATCTAGAGGTCAACTAGATAGCACATATTTGTTAAAAATTAATTAACTCCCAAGAAGCCTGGACTATGTTCCAAGATTTCTGGGCATCTAAACATTAAATATATCCCCACAAACCAACATAATTAAACTCCAAAGAAAGCTCTGTATTTTTTTCCTGAAGACTGGTCACTTTGAAACAATAAATGATAGTCAGTCTAAAAGTTTCCTTTTCCCAAGATCTGCAACTCTAAAATTTTGTATATTACGCATGATTTATTTTTCTGCACTACTCTGTAATCTTCAAGGAACAAGCTATACAATCTATCCTTTATCACACACAAATACACACACACAAGAAAAAAAGCATTGTGATAGCTGTCATGGATTGAATTGTGTTCCATAAAAAAACATGTGTATCTGGTCCATGGTTCCCAGAATTTTCTGACTATCCTCCATTCTGTGATCTTCCTATGCTGGAAATCCTAATCTCTGCCTGTGATTAACAGATTGGATTGTGTTAAAGAGTATCAGAGTGAGAGAGCAACACCCTTCTGAAGGTCACCTCTCTGCTCCAGTGTAAAGCGAGTTTCCCTGGAGTGAGGTTTGCACCACCTTTTATTCTAAAAGAGATAAAAGGAAAGAGAAGCAGGTAGAGAGTTTGAGACCTCATCTCATCAAGAAAGCAGCAGATTCATATGACTCACTAAAACTATCACAAGGAGAAATAGATCAACTTAATAAATCTATCACAAAGGAAGACATTGAAAAAGTCATCAAAAATCTATCAACTAAAAAAAGGGCTGGCCCAGATGGCTTCACTGGAGAATTCTACCAAACTTTTAGAGAAGAATTAACTCCAATACTAATGAGGCTATTTCACACCATAGAAAGAGATGAAATACTTCCAAATTCATTCTGTGAAGCCAGTATAACCCTGTTACCAAAACCAAGGAAAGATCCCACAAAAAAAGAAAATTACAGATCAATATCACTCATGAATCTAGATGCAAAAACCTTCAGCAAAATTCTAGCCAGTAGAGTTCAACAGCACATTAAAAAAATAAATAATTCATCATGATCAAGTTGGTTTCATTCCAGAGATGCAAGGCTGGTTCAACATCAGCAAAACAATTAATGTAATCAATGACATTAATAACACAAAAGATAAAAATCACCTTATTCTGTCAATTGATGCAGAAAAGGCATTTGACAAAGTTCAACATCCATTCATGCTTAAAACTCTCAGAAAAATAGGAATAAAGGGGAAATTCCTCAATATCATCAGTAACATCTATGCAAAGCCAACTGCTTTCATCATCCTGAATGGTGAAAGACTGAAAGAATTCCCTTTGAGAACAGGAACTAGACAAGGATGCTTGCTCTCACTACTTCTATTCAACATTGTGCTAGAAGTTCTAGCCAGAGCAAGTAGACAACTGAAAGAAATAAAAGGCATCTATACTGGCAATGAAGAAGTAAACATTTCCCTCTTTGCAGATGATATCATTATTTATACAGACAATCCAAGGAAATTCATAAGTAAACTATTAGAGCAAATAGAAGAATTCAGCAAAGTATTGGGATACAAGATAAATATAACTAAATCAATAGGATTCCTTTATACCAACAATGAAATCATTAAAGAAGAAATCACCAAATCGATTCCATTTACTATAGCCCCCAAGAAGATAAAATACCTAGGAATAAATCTAACTAGAGAAATAAGAGATCTTTACAGAGAAAACTACAAGACCTTACTACAAGAAACTAGGAGAGACTTACATAAGTGGAGTAATCTGCCCTGCTCATGGATAGGAAGACTTAGTATTATGAAAATGTCTGTTTTGTCCAAAGCGATCTACTTACATAGTCCCATAGAAATCCCATAGCAATCGCAATAGAAATTCCAGCCACATTTTTTAATGAGATGGAGAAACAAATTATCAGCTTTATTTGGAAAGGGAAGAAGCCCCGGATAAGTAAAGCACTACTGAAAAAGAAGAACATACTGAGAGGCCTCTCACTACTTGACATTAAAACCTATTACACTGCCATAGCAGTCAAAATGCCTGGTACTGGTACAAAAAGAGACATATAGACCAATGGAACAAAGTAGAGACTGCAGAGATGCCACCATCCTCCTATGAACACGTGATATTTGACAAAGGTCCCAAGATTTTAAACTGGGGTAAGAACAGTCTCTTTAACAAATGGTGCTGGCATAATTGGACGTCCATCTGCAAAAAATTGAAACAAGACCTATATCTCACACCTTACACAAAAAACAACTCAAATTGGATCGCCAAGTGCCGTCGAATCGGATAGAAAAGCTAAAATAATAAAGTTCATCCAAGATAAAATAGGGTCAACAATGGAAGTTTTAATACACAATATAGACAGACTTCAAAATCTGACAAACAAAACACATTCATCAGAAGAAAAAATAGGTAAATGGGAATTAATAAGAATCAAACACTTCTGCTCATCCAAAGTCTTCATCAAAAGAATTAAAAGACCACCCACAGAACGGGAAAAAATATTTGGCAACTCTATGTCAGACAGATGTCTGATCTCCATAATCTATAAGGTACTACAAAATATCAATAAGAAAAAGACAAATCATCCAATTAAGTGGTGGGCAAAGGAGATAGGCAAAGACATTTCTCTAAAGAGGAGACCCAGGCAGACAAAAAACACACACAGACATGCTCGCGATCATTCATTATTAAATTCAAATCAAAACGACAACGACATACCATCTCACCCCAGCAAGATTGGCCATGATCCAAAAAACGCAAAACACTAAATGTTGGAGAGTCTGTGGAGAGACTGGAACTCTCTTACACTCTTGGTGGGATTGCAGAATGGTGCAACCTCTTTGGAAAGCAATTTGGCATTATCTTAAAATAATGGTTATAAATATACCATTTGACCCAGTAATTCCACCGCTTGGAATATATCCTACAGAATCAAGGCCATTCAGACCAACTGATACATGCACAGGGATGTTCATTGCAGCACAGTCAACGATAGCAAAAAGATGGAATCAACTCAGGCGCCCAACAACAGAAGAATGGATGGGTGAACTTTGGTATATGTACTCAGTGGAGTACTACGCATTGATAAAGAACAACGATGATAGCAGGAAACATTTCTCAATTTGGTCTCAACTGGAGGACTTTATGTTGAGTGAAACTAGTCAGCGACAGAAAGACAATTATTACATGAGACCCCTACAATAAAAACTTAAAAGCAGACTCATACATAACAGAAAAGACTCTTTGACGGCTACAAGGGTAGGGAGGGTGGGAGGGCAGGAGGGTGAGGGGTGAGCGTTTAGATTAAATAGTTGTTAGAAATTTGGTTGGGTGAAATTAGTGACAATACACATTAGTAAGAAGATCAATATTAATGGGACTTCAACACAACTTGTGTACTTCTCCCATCTTAACCCAATATTGTAAGCACAGAGTATGTACACATTCATATTTTATTTAATAAAAAAAAGCAGCACCAGGAGCAGAGCACACCCTTCAGACGTGAGGATCCTGTACTGAGATTCTCTCAGACCAAAGAAAGACTGATGCAACACAAGAATTTTCTTTCAGAGTCAACAGAGAGTACATTTCCCTGAAGCCAGCATCCTGAATTTGGACTTCTAGCCTACTAAACTCAGTAAAAATAAATTTGTCTTTGTTAAAGCCATCCACTTGAGTATTTCTGTGAGGGCAGAACCAGATAATTAAGACAATAATTAAGACGACAACCACAACAGTTTCTCTACAACTGACTGCCCGTTTGTGAATTTCTCTCTCTCTCAATAGTTGGCCTGTTCAACAGCCTAATTGTTATTTTTTAAACATAGTCAGTGCACCCAAAGCTGAATGTCTAACTGTAGTAGGCTGAATAATTGTCCTCGAAGATGTCCAACACTATTCTCCAGATCCTGTGAATGTGGTAATCTCACAAAGCAAAACAGAATTTGCAAATGTGATTGATGAATTTGCAAATGTGATATGGATTATGGATGGTCACTAAACGTCATCATTTCAAGTGTCTTTGTAACATGGAGGCAGGGGAGATTTAATTACAGGAGAAAACCATGGAATGATAGAAGCAAATGGAGGCACAGTCACAGAGAGAATATGTTGTGACTCTCTGAGAAACAGGCCAGGATCCAAAGAGTGAAGATCCAGATGCTGGAAAAGATAAGGAAACCAATTCTCCCCTAGAGACCTTGGAGGGAGTGAAGCCATGCTGATGCCTTCATCTTGTCCCAGGGAAACTGAGTTTGGACTTCTGGACTTCAAAGCTGTAAAGCATACTTTTGTGCTGTGTTAAGCTCCAAGTTTGTGATAATTTGCTAGAGCAGTGACAAGAAACTCTTACACCGAATGATCCTCTGAAACAAGCTCTGTCCACCTTCCCTTCTGTGCTAGTGTGCCCCTGTCCTTCCAGAACCAAAAGCACCATTCCTCTACCTTTCTACTCTCTCCATTTGGATGTCGCATCACTCATTCTAATGCTCTCCTTACTTCTACCGTGTCCTCTTCTGTCCTTGTCGTCAAAGTAACAAGAACAACACAGTTATAGCATCTCAGATCAGGTCTCAGTCTTTCTATAATCTCTCAAGGGCTTCATATTCCATTTGAAGCAAGGTCCTCACAGTGGCCCCCATGAGTGTCCATGACTCAGCCCCGATCCCCTCTCTAACTTCCTGCCCCTCCACGTTCCACTCAGCTCGTTCTGCTGAAGCCACTGATCTTCCTCAAGCACATGGGCACACTTAGGCAGAGAGTCTTGTTTGCCTGGGGATTCCCTTACAGGTAATTTCTCTCCACATACGCGTGAGGCCTTCCATCACCTCCCTCACATTCTTGTTGAAGCCCTCTCCAAGTACCCTGTTAAAATTATAGCCTCACCCTTTTCCCTTTTGCTCACCATCATGCATAGCTTTTCTTCTTTACTGTCTTCTGGCGTACTCTGTGATTTAGTTATTTCTTTTGAGTTCTTTCTTTTTTCCCTATCATGGGTTGAATTGTATTTTAATATAATTGTAATTTCAAATACAAATACACTGCAGTGCAAAAACATATATTCTTGTCTTAGCCCTTGTACCTATGTATGTGTCCCTGTTTGTAAGCAGTTTTTTTTTTCCTTTTTACATTAATAGGGTCACTCCAGAGAAGGATGGGTTATAAACTTTCAGTTATAAAGAGAGCAAAGTAGACACAGAGACACACATGAAGACAGTCGTGCACAGCATATACGTCTACAAGCCCAGGAACATGAAGATTGTCAGTAGTTACTAAAAGCTGAAATAAAGAAGGACCTCATCCTAAAAGCAAACTTCAACCTTCCCCTACTGCTCTGTCAACCTCCATATCTGTCCATCTAGACCACATAGCCAGTACGATCTCTTTAAAACACAAATTTGCCATGGCACCACCAGTATAAACCCCTTGATTTGTTTCTATCACACCCAGAATGAAATCAAACTTGTTGTAGCCTCACTTGGCTCACTGGGCTCAATCTCTCCAACACCACCATACTCCATCTTGCTCATCACTCTCCTGTCAAATTCCTCAGAAGTGTCAACTCACCTCCCCTTTAGAGACCCTTTGGCTCTTCCTGTCTTTTTCATCTTCTTTAGATTACAGTCTCTGACCACCTACCTCCTCTCTCAAAATACCTCATCACTTACTGCAACTTGTTGCAATCTATATGTTCTAACTGGTTACAGCTTTCCCCAGGAGAAAGAGACAGCACATACCAGCATTCACAACAGTGAAAAGAATCCTTGAGTAGATGGATGGATGGATGGATGAATGGCTGCATGGCTGCATGGCTGCATGGAAGGAGAGGTGAAAGTAGGACGGTTATGAATCAGTGGGTGGGTGAATAGATGAGTAGATGGATGGGTAAATAAGAAGGTATGTATATGGGGGGATGAATGGCGATTGCGTGAATAGATGAATCAATGAAGTAACGGACATGGATAGATGAACGGATATATCAGTGGATCAATGGGCAGACATGGATGTGTAGATGTAGGGATAGATGGATGATCAAGATGGTACAATGAGTGGTCTCATCAAAGAAAGAGCTTGCTTGAACCTTCTCTCCTAAGGCATATTATTCAGACATACTTAAATCAGATAAGCCCTGGATGTTCAATCACTGACACTGCCCAACTTTTCTTGAGGAAGAAAGTCCAGGTCACTCCATCTTGCCATGGATACCCACCCACAAGTCCCATCCATAGGCCCATGGATGGCCAAGAGGGAATGCTAAGCACCAAAATCTAAGAATAGTAAATGTCTGGCTTGGTACAAAGTGTCTGCTATTTGTGCATTTTCTCCAAATATTTATAAAACACCTCAAAACACATGATATCCACAAACTTCTTACACCACATTTTTTAGTACCTAAGAAACTATAAAAGGAATACACTTTCATCATGTATAGTCAGTGCATCTGCTTGAAATGTCTACAAACTGAACACCACTTAGCTTTTCAATGTTTATTTCAACTATTTCTTCATTAGAAAAATGCAAAGATCTGTCTTCTAATGTTAATTTCATTTTTATCTTAAAAATAAATGTCAGTTGATTCCTGCCTACTACAGAAATCTACTTGTTGGAAATATGTGATGGCCCCAAGTGAGACCACAAGCTTCTAGCAACTATGTTGAGCCTACCGCTTCCCTTCCCAAGACCATGTGTTTATCACCTTTCTTGGGCTCAAAACCACAGGCTGTATCTCGGCCCAGTGTCATGCTGCTGGCTGTTTCCCCTGCATGCACTGCAACCCAACCATATCGTCCAGCCACACCAGATTGGACAAATTCTCTTAAGCAGTCCTGTGAGCAGAAACATCTGCTTCCAGCTGTGGTAACAAACAGGACACACATGTCCTTGGCTCCCCTAAATCAAGGGCTTGATAAGGCTGGTCTGACTCTCAAATTTACCAAGCAGTCACTTGTGGCGGCTTCACCTATTCCCTACATTTTCAGTGGTTAGGGGAGGGATCTCAGTGCATCTTGACTTAAAAGGATTGTGGACAGAGGCTTTCCAGGACCTGACAGAAACCAGAAAGGAGTGTTTGCCATGATTGTTTTGTAAGCTACATTGGTCAGGATAAGATCTCAAAAGAGAACTTGGTAAAAGAGAACCAAAAGCAAGTTAAAGAGCTGTGCAGGATTAAACTGGGGCACTGATGGTTTAATGGTAGAAGTCTTGCCTTCCATGCAAGAAATCCAGGTTCTAATTCCAAGTGATACACTTCAAGCACAGCCAATAGCCATCTTAGAGTGGAAGTTTACTTGTCACTACTAGGATAAGAAGTCTTCAGAGGAACTTTTGGACTAAGAAGGACTAAGGAAAAAGGCCTGAAGTTCTACTTTTAAAAGTCAGTCAGTGAAAACCTTGCGAATCACAAGGGTTCAATGCACAACTGATCAATGATGTTTCACTGGATTCATTCCACTGTAGCTGGGATCACCATGATTTTGGGGCCAGTTTGATGACAGATAACAGCAATAACAGTATCAAAGTAAATGAATCCTAAAATCCTGAGTAAATAAGTATGTTTTATTGAGGCAACTGAGTGTTTTTTAGAATGATGCCAAGGAAGGGAAGCTTAAGAAATAACACTGCCAGATTTGCCTACAGAAAAAAATATATATATATCTGTAAGGATAAATAAATAAACATACCACAACACTACAGAAAGGTTAGTGGCCTGAACATCTACTATTAATGAGTCCAAGTAACTGATCACTGGACAAACACACTAAGTGCAACAGACTTGACCTTCAAAGAAAAATTTCCAGTGGAAAGGTGGAGCAAGGAGATTATCTTCAGTGACCTGAAAACACAAATTACCAATAAAACACTTGGCAATTGTTAAAAGTTACACATGATCAAAGAAAAGGAACTTCAGACCATGTACTCCCAAGGAAGACATGGACTGAACCCTACTGTGTGTAGGCCATTTACCTGATGAAAATTCTCACATACAGTGTGTCTGCTAACATGAAGCACTCATTCTGATGAAGATGCTCTATAGAGGATAAATAAGCCAGATGAGGGCACTGGCACTGGCTTCAGATGGTAATTTAGAGGATGCTCAGAGATGTTCCTTGAAAGGATATTTCACACATGGGTGGAGTGAAGGGAAGCAGATTTCAGGCAGAAGGAATAGAACATGCAAAATTCCTGGAGTAGAGATGTGTTTCAAGGAGTGATAAGAACATCAATGGGGCTACAGGAGAGAGGGAGCATGGAGACAGGATAAGGAGTATGGGAACAGACCAGAGACCAAACTGAAAGGCAGTTTACCAGTCCTGATTCCAGCTTCAGCTTTTATTCCGAGGTAATGAGAAGCCCCTGGATGGATTTTGCACAGGTTGTGTTGTTTTCTTTTGTATTGTGGCAAAAATATATGTAAGATAAAATTTGTCATTTTAATCATTTTTAAATGGATAGTTTAGTGGCATTAATTACATTCAAAATGTCATGCAACCATTACCACTAACTATTTCAATTTTTTTTTTATCATCCCAAACAGAAACTCAGTACCTCTTAGGCAATTAACTACTCATTTCTTCCATTCCCCATCCCCTGATAACCAACAAGCCATTGTCTGTTTCTATATATTTGTCTGTCCTCAATACTTCATTTAAGTGGATCACACAATATTTGTACTTTTGTGTCTGATTTGTTTCATTCAACATAATGTTTTAAAGGTTTGTCTGCGATATAATATAAGAATATCACTGTGTATTGCTGAATACATTCTATTATATGCATGTATTGCATTTTGTTTAACCATTCATCCATTAAAAAGAACTTAAATTTCTTGTTTTTTGGCTATAGAGAATAATGCTGTGGTGACCTTTATGGTACAATAATCTGCTTGGATACTTGTTTTTAAGCTTTATGGCTGTATATATACCTAGGAGTAGAATTGACGGTCACATGGTCATTCTATGATTAACTTCTAAGGAACTGTCAAAATGTTTTCCAAGGCAGCTGGATGGTTGTACATTCCCACAGGCAATCCATGTGTCTCAAATTTTCCAAAACCTTCCAAATTTTCTATGAGAGAAAGGAAGCATGAGGACAGAGAGATATAGAAGGTAAGTCAGGGACCAGAACACTCCAGGTCTTCGCAGCATCAAGTTTTATTCTGAGGTAATGGGAAGCCCTGGATGGATTTGAGCAATGGTCATGTGTCTTTACTCTCTGGCTCTGGGTGCTGCTGGAAAGTGGACTCTCCATGCTAGAGCATGGATGCAAGCAGATAAGCTGCTGGCGTCTACTGAAGAAGTCCATAAGAGAAAACAGGTTGATATGAATGAGGTGGGACAACGACAGTGGAGAAAACTGTGAAGACAGTGTGGCGCATGTCCATTGAAGGCGGAGCTGATAGATTTGTTGATGAATCAACATGTGGAGTTACAGAACAGCAGTAACGGGACATGAGCACACCCCAGAAGGAGCTTCAATTTATCAACACATGGCACACAACAGGAGGTACAAATGGGGTTCACTAGTTCTGCTGCCAGAAAGGCGTCTTGTTGGAGCTTCCAAATAAATACCAATATGTGATGCTGGGTACACATGGATGTACATATTCAGGAAAAAGTCAAAGATGAAGTTTCAAAACTAGAACCATCAGCAGGGGACTGGTTGACACTGCTAAGGAGTAAGGATAAGACAGAAGTCCAAAGTATGAGGCAGGGAACACTAAAAATTAAAGTTCAGGAGGAAGAGTAGTCTCAGTGAAACTTAGAAAGGAAAATCCTGAGAGAAAAAAGGCAAAGCCAGAGGTTTTCTTGGGTCAGAGACAAAAATGGAAAGCACCTCAGCTGTACCCAATGTTTCTATCTTGTCATAACAAACTGAAGATTATCCGCTAGATCAGGCAAAATGAAAGTCAATGATGTCCCTATGAGAGTAGTCTCAGAGGCTCAGTAGGTTCAAGACCTGACTAGAGTGGGCTCAGGAAAGGATAAGGAAAGGTTGAGAGATATCTCTGAAACAGCTACAGAATTCTGTATTCCAAAATCAAGGGATATATATTCTATTAAAGTACACAAATTTTTCCTTTAAATGCTTTACAATAAAAAAGTCATTTTCTGAGCCATGGATTAAGACTCAGTCAATTTCAAAATATTTAAATTACACATATAAAATTCTTTAACAGCATGGAAATAAAAAGACCACTATAAAAAGATAAATAAAACCTTATATACTATAACTCTATGTTTAAACCAAATTTTAACTACTACAAGTGTTGGTAACTTCCTCTCCATTTGGAAGGACTGTAATGACTGTAGTATATTCCTCTTTTTAATATAACGATATCATAATTTTCAAGATATGATCACTGTATCACTTCTTTTAATATTACTGTTTTGATTGTGTTTGGAGCCTTCCCTAACTGAGTAGGTTTCTGAACGATGTGTCCCATATTTCCTCCTAAAATATGGAGTTAATGATTTTGTTCTTCTAAGCCAATAGTTTCTTTCAGTATTTCTTGTAGTTTTGGTTTGTTTTTTACAAAGTCTCTGAGTTTCTGTTTATCTGCGAATGTCTTAATTTCATTTTCATATTTGAGAGATGGTTTTTCTCCTTCAAGGCTTTAAAAGTGTCATCCCATTGCCTCCGTGCCAGCATCATCTCTGCTGAGAAGTCACACAAAAGCCTACAGGGCTTCCTTCTAAATGTTAGCTTTGCTTTGAGACTCGCTGCATTTAAGAGTTTCTCCTTATGTTTCATTCTGTTAAGCTTGATTATAATATGTCTTGGAGTCTTTCTTGTGGAATCTACATTGAGTGGTGTTCAATACACATCTTGGATATTTATATTCTCTTCTTTCGTAATTTCAGGGAAGCTTTCTGTCAGCATCTCAGCAGCAATACTCTCTATGTTTTCTGGCATCCCTCCATGTTCAAGAACTCCAACTAATTGTAGATTGTTCCTCTTAATACAGTCCCACATGCTTCTTAATGCTTCTTCATTTTTCTTGTTTCTTTTTTTCTGATTTCTCCTCATGGATGCTGGTGGCAGTAGCTCTGCCTTCCAAGTCAGAAAGTCTATTTTCCAGTTATTCAATTCTGTGTTATTGGCTTTGAATTGAAATTTCTATCTCTTTGACTTTGTTATTGATCTGTTGGATTTCAGAGCACTGATGTTCAATCAAACCGAACAGCTTGCTTAGGTTTTCATTTTGCTCCGCTGCATTTTGTATAATGTCCAGGCAAGCCAGCATTTTGTATAATGTCTAGGCAAGCCAGCATTTTGTATAATGTCTAGGAGGACTCTTTATATAATCCATTTGTACTCACCCTCCAATAGTTTCAGAAAGGCTTCTTCATCTGGGAAGTTCTTTGGTTCTTTCATTTGGGGGGACTTCTGGAGCCACAGGTGAATGTTTCTTTACATTTCTGTCCAAAGTTTGTTGTTTTTGTGCCTTTGGAAGTTGTTTTGTTTCTCCAGTGTTACCTTAACAGGATCTAAATCTCAATCTGAAAAGGAAGCTGATCATCAGTCACCTCTGTGTACTCCAGTGACTGGACCCAGTGGACTCTCTGGGGTAGCAAGCCTCACCTCCTGATTACCAAAGACATAGCCCCACTTATAGAGTCACTTGGGAACTGTCAGCTGACCGTATGATGCAAGTCAGTAAAGACTGTAAGAGATGCCATCAGGATATACCGCACTTAGGGTTAGTTATATTGAAAGGTAAGAGGTATCTTACAGCTTCCAGAATCAGTCAGAATTTGGGGTGTGCAAGGCCCTCTTCATAGTTGGCAAAGTAATCACCTCAATATCCAACCCCAGATGCTATAAACTAGCTCAAGATACAGAAAGGCTACTGCTCTGTAGTCATCTGCTGCTGGTTCCCACCCATAAGGCCACACTGTGAAAAACATTGCTTTTCTGCCAGAAAAGTGCTTTACACTGCCTCCCAGCCTGGGACTTAAGCCCTGATGAGGCCTCTGTTTGGGTAACTCTGTCTCCCAGTCAAACAAGATGATGTCCTACACAAGCTCTCCTGCCCACTGTGGAATAGGTGATTCAAATGTGGGGGGTCAGAAAGAGAGGGTGGAGGGGCCTATGTTCATAGAGTCTAGAGCTGGGCTCTCAAAATGTGACCATATCATCTGCTGACCCCCTCAGTGGTGCATATGAACTTTGTTGACAATTAAGCAAGAAGCCCCACTTGCCAGCTTTTGGGTAACTCTGCCTCCCAGTCAAACAAGATGACATCCTGCACAAACTCTTCCACCCACTTGGGAATAACTGATTCAATGGCACAGGTTTGGAGAAAGAGATCAAAGGTGCTGAGGTGCATGGACTCCAAAGTCCGGCTCTCAAAATGTAACCATTCCACCCGCCGATCCCATCAACAGTGCATCTGAGCTTTGCTGCTAGTTAAGCCCTAGCCCCGTCCACCAGCTAAGACAGAGAAAAAGAGTTAAAATGGTAAGTTACCTTCAGACCTGGACAGCTGGCACTCAACAAGGGTGGGGTCAGAGAAGGAGAAGTTTCCTGTTCAGTGGTAAGCATTCCAAATTGATAGCCCTGTGCCGTGTCCTAGGGCTCACAGGGTGTCCCAAAGTCTCTGTTTAATTATCAGTTCAAGCCTTATTTTCCAGAGAGAGTTAAGGAGTTGTGTGTCTAGTCCACCATCTTGACTCCACCCCCCATCTTTATTTTTCAATACTTTAAAGAGATCGTCTGCAGCAGATTTTCCCAGTGCAACGCATGTTTAGATTTGTTGACTGTTGCTCCCATGGACATTGACTGTGGAATACACACACACACACATATGATGTCTGACAATTGAGTCTGTGAAATTACCTGTTCTAAGTGCTACATAACTTGTTGCTGAATAGCACTAGGGTCACCTTCAACATACTCCTTTTGCGAAGGTATGTACCTATGACAGCACCCAGCCTACCCTTCAAAGCAAGTTTGGAACTCTTTCTAGAATGCCCACTGTGCATGAAGGCTAGGTGGCAAGTTCACAAACTTAATTGTATAGTTGTCTGTGAAGTAGATTTTAGCCAGTAAACAAATAACTGTATTGGAACACCCTATCTGCTCACCTGATCTGGCCCTCAATGACTTTTTTCTTTACCTGAAGATAAAGGAAATATTGAAAGGAAGGTAGTTTGATGACATTCAGGATATCAAGCATAATAGGACAACAACTCTGATGGCCATTCCAGAAAAAGAATTGCAAAATTGCTTTGAAGGGTTCACTATGTGCTGGGGTGGGTGCATAGCTTCCCAAAGGGAGTACTTCAAAGGTGACTCTAGTGATATTCAGCAATGAGCTATGTAACAATTTTTCAGCATGAATTCTCAAACTTAATTGGCCAGCCAAGACAAGCAGTCCTCATATATTCATATGTGTTTATATATGTGCACATACTCATGTCTGTGTATATATATATGGAGAGACAGAGAGACAGATTTATTAAGATGTATCTCAAAGAAATGGCTCAAGTGCATGTAGAGGCTTGAATTTTCCAGGTAAGGCTTCTCTTGTCTCACGTAGCTGAAGGAGCTGATGAACCCAAAATAAGTAAGGCAGATGTACTGCTGATTTACAGTCTGTAGAGACTGATGGATTCAAGAAAGGCAGGTAAGATGACAGTGTGCTCACTCACAGGCTGCAGGGGCTGATGAATGTAAGATTTGGAGGTAAGCTACTTGCTGACATCCCAAGAACAGGAGACCATATGACGGTGAATAAGATGCATGTTACAGAGTGAAAGTTTTGGAACAACCATTTATACACTAGAAGCAGGCTATGTCCCCTGTGAAACTCCCTTTCTGATTGGCTGCCCCTAGTAGATCTTATCATGAAGTTGACTATATTATTACATAACTGCTAAATCACATCACTACACAAGTTCCAAACTACATTGTAACTCCCATGCCATTAAGAGTTATATCTGAGCCAAATGACACAACCTCAACCATTGTAGTCCACCTCTTGTCAACTTAGCGCCTGTTTACATCTCCTCAAACCATACACAATCGCTAAAGACTATTTCAAAGTCATACTTGTGCCTAACATGAGACATCTAACACACATACTAAAACACACTGGTAGTGTTCATGGTTTTAGGTGCTGTCAAGTCATTTCCCACTCATAGGAAACCCAGGTACAACAGAATGAAGCATTCACAGTCTACACCATCCTCACAATCACTACACATGAACTTATTGTAGTTAGTAGGTCAAATAATTCCATTGAGAGCCATCTTCCTTTTTGCTGACCCTCTATATTTACCAAGTATAATGTCCTTCTCCAGGGACTGATTCCTCCTGATAACATGTCCAAAATACATGAGATATAATCTCACCAACCTTGCTTCTAAGGAGCATTCTGGTTGTATTTTTCCCAAGACAAGTACGTCCATTGTTTTGGAAATCCATGGTATATGCGATAGTTTTTGCCAGCATCGCGATTCAGAGGAGTCAATTCTTCTTCAGTCTTTCTTTATTCATTGTCCACTTATAAGGGAATTGAAACCATCAAGGCATAGATCAGGTGCACCTTCTCCTTCCGGGCAACAGCTTTGCTGTTTAACTGTTTAACTTTGCTGTTTTGTCTTCTGCAGCAGGTTTGTCCAATGCAAGGTATCCTTTGATCTTTTTCACTGCTGCTTCCATGGGCATTGATCCAAGTAAAATGAAATCCTTGACACATCTATCCTTTCTCCATTACCTTTTTGTTGCCTCTTGGTAGTTGTGAAGTTTTTGTTTGCTTCTGTTCAGGTGCAATCCATACAAATGGCTGTAGATTTTATCTTCAGCAGTAAGTGCTTTAAGTCATTTTCAGTTACAGTAAGCAAGGTTGTATTATCTGCATGTTGTAGGTTGTTAATGAATCTTCCTCCAATCTTGATACTGTGTTCCCTCGTATAGTGCAACTTCTTGAATTATTTGCTCAGCACAAAGACTGAATAGCAACAACCCTGACACACACCTCTCCTAAAATTAAACCATGCAGTACCTCCTTGTCCTGTTCAAATGACTGCCTCTTGACCTATGCACAAGTTCTTCTTGAGCACAATTAAGTGCTCTAGAATGTTCATCTTTCAAAATGTTGTATATAATCTATTATGATTCACGCAGTTGATTACCTTTAGATAGTCAATAAATCACAAGTAAACATCTTTCTGGTGTTCTCCACTTTCAGCCAGAACTCGTACGACATCAGCAATGATATCCCTTGTCCCATGTCCTCATCTGAATCTAGAAGAGGACATTTCTAGCAGTACACTGTCCATGTACTGTTGCAGCCACTTTTGAAAGATCTTTAGGATAATTTTATTTGTATGTGCTACTAATTCTGTTATTCCATAACTTCCATGTTCAGTTTAATCCACTTTCTTGAGAACAAGCATATATATTGATCTTTTTCATTCAGTTGGCCAGGTGGCTGACTTCCAAATTTTTAGCTGTAGATAAGTGAGCACTTTCAGTGCTGCATCCATTTGTTGAAATTTCTCAGTTGGTGTTCTATAAATTCCTGTGGCATTGTTTCTTGTGAATGCCTTCAGTGCAGCTTAGACCTCTTCCTTCACAAATGTCAGCTCATGATCACATGTTACCTCTTGAAATGTTTGAATACTGACAAATTAATTTGTTATAATAACTCAATGTATTCCTCCATCTTCTTTTGATTTGTTTCCTGGTTTAATATTTTGCCCATAGAGTCCTTCAGCATTGCAACTTGAGGCTTGAGTTTTCTCTTCGGCTCTTTCAGCTTGAGAAATACTTGAATGTGTTCTTAACTTTGGGTTTTGTAATTCTAGACCTCTGAACCTTGCATTGCAGTAGTTTACTTAATTCTTTTTGCTTTAGGTACTTGGTAGTCATGAGTAGCTTTCAGAATCTCTTTCCTAGTTGCTTTCCAATCTGGGGGGCTCAACTTCCAGAACTATGTCAGACAACAGTCCAGTGCTATTGCTAAGGTTTTCACTGGCTAATTGTTTTCAAGAATAGATCACCAGGTTGTTCTTTCTAGTTTGTCTTAATCTGGCAACTCAGTTAAAACAGGTCCACCTTGGTGATCCTGCTATCAGTGGAGTATTGGTGACATAGTTTACAGATCACAGCAACAAGCAAGCCCCTCAAGTAGGAAGAACTGAAAGCTCTGTTCTGGGAGTAGTGGGGTATACTAGGTTAAATTTGAGCATGAAAATGAATGACAATAGTCACAGACTATAAACCATTGAATAAAATGGGCAAATATGAGTCCAGACTATTATAAAAATAATTAATTTATCCAAAGTTTGATTAAGAATGGTATCTCCATGTAGTTTCAAGGTTACAGGTGACACTGCATTCTTGCTGTTGTAAATAATGCCAGAATGAACTTATGGAGTATGACACTTAAGTTCACAAACTCATCCTAGAAAAAGTATTAGCTACCTCACTGCTGAATATCACTACAGTCACCTTTGAAGTACTTCCTTTGGGAAGCTGTGCATCAACACTTTTTCTGGAATGGCCATCACAGATGTTGTCTTATTACCCTTGATGTCCTGAATGTCATCAAAATGTCTTCGTTGCAATATTGCCTGTATCTTTGGATAAAGAAAAAAGTCATTGGGGGCCAGATTAGGTGAGTAGGGAGGGTGTTCCAATACAGGTATTTGTGTACTAGTTAAAAAATTCCTTATAGATAACTATACAATTAAGTCCATGTACTTGCAACTATGCCACCATGCACAATGGCCATTGCAGCAAGAGTTCCAAACTTGCTTTGAAGGGTGGACTAGGAGCTGGCATGGGTACTTAACTTCCCAAGGAGAGTACTTCAAAGGTGACCTTAGTGTATTTGATAATGAGGTATGTAGCAGACTTAATTAAATTTGCAGACTTAATTGTTGGACCTCTTAGTTTTATGGTGCTTCTCCTCAAAATGTTTATTAATTATAAAGTGAGGGGAGTAACTTCACAGTGCAGGAGCCTGAACCAAGTGATCAGAATATCATTAGATGGTACAAGTGGAAATAGTGCCTCCCCCAACAGGGCACAATGAGAAAATATAGTTTCACTTCTGTGATTTTCCTGCCAAAGCCACACAACCTAAATACAGACACAGATAGTATCACATAGACTCCAACTCATAGAAATGTTTTGTTCTGTCAGGTATCATATTCACTATTATCAGCATGTTTGACTCTACTGTTGCAACTAATATGTCAGTGTATCTCACAAACTTCTTCCTTCCCATTCTCTCTACCAATCATCTTCTAATGACTGATCCCATGTGTCCAAAACAAGTGAGTTGGGCAAAGTTCTGTTGTGATCCACATGACTTTCTTTGATGAATTTGTTTAAATTAGGTCTGTCTCCCTAGTCTATTATAATTTGGGAGCTCCACTGAAACATGTTCACCATGGGTGACCCTGCAAATACTAGTGGTATAGCTTCACGCATCATATCAACACAAAAGTAACTATGGTGCAACAAACTAACAGAAAGGTGGTGGAACCTGAATATATATCATGAAATAGAATAAGATAAACCAAAATCGAGTAACATTCCATAGAATAACTCTCCTGATATCTTTCAAGTGCCAAGGTCACAAAAATCAAGGAAAGACTGAGGAAATGTTTCAGACTGAAGATGATGAAAGAAATATTACCACAAATAAAAATTTTGGACTTGGTCCTTCTACTATAAAATGCCATATGGGAAAAATTGGTGAAACATGAATGGGATCTGATGGCTATATGGCAATGATGTATCAGTGTTAACAACCTCCAAAAAACCTTTGTTATCAAGTCAACTCCAATTCATAGAGACCCTACAGGACAGAGTAGAACTTCCCCATGTGGTTTCCAAGGGATACCTGGTGAATTTTAACTACTGACCATTTGATTAGCAGCCATACCTCTTAATCACAGTGCGATCAAGTAATGCCCTGATTTTCATACCTATGTTGTCCTTATATAGGAGATTGTCCAGATTTGCAGGGAAGATGTAGAAAGTGTTAGACGTAATGGGACATCAAGTCAACTACTAAATGTTTCAACAAGGTCCCTGAATGGTGCAAAGGCTTTTTGCTCAGCTGGTAGCCCAAAGATTGGTGGTTCAAACCTATCCAGCAATACCACAGAAGAAAGGCTTAAAGATCCATTTCCATAAAGATTATATCCAAGAAAGCCCTGTTTATCAGTTTGACTCTAACACACTGAGTTACCATGAGACTCACAAAGCAATTTCCTTCTAAGAGACTCAGGCTAACAGTTCAATTTAACAGATATAATTAAGTAGATAGTTAGAGACAGCAAGAAAGAGAGAGATACAGATAGATATAGATTTATTAACTTTATTTTTATAGCATATATACACATATGTCTGTGTCTGTGTCTGTGTAACATACACCTATTCAAAAATTTCCACGTGCTCAGTACAGTGACACTGGTAATGTCTCCACATTGTGTCATTCTCACTACCTCTACCCAAATTATTTCATCTTCCACTAACCTAGACTCACTGTCCCCTAAATTTCTTGTCTACACTTTAGAGTTGTTAGTTTAATCTCCTGTTGGTAGCTCTTTAAAAGATCATAATGCTAAAGGTAAACTTTTTTTTATTAATTGAGCTAAGTTGTTTCATTTAAAGTGACTGTAGGGCATAGTTCCAGTTAAATGTTTAAATACTATCTCAGGTCAATAGATTCTGGTCTTTCTCCAGCCTCAGTGAGTTCAGTAAGTGTGGATTATAATTTATGTTTTCTCTCCTTTTGATTATCACCCACATACATTGTTCTTTTTTTGAATTTATTTGTTTATTTATTATTAATTACAATAAAAGAATAAAATTTCTAACATCTATCAATTAACTCATCTATGATAAACCCTCAGTCCCCACCCACCCATGTAGCTAACACAGTCATTTTTTCCTGTGGATAATTCTCTTGTTAAGTATTTATAACAGGGATCTCATCCAAAATTTGCCGTTTTGACACTGACTGATTTCTCTCAGCATGATTTCTTCCAAATGAGACCATGTTACTAGATGTTTTCTAAAATTGTCTTTGTTTTTGATCATAGCATAGTGTTCCATTGAGTATACGTACCATAGTTTGCTCATCCATTCATCTGTTGATGGACTTCAGTGTTGATTCCAACTTTTTGCTATTGTGGACTGTGCTGCAACAAACATTCATGCACATGTGTCTGTTAGTGTGACAACCTTTGTTTCCAAAGGATAAATTCCAAGCAGTGGAATTACAGGATCAAATGGTATATCTATCTCTAGCTTTTTAAGGAAGCACCTGACTGTTTTTCAAAGAGGTTGTACGATTTTGAAATCCCACCAGCAGTGTAGGAGTGTTCCAGTTTCTCCACAGCCTCTCTAGCGCTTGTTGTTTTGTAATTTTTTGCATCATGGCCAACCTTGGTGGGGTGAGATGATATCTTATTATAGTTTTGATCTGAATTTCTTTAATAGCTAATGGTTGTGAGCAATTTTGCGTGTGTCATTCGGCTGTCAGGATATTCTCTTTAGAGAAATATCTGTCCATCACCTTCACCCATGTCTTAACTGGATTATTTATCCTTTTCTTGTTGATACTTGTAATACTTTATAGATTATGGAGATCAGACATCTGTCTGAGATAGAGTTGCCAAATATTTTTTCCCACTCTGTAGGTGGTCTTTTAATTCTTTTGATGAAGTCTTTGGATGAGCAAAAGTGTTTGATTCTTAGTAATTTCTATTGATCTATTTTCTCTTCTGACGAATGTGCTTTGTCAGATTTTGAAGTCTGTCTACATTGTGTATGAAAACTTCCATTGTTGACCCTATTTTATCTTGGATGAGCTTTATCATTTTAGATTTTATATTTTGAGTTGATTTTTGTATAAGCTGTGAGATATGGATCTTGTTTCAATTTTTTGCAGATGGATATCCAATTTTGCCAGCATTTGTTAAAGAGACTGTTCTTACCCCAGTTTAAAGTCTTAGAGCCTTTGTCAAATATCAACTGTTCACAGGAGGATGGTGGCATCTCTGGGGTCTCTGCTCTGTTCCATTGGTCTATATGTCTCTTTTTGTACCAGTGCTGTTTTATCACTACCACTCTAGAGGTGGAATTGCATTGCAGTTTTGGCAACTGTGCATTGCTGTTTTGACAATTGTGGCAGTGTAATAGTTTCTGAAGTTAGATAGCGAGAGGTCTCCCAGTGTGTTCCTCTTCAGTAGTGCTTTACTTATCCAGGCTTCTTCCCTTTCCAAACAAAGCTGATGATTTTCTCCTCCATCTCATTAAAAAATGTCGCTGGAATTTGTATTGGGATTGCATTATATAAGTAGATTTCCTTGGGCAAAATAGACATTTTAACAATGTTGAATCTTCCTATCCGTGAGCAGGGCAGATTACTCCATTTATATAAGTCTCTCCCAGTTTCTTGTAGTAAGGTCTTGTAGTTCTCTTTGTATCATTCTCTTATTTCTCTAGTTAGGTTTATTCCTAGGTACTTTATCTTCTTGGAGGCTATAGTAAATGGAATTGATTTGGTGATTTCTTTTTTAATAATTTCACTGTTGGTATAAAGGAATCCTACTGATTTACTTATGTTTATCTTGTATCCCGATACTTTGCTGAACTCCTCTATTGGTTCCCATAGCTTATTTATGGATTCCTTTGGATTCTCTGTATAAATAATCAAATCATCTGCAAAGAGAGAAATCCTTACTTCTTCATTACCAGTATGGAAGCCCTTTATTTCTTCGTCCTGTCTAA
The DNA here is from genome assembly GCA_028571685.1 of Heterohyrax brucei. NCBI lineage: Eukaryota > Metazoa > Chordata > Mammalia > Hyracoidea > Procaviidae > Heterohyrax > Heterohyrax brucei. Next base: position 32,317,152 of record CM053161.1, read on the forward strand.
TTGCTCTGGCTAGAACTTCTAGCACAATGTTGAATAGAAAGATCCTGGCCCAGATGGCTTCACTGGAGAATTCTACCAAAATTTTAGAGAAGAGTTAACTCCAATAACATTGAGGCTATTTCACACCATAGAAAGGGATGGAATACATCTAAATTCATTATATGAAGCCAGCATAACCCTGATACCAAAACCAGGGAAAGATCCCAGAAAAAAAGAAAATTACAGACCAATATCACTCATGAACCTAGATGTAAAAATCTTCAACAAAATTCTAGCCAATGGAATTCAACAGCATATAAAAAAAAAAATCATTCATCATGATCAAGTTGGTTTCATTCCAGAGATGCAAGGCTCGTTCAACATCAGAAAAACAATTAATGTAATCAACCACATTAATAACACAAAAGATAAAAATCACCTGATTTTGTCAATTGATGCATAAAAGGCATTTGACAAAGTTCAACACCTGTTCACGCTTAAAACTCTCAGAAAAACAGGAATAGAGGGTAAATTCCTCAACGTAATCAGTAGTATCTATGCAAAGCCAACTGCCTTCATCATCCTGAATGGTGAAAGATTGAAAGAATTCCTTTTGAGAATGTGAACTAGAGAAGGGTGCCTGCTCTCACCACTTCTATTCAACATATATAGTTCTTTATCAGGACATTCAATAGTGGTAGTTAGGTACTTTCTATTTAGTCTGGTGTCTTGACAAAGAAGGTAGTAGTTCTAGGAAGCAATTAGATTTTCAATCCAGTTCCTTCTCTAATTCCCAAATTTTCTTTTCTTCTGTTTCAGGCAAACAGAGACTAGTTGTTGGGTCTTGGATGATTGCCCACAAGATTTTAAGACCACAGGCATTACTCACTGAGCTAAGAAATAGAACTAAAATTCTAAAAACAGCATTAGGCCAATTCACTGGATTGTCCCATGAAACAAAGACTCTAAACCATCTAACCAAGTAAACTAATACCATGGGTGTTTGGTAGTACCTCAGTAATATCAACAGCTGCATCTTTTTATTGGTAGTGCTGTAAAATTATATATAACACAGCATCTATCATGTCACCCTTTATATGGTGTACCACTTCATCGTAAGTTACAATAGACAACGAATGCCAATTTTGTAATCACTATAGACAAAAACTTGCTACTTCCAAGAACTGTTATCTCACTGCACCATCCTTTTCACTCCACTAATAAACATTAGTCTTTACATATTTACTTAGTCTTCCCATTTCATATATGTGAGACCATACAATATCTGTCCTATTATAGTTGATTTAATTCAATTCACATAATGTCTCTGGGGGTTATTCTTGTTACAGAATGTATCAAGATTTCATTTATCCTTTGGGCTGAGTAGTATTTCATTGTATATATGTACTACAATTTACTTATCCATTTACCTGTTGATGGACTCCTGTGTTGTTTCCACCTTATTCACATTGTGAATAGTGCTGCAATGAATACAGGTGTACCTATGTAGAAACCATGGAGAATCCCCATGAGTCCACTTCCACTCAGTGGCAGTGAGTTTGATATTTTTGTTTTTTGTCTATCTCTGTCTCTACTTTTAGGTCCTAGCATATACCTAACAGTGGAATTTATGGGTCACATGTTACTTCTGAAAACATTGGTGGTGTAGTGATTAAGTGCTACAACTGCTAACTGAAAGATCAGTAGCTCACATCCACCAGGCACTCCCTGGAAATTCTTTTGGGTTGTTCTACTCTGTCTGTAAGGTCACTATGAGTCAGAATTGATTTGATGGCAGCGTTTTCGTTTCGTTTTGTTTTCTTTTCTTTTTGTATGTGACTTCTATGTTTAATTTATTGAGGAATAGCTATACAGTTTTTCACAAGCAGGTGGCCCATTTTACATTCTCATCAGCAATGATCTTCCCACATACCTGTCATAATTTTTTCTTTTCTTTTTTTCCCCTTTATCTGTTTGCTGTTTTATCGCTACCACTCTAGAGGTGACACTGCACTGTAGTTTTAATTTGCATGCCTCAAATGGCTAATGAAAGAGCCATGGTTGCGTAAATGTTCAAGTGCTCAGATTCTAAAAATGTTGGCAGTTCAAACCTGTAAATCACTACATAGGATAAAGATGTGGCTATCTGTTTCCCTAAAGACAACAATCTTAGAAACCTATGGGCAGCTTCTGGCCAACATGGCACCACAGACAGAAGTACTACCCTGTACCTCTACAGAAAATACAAAAATAAATAAGTAACATGGAGACAAATGTCAATCCTCTGACCTCAATTTCAAACAGAGACGTAAATGTCTCAGCCAAACACAGAGCAGAATGAGAAACTGATAGTAAACATAGAGTGACAAGAGATTCAAGAGGATTCCCTTATCACCTAATCCAGCACAGATTCACTACCTTGGACTCTTGTCAGAGATTGGCAGACAGAGGGCACATGAAAGCAACTTCACAGAAATCCTACGCATTCCATGATAGGGTCCCAAAATACATAAGACAAACTTTAACAACACTGAAAAAATAAATTTACGGTTACACAATTATAATAGGAGCCTTCAACACATCACTCTCAGCAAAGGATGTAATGTTCAGAAAGAAACTCAGTGAAGATACAGTAGAGCTAAAGGGAGTAATCAACCAATTTAACTTTATAAACATATACAGAAGACTCCAACAAACAGCTACAAAATACTAATTATTTTCCAATGCACATAGAATGCTCTCTGGAACAGACCACGTCTTAGGCCACAGAGCAACCCTCAGCAAAGTCCAAAACACTGAAATACTACAAAATAGTTTCTCTGACCATGACATCATCAAAGCAGAAATTAACAACAGGAAGAACAAGGAAGAAAAAAAAAATTGAAGCTCAATAACACCCTGCTTAGAAACCATTCAGTAACAGAAGAAATCAAAGAGAGAAATGAAAGAATTCTAGAATCATACAAGAATTAAAACACAGCTGGGGTAGGGGGCCAGGGATCATGCTGTCAGGGGAAATCAAGGCCAATTGGCACAACTAGCATTTTGCTAAGAGAGTCTTCTGCATCCCAAACTGGTGAGTGGCATCTGGTGTCTTAAAAGCTGCCATCTGAGGTACACCAAATGGTCCCAACTCAACAGGAACAGATGATCTCCAAGGACCAAAATGACATGGGGCAAAGAGAACCCAGAAGACAGACAGACCCACGTGAGTGGGTGACTACATCGACATGTAACAGCAAGAACAGGATGGTGCCCAGCCACCACCAGTGATAGCCGTGATGGGGCTCACAAAGTTGAGTCTCACAGGCAACATAAGAATAAAAAGGGGTGCACCTGAGATCTCCACTAGAAGATCACAGTTGATGGTCCAGGATCCTCACAGTTCCCCTGGGAGCATGGCCCCTGTCCCTGAAGCTGCCCCTGTCCATAAATCATAATGACAGTCAACTCTTCAGACAGAAATGGATTGGACTTGGTGACACAGAGTGACCATATGATGCATGCATTTTATGGTTCTATGCATCTATAGGATGTCTTCCAGTTGATCTGTTATTGGATGTGGGGGAGAGGGTGGAGAGGAGGGGGTAGGAGACAGTTAGGAGGATATGACATGTATAGAGCAGAGAAGAGGAGTGTGCTGTCACTGGGCAGGGACAGCAGTGGGAGCCGCTCATTGTCGGGTATGCAAATTTATATGGGATTGTACATTCTTGCTCATAATATATATATATATATATAAAAGAAACACATCAACCAAAACCTTTGGGACACAGAAGTGGCAGTCCTCAGAGGTCAGTTTATACTAACATACACACTATCAAAAGGAAGAAACAGACAAAATCAAAACATTAGCTATTTAAGCAAATAGAGAGAGAACAGTAAAAGAAGCCCACTCGTGTCGGATCCGACTCGATGGCACTTGGCTTTGGCTTTGGCAAAAGAAGCCCACAACCACAAGAAAAAAGGAAAGAAAGAACTGAAATCAGAGAAGAAATAAATGAAGTAGAGAACAAAAAAATACTATAAAGGATCAACAAAACCAAAAGCTGGTTCTTTGAAAGGATGAATAAAATTGACAAACCATTGGCTGAAGTGACTAAAGGAGAAATAGGAGTGGACTCCAATAACCCAAATAAGAAATGACATGCAGGATGTTATAAAAAAGACTCAACTGAAATAAAAAAGTGTCATAAGGGAATATTATAAAAATCTATACAATTTATACATGAAAATCTAGAGGGAAAGAAACAGTGGAATCATACTATTTACACAAACTAACAAAATGTCATTGGAAACCTGAACAGACCCATAATAAGAGAAGAGATTAAAAAGATAATAGTAATGATAAAACTCCCAACAACCATAACAAAAAAAAAAGAAAACCCACACAAACAAACAAACAAGAAAACTGGTCCAGATGTATTCACTGTAGAATTCTACCAAACATTCAGAGAAGACTTTACCAATACTTCTAAAACTGTTTCAGAACGTAGAAAAGGAAGATACTTCCAAATTCATCCTGAGTCCAGCAAAACCCTGGTACAAAAACCAGGCAAAACTGCAAACAATATCTCTCATGAATATAGATGCAAAAATTCTCAACGGTCCACCTATGAGTAGCTGATATTTGACAGAGGGCTAAATGCTATGAACTGGGGACAAAACAGTCTCTTTAACAAATAATGTTGACAAAACTGTATCTGTCTGCAAAAAACTGAAGCAAGACCTGTATCTCAAACTTTGCACAAAAACGAACTCAAAATGAATCAAAGACCTAAACATCTACTCTAAAATGGGCCTCCACTGGAGGCCCTAATACATGGCATAAACAGACTACAAAGTATTGTTAACAATGCACAAACAGCAGAAAAGACAGCTACTAAAAATAAAACACTTCTGCTCATCCAAAGACGTTATCAAAACAGTAAAAAGACCACCAATAGAGTGTGAAGAAATATTTGCAACCACAAGTCTGATGAGCCATACATCTGATCAGCCTATCCATCATCTACAAAGTACTGCAGAATATCAACAAGAAAAATGACCCAATTAAATCACTGGCAAAGAATATGAACAGATACTTCTCCAAAGAAGACATCTAGGCAGCCAAAATACACATGGGGAAATGCTCACAATCATTAGCTATTTAAGAAATTCAAATCAGAACAACAATGGGATACCATCTTACCCCAACTTGGCTGGCATTAATCCAAAAAATGCAAAATAGTGAATGTTGGAAAGGCGGTGGATAAATTGGAACGCTACTACATCACTGGTAGGAATGTAAAATGGTATGACTTCTTTGGAATGCAATTTGACACTTTCTTAAAAAGCTAGAAATAGAAATATCACATGATACAGCAATCCTATTTCTTGAAATATATTCTACAGAAATAAGGGCTGTCACACAAACAGATACATGCACACAAATATTTACTGCAGCACTATCCTGAATAGCAAAAAGATGTAATCAACCTAGGTGCCCATCACAGATGAATGGACAAACTGGTGTACAAAGTCTGACAATTAGGTTCTCAAACTCATCCTAGAAAAAGTGCTGCATACCTTGTTGCTGAATATCACTATGGTCACCTTTGACGTACTCCCTTTGGGAAGCTATGCACTAAAGCTAGTGCCTTGTCCACCCTTCAAGGCAATTTTGCAACTCTTTTTCTGGAATGGCCATCAGACCTGTTGTCCTTCATGTCCTGCATGCCACCAAAATGTCCTCCTTTCAGGATTTCCTTTATCTCCAAGTAGAGAAAAAGTCATTGGGTACCAGATCAGGTGAGTAGGTAGGATGTTCCAATAGAGCTATTTATCTCCTGGCTGGAAAATCCCTCATAGATAATTAGACACTTAAGTTCATGAGCTTGCCACTGTGCCTCCATACACGGTGGCATTCCAGAAAGAGTTCCAAAATTGTTTTGAAGTGTGGGCTAGGCACTGGTATCCCAATGTTGTGCATTGGTGCATAGCTTCCTAAAGGAGTGCTTTGAAGATGACCCTAGTGATATTTAGCACTGAGGTAAGTAGCACTTAGAAAAATTAAGTTTGTGGACTTAATTGCCAAATCGTGCATGTACAAAATGAAATACTATACAATAATAAAGAAAGATGATTTTACAAAACATATCATATCCTGGAATCATCTGGAAGATATGCTGAGCAAAATCATTCAGCTGCAAAAGGACAAATATTGTATGAGACCACAATTATAAGGACTTAAGAAAAGGCTCATTTATAGAAGAAAATAATCTTTGATGGCTACTAGGGTGGGGAGGGAAGGAAAGGGTAACTCATAGATTATATAGTTGACAGGGACTTGGTTAGGTGAAAGGAGGGACAGCATGCAGTAGAAGGGAGATCAGCACAACTGGAATATACTATAAGCTAAAAGGTTTCCTAAATACAACCCAACATTTCAAAGGGTAGAATAGCAGGTACAGGGATCTAGGGACTATGATTTCAGGGAATACTGGTTGAGGTCAGTTGGCATAACTGTAGCTATTTTTTTTACTAAGAAATTTTCTTGCATCCCATAGTGATATGTGACAGCTGTGGTCTTAAAAGCCCACAAGCTGCCATCTAAGGAATACAAATTGATTTCCACCCACCTGGAGCAGATAAAAACAAAGAATATCAAAGACAGAAGGAAATATGAACCCAGGAGATGGAAGGGTCCATACTGGGAGACTAGATCAGAATGAGGTCAGAAGAACTAGATGGTGCCCAGCCACCACCAAAGACTGTCTTGACAGGGAACACAATGTAGACTCCCTGAGAAGCATGATAAAAAGGGAAGTACAGATCTAGGACTCTATTAAAAGATCAGACATGATGGTCTGACATCCTGGAGGATGCCCAAACATCACAGCCACTGAAATTGCTGTTAGCCCCGAGCTGAAACCACTACTGAAGCCAAATTTTCAGACAAAGATTGAGCTGGATCTGGGGACATAGAGAGATGCAGATAGTATGTGTACTTCTTGGTTTAATATATGAGGTTTGACAACTAAGCTCAGAAATCCTAGAAAAAGTGCCTCGTATCTCATTGTTGAATGTCACTGCCTAACTGTCCGCCCACAGAAAGAAGACAGGACACACGGATACGAGCCACCTTGCAAGTTGCTTGCTTTATTCTTCTCTTCTTTATTCTTCTTCCTATTCTACTTTCCATTCTACTTCTTCCTCGCTCTCCTGCTGCGCCGCGTCCCTGAACGCCGCGGCATTCAGGGACGCGGCAGCAGCTGTAGCTCCCGAGGCTGTGTCTGCTTCCTTTGTTCTTCTTCTTTCTACACCCGGTCCCCACACGCTTTTATCCCCCAGGTTCCTCCAATCACCCAAGGCCACGTCCTCCCAAAGCGGGGCTCTCAATAGGCTGATCAGCAGCCACTGCTCACAAGCATGCGCTATGCAAGCCCTAAGTCTGGTAAACAAGGGTGTGGAATAAGGAGGGACTCCGGCCTTGGGTGTCATCTTGGGCCGGACGCTCCGCTCCCCACATCTCCCCCTTTTTGTTTACATAAACAGCCGAGAAGGTGCCTGCCTTAGGTCATCTTCGGCTAGGATGCTCCTTACCCGTCTTCGGGATACCCCACAGCTTGGTGAGGCCCCTGTCTTAGGTTGGTAGCACCCCCAGAAGAGGTTGCCCGTCTCTGACTACCCTTCCATCATGCTGAGCCAGACATTTGCCAAGGGCTGTTCGCTTTGAGTGGCTGCGGTGATTATAGCAGATACAAGTGCAGTTATTCCCATAATAACTAATCCCACAGCCCGCTTAGGCCTAATCAACTCTTGCAATTTTTCTATCACTTGTAGCGCTTTGTCCCGACAAGTTTACAGGCAGTAACACAAAGGGAGGCTGATGTAGAACAATCATAAGTTTCCTTTCCCCAAGGGGGCCCACACAATTAGCAAAATTACAGTTAAAACACATTATGTTAAAACGGGTTACATTGTGGCAGGTTTCATTGCCCTATGTGACAGTCATTCCCCTTTTTTTAAGTGATGTTTACATTTTTCTCATTGAAATTCCTTTTAAGGATTATGTTGGTTCCTGTTACACAAGTGGTGACTGTTTTATTCAGGAGAGATTGGGTTAGTTTATGTCCAAGTCCAGAGTTTTTTACATTTTGGCCATTGGCAGCATAGTTCCTTGTGTTATTTAAGTTGGTGACGTTGTAGTATCTGAAAAGGGTTAATAATGAAGGAGCTGGTGGGCACCAATCACATGACGTTTCGGCGGTGACTTCAGCGTTACTGGGGAGATCTCTCAGAGGGGATGGTGTCAGGTTGTGTTTGCGAGTTGAATTCCTGTGAAAATATAATTTCTGCCTTGCGGCTTGGTTAGTGACAGCAAGTGATTGATAACAAAAGGGTATATTTTATTAAATGATATGGTAAGCTGTGTTTATAATTTTAAGGGTGTTGTAAAATTTTTGAAAGCTCTTAGAAGTATAAGCCAGGTTGTTTACATCAGGCAAAGTTTAAAACCTAAGAGAAAATTTTTTCAGTTAATGAAATTAGTCTGTTAAACTCACATTTTTACAGAGATAAGAAGCAAGAAAGCATGTTGTGAATATATTAAATGTAGTTTTCGTTTTCTGGTCCGAAGGCCATGTCCTTGGAGATTAAAGGAGAAGGAACAAAGGAATCTGTAACTGGTTGTGATTAATTAGTTGTAAGCCCCACGCTGCACTGGTAGGAGTTAATTTTAGTTTTAAGGGCTGCAGTTAGTTGATTTATAAATTCTTTGCTGGCTAAAGCTACAAAGCAGCTGAGGCAGGTGCAAGCAGGGAAGAAAAAAAATGAGTAACTTGTCTTTTTAAATTTTCTGCTGGCTGAAGCTGTAAAGTTGGTTTGAGCTTGAAAAGCACAGCCAGTTTTAAGAAGCCTTAGGTACAGAAAAGAGGTGCCCTCCTAGAGAAATGCCTGGCGGGGGACACCACTAGAACCCATGAAGCTGAAAACAGAAAGAGAATAGATAGCTAGTTCCTTTAAATCCTCCCGCCGCTCCGGCAGCGGCAGTAGATGCAAAAAGCCTCTAGAGGCACCTGTGAGCAGAGAAAAAAAAACCGAGCAGCTTGTTCTTTTAAATTGCCCACAGCTGCGGCAAACGTGGCTACTGCTGGTGGTTATCTCAACAGGTTTTTTCAGGTATCGACCCTGTGTCTTCCCTGATTCTTAAAGGAGCCGCAGCTATTTAGGAAGAAGAGAGAAAGGAGCAGTAAGGAAATAACAGATTAGATTCCAGTAAGAAAAGAAAAACCTCCAGGGAGGTTTCTGTAAGGACTCTTCTTTTTCTTAGACTCCTTATGGCACAATTCTTCGCTCCCGCCCGGCGCTCCCCGCCCGGGCTCTGCCGGTGCTTAGTGCACTTGGCTATGGTCTCCGATTCCCCGGAGAACTTGAGATTGCCCCTCTTACCCGGGGACTTGCGATTGCCCCTCTTACCCGGGGACTTGCGATTGCCCCTCTTACCTGGGGACTTGCCAGCGCTGCTCCTTTGGGGCTCGTTTTAAGGGCCGCACGTTCAGGCGCCACTTGTCGCTGCCTAACTGTCCGCCCGCGGAAAGAAGACATGACACACGGATACGAGCCACCTTGCAAGTTGCTTGCTTTATTCTTCTCTTCTTTATTCTTCTTCCTATTCTACTTTCCATTCTACTTCTTCCTCGCTCTCCTGCTGCGGCGTTCAGGGACGTGGCGGCAGCTGCAGCTCCCGAGGCTATGTCTGCTTCCTTTGTTCTTCTTCTTTCTACACCCGGTCCCCACACGCTTTTATCTCCCAGATTCCTCCAATCACCCAAGGCCACGTCCTCCCAAAGCAGGGCTCTCAATAGGCTGATCAGCAGCCACTGCTCACAAGCATGCGCTATGCAAGCCCTAAGTCTGGTAAACAAGGGTGTGGAATAAGGAGGGGCTCTGGCCTTGGGCGCCATCTTGGGCCAGACGCTCCGCTCCCCACAGTTGAATATCACTATGGTTACCTTTGAAGTACTCCCCTTGGGAAGCTATAAAATGATGCCAGCACCTAATCTACCCTTCAAAGCAATTTTGGAACTCTTTTTCTGCAATGGCCATCAGAGCTGTCTTCACAGAACATCATCAAAATGTTATCCTTTCAGTATGTCCTGTATTTTCTAGCAAAGAAAAGTCACTGAGGATGACATTAGGTGAGTAGGTAGAGTGTTCCAAAAGAGTTGTTTGTTTACTAGCTGTAAACTCCCACACAGACAACTATAGAATTAAATTTGCAACCTTGCCACCATGTCACCATGCACAATAGCCATGCCAGAAAGAATTCCAAAATTTATTTGAAGAGTGGATTAGGTGCTGACATCAGTGCATAGCTTCCCATGGGGAGTACTTTCAACATGACAGTAATGATGTTCATAAAGGAAGTATGTAGCACTTAGAACAATTAAGTTTGGGGACTTAATTGTCGGACCTCATATATATGAATGAGGTTGTCCAACTATTTCCTCTTTATAGCGGATAGGGGAGGTTAGAGAGTAGGTTGGCAAATGTTGACTGAGAGGATCCTGGAAGTACAGGGTGGAAAGGAGGAGTGCACTGTCACAGGGTAAGAAGAGCAGATACAGTTGCTTAGAGGCATGGGTTTGGAGTTTTGTATGGCAAATTGACTTGGATTGTAAACTTTCACTTAATCACAATAAAAATAACATGAAAAAGATTTTTAACAAAATTTTGGGCAATAGAATTCAGCATGAATTAAAAAAATAATATTTCATGGCCAAATCAGATGTATAAGTTACACAAGGATGGTTTAATATTAGAAAATCCTTCAGTGTAATCCAGCATACAATTAAAAGGAAAGAAAAGAATGACACACTCACCACAATCAATGCAGAAAAGGCATTCAGTGAAGTCCAACACCCATTCCTGATTTTAAAAAAAAGAAAAAGAAAAACTCTCAGTAAAATAGGTATAGAAGGGAAATTTCTCAACATAATAAAAGGCATCTATGCCATGAGCCGGCTCCGACTTGATGGCACTTGGCTTGGCTTATAGTGTTGCTATGAGTTGGAACTGACTCTATGGCAGTGAGTTTGGGTATACTACACCAATGTCCAACATCAATCTTGATGGAAATAGCTGAAAACATTCCCCTTGAGAACAGGAATAAGACAAAGATGTTGTTTATCGCTACTACTATTTCACTTTGTGCTGAGAGTCCTAGCTGGAGAAAGAAGGCAAGAAAAGGAGAGGGAATCTAAATTGGTAAGGAAGAAGTAAAGGTATCTCTATTTGCAGATGATATGATCTTGCACACACACACACACACAAAAATAAAATAAAATAAAATAAAAAAATAAATAATCCACTAAAAAAGAAGAAGAAATACTGGAACTAGTAATTCAGCTAAGTATCAGCATATAAGGTTAATATGTACAAATCAGTTGTATTCCTATACTCTAACAAAAAGACCATCAAAGAAGAAATCATCAAATCAATACCACTTACAAAAGCCCATGAAAAGATAAAATCTTAGGAATAAGTCTAGCCAGAGAATTAAAAGACAGATACAGAAAAGAAAAAAAAAATTACAAGACTACTACAAGAAACCAAAAAAGATGTACGTGAATGTAGAAACCTACCAGGCTCATGGATAGGAAGATTTAACATCCTGAAAGTATCTACTCTACGCAAAACAATTTATAGATATCGTGCAATACAATACAAATTCCAATGATATTTTTTCAATGAGATAAAGAAAGAAATCACCAACTTCTTACGGAAAGGGAAGAAGCCCCAGATGATTAAAGCATTACTGAAGAAGAACTAAGTGGGAGGCCTCACACTACTGGACCATAGAAGCTATTGCACTGCCACAGATATCAAAACAGATTTACAAATGAATGGAAGAAAATTGAGAACCCATTATAACATCACCCAGCTATGGACAGCTGATATTTGACAAAGACCCAAAGTCTTCGAATTGAAGAAAATACAGCCTCTTAAACAAATGGTGTTGGCAAAACTCAATATCCATCTGCAAAAAAAAAAAAAAAAGAAAGAAACAATATCTATCTGCAAAAAAAAAAAAAAGAAACAATGCACAGAAACTAACTCAAAATGGATCAAAGACCTAAATATAAAATCTAAACAATAAAGATCATTGAAGGAAAATAGGGACAATTCAGGGAGCTCCAATATACTGCATTAAGAGACTATAAATTGCTAACAATGCACAAACACAAAAAGAGAAAATAAATAACTGGGAACTCCTAAAAATCAAACAATTATGCTCATCCAAAGACTTCACCAAAAAAGTACCTGACTGCAGGCTAGGAAAAGCATTTTAGTCACCACAAATCCAATCATATTCATAATCTACAAGATACTGCAAAACCTCAACAAGGAAAAGACAAATAGCCCAATCAAAGAGTGGGCAAAGGATATGAACTGGAACTTCTCCAAGGAAGACATCCAGGCAGCTAACAGATGCATGAGAAAATGTTCATGATCATTAGCCATTAGAGAAATCCAAATCAAAACTACAATGAAACATCTCATGTCAGCAAAGTTGACATTAATAAAAAATATACAAAATGATAAATATTGCAGAGACTGTGGAGAAACTGGAACTCTTCTACACAGCTAATGGGAATGTAAAATGGTACAACCACTTTGGAAACCAATTTGGCCCTGGTTTTAGTCAGCTAGTGCTGCTCTAATAGAAATATCACAACTTGGATGGCTTTAACAAAGGAAGGTTTATTTTTACATAGTCCGGTAGGCTGGTAGGCTATGAGTCCAAATTCAGGATGCCCACTCCAGGGGAAGGCTTTAACCCTTGTTGGCTCTGCAAGAAAGTCCAAATTGCATGATTCCTTGTCCAGGGAGTATCTTGGCACAGGAACTTCAGGTCTGAAGGATACGCTCTTCACCCAGTGCTTCTTTCTTGATGGTGTGAGGTTCCCAATTCTGCCTGCTTCCTTTTCCTTTTATCTCTTATAGAATGAAAGGATTAAGTGTGGGGCAAGCCATAATTCAGGGAAACTCCTTTTACAGTGGAGCAGAGAAGTGATCTTCTGAAGGAATTTACAGTGCTACCTAATCCTTTAACATATAGCACAATCACAAAATGGAGGACACTCATAGACTACAGGGAATCACGGCCCAGGCAAATGGCTACACATATTTTTTGGGGGACACAATTCAATCCATGACAGGCACTTTCTTTAAAAGTTAGAAATAGAGCTTCTGTATGATGCAGCAATTCCATTTCTCAGAATATATTCACAAGAAATAAGGGCTGTTGCATAATAGATATATTCACACCATTGTTTGTTACAACACTATCCACAATAGCAAAAAAACGGAAACAACCTAGATGCCCCTCAACAAATGAATGGATAAATGAACTATGGTGTACAACAATGATTTGGGGAAACATCTGACAACATGGAAATCATCTGGAAGACATTATGAGGATCAGTCAGTTGCTACAAGACAAATACTATATGAGACCATTATTATAACAACTCAAGAAAAGATTTAAGTGCAGAAAAAAATAATCTTCTATAGTTACAAGGGTAAGGAGGGATGGAGAAGAGTATTCATACATTAGATATTGGATAGGAATTGGGTTAGGTGAAAGTAGTTACTGCATGCAGTAGAAGGGAAATTAACACTGCTGGGCTATACCAAAACCTAAGAGGTCTCCTAAATACAACCTAACTTTTCGAAGGACAGAGTAGCAAGGGCAGGAGTTTGAGGACCATGGTTTCAGAAGATACCTTGGTCAATTAGCATCACTGAATTTTTTTTTTTTTAAGACAACATTCACAGCCCACTTAGGTGAGTAGCATCTGGGGTCTTAAAAGCTAGCAATCTGCCATCTAAGTAGCATCAGTTGGTCCCAACCTACCTGGTGCAGAGGAGAATGAAAACCATCAAAGATATGAAGAAAATGTGAGCCTGGGAGTGAGAAGAGGCCATATGATCTCGACACTACATCAGCATGAGAAGAGAAGAACTAGATGGTGACTGGCTACCACCAATAACCGCCTTGACAGGTAACATAGTGTAGAATTCCTTACATAGCAGTAAAATAATGGGGATGCAGAACTAGAACTCTATTAAATGACCAGACTCAATGGTCTGACAGATTGTACAGTCCCCTGAGGACATAGTCTCTGAACTCTGTTAGCTCAGAGCTGAAGCGACTACTGAAGCCTGCTTTTCAGACAAAGGTTATTTTGGAATATAAGACATAGAGTGACAGTGGCAAAGAGTGTGATCTTTGGCTTAGATACACGAACTGCCAGTAAAGTTTATGAACTCATCCTAGAAAAGTGCTACAAACCTCACTGCTAAATATCACTATGGTCACCTTCAAAGCATTCCCTTGAGAAGCTATGTACCAACGCTAACACCTAACCCACCCTTCAAAGCAATTTGGCAAATCTTTTTTCTGGAATGGCCATCAGAGCTATTGTCCTACTATGCTTGATGTCCTGAATGCCACCCAGATGTCTTCCTTTCAATATTTCCTTTATCTTTAGGTAAACAAAAAAGTCATTGGGGGCCAGATTAGGTGAGTAAGGAGGGTGTTCTAACACAGGTATTTGTTTACTGGCTAAAAACTCTCTCACATACAATTAAGTTCACGAATTTGTCACTGTGACACCATGCACAGTGATCATTGCAGAAACAGTTCCAAACCTGCTTTGAAGGGTGGGCTAGGAGCTAGTATGGGTGCATAGCTTTCCAATGAGAGTACTTCAACTGTGACCTTCGTGATGTTCAGCAATGAGGTATGTAGCACTTAGAACAATTAAGCTCATGGACTTAATTGTCAGACCTTGTGTGTATATATATATATATGTGTACATATATATACATGTGTAAGAAACTGTCTAGAGACAAGATGAGTGAGTGGAGAGGGGAGACAGGAGTTGATTGGGTGGATACGGGAATTACAGGGTGGAATGGAGGAATATGCTGTCACAGGGTGGGGAGAGCAGCTAGAGTTGCATAGTGATGTGTGTGCAGGGTTTTATTTGGCAAACTGACTTGGATTGTTAAACTTTCATTTAAAGCACAGTTATATATGCACACACACATGCTCACATGTATATATATAAAAGAGATCTTGAGTGTAAAATCTCTGTTAGCAAAAAATTAAAATTGCAGTAGAAGTACTTGAAGACAAAGTGGAAAACAGAATGAAAAGAGTTGGAAAATGATAAAGTTAAAATATCTAAATAATGGACATTTTCCAGAAGAAATGGAGGGGAAGAGACTATCAAATAGATAGCACCTGAAAACATCCCAGAACCATTAACAAGTGCTTCCATACAGTAAAGGTGCCTGGAGTAGCCAGTACAACAAAACAAAAAGATTCACAGAACAGACACTCATACACCTGCATTCATTGCAGCATTATTCAAAATATCCAAAAGAGGAAACAAGTGCCAGTCATCAGGTGTGAGGTCTAGCAAAATGTGATACATACATAAAAGGAAATACAGTTCAGCTATGAAAAGGAGTGAAGTTTCTGAAGCATGATACAAAGCCAGCCAAGTGCCGTCGAGTCGGATCCATGATACAAAAGAGAACCTTAAAAACATAATACCAAATGAAATAGACCAGACACATAAAGTATATATTGTTTGTTTCTATTTATATGAAATATTTGTAACTGTCAAATTCATAGAGACTAAGGATAGATTAGAGGCTACCAGAGGACAGTAGGAAGTGGAAAATGGGGAGTAACTGTTTAGTGGGGGTACTGAGTTTCTGTTCAGAGAGACTAAAAATAATTAGAAATAGGGGTAATGGTTGAACAGTATGGGGAATGTAATTAATGTCAATGAAATACATTAATATGGCAAATTTTATTTTTCTGTTTTAGTACACAGCAATAAAACAAAAATTATATATGAGTGTTGTTGTCATTTAGGTGCCATCAAGCCAATTCTGACTCATAGTAACCCTATACTCAACAGAATGAAATACCGCCCAGTCTTGCGCAATGTCTACATTCAATTTTATGCTTAAGTTCATTGTTGCAGCCACCGTGTCGATCCATTTTGCCGAAGGTCTTCTGTTTTTCACTGACCCTCCACTCTACCAAGCATGATGTCCTTCTCCATGAACTGATCCATCTTGACTACATGTCCAGATTATGTAAGGTTCAGTCTTGCCATTTTTGCTTCCAAGGAACACTCTATTTCTTCCAGAACAGATCTATTTGTTCTTTTGGTAGCCTGTGGTACATTCAACATTCAACATTCTTCCGCAGCACCACCATTCAAAGGCATCGATTCTTCTGTCTTCCTTATTCATAGTCCAGCTTTCACATGCATATGATGCAATTGAAACTGCCATGTCTTGGGTCAGGAGCACTTTAGTCTGTGATGTCTTTACTTTTCAAAACTTTAAGGAGGTTCTTTGCAGCACATTTTCCCAGTGCAGTATGTCTTTTCATTTCTTGACTGCTGCTTCCGTGGGTGTTGCTTTGTGGAACATGAAATCCTTAGCAACCTCAGTCCTCTCTGCATTTATCACAATGTTGCCTAGTGGTCAAGTTGTGAGAACTTTTGCTTTCTTTTTATTTTTTATTGTAAATTAAGAGCAGTTTTACAGTCTACGTCATGGTGCCATAAAACACCTAAAGCTTTCACCTGTATTCTATTCTAGCTGCCCCACCCACCACCCCCACATGACAACACTCCTCCCCTCTAGTTCAGAACTTCCCCTGACCTTTAGACCAACGTCTGGCCCTCCTCACCCATTCATCTGGGCTCCAGCAAAGTATCCCTCAGACAACCCAGTGAACCTTTTTAAAGGTTTGTCCACCTCCAGTATCACTCTATGTTTTGTGTGGTCCAGATTAGTCTTTGTCTGGGGAGCTGGCCTCAGTGTTGGATGCAGTTTGGGGTTAGAGCGTCCAGGGTCCGCGCTCCCAGGGGCATTCCGTTCATAAGGACCATCAAGCACGGTCTTTTGGTAGAGTTCTAGCTCTGCCCTGTACTCCATTACCCACTGTGTTTGGAGCTCCATTCCACATACCCCGTCTGGGCTATCATTGGTGGTGGCCAGGCACCATCTAGTTCTTTTGGTCCCATGCTGAAGTAGACTATGGCTCATATGGGCCTTCCATCTGGTGGGCTCATATTTTTCTCCCATCCTCGATGTCCTCCATTTGCCTCAGATCCAGGTGGACTGGGACAATTTGGTGCTATTTAAATGCAGCTTGCTAGCTTTTAAGACCACAGTCGCCAGTCACCCAGGTGATATGTGGATCGATATCTTGAGAGACGGAGAGAAAAAAACCTTGGTCACGTCGATTAGTCTCGATGTCCGCTGAGAACGTAGTCTCCCAATCCCAGACCCCACTTCCCTGTTCTTCCGAAGAGGTAGTCTATATTACGGGGACAATTTGGTTTTGAAGTTGAGCAGTGTGGATATCCTACTTCCAGTGCATGCTGACACATCCCATACCCATTCCTAATCCTAACCCCTATCTAATTTGTAAAAATTCCCTCTCCCTCCTACCCCCAATCCTTGTAACCATCAAATATTGGTTTGTACTCTGCTTAACTGTTTAGTTGTGTCCTTATAATAACGGTCTCACAGAAAAATTGTCTTCCTGTGGCTAATTTCACTCAGCATAATTTCCTGTAGGTGGTCCCACGTTGGAAGGTATTTCTCTAAGCCATCACTGTTTCTTATCATTGTGTAGTATTCCATTGTATGAACATACCACAGTATGTTTAACCATTTGTCTGTTGATTGGCATCTAGGTTGCTTCCAACTTTTTACTATTGTGGAGAGAGCTGCAGTAAACATTGGAGTGCAAGTATCTGTCTGAGTGGCGTTCCTTATTTCTTTAGGATATATTCCAAGGAGTGGGATTGCTGGATCATAGGGTATTCCTATTTCTAGTTTCTATAAGAAAGCACCAAATCAATTTCCATAGTGGTCGAACCATTTTACAGTCTCGCCAACAGCGTAGAAGAGTTCCAATCTCTCCATATCCTCTCTAGCATTTATTACTCTGTGTTTTTTTGGATTATTACCAGCTTTTGGGGGGTAAAATGGTATCTTATTGTGGTTTTGATTTGGATTTCTCTGATGGCTAGAAATTACGAACATTTCCTGATGCATCTGTTGGCAACCTGTATGTCTTCTTTGGTGAAGTGCCTTTTCAAGTTATTTGCCCATTGTTTGATGGGGTTGTCTTTTTCTTGTTGAGTTTTTTCAGTATCTTGTAGATTAGAGAGATTAGGCGGCAATCAAAAGTGTAGTGGGAAAATATTCATTGCCACTCTGTAGGTAGTCTTTTTACTCTTTTGATGAAGGCTTTGGATGAGCATAAGTGCTTAATTTTTAAGAGTTCCCAATTATCTATATTCATTTCTGTTGATTGAAAGTTGGTGGTGGTTTTTGGTAGACTGTTGATGCCATGGGTTAGTGCTTCCAGTGTTTTTCCATTTTCTCCTTCCAAGAATTTTATTGCTTCAGTTTTCATATTTTGGTTTTTGATCCATTTTGAATTAGTTTTTGTGCATGGTGTGAGATAAGGATCTTGTTTCATTTATTTGCAGATGGATATCCAGTTGTGACATTTGTTCAAGAGGTTGTCTTTACTCCAATTCACTGTCTTTGGGCCTTTATCAAATATCAGCTGTTCATATTGGATGAAGTTTATTTGGATGTTCCATTGGTCTATGTGTCTGTTTTTGTGCCTGTACTAGGTTGCCTTGACTATTGTAGTGATGCAGTAGGTTTTAAGATTAGGAAGGGTAAGGCTTACCACTTTGTTTCTCTTCTTTAGCAATAATTCACTCATCTGTGGCTTCCTTCCTTTCCATATGAAGTTAGTGATTTGTTTCTCCATATCATTAAAAAATGTCATTGGAAGTTTAATTGGGATTGCACTGTATGTATAGATTGCTTTGGGAAGTATACACATTTTCACAATATTAAGTCTTCCTATCCAGGAGCAAGGTAGGTTTCTACACCTGTGTAAGTCATTTTTCGTTTCTTGCAGTAAGGACTTGTAGTACACTTTGTATAGGTCTTTTACATCTCTGATTAGATTTATTCCCACGTATTTTATCATCTTGCAGGCTATAGTAAATGGTAACGATCTTGTGATTTCCTCTTCAGTTGTCTCTTTGTTGGTGTAAAGGAGTCTCATTGATTTATGTGCATTTATATTGTGTTCTGATACTTTGTGAAATCTTGTAGCAGATCCAATACTTTTTTTTATTATGACTGAATGAAAATGTACATTCGCATATAAATTTGCATACTGATCTACACGCAGCTTCCACTGCTCTCTCTGCATGGTGACAACACACTCTTCCTCTCTGCTTCATATATATTTTATCCTCCCAACAGTCTCCTATCTTCTCCTCTCCACCCATTCCCTTTCCTCCAATATGCGGTCAACAGGATAACCTCCTACAGATGCCTAGAACCATAAAGTGCCTAAACAATACGGTCACTCTGCATCACCAAGTCCAATCCATTGCTGTCTGAAAAGTTGACCTTCATTATGATTTACAGACAGGGGCAGCATCAGGGCCAGTGACCCTGCTCCCAGGAGAACCCTGAGGCCCCTGGACCATAAATTGCAGTCTTTTAGTGGAGATCTCAGGGTGCACCCCTATATATACTTGTGTTGCCAGTGACACTCAACTTAGTGAGCTCCATTGCAGCTATCACTGGTGGTAGCCAGGCACCATGTGGTTCTTCCGGTCACAAATCAAGGTAGACATCCACTCATGTGGGTCTCTCTGTCTTCTGGATTCTCTTTCCCCCATGTCATTATGAACCTTGGTGATCATACGTTCCTGCGAAGTTGGGACCATTTGCTGTACCCTCAGATGGCAGCTTGGCAGCTTTTAAGAACCCAGATGCCACTCACCAATGTGTGGTGCAGAGAGACCTCATTAGCAAAATGCTAGTTGTGCCAATTGGCCTCAATTTCCCCTGAGAGCACAGTCCTCGGCCCCCTGCCCCAGCTACTCCGTCATTGCAATATTGGGTTAAGATGGGAGGAGTACACAAGTTGTGTTGAAGTCCCATTAATATTGATCTTCTTACTAATGTGTGCTGTCACCAATTTCACCCAACCAAGTTTCTAACAACTGTCTAATCTAAACCCTCCTGCCTCACCCTCCCACCCTCCTCGCACTTGCAGCCATTAAAGAGTCTTTTTCTCTTGTGCATGGATCTGCTTTTAAGTTCTTGTCATAGAGGTCTCATACAATATTTGTGCTTCTGTCGCTGACTACTTTCCTCCAGTTGAAACCAGGTTAAGAGATGTTTCCCGCTATCATCGTTGTTCTTTATCATTGCAAAGTGTTCCATTGAGTATATATACCATAGTTTACCTATCCATTCTTCTGTTGTTGGGCATCTGGGTTGATTTCATCTTTTTGCTATTGTGGACTGTGCTGCGATAAACATTCGTGTGCATGTATCATTTGGGGTGAATGGCCTTGATTCTGTAGGATATATTCCAAGCAGTGGAATTACTGGGTCAAACGGTATATCTATATCCATTATTTTAAGATAACGCCAGATTGCTTTCCAAAGAGGTTGCACCATTTTGCAATACCAACAACAGTGTAGGAGAGTTCCAACTTCTCCACAGCCTCTCCAGTATTCAGTGTTTTGGGTTTTGAGGATCATGGCCAACCTTGCTGGGGTGAGATGGTATCTCATTGTCATTCTGATTTGAATTTCTTTACTAGATAATGATCGCGAGCATGTTGGCATGTGTTTCTTGGCTGCCTAGATCTCCTCTTTAGAGAAGTGTCTGTGCATCTCCTTTGCCCATCTCATAATTGGATGATATATATTTTTCTTACTGATATTTTGTAGTACTTTGTATATTACGGAGATCAGGCTTCGGCCTGACATAGAGTTGCGGGTGGCCTTTTAATTCTTGTGATAAAGTCTTTGGATGAGCAAAAGTGATTGATTCTTAGTGGTTCCCATTTACCTATTTTCTGTTGTTTGCAGTTTGTTTGACAGATTTTGAAGTCTGTCTATGCTGTGTATTAAGCCTTCCATTGTTTTTCCTACTTTTTCTTGAATGAGCTTTATTGTTTTAGATTTGATATTTAGTTCTTTTATCCAGTTTTAGGTGATTTTTGTATAAGGTGTGAGATATGCGTCTTGTTTTAATTTAGTGCAGATGGACATCCAATTTTGCCAGCACCAGTTGTTGAAGAGATTGTTTTTACCCCAGTTTAATGTCTTAGGGCCTTTGTCGAATATCAACTGTTCATAGGCAGATGGTGTCATCTTTGGGGTCACGATTCTGTTCCACTGATGTATCTGTTTTTGTACCAGTACCAGGCTGTTTTGACTACTGTGGCAGTGTAATAGGTTCTAAGGTCAGGTGATGAGAGTCCTCCCAGTATGTCCTTCTTCTTCAGTACCATTTTACTTATCCAGGAAGGCAAGGAATCCACAGAGACCCATCCGGGGCTCCTTCCCTTTCTAGACAAAGTTGATAATTTGTTCCTCCATCTCATTAAAAACTGATGCTGGAACTTGTATCGGGATTGCATTATATAAGTAGATTGCTTTCGGTAAAATAGACATTTTCACAATGTTAAGTCTTTCTATCCATGAGCAGGGTAGGTTTCCGCATTTCTGTAGCTATCTCTTAGTTTCTTGTAGTAAGGATTTGTAGTTCTCTTTGTAAAGATCTGTTATTTCTCTGGTTAGATTTATTCCTAGGTACTTTATCTTGTTAGGGGCTAGAGTAAATGATATTGACTTAGTGATTCCTTCCTTAATAATCTCATTGTTAGTATAAAGGAATCCTACTGACTTACTTATGTTTATCTTGTATCCTGAGACTTTACCAAATTCCCCTATCAGCTTGAGTACTTTCCTTATGGATTCTTTGGGTTTCTCTGAATATACAATCATATCATCTGCAAATAGGGAGACTTTTACTTCTTCTTTGCCAATGCAGATGCCCTTTATTCCTTGGTCTTGTCTAATTGCTCTGGCTAGAACTTCTAGTTAAACGTTGAATGGGAGAGGTGAGAGTGGACATCCTTGTCTAGTTCTTGTTCTCAAGGGAAACTGTTTCAATCTGTCTCCATTCAAGATGATGTAGGCAGTTGGTTTTGTGTAAATGGCACTTATTGCACTGAGGAATTTGCTGTGTACTCCTGTTACGCTGAGAGTTTTTAGCAGGAGTTTTAGCTGGAGTCTTTCTATTGAGATCTTTATCAAGTGGCATTCAATATGTATCTTGCTTATCTATATTCTCTTCTTCCCTAATTTCCGAGAAGTTTTCTGTCAGCAGCTAAGCCACAATACTCTGTGTTCTCAGGTGTCTCACCCTGTTCAGGAACTCCAATTAATCGTAGATTGCTCTTCTTAATAGAGTCCCACATGCTTCTTAATGCCTCTTCATTTTTCTTGTTTCTTTTTTCTGATTTCTCCTCATAGATGCTGAAGTCAGTGGCTCTGTCACCCACATCAGAAATTCTTTTTTCCATTTCTTCAATTCTGTTTTCTTGGCTTTGAATTGAAGTTTCTGTCTTTGATTTTGTTCTTGATCTGTTGGATTTCAGAGTACTGATATTCCATCAGATCGAGCAGCTTGCTTAGTTTTTCGTGTTGCTCTACTGAATTTTGTATGAGGTCCAGTAGGTCTCCATATACAATCCTTTGGTATTCACCTTCTGATAGTTTCAGAAAAGCTTCTTCATCTGGGAAGTTCTGAGGTGGTTTCTTTTGGGGCCTTCTGATGCCATGGGTGACTTCCAGTTTACCATCCTCTCCAGTGTTTGCTGCTTTGGGGGCTTCATGTGGGTCAATATATGCTGGAAGACATGCTGTGAAGATGGGCCACTGTTGTTTCTATAGGCTGTCTTAAGGTGAGAAGTAAAAAGTATTTTGCAACTTCCAAAGTTAGTCAAGTTTTCAGGTGTAAACGTCTCTCTTCCCGGCTGGCAAAGTAAGCACCTCTATATTGAACCCCAGATTTTATAAACTAGCTCAAAATACAGAAGGTCTACTGTCCTGCTGGCCTCTGCTGTCTGGCCCCAGCTATAGGCAATACTGTGTAGAATTTTGCTTTTCTGATGGGAAAGCAGTCTTTTCTCGGTAGGAACTGCCTCCCAGCCCAGGAATTAGGTCCATCTGAGGTTTCTGTATGGATGACCCTGCCTCCCAGCAAAACAAGATGGCTCCTGCATAAGATCGCCAGGCAGCCGGGACCAGGATCCCGGCAGAAAGAGAGGCCAAGAGTGCCGAAATGCCCAGAGTCCACAGCCTCCACTGCTGGGCCCCAGCCCCAGACAACACTGTGCAAAACACCACATCCCTACTAGAAAAGCACTGTTCCCCCCACAGGCGTCACCTCCCAGCCCAGGAATTAGGTCCATCTGAGGTTTCTGTATGGATGACCCTGCCTCCCAGCAAAACAAGATGGCTCCTGCATAAGATCGCCAGGCAGCCGGGACCAGGATCCCGGCAGAAAGAGAGGCCAAGAGTGCCGAAATGCCCAGAGTCCACAGCCTCCACTGCTGGGCCCCAGCCCCAGACAACACTGTGCAAAACACCACATCCCTACTAGAAAAGCACTGTTCCCCCCCACAGGCGTCACCTCCCAGCCTAGGAACCAAGTCTGGCTGGGGCCTCTCCTTTTCCCAATAAGCCAGAGGAGTCAAGGTATACAGAGTTCAAAGCCAGGCTCTCAGAACCTGGCAATTATGCTTGCTGGTGCCACCAGTAGTGCCTCCAAGACCAGCAGCTAGTCAAGTCCCAGTTCTGCCTGCTGGCCAAGACAAAGAGAAAAAAAATCAAAATGGTGAGCTACCTTCAGTCTGTGCAAGCCTCTGCTCCCTGAGAGTGGGTCAGTGAAAAAGAGGAGGTTTTGTGTTCAAAGGTATGAAGTCCAAATTAACAGTGCTATACTGCATCCCAGGGCTCACTAGGTGTCCAGAAGGCTCCATTTAACTATCATTTCAGGTCTTGATTTCCAGAGGGATTTAGGGAGACATGCATTTAGTCCACCATCTTGACTCCGCCCTCCTCCAGTAGGTTTTTTGTTTGTTTGTTTTTGTAGATCCTTTAGGGTTTTTGCGTATTATATCATGTCGTCCAGAAAGTGTGATACTTTGACTTCTTTGCCAATTTGTAGGTCCCTTATTTCTATATCATGTCTAATTGCTCCAACTGGGACCTCCAGAACAATGTTGAATAGAAGTGGTGACAAAGGGCATCCTTGTCTAGTACCTGTTCTTAAGGAGAATGTTTTCAACTTCTTTCCATGAAGTATGATGTTAGCTGTTGATATAGTGCAGGTGGCTTTTATTATGTTGAGGTATTTCCCTTCAATTCCTATTTTGCTGAGAGTTTTTTTTAACATGAATGGGTGTTCGACTTTATCAAATGCCTTTCCTGTGTCAGTTGATAGAATCAAGTTGTTCTTGTCTTTTACTTTGTTTATGTGGTTGATTACATTAATTGTTTTATTATGTTGAATCTTCCCTGCATCTCTGGTATAAATCCTACTTGGTCATGATGAACTACTTTTTGATGTGCTGTTGAATTCCATTAGCTACAATTTTGTTAAGAATTTTTGTGTCTAAGATCATGAGAGATACTAGTCTGTAATTTTCCTTTCTTTACCTTTATGAGGAAGCACCAAATTGTTTTCCAAAGAGGTTGTACCATTTTGCAGTGCCACCAGCAGTGTAGGAGAGTTCCCATCTCTCCAGACCCTCTCCAGCATTTGTTGTTTTGTGTTTTTTTGGATCATAGCCAACACTGTTGGGGTGAGATGATATCCAGTTGTAGTGTTGATTTGGATTTCTGTGACACCTAATGATTGTGGGCTTTTCATTATGTGTCTTTTGACTGCCTAGAAGTCCTCTTTGGTGAAGTTTCTGTCATTGTCCACTGTCCATCGTTTAATTGGGTCATTTATCTTTCTCTTGTTGATATTTTGCAGTATCTTGTATGGGAATCAGACATCAGTCCGACATGTGTTTCAAAATATTTTTTTCTGATTCTATAGGTGTTCTTCTAACTATCTTGACAAAGTCTTTGGGTAAACAAAAATGTTTGATTCTTAGTAGTTCCCATTTATCTCTTTTTCTTTTCTCCTGATCCTGCTTTGTTTGTCAGATTTTGAAGACTATCTAACCTGTGTATTAGAACTTCCATTGTTGACCCTATGTTTTCTTGAATGGTCTTTATCATTTTAGATATTTCAGTCTTTGAACCATTTTGAGTTGGTTTTTGTGTAAGGTGTGAGATATGGGTCTTGTTTCAGTTTTTAAAGATGAGTATCCAATTTTCCCAACATCATTTGTTAGACCGTTTTTACCCTAGTTTACATTCTCAAGGCCTTTGTTGAATTATCAGCTGTTCATAAGAGGATGGTGTCAACTCTGGTGTCTCAGTTTTGTTCCAGTGGTCTATATGTCTCTATTTGTACTAGTATAACGGTGTTTTGACTATTGCAGCAGTGTAATAGGATCTCTTGTCTGGTAATATTAGGCCTCCCACTGTGTTCCTTTTCTTCAGTAGTACTTTACATATCTGGGATTTCTTCCTTTTCCGAACAAAGTTGGTGATTTTTTTCTCCACCTCATTAAAAAATGACACTGGACTTTGTACTGGGATTGCATTGTATACGTAAATTGCTTTCAGTGAAGTAGATGTTTTTACAGTGTTAAGTCTTCCTATACAAGAGTAGGGTTGGTTTCTCCATTTATGTAAATCTGTTCTGGTTTCTTGCAATAGTCCTGTAGTTCTCTTTGTATAGATCTCTTATTTCTCTAGTTAGATTTATTCCTGGGTATTTTATCATCTTGGAGGCTATTTTAAATATTAGTGACTCAGTGACCACTTCTTTCATGATATCTTTGTTGATACAAAGGAATCCTACTGATATACTTATTTTTAACTTATATCCTGATATTTGCTGAACTCTTCTATTAGTTCCAGTAGTTTACTTATGGATTCATTAGAACTCTCTGCATATACAGTCATATCATCTGCAAATAGGGAGATTTTTACATCTTCTTTGTCTATGCAGATGCCCTTTATTTATTTGTCTTGTCTAATTGTTCTGGCTAGAACCTCTGGTACAATGAATAGAAGTGGTGAATATGGGCATCCTTATCTTGTTTCAGTTCTCAAGGGGAGTTCTTTCAGTCTCTCTCCATTCAGGATGATGTAGGTAGTTGGCTCTGCATAGATGCCCCCTATTCTGTTGAAGAATTTTTCCTCTATTCCTACCTTGCAGAGAATTTTTAGCATGAATGGGTGTTGGATTTTGGCAAATGCCTTTTCTGTATCAATTGACAAAATCAGGTGATTCTTATTTTTTGTGCTATTTAGGTGGTTAACCGCATTAATTGTTTTTCTGATGTTGAATCAAACTTGCATCTCTGGTATGAATCCAACTTGGTTGTGATGAATTATTGTTTTCATGTGTCATTGAATTCTATTAGCTAGGATCTTTTTTGAAAATTTTTTTGCATTTAGGTTCATGAGTGATATTGGTCTGTAATTTTCTTCTTGGGTGGGATCTTTCCCTGGCTTTGCTATCAGGATTATACTGGCTTCAAAGAATGAATTTGGGAGTATTTCATCTATTTTCTATGCTGTAAAATAGCCTCAATAATATTGGAGTTAACTCTTCTCTAAAAGTTTGGTAGAATTCTCTGGTGAAGCTATCTGGGCCATGACTTTTTTAGATTGTTAGTTCTTTGATGACTTTTTCAATCTCTTCCTTTGTGATGGGTGTATTAAGTTGTTTTACTTATCTTTGTGATAATTTTGGTTGGTGATATGAACCTAGAAATTTGTCCATTTCCTCTAGGTTTTCAAATCTATTAGAGTACAGTCTTTCATAGTATTCTGTTATGATACTTTTGATTTCAGTTAGGTCTGTTTTGCTATCTCCCATCTAATTTCTTATCCACTTATTTGTTTCCTCTCCTGTGTTTCTTTTGTAAGTTTAGCCAGTGGTTTATCAGTTTGTTGTTCTTTACAAAGAACCACATTTTGATTTTGTTAATTTTTTCAATTGTTCTTCTATTCTCTAATTCATTTAGTTCTGCTTTAATCTTCATGATCTGTTTTCTTCTGGTGGTTGAGGGTTTCATCTGTTGGTCTCTTTCTACTTGTTCAAGCTGTAGGTTTAATTCTTTGGTTTGAGTGCTTTCTTCCTTCCAGATGTGTGCATTTATAGAGATAAACTGACCTCTGAGCACTACTTTGGCTCTATCCCATCGGTTCTGGTAATGACATGCTTTCTTCCTTCTCATCTGATTCCATACATTTCTTTATTTCATCCTTAATTTCTTCTGTAACCCATGGCTTTTTGGGAAAGGTGTTATTCAGTTTCTGTGAGTTCAAATTTCTACCTATGTTTTTTCTGCTATTGATTTTAACTTTTATAGCTTTATGGTCTTGAGAAGATTCTGTGCAATAATTCAATTGTTTGGATTTTGTTCAGACATACTTTGTGTCCTAAGACATAGCCTATTCTGGAAAATGTTCCATGTGCATTGGAGAATAAGGTGTACTTATCTGTTGATAGATAAAATGTTCTGTATATGTCGATGAGGTCTAGTTGGTTAATTGTTGCAATCAGATCTTCTGTAACTTTACAGAACTTCTTTCTAGATGATCTGTCCTTTAGTGACAGTGGGGTGTTGAACTCTCCAACTGTTATTGTGGAGTGATGTATCTTGTTTTTCAGTGTTGTCAGTGTTTGTTCAATGTATTTAGATACTCTGTTACTGGGTGAATAAATACTTAATATTCTTATGTAATGCTTATGTACTGAATCTTTTAGCAATAGTTACTATCCTTGTCCATGACAGTGGATTTTATATTAAAGTTTAGTTTGTCTGAGATTAGTGTCACCACTCCTGCTCTTCTTTGCATGTTGTTGGCTTTGTATATGTTTTTCCTTCCTTTAATTTTCAGTTTGTTCATATCTTTGAGCCTAAGGTTTGTTTCTTGTAAGCAACATATAAACAGGTCATGTCCTTTAATCCAGGATGTCACTCACAGGATGTCTCTTTATCGGATCCTTCAGTCCAGTTGCATTCAGGGTAATTATTGATAGCTTTGTGTTCAGTGCTGCCATTTTGATGCATTTATTTTTGTGTTAGTATTTTGTATGTTGCTCTTAATATTTTGTTCTGGGTCATTCTTTATGTGTTAGCTTTTCATCTGTTTTCAGTGTTGGTTTTCTGTTTGTTGAGAATCCTGTATTATGTTCTTTTGTTTTGATATGTCACATTGTTATTTCACTTTTCAGCTACTCCGATGATCACCCTTACTATTATAAGTTTAAAGCAGACTTTAACTTCTGCTTATTTTTTGAATTCTTCTCCATCTGAAAGATTATAACTACTGTAATATATCCCTCTGGTTAGTATGATGATGTTGTAGATTTTGTGATGTGATCACTGGTTCCCTTCTTTTAATATTTTAGCTTTGTCTGAGCTTTGTGGCTTCCCTAACTAAGTAGAATTCTGGATCCTGTGTCTTGTCTTGCCTCCTTAAGTATACTCTTAATGGTTTTGTTTTTCTAAGTAAACACCTTCTTTCAGTATTTCTTGTAATTTTGGTTTGTTTTTTACAGAATCTCTAAGCTTCTGTTTATCTGTGAATGACTTAATTTCATCTTCATATTTGAAAGACAGTTTTTCAAGATATGTAATTCTTTTTTGAAAGTTTTTTTCTTTCAAGGGTTTGAATGTGTCCTCCCACTTCCTCTTGCCAACATCTTTTCTGTAAGAAGTCAGGTGAAAGTCTACAAGTCTTCCCTCTGAAGACTAGCTTTGCTTTAAGTCTCACTACCTTTAAGAGCCTCTGTTTATGTTTCATTTTCTTAAGCTTGATTATAATATGTCTTGGTGTCTTTATTTTGGGGTCTGCTTTTCTGGTGTTCAGTAATCTTGAAAATCTATGTTCGCTGCTTTCACGATTTCAGGGTTTTCTGTCAGCAACTCTATAATAATACCCTGTATTTTCAGCTTCTCTCCACCATCCACTGCCCTGCTCAGGAACTCCAATTAATCATAGATTATTCCTCTTAATAGAGTCCCACATATTTCTTAATGAGTCTTTTATTTATTTATTTATTTATATGTTTTCTCTGATTTTTCCTCATAAACACTGTTATCAGTTACTCTATTCTCAAACACACTCATTCTGGCTTCCAGCTCATCAGTTCTGCTTTTTTGATTTTGGATTGAATTATCTCATTCTATAATTTTATTGTCCAGATTGTTGATATTCCATCAGTTCAAACAGCTTACTTAATTTTTCATTTTTTCTGCTGTATTTTGTTTAATCTCTAGGAGGTCTCTATGTGTAATTATTTTGTACTTGATCTCCTATAGTTTCAGAAAGGCTTCTTCATCTGGAAAGTATTTTGATTCTTTATTTTAGGAGTTTTCTGGAGCCATGGTGGACTGTTTCTTTAAATGGTTAGCTATGGATTGTTGCCTTCATGCTACCTAGATGCTGTTCAGTTTATCTGGTGTTTCCTTAGCAAGAGCTGAGGCATAGTTCTAAGAGGAGAGTTGATCACTAGCTGCCTCTGTGTACCCTAGTAACTGGCCCCAGGTGGACTCTTTGGGGTGACAGGCTCTGCCTCTCAGCTGCCAAAGACGACACCCTACTTTTGGAGTCACTGTGGGGCTGTCAGCCAACACTATGATGTGGATCAGTGAAGGATAAAGGAGATGCTACCAGGCCTCTCAGCCAGCAGTTCTCTAGGTAATCTTATTTTGAAAAATTACTTTACTACTAAGTGAGGAGCTGTCCACCAGCTGCCAAAATCCAACAGACCCACAGATGTCACAGGCCCCAGCTTCCCACTGACAATGAAAGCATTTAAGAGACTGTCCCCAGACACTATGATGTGGTTCAAAGTAGGAAGAAGTTATGACCTTGCTGCCATCCTCTGCCAGGCCCTACCCCTGACTCTAGAGGCTTCACTGTCTGTCCTAAACACAGCTTTTCTGCTGGAGAAGCACTTTCCAGATAGGAACTTCTTCTCAGCATGAGAATTAGCTCTGACTGAGACCTCTGTTTGTATGATTCCACCTCCCATCTGACCAAGACGGCATCCAGCCTGAGCTACCCTTCCTATCATGAATATGTGACATAGAACATACGAAATATATACAGAATATATGACATAGCTCATAAAACAGAAGTTGAAGGGGCAATGATGCCCTAAGTCAGCAGCTGGGATCTCAGAATGTGGCTATCCCAAGCATAGTCTTCTGTTGAGCTGTACACTGTTTGCAAAGCACTGCAGTTTGTTGTGTTAGCCAGCTCATGCCCAGTCCCTGTGCCCCAGTTAATAAAGAAGGTGTCAACAACTGTAGTCCTCCCAAACGGTGAGTCGGTTGAAGCAGCACTCAGGGTACGCTGCCTCATGTTAGAGGGACGTAGATTCCTGTTTACTGGTTCAATCTGATAACCCTATTCCAAATACTAGAGCTCCCTGGATGTCCACACTCCTGCACTCAATTACCATTCTCAGAGGAAATTGAGGAAAATTGTGTCTAGACTGATCTTGGCCATACCTCCTAATATACTCTTTCAATCATTTTTCTATTTTATTTATTTCTGCTGTAATTTGGGTTTTAATTTTAATAGTTTCCTTTCTTTTGGAGTCTGATGGGTTCTTTACTTCAGATCTTTCTCATTGTTCAAGTTGATGAGTTAATTATTTTGATTTGTGCCCTTTCTTCTTTTTGGATGTGTGCATTTATTGAGATTAATTGACCTCTGAGCACTTCTTTTTCTGTGTCCCATATATTTTGGTAGGATGTGTCTTCATTCTCATTTGAGTCTATGAAATTCTTTATTGCATCTTTGATTTCTTCTATTACCCAGTAGTTCTCGAGCACAATGTTATTCAGTCTCCATGTTTTTTATTTAGTTTACTTCTTTATTCTGTTATTGATTTCTAGTTTCATGGCTTTGTGGTCTAAGAAGAAACTTTCTATTTTTCCCATATTTTGAATATTGTTGAGTATGACTCTGTGGCCTAATATGTGGTCAAATCCTGAAGACATTCCATGAGTACTAGAAAAGAAAGTATACTTGGCTGCAGTTGGATGATGTTTTCTAAATATGTTGGTAAAGTCAAATTGATTGTGGCATTTAGAGCTTCCGTGTGTTTACTAAGCTTCTGGCGATTGTTCTGTCCTTTACTAAGAGTGGTGTGTTGAAGTTTCCTGCTATTATTGTGGAGCTATCTGTTTCTGTTTTCAGTGCAAATAGTGTTTGTTTTATGTGTTTTGGAGCCTTGTCATTGGGTGCATAGATATTTAGTATCTTTTTCATATACTGTAGCTGTTGATTATATCATGAGATCTCTGCATTTCTATTGCTTGTGATTTGGTTTTGGTTACTGTTTGGGGGTTTCCATTCCTGATGGTACACAGATGCTTTGTCAAGTGTTGGATGTTTAAGTATACATCTAATGCTGTTGATTTTCTAATCTAAGAACTCCCTTTAATGTTTCTTGTAATTTGCGTTTATTTCTTACAATTCTCTAAATTTCTGTTTTTCTGTGAAAGTCTTTATTTTGCCTTCATATTTGAGAGACAGTTTTGCAAGATATATTATTCTAAGTTGACTTTGTTGAGTCTCACGGGTCTGTATTGCCCATGGCTGATCAGATGATTCCTGCGGGTTTTTATTGTCTGCACTGATCAATTGAGTCCCACAGGTCTGTATTGCCTGCGGCTGATCAGTGCCGATGAAGACTGTCACACAGAAGACCCCAGTGTTGAGGAGGAGAGCTGGTATCTCTAATGCCCCAAATTCTGATTTGAGTATTATATGGCTCATATTTATTTAGCAAACAGAATAGGTACATGTGCAGGAAAGCGGGCATTGAGTTGAATAGAGTTTTAGGGA
The DNA here is from genome assembly GCA_028571685.1 of Heterohyrax brucei. Lineage (NCBI taxonomy): Eukaryota > Metazoa > Chordata > Mammalia > Hyracoidea > Procaviidae > Heterohyrax > Heterohyrax brucei. Next base: position 32,349,081 of record CM053161.1, read on the forward strand.
ATTTCCTTTCTAGGCAAACTTATGCCTTCTATCTAATCAGTACAACAAAGGCCGCTTCTTCAGGTGAATCCATGTTTTGAGGAGGAAAGCATGTAGGCCTGGGTGCAGGTACAAACATCACATTCAGTGAGCCAGACCCACCATTTGCGAGGGTCTGATATCATGCATTCCAGCTGTTTGTGGCTATTATTCGTTCACTCACTCACAGGCTCACAAACCCTGCACCCAGGTCATGATGCTTGTCCTAAGCTTGGCCATGTTGCTCACAGACAACTGTTTTTTCCCTCCCTTCAGGGCTTTGTATATGTTATCCCACTGTTTTCTGACTAACATCATTTCAGCTGAGTTGTCTGAGAATATTCTTAATAATTTTCCTCTGTAAGTTATTTTTTGCTTATTTCTGGCTGCCCTGAGTAGTCTGTCCTTGTCACTAGGTTTATTGAGCTTGGTTATGATATGCCTTGGTGTATTTCTTTTGGGATCTATCTTGAGTGGGTTTCAATGAGCGTCATGAATGGAGATCTACGCATCCTTCATGACATCAGGGAAGTTTTCTGCCAGAAAGTCTTCAACTTTTTGCTCTGTATTTTCAGCTATTCCACTTTGTTCTAATACTCTGACCATATAAATATCATTTCTCTTAATATAAATCCCACATGACCCTTAGCAATTCTCCACTCTTATTGAATCTTTTATCTGATTTTTCTTCATGTATGCTGGGAAAGAAACGTAATAGTTCAATTGGCCTGAATGATATATCTCTGCTGTTGCTGGGCCATAGAGTCTCCATGCAGTCTGATTATTTTCTGTGGCTTGCTCTTACTGTCCTGCACTGGTCTGCTGCTGGTGGTGGTGTAGCTCCTGGGTGCAGTAGTTATACCTGCTTTCAGCAGCACTGCTGCTGCTTCTGCCTCTGGGCTAGAGAAGTTGCTTGCACAGGCACTGCACTTTCATGGCCATGCCAAGGCAGGCAGGATACAAGTGCTGCTGATGCAACTGCCTCTGGTTTGCACAGACCTCTTTTGGAGCCTCAGACTCAGGTGACATTTGCTTGTGCCTTCCTCCCCAATTGTGGCAGCAACCGTTCCCATTTTATCTATTGTCTCTAGGTTGGGCAGGGATATCTGGCAGCTACACCCAATGGCTGCCTAATCAGTCAGATGATCACTCCCCTTGCCCTGGATACCCTGAACCCAGGCTTTCCTGGTGCACCAGGTTCCAGTGGCTGACTAGCTGCTGGGGCAATCACTCTCCTTCCCCTCTGAGCCCAGCCCTCCCTGGTGCATGTGGCACCAATGGCTGCCTAGCTCCTGGAGTGATTACTTCACTCTTCCCAGGTCACCTGATCCCAAGCCTCCTTGGTGGACTTCGCTCTAGTGACTGCCTAGGTGCTGGAGTGATCACTTCTCCAGGGTCACCTGAGCACAGACTTACCTGGCACACTTGGCTGCAATGGCTACCTAGCCACTGAGGCAATCACATCCCTCCCCTGGGTCACCTGAGCCTAAGCGCCTTGGGTGCAGTTGGCTCCAGTGGCTGCCTAGTCACTGAGTGATCACCTAACTCCTCTAGGGTCACCGGAGTTCAGGCTTCCCCAGTGTGCCTGCCTCCAATGGCTGCCTAGCTGCCAGGACAATCACCACCCCTCCCACTGATCTCCTGAGCCCAGTCCTCCCTGGCATACACGGCACCAATGGCTGCCAAGCTGCTGGGGCAATCTCTCACCTCCACCTGTTGCACCTAAGCCCAAGACTTCCCAGTGCATGAGGCACTAATGTCTGCCTAGCTGTTAGAGTTCACCCCTCTCCCTGCCATAATCACCCAAGCCCAGATCTCCCCACTATGCAGTTCCAATGCTACCCAGCTGCTGGGATGAACATGCCAGACCTGTGCAGTTGTCTGAGCCCAAGACCCACTGGCCCATACAGCTACAATCCTCTCCCAGCCAAAGGTATGATTTCTCAGTCCCACACCCCCAGGCAGTGGGAGCCCAGAGCTTTCTGGACTGCTCCAATGCTTGTCCCAGGTCTGCCAATGGCAGGGCTGTTCACTCTGTATCCCCAGGTCTCATGGTTGCCTGCTCCAAAGCCATAGAGTGCCTGGATCCAAGCCTCCCAGTCCCACAGAGTAGTCGACTAAGGCCTGCTGTGCAGAGTGCACTTCCATGATCCCCCAGTGCTACCCTCACCTGCCCTATGCCCTGGGATGCTGGGAGCCTTGACCTCCAGTCCCAGTGCTCCCCACCTTGCCTCCCCATTCCCTTGGATGATGCCACCTGGCTCCTGGCTTCTTGAGTGGTTCCTAGCCTGTGGGCCCAGCAGGGCACTGACTGCCAGCCAGGCTCGTCCCAGAGTGATTTAACCTGCATGGGGGCCTTCAGGTCCGGGCTGTGGGCTGCAACGCTTAGGCTGGAGCAGGTTTCTTTAGTCAAATTCAAAGTTGCTCCAGCTCTTGTTTCTCAGCCCCTTGGTTGCTAAGATTCACTGGAGTTAGGTTTTTTGTCACCCCAGGCTGCCTTCGGTTCACAGAGAATCTCTGCCCAAGCCACACTGTTTTATCCAAGGTAGTTCAGGGCTCCTAAGATCTTCCTTTGACTCTGTTTGTGCTGAGGGTTCTCTAAGCACACTTTAGTCCTCCTGGATTGCTTTAGTTGGTGGATTTCATTAATTTTGAAGTTCTTAGTTGCTAGAGGATTTAACAAGGATGTGTTGTCACTCTGCCATCTTGGCTCCACCCCCAGAATTTTTTGTTTTTTGATATTGAGGTGCAATCCATACTGAGGGCTGTGGTCTTTGATCTTCATTAGTATTTCAAATCTTCTTCACTTCCATCAAGTAAGGTTGTGTCATCTGCGAAACACAGGTTGTTAATGAGTCTTCCTCCAATCCTGATGCATTATTCTTCTTCATATAGTCCAGCTTCTCAAACTGTTTGCTCAGTGTACATTTTGAGAGTGTATGGTGAAAGGATACAACCCTGACATGCACCTTTCCTGACTTTAAATCATTCAATGTCTCTTTGTTGTATCTGTATGACTCCCACTTGATCCATGTACAGATTCATTGAAAGCACAATTAGGTGTTCTGGAATTTCCATTCTCTGCAATGTTAGCTGTAATTTGTTAATAATGCACACAGTTGAATATCTTGAAACATAAGTAAACATCTTTCTAGTTTTCTCTGCTGTCAGCCAAGACCATCTGACATCAGCAACAATACACCTGGTTCCATTTCCTCTTCTGAATCTGGCTTGAATTTCTGACAGTTTCTTGTCAATATACTGTTGTAGTTGCCTTTGATCCTGAGAAAATTTTACTTCTGTGTGATATTAACGGCATTGTTTGGTAATTTCCTCATTTGATTGGAACACCTTTCTTAGGAACAGGCATAAATCTGGGTCTTTTCCAGTCAGTTGATCTGGTAGCTGTCTTCCAAATTTCTTGGCATAGACAAGTGAGCACTTCCAGTGCTGCCTCCATTTTTTGAAATATTCCAACTGATATTCATCAATTCTGGGACTCTTGTTTTTGCCAGTGCCTTCAACGCAGCTTCAACTTCTTCCTTAAGTATCGTTGGTTCCTGATCTTATGCTACTTTTTCAAATGGCTGAACATCAACCAGGTCTTTCTGGTCTAATGACTCTGTATATTTCTTCCATCTTCTTTTGATGCTCCCTGAATCATTTAACACTTTTCCTGTAGAATCCTCACTACTGCAACTCGAGGCTTGAATTTGTCCTTCAGTTCTTTCAGCTTGAGAAATTCAAAATGTATTCTTCCCTTTTGTTTTTTTATTTCCGGCTCTTTACACTTGTTACAATACTTTACTTTGTCTTCTCTCGCAGCCCTTTGAAATCTTCTGTTAAGTTCTTTTACTTCATCTTGCTTTCCTTTTGCTTTATCAGCCCAACTTTCAAGAACAAGTTTTAGAGTCTTTTCGGACACTCAATTTGGTCTTTTCTTTCTTTCCTGTCTTTAATGATCTCTTGTTTTCTTCATGGATAATACCTTTGATGGCATTCCACAATTCATCTGCTCTTCAGTCATTAGAGCTCATCACATCAATTCTTTTGTTGGGATGGACTCTAAACTCAGGTGGGAGACAAGGTCATACTTTCACTCTCATGGACTTGTTCTAATTTTCTTTAGTTTCCATTTGAACTTGCAAATGAGCAAGTGAAGTTCTGTGCCACAGTCAGCACCTGGTGTGTTCTGAATGCTGACATGGAGCTTTTCCATCATCTTTTTCCACAGATGTCACCAATTTGACTCCCATGTACTCGACCTGGTAACGTTCATGTGTATAGTTGCTATCTGTGTTGGAGAAAAAAGGCATTTGCTATGAAGAATTCATTGGTCTTGCAAAATTCTGTCACACGATCTCTGATATCATTTCTATCACCAAGACCATGTTTTCCAGCTACTGGTGCTTTTTCTTTGTTTCTGGCTTTTGCATTCCTATCACCAGTAACTATCAATGCATCCTGACTACATGTTTGATCAATTTTAGATTGCAAAAGCTGGTAAAAATCAATTTCTTTATCTTTGGCTTTTGTGGTTGGTGTGGAAATTTGAAACATAGCATATTAACTGGTCTTCCTTGTTGACATGTGGATATTATCCTGTCACCGACAGTATTGTACTTCAGGACAGATGTTGAAATATTCTTTTTGACAATTAATGCAACACCCTTCCTCTTCAAGCTTTCATTACCAGCACAGTAGATCATATGATTGTGATTCAAAATGGCCAATACCAGTCCAATTCACCTCACTAATGCCCCCGGTCATCTTCTGTGTGCCTTCTAACCTGGAATTCTCATTTTTCAGCATTATATCTGACGATGTTTCTCTGCTATTCATAAGGTTTTCACAGGATAAGTCTTTTCAGAAGTAGACTGCCAGTTCTTCTTCCTATTCTGTCTTAATCCAGAAGCTCAGCTGAAACTTGTTTACCATGGGTCACCCTTCTGGCATCCAAATACCAGTGACACAACCACCAGCATCACAGCAACATGTAAGCCCCCACAGTATGACAAACGGATAGACAAGTGGGAAAAATATTAGAGTAAAGCATGGTAAAATTTCAAAATTCAGTAGATAAAAAAGTTTCTAAAAGTTCTCATTAAGAAAACAAAAGGTCACATATCTTAGAAAGTGAACTGTCCCAGTATTCATATTACTCCTCCAGGGACTTTACTTCCCATCTCACCCTACCCCTACCTGGAAGAGGAATGATCCATACCTGATTAAATTGTTTGGGACCAGAAGGTGGCTTCCCCAAAGAGGACTGTCTTTTGCCCATGACAGAACAGACATACTTGTATCACTCCAGATTCAGTATGGGGAAGTGATGTTTTGTTTTGCTTTTTATTATGCTTTAGACAAATGTTTTACAGAATGAAGTAACTTCTCAGTAAACAGTACACATATTATTTATGGCAATGGCTAACAATCTTACAACAGGTTTATACTCTCCCTTCTCAACCCCAAGTTTCCTGTCCCATCCTGCCTGGGATCTTGCCCCTGGGCTGGTATGCCCCTCAAGTATCATTTTGTTTTATAGATCTTTCCAATCTTTGGCTGAAGACAGAACCTCAGAAATGATTTTATATGTAGCTGACTGAGTGTCTAGGGGCTATACTCTCAAAATTTCTTCAGTCTGTATTAGGCCAGCAAGTCTACTCCTTCTTTTTGAGTAAGAATTTTGCTCTACATTTTTTTTCAGCTCTGTCCAGGACCATCTGTCACGATCCTCATCACAGCAGTCACTGGTGGTAACCAGGTACCATCTAGTTATATTTGATTCAGTCTAGTGGAGGCTGTTGTACATGTGCTCCATTAGTTTTTTGGACTAATACTTCCCTTATTTAGTTAGTTGTCTTCATTTTTCCTTGCTCCCAAAGGGATAAGACCAATGCAGTCTGCTACACAGAAGCTCACAGGCTTTTAAGACCACAGACACTACTCACCAAAGTAGAATGTAGAACATTTTCTCTGTAAAATGTGTTCTGCCAGTTGAGATGGATGTTCCTTGAGAACATAATACACACAGTGCCCAAGAATTCAGTTCCTCAGGGAATTTGGATGTGTCTATGGGGCTTCCATGACCTTACCTTCTAAAAGTTGTTCTGGCTTTCCCAACATTATGGACTATCACCAATTACCCCCTATCTATTGTCTATTTAACGCTTTTCCATCCCCACCCCTCCCTACTCTGGTAGCCATCAAAGATTGTGCTTTTTTGTTTTTGGGTGTGTGTGTGTGTGTGTGTGTGTGTGTGTGTGTGTGTGTGTGTGTGTGTGTGTGTGTGTGTAAACCTCACGAGCTTTTATAGTAGCAATCTCATACAATATTGGTCCTTTTTGACTGGCTCATTTTGCCCAGCATAATGTCCCCCAGTTCCCTCCATATTGTGAGCTGCCTCATAGATTCATCATTGTTCTTTATTTTTATATAATATACTTCATTGTGTGTATGTACCAGTTTGTCTATCTGTTGACAAGCATCTAGGTTGTTCCTAACTTCTTACTACTGTGAACAATGTTGGAATGAACATAGTAGTACATATGTCTATTTGTGCATGACTGTCATTTCTTCAAGATATATTCCTAGGACTGGGAATTGTACAATATCTGAATTGTACAATATTTCTCTTTCTAGCTTTCTAAGGAGGCATCACAATGTTTTAAAAAATACAACTTAATCCTAGCAAACTTACAAACAGCATTCTTTAATAAGGAGGAACAATTAACTATAGACTATATGATAGGGAAATAGGCCCAGGAAAAGTGAAGCATTATTGAAGAAGAAGAAAAAACTAGGAGTCCTTGAACTACCTGACCTCGGAACCTGCTGCATAGCAATGGTAGTCAAAACAGACTGGCACTGGTACAACAACAGACACATTGACTAATAGAATAGAATTGAGGATCCAGGTGTAAATTCATCTACCTACAGCCACCTGATGATTAACGAAATTCCAAAGTCCATTAAATGTGTAAAAGACAAATGATGCCAGCAAAACTGGATGGGATGTCTATCTGGAGAAAACACAAATAATGAAGGCAAAACTGGGTGTCCATCTGAGAAAAAAAAGGAACTGTGTTCACCCTAAATGATGCAAAAAATAAAAAAAAAAAAACTAATTCAAAATCTATCAAAGACCTAAGTATAAAACCCAAAAACTATGAAGACCAGAAAAGAAATAAAATGAGTTCACTGCTGAAGGCCTTGGAGCCCTAGTGGAACTGTGGTTAGTGTTCTACTTCTAACCAAATGATTGGCAGTTCAAATCCACCAGCTGCTCCTTGGGAACCCTATGGGCCAGTTCTTATCTCTCCTATAGAGAGGCCCTAATAAAGGGTCTTCCAATAAGGGTGTCCCATCTTTGAATGTGAATAAAACAAGTTGTGTAAATGATAAGTTTTAATTGCTTTATTATTTTGAAGTACATTTGATGGCATTATGTGTGGCAAGAAATTTGGTTAAAGGCCACTGTGGAACCTTCCAAATAGGGTCAAAATCAATCATTTATTATAGACCCATATCTTTAGTCACTGACAATCACAGCCTCTCCTGATTCATCTTGCAAAAGCTAAGGGCTAGTGATTCCACCAGACCAAAATCCACATCAAACAGTGACTTTTGGGGGTTGAAGTAGATGTTCTTGTATCTCCACTGGATTTTCATCACTCCAAATGAAACAGTTTTGTTTCCTAACAAAATCATTCATTCAAAAATGTGCCTCATCTCTGAAGATGATTTTTTGGCCCAAAGCAAAAATCAACTTCCTATTGCTCCAGAGCTCAATCAGCAAATGTACAGCACAAGCTAGGGTTGTTGGACTTCAGTTCTAGAGTTAATACAATTTTATAAGAGTAAAGCTTGAAGTCCAGATGCAAAATCTGCCAAATTGTGGTCAATAAAAGTTCCACTTCTTCTACTTGGCAAAAACTGATTGGGTTGTATTCTCACATACACTCTGACTAATGGTGGCAATGTTTTCATGGAATGTGCAGTTCCTTTTCTGATTGGCAACAGACCCAGTTGTCTCAAATTTTTTGATTCAACATGGAGTTATTGTCTGTGGAACAATTATACATGTCATAAATGTCACATAATGCATGGGTTGTTTCACAAATGGAACACCCATTTTGATAATGAAATTTAATAATTTCTATGTGTTGTGGAATCATGTAAATTTTCATGGCTATTTGTCAAGACTAATCAAAGAAACATTATAAATATGGCCACTATACCTTCACAAATACCACCACTGTGTGAGCTGTCAAAAATATGACATTCTGATTAGTAGATCCTTTGCATAGCATAACTGGATTACAAACCATAACTAACAATATACAAACACCAGAAAATTGGTGAGATAACTGTCATCTTCTAAAAATTAAACACTTATACTCATCCAGACATTTCACTGAAGATTAAAAAGAGCCTACAAACTGGAAAAAATATTTTGGCTACAACAAATCCTACAAGTGTGTAATTTCTAAATCTATAAGACTATCCAACATCTCTGTAACAGAAAATACACAATCTAATTAAAAATGGACAAAGATAAGAATAGACAGTTCACCAAAGAATACATTCAGGAGGCTTACAGACATGAAGAAACGCTTGCAGCTGCTAGCTACTACCCAAACCCACTGTCATCTATAGCCATTAGAGAGATATAAATTAAAACCACAATGAGTCACTCTTCAACATTACTGTTGTGAATCCAAAAGACAAAATTACAAATGCTGAAGAAGCTATGGCAAGCTTGAAACTCTTACACACTGCTGATAGGAATGTAAAATGGTACAATAATTTTGGAAAACAATACAATATTTCCCTATAAAGCTGGAAGTAGAAATGCCATAAGATCCAGCAACCCCACTCCCAGACATATATCCTAGAGAAATAAGAGCCATCATGTGAATAAACACATACAAACCCATGCTCACTGCAGAATTATTCACATGAGCAAATAGATGGAAATAACCCAAGTGCATATCAACAGATGAATGGATGGAAACTAGGGTACATACACAATGGAGTACTACAGAATGATAAAGAACAGTGATGAATCTGTGAAACATCTCAAATTTGGATGACTCTGGAGGGTATTAGGTTCAGTGAAATAAGTAAATCATAAAAGAACAAAGACTGTACAAAATCATTATTATAGCAACTCATAAAGAAGGTTTACACACAGCTAGAAACAACCTTTGATAGTTATTATGAAGAGAAGTGGGGAGGGAAAAACACTAACTCATTAACAGATAAGTGGTAACTCTGATGAAGGGTAAGCCCATATATAACACTAGGAAAGTCACCACTACTTGACTAAGGCAAGTCATGGAACTTCACAGACACATCCAAACTCCTCAAGGGACCAAATCACTGGGCTGACTGCTGAGGACCATGGTCTCAGGGGAAGTATATTGTAACTGGCATAATGTAATCTATAAAGAAACTTCTACATCTGAAGGTGGTGAGCAGCAACCGGGATCTTAAAAGCCTATGAAAGGCTGTCAAAGTTACATCTATTGACTGCATCCCAGCTGAAACAAAGGAGAATGAAGGAGAAAAATACAAAAGAAAAATTAGTGTAGAGGACTCACGAACCACAGGCCCAATTACCAACAGGGATTGCTCTGGTAGGGATCCTAATAGAGAATCCTAGACAGAGCTTATGAAAAATGTGGAACAAAATTTGATGTGGGGAAAAAATAAAGAAAAACTGTCCTGTTGGACTGACAGAGACTGGAGACACCTTGAGCATATGGCCCAAGGACATACTTTTACCTCAGTTCTGGAGTCGCTTCTCAGGTTCATCTGTCAGATTCAGTCCGTGTTCCCTAAACAATTTGGTTGTGCTACAATTCCTAGTATCGTGTGATGTTCATCCATGTTGGAATTCCTGCCTTTATGATGTTAATGAGAATGTACTACTGCTGTGTGTTGGTAGAGCAAGATTCCTCGTAGAAGATTATTTTGTACCTTGAGGCAGCCTCTTGCAATATAAAGTAAAGAAACTAGCAGAGACATTTCGGGGCCTTCACACCATCAAGAAAGCAGAGCCACAGCTGGAGTTCATCTTTTGGAAAGGACTAGGGTCCCTGCATCTCAGAATTTGCAGTCCAGCAGAAAATAGATGACAAAGATCTTTCTCCAGTGCTGGCAGAGAAAGCCTATCCCTGAAGCTGAAAACCTCAATTTGGACTTTCAGCTTACTGAACTAGTAAAATTCTCTTTTTAAAATCATCCACTTATGCTATCTCTGTTAGAGAAACACTAGCTGACTAAAACATTACCCTTCAGCCGTAGATTAGACAAGCCTACAGGGCCAACAATAACACATGTGAGGGACATTATTCATAGACAACTGCATATACAAAATGAAATGTGTACAGTATTACAAAGGCAATGATAAAAAAGCAGGAAGGAACCGGAAAACTGGAATAGGATAGAGATGAGTGGAGAGCTGACACATCAAAAATTGACAACCAGTGTCAGAAAAAAGTTATGCATTAACCATTTAATGAGAAAATAATATGCTCTATTCATTTTTATGCAAATCACAAAGAAAAAAAATCAACAATAAATATGGTACAATAAGGGGAAAAAAAGTTGAAAACCTATCCTCTATACAATTAAGGTAATATAATGTAACCTAATCTAATATGATCACTTTTCAAATACAAGCTAATGTAATAGACCCATCAGTTGCAGTCATATCAGTGTACCCAGTCACTTCTGAGATTAAACACAGAGTCACAGGTGACATAGACAGAACACAGACACTCTCTGACAATAAGAGCAGCTCACCCATAAGCCCAGGAATATCAACGATGCTGGAAAGCAACTAGAAGCTGAAATAGACAAAGAAACAGCCTCTAGAGCCACATCCTGAATTTGGACCTCCAGAATCTTGAACTTGGAGACAAATGACTGTCCCTTGAAGTCACCTACTTGTGGAATTTGTGTTACAGGAGCACGGGGGAGTGGAGACATCACTGTTCACGGCATCCAGGACACGACAAGCTTGTCTGGACAATCTTCAAGTCTGTCAATCACTACTTATCATTGGGGATGCAGGAACAGAAATATCCAATATTTCTCTTTTTACTCTCTCAATCCCACAACCTGTAGACCTGTCTTTATAATCCTGACACATGCCAAAATGTCCATTAATCCAGCCCTGGATCCCTGCACCTCTTTTTGCTCCATGGCAAATTTCTAACCTGTCATACACTATCCCATGATGAGTTTTGGATCACTACGGTGATCTGTAGGGCTTTTATTGGCTGATTTTTGAAAATTGATCATCAAGTCTTTATTACTGGTCCGTCTTAGTCCAGAAGATCTGCAGAAATCTGTTCAGTAACAGACAGTCTCTACTGATAGATAGGTGGTGACATCACATAAGATACAGTGGCTTATGTCTCCCACAGGTCTCCCATATTAAAAGTAAGAATTCTATCACAGCACCTCCAGTGCTGCACACTGAGACAACACCTTTAACTGAGTTCCTCTGACACTTCTAGAATATTTTGTCACTGAGTGGGAGTATGTAGTCAGACAGAACTGATTTCCCATGTCCCTTCTAAGCTGCCTGGATGCCAGAAGGCAACATTACTGTCCACCTGTGGACATGACTTTGCAATCATGGGTTGGCCTGTAAAACAGCTAGATCAAATGCCTACCACTAAGTCCAAGGAGAGAAGAGGTGCTGTTCTAGAATGACCCTTCTAGCTAAGCTCAGAGGGTGTGCATTCACTCAGCCTGAAAGGCAGATGTTTACACTCATCATGACTGAGAACTGCTTCAGGCTGTTATGAGATTAAAAACAGTGCAGCTCAAGGATTTGGTCAAAATGATACCAATAACACCAACTACTTTGCATGAGTTGCCAAAAGAAAAATTGAGGAATTGAAAGTTAGAAATATACGTCCTGCATCCCTAGGGGTTAAGTGAGAAAACTGGGTTGGTGTCAATGGTTTAGATAGGTATCTCAGTTAAAGAGGAGGGGTTCTTAATTGTTATAATCATTTTTATATCAGAACAACGAAAATCAAAATTTGCTTTGATTCTTACTGAGTATCTTTTCTCCGTACATAGTTAGAACTTGTTCCAGTTTCTCTGATTGATTAGGGCACTGGTTCCTGGGAAAGTGGTACCCTACTGCCCTCTCCACTCTACCACAATTGATCCAGTAACCTGACTGATGGTCTGATGAGTTATACAAGACAGGCCAGTGAAATAGAGAAATTGTTGGAGATTTAGGATGTTGTCCTGTGATTCTTACTGACATTCCCTTTAGGAAACACTGGGCTAGGATTTAGGTCTTAGAAGGCACGTGTTTTGTGATCACACATCATGATCATGGTTGCAGACTAATTATATTTTTGGACTTGAACTCAAGCAGGAAGTAAAAGTAAATCTCAGGTTCTAGAGCCCTTTGAAGTGCAGCATGGAGAAATAAAAGTCAGTTGCCATCTCTGGAAAAGAATCCAAAATAGAATGACTTGTCCTGGTGACCCTGTACCACCTGAGAACATCCCCAAACTAGGAGGTTCCTGGAGACCCGTAGCTTGATATGTGACATTTAAACAGTAAACTGAATACAGTCATTAACCTTCTAGTGACTGCATTGTTCCAGCCATGACAAAATTGCCTGCAGGGGTTTATTTTTGTTGCAAATTTTGTCCACACTATGAACAATGGAAGAAGACACTGCCCTGTCCTAAACCTTCTCCATGACTGGTTACAGATCAGACCATTGTGATCCATAAGGATTTCACCAGCTGCTTTCAGAAATAGATCACCAGGCCTTTCTTCCCAGGCTGTTCTAGTCTGTAAGATTTGCTGAAATCTGTTCGGCATCATAGCAACACATCCGTCTCCATGGACAGATGGGTAATGGTTGCACAGGAAGTGCATTATCCAGAAACAGAAGAACCTGGGTCTCCTGCGTGGACGATGACAGCTCTAGCACAGAATCACCAATGAGTATAGATTGTGGGACTTGGCTTTTGTCTTTCTGTTGTTATGGGATGTGTGCACACAGTCATGCCAGCACTCAACCCAGTGGTGTGTGATCTGACCCAGATCATAAGGAAAAGTGGTGATGGCATCTTGTCTTGAGATTTTAAGTGGCTGGACCCCATCCCAGTGGTCGTTGTTTTTACCGCTATTCTAATATTGAGCAGCTTCTTGGAGATCACCTACTTCATTGGGGCAGGTAGTTAAACATATACTGCCCTGTGAACTCGGAGCTTCAGGGTTTCTAACTAGCAAGTGTTTTCCTGGATCTTTACTGCCTGAGCGCATCTAATGAGGTTTGTTGTATTGGGTTCACTATGTTGCATCCCTTCCACCTTGAAATTCCTCCGGGGTTTCTGTTTTCTTGATTAAATTCTGACTTACATACTAATGGGCAACAAAGTAGTTCTAGGAGGCAGAACCCCAGAGACGTGAACTGAGATTAGTTATCTGATTAACTAACTATGGTTGATTATGGAGGCTATGACCGTCAGTGGAAAGGAAACCCACAGGGGCAAAACAGGAATATAAATAATTGTCTAAATTTGCCTGAAATGAAGTGCCAATTAACAGAAAGCCTTTGAGGAGACAGATATTGTTACTAGAGAAGGATAGTTTAGAAATGAGGGTTGCCAGAACTGTGGACTGGGCTGGCATTTCATCACTGCACAAGAATCTACCGAACTAGAAGGATGATCTCAGGACTCCAACCTCTCTGATAAACACAAGTTCAGAGGGTAAGGGAACCCCTGTAGGTGCCCTAAAAGCATTTATGTTCTCTCATAACCACAGGATGAGTGAGATTGCCAGGTGAATGTTTCTGGAAGCCAAACCCAAAGTTTATCTTCACTGCTTGCAAAATCTAAACACTGAATGAATCAATTCACAATCTTACCAGGTTTCTTATATGAAAGGATTTGTCTGGAAAGGATGAGACCTTCAGAACTAGAATGGAGACATTTCTACCAATTCTAATCCATTACTTTGAACAACCAAGTCACCACTAGCCAAAGCAGTTTTTCCTCTCACTGGTCAAAGCAGAGTAGCCACCTAGAGCTTGTGAATCCTATAATCATCTCAAGATTTGCTGATATTCCTTGAGACCATCCCTCACTACTCTAATTCAAAAGCTCCCTGGGTGAGTCCAGGGGCCCATGACAGGACTGGAACCAGAAGAAGTTAACATGTACCATATGCAATATTTGCCAGCAAATCTTCCAGGAACCTAGAGGTAGTGGTAGGTATGGATACTATGGGGTACACACTCACAGATGTACACTAAGAAGAAGGAAACACGCTGTGGGCCTTTGCCAAAGTTATTGATATAGATGAGCTGACCAGCAATGATATGATCTATATGTGTTTCTCTGAACAAAAAACCAAACCCGCTGCCGTCAAGTTGGATCTGAATCATAGCAATCCTAGAGATCAGAGTAGAATTGCCCCGTAGATTTTCCAAGGAGCACCTGGCAGATTTGAACTGCTGACCTTTTGCTTAACAGAAGTAGCAGTTAAACTACTATGCCTCTAGGGTTTCTGATATGTTTCTCTAGCATCTGCAAATGTTCTTGGGCTGAATCCTAAGGCCAATGCTCCATCTGGCCAGGATGTCGTACCCATTTGAAGGTCAGCAAGACAGAACAGGGATGGTAACAAGGAGGAAAGTGAGGGAAGCCACCTGTAGAAGTCAGAGAGGCAGGGGATGAAAATGACACGATATTCTTCATGAGGCCAGTTGTGGAAGTAGAAGACAATGGTGCTTGGGGCTGGGATAGAGGGGCTGAGCAACACCAGGTACCAGAATTATCCTGGGGCATTGACCTGCCCCAGTTTCCTGGAATCTCAGCTTGCATTAAACTCTAGGTACTTGATCTAGAGAAGCCCAAGAGAACACAGTCACTGGCCAGCCCAGACCGGCCTGAGATCCTGTGGGAACAGAGAGGGGAAGACAGCCAGCATGTGATGCCTGGGTCCACACTGGGTCCTGGCACATCACACCTCCCCCCACATGCCCACATGAGAGGCCCTAGAGTGCTTGGACTTGCCCTAAGTCTTCTGAGGCGAAAATCACCGAGACAAAAAAGGAACTTCAGGAATCAAGTGATGCTAACCAGGTTTCAATCCTGTTCTTAGTTTTTGGGGCCTGTGGACTTTACAACTTATGGGACAAAGCTGGGAGGAGCCACCACCCTCCTGGACTGGAGCCAGAACAGATCACTGGGTCAGTGAGTCACTGGACAGGAAGCAGTTGGTCTGCAGAGAAAAGGGAGCCAGGGGAGGGGTGAAGAGCACTGGTGGAGCTCCAGTCCTGCACAGCCCAACAGTCACAGTAAGAATCTGGAATGAGAAGACAGCAGGCTCTCAGATTTGGAGTGGGTAGCTATGTGAAAACAGGGGGTGGCCACTGTCAGGACCAGGGAACAGTGGTAAGGCCCCACCAATAGAGCTGGATGACAGGGGCTTGCAGAGGTAGGCTGCAGGGTCACTGGGCCCTTGGAGATTGTGTTATGATGGGTGGGTGGAGGCCTGGGAGCTGCAGGATATCTGAGTTGGGCTGGAGGCAGAGGGCAGAGCTGGCCAGAGCTGAAGCCGACTCAGGGTAGAGCAGGGCAGATGTGAACTGACTGCAGACAGATGGGATTGGCTCTGCAGAGAAGGGGGGTCACCAAGTATCCAGAAGACCCAAACCAGGTGCATGGAGCCAGTAAGAGCCCCAGAGCAGTAACAGAGAAGGTGGTGGGGTCAGAGCGGACATTCTTGTGCTCAAGTTCAGTTGGTCAGGGGCAGGTACTCACCCAGGGCTGGCACTGAGTGGGCCACAGGATGAGCTTTTGGAAGAAAGAGGCAGATCCAGGAATCTGGGAGCAAGTCCGGGATGCTGGGTTCACAGAAAGAGTTGGAGGACTGGGAGAAGGTGAGCCTGCTATCATTGGGGGAAAGCAATGGTCCTGCCAGTGGGGACTACAGGGGTCAAAACTGGGATTGGAGAGGTGAGGGTGAGTCCTGGCAGGAGCCAGGAGCTCATCTGGAAAAGAATTAGGAAAAATGGGCCGTAGATAGGGAAATAGAAGCTGGAAGCTGAGAGGTGTGAGTTCAAAGATGGAGTTACAGGCTGGTTGTTAGGTTCTAGAAGTTAGGGGCTTGGATCTGGTACTAGAGGTCGGTAGTAGGAATTGGAAGCTAAATCCTAGGGGCTAAGGCCTGGGGATGACAGGAACTGAGAGCTGGGGACTGGGACCTGATAGCTGGGTGTGGGGAGAGACAGACTGGAACCTGGATGTTAGGAATTGTTAGGAATGGAGAACTGGAGACCGGCTAGGGCTTGGGGGCTATAAACTGGGGTATGTGTGAGTACTAGGAACTGAATCCTCGCGGATGTATGTTAGGGGTTGTAGCTGAATGCTCTGAGCTGGGTGTTAGGAGCTAGGAGCTAGGAGCTGAGAGCCAGGGGCTGAAAACTCAGGACTGGGTGCTAGGAGCTGCGGGTGGAGCTAGGGGATGGAGACTGAAAGCTGGTAGCTGGGAGATACAAGCTGGCTTCTGGATACTTAGAGCTGAAAGATGGGAGCTAGGGGCTCAGAGCTGAATGCTAAGAGCTAAGCATTAGGAGATGAAGGCCAAGAGCTGAGAGCTGGGAGCTATGTGCTAGTTGCTAGGGGCTGGAAACTGAGACTGGATACTATGGACTTGGAGCTAATTGACAGCAGCTGAGTGTTAGGAGCCAGGAGCTGAGAGGTGGATGCTGGGAGCCGGAAGCTAGAAGGTGGGTGCTAAGGGCTTGGGCCTGAGAGATAGGGTCTGGGAGCTGGAGTTTATGGACTGGGTGCTAGGAGCTGGAATCTGGAATCTGGAGAATAAGGGCTAGGAGCTAAAAGTTGGGAACTGGCAGCTGAGAGCTGTGACCTGGGGGGTTCAAGGTAAGGTGATAGGAGCTAGAAGAAGTTAGTTGGAAACAGGAAACCGGATATGGAGAGCTTGGGTTGGAGAGCTCTGCTTCATTTAAGGGTGGTAGCCTAGGCCTGAGACCTAGGGGCTGATGGGTGAATGCTGGAAGTTGAGACTTAGTGCCGGGAGCTGTGGACTGGGAGTTGAGAGCTGAGGCTAGGAGCTGGTTTCTAAGAGCTGGGGACTGAGTGCCAGGTGCTGGTGGTTACAACCTGAGGGCTGGGAGCCGGTTACTAGAAGCTACATGATGAGAGCTAGTGGCTAGGAACTAGGGCTAGGATCTGATTAGTGGGAGCTTGGGGCTAGGAACTGGGAATTGCACACCAGGTGCTAGGAGCTGGGGCTAGGAGCTGAGGAGTGGACTCTAGGAGGTATGGCTAGAAGCTGGGTGTTGAGATTTAGGGGCTAGCAGCTGAGGCTAGGACCTGGAGGGGGCTAGCAGCTGGGGGCCAGGTGCTAGGAGGTATGGCTAGGAGCTGGGTGCTGGGAGCTATTGGCTGGGAGCCAATTGTTAGGAGCTGGGGATAGAAGATGGGCACTGGGGGCTAGGAGATATGGCAAGAAGTTTGGTGATAGAACTGAATACTGGGAGCAGACAGTTGGGAGCTGACAGCTGGGAGCCGGGTAATAGAACCTGGGGGCTGAGAGTTGAGGACTAGGAGCTGAAGTCTGGGAGCTGAGGGCCTGCAGCTAGGGGTTGAGTGCTAGGAGCTAAGGCCTAGAACCTAGGGGCTGGGAGCTAGGGGGTAGGAATCGAGGGCAGGGATGTTGTTGTTAGATGTTGGGTGCTGAGAGCTGGGGGCTAAGAGCTAGGGCTAGGATCTGGTTAGTAGGAGCTTGGGGCTGGTATCTGGGGGCTCGTGCTAGGACCTGGGTGCTAGGTGCTGGGACCTAGGAGCTTGGAGCTAGACCTTGATACTAGGAGCTAGGTACTAGGATCTGAGAGCTGCAATGTGAGTTCTAAAACCTGGGGGCTGGGAACTTGTAGCTAACATCCAGGAGCTTGGGGCTGGTAGCTGGAGGCTAGAAGGTAGTTGCTAGAAGCTAGGTGCTAGAATCTGGGAACTGGGTGTTAGGAGCTTAGTGCTAGAATTGGATACTAGGTGCTGGGGGCTGAGTGCTGACAGCTACGGGCTAGAAGCTGAGAGTTAGCTTCTAGGAGCTGGGTGCCAGAAAGTGGGACTGAGGAGCTAGGTGCTAGGAACTAGCTGCTGGGGGCTGGGGGCTAGAAGCTTGGATCTAGGTGATGGCTGCTAGCATCTGGGGCTGAGAGCTTGTTGCTAGAACCTGGGTGCTGACAGCTAGGGGCTAGAAGCTGGGGGCTAGCTTCTAGGACCTCGGTACTAGCACCTAGGACTTGGGATCTAGGTGCTATAAACTAGCTTCTGGGGGCAGGGTACTAGGAGCTGAAGCCTGAGAGCTGGGTGCTGGGTGCTGGGTGCTAGGAGGTGGAGTCTGGGGGCTGAGAGCTGGAAGCTAGTTCTAAGAAGCTAGATGCTGACAGCTAGTGCCTAGGAGCTGGTGCTAGCAATTGGGGGCTGGGAGCTAGATGCTAGGATCTATGGCTATGTGTTGGGTGCTAGGAGCTTGATGCTACAACTGTATACTAGGATCTTGGGTCTGGGAGCTGGGAGCTAGGAGCTGGGGTCTAGGGTTTAAGGCCTAGGAGCTGGGGCCTGAGACCTAGGGACTGGGTGCTGGGGGTCTAGGAACCGATTGCTAGAAGTTGGGTACTAAGAGCTGAGGGCTAAAATCTGGGACTAGGACCTGGTTAGTAGGAGCTGAGGATTGGCAGCTGGGTACTGGTGCTAGGAGTTGGGGGCTGGGAGCTGGGGGCTAGCAGTTTGGTGCTAGAACTAGATACTAGGAGCTGGGAGTTGGGGGAAAGGAGCTTGGGGCTAGGAGGTGAGGGCTGGGAGCTGATTACTAGGATGTGGGAGCTGGGGGCTGGCAAATGGGTGCTAGGATCTGGGGGCTAGAATCCAGATACTGAATGCTAGGATCTGTGGCTAGGAAGCTGTATGCTAGAAGCTAGGTACTGACATCTAGGGGCTAGAAGCTAGGTGCTAGGTTCGAGGAGCTGGCACTAGGATCTGGAGGCTAAGAGCTCAGGACTGGGAGATGGGGTTAGGAGCTGGTTGCTGGGAACTCAGAGCTGGGGATGGGGACTGGGAACTGGGAGCTAGAAGCTGGTTGCTAGGAGCTGGGTGCTAGAAGCTGGGGATAGGTTTGCAAGGAACGGTGGTTAAGAGCTTGGTGCTAGAACTAGATACTAGGAACTGAGGGCTGGAGAGTAGGAGCTGGATGCTAGAAGCTAAGTGCTGAGAGCTAGGTGCTAGGAGCTGGGGGCTTGTTGCTTGGATTTGAGTGCTAGTAGATGAGGCTAGGAGCTGGGTGGTAGGACCTGGGAGCTGACAACCAGAAGCTGGGGAGTGGAAACTGGGTACCAAAAGTAGGGTGCTTAGAATCTGGCACTGAGTGGTGAGGGTGTTGGATGAATGCTAAGAGCTAAAAGGTAGGTGCTATTGCTGGGAGCTGGATGTTTCATGCTGTGGTATGGGAGCTTGCAGATGAGAGCTAAATGTTTGCAGGTTGGGATTGATATGTTGAAGCTGACGGCTGAACGCTGATATCTGCCAGGTAGTGTTTGAGCTGGGAGCTGAGGACTAGGAGCTGGGTGCTAAGAGCTGGCAGCTGGATGATGGATGCTAGAGCTAGGGACTGGGTGCTGAGGCTGAGTGCTAGATGTGGGGGAACCTAGCACTGAGTGCTGAGTGTCAAGGACCAGGGGCTAGAAACTGAGAGCTCGGAGCTGGAGTTTGGGAGCAGGGCATGGAAGTTGGGGCCAGAGAGCTGGGTCAGGAGTTGGGGTAGAAGCTGGTGACTTCAAGAGGAGAAACTGAGGGCCTTGACAGCTGAACACCAAGCCCAAGGGTGGGTGCCCTGCTGGCCCAGCAAAGAAGCCCAGTGCTGGGAAGAAAGCGGTTAGAGGGGGGACATCTGGTAGGTCTGGTCTGAAAGCACTGAGGCTGATGGGGACCTGGAGACTGGGCCTGGGCTCAGAGCCTGTTGTACAGGGCCTCAGAGCAGGGGAGCAGGAGGTATAGGAGTCCTGTAGGAGCTGGGGTGGGGGTTCCAGTTGGTCAGTGCTGAGGGCCTTGAGGAGGCTGATGGGCTCTGTACTGGGTAAGCCAGGAGGGACCTGGCCAGAGTTGATCAATGGGGAGCACATGGACTATGGCAGGAGACTAGACTGGAAGGCACTCAAGGGCAGGAGGGGTCCAGGGCTGATGCAGAGAGGGACCCTGGGTAGTGGAGGCCCCAGGGCTGAGCAGAAGCCAGTGGCTCTTCCAAAGGGCCTGGCTCATTTTGGAGTGGTGAGGTCATGGAATGGGCCTCCAAATGCCTGACCTGACACAGGACCTTGAGTGGGGGCTGCTGAAAGTGAGCATGAGAGAGGAGGTGGCCAGAAGGAACAAAAGGTAGAAGGCACAGGCCTAGCAGGGGATGGCTCAGAGCATTTGAAACCCGAGAGGTTAGGGACAGAGGGTGCATTGGACCTGCCTGGACTCTTGGTATTGACACAAGCAGGGAAGAAGAGAGTCGGAGGGTGGGTGCAAGGCTCCCACCTAGACCGAAGGTGTTCTGGGGTGCTCTGATTTCAGGAGCTTGTCAGATAAAAGCAGGGCCTGGTGGTTCATGGGAGTTCAGGCTGAACTGACTGACCTGGCAACCAGGTAGGCAGAGGCAGGTACAGGTGGGCACACTGAGTTTGGGTTGTGGAGGCAGGAGGACACTGCCTTCAGGCCAGCCCAAGCGGGGCCCTGCAAGGAGGAAGAAGCATCTGGGTGAGCTAAGGTTAGACAGTGGCCACAAAGGACAGGCAGACCACAGGGAGGAGGAGTGGGGTGCTGGATTGGACAGCCACAGGAACACAGGCCTAGACATGCACATGAGAACGAGTCTGGCCTGGGGGCTTAGCCTGATCTGGTAGATGGGAATGAAGCAGAGAAATGCAGGCCCATGCTCCCAAGGAGCCGGTCCAGAATAGGGATGGGCTGGGCCAGTGGTGACTGACATGGGGAAAAAGTAGACCAAGGCTGGGTACTGGACTGGAACGGACTGGCAAATCTTCACTGCAGAGGAAGGTGTGAGTGAGGTTGTGGGCCCAAGAGAGCTGGCAACATGGGTGGCAGAGAGTTCAGCCACAAGAGACTCTCCATGGAGTGGCCTGAGCAAAAGGGCTGGCAGGGTCTAGCAGAGTCTGACACTACCCGGTGCAGGTCTGGGTTGGGGCAAGGGCCAAGGATGGTCACAGGCTGACAAACCAGAGACAAACTTGACAAATTAGGCGTCCACAGTCCGCAGTCAGGCGGATGATTAGGCCTGATACCCAGGGAAGGTAGAGGACCTGGTGCTACCCACCCTAAGGGTAATGCATAAGCCTAGGGGCATAAAGGGACTGAGCTGGCTCCAGGTGGTCCTAGAAAGCTAGTTGAGTTAACTGAGTTGAGCCCATGGTCCTTGGGTAGTAAGCAATGCCAAAGCCAAGGCAGCTAGTCTTGGAAGCATAATGGGATAAAGACATCCCAGGCCTAGCATCTTTCCAGGGACCTCTAGGCAGGGGAGTCTCAGGTGGGAGCAGGTAGGGCCGGCCAGCTATGTGCTGCAGATGTTTCTGAGGTGTGTACCTCTAGTATCCATGAATACTAGGATGGGCTTGGGAAGCAGCCTGTCGGATTTGGCCGAGGCACACGCTCACTTGGGCGCTCCCTCTCTTGCAGCCTCCACCAAGGCCCCATCAGTCTTCCCCCTGGCCCCCGGCTGTGGGACCACGTCTGGATCCACAGTGGCCCTAGCCTGCCTGATCACTGGCTACTTTCCGGAGCCAGTGACAGTGTCCTGGAACTCTGGAGCCCTGTCTGGTGCACGCACCTTCCCAGCCATCCTGCAGTCATCTGGCCTGTACTCCCTCAGTAGCGCGGTGACTGTGCCTGCCAGCAGCTGGTCCAACCAGACCTACACCTGCAACGTCATCCACACAACCAGCAACACCAATGTGTACAAGATCGTGAACAAGATCGAGAAAAAGATCAGTAAGTCAAGAGCATGTTTGCAAGCAGGGACCCACCGCCTGTGTCCACAGTAGACAGACTCAGGGTCAGCCTGGGGACTGAGATGCACGAAGTGATTCAGGGCAACTGATGACCTCTGACTGTCTCCCTCACTAGAAGACTCTGCTTGCCCCTCCCTGGAGCCCCACAGATTCAAGGAGGGAGTTTTCTGGGGACTTCACATCAGACCCAGGCAAAGTACTGGATGAAACCAATAATCCATTTCCCAGGACCCGTCAGATTGTGGGTCTAAGAGCTGCCAACTGTCACATAGAAGAGCCTAGTTTGATCTTAACCGAGTCTAAGGGCCACACACTTCCAGCAGGGATGCCCTCCTTCCTTTCCACTAGGAAAACTCTCACTGCCTGTTTGTTCTTTCTGCAGAGCCACCTCCAAGTCCAAGCCACACTCAGAGAACTCACTCCGAATGCAAATGCCCAGGTAAAGTGAGTCCCGAGGTTATTAAGAGGAGCCTATCAAAGTGGGAGGACAAACCAGGTCGATGCCCTAGTCCCGATGACCCTGTGTCTGACTCTCACTTCTTCCATCAGCTCCTGATCTCATAGCAGGACCAGATGTTTTCATCTTTCCCCCAAAGACAAAGGACATCCTCATGAGAACCCCAAACTGCAAGGTGACATGCCTAGTAGTAGATGTAGGTCATGATCAGCGCAAGGTCGAGTTCCAGTGGTACGTGGGTGGCAAAGAGGTGAACACACAGAATAACATCACTTGGAATGAGGAGGAACTCTTCAACAAAACATACCGTGTAGTCAGCATGCTCCAGATCCAGCACGAGGACTGGATCAACGGCAAGGAGTTCAAGTGCAAGGTTAAAAATGGAGACCTCCCCATACCTGTTGAGAAGACCATCTCCAAGGCCAAAGGTGAGATAGCAGGTGAGAGGAGAGGCACGGGAAACCCCTTGTTCCACACTGGAAATACCCACACTCTGACTTTGTCCCCACAGGACAGCTCCAGAAACCACAGGTGTATGTCCTGCCGGTACACCAGGATGAGCTGGACAAGGGCAGTGTCACTATCACATGTCTGGTGAAGGGATTCTTCCCACCTGACATTGACGTTTCCTGGCAGAGTAACCAGCAGCCAGAGCCTAACAGCAGCTATGTGAACACTCCAGCCCAGGTCGATGCAGATAAGACCTTCTTCCTGTATAGCAAGCTCACAGTGACCAAGGACCGCTGGCAAGGGAGAAATGTCTTCTCCTGTGTGGTGTGGCATGAGGCACTGAACACATACCACACTGAAAAGCCCATCACTTCAACTCCTGGTAAATGACCTCTGATTAGCACACCCAGCAATTGCCTTTTCCTGCTGTTTGCCAGGGCCCTTGAGCACACCTGGAACCTCATCTGTAAATGCGCTACAGGTGATCCACCCCAAAATAAAGCACCCTGCTCTGCCCTGGGATCCTGCAAAACTGGAATGGTTCTTTCCGAGATCCACATGAGCCTGGGTTCTGTTGGGCTGTGGGGTCAGGCAGGGTCCGAGACCAGCACTGTCACCACTAGAGAGAGTGTGAGGGTCTGTGCAGGCCACATGGGAGAAGCCAGCAATGGACAGCCTGCCACAGGGACAAGTCCTTCACCAGCAGTGTCTCCTCTCTGGGCCCCTTCATCAGCCAGCAGCTGGAGTGAGGGAAGGATCAGGTAGATGCATGTAGGGAGGCTGTGTGGCAGAGATGGTGTCTAAATTGTCCCCAGCGGTACTTATCCACAGGGCCTCCTTTTCCATATGGGCTCCAAGAACTGGCCATTCTACATAACATACGGAGGATCCGGATGATCTGCCCAGGGAGGGTGGGCACTGAACAGACACCCACTGAGCTCAGACCCATGAAACAAAAGCCCCTCCAGCTACACAGCAATCAAGCACCCACAGATCATCTTAATATACACCACATACAGGCACACACCAACACATGAACTACAGTGTGCAAGTGCACACATTTACACACAAACACACACACACACACACAAATATACAAACATTCATGTGTTCACTCACAGGGAGACTCGTATACATACGCAAATACATATGAACACATATACACAAGTGTCCATGCAGAAATACACCAGGACACATGCACACAGAGGTGTGCATGCACACACCAACAAATGGCCACACTGACACATGCACATACAAACGCACCCCTTATACAATGAAGTAACACACAGGGCAAACTAAACAATTCCTTCCCCATGGCCCTGTAAGAGCAAACCCAGGTTACATGAAGATACACACCAGACTTGTGTCACACCCTCCAAAACCACACGAGTACATATGGGCTGCTCCTGGCTCCTCTGTACCTCACCAACGTGGACGTGGGCCCTACCTTCAGGAACCCACCTGCTCCCTCTCAGACCCACTCTTCAGAGCTTCTCAAAGGGCCAAGACTTCTGGTCTCACCTCACCACAAGCTCACTCCTGTGGTGACAAAAACTGCCATCAACCTCCTGCACACTCACACTCTTGTCCCCTGACACATGGAGCCAAAAGTCCTTACTTTCCCCAACACAACACTCAAGATCTCTGCTTCCCTGGGAAGGATGGGCTGTGCTGTCCCTCCTGCCCGATGGAGTTTCTCGTCTATGGCAGAGTCAATGGAAGGCCAAGGTCAGGCAGAGCTGCAGGGGGGCTTGAGATGGCCATGTCCAAGGTCACCCCTGAAGCTCTCCTGAACAGCCCCACTCTGGTGGGCAGCAAAAGGAACTCTTATCTGTAGTTGCCTGAGCCATGAGTGGAGACAAGAATACCTAGCCACTGTAGTGTCCAGGCTATAGAAGAGGGATGGGATTGAGGACAGTGTCAAAGCCTGGGTAGTGTCCCCGGAGTCTCCTGAGAGATAACAGATGAGGCACGATTAAGGAGAGGTGGGACCTGCTGACCCACCACTTCTTGTTAGGCGACAAGCAGGGAAGACAAGGTAAGGGAATGGGCAGGCCACCACCGGCATAGATGGGGCCTTCCTCCTGGACCTTCCTGTCTCCCGTATCTGCCCCATCCCATATAGTATGGACACCCTCTCTAATCCCTCATCCCCTGCCCAGAGCTGTACCTGGAGAGCTGTGTGGAGGCCCAAGTTGGGGAGCTGGACGGGCTGTGGACCACCATCTCCATCTTCATCACACTCTTCCTGCTCAGTGTGTGCTACAGCGCCACCATCACCCTCTTCAAGGTCAGAGCCTCTACCCTCTGTCAGCCCACACAGTAGACTGGTAGATTCCAACCCCTTATCCGCAGCCCATGGCCCACAACAAGGGACTCATCCACCAGTGGGGCCCTCATACATGGAGCTACTGGAACCTAGGTGGGTGAGAAGAGGGAGAGAAGGGACCTCAGGGCTCAGGGCCCAGGGGGCCACAGAGGCTTGAGTCTGCCCCTCTCACTGTTCCGGCCCTGTTCCGTGCAGGTGAAGTGGATCTTCTCAGTCATGGAGCTGAAGCAGACAATCGGCCCTGACTACAGGAATATAATCGGGCAGGCTGCCTAGAGGTTGCTCAGACAAGAACACATAGAAGTCGGATTCTGATATAGGCTTCAGGTGGTTTCATCCTTTACCTGAGCCCTATGCTGTCCTCTGTCCTCACCTCCCCTGACCCTTGATTGTCCTCATACTATGCTGTCTCATCTCCCTCTCATCAGAGAACTGGAAAGACAGCAGATTCTCCCCAGACTACAGCACCCTGGATGCCTCACCATCCCACACATAAATAGGACTTAAAGCATCACCAGGAACACCAGTGGGGTCACTGCACTGGGACACCCCTCAGAGTCATCTATGCACGTCCATTCTGGAAGAGAGAAAACAAGCCCATTTTTCCCAGGTCCATCCAGAGGAGGAACCTGAGTCCAAGCCAATCTCAGGCCCAGCTCTGAAAGATGTCATATCTTTTACAATTTTGGTGGACACATCTCACACCATGGTAGGGGAGCAACCAATCATCACCCCCAGAGGGATGCTCCCTGGAAAGCAATACAACCTTTGCTGAATGACTCTTCCTCTGGCGCTTACCTGACCAGTTCCAGCCTGGAAGACCGCTGGGACTACTGAGGATACTTCTATTGCCCCTAACCCGTGGAATTGGTTTATTTTCATTCTGAACTGAAAAGTTTGGTTCTGGCCCTAGGCAGGGACTTTCCACTAAATTCTGACCTCCTGCAGTATTCTTAGACGTAGAGTTCAACTCAAGGGACTCATGCTGCCAGCCTGTGCCTCAATAGAGACCAGGTAAAGGTTCTGGCCCCAGATACTCCCAATAACCCTGCCGACAACCTGGTTACAGCTCAAGATCCCAGCCTCACTACTACCATGAGACTACTTGAGAAGGCTCAGGTCACCCCCATGGACAGTGCAGGGTCCGGAGAGTGCAAGGGCAGTGCCTTTAGTGAGCACGGGCATCCACTCACATCAGGAAGGGTATTAGGTCTGAGGTGTGTGTAGATGAACAGCCTTCTGGAGAGAGGCCTGGTAAACGGTGCCCCAAGTGGTCAGGGCATGACATGGTAGGCTGCCTACTTGGAACGCTGGCCAGAGATGGTTGAAGACAAGAAGAATAGGGGTGGGGAGAGTTAGCCAGATCATGGGAGCAGGCACTTGGTGAGCAAGACCATGATGGGGAACGGGGCCGACCCAGCTACCAGCACAGGGCAGAGGTCCCGGGGCCAAGCCATGCCGTCACTCTGGGCACTGTTTCTCCCATCTTCCCTTTTAACAAACACCAGCAGAATCACACGCAAAGGAGCCAGAGCGCTGACATCACATCTTCAGGTGGGAAAAGGAATGATGCAAACAGAAGGAAACAATATCAAAGAAGTTCATCAGCTTACCTTTTCAGTTCTCTAAACTTCTTTGATTTTCTTTCACGTTAATACGTTCTTCTCATTTTTTAATTACAATAAAATGGCCTTAAACTATACAACATGTCATCAAAGTATTCCTACTGTAGTTATATCCTTTTAGCCTTTCGAGGACCAGCCCCAGGGTTGAGATTCCCCAAGCAGTGAGTACCAGTGCATCCCTTATGCACTCAGTTCACGGTGCCAGCTCAGTGTCTTAGGATCTCCCCAACACCAGTGTCCTTTCTTCTCCAGTGGACTTTTAGCTCAAAGCCAGGGAAGCATCAGATGCGCCTGCCTACTTGCTCTGTGGTATGAGGAGGACAAAGGGGAATGAGCACAGCTTCCACCTTCAGTGGAAGCACTGGGTCTTGCTGTGCGTGGCCCTGTGTGCTATAAGATCCTAGCCAAATTCACGGTCCCAGGTGACTGGAGACAGCGAGTCAGGATTGGAACCTGAGAAGGATGGATCCAGGAGGTTCAGAGAGGTTCACAGAGGGTACAGAGGGAGATACCTGAGAGGTCAGAGGCAGAGCTACAAAGGGCTGTGCAGAGGCATATCTAGCCTTGGTCATGGCTGATGAAAAAGCCCTGTGCTGGGCTTAGGGGCAAGAACCGGATCAACAAAGTGTCACCAAAGAGTGGGATGAAAAGCATCTTGAATCACTGATATGGGTTCTGGGGGTTGTAGGGAGACACAAATATTTTAGTGCAGCCTGGGATGTGGAAGCTGTCAATGGAGAGTGCTGAACAGGGTTATTGTGAAGACAAGGGAAATAAAAGCAGTGACCAAGACAGTCTAGGGCCAACCTTGGGAACGGCCGTGGGTTGGGAACAAGGGCCATGCAACTGACATGTTTGGGTTCTTGCCTCTTATCTTACTTCCTTAGTCCTGTCTTAAGAGAAATACCAGAAGTTGGAGGCTTTAATAGAGCTGGAATTTATTGTCTCACAGTTGTGGAGGCTATGCTAGCCCTAAGTGGGGTGGGAGGAGGCTATCCTTCTTAGTAACCCTAGCAAACCCTTGACATTCTTGGTGTCTGTCTTCATCCTGTGTGTGTCTCTGTGTCTACCTTGGTCTTTCTATAAGACAATAGTGAGAAACAGTTAGATTTAGGTATCACCCTGTTCAACATGTCCTCAACATGACAAAGAATACCCTGCTTCTAAATAAGGTCACATTCACAGGTACAAATACAGACTTCAGCATAATTTTTTTTTTTTTTTTTTGGAGAGGGAATGCTGGTAGAGACAGTGTGGAGCACATTGGTGATTCAGTGGCAGAATTGTCATTTACCATGCAGGAGACCTGGGTTCAATTTCTGGCCAATGTGCCACCTGTTTATCATGGAGGTTTACATGTTGTTCTGATGCTGAAAAAGTTTCAGTGGAGCTTCCAGGCTAAAATGCACTAGGAAGAAAGGTTTGGTGATCTACTTATGAAAATAAACCAAAGAATACTCTGTGGTTTCTAATGACATGATTCATAACCCGTCCTGGCAGTGGAGCAAAACCATGCAGCATTTTGTTCCATTGCACACAGTGTCACCATCAGTTAGTGACTGGCATGATGGCAAAAACTAAAAACTGCTCCATTTACAAAGTCAACATAACTTGGTGGGATAGAATTCATCCCATAAAACCACCAAAGCATGATTTGTATTAGTGTCAGCACTGAGCTCCAGAGAGCCTAAGACAGAGCCAGCCAGTTATACACTGTAGTTAGTCCCAAATAAAAGGCCGGCCCATTGAACAATAAGCCTTCTTTGCTATGGAGCCTCAGGCAAGGGGCAGAAGGTATTGGGTGCGTATTTTTTTATTCCTAGCCTGAGGACTCTTGCAGAAAAAAGGGAATGCCACTTGCCAGCCCTATCCCAGGTGCAAAGAGACCCCCTGTTTTAGTCAGCTAGGGCTGCTCTAACAGAAATACCACCAAGTGGATGGCTTTAACAAAGGAAGGTTTATTCTTACACAGTCCAGTAGGTTGCAAGTCCATATTCAGGGTGTCCACTCCAGGGGAAGGCTTTCCCCTTGTTGGCTCCGTAGGAAAGTCTGGTATTGCATCAGTCTTTGTCCAGGGAGCATCTTGGCACAGGAATCTTGGGTCTGAAGGACGGGCTCTTCTCCCGGTGCTGCTTGCTTGATGGTATGAGGTTCCCAATTCTCTGCTTGCTTCTCTTTCCTTTTGTCTCTTGCAGGCTGAAAGGATTAAGGGTGGGGCAAGCCATATTCCAGGGAAACTCCCTTTACAGCAGAGAGGGGAAGTAATCCTTTGAAGGAATTTACAGCCCCACCCTAGTCCTTTAACATACAGTTTAGGGAAACCACAAAATGGAAGACAGTCACAAGATACAGAGAATGATGTACCAGCCACATGGCTACACATATTTTTGGGGAGACACAATTCAACCCATGACACCTCCAAAGCTGCCATCAGTGCATGTACACACTTCAACACCAAGACCAAGCCAGAACACAGATGGGCAAACCCAGACACAAGCAGAGGAGACAGCCATCCAGAAAGTTCTTCACCTGGATAAGATCTTGGACCTGCAACCTTGACTAGAAGACTGGGTGTGGGCACCCTGTTTCCCTTAGCTCTGCATGAAGTGAAGAGTGGCACCATCTGACCTTGACAGTGCCCCACAGATCCCTGGCTCAGTCTTTGTATTCAATGTTCAGGCCGTACTGGACACCCATGTTGTGATGCACAAGAAATAGCATCTTGGGTATACCTTCAAGTTCACAGAACTTGGGCATGAAGGGAGGAAACAGGAAACTGACATGGTAGTCCTTCCTCAAGCTCTATTCCAGGGTGCAGCCCAGGCTCTGGTATGAACTGGGCCAGGATTGAGTGCATGGCAAAGGTCAGTGGCATCACTAATGTCAGCCTAGTAACATATAGGGTGTAGATTTGTATGTGGACCTCTGCATCAAGGCTAGTGACCTTTCCCAACACATGGCCATCCCTCTGACTCTTGTTCAAATGTAGGTTGCTGATCCATGGTGGACCGCAGGAAAGAGACAAGAGGGGAGGAACAAGGCCAATAGGATGGTAAGAGCTTGCCTACATAGAATGTGGGAAAAGACCACACCAAGAGGGGCACTGTGGCACCAGGGGATACAAGGACAGATCCAGGTGACAAAATGCACAAAACCCAGGAGATACATTGGTACCCAGGCAGACTGCCAAATTCTCTAGCAGCATCCTCATTCTGATGATAAATCACATTACCTCTCTTCACTGTCCATGGCCTAGTGCTTGCTGTGAGCATGCTACACCACTGGGAGGAAGATATTCATGCTGTCACTGATACTAACCTTTGGTGCACTACTCGATGTCCACTGCATGGCCTTTTCATTGCTTTCCTTCCTCTTTCTGAATATTGGTATGTTCCAGAATGCCACTTTTCTTCAGACTGAATTCCCGAAAAGAGAAGTCACTGAGAGCAGAGCCATGCAGACTCAATGGCAACTGTAGGAGACATATAAGGAGAGAAATAAAGTTACAATGCTGCAAGGATTTTTCATTTACGAGGTGCTTGTTTCCATGGCATATCCTAGCAAAAGGATCATCAAAATGCTTGTCTGGTACTTGATGCGAACTCCAACAAACATTAAAAGTTAATAATAACTATGCCTGATGTTGGCACAGTGCTTTGACTCTTCAGAGTATTCTGAGACTTAGTCTTCTAGAGCTATCTTAAAGACAAAATAAACAAAAAGAAAATCACAAAATGGGAGGGGGGCAACATAGCAGAGTATCCAGAGCCATTCTTTGATCCTTCCAACAACAAAGACATACAAAACAATTTAACAGATTAAATAAGGCATTCTTGGAGCCCTGATCACCAGAGGGAAGCTGGGAAAATGAGCTGGCCAACACAGAGGGCAGTGTAAATACACGGTAGACCAGACAAGACGGACCAATGGGAGTCAGCACTCTTTAGGAAGACCCCTGAACCAGCAGTGCAAACAAAGCCAGCACCTTGAACAAAGGTAGTGCCATGAACATAGCCAGTGCTGCAAACACAGTTGCATCTGGAGAGTATTTCTCTCAGTGGAGAAGATGAGCCTCAGACAGACACTGTTTTTCTCAGCTGGTGCTGCTTTAAAAGAAATACCGCAGTGGATGACTTTAGAAAGGGAAATTTTATTTGTCTCAGTCCAGTAAGCTGAAAGTCCAAATTTAGGGTATCAGCTCCACAGGAAGGCTTTCTCTGCTGGTACTGGAGGAAGGTCTTTTTCATCAGTCTTCCCCTGGACTGGAAGTTTTTGAGGTACAAGGACATGGGGTGATGGCCAGGATTTGTACAACTCCTGGAAAAATCATCTCTCAAATATGACCATAATATTTGGACATTCCCAGATAAACAGAATTTAGAGAATTTGCAAAAGTGAAACCAAAATTAAAAGAAATACTGAAGGAAGTTCTTTGATTAGAAAATCAGTAACATTTGACATATACTCATAAATGCAAGGCAGGACAGAGCATCCGCATATCAGCATTAATTGGCAATCCACGAAAAGAGATCAAAACTAAAACACTCAAGATAGGGAAACAGACATATCAGAATGTAAATGATGACAACATCATAACATAAGCAGAATAAATTAATGTATTCATAACTCCCTCAGATGGAGAGGAAATTAAGGTAATGCAATGAAACTAAAGACTGGTTTAAATTTAGAACACTAGGGGTAAACATAAACATAACCGCAAAGAAAAGGAACAATTCTACATAGAAAAATAGAAACAAAATGAAGAAGTCTCAGCAGATATTAAAAATCAAGAAAACTCACAACACAAAATGAATCAACATGGAAAATTAAGTGGAACAAAGAATCTCTCAACCACTCACCAAGAAGGTATAAAAATGACAGCACTAAATTCATGCATATCAATAATTACATTGAATGGAAATGGGGTAAATGCACAAATAAAGAGACAAAGATCAACACATAGGTAAAAAAAAAAAAAAAAACCAAACATACATGCTACCTATAGACTGTTTACTGTGGATGTACCTTAAACTAAAAGCTACAAAATGAAACTTAAGGGATGAGCAAAATATGTATCAAGCTAACATCATTCAAAAAAGTGCAGGAGTGCCAACATTAATTCTGGGTAAAATAGACTTTAAAGTAAAATCCCCCACAGTGTATAGAGAAGGTTACTATATGGTGCTTGAAATGTCCACACAGTAGGAGAACATAACCATATTAAAAATGACATATTAACTGTGCTAAATACATCAAACTGACTCTAACTGTATTGAATAATGAGACAGAAAGCTTCACAATAACAGTAGGAGACTTCAACACATCACTTTCAGTGATGGACAGAACAACTAGAAAGAAGCTCAATAAAGACGTGGAAGGCCTGAATGTCACAATTAACCAACTCAACAAGTCCTCCCATTAACAGAAGGTATACCTTCATCTCCCATGAACATGGAACAATTTGCAGAATAGATCGTGTATTAGGTCATAAAGCAAGTCTCAACAAAATCTAAAACATTGAAATATTGCAAAGCTTCATATCAGACCACAAAGTCGTAAAAGTTGAAATTAATAGTAGAAAAGCAAACACATGAAATCTGAGCAACACTTTGCTCAAAAACTTCTGGGATGTAGAAGAAATCATAGACGGAATAAAGAAAAATTCATAGAGTCAAATAAGAATGAAAATACTTCTCCTAGAACCTATAGGGTACAGCAACGACAGTGTTCAGAGATCAATTTATTTAAATATATGCACTCATCCAAACAGATCAAAGGTTCTAAAAGGATTAACCCTACAGCTCAAACAAGTAGAAGAAGAGCAACAGAAGAACTCTTCAAGCACCAGAAGAAAACCAATAATAAAAACTGGAGCAAAACTAAATGAATTAGAACCTAGAAAAACAACTGAAAAAGTTAACAAGACCAAAAGTTTGTATATTGACAAGATCAACAATATTGATAAAACATGGGCCAAGCTGAAAAAGCAAAATAGGATAGCAAGCAAATACCTTTAGTAAGAAACAAGATGGATGACATCACAACAGAGAAAACTGACATGAAAAAAATCATAACAGGGGCTGGGCCAGGATGACGGACTAGTAAGATATCTTCTTGATTCCCTGTAAGAACTAAGGTCTAGAAAAACAACTGAATGGAACAGAACAGACATTTGGGGAGCTCCAAGTTCAGGCAGAAAATTGTGAAACTGGACTGGGCGACAAGAAAGGGAACAGATAACTTTCTCAGAAGTGAAACAGCAGTACAGATGGTCCTGTTTCTGCTGGCGCAGCAACAGAGAGGCTGCACAGGTACAGAGGTCATCTTTGGTGTCCAGGAGGCTACGACTAGGACATCCACACATGAGATCCCAGCTGGGGCTAGCTGCCATGCTGAGCAGCAGTGGTTGAGTGAACAGCATCTTTCAGTAGAGAAGTAAACACACCAGCAGCTGACAGACGAGTACATAAGCAACCTTCCCCACTACCTTGTCTGTGTTAGTTCCATTCTGGTATGCTACCTGGACTGGAACCGGGATTGTATGTATGTGCCCTGAGGTTTTTCCTGGGACTGAGGAAGGAAGCAAGGAGAAGGGTAGAAGTAACATCCCCTGAGCCAGGAAATCACGACATCTAGAAAACAATAGGCAAATTCCACATGGTTAATTCCAATACTGTTAAAGCTATTTCACAGCACAGAAAAAGATGGAAGAATTCCAAACTCAGTCTATGAAGCCAGCATAAACTCTGATACCAAAGTTGGATACAGATAGCACAAAAAAGGAATTAACAGACTAATATCTCTCATGAATCTAAATGCAAAATTCCTCAACAAAATCCTAACCAATAGAATTCAACAACATATCAAAAAAAAACAAAATTCACCTTGACACCATGACCACATAGGATACATACCAAAGATTCAGAGTTGGTTCAACATCAGAAAAACAATTAATGTAGTCAACCACATTAAAGAATCACTTGATTTTATCAATTGAGGCAGAGAAGACATTTGACAAAATCTAACACCGATTCACACTAAAAACTGTCAGCAAAATAGGAATAGAAGGGAAATTTTCCAACATAATAACAGATATCTACACAAAGCCAAAAGCCAAGATCATCCTGAATGCAGAGAGACTGAAAGAATTCTCTGTGAGAACAGAAACTAGACAAGGATGCCCATTGTCACCACCTCTACTCAACATTGTGATGGACGTTCTAGTAAGAGCAATCAGACAAGATAAAGAAACAAAAGGTGTCCACATCAGTAAAGAAGTAAAGGTGTCCCCATTTGTGGATGATATGATCTTATATGTAGAAAACCCTAAAGAATCCATAAATAAATTCCTGGAACTAATAAAAGAGTACAGCAATGTATCAGTATATAAGAAAAAACATAAATAAATCAATAGGATTCTTTACATCAACAAAGAGACCATCAAAGAGGAAATCACTGTTTTAGTCAGCTAGGGCTGCTGTAACAGAAATACCACAGAGTGGATGGCTTTAACAAAGAAAGATTTATTCTTACACAGTCCGGTAGGTTGCAAGTCCATATTCAGGGTGTCCACTCCAGGGAAAGACTTTCCCCTTGACGGTTCTGGAGGAAAGTCCGGTATTGCATCAGTCATTGTCCAGGGAGTGTCCTAATGCAAGAACCTCTGGTCTGAACGACGCGCTCTGCTCCCGGTGCTGCTTGCTTGATGGTAGCGAGGTTCTCAAATTGTCCTTGGTTCTTTTTCCTTTTATTCCTTGCAAGCTAAAAGCATTAAGGGTGGGGCAAGCCATACTCCAGGGAAACTTCCCCCATAGCAGGAATTCACAGCCCCACCCTAATCCTTTAACATACAGGTTAGCAAAACCACACAATGGAGGACATTTCCAAGATACTGGGAACCATATCCCAGCCACATGGCTGCACACATTTTTGGGGGGACACAATTCAAACCATGACAATCACCAACTACAATAGCCCCCAAGAAGATAAAATACCTAGAGATAAATCTAACCAAAAATCTAAGAGACATTTTCGAACAAAATTGGAAGACCCTATTGCAAGAAACCAAGAGACTTACATAACTCGACAAACCTACCTTGCTCATGGATATGAAGACTTAACTGTGAAAATGGCTATTCTACCCAAAGCGGTCTACAGATACAATTCAATCCCAATAGAAATTCCAATGTCATTATTTAATGAGATAGAGAAATAAATCACCAAGTTAGTTTGGAAAGAGAAGAAATCCTGGATAAGTAAAGCAATACTGAAGAAGAGGAACACAGTGGGAGGCCTCACGCTACGTGACTTTAGAACATACTACACTTCCACAGTAGTCAAAATAGCCCAGTAATGGCACAAATACAGATGAATAGACCAATAGAACAGACTAGAGAATCCAGAACTAACACCATCCACCATGCACAGGATATTTGATGAAGTCCCAAAGGACATGAACTGAGGAACAGTCTCTTTAACAAATAGTATTGGCAAAACCAGGTATCCATATGCGAAAACACTGAAAACAAAGTTTTGTATCTCAAACCTTACACAAAAACTAACTCGAAATGTACCAAAGACCAAAATCTCAGTGGAAGTTCTAATACATGGCTTAAACAGAGTATAAAATCTTACTAACGATATACAAACAGCAGAAGAGAAAATTGATAAATGAGAGCTACTAAAAATTAAACAATTAAGTTCATCCAAAGACTTTATCAACAGAGTAAAAGCATTGCCTACAGACTGGTAAAAATATTTGGCAACCATGTATCTGATTAATGTCTAATTTCTATAATCTACAAGGTACTGCAAAATAGCAACAAGAAAAAGAAAAATAATAGCATTGAACAACAGATTATATGGACAGACACTTGCGCAAAAAGACATTCAGACAGCCAAAAGATACATGAAAAAATGCTCACAATTATTAGCCATTAGAGAAATCCAAATGAAAACTACAATGAGATATCATCTCACCCCAACAAGGTTTCCTCTAATCAAAAAAACACACAAAATAACAAACTTTGGAGAGGCTGTGGAGATTTTAGAGCTCTTATTTCCTACTGTTGGGAATGTAAAATGGTACAATCTCTTTGGAAAGCAATTTTGTGCTTTCTTAAAATGCTAGAAATAGAAATACCATATGATCCAGCAATCCCAGTGCTTGGAGTTCACCTACAAAAATAAAGGCTGCCATGTAAACAGATGAATACATGATAATGTTTATTGCAGCACTGTTCACAAAAGAAAAAAGATGAAATCAACCTAGGTGCCCATCAACAAAAGAATGGATACACTATGGTATGTATGTACAATGGAACACATAATGATATAGAACACCAATGATTTTATGAAACATAACCTAGAATGAACTGGAACACATCCTGCTGGGTGAAATCTGTCATCTGCCAAAGGACATGAGACCATTACTACAAGGACTTAAGGAAACCTTTGTGCACAAAATAAAATACTCCTGTTCAACTCTCACAACTAGTCTTTGGCTAAGACACGCTTCTTCACCCTATATTGGTTAGTGGCATCTGGGGTCTTAAAAGCCAGCAAGCTTCCATATGAGGAACCTCAACTGATCCCAACCCACCTGGAAAAGATGACAGCTGAGAACATCACAGACATAAGGAAAAATAAGCCCAGGAGACAGAAAGACACATATGATTGGAAGATTACATCAGCATGAAAACAGAAGAATCAGATGGTTCCCGGCCACCATCAAAGACAGCCTGATAGAGGATGTGATCTAGAGCCCCTGATGTAGCAAGAGAAAAAGAGATGTGCAGATCAAAAACTCTGTTAAAAGACCAGAATTGATGGTCTGACCATCTGGAGGGTCCCCTGAAAATATGGCCCTAGACTTGTTGCAAGTCCAGAGCTGAAACCATTACTGAACACTTCAGACAAAGAAAGGACGAGACTTGGCAACCACAGAGTGAAGCATGTGGTGTGTGTACTTTATGATTTAACATACGTATGTAGCTGTCCTGCTGTTTTCTTGCTAGAGGAGAGGAGAGAGTGGAGAGGAGGAGTCAAGTGTTGGCTGAGTGAATACTGGAAGTAAGGACTGAGAAAGAAGAGTTTGCTATTACAGGGTTGGGAGAGCAGAGAGAGTGGCAGACAGATGAGTTTGTGGGATTTATGTGAAAGATTGACAGGGATTGTAAACTTCCACTTGATCACAATAAAAAAAAACAAAAAATGAAAGCAGAATACTACAAAAATGGCGACTATAATAATTCTGAAAACCCAGAGGACGTGGACAAATCTCTAAAGACACACTATGTACCAAAACTAACACAATCAGAAGTAGAAAAACTTAATAAACCTATCACAAAAGAAGAAATAAATAAGTAATTTAAAAAACTCCCAACCAAAAAATTCCAGGCCCAGATGCCTTCACCATAGAATTCTACCCAACTTTTACATAAGAGTTATAGCCACTATTACTAAAGGTATTTTGCAGTATAGATAAGGAGGGAATACTCCCAAATTCATTCTATGAATCTTTTATAACCCTGGTACCAAAGCTGAGAAAAGATTGCACACAAAAAGGAAAATTACAGACCACTGTCTCTTATTAACTGGCTTGGCCGTCTCTTATTAACTTAGATGTAAAATTCCTCAGCAAAATTCTACCCAACAAAATTCAACAACATCAAAAAATAATTCACCTTTAACAAGTAGGATTCATACCAGTGATGCAGGGGGAGGTTCAACATTAGGAAAACAATCAGTGTAATCAACCACTTAAATAAAAGATAAAAACAGCTTGATTTTATCAGTTGAGATAGAAAAGGCATTTAACAAAGTCCAACACACATTCATGTTAAAAACTCTCAAGACATTAGGAAGAGAAGGAAAATTCCTCAACATAATAAGGGGCATCTATGCAAAGTGAACAGCTAACATCATCTAAATGGAGAGAGACTGCAAGAATTCCCACTGAAAATGGGAGCCAGACAAGTGTGTACATTATCACCACTTTTACTCAATGTTATGCTGGAAGTTCTAGCCACAGGAATTACACAATATAAAGAAGTAAAGAGCATCTACAAAGTCAAAGAAGAAGTAAAAATATCTCTATTTTCAGATGATGTGATCTTGCGCAAAGCAAATCCTAAAGAATCTACAAAGAAACTGCTGGAACTAACAGAATAGTTCAGCAAGTATTAAAATATAAGATAAATATAAATAAATGGGTTGGATTCCTCCACACTAATAAAGAAATCATCAAAGATCAAAATCACCAAATCAATACCATTCAAATTGCTACCAAGATGATAAAATACTTAGGACTAAGTCTAACCAGAGACGTGAAATAACCACACACAAAAAAAGAAAGAAAAACTTACAAGACTCTATTGCAAGAAACCAAAAGAAATATATGTAAGTAGAGAAAACCATCTTGCTCACAGATAGGAAGACATAACATTGTAAAAATATCTGTTCTGAAAGTGATCTATCAGAACAATGCAATCCCAATACCAATTGCAGTGGCATTTTTTTTTTTTTTTAATGAGATGGAGAAAAAAAATCACTGACTTCATATGGAAGGGGAAGAATCCGTGGATAGCAAAGCAGTATTGAAGATTAACAAAGTGGAAGCCTCACAGTACCTGACTATGGAAACCATTAGCCACCACAGTAGTTAAAACAGCCTAGTATTGGTACAAAAATAGATGCATAGATCAATGGAATGGAATAGAGAACACAAATATAACTCCATCCACATACATGAAGCTGATACTGACAAACACTTAAGTCCATTAATTGGGAAAAAAATAACCTCTCCAGCAAATAGTGTTGGCAAAACTGAATATGAATCTACAAAAATGAAACAGAACCCATATCTCACACCATTCACAAAAATGAACTGAAAATATATTACATACTTAAATATCAATTCTAAAACATTAAGGATCTTGGAATAAAAATATAGGACAAACGTTGCAAGCCCTAATACGTAGCCTGTACAAACTACAAAATATTAAATGCAATGCACAAACAGCAGAAGAGAAAACTGATGACAAATGGTAGCTTCAAAACATCAAACACTTATGCTCATCCAAAAACTTCACCAAGAGATCAAAAAGACCACCTAGAGAAAAACTTGGTAACCAATAATCTAACTAGCATCTAATCTCCATAAGAATCCATTAAAAAATGAGCCAACAACCCAATATTTCAAAGGATACAGTAGCAAGATGGTGGCCTGGGGAACATGCTTTAAGGGTACATTAAGGTCAGTTAGCATAACTAGTATTTTGCTAAGACAGTCTTCTGCACCCCATATTTGTATATGACATCTGTGGTCTTCAAAGCTAGCAAGCAATCATTTGAAGTACACCAAATGGTCCCAACCCATCTGGAACAGATAATGACCAAGAACAGTTAAGACCTGGGGAAAGGTGATCCTGGGAGACAGAAGGACCCATATGAGTGGGGGACGGTGTAAGCATGAGACCAGAAGAAATAGATGGCACCTGGCCACCACCAAGTGCAGCCGTGATGGAGGACACACTGTAGAGTCCCACTCTAGAAAACTGATTTGGTGACTTCTTAAAAAGCTACAAATAGAAATACAATATGATCCAGCAATCCCCCTGTTTGAAATACATCCTAGAGAAATAAGGGCTGGCACAGGAACAGATACTTGAAGACGAGTGTTCATTGCAACATTGCCCATCATAGCAAAAAGATGGAATTAGTCTAGGTGCCCATCAACAAAAGAATGGATAAAAAAATTATGATATAGTCACACAGTGTAACATTATGCAACAGTCAACAACAACGATGATTTAGGGAAAAACCTGCTAACATGGAGTCATCTGGAAGACGTTATCCTGAGTGAAATCAGTCAGTAACAAAAAAGATAAATGCTCTGTGAGACCATTGTTATGAGGTCTCAACAAATGAACTATCCACAGAAGAAAATAAACTGTTGGTTTCTGGGTTGGAGAGGGAGAGGTTATTCATAGATCTGGTATTGGATAGTGTTTTAGTCAGCTAGGGCTGCTCTAACAGAAATACCACAGAGTGGATGGCTTTAACAAAGAAAGATTTATTCTTACACAGTCCAGTAGGTTGCAAGTCCATATTCAGGGTGTCCGCTCCAGGGAAAGACTTTCCCCTTGATGGCTCTGGAGGAAAGTCCGGTATTGCATCAGTCATTGTCCAGGGAGTGTCCTAACGCAAGAACCTCTGGTCTGAACGACGCGCTCTGCTCCCGGTGCTGCTTGCTTGATAGTAACGAGGTTCTCAAATTGTCCTTGGTTCTTTTTCCTTTTATTCCTTGCAAGCTAAAAGCATTAAGGGTGGGGCAAGCCATACTCCAGGGAAACTTCCCCCATAGCAGGAATTCACAGCCCCACCCTAATCCTTTAACATACAGGTTAGCAAAACCACACAATGGAGGACATTTCCGAGATACTGGGAACCATATCCCAGCCACGTGGCTGCACACATTTTTGGGGGGACACAATTCAAACCATGACAGATAGGAACTAGGTTAAACTAAGGAAGTCACAGCACACAACACAAGGAAGATCAACATTGTCGGGCTATACCAAGAGGTAAGAGGTTTCATAAACGTCAGAGAACCAGGAGTGGGCTTTCAGGGCACATCTAGGTCAACTGGTATCACTAAGTTTTTACTTTAAGAAGATGTTCTACATGCCAATTTGGTGAGTGTCATCTGGGACCTTAAAAGCTAACAAGAGGCAGGGCCAAGATGGCAGCATAGCCATGTGCACATGCTGAATCCTCTAACAACAAAGAACTAGAAAATCAATAAAACAGACTAAACTGAGCATTCCAGGAAGCCTGAACTCCAGGTGGAAAACTGAAAGAAGGGGCTGGGTGACAGGGAGGGGAGTACCACTAGCAAGTATCTGGAACAGTAGACTAAGCAGGACCCAGTTTCACAAGAGAGCACCATGCCAGTCTTACCAGTGCTGGGCCATTCCAGGTAAAATAACATGGCACCAGACTAAGAGACACCACGTGCTGGAAGAGAGCTGCACAGAAGAAAACTCTCTCAGGCAAAAAAAAAAAAAAAATTTTTTTTTTTTTTAAAGCTGCAGCCCTGGGCTGAGAGATACCATGCACATTGAAGGAGTATTGAGCCCTGCAAAGGAGACTGGCCCCAGCCTAAGCAACACAGTGAAGAACTAAAGGTATCTTCATGGACCAGGACAGCTGATGGGGCTTAGTGCTGTGCAAGTTGAAGGGCCTTAAGACCCAGAAGATAGCAGGGCACAAGGCCATTCAGGTTAAAGCACCTTAGATCCTAGTGAATGGGAGCAGCAGTGCAGGTAGATGAGCAAGTTTGAGCAGCAGCATAGGTGTGCACCTGGTCCAGGTGTTGGCACAGGAACATGTGCATTCTGGAGCAGCAGCGTTAGGGAACATGGCCCAGGGTAGTCAGGGCAAAGGTGGGTCAACCCTTGTTGGGCCAGGCTGAAGGGAGCTATGCTGGCCTGTCAATCACAGTGTGGGGCAGGAAATTCATGGAGCAGAAGGTCACCAGACAGCACAGAAAAATACAGGCCCAGGTTCAAAAGACAGATGTTGCAGAGGCCAACTGAATTATTAAGGCTCCAAAAGTCAAACCAGCTCAAAAGTCACGAATATCCATAGATATAACTTAAACCACAATAACCGAACCAAAGAACAAAAAATTGTGAGGACTTTCAGATGGCTCAGAGACAACAATCAATTTCTAAACATCTAAAGATGCAGACTACCATGACTTCGAAAAATTCCCCAAAAAGAATGAATAAATTTCCTGCTATTATTGGAAGTAGAATACAAAATATTGATGTATAGAGCAGTGAAAGATATCACAAAAGCGATTAGGCAAAATTCAGCAGATCACATTGAAAAATTAAACATGCTGCCAGAAATGTTTGAGCAGCAATGATCTGAAGTTTGACAGATTATATTCAAGAGGATACCAGACACATGAGGAAATGCTTGCAATCATTAGTTATTACCCAAACTGACAGAAATACAAATTAAAACCACAACGAGCCACTCTCCAACATTACTGTCATGAGTCCAAATGACTGAAAACTACAAATGCTGAACAAGCTGTGGAAAGCTTGAAACTCTTATACACTGCTGATAGGAATGTAAAATGATGCAATCATTTTGGAAAACAATACAATATTTCCTTAGAAAGTTGGAAATAGAAATACCGTAAGATCCAGCAATTCCACTCCTAGGTATATATACTAGAGAAATAAAAGCCATCATATGAATAGATACATACAAACAATGCTCATTGCAGCATTGTTCACAAAAGCTGAAAGATGGAAATAACCTAAGTGCCTATGAACAGATGAATGAATAAATACTAGGGTACATACACATAATGGAACACTACAGAATGATGAAGAACAATGATGAATCTGTGAAACATCTCAAATTCAAATTTGGATGACTCTGGACCATATTATCTTTAGTGAACTAGGTCTATCATGAAAGGACAAAGACTGTATAAGATCATTATTATAGAAACTCATAAAAAAGGTTTACACAGAAAGGAACAATCTTTGATAGTTACTATGAAGAAGAGAAGTGGGGAGGGAAAAACACTAACTCATCAATAGATAAATTGTAACTCTGATGAAGGGTAAGCCCATATAGAAGACGAAGAAAGTCACCACTGCTTAACTAAGGTAAGTCATGAAACTTCACAGACACATCCAAACTCCCGAAGGGACCAAATCACTGGGCTGAGGGCTGAGGATCATGGTCTCAGGGGACACATGGTGCAACCGGCATAACATATCTATAAAGAATTTGTTCTACATCTGAATGTGGTTGAGTAGCAACTGGGATCTTAAAAGCCTCTGAAAGCCATCTAAGATACATCTACTGACTGCATCCCAGCTAAGACAAAGGAGAATGAAGGAGAAAAAATACAAAAGAAATATCAGTATAAAGGATTCATGAACCACATGCCCAATTACCAATATGGATTGCTCTGATAGAGATCCCAATAGTGTATCCCAGAAAGAGTTTAAGAAAAATGTGGAAAAAAATTTGATGTGGGGAGAAAAGAAAAAGGCAAATCATCCTGCTAGACTGAAAGAGACTGAAGACATCTCAAGCATATATCGACCAAGGACATACCTTTAGCTCAGCACTGAAGTCACTTCTCAGGTTCACATGTCATGGATTGAATCTGTGTTCCCTAGAAAATATGTAACAATTGGTTGTGCTATTATTCCTAGTATTATGTGACGTTCATCCATGTTGGAATTGCTGTCTCTGTGATGTTAAGGAGAGTGTACTAGTGCTGTTGTATTGGTAAAGCAAGATTCATTGTGTAAGATTGTTTTGTACCTTGAGGCAGACTCTTGGGACAAAAAGGAAAGAAGCTAGCACAGACATAGGGGGACCTCACACCATCAAGAAAGAAAGCAGCCGGGAGCTGAGCTCATCCTTTGGAAAGAACTGGGGTCCCTGAATCTCAGCACTTCCAGTTCAGCGGAAAACTGATGACAAGAACCTTCCTCCAGTGCTGGCAGAGAAAGTTATCACTGGAGCTGACACCCTGAATTTGAACTTTTAGCTTACTCAACTGCAACAAGTAA
The DNA here is from genome assembly GCA_028571685.1 of Heterohyrax brucei. Taxonomy (NCBI): domain Eukaryota; kingdom Metazoa; phylum Chordata; class Mammalia; order Hyracoidea; family Procaviidae; genus Heterohyrax; species Heterohyrax brucei. The sequence goes on from CM053161.1 coordinate 32,392,666, forward strand.
ATGTTCTCTTTTTAAAGCCATCAATTTGTGGTATCTGTGTTAGAGCAGCAGTAGCTGACTAAAACATCCCCTTTCAGCCAAAGATTAGACATGTCTACAGGCCAATAACACATGTCAGGGACATGCCTCATAGATATAACTGTGTATACAAAACTAAATTTGCATGGTATTAGAAAGGCAAAGATAAGAAAGTGGGAAGGAACAGGAAAACTGGAAGAACAGGATGGAGACAAATGGAGTGTTGACACATCAAAGATTGGCAACCAGTGTCTGAAAAAAAAAGTTATGCATTAACCATTTAATGAGAAAATAATTTTCTCTATTCATTTTTAGCCAAATCATAAGGAAAAGAGAATCAATAATAAATGTAGTACAATAAGAAAAAAAAATATGTTGGAATCCTATCCCCTATTCAATTAATGTAATTGATTTTCGAATAAAATCTAATGCAATGTAATTGACCCATCAGTTGCAGTAATACCAAAGTAAGATGAGCTTAAATCCAGTCACTTCTGAGATTAAACACAGAGTTACAGGCAGACACAGAGGGAACACAGACACTCTCTGACAACAAGAGCAGCTGCACCCATAAGCTCAGGAATATCAAGGATGGTGGAAAGCAACTAGAAGCTAAAATAGACAAAGAAACAGCCTCTAGAGCCACATCCTGAATTTGGACCTCCAGAATCCTGAATTTAGAGACAATAAATCCCTGTTCCTTGAAGTCACCTACTTGTGGAATTTGTGTTACAGGAGCACGAGGGAATGGAGACATCACCATTCATGGAATCCAGGACAAGACAAGCTTACTTCCACAATCTTCAACTCTGTCAGTCACTACTACCTTAGGGGATCCAGAAACAGAAATATCTAATGTTTATCCTTTTATCCTCTGGATCCCACAATCTGTAGACCTGTCTCTGTAATCCTGATGCATACCAAAATGTCCATTCATCCAGCCCTAGATCCCTGCACCCCTTCTTGCTCCATGGTAAATTTCTAACCAGTCACACACTATCCTATGTTCAGTTTTGGATCACTATGGTGATCCACAGGGCTTTTATTGGCGATTTTCAGAAACAGATCATCAAGCCTTTATTACTAGTCCATCTTAGTCTGGAAGCTCTGCTGAAATCTGTTCAGTAACAGACAGATTCCACTGCCAGAAGGGTGGTGACATCACATAAGGTTCATTGGCTGGGAATCAAATCCAGGTCTTCCTCATTAAAGGTGAGAATTCTACCAGGGCACCTCCAATGCTGCACACTGAGACAGTTAACTCAGCACCTTTGACACTTTAAACAGCAACTTTAACTCAGCACCTTTGACACTTCCAGAACATTTTGTCACTGAGTGGGGGTATATATTCAGACTGAACTGATTTTCCATATTCCTTCTAAGGCTCCTGGATGCCAGAAGCCAACGTTATTGTCCACCTTTGGGCATGACTTTGGGGGTCGTATGTTGGCCTCTAAAACAACTAGACCAAATCCCTACCACTAAGTCCAAGGAGAAAAGAGGTGCTGGTCTAGAGTGACCCTTCTAGCTAAGCTAAGAGGATGTGCATCCACTCAGCCTGAAAGGCAGATGTTTACACTCATCATGACTGAGAATTGCCTCAGGCTGTTATGAGATTAAAAATAATGCAGCTCAAGAATTTGGTCAGAACAATACCAATAATACCACCTACTTTGCATGAGTTCCCAAAAGAGAAAGTGAGGATTTCAAAGTTAAAAATGTGTGTCCTATATCGCTAGGGGCTAAGTGAGAAAAGTTGGTTGGTGTCAATGGCTCATATAGCCATGTCTTTTGAAGAAGAGAGGTCCTTAATTGCTGTACTCATTTTTGTCAGCACAACATAAAGCTCTGAAATTTATTTTGATTCTTAGTGAATATCTTATCTCCTTACATAGTTAGATCTTGTTCTAGTTTCTCTGATTGATTAGGGCAGTGATTCCAGGGAAAGTGGCACCCTACTGCTCTCTCCACCCTACCCTCACCCATCCACTAGTCTGATTGATAGTCTGATGAGTTATTCAAAGACAGGCCAGTGAAATGGAGAAATTGTTGGAGATTTAGGATGTTGTCCTGTGATTCTTACTGACATTCCCTTCGGGAAATACTAGGCTAGGATTTAGCTCTTAGAAGACACACATTTTATGATCACGTATCATGATCGTGGTTACAGACTAATTATATTTTTGGACTTGAACTCAGGCATGAAGTAAAAGTAAATCTGAGATTCTAGAGCCCTTTGGAGTACAGCATGGAGAAATAAAAGTCAGTTGCCATCTCTGGAAGACCATTCAAAACAGAAGGGCTTGTCCTTGTGACCCTGTACCATCAGAGAACATCCCCCAAACTAGGAGGTTCCTGGAGACCCATAGCTTGATATGTGACATTTAAACGGTAAACTGAATACAGTCATTAACCTTCTAGTGACTGCATTGTTAAGGTTACCTGCAGGGGTTTGTTTCTGTAGGAACTTTTGTCCATGCCATCAACAAGGAACAAGACACTGCCCTGTGTGGAGCCATCCCCATGACTGGTTGCAGATCAGACCATTGTGAACCCAAAGGTTTTCACTGGCTGCTTTCAGAAATAGATCACAAGGCCTTTCTTCCTAGGCTGTCTTAGTCTGTAAGATTTGCTGAAACCTGTTCAGCATCATAGCAACACGTCCACCTCCATGGACAGATGGGTAATGGTTGCACAGGAAGCTCATTATCCAGGAACAGAAGAATCTGGGTCTCCTGCATGGAGGGTGACAACTCTAGCACAGAATCCCCAGTGAGTATAGATTATGAGACTTGGCTTTCATCTTCTTGTTGTTATGGGATGTGTGCACACAGTCATGCCAGCACTCAACACAGTGGTGTGTGATCTGACTCAAACCACAAAGAAAAGTGGCGATGGTATCTTGTTTTGAGATTTTGATTGGTTGGACTCCATAACAATGGTCATTGTTTTTACCATTAATGTAGCTTTGAGCAGCCTCTTGGCAATCACCCACTCCACTGGGGCAGGTAGTGAACCACATACTGCCCAGGGGACTCTGAACTTCAGTGTTTCTAACCAGCAAGTGTTTTTCTTGATCTTCACGGCCAGAGCACATCTAATGACATTTCTTGTATTGGGTTCACTATGTTGCATCCCTTCCAGCTTGAAATATCTCCAGGGGTTTTTGTTTTCATTATTCAGTTCTGACTTTCATAGCAACGGGTAACAAAGTGATTCCAAGAGAATGAATGCCAGAGATGTGAACTGAAATTACTTATCTGATTAACTACTTATGGTTGATTATGGAAGCTATGATCATCAGTGGAATGGAAACCTAAGGGCAAAACAGGAATATAAATAATTATCTAAATTTGCCTGAAATAAAGTGACAATTAACAGTAAGTATTTGAGGAGACAGATATTGTTGCAAGAGAAGGTTAGTTTAGAAAGGTTGCAAGAACTGTGGGGTGGGCTGGCATTCCATCACTGCACAGGAGCCTACTGAACTAGGAGAACAGTCTCAGGACTCCAACCTCTCTGCTAACCACAGTGTCGGAGGGTAAGGGGACCCCTGTAAGTGCCCTAAAAGCATTTATTTTCTCTCATGACCACAGGATGAATGGTATTGCCACAGAAGTGTTTCTGAAAGCCAAGCCCAAAGTTTATCCCCACTGCTTCAAAAGTCTCATCACTGAATGAATTAATTCACAATCTTACCAGGTTTCTTATAGGAAAGAATTTGTCTGGTAAGGAAGAGACCTTCAGAACTAGAATGGAGACATTTCTGAAAATTCTAATAAAATCCAGTACCTTAGACAACCAAGTCAGCCCTAGCCAAAACAGTTTTCCTCTCACTGGTCAAAGGAGGGTAGCCATCTGGAGCTTGTGACTCCTCTGATCATCTCCAAGATTTGCTGATATTCCTTGAGACCAGCCCATACTACTCTCATTCAAGAGGTTCCTGGGAGACTCCAGGCAGCCAAGACAGGACTGGAACCAGAAGAAGGTGACATGCACAGTATACAATATTTGCCAACAAATCTACCAGAAACCTGGAGGTAGTGGTAGGTGTGGATTTCACGGGTTTCATACCCACTGGTGTAAACTAAGAAGAAAGAAACAGTGTGGGACTTTGCCAAAGTTTAGGGTATGGATGAGCTGATCGTGAACAATATGGTCTACATGTGTTTCTTTAAACCAAAAAACCGTACCTACTGCCATCAAGTCAGATCTGACTCACAGCAATCCTAGAAATCAGTGTAGAACTGCCCCATAGAGTTTCCAACAAGCATCTGGCAGATTTGAACTGCTGACCTTTTGGTTAGCAGCTGTAACACTTAACCTACTATGTCAATAGTGTTTCTGATATGTTTGCCAAATGTTCTGAATTCTAAGGCCAATGTTCCCTCAGTGAGGCAGGACAAAGATGGTAACAAAATGCAGGAGGAAAACCAGGGAAGCCACCTGTAGAAGTCAAAGAGGCCGGGGATGAAAATGACACAATATTCTTTATGAGGCCAGAAGTAGATTTAGAAGAGAGTGCTGCTTGGGGCTGGGATGGAGGGCCTAAACAACACCAGGTACCATAATTATCCTGAGGCATTGATCAAGGCACCCAGATCAAGGCAGAGGACTTGCCCATGGGTCTCTCGGGAGTGTCCTGGAACCTCAGCCTGCATTATGCTCTAGGTGCTTGATTTGCAGAAGCCCAAAGGAACACAGTCACTGGGCAGCCCAGACCAGCCTGAGATCCCATTGGAACAGAGAAGGGAAGATAGCCAGCATATGATGCCTGGGGCCCACTGGGTCCTGGCACATCACACCTCCCCCACATGCCCACATGAGAGGCCCTAGAGTGCTTGGACTTGCCCCAAGTCTTCTGAGGCAAAAATCACCGAGACAAAAATGGAACTTCAGGAAGCAAGTGATGCTGACCAGGTTTCAATCCTGTTCTTAGTTGTTGTGGCCTGTGGACTTCACAACTTAGGGGACAGTGCTGGGAGGAGCCACCACCCCCCTGGACTGGAGCCAGAAACGGGCTCTAGCTCAGTGAGTTACTGGACAGGAAGCAGTAGGTCTGCAGAGAAAAGGGAGCCAGAGCCAGTGGAGGGGTGAAGGGTGTTAGTGGGAGCTCCTGGTCCTGAGCAGAGCAACAGTCACAGCAGGAGTCTGGAACAAGAAGACAATAGGCTCTCAGGTTTGCAGACCAACTGGCCACTCAGGTTGAGTGGCTAGCTCTGGGAAAATAGAGGATGGCCACTGTCAGGGCCAGCGAATGGTGGTAAGGCCTCACCAATAGAGCTCTATGACAGGGGCTTTAGGAGGGGGGCTGCAGGGGCACTGGGCCCTTGGAGATTGTGTCACGATGGGTGAGTTGAGTCTGAGTTGGACTGGAGGCAGAGGGCAGAGCTAGCCAGAGCTGAAGCTGAGACAGAGTAGGACAGGACAGGTATGAACTGAGTGCACATGGATGGGATTGGCTCCGCAGAGAGGAGGGCCACCAAGTAGGCAGAAAACCCAAACCAGATGCATGGGACCAGTCAGAGCCCCAGAGCAGAGACAGAGAAGGTAGTGTGGGCATCCTAGGCTACAGCCAGAGCCCAAAGCAAGAGGAGTCATAATGGGCATTCTTGTGCTCAAGTTCAGTAGGCAGGGGCAGGCACTGAGTAAGCAGCAGGATGGGCTTCCATAAGAAAGGGACAGATCCAGGAACCTGAGAGCAAGTCCAGGATGCTGGGTTCACAGTAGTTGGAAGGCTGGGAGGAGGGGTCCCTCCTTTGTTGGTGAACAGCACTGGTCCTGCCACTGTGGACTACAGGGGCCAAAACTGGAGTTGGAAAGTTGAGAGTGAGTGCTGGCAGGGGCCAGGAGCTCATCTGGAAAAGAATTAAGGAAAAAGGGCTGCGGATAGGGAACTAGAAGCTGAGAGCTGAGAGTTGTGAGTTTGGAAATGGAGTTAGTCTGGTTGTTAGGTTGTAGAAGTTAGGAGTTTCCTTGTAGTCCTAGGCATTGGTAGTAGGAGCCGGGAGCTAAGTGCTAGAGGCTAGGGGCCGGAGGGGTAGGTATTGGATAGGTACTGAGAGCTGGGGACTGGGTCCTGATAGCTGAGTGCTGGAAGACAGAGACTGGAGGCTGGGGCTAGCAGTGGGGAATGGGAGACGAGAGACTAGAGCCTGGGAGCTTAAACTGGGAAGTGGTGGATAATAGGAACTGAATCCTGAGGGATGGGTGTTAGGGGGTTGGAGCTGAATGCTACCAGCTGGGTGTTAGAAGCTAGGAGCTGGGGGTGGAGATAGGGAATGGAGATTGAAAGCTGATAGTTGGGAGATATAAGCTGGATTCTAGGTACTTAGATCTTAAAGATGGGAACTAAGGGCTTAGAGCTGAACTCTAGGAGCTAAGTGTTAGGAGCTGAAGGCCAGGAGCTGAGAGCTGGGAGCTATGTGCTAGTTGCTAGGGGCTGGAAACTGAGTCTGGATGCTATGGGCTTGGAGCTAAGTGATAGCAGCTGAGTGTTAGGAGCCAGGAGCTGAGAGGGAGAGGCTGGGAGCTGGAAGCTAGAAGCTGAGTGCTACAGGCTTGGGCTGGGACATCAGGCCTAGGGGCTGGAGTTTGTGGACTGGGTGCTAAGAGCTGGGATCTGGAGAATAATGGCTAGGAGCTGAAAGCTGGGAACTGGCAGCTGAGAGCTATGAGCTCAGGGGTTCAGCGTAGGGTGACAGGAGCTAGGAGATGTTAGTTGGAAACAGGAAACTGGGTATGGAGAGCTTGGGTCTTGGAGCTTTGCTTAATTTAAGGATAGGAGCCTAGGCCTGAGAGCTATGGACTGATGGGTGAATACTGGAAGTTCAGACAAATTGCCAGGAGCTATCGATTGGGAGTTGAGAGCCAATGGCTGGAGAGCTAATACCTCAGAGCTAGGGGCTAGGAGCTGCAGAGTGAGTGCCAGGTGCTGGTGGTTAGGAGCTGAGGGCTGCCAGCCTGTAGCTTGAAGCTACATCATGAGAGCTGGCAGCTAGAAGCTAGGGCTGGGAGCTAGTTAGTGGGAGCTTGGGGCTAGCAGCTGGGAACTAAGTGCTGGGTGCTAGGAACTAGGGCTAAAAGCTTGGAGCTGTGTGCCAGCAGCTTGGGGCTAGAAGCTGAGGGGTTGGGGCTAGGAGGTATGGGTAGAAGCTGGGTGTTGAGAGCTAGGGGCTGGGAGCTGGTTGTTAGGAGCTGGGGGCTACAAGATGGGCACTGGGGGCTAGGAGTCATGGCGAGAAGCTTGCTGCTAGAACTGGATACTAGGAACTGAAGACTGTGAGAGAAGCTGGGGGCTGAGGGCTGAGGGCTGGGGGCTAGGAGCTAGGGGCTAGGAGCTGAAGCCTGGGAGCTGGGGCTTGAGTGCTAGGAGCTAAGGACTAGGACCTAGGGGCTTGGAGTTAGGGGCTAGGAACTGAGGGTAGAGAGCTGGTTGCTAGAAGTTGGTGCTGAGAGTTGGGAGCTAAGAGTTAGGGCTGGGATCTGGTTAGTAGGAGCTTGGAACTGGCATGGTGCTAGGAGCTGGGTATTAGGAGCTGAGTGATGGGTGCTTGGAGCTGGGGCCTAGGAGCTTGGAGCTAGAACTGGATACTAGGAGCTAGGTACTAGGAGGTGAGAGCTAGAACGTGAGTTCTAAAACCTGAGGGCTGGGAGCTGGTGCTAGCATCTAAGAGTTTGGGGCTGGTATCTGGGGGCTAGGAGCTAGTTTCTAGAAGCGAGGGGCTATAATATGGGAACTAAATGCTAGAAGCTTAGTGCTAGAACTGGATACTAGGCGCTGGGGTCCAGGAGATGGGTGCTAGCAGCTGGGGATTGAAATATGTGTGCTAGAGGCTGGGTGCTGACAGCTAAGGGCTAGAAGCTGAGGGATAGCTTCTAGGAGCCGGTTACTGGAAACTGGGGCTTAGGAGCTAGGTGCAAGTAACTAGCTGCTAGGTGTTAGGTGCTAGGAGTTGGGGTCTAGGAGATGAGTGCTAGCAGCTGAGGGGCTGAGAGCCGGGAGCTAGTTGCTAGAAGCTGGATGCTAAGGGTAGTGCCTAGGAGCTGGGGCTAGCAGGAGGTTCCATCCTAGGTGCTAGGACTTAAGGCTAGGTTTTGGTGCTAGGATCTGCAGGCTTGGAGCTGGGTACTAGGGGCTAGGAGCTGAGCACTAGTTGCTAAAAGCTAGGTGCTAAAAGGTAGATGCTAGGAGATGGAGTTAGGGCCTGAGGGTACTAGTATCTTAGGGCTGGCGGCTGGGAGTTAAGGACTAGAAGATGTACACTGGGTGCTAGGAGTCATGGCTAAGAGCTTGATGCTAGAACTGTCTACTAGGATCTTGGGTCTGGAAGCTGGGAGCTAGGAGCTTGGGGCTGGGAGCTGAGGACTAGGAACTAGGGGCTAGGGTTTAAGTGTTAGGAGCTGAGGCCTGGGACTGAGGGATGGGAGCTGGGTGATTAGGAACTAAAGGCTGAGAACTGATTGCTAGAAGTTGGGTGCTAAGAGCTGAGGGCTAAGAGCTGGGCCTAGGACCTGGTTAATAGGAGCTCAGGACTGGCAGCTGGGCACTGGGGCTAGGTGTTGGGTGGTTGGGAGCTGGAAGCTAGCAGTCTGGTGATAGAACTGGGTACTAGGATCTGGCAGTTGGGGGACAGGAACGAAAGGCTATGAGGTGAGGGCTGGAATCAAGGTCTAGAACCTGGGACCTGGGACCTGGGAGCTGGTTGCTAGGATCTGGGAGCTGGTTGCTAGGATCTGGGAGCTGGGGCTGGCAGTTGGGTGCTAAGAGCTGGGGGTTAGAATCTCAGTTCCGAATGCTAGGATGTGTGGCTAGGAAGCTGAGTGCTAGGAGCTAGGTACTGACAAGTAGGGGCTAGAAGCTGGGTACTAAGAGCTGAGGACTGGAAGATGGGGTTAGGAGCTGGTTGCTAGGAATTCAGAGCTGGGTACAGGGGCTAGGAACTGGGAGCTAGGAGCTGAGGGCTAGAAGCTGGGGACTGGATGTTAGGAGCTGTGTCTAGGAACTTAGTGTCCAAACTGGATACAAAGTGCTGGGGGCCTTGGAGCTGGGTGCTAGAATCTGGGGATTAGTTACAAGGAACAGTGGTTAAGAGCTTGGTGACAGAAGTAGATATGAGGAGCTGGGGGCTAGAGAGTAGGAGCTGGTTGCTAGGAGCTAGGTGCTCATTGCTGTGGGTTGGGTGCTAGGAGATGAGGCGAGGAGCTGGGTGGTAGGAGCTAGGGCTGACAGCCTGAAGCTGGGGACTAGAAACTGGCTACTGAAAGTAGGGACCTCAGAATCTTGGGCTGAGTGGTGGGAGCAATGGGTGAATGCTAAGACCTAAGAGGTAGGTGCTATTGCTGGGAAACTCGGTGCTTAAAGCTGTGGTATGGAGGCTTGAGGCTGAGAGCAGAGTGTTTGCAGGCTGAGATTGATGTCTTAGAGCTGGCAGATGAATGTTGGTAACTGCAAGGTAGGTACTGGGTCTGGGAGCTGACGACAAGGGGCTGGGTGCTAAGAGCTGGCAGCTGGATGACGGGATACTAGAGCTGGGGACTGGGTGCTGAGGCTGGGTGCTAGATGGAGGGAACCCAGCACTGGGTGCTGAGTGTCAAGAACCAGGGGCTAGAAATTGAGAACTCAGAGCTGGAGTTTGGGAGCTGGGCATGGAAGTTGGGGCCAGAGAGCTGGGGTCAGGAGTTGGGGTAGAAGCTGGTGGCTTCAAGAGGAGAAACTGAGGGCCTTGGCAGCTGAGCACCAAGCCCAAGGGTGGGTGCCCTGATGGCCCAGCAAAGAAGCCCAATGCTGGGAAGAGAGAAGCTAGAGGGAGGACATCTGGCAGATCTGGTCTGAAAACACTGGGGCTGACGGGGGCCTGGAGACTGGGCCTGGGCTCAGAGCCTGTGTACGGGGCCTCAGAGCAGGGGAGCAGGAGGTACAGGAGTCCTGCAGGAGCTGGGGTTGGGGTTCCAGCTAGTCAGTGCTGAGGGACCTGAGGAGGGTGACATGCTCTGTCCTCGGTAAGCCAGGTGGGACCTGGCCAGAGCTGATCAATGGGGAGCAAGCACATGAGCTATGGCAGGAGACCTGACTGGAAGGCACTCGAGGGCAGGAGGGGTCCAGGGCTGATGCAGAGAGGGCCCCTGGGTAGGGGAGGCCTCAGGACTGAGTGGAAGCCAGTGGCTCTTCCAAAGGGCCTGGCTTGGTTTTGGGGTGGTGGGGCACGTAACAGGGTCTTCAAGCAGCTAACCTTACACAGGGCCCTGAGCAGGGGCTGCTGAAAGTGGGCACAAGATAGGAGGTGGCCAGAAAGAACAAAAGGTAGAAAGCACAGGTCTGGTGGGGGATGGCTCAGAGCTTTTGAAATCTGAGAACTCCTGGACAGAGGGTGCGTTTGACCTGCCTGGACTCTTGGTATTGACACACGTAGGGAAGAAGAGAGTCTCAAAACAGGTGCAAGTATCCCACCTGGACCAAAAGTGTGCTGGTGTGCTCTGATTTCAGGAGCTTGCCAGGTAGAGCAGACCTGGGAGTTCATGGGGTTCAGATAGACCTAGGAACCAGGTAGTTAGAGGCAGGAACAGTCAGGTACACTGAGCTTTGCTTGTGGAGGCAAAAGGAGATGGTGCCTTCAGGTCAGCTCAGGCAGGGCCCTAAAAGGCAGAAGCATCTGGGTGAGCAAGGAGCTAGACAGTGGCCACAAAGGACAGGCAGACCACATGGGGGTGGAGTGGAGTGCTGGATCGGTGGAGCCACGGAGAGCCACAGACACTCGGGCCCAGACGTGCACATGAGAAGGAGCCTGGCCCGGGGGGTTAGGCTTTTCTGGGAGATGGAAATGAAGTAGAGAAAGGCATGCCCGTGCTGGTCCAGAAAAAGGATGGGCTGGGACAGTGGTGGCTGGCAAGGGGAAGTAGGCCAAGGCTGGATCCTGGACTGGGCTGGCTTGGCAAGTCTTCACTGTAGAGGAAGACTATTCATTTGAGTGAGGGTGTGGCCCCAAGAAACCTGGCAACATGGGTGGCAGAGAGTTCAACCCCAAGAGACTCTCCATGGAGTGGCCTGAGCCAGAGCACTGGCAGGGTCTGGCAGAGCCTGCCACAAGCTGGTGCAGGTCTGGGTTGGGGCAAGAAGGGCCAGGGATGGCCACAGGCTGAGAAACCAGAGAGAAGCTTGACAAATCAGGGGTCCACAGTCAATAGTCAGACAGAAGATTATGCCTGTCACCTGGGGAAGGTACAGGACCTGGTGCTACCCACCCTAAGGGTAATGCATAAGCAGAGAGGGATAAAGGGACTGAGTCACCTCCAAGTGGTCTTAGAAAGCTAGTTAAGTTAACTGAGTTAAGCCCTTGGTCCTTGGATAGTCAGCAAGGCCAAAGCCAAGGCAGCTGGTCCTGGAAGCATGTGGAGTCAAAGACATCCCAGGCCTAGCATCTTTCCAAGGACCTCTAGGGAAGGGGGTCTGAAGTGGGAGCATGTATGGCTGGTTAGCTGTGTGCCACAGAAGTGTTTCTCAGGTGTGTACCCCTAATATCCATGAGTACTAGGATTGGCTTGGTAGGCAGCCAGCCCGCCTTGGCCTGGGCACATGGTCATGTGGGTGCCCCCTCTCTTGCAGCCTCCACCACGGCCCCATCAGTCTTCCCCCTGGTCCCTGGCTGTGGGACCAGTTCTGGATCCTCAGTGGCGCTGGCTTGCCTGGTCACCAACTACTTCCCAGAGCCAGTGACAGTGTCCTGGAACTCTGGAGCCCTGTCTGATGCACGCACCTTCCCAGCCATCCTGCAGTCATCTGGCCTGTACTCCCTCAGTAGCATGGTGACCGTGCCAGCCACAGGCTGGTCCAACCAGACCTACACCTGCAATATCGTCCACCAGCCCAGCAACAGCAAGGTGGACAATAAGTTTGGTAAGCCATGGGCAGAGTTGCAAGCAGGGACCCACAGCCTGTGTCCACAGTAGACAGGGTCAGTGTCAGCCTGTGGAACCAGATGCACCAAGTGATGCAGGACAACCTGTGACCCGTGACTGTCTCCCTCACTCGAAGACTCTGCCTGCCCCTCCCTGGAGTCCCACAGATTGAAGGAGGGGTCTTCTGGGGTCCCCATACCATACCCAAGGCATGTACTGGGTGAATACCAATAATCCATTTCCTGTGGTCAGTCAGATGGTGGGTCTCAGAGCTGCCAGCTGTCACATGGAAGAGCCTAGTTTGATCTCATCCTGGTCTGAGGACTAAGCACTTCTTCCCCCAGGTGGGATGCCCTCTGTCCTTTCTACTAAGAAAATCCTCACTGTCTGTTTGCTCTCTCTGTAGTGCCACTCACCAAGCCGAAAACAGATTGCTCTGAATGCAAATGCCCAGGTAAAGTGAGCCCCACATTTATTCAGAGGAGCCTATCACTTGCTGTCCTAGCTGGGATGTCCTCTGTCATTTCCACTAAGAAAACCCTCACTGCCTATTTTCTCTTTCTGCATGGTCACCTCCAGGAACAAGACCCACGCTAACACCAAGTGGCTCCAAATGCAAATGCCCAGGTAAGTGAGCCCCGTGCTTATCACAAGGAGCCTATCACAGTGGGAGGATAAACCCCGTCAATGCCCTAGCCCCCATGACTCTGTGTCTGACTCTCACTTTTTCCATCAGCTGCTGATCTCATAGTAGGACCAGATGTTTTCATCTTTCCCCCGAAGACAAAGGACATCCTCATAGAAAAACAAATCCCCAAGGTGTCATGCCTAGTAGTAGATGTAGGCCATGATCACCGCAAGGTCGAGTTTGAATGGTATGTGGGTGGCAAAGAGGTGAACACACAGAATGACATCATTTGGAAGGAAGAGGAACTGTTCAACAGAACATACCGTGTAGTCAGCATGCTCCAGATCCAGCACAAGGACTGGATCAATGGCAAGGAGTTCAAGTGCAAGGTTAAAAATGGAGACCTCCCCAAACCTGTTGAGAAGACCATCTCCAAGGCCAAAGGTGAGATAGCAGGTGAGAGGAGAGGCACGGGAAACCCCTTGTTCCACGCTGGAAATACCCACACTCTGACTTTGTCCCCACAGGACAGCTCCAGAAACCACAGGTGTATGTCCTGCCTGTACACCAGGATGAGCTGGACAAGGGTGACGTCACCATCACATGTCTGGTGAAGGGATTCTTCCCACCTGACATTGACGTTTCCTGGCAGAGTAACCAGCAGCCAGAGCCTAACAGCAGCTATGTGAACACCCCAGCCAAGGTCGAAGCAGATGGGACCTTCTACCTGTACAGCAAGCTCACAGTGACCAAGGACCGCTGGCAGGGAAGAAATGTCTTCTCCTGTGTAGTGTGGCATGAGGCACTGAATGAATACCACACTGAAAAGTCCATCACTTCAACTCCTGGTAAATGACCTCTGATTAGCACACCCAGTGATTGCTTTCCCCTGTCATTTGCCAGGGTCTCTGAGCATACCTGGAACCTCACTTGTAAATATCCCCCAGGTGATCCACCCCCAAAATAAAGCACCCAGCTCTGCCCCGGAATCCTGCAAGACTGGAATGGTTCTTTCCTAGGACCACATGAGCCTGGGTTCTGTTGGGCTGTGGGGTCAGGCAGGGTCTGAGACCAGCACTGTCACCACGGGGGAGAGTGTGAGGGTCTGTGCAGGCCACATGGGAGAAGCCAGCCATGAGCAGCCTGCCACAGGGACAGGTCCTTCACCAGCAGTGTCTCTTCTCTGGGCCCCTTCTTCAGCCTGCAGCTGCTCTGGGCTGGAGTGAGGGAAGGAACAGGCAGATGCATGTAGGGAGGCTGTGTAGCAGAGATGGTGTCTGAATTGTCCCAGAGGTACTTATCTATGCAGCCTCCTTTTCTGTATGGGCTCCACGAACTGGCCAGTCTTCATAACATACTAAGCATCTGGAAGATCTGGCTGGGGAGGGTGGGCACTGACCAGACACCCAATGGACACTGGGCTCAGATCCATGAAGCACAAGCCCCTCCAGCTACACACAATCCAGCACCCACAGATCATCTTCACATATACCACACACACGCACACACCAGCACATGAATGACAGTGTGCATGTGCACTTGTGTACACACACACAGACAGACAGACATGCATGCATTGACTCACAGGGACACTCATATACACACACAAATACATATGAACACATATACACAAGTATACCTGCAGCAAAACATCAGCTCACCTGCACTTACTCACAAGCACACAAACCACTTGAACACATGGCCACACAGAGGCATGCATGCACACACCAACAAATGGGCACACTGACACATGCACATACAAACAAACCCCTTAGACAATGAAGCAACACAACGACAAACTAAACAATGTCTTCACGTGTCCCTGTAAGAACAAACCCGGGTTACATGAACACACCCCAGATATGGGTCACACACTCCCAAAATGCACACGAATACGTGACGGGCTGCTCCTGGCTCCTTTGTACCTGACCAACATGGACATGGGCTCTACTTGCAGGAACCCATATGCTCCCTCCCAGACCCACTCTTCAGAGCTGCTCAAAAGGGCAAGACTTCTGGTCTTCTCAGATCACTACAAGCTCACTCCTGTGATGACAAAAGCTGCCACCAACCTTATGCACACACACACTCTTGCCCCTGATACATGAGGTCAAAAGTCCTTTACTTTCCCTGACACCACTTTGAAGACCTGTGCTTCCCTCAGATGAATGGGCTGTGCTGTCCCTCCTGCCCTCTGGAAGTTCTCATCTATGGTAGAGTCAGTGGAAGCCCAGAGGCTAGGCAGGGCTGCAGGGGGCCTTGGGGTGGCCAGGTCCCCAGAAGACCTCTGAAGCTCTCCCGACCATCCCCTTGCTGGTGGACAAGCAAAGGGACCGGTATCCACAGTTGCCTGGGCCACAAGTGGGGACAGGTGTTCCTAGCCACTGTAGGGTCCCAGCTACAGAAGAGAGATGGGACTGTGGACAGTGGCAAAGGCTGGGAAAGGGTCTCTTGGAGTCTCCTAAGAGATAATAGATGAGGCATGGTTAGGGAGAGGTGACCATGTGGACCTGCTGACCCAGCAGTTTTTGGGAGGCAACAAGTGGGTAAGATAGGGTAAGGGAACTGGCAGGCCACCCTCAGCATAGATGGGGCCCTTCCTCCTGGACCTTCGTGTCTCCCATATCTGCACAATCCTGCGTAGTGTGGACACCCTCACTAATCCCTCATCCCCTGCCCAGAGCTGTACCTGGAGAGCTGTGTGGAGGCCCAGGTTGGGGAGCTGGACGGGCTGTGGACCACCATCTCCATCTTCATCACACTCTTCCTGCTCAGTGTGTGCTACAGTGCCACCATCACCCTCTTCAAGGTCAGAGCCTCTACCCTGTGCCAGCCCACACAGTAGACTGGTAGACTCCAACCCCTTGTCCACAGCCCATGGCCCACGGTAAGGGACTCTGCTGCCATGGGGTCCCCATATATGGAGTCGCTGGAACCCTGGTGGCTGGGAAGAGGGAGAGTTGGGACCTCAGGGCTCAGAGCCTAGGGGGCCACAGGGTCTTGGGCCTGTCCCACTCACTGCTGCTGCCCTATTCTGCGCAGGTGAAGTGGATCTTCTCGGTGATGGAAATGAAGCAGACAATCGGCCCTGACTACAGGAATATAATCGGGCAGGTTGCCTAGAGGTTGCTCAGACAAGAACACATGGAAGTCAGATCCTGCCATAGACTTCAGGTGGTTTCACCCTTCACCTGAGCCCTACGCTGTCCTCTACTCACCTTCCCTGACCCCTGATTGCCCTCATGCTATGCTGTCTCATCTCCCTCCCATCAGAGAATCTGAAGGACAGCAGGTTCTCCCCAGACTACAGCAGCCTGGATGCTCCACAGTCCCATACCTAGATACACTTACAGCATCACCATAGGCACCAGTGGGGTCATTAAACTGGGACATCTCTCACAG
The DNA here is from genome assembly GCA_028571685.1 of Heterohyrax brucei. Lineage (NCBI taxonomy): Eukaryota > Metazoa > Chordata > Mammalia > Hyracoidea > Procaviidae > Heterohyrax > Heterohyrax brucei. The sequence goes on from CM053161.1 coordinate 32,408,609, forward strand.
TCACCTCTGCGTGTCCATTCTGAAAGAGGGAAATAAAAAAACTGCCATTTTGCACAGTCCACTTGGAGCAGGGACCCGAGTCAAGCCTGACCTCAGGCCTAGCTCTGAGAGATGCCATTTGTTATACAATCTTGGTGGAGACATCACATGCCATAGTAGGGGAGCTACCAATCATCACCCCCAGAAGAGATGCTCCCAGGAAAGCAATACAACATTTACTGAATGACTCTTCCTCTGGCACTTTCCTTACTAATTCTACCCTGGAAGACTGCTGGGATTACCGAGGACACTATTATTGCCCCTAGTCTGAGGAATAGCCTTATTTTCTTTCTGAACTGAAAAGTTTGTCTGCCTCCAAGGAAGGAGCTTTCCATTCAATTCTGAATTCCTGCAGTGCTCTCAGATACAGAGTTCAACTCAACGGACTCATGCTCCCAGCCTATGCCTCAGTAGGGTCCAGGTGAGGGGTCTGGCCCAGAATACCTTCGATATCCCAGCCAGTTACAGCTCAAGGTCCCTGCCTCACCACTACCATGAGACAACTTGAGAAGGCTCAAGTCACCCCCATGGACACTGCAGGGTATGGAGAGTGCAAAGTCAGTGCCTTTAGTGAGCACAGACATCCACTCAGATCAGGAAGGGTATTAAGTCTGAGGTGTGTGTAAATGAACAGCCTTCAAGGGAGAGGCCTGGTAAATCGTGCCCAAGTGATCAGGGCATGATATGGTAGGCTGCCTCCATGGGAGCCTGGCCGAAGAAGGTTGAAGACAAATAGAATGTGGGTAAGGAGAGGTAGCCAGACCCTTGGAGCAGGCATTTAGTGAGCAAGACCGTGATGGGGAATGGGTCCAACCCAGCCACGGGCACAGCACCGAGGTTCCAAGGCCAAGCTGTGCCATCATTCTGGGCCCTGTTTCTCCTATCTTTCCTTTTAACAAATACCAGCAGAATCACACACGGAGGAGCCAGAGTGCTGAGATCACGTCTTAAATGGGAAGAATGATGCAAACAGAAGGAAACAATATCAGAGAAAGCCATCAACTTTGTAGCTTACCTTTTTAGTTTTTTGAACTTCTTTGATTTTCTTTCATATTAACATATTCTTCACATTTTTCAATTACAATAAAATTGTCTTAAACTTTATAGTATGTCATCTAAGTATTTCTACTATAGTTCCATCCTGTCAGCCTTTCGAGGACCAGCCCCAGGACTGAGATTCCCCAAGCCATGAGAACCAGTGCATCCCTTATGCACACAGTTCACAGTGCTAACTAGGTATCTTAGGAACTCCCTAGAACCAGTGCCCTTTCTTCTCCAGTGGACTTTTAGCTCAAAGCTAGGGAAGCATCAAATGTCCCTGCCCACTTGCTCTGTGGTATGAGCAGGACAAAGGGGACTGAGGACAGCCTCCACTTTCAGTGGAAACACTGGGCCTTGTTATGCACTGCCCTGTGTGGGACAAGGCCCAGCCAAAACCATGCTCCCAGGTGATTGGAGACAGCAGGTCAGGACTCATACCTGAGAAGGATGGATCCAGGAGGTTCGAAGAGGTTCACAGAGCCTGTAGATGGAGGCAGCTGAGAGGTCAGGAACAGAGCTATAAAGGGCTGTGCAGAGGCATGTCTAGCCTTGGTCATGGCTGATGGAGAAGCCCTGTGCTGTGCTTAGGGGCAAGAACCGGATTAAGAAAGAGTCATCAAAGAATGGGATCAAAATCAACTTTGAATTGCTGACATGTGTCCTGGGGTTTGTATGGAGACATAGAAACTGTGCAGCCTAGGGTATGGTAACATTCATTGGAGAGTGCTGGACAGGGTTGTTCTCAAGACAAGACAATCAAAAGCAGTGACCATGACAGTCTAGGCCCAAACTCAGGAAATACCATGGGTTGAGAACAAGGGCCATGCAACTGACATGATTGGGTTCCTGCCTCTTGTCTTACTGCCATAATTCTGCCTTAAGGGAAATACCAGAAGTAGGAGGCTTTAAAGAGCTGGAATTTATTGTCTCACAGTTCTGGAGGCTATATTAGCCCTAAGTGGGAGGAGGCTATCCTTCTTGGTAACTGTTCCAGTCAGCTAGGGCTTCTGTAACAAAAATACCACAGAGTGGATGGCTATAAGAAAGGAAGATTTATTGTTACACAGTCTGGTAGGCTACAACTCCATATTCAGGGTGTCTGCTCCAGGGGAAGGTTCTCTCCCTTGTGGGCTCTGCAGAAAAGTCCAGTATTGCATCAGTCTTTGTCCAGGGAGCATCTCGGCACAGGAACCTCAGGTCTGAAGGACGCACTCTTCTCTCGGTGCTGCTTTCTTGATGGTATGAGGTCCCCAATTCTCAGCATGTCCCCCTTTCCTTTTGTCTCCTGCAGAATGAAAGGATTAGGTGTGGGGCATCCATACTCCAGGGAAACTCCATTTACAGTGGAGCAGGGAGGCAATTCTATGAAGGGATTTATAGCCCCACCCTAATCCTTTAACATACAGCATAGGAAAACCACAAAATCGAGGACAGTCACAAGATACTGGGAATCATGGCCCAGCCACATGGCTACACATATTTTGGAGGGACACAAGTCAATCCATGAGAGTAACCATAGGGGATCTTTGGTATTCTTGGAGTCCATCTTCATCCTGTGTGTGTTTCTGTGTCCAGTTTCATGTTTCTATAAGACAACAATGAGAAATGGTTAGATTTAGGTGCCACCCTGTTCAGTATGATGTCTACATGACAAAGAATACCCTGTGTCTAAACAAAGTCACATTCACAGATACAAATACAGACTTTAGCATAATTTGGGGCAGGGGAGGAGGAAGCAGGGTAGAGATAGTGTAGAGAACATTGGTGATTCAGTGGCAGAATCTTCATTTACCATGCAGGAGTCTTGGGTTCAATTACTGACCAATGTACCACCTGTTTATGAGTGGAGGTTACATGTTGCTCTGATGCTGAAAAGTTTTCAGTAGAGCTTCCAGGATAAAAAACACTAGGAAGAAAGAATTGGTGATCTACTTATGAAAATCATCCAAAGAAGACTCTATGGACTGTAACAGCATGATTCATAACCAGTCTTGGGGACGGAGCAAAACCAGACAGCATTTTGTTCCTTTGCACACAGGGTCACCATGAATTAGTGGTTGGTATGATGGCAAAAACTAAAACTCCTCCATTTACAGAGTCAACATAGCCTGTTGGTGGGATAAAATTCAATCCATAAAACCACCAAAAGGTCTTTGTATTAGTATCAGTACTGAGCTCCAGAGGGCCTAAGATGGAGCCAGTTATACACTGTAATGGCCCTTTAAACAATAACACTTCTATGCTGTGGAGCCTCAGGCTGGGGCAGAAGGTATTGGATGTGTTTTTTGTTCCTAGCCTGAGGACTCTTGCAGACAAAAGGGAAAGCCGCCTGCCAGCCGTATCCCAGGTGCGAAGAGACCTCCCAAGCTGCCATCAGTGCATGCACACACCTGAACACCAAGACCAAGCCAGAACACAGCTAGGCAAACCCAGACACAAGCAGAGGAGACAACCATCCAGAAAGTTCTCCACGTGGATAAGGTCCTGGTCATCCAACCTTGACCAGAAGGCTGGGCATCAGCACCCTTTTTCCCTTAGCTCTGCATGAAGTGAAGAGTGGCACCCTCTGATCTTGACAGTGCCCCTTGGATTCCTGGCTTAGCCCTAGTATTCAATGTTCAGGCCATACAGAACATCCATGGTGTGCTATACAAGAAATAGCACCTTGGGTATACCTTCAAGTTCACAGAACTTGGGCACGAAGGAAGGAAACAAACAACTGATGTGATAGTCCTTCCTCATGTTCAATTCCAGTGTCCAGCCCAGGCCCTGGTATGCACTGGCCAGGATTAAGTGCATGGCAAAGGTCAGTGGCATCACTAACATCAGCCCAGTGACATATTGGGTGTGAATTTGTATGTGAACTTCTGCAGCAAGGCTAGTGATCTTCCCCAGCACAGGGCCATCCCTCTGGCTCCTGTTCAAATACAGGCTGCTGATCCATGGTGGGCCACGGAAAAGAGACAAGAGGAGAGAAACAAGGCCAGTAGAGTGATAAGAGCTTCTCTACATAGAATATGGGAAAAGACCACCCGAAGAGGAGTACAGTGGTGCTGGAGGACACAAAGACATATCCAGATGGGAACATGAACAAAAATCAGGAGATACAGTGGCTCCCAGGAAGATTGTTAAATTCTCCAGCAGCATCCTCATTCTGATGATAAATCACATTATTTCTCTTCACTGTCCATGGCCCAGTACTTGCTGTGAGCATGCTATGCCACTGTGGGGAGGATATTCCTGCCACCACTGATAGCAACCTTTGGTGGACCACTGTATGAACACTGTGGTTCTCTCATTGCTTCATTTCCTCTTTCTGATGAATGACATGTTCCAGAATGCCCTTCTTCTTCAGACTGGATCCCCAAACAAAGACGTCACTGAGAGCAGAGCCATGCAGAGTTGATGGCACCTGAAGGAGACATATAAGTGGGAGAGAAATAAAGTTACGATGTTGCAAAAACTTTTCATTCATGGGTTGCTTGTTTCCAGGGCATACCCTAGCAAAAGCATCATCAAAATGCTTGTCTGGTACTTGATGCTAACTCCAATAAGCACTAAAAGTTAATAATAACTGTGCCTTATGTTGGCACAGTGTTACGAGTTTTTAGAATATTCTGAGAGCTATCATACAGACAAAACAACCAAAAATAAAATTGCAAAACTGGGGACGGGGGGCAACACAGAAGAGTATCCAGAGCTGTCCTTTGATCCCTCCAACAACAAAGATGGAAAAACAATTTAACAGATTTAATGATGCATTATTGGAACCCTGATCACCAGAGGGAAGCTGGGGAAATGAGCTGGCCAACAAAGAGGGCAGTGTGGATACACAATAAACCAGACAGAATGGACCACTGGGAGTCAGCACTCTTCAGAAGGACCTCTGCACCAGCAGTGCAAGCACAGCCAGCACCTTGAACAAAGGTAGTGCCATAAACATAGCCAGTACTGCAAACATGCATCTGGAGAGCATTTTTCCCAGTGGAGAAGTTGAGCTTTAGAAAGACACACTGTTTTTGTCAGCTAGTACTGCTTTAAAAGAAATACTACACTAGATGGCTTTAAAAAGAGAAATGTGTTATAGTCCAGGAAACTAGAAGTCCAAATTCAGAGCATCAGCTCCAGGGGAAGGCCTTCTCTGCTAGTATTGGAGAAAGGTTCTTGTCATCAGTCTTTCCCTGGACTGTAAGCTTTTGAGTTGCAAGGACTCTGTTCTATTCAAAGCTGTGCACAGCTACTGGTAAAATTATCTCTCAAATACAACTGCAACATTTGTACATTTCCAGATAAACAGAATTTAGAGAATTTGCAACAACCAAACCAAAATTACAAGAAACACTGAAGGAAGTTTTTTGATTAGAAAATCAGTAACATTTGACATACACTTATGAATACAAAGCAGGACAGAGCATCTGCATATCATCATGAATAGGGCATCCATAAAAAGAGATCAAAGCTAAAACACTGAAGATAAACAGACATATCAGAATGTAAATGATGACAACATGATAGCATAATAAAAATAAATTAATGTAGTCATAACTCTTTCAGAAAGATAGGAAGTTAAGGTGATGCCATGAAACTCAAGACTGGTCTACATTTAAAAAACCAGGGGTAAACATAAACATAACCACAAAGGACAGGAACAATTCTACATAGGAAAATAGAAACAAAATGAAGAAGTCTTGACAGATAGTAAAAAACAAGAAAATTCACAACACAAAATGACTCAACACAGAAAATTAAATGGAACAGTCTCTCAACAAGTCACCAAAAAGGCATCAAAATGATAGCACCAAATTCATGCATATCAATAATTACGTTGAATAGAAATGGGGTAAATGCACCAATAAAGAGACAAAGATCAACACAGTGGTTAAAAAAAAAAAAAAAACTACCTAGGGACTCCTTACAATAGATACACCTTAGATTAAAAGATACAAATAAATTGAAACTTAAAGATTTGGAAACACATATATCAAGCTAACATCATTCAAAAAAAAATGCAAGAGTGTCAACATTAATTCCAGATAAAATAAACACTAAAGTAAAATCCTCCACAGTGTATAAGCAAGATTACTATATGGTGCTTAAAGTGTCAACATACCAGGAGGACACAACCATATTAAAAATGACATATTGACCATGTTAAACATGTCAAACTAACTCTAACATCATTGGATAATGAGACAGATAGCTTCACAATACTAGTAGGAGACTTCAACACATCACTTTCAGTGATGGACACAATAACTAGAAAGAAGCTCAGTAAAGACATGAAAGGCCTGAATGTCACAATCAACCAACTCAAACAAGTCCTCCCACTAACAGAAGGTATACCTTCTTCTCTCATGAACATGGAACGATTTTCAGAATAGACCATATATTAGGTCATAAAGCAAGTCTCAACAAAATCCGAAACACTGAAATACTGCAAAGCTTCATATCAGACCACAAAGTCATAGAAGTTGAAATCAATAGTAGAAAACCCAAGTCAAAAAAAGCAAAAACATGAAATCTGAACAATATCTTGCTCAAAAACTTCTGGGTTGTGGAAGAAATCATAAATGGAATAAAGAAAATTCATAGAATCAAATGAGAATGAAAACAGTTCTACTAGAACCTATGGGGCACAGCAAAAGCTGTGTTCAGAGATCAATTTATTAAATATATGTACACATCCAAAAATTACAAAGGATTTAAATCAAATTCACTTAAACAAGTAGAAAAAGAGTAACAAAAGAACTGTTCAAGCACCAGAAGAAAATTGATAATAAAAATTGGAGCAAAACTAAATGAATTAGAGTCTAGAAAAACAACTGAAAGAGGTAACAAGAACAGAAGTTGGTATGTTGACAAGATCAACAAAATTGATAAAACATAGTCCAAACTGAAAAAGAAAATCAGGAGAGCAATCAATGTCGATAAGAAATGAGATGGGTGACATCACAACAGACCAAACTGAAATTTAAGAAATCATAACAGGGGTCAGGCCAGAGTGATGGGCTAGTAACACATTTGCTTGATTCTCTCTCAAAACTAAGGCCTAGAAAAACAACTGAATGGAACAGAACAGACACTTTAGGAGCTCCAAGATCAGGCAGATAGTTCTGAGACTGAACTGGTCAACTTTCTCAGAAGGGAGACAGAAGTACAAATGGTCCCACTTCTGCTTGCGCAGTAACAGAGGGGCTGCACAGATACAGACAATGTCTTTGTTGGCCAGGAGGTTAAGACATCCAACCTGAGAGTCCAGCTGGGGCCAGCTGCCAGGCTCAGCAGCACTGCCTGAATGAGGATCATCTCTCTCAGAAGAGAAGCTGTGCTTAAAACAGCCACATCTAGTGAACGCAGTAGTGGCTGGTAGACAAGTACAGCAGCACCCTTCCCCACTCCCTTATCTGTGCCACTCTAGTCTGGTATGCTGTCTGGACTGGAACTGGGATTGTATGTGCATGTCCTGAGCTTTTCCCTGAGACTCAGGAGGGAAGCAAGGAGAAGTGTAGAAGTAAACCTCCACTGAAATAGGAGATCACTACATCTAGAAAACAACACGCAAATTCCTCATGGTTAAAAATAAGTGCTTCGGATACCTCAGGACTCAATCCTTTTCTATGTGCTTACTTGCCTCCCTGTCTTCCGTCTTTCTCACCTACATTCTCTACTTTACACTCCAGGCTAAATTATCAGAGCACTACCTGGGAGAAAATCGGGCATTTTACTTGCGTGGCCTGAGTTTTTCTCCTAGACTCAGAGAAGGGAAACAAAGGGTTGGGTAGACAACAAGTTACACTGGCTCCTTAGAGTTACAGGTTGCTACACTTACTGGAGTGTTGCAAGTTAAGCGTGTGTTAACTTCTGTGATTCAAACCTTTCCTATAAACTACTTCACTTCCTTTACCCAGATTCTCCCCCCTCCCTTCTATGTTGTATAGAAAAGCTAAATTCTAGAGCACTACATGGGCTGGAAGTGGGGTATTTTATGTGTGTGCCCTGATCTTTTCTCCCAGATGTAGGGACAGAAGAAGAGTTCCACTGGCTCTCCTGAGTCAGCAACTCCTGGTACATCCCTCAAAGCAGTTATTACTCTAATCATCAGGTGACAGGGCTTCTGAATTATTAAGATTCCAATAACTAAGTAGTTCAAATGACTAGAATACTTGGACAGTCAAAATCATATTTATACATACATAGATATACATATACTTAGATTGCAATAGCCTAACATTTACTTCACAAAAGCTTTCAGATGACTTTTTTTTTGAGAAAAATCAATCTCTAATCATTTAAAGAAGCAGACCACTGTGGCTCCAGAAAACCCCCAAGATAAAGAATCACAAAATTTCCCAGATGAAAAAGCCTTCTTGAAATTGTCAGAGTTAGAATGCAAAATAATAATGTATAGAGCCCTTCTACATCTTCAGGTAAAGATTAGGCAAAGTGCAGAAGAATAAAATGAAAAAATAAACAAGTTAAATGAATTTCTAGAACATCAGATTTCTGAAATTCAGCAGATCAATAATAAAACTACAGAGAAAGACAATTTAATTGAAAGCCAATGGAGCAAGATTGAGGAAATGGAATGCAGAATTAGTGACACTGAAGATAAAACATCTGACACTAGCATTTATGAGGAGAAATCAGACAGTAGAATCAAGAAAAATGAAGAATCATTAAGAGTTATTTGGGACTGTATCAATAGGAACAATTTATGAATGAATGGAGTACCAGAACATGGAGGGATAGCAGAAAATACAGAGAGAATGGTGGAAGACATGCTAACAGAAAACCTCCTTAACTTCATGAAAGATGAGATGACATCCATCAAAGATGTTCACTGAACTACACAAAAGGTAGATACCAGAAGAAAAATACCAAGACACATTCTAATCAAGCTTAACAATATGACAACATAAGGAGAGGCTCTTAAAGGCAGCTAAGTTTAACTAAAGCTAACTTAAAAAGGATAGTCCATTTGACTGAGCTCGGCTTATTTAGCTGAAACCATATTGGCAAAAAGTCAATGGGATGACACATTCAAAGACTTGATGGGAAAAAAAAAATTCCAGGGAAGATTTATATAACCTCCAAAATTGTCTCTCAAGTACGAAGTTGAAATTAATACACTCCCAGATAAACAGAAGTATACTTTGCAAAAACCAAACTAAAATCACAAGAAATACTGAAGGAAGTTCTGCCATTAGAAATTCAATGACATCAGCTGTATACTCAAAGACACAATGCAAGACAAAGAAGCTGGAGTCCTACTTGGCTATGGAAGTCACAAAGCTCAGTCAAAGCTAAAAATATTAAAATTTGAGAACAGAGATCTCAGTATGTAACTTATGACAACATTACACTATAAAGATGGACATATTAATGTACTCAAAGTCCTTTCAGATTGAGGTGATGTTAAGGAAACTTGAAATTAAAGACAGGTTTAAACTTAGAACATTAAGGGGGCAATGGGACAGTTGCAAAGCAAACTAATAATACTACACATAAAAACAAGAAACACAACATAGAAGTCTCAATAGACAGAAAACCAACACTGAAAAATTGAAAAAGAAAGCCCATAAAGAAAAATAACTCAGAACAGAATATTAAGAGGAACAATGAAAATGACAGCAACAGAAAAATAAAGGCACCAAAATGATAGCACTAGATTCATATCCATCAATAATTGCACTGAATGTAAATGGAATGAATGCACCAATAGAGACAGAGTAACAAGCTGGACCAAAAAACACCCTCCATCTATACGTTGTCTGCAAGAAACATACCTTAGACTGAAAGTTATAGACAAACTGAAAATCAAAGGATGGAAAAATATATCTAAGCTAAAAGCACGCAAAGAAGAGCAAGAGTGGCTGTATTAACCTCAGGTAAAATAGACTTTAAATTAAAGTCCACCATCATGAACAACCCAATCCACTACCATTGAGTTGAATTCAACTCATAGCAAGCCTAGAGGACAGAGTAGATCTACCCCATATAGTTTCTAAGGAATACTTGGCAGATTTGAACTGTTGACCTTTTTGTTAGCAGCTGTAGCACTTAACCACTATGTCAGCAGGGCAAGAATGGTCATTATTTACTATTTAAAGGTTGACTACATCCTTCTACCCTGGCCCCTAGGGTCGCCATGAGTCGGATCCGACTCGACGGCATTTGGCTGGTTGGACATAAGGAGGATATAAAAAAGTTAAATATTTAAGCACACAATCTCAAAGTATCAAAATACATTGAACAAATGCTCACAACACTGAATTGTGAGGTAGATTGCTTCACAAAATAATAGTAGGAAACTTCAACACTCAACTTTTAGTAACAGACAAATTATCTAGAAAATACCTCAATAAAGATGCATATCATACTGAGACAATCAACCAACTCAATCTCACAGACATACATAATTCTCCTCCCAAAACAGACAAATATACCTTCTTTTCTAACACACATGGAACATTCTCCAGAGTGGACCATGTGTTAGGATAAAAAGCAAATCTCAACAAAATCCACAGTACTGAAATACTGCATAGCATCTTCACGGACCACAAAGCCATAAAACTTGAAATCAATAGCACAAAAAACATGGGTGGAAATTTAAATTCATGGAACTGAACAACTCCTTGCTCAAATATTCCTGAGTTACAGAATAAATCAAGGATGCAACAAAGAAATTCATGGAATCAGATGAGAATGAAAACAGATCCCACCGTAACCTATGGCATGCAGCAAAAGTGCTCAGAAATCAACATATCTCAATAAATGCACATATCCAAAATGAAGAAAGGGCCCAAACCAAAGGACTAACCCTACAACTTGAACAAGTAGAAAGAGAACAACAAAATAACCCTTAGGCACCTGAAGATAACAGATAATAAACAATAGGATAGAGCTAAATGAATTAAAGAATAGGAAAATGATTGAAAAAATTAACAAAACCAAAAGTTGGTTTTTTGAAAAGATCAACAGAATTGATAAACTGTTGGCTAAACTGACAAAAAAAAATACAGGAGTGGAAACAAATAACCCAAATAAGAAAGGAGGCAGGAGATTTCACAACAGACTCAAGTGAAATTAAAAGAATCAGGATACTATGAAAAATTGTACTCTAATAGATTTGAAAACCTAGAAGAAATGCACAAATTTCTTGGATCACATTACCTACCGAAACTATCAGAAAGGTAAGTAGAACAACTTGATAAACCCATCGCAAAAGAAGAGGTTGAAAAAGTAAAAAACAAACAAACCAAAAAAAATAAAAACCAGTATCAACCAAAAAAAACAAAAACCTGGCCCAGAGAGCTTCACAGGAGAATTCTACCAAACTTTTCCAGTACTACTAATGCTATTTCACAACACAGACAAGGTTGGAAGAGTTCCAAATTCATTCTATGAAGCCAGCATAAACTCTTGATACTAAAGCAGGGTAGACATAACACAAAAAAGAAATTTACAGACCCATCTCTCTTATGAAACTTAGTGCAAAATTCCTCAACAAAATCCTCACAAACAGAATTCAGCAACATGTGAAAAAAAAAAGAATTCACCATGACACCATGACCAAGTAAGGTGCATAACAGTGCCTCAGGGTTGGTTCACCATTAGAAAAACAACTAATGTAGCCAATCACTTAAATAAAACAAAAGATAAGAATCACTTGATTTTATCAAATGAGACAGAAAAGGCATTTGACAAAGTCTAACACTGATTCATGTTAAAAACTGTCAGCCAAATAAGAACAGAAGGGAAATTCACCAATGAAATAAGTCATCTTTGCAAAGCCAACAGCCAACATCACTTGAATGCAGAGAGACTGAAAGAATTCTCTGTGAGAACAGAAACTAGACAAGGATGACTGTTGTCACCACTTCTACTCAATATTGTGATGGATGTTCCAGCAAGAGCAATCAGACAAGATAAAGAAACAAAAGGCATCCACATCAGTAAAGAAATAAAGGTGTCCCTATTTGTGGATGATATGATCTTATATGCAGAAAATCCTAAAGAATTCATAAATAAACTCCTGGAACTAATAAAAGAGTACAGCGAAGTATCAGTATATAAGATAGACATAAATAAATCAGTAGGATTCTTTGCATCAACAAAGAGACCATCAAAGAGGAAATCACCTAATCAGTATCATTTACAATAGCCCCCAAGAAGATAAAATACCTAAAGATAAATTTAACCAGAAATCAAAGAGACCTTTGGCAAACAAAATTGCAAGACACTACTGCAAGAAACCAAAAGAGACTTACATAACTGGAGAAACCTACCTTGCTCATGGATATGAAGACCTAACTGGGAAAATGACTATTCTACCCAAAGCAATCTATAGATACAACGCAATCCCAATAGAAATTCCAATGTCATCATTTAATGAAATAGAGAAATAAATCACCAAGTTAGTTCGGAAAGGGAAGAAACCCTGGATAAGTAAAGCACTACTGAAGAAGAGGAACACAGTGGGAGGCCTCACATTATGTGACCTTAGAACATACTACACTTCCACAGTAGTCAAAATAGCCCAGTAAAAGTACAAATACAGATGTATAGGCCAATAGAACAGAATCCAGAAATAATACCAACCAATATGAGCAGGATATTCGACCAAGTCCCAAAGGACTTGAAATGTGGAACAAACAGTCTCTTTAACAAATAGTATTGGCAAAACTGGATATCCATATGCAGAAACACTGAAAAAAAGGTTGTATATCTCAAACCTTACACAAAAACTAACTCAAAAAGGATCAAAGACCAAAATCTCAATGGAAGTTCTAATGCATGGCTTAAACAGACTACAAAATCTTACTAACAGTGCACAACCAGCAAAAGAGAAAATAGATAAATGAGAACTACTAAAAATTAAACATTTAAGCTCATCCAAAGACTTTATCAAGAGAGGAAAAAGATTGCCTACAGACTGGTAAAAATATTTGGCAACCATGTATCTGATTGAGGTCTAATTTCTTTAATCTACAAGGTACTGCAAAATATCAACAAGAAAAAGAGAAATAACCATGTTAAACAACAGGCAAATGAGGTGTGCAGACACTTATCCAAAGTGACATCCAGGCAGCCAAAAGATCCATTGAGGTATGCTCACAATTACTAGGCATTAGTGAAATTCAAATCAAAATTACAATGAAATATCTTCTCACCCCAACAAGGTGGCTCTAATTCAAAAAACACAAAATAACAAATGTTGGAGAGACTGTGGAGAGATTGGAACTCTTCTTTACTGCTGATGTGAATGTAAAATGGTCCAGACCCTTTGGAAAGCTATCCTGTGCTTTCTTAAAACACTAGAAATAGAAATATTATATGATCCAGCAATCCCACTGCTTGGAATTCATCCTATAGAAATAAGAGCTGCCATGTGAACACATACATATATGCAAATGTTTATTGCAGCACTGTCCACAATAGCAAGAAGTTGGAATCAACCTAGGTGCCGATCAACAGAAGAATGGACAAACTATGGTATGTTTATACAATGGTACAACATGCAATGATAAAGAACAAGGATTATTTTACAAAACATCACATAACCTGGAATGAACTGGAAGACATCCAGCTGGGTGAAATCGGTCAGCTGCAAAAGGACAAAAATTGTGTGAGATCATTACTATGAGAACTTAAAAAACACTTGTGCACCGAAGAAAATACTCCTGTTCAACTCATACAACTAGTCTTTGGCTAAGAGAGTCTTCTTCACTCTATATTGGTGAGTGGTATCTGCAGCAAGCTGCCATCTGAGGAACATCAACTGATCCCAACCCACCTGGAACAGATGACAGCTGAGAACATCAAAGACTCAAGGAAAAATGAGCCCAGGAGACAGAAAGACACATATGATTGGGAGACTACATCAGCATGAAAACAGAAGAATCAGATGGTACCTGGCCACCACCAAAGATAGTCCTGATAGAGGATATGATCGAATCCCTGATGTAGCAAGAGAAAAATAGATATGCAGATCAACAACTCTATTAAAAGACTAGAATTGGTGGTCTGACAAGTCCCTTGAGAATATGGCCACTGGACTTGTTGCAAGCCCAGAGCTGAAACCACTACTGAAGGGAACATCTCAGACAAAGAATGGACTGGACTTGGGGACTTAGAGTGATGCATGTGGTGTAAGTACTTTATGGTTTGATATATATATGTGGCTGTCCTACTGGTTTCTTGTTAGAGGGGAGAGGAGAGCATGGAGAGGAGGGGTCAAGTGTTGGCTGAGTGAATACTGGAAGTAAGGACTGAAGAAGAAGAGTTTGCAGTCACAGGGTGGGGAGAGCAGATAGAGTGGCAGAGAGGTGGGTATGTGGGGTTTTATGTGAAAGATTGACTAGGATTGTAAACTTTCACTTCATCACAATTAAAAAATGAAAGCAGAATACTATGATAAATGCTACTATAATAATTCTGAAAACCCAGAGGAAGTGAACAAATCTCTAAAGACACACTACGTACCAAAACTAACACAATCAGAAGTAGAACAATGTAACAAACCCATCATAAAAGAAGAGATTAAAAAAGTATTTTAAAAAATTCCCAACCAAAACAGTCCTGGGCCAGATTGCTACACCAGAGAATTCTACCCAACTTTTACAGAATAATTATAACCACTGTAACGAAAGGTATTTTGCAGCATAGATAAGGAGGGAATACTCCCAAATTCGTTCTATGAGTCCACCATAACCCTGATATCAAGGCTGAGAAAAGATTGCACACAAAAAGGAAAATTACAGACCAAGATCTCTCATTAACTTTGATGCAAAACTCCTCAGCAAAATTCTACCCAATAAAATTCAAGAACATCAAAAAAATAATTTACTTTTAACAAGTAGGATTCATACCAGCAATGCAGGGGGAGGTTCAACATTAGGAAAACAATCAGTGTAATCAACCACTTAAATAAAAGATAAAAACAGCTTGATTTTATCAGTTGAGGCAGAAAGTGCATGTAATAAAGTCCAACACACATTCATGTTAAAAACTCTCAAGACATTAGGAAGAGAAGGAAAATTCCTCAACATAATAAGGGGCATCTATGCTCGACGGCACTTGTCTTGGCTTTATGCATAGTGAACAGCTATCTTCATCTAAATGGAGAGAGACTGACAGAATTCCCATTGAAAGTGGGAACCAGACAAGTGAGTACATTATTACCACTTTTACTCAATGTTCTGATGGAAGTTCTAGCCACAGAAATGACACAAGATAAAGAAATAAAGACCATCCACAGAGGTAAGGAAGATGTAGAAATATCTCTATTTTCAGATGATATGATCTTGTACACAGGAAACCCTGAAGAATCCACAAAGAAACTGCTGAAACTAACAAAATAGTTCAGCAAGTATTAGAATGTAAGATAAACTTAAATTAATGGGTTGAATTCCTCCACACTAACAAGGAAATCATCAAAGATGAAAATCACCAAATCAATACCATTCACAATTACCACCAAGAAGATAAAATACTTAGGGCTAAGTCTAACCAGATGTAAAATAGCTATCCCCAAAAAAAAAAAAAAAAAAATTTACTAGACTCTATTTTAAGAAACCAAAAGAAATATATGTAAGTACAGAAAACTGTCTTGTTCACAGACAGGAAGACTTCTGAAAGTGATCTATAGGTACAGTGCAATACCAATTCCAGTGGCATTTTTTAATGAGATGTTGAAAAAAAATCCCTGACTTTATACAGAAAGGAAAGAATCCTCGGATAGTAAAGCAATACTGAAGAATAACAAAGTGAAGGCTTCACAATACCTGACTTTGGAAATGACTACACTGCCATGGTAGTCAAAACAGCCTAGTATTGGTACAAAAATAGATGAATAGATCAATGGAATGGAGTAGAGAAGGCAAATATAATTGCATCCACATATGTGAAGCTGATACTGACAAATGCTTAAGTTCATTAATTGGAAAAAAATAGCATGCAAATACAAAACTGGATATGAATCTGTAAAAATGAAGCAGGACCTATATTTCACACCATGCACAAAAACTAACTCAAAATGGATCAAAGAGCTAAATATAAAATCTAAAACAATATGGATCTTGGAATAAAAATATATGACAAATGTTACAAATCCTAATACACGGCATATACAAACTACAAAATATTATACACAATGCACAAAAAGCAGAAGAGAAAACTGATAAGTGGGAGCTTTAAAACATTAAACACTTACACTCATCCAAAAACTTCATCAAGAAACTAAAAAGACCACCTAGAGAAAAACTTGGCAACCAATAATTTGACTAGTATCTAATGTCCATAATCTATGTGAGATTTCAAAATATCACAATAAAAGGACAAGGAATCCAATAAAAAATGAGCCAACAACCCAGTATTTCAAAGGATACAGTAGCTGGGATGGGGGCCTGGGGACCATGTTTTCAGGGTACATTGAGATTAATTAGCATAACTAATCTTTTGCTAAGAGAGTCTTCTGCACCCTATATTGGTGAATGGCATCTGGGTTCTTCAAAGCTAGCAAGCTGTCATTTGAGGTACACCAAATGATCCCAACACATCTGGAACAGATAATGACCAAGAACATTAAAGATCTGGCAAAAGGTGATCCTAGGAGACAGAAGGACCTGTATGAATGGGGGACAGTGTAAGCATGAAACCAGAAGAAACAGATGGCACCTGGCCACCACAAAGTGTAGCCATGATGGGGGACACAATGTAGGGTCCCCGAAGCAGCACAAGAGAAGGAGGAGTGCAGCTCAAGAACACTACTGGAAGTCTTTAATTGATGATCTGACAGCCTGGATGTTTCCCTGGGAACATAGCTCCTAGGCTTTCTGCTGGCCCTGACTGGAAACCAGTGCTCAGGTCAACTCTTCGGACAAGAATGGACAGACACAGCATTATCATATGGTGTGTTGTCCTTTATTGGTTTACACATTTACAGGTGGCTGTCCTACTGGTTTCTTTCTAGATGGAAAAGAAGAGCATAGAGAAGAAAGGATAGGTGATCATTAAGAGAATACTGGAAGTATGGAGTGAAAGGGAGGAGTATGCTTTCACCAGGTGAGAACAGCAGATGTAGCTGCAGATAGGTGGGCATGAAAAATTGATTTGGATTGTATACCTTCACTTAATCTCAAAAGAAAAAAAGATAGAAGGGAAAAAGATGAGCAAAGAATGTGAACAGGCACTTCACCAAAGAAGACATCCAAGCAGTTAACAGATACTGGAAGAAATGCTCATGATCATTAGTCGTTAAAGAAATCCACATCAAAACTACAATGAGATACCATCTCACCTCAACAAAGTTGGCATTAATCAAAACCAAAAAACAACAAGTGTTCAAGAGGCTGTGTAGAGACTAGGACCCTTCTGCTGGTAGAAATATAAAATGGTACAACCATTCTAGAAAACTGTTTTGGTCATTTCTTAAAAGGCTAGAAATAGAAATACAATACAATCCAGCAATCCCATTGCTTCAAATACATCCTAGAGAAATATAGGCTGGCACATGAACAGATACATGCAGACCAGTGTTCACTGCAGCACTGCCCTCAGTAGCAAAAAGATGGAATCAGTCTAGGTGCCCATCAACAAAAGATGGATAAAAAAAATTATGATATAGTCACACAGTGGAATATTATGCAACAGTCAAGAACAATGGTGATTTTGGGAAACATCTGCTAACATGGAGTCATCTGGAAGACATTATGCTTAGTGAAATCAGTCAGTAACAAAACGATAAATGTTATGTGAGTCCATTATTGTGAGGTCTCAAGAAATGGACTAACCACAGAAAAAAATAAACTCTGTTGGTTTCTGGGGTGGGGAGGGAGAGATTATTCATAGATCTGGTATTAGATAGGAACTAGGTTAAATTAAGGAAGTAACAGCACAGTACTGAAGGGAGATCAACACTGCCAGACTGTACCAAGAGCTAAGAAGTTTCATAAACTTAAGAGTACCAGAAGTGGGCTTTCAGGGCACATCTAGATCAACTGGTATCACTGTTTTCTTTAAGAAAATGTCCTGCCTCCTAATTTAGTGAATGTCATCTGGGATCATAAAAGCTAACAAGAGTCAGGGCCAAGATGGCAACATAGCCACATGAACTTGTTGATCCCTCTAACAACAAAGAATTAGAAAACCAATAAAACAGACTAAATTGAGCATTGCAGGAACCCTTAATTCCAGGTGGAAAATTGAAAGAATGGACTGGGTGGCAGGAGGGAAATACCACTAGCAAGTATCTGGAGCAATAAATTAAGCAGGACCCAGTTTCACAAGAGAGGCCCATGCCATTCATACCCATGCTGGGCCACTCCATGCAAACTAACATGGCACCAGGCTTAGAGACACCACGTGCTTGGAAGGGAGCTGCACAGAAAAAAACTGTCTCAGGCAAAAAAAAAAAATTAAAAAGGCTGCAGCCCTGCTCTGAGAGACACCATGTGGGCTGAAGCAGTATTGAGCCCAGCAAAGAAGGCTGGCCCCAGCCTAAGCAACACAGTCAAAAACTGAAGATGTCTTCACAGGCCAGAGGGGCCTTGGATGAGGACAGCAGATGGGGCTTAGGGATGTGAAAGTTGGAGGGCCTTAGAACCCAGCATATAGCAGGGCATAGGGCCATGCAGGTTGAAGCACCTTAGATCCTAGTGAATGGGAACAGTAGTGTGGGTAGATGAGCGCGTTTTGGCAGCAGCATAGGTGTGCACCTGTTCCAGGTGTTGGTACAGGAACATGTGAATTCTGCAACATTGGGGTTAGGGAGCACAGCCCAGGGTAGTGAGGGCACAAGTGGGGAACCCTTGTCAGGCCAGGCTGAAGAGAGCTGTACTGGCCAGTCAACCACAGTGTGGAGCAGGAGATTTAAGACCCCAAAGAGAGATGTTGGACAGGCCAGCTGAATTATTAAGACTCCAAAAGTCAAACCAGCTCAGAAGTCTTA
Source organism: Heterohyrax brucei (assembly GCA_028571685.1). Taxonomy (NCBI): domain Eukaryota; kingdom Metazoa; phylum Chordata; class Mammalia; order Hyracoidea; family Procaviidae; genus Heterohyrax; species Heterohyrax brucei. The sequence goes on from CM053161.1 coordinate 32,427,639, forward strand.
AATGTCCATAGATATAACATAAAGCACAATAACTTAATGAAAAAAAAATTGTGATGACTTTCAGATGGCTCAGAGACAACATACAATTTCTAAACATCTACAGATGCAGACTACCATAGCTACCAAAAACTCTCATAAGAACAATGAATAAATTTCCCAGATGAAGATTTTCTGCTATTGTTGGAAGTAGAATACAAAATATTGATGTATAGAGCAGTGCAAGATATCACAAAAGCAATTAGGCTAAATTCAGCAGAGCGCACTGATATATTAAACATGTTACAAGAAATGTTTAAACAGCAGTGATCTGAAATTTGACAGATTATATTCAAGAGGCTACCAGACACATGAAGAAATGCTTGCAATCATTAGCTATTACCCAAACCCACTGTCATCTATAGGCATTAGAGAAGTACATTAAAACCACAATGACTACAACAAATGCTGCTACCCAAACTGGATATATATCTGCAATAAATTGAAACAAGATTCGTATCTTAACACCTTATACAGAAACCAATTCCAACTAGATAAAAGACCTAAATATCAAACCTAAAACAATAAAGGTCATCCAAAATAAGTTAGGAACAACAATGGAAGTTTTAATACACAATGTAGACAGACTTCAAAATCTGTCAAACAAACCATAATCAACAGAAGAAAAAATAGATGAAGGGGAACTATTAAGAATCAAATACTTTTGCTCATCCAAAGACTTTACTAGTAGAATTAAAAAAACACCTACAGAATGGGAAAAAAAATGTGGCAACTCTAAGTCAGACCAACGCCTGATCTCCATAATCTATAAGGTACTACAAAATATCAGTAAGAAGATAAATCATCCAATTAAGCGATGAGCAAAGGAAATGGACAGACATTTCACTAAAGAGAAGATCCAGGCAGCCAAAACACACACGCAGACATGTTCACGATCATTAGCTATTAAAGAAATTCAAATCAAGACTACAATGAGATACCATCTCACCCCAACAAGGTTGGCCATGATCCAAAAAACAGAAAAAAAAACAAATGCTGGAGAGGCTGTGGAGAAAGTGGAACTCTCCTACACTGTTGGTGGGGTTGCAAAATGGTCCAGCTTCTTTGGAAAGCAATCTGGCACTTCCTTAAAAAAATGGATATAGATATACCATTTGATTCAGTAATTCCACTACTTGGAATATATCCTACAGAATCAAGTCTTTTCACACCAATGGACACATGCACAAGAATGTTTACCACAGCACAAAAAATCTACAATAGCAAAAAGATGGAATCAACCCAGATGCCCAACAACAGAGGAATAGATAGGTAAACTATGGTATATATACTCAATGAAGCACTACGCAATGATAAAGAATAATGATGATTCCAGGAAACATCTCATAACCTGGTTTCAGTTGGAAGACATTATGTTGAGTGAAAGTAGTCAGCGAGAAAAGGACAAATATTGTGTGAGACTCCTACGATAAGATCTCAAAAACAGTCTTATGTATAGAAGAAAAGACTCTTTGATGGCTGCAAGAAAAGGGAGGGAGGGAGGGAAACAGGGGTAGGATTTAGATTAGATAGTTGGTAGAAATTTGGTTGGGTGAAATCGGTGATAGCACACATTAGAAACAAGAACAATATTAAGTGCACTTCAGCATAACTTGAATACTCCTTCCATCTTAAACCAATATTGCAAGGACAGAGTAGCTGGGGCAGGGGGCAGGAGGCCACGCTCTTAGGCGAAATCGAGGCCAACTGGCACAACTAGCATTTTGTTAAGAGGATTCTCTGCACCCCACATTGGTGAGTGGCGTCTGGGTTCTTAAAAGCTGCCAAGCTGCCATCCGAGGGCACAGCAAATGGTCCCAACTCAGCAGGAACAGATGATCACCGAGGACCAAAATGACATGAGGTAAAGACAACCCAGAAGACAGAGAGACTCACATGAGAGGGTGCCTACATAGACTTGGGACCAGAAGAACCGGATGGTGCCCAGCCACCACCAGTGATAGCTGTGATATAGCTCACTAAGTTGAGTCTCAATGGCAACACAAGAATAAAAAGGGGTGCACCCTGAGATCTCCACTAAAAGACCACAATTGATGGTCCAATGACTCTGGGTTTCCCCTGTGAGCATGGCCCCTGGCCCTGTTGCTGCCCTTGCCCATATATCATAACGAAGTTCCACTCTTTGGACATGAATGGATTGGACTTGGTGATGCAGAGTGGCCATATGTTGGATGCACTTTATGGTTCTATGCATCTATAGGATATCATCCTGCTGACCTCTGGCTGGAGGAAGGAGAGTGGGTGGAGAGGAGTGGAAAGGAAACTGTTGAGAGGATAAGACAGGTATGGAGTAGAGAGGAATAGTGTGCTGTCACCTGGCAGGGAGAGCAGTGGACGCTGCATATAGGTGGGCATGTAAATTTATATGTGAATGTACATTTTAACTCAATCACAATAACAAAAAAATAAAAACCACAATGAGCCACTCTCCAGCATTACTGTCATGAGTCTAAAAGACAGAAAACTGTAAGTGCTGTAGAAGTTGTGTGAAGCTTGAAACTCTTATACACTGCTGATAGGAATGTACAACGGTACAATCATTTTGGAAAACAAAACAATATTTCCTTAGAAAGTTGGAAATAGAAATACCATAAGATCCAGCAATTCCATTCTTAGGCATGTATACTAGAGAAATAAGAGCCATCATATGACTAGATATACACAAAACCATGCTCGTTACAGCATTATTCACAAGAGCTGAAAGATGGAAATAACCTAAGTGTCTATGAACACTTGAATGGATAAATACTAGGGTACATTCACATAATGGAACTCATAAAAAAGGTTCACACAGAAAGAAACAACCTTTGGTAGTTACTATGAAGAGGATCAGTGGGTAGGGAAAAACACTAACTCATCAATAGATAAGCGGAAGTTCTGATGAAGGGTAAGTCCATATAGAAGACAAGGAAAGTCACCACTACTTGACTAAGGTAAGTCATGGAACTTCACAGACACATCCAAACTCCTGAAGGGTCCAAATCACTGGGCTGAGGGCTGAGGACCATGGTCTCAGGGGACATATATTGCAACCGGCATAACACAAACTATAAAGAATTTATTCTACATCTGATTGTGGTTGAGTAGCAACTGGGATCTTAAAAGCCTCTGAAAGGCCATCTAATGTACGTCTACTGACTGTATCCCAGCTGAAACAAAGGAGAATGAAGGAGAAAAAATACAAAAGAAATATCAGTATAAAGGATTCACGAACCACATGCCCAATTACCAATACGGATTGCTCTGATAGAGATCTTAGTAGAAGATCTCAGACAGAGTTTAAGCAAAATGTGGAAAACAATTTGACGTGGGGAAAAAATAAAGGCAAATAATCCTGCTGGACTGACAGAGACCGAAGACACCTCAAGCATATATGGACCAAGGACATACCGTTAGCTCAATACTGAAGTCACTTCTTGGGTTCACGTGTCATGGATTGAATCTGTTTTCCCTAGAAAATACGTAACAATTGATTGTGCTATTATTCCTAGTATTACGTGACGTTCATCCATGTTGGAATTGCTGCCTCTGCGATGTTAAGGAGAATGTACTGGTGCTGTCGTGTTGGTAGAGCAAGATTCATTGTATAAGATTGTTTTGTACCTTGAAGTAGCCTCTTGGGACAGAAAGGAAAGAAGCTAACAGAGACATCTGGGGACCTCACACAAGGAAGAAAGCAGTGCCAAAGCTGAGCTCATCCTTTGGAGAGGACTGGGGTCCCTGAATCTCAGAACTCCCAGTGCAGCAGAAAACTGATGACAAGGACCTTCCTTCAGTGCTAGCAGAGAAAGCCTATCCTTGGAGCTGACACCCTGAGTTTGAACTTTTAGCTTACTCAACTGCAACAAGTAAATGTTCTCTTTTTAAAGCCACCGACGTGTGGTATCCGTGTTAGAGCAGCAGTAGCTGACTAAAACATCCCCCTTCAGCCAAAGATTAGACATGTCTACAGGGCCAAAAATAACACATGTCAGGGATGTGCTTCATAGATATAGCTGTGTATACAAAACTAAATTTGCATGGTGTTAGAAAGGCAAAGAAAGCAGGAAGGAACAGGAAAACTGGAAGAACAGGATGGAGACAAGTCGAGTGTTGACACATCAAAGATTGGCAACCAGTGTCTGAAAAAAAGAAGTTATGCATTAACCATTTAATGAGAAAATAATTTGCTCTATTCATTTTACCCAAATCACAAGGAAAAAAGAATCATTAATAAAAACAGTTCAATAGGTTAAAAAAAAAAAAAGAATATGTTGGAATCCTATCCCCTATACGATTAATGTAATATAATGTAATCGTTTTTGAAATACAATCTAAGGTAATGTAACTGACCCATCAGTTGCAGTCATACCAGTGTAAGATGAGCCTTAAACCCAGCCACTTCTGAGATTAAACACAGAGTCACAGGCAGACACAGAGGGAACACAGACACTCTCTGACAACAAGAGCAGCTGCACCCATAAGCCCAGGAATATCAAGGATGGTAGAAAGCAACTAGAAGCTGAAATAGACAAAGAAACAGCCTCCAGCACCACATCCTGAATTTGGACCTCCAGGATCCTGAACTTGGAGACAATAAATGCCTGTTCCTTAAAGTCACCTACTTGTGGAATTTGTGTTACAGGAACACGGAATGGAGACATCTCCATTCGTGGAATTGAGGACATGACAAGATTGTTTGGACAATCTTTAACTCTGTCAATCACTGCTTACCTTTTGGGATTCACAAACAAAAGTGTCCAATATTCCTCCTTTTATCCTCTTGCTCTCACAATCTGTAGATCTGTGTCTATAATTCTGACACATGCCAAATATCCGTTCATCCAGCCTTGGATCCCTGCAACTCTTCTTGCTCCATGGTAGATTTCTAACTGGTCACACATTATCCCATGGTCAGTTTTGGATCACTGTGGTGATCCACAGGGCTTTTATTGGCTGATTTTCAGAAACAGATCACCAAGCCTGTATTACGAGTCCATCTTAGCCTAGAAGCTCTGCTGAAATCTGTTCAGTAACAGGCAGACTCCACTGCCAGAAGGGTGGTGACATCACATAAGGTTCATTGGCTGGGAATCAAATCCAGGTCTTTCTCATTAAAGGTGAGAATTCTACCACAGCACCTCCAATGCTGCACACTGAGACAGTACCTTTAACTCAGCTCCTTTGACATTTCTAGAATGTTTTGTCACTGAGTAGGGATGTAGAATCAGACAGAACTGATTTCCCATGTTCGTTCTAAGCTGCCTGGATGCCAGAAACTAATGTTATTGTCCACCTGTGGGCATGACTTTGGGGGTCATGGGTTGGCCCGTAAAACAACAAGACCAAATCCTTACCACTAAGGCCGAGGGGAAAAGAGGTGCTGGTTTACAGCGACCCTTCTAGCCAAGCTCAGAGGATGTGCATCCACTCAGCCTGAAAGGCAGATGTTTACATTTACCATGACTTAGAACTGCCTCAGGCTGTTACGAGATTAAAAACAGTGTAGCTCAAGGATTTGGTCAGAACAATACCAATAATACCACCCGCTTTGCAGGAGTTGCCAAAACAGAAAGTGAGGGTTTGAAAGTTAGAAATGTATGTCCTGCATCCCTAGAGGTTAAGTGAGAAAACTGGGTTGGTGCCAATGGTTCATAGAGGCACCTCAACAAAAGAAGAGGAGTCCTTAATTGCTATAATCATTTTTATTAGCACAACATAAAGCTCCGAAATTTGTTTGACTCTTAGTGAATATCTTATCTCCCTACACAGTTAGAACTTGTTCTAGTTTCTCTGATTGATTAGGGCAGTGGGTCCTGGGAAAGCAGCACCCTATTGCACTCTCCATCCTACCACAATTGATCCAGTAACCTGACTGATGGTCTGATGAGTTATACAAGACAGGCCAGTGAAATAGAGAAATTGTTGGAGATTTAGGATGTTGTCCTGTGATTCTTACTGACATTCCCTTTGGGAAACACTGGGTTAAGTTTTAGGTTTTAGAAGACACACATTTTGTGATCACGTATCATGATCATGGTTACAGACTAATTATATTTTTGGACTTGAACTCAAGCAGGAAGTAAAAGTAAATCTGAGATTTTAGAGCCCTTTGGAGTACAGCATGGAGAAATAAAATTCAGTTGCCATCTCTGGAAGAGGATCCAAAACAGAAGGGCTTGTCCTGGTGTCCCTGGACCACCAGAGAACATCCCTCAAACTAGAAGGTTCCTGGAGACCCATAGCTTGATATGTAAGATTCAAACAGTAAACTGAATACAGTCATTAACCTTCTAGTGACTGCATTGTTCCAGCCATGAAAAAATTGCCTGCAGGGGTTTGTTTTTGTTGCAAATTTTGTCCACGCTGTGAACAATGGAACAAGACACTGCCCTGTCCTGAGCCTTCCCCATGACTGGTTGCAGATCAGACCATATGATCCATAAGGTTTTCACTGGCTGCATTCAGAAATAGATTGCCAAGCCTTTCTTCCTGGGCTGTTCTAGTCTAGAAGATTTGCTGAAACCTGTTCAGCATCACAGCAACACATCCTCCTCCACGGACAGATGGGTAATGGCTGCACAGGAAGTGCATTATCGAGGAACAGAAGAAATTGGGTCTCCGGCACTGACAGTGATGATTCTACCACAGAATCACCAATGAGTATAGATTATGGGACTTGGCTTTTATCTTCTTGTTATCAGATATGTGCACACAATTATGCCAGCACTCAACCCAGTGGTATGTGATCTGACTCAAACCACAAAGAAAACTGGCGATAATTTTTTGTTTTGAGATTTTAGGGGGCTGGACCCCAACCCAGTGGTAGTTGTTTTTATCACTGTGGTAGTTTTGAACAGCTTCTTGGTAATCACCCACTTCACTGGGGCAGGTGGTTAACCACGTACTGCCTTGACGACTCTGAAATTGGTTGTTTCTAACCACCAAGTGTTTTTCTGGATGTTTACTATCTGAGCTCTTCTAATGAGGTTTCTTGTATAGGGTTCACTATGTTGCATCCCTTCCACCTTGAAATATCTCCAGGAGTGTTTGTTTTCATGATTCAATTCTGACTTACATAGTAACAGGTAACAAAGCAATCCTAGGAGACACAACCACAGAGACATGAACTGAGATTGCTTATCCAATTAACTAATTATGGTTGCTTATGGAGGCTATGATCATCAGTGGAAAGAAAACACACAGTAGCAAGACAGGAATATAAATAGTTAACTAAATTTGCCTGAAATGTAATTCCAATTAACAGTACGTGTTTGAGGAGACAGATACTGTTGCAAAGAAGATTAGTTTAGAAATGAGGGTTGCAAGGACTGTGGGGGGTGCTGGCATTCTGTCACTGCAGGGGAGCCTATTGAACTAGATGGATTATCTCAGGACTCCAATCGCTCTGCTCAACACAGGGTCAGAGGGTAAGGGGACCCCCGTAAGTGCCCTAAAAGCATTTCTTTCCTCTCATAAACACAGGATGAAGGGTATTGCCACAGGATTGTTCCTGAAAGCCAAACCCAAAGTTAATCTCTACCTCTTGCAAAATCTCAACACTGAGTGAATTAATTCACACCCTTACAAGATTTCTTACAGGAAAGAATCTGTCTGGAAAGGATGTGACGTGAGACCTAGAATGGAGACATTTCTGCCAGTTCTAATAAAATCCAATACCTTGAACAATCAAATCACCACTAGCCAAAGCAGTTTTTCCTCTCACTGGTCAAAAGAGAGTAGTCACCTGGAGCTTGCGAATCCTGTGATCATCTCAAGATTTGCTGATATTCCTTGAGACCAGCCCTCACTACTCTAGTTCAAGAGCTGCCTGGGAGAGTCCAGGGAGCCAAGACAGGACTGGAAACCAGAAGAAGGTGACATGCACCATATGCAATATTTCCCAGTAAATCTTCCAGAAACCTCAAGATAGTGGTAGGTGTGGATTCTGCGAAGTACACACTCACAGGTGCAAACTAAGAAGAAAGAAACACGCTGTCGGGCTTTGTCAAAGTTTTTAATATGGATGAGCTGACCAGGAATGATATGGCCTAAATGTGCTTCTTTCAATCAAAAGATCAAACCCACCGCCATGAAGTCAAGTCTGACTCATAGCAGTCCTAGAGATCAGAGTAGAACTGCCCCATAGTTTCCAAGGAGCTGCTGGAGGATTTGAATTGCTGACCTTTTGGTTAGCAGATGTAGCACTTAACCTATTATGCCACTAGGGTTCCTGATGTGTTCCTCTAGTATCTGCAAAGGCTCGTGGGCTGAATCCCAAGGCCAATGTTCCCTCTGGCCAGGATGTTGCACCCATACAGTGGTCAGGGAGACACAACACAGACGGTAACAAAATGCAGGAGGAAAGTGAGGGAAGCCACCTGCAGAAGTCAAAGAGGCAGGGGATGAAAATGACACGATATTCCTCATGTGGCCAGCTGTGGATTTAGAAGAGAGTGGTGCTTGGGGCTGGGATGGAGGGCCTGAACAACAGTAGGTACCACAATTATCCTGAGGCATTGATCAGGACACCCAAATCAGGGCAGAGGGCTTGCCCATGGGTCTCTCGGGAGTGTCCTGGAACCTCAGCCTGCATTATGCTCTAGGTACTTGATTCGTGGAAGCCCAAAGGAACACAGTCACTGGCCAATGCAGACAGTTTGGAGATCCTCTGAGAACAGAGAGGGGAAGATAGCCAGCATATGATGCCTGGGGCCCACTGGGTCCTGGCACACCACACCTCCCCCACATGCCCACATGAGAGGCCCTAGAGTGTTTGGACTCACCCTAAGGCTTCTGAGGCAAAAATCACCCAGACAAAAATGGAACTTCAGGAAGCAAGTGATACTGACCAGGTTTCAATCCTGTTCTTAGTTGCTGTGGCCTGTGGACTTCACAACTTAGGGTACAGGGCTGGGAGGAGCCACCACTCCCCTGGACCAGTGCCAGAACAGAGCACAACCTCAGTGAGTCGCTGGACAGGAAGCAGCAGTTCTGCAGAGAAAAGGGAGCCAGAGCCAGCAGAGGGGTGAAGGGCACTGGTGGGATCTCCCAGTCCTGAGCAGCACAACAGCCACAATGGGAGTCTGGAAAGAGAAGACAACAGGCCCTGAGGTTAGGAGACCTACTGGCCACTCAGGCTGAGTGGCTAGCCATGTGGAATAGGGGGTGGCCACTGTAGGACCAGGGAATGGTGATAGGGCCCCACCAATAGAGCTGGATGGCAGGGGGTTGCAGAGGTGGGCTACAGGGGTTCTGGGCCCTTGGAGATTGTGTTATGATGGGTGGGTGGAGGCCTGGGAGCTGTAGGATATGTGAGTTGGGCTGGAGGCAGAGGCAGAGCTGGCCAGAGCTGAAGCTGACACAGGGTAGAGCAGGGCAGATGTGAACTGAGTGCAGACAGATGGGATTGGCTCTGCAGAGAAGGGGGGTCACCAAGTATCCAGAAGACCCAAACCAGGTGCATGGAGCCAGTAAGAGCCCCAGAGCAGTGACAGAGAAGGTGGTGTGGCCAGACCGAAAGCAGGTATTGCAATGGGGATCCTTGTGCTCAAGTTCAGTGGGCCAGGGGCACGCACTCACCCAGGGCAGGCACTGAGTAGGCAGATCCAGGAACCTGCTTGCAAGTTTTGGATGTTGGGTTCGCAGGAGTAGATGGAAGGCTGGGAGGAGGGGTCCCTCCATCATTGGCGAACAGCACTGGTCCTGCCACTGGGGACAACAGGGGCCAAAGTTGGAGTCGGAAAGGTAAGGGTGAGGCCTGGCGGGGGCCAGGAGCTCATCTGGAAAAGAATTAGGGAAAATGGTCTAGAACTAGAAGCTGAGAGCTGAGAGGCGTCAGTTCGGAGATGGAATTAGAGGCTGGTTGTTAGGTTCTAGAAGTTTGGGGTTGGCTTCTGGTGCTAGGTAGTAGGAGCTGGGAGCTAAGTGCTAGGGGCTCAGGGCAGAGGGGTGGGGCTGTCGGCATAGGAACTGAAAGCTGGTGACTGGGATCTGATAGCTGGGTGCTGGAAGATAGAGACCGGAGGCTAGATGCTGGTTGTGCAGAACTGGAGACAAGAGACTAGGGCCTGGGAGCTGTAAGTGGGGGAATGGGTGGGTACTAGGAACAGAATCCTAGGGGATGGGTGTTATGGGCTTGGAACTGAATGTTATAAGCTGGGTGTTAGGAGCTAGGAGCTGAGAGCCGGGACCTGAATACTGTAGACTGGGTGTTAGGAGCTGGGGGCTGGAGATTGAAAGCTGGTAGCTGAGAGGTGCAAGCTGGCTTCCAGGTATTTAGCGCTGAAAGTTGGGAGCTAAGGGCTTAGAGCTGAATTCTAGGAGCTAAGTATTAGAAGCTGAGAGCTGGGAGCTATGTGCTAGTTGCTAGGGGCTAGAAACTGAGACTGGATGCTATGGGCTTGGAGCTAAGTGATAGCAGCTGAGTGTTAGGAGCCAGGAGCTGAGAGGGAGAGGCTGGAAGCTGGAAGCTGGAAGCTGAGTGCTATGGGCTTGGGCTGGGACATCAGACCTGGGAGATGGGGTTTGTGGACTGGGTGCTAAGAGCTGGGATCTGGAGAATAATGGCTAGGAGCTGAAAGCTGGGAACTGGCAGCTGAGAGCTATGAGCTCAGGGGTTCAGCGTAGGGTGACAGGAGCTAGGAGAAGTTAGTTGGAAACAGGAAACTGGGTATGGAGAGCTTGGGTCTTGGAGCTTTGCTTAATTTAAGGATAGGAGCCTATGCCTGAGAGCTATGGACTGATGGGTGAATACTGGAAGTTCAGACAAATTGCCAGGAGCTATCGATTGGGAGTTGAGAGCCAATGGCTGGAGAGCTAATATCTCAGAGCTAGGGGCTAGGAGCTGCGGAGTGAGTGCCAGGTGCTGGTGGTTAGGAGCTGAGGGCTGGCAGCCTGTAGCTTGAAGCTACATCATGAGAGCTGGCAGCTAGAAGCTAGGGCTGGGAGCTAGTTAGTGGGAGCTTGGGGCTAGCAGCTGGGAACTAAGTGCTGGGTGCTAGGAACTAGGGCTAAAAGCTTGGAGCTGGGTGCCAGCAGCTTGGGGCTAGAAGCTGAGGGGTTGGGGCTAGGAGGTATGGGTAGAAGCTGGGTGTTGAGAGCTAGGGGCTGGGAGCTGGTTGTTAGCAGCTGGGGGCTACAAGATGGGCACTGAGGGCTAGGAGCTATGGCAAGAAGCATGCTGCTAGAATTGGATACTAGGAGCTGAAGGCTTTGAGCTAGGTAATAGAAGCTGGAGGCTGAGGTGGGGACTAGGAGCTAGGGGCTAGGAGCTGAAGCCTGAAAGCTGGGGCTTGAGTGCTATGAGCTAGGTGCTAGGAGCTAAGGACTAGGACCTATGAGCTGGGAGCTAGGGGCTAGGAACTAAAGTCAGGGAGCTGGTGGTTGCTAGAAGTTGGGTGCTGAGAGCTGGGGGCTAAGAGTTAGGGCTAGGATCTGCTTAGTAGGAGCTTAAAGCTGGCATCTGGGGGCTGGTGCTAGGAGCTAGGTGATAGGTACTGGGAGCTGGGGCCTAGGGGCTTGGAGCTAGAAGTGGATACTAGGAGCTAGGTACCAGGAGGTGAGAGCTAGAATGTGAGTTCTAGAACCTGGGGACTCGGAGCTTCTTGCTAGCATCTAGGAGCTTGGGGCTGGCATCTGGGTGTTAGGAGCTAGTTGCTAGAAGCTAAGGGCTAGAATCTGGGAACCAAATGCTAAGACTTTAGTGCTAGAACTGAATTCTAGGTGCTGAGGACTGCGAGATGAGTGCTAGAATCTGGCCGCTGACAGCTAGGGGCTAGAAGCTGAAGGTTAGCTTCTAGGAGCTAGGTGCTAGAAACAGGGACTGAGGAGCTAGGTGCCAGGAACTAGCTGCTGGGGACTGAGTGTTAGGAGCTGGGGTCTAGGAGATTGGTGCTAGCAGCTGGGGAGCTGAGAGTTGGTTGCTGGAAGCTGGGTGCTGACAGCTAGGGACTAGAGGCTAGAGGCTAGCTTCTAGGACCTGTGTGCTAGCAGCTGGCACTTGGGAGCTAGGTGCTATTGACTAGCTGCTGGGGGTTGGGTACTAGAAGCTGAGGCCTGGGAGCTAAGAGGTGGGTCCTGACACCTAGACCGTAGGAGCTGGCCTAGGAGCTGGGGGCTGGGAGCTGAGAACTGGGAGCTCGTTGCAAGAAGGTAGATGCTAAGAGCTAGTGCCTAGGAGCTGGGGCCAGCAGCTGGGGGTTGTGTGCTTGGTGCTAGCAACTATGGCTAGGAGTTTGGTGCTAGGAGCTGCGGCTTGGAGCTAGTTGTTAGTAGCTGGGGGCTAGAAGCTGGGCACTGGGAACTAGGAGCTGGGAACTAGGAGCTGAGCACTGGTTGCTAAAAGTTGGATGCTAAGAGCTAGAGGCTAGGAGCTGGGGCTAGGACCTGGGGATACTAACAGCTTGAGGCTCAGTGCTGAGAGCTAGGGGCTAGAAGCTGGACACTGGGTGCTAGAAGCTACGGCTAGGAGTTTGATCCCAGAACTATATACTAGGATCTTGGGTCTGGGATCTGGGAGCTGGGGGCTGGAGGCTGGGAGCTGAGGACTAGGAGCTTGGGCTGGGACCTGGTGGGCTAGGAACTGAGAGCTGGGAACTGATTGCTAGAAGTTGGGTACTAAGAGCTGAGGGCTAGGACCTGATTAGTAGGAGCTCAGGATTGGCAGCTGGGCACCAGGGCTAGGAGCTTTGAGCTAGAACTGGATACTAGAAGCAGGGAGTTGGGGGGACAGCAGCTAGGGGCTAGGAGGTGAGGGCTGTAACCTGAGGTCTAGAACCTGGGGCTTGGGAGCTGGTTGCTAGGATCTGGGAGCTGGGGCTGGCAGTTGGATGCTGGGATCTGGGGCTAGAATCTCAGTAGCAAATGCTAGGATCTGTGGCTAGGAAGCTGGGTGCTAGAAGCTGGGTACTGACAGCTAGGGGCTACAAGCTGGGTGCTAGATTCTAGGAGGTGGGTGCTAATAGCTGGGGACTGGAAGATGCAGTTTGGAGCTGGCTGCTATGAATTCAGAGCTGGGGATGAAGGCTGGGAACTGGGAGCTAGGAGCTGGGGGCTAGAAGCTGGGGACTGGATGTTAGGAGCTGTGTCTAGGAGTTTAGTGCTCAAACTGGATACAAAGTGCTGGAGGGCTAGGAACTGGGTGCTAGAAGCTGGGGGTTAGTTATAAGGAACAGTGGTTAAGAGCTTGGTGCTAGAACAAGATATTAGAAGCTGGGGCCTGCAGTATAGGATCTGGTTACTAGAAGTTAGGGCTGAGAGCTAGGTGCTAGGAGCTGGGGGCTAGTTGCTGGAGGTTGGGTGCTATGAGATGAGGCTAGGAGCTGGGTGGTAGGACCTGGGGGCTGACAACCAGAACCTGGGGGCTGGACTTGATACTGAAAGTAGGGAGCTCAGAATCTGGCATTGAGTAGTGAGGGTGATGGGTGAATGCTAAGAGCTAAAAGGTAGGTGCTATTGCTGGAAGCTCGGTTCTCAAAGCTGTGGTACGGGAGCTTGTAGCTGAGAGCTGAGTGCTTGCAGTCAGGACTGACATCTGGGCACTGGCAGGTGAACCCTGATACATGCAAGGGAGGTCTTGGTGCTGGGAGCTAGGGACTAGGGTCTGGGTGAAAAGAGCTGACAGCTGGATGATGGATGCTAGAGCAGAGGACTGGGCACCGAGGCTGGGTACTAGATGGAGGGGACTCAGAGCTCGGTGCTGAGTGTTAAGGACCAGGGGCTAAAAACTGGGAGGTTGGAGCTGGAGTTTGGGAGCATGGCATGGAAGTTGAGGCCAGAGAGCTGGGGTCAGGAGTTGGGGTAGAAGCTGGTGGCTTCAAGAGGGGAAACTGAGGGCCTTGGCAGCCGAACACCAAGCCCAAGGGTGGGTGCCCTGCTGGCCCAGCAAAGAAGCCCAGTGCTGGGAAGAGAGAAGCTAGAGGGGGGACATCTGGCAGATCTGGTCTGAAAGCACTGGGGCTGACGGGGGCCTGGAGACTGGGCCTGGGCTCAGAGCCTGTGTACGGGGCCTCAGAGCAGGGGAGCAGGAGGTGCAGGAGTCCTGCAGGAGCTGCGGTCCAGGTTCTGGTTGGTCAGTGTTGAGGGCCCTGAGGGTGACGTACTCTGTCCTGGGTAAGCCAGGAGGGACCTGGCCAGAGCTGACCAATGGGGATCACATGGACTATGGCAGAAGACTAGACTGGATAGTACTCCAGGGCAGGAGGGGTCCAGGGCTGAAGCAGAGAGGGACCCTGGGTAGTGGAGGCCTCAGGGCTGAGGGGAAGCCAGTAGCTCTTCCAAAGGGCCTGGCTCAATTTTGGAGTGGTTGGGTCACAGAACGAGGTCTCCAAGTGTCTGACCCGACACAGGGCCCTGAGCAGGGGCTACTGAAAGTGGGCATGAGAGAGGAGGTGGCCAGAAGGAACAAAAGATAGAAGGCACAGGCCTGGCAGGGAATGACTCAGAGCTTGTGAAACCTGAGGAGTCAGGGACACAGGGTGTGTTAGACCTGTGTGGACTCTCGGTATTGACACAAGCAGGGAAGAAGAGTCTGAGGGCAGGTACGAGGCTCCCATCAGGACCAAGGTTGGGCTAGGTAGCCCTGCATTCGGGAGCTTTTTGGTTAACAGCAGGGCCTGGCAGTTCATGAGGTTCAGGCTGAGGTGATAGACCTGGCAACCAGGTAGGCAGAGGCAGGAACAGGCGGGTACACTGAGTTTGGCTGGTGGAGGCAGGGGGAGATGGTGCATTAAGGCCAGCTCAGGCAGGGCCTTGCAAGGAGGAAGAAGCATCTGAGCAAGCAAGGAGCTAGACAGTGGCCACAAAGGACAGGAAGACCACAGTGGGGAAGGAGTAGGGTGCTGGATCGCTGGAGCCAAAGAAGCCACAGGACCTCAGGCCCACATGTGCACATGAGAAGGAGTCTGGCCTGGGGGCTTAAGGTGATCTGATAGATGGATAAGAAGCAGAGAAAGGCATGCCTGTGCTCTCAGAGTAGAGATGGGCTGGGCAGGGCAGTGGTAACTGACATGGGGAACAGTAGGCCAAGGCTGGATACTGGACTGGCCTGGCAAGTCTCCACTGCAGACGAAAACTGTTTGAGTGAGAGTCTGGCCCCACAGAGCTGGAAACATGGATGACAGAGAGTTCAGCCCCAAGAGACTCTCCACAGGGCGGCCTGAGCCAGAGTGCTCCAGATCCTGCCAGACCCTGCCACTACCTGGTGCAGGGCTGGGCTGGGGCAAGAAGGGTCAGGGATGGCTACAGGCTGAGAAACCAGAGAGAAGCTTGACAAATCACGGGTCTGCAGTCCGTGGTCAGGCAGATGATTAGGCCTGGCACCCAGGGAAGGTAGAGGATGTGGTGCTACCCACCCAAAAGGTAATGCATAAGCAGAGAGGGATAAAGGGACTGAGCTGGCTCCAGGTGGTCTTAGAAAGCTAGCTGAGTTAACTGAGTTGAGCTCATGGTCCTTGGATAGTCAGTAAGGCCAAAGCCAAGGCAACTGGTCCTGGAAGCATATTGGGTCAAAGACATCCCAGGCCTAGCATCTTTCCAGGGGCTGCTAAGGAGAGGGTCTGAGGTGTGAGCAGGTATGGCTGGAAAGCTGTGTACCGCAGATGTGTTTCTGAGGTGTGTACCATGAGTACTAGGGTGGGCTTGGGAAGCAGCCAGTCGGCCTTGGCCTGGGCACATGGTCATGTGGGTGCCCCCTCTCTTGCAGCCTCCACCACGGCCCCATCAGTCTTCCCCCTGGTCCCTGGTTGTGGGACCAGGACTGGATCCACAGTGGCCCTGGCCTGCCTGGTCACTGGCTACTTCCCGGAGCCAGTGACAGTGTCTTGGAACTCTGGAACCCTGTCTGGTGCACACACCTTTCCAGCCATCCTGCAGTCATCCGGCCTGTACTCCCTCAGTAGCATGGTGACCGTGCCTGCCAGCAGCTGGCCCAGCCAGACTTACACCTGCAACGTCGTCCACCAGCCCAGCAACACCAAGATGGACAATAAGCTCAGTAAGCCACGGTCAGGGTTGCAAGCAGGGACCCACAGCCTGTGTCCACAGTAGACAGGGTCAGCTGTGGACCCAGATGCACCAAGTGATGCAGGGCAACTGGTGACCCCTGACTGTCTTCCTCAGTAGAAAACTCTGCCTGCCACTCCCTGGAGTCCCACAGATTCAATGACGGGGTTTTCTGGGGTCCCCACACCAGACCCAAGGGATGTACTGGACAAATGCCAGTAATCCCTGTCCTGGGACCAGTCAGATGTTAGATCTCAAAGCTGCCAACTGTCACATGGAAGAGCCTAGTTTGATGCCATCCCAGTCTGAGGGCCACACACTTCCAGCTGGGATGCCCTTTTTCCTTTAATCTAAAAAAAATCTCTCTGCCTGTTTGCTGTCTCTGTAGGGCCACCTCCAAGGCCAAGCCCCACACAGACAGTAACTGTACCCGAATGCAAGTGCCCAGGTAAAGTGACCCTCATGCTTATTCAGAGGAGCCTATCACTTCGTCACCCTGCGTGGGTGCCCTCTTTCCTTTCCACTAAGAAAACTCTCACTGCCTGTTTGCTCTCTCTGCAGAGTCACCTCCAAGGCCAAGCCCCAGACCCACAGTAACTGTCTCTGAATGCAAACAGCCAGGTGAAGTGAGCCTCACCCTTATTAAGAGGAGCCCATCACTTTCTCCCCTATCGGGTGTGCCCTCTTTCCTTTCCGCTAAGAAAACCTTCACTACCTGTTTCTTCTCTGCAGGGTCACCTTCAGGGCCAACCTCCAGGCCAACAATAACTGTCTCCAAATGCAAATGCCCAGGTAAAGTGAGCCCCAGGCAATTCTGAGGAGCCTATCAAAGTGGGAGGACAAACCCCGTCCATGTCCTAGCCCCCACGACCCTGTGTCTGACTCTCACTTCTTCCCATCAGCTCCTGATCTTGTGGAAGGACCAGATGTTTTCATCTTCCCACCGAAGACAAAGGACATCCTCATAAGAACCCAAATCCCCAAGGTGACATGCCTAGTAGTAGATGTAGGTCATGATCAGCGCAAGGTCGACTTCAAGTGGTACGTGGGTGGCAAAGAGGTGAACACACAGAATAACATCATTTGGAATGAGGAGGAACTCTTCAACAGAACATACCGTGTAGTCAGCATGCTCCAGATCCAGCACCAGGACTGGCTCAATGGCAAGGAGTTCAAGTGTAAGGTTAAAAATGGAGACCTCCCCAAACCTGTTGAAAAGACCATCTCCAAGGCTAAAGGTGAGATAGCAGATGGGAGGAGAGGCATGTGTAACCCCTTGCTCCACACTGGAAATATTCACACTCTGACTTTGTCCCCACAGGACAGCTCCAGAAACCACAGGTGTATGTCCTGCCTGTACACCAGGATGAGCTGGACAAGGGTGACGTCACCATCACATGTCTGGTGAAGGGATTCTTCCCACCTGACATTGACGTTTCATGGCAGAGTAACCAGCAGCCAGAGCCTAACAGCAGCTATGTGAACACTCCAGCCAAGGTCGAAGCAGATGGGACCTTCTACCTGTACAGCAAGCTCACAGTGACCAAGGACCGCTGGCAGGGAAGAAATGTCTTCTCCTGTGTGGTGTGGCATGAGGCACTGAATGCATACCACACTGAAAAGTCCATCACTTCAACTCCTGGTAAATGACCTCTGATTAGCACACCCAGCGATTGCTTTCCCCTGCCATTTGCCAGGGTCTCTGAGCATACCTGGAACCTCACTTGTAAATATCCCCCAGGTGATCCACCCCCAAAATAAAGCACCCAGCTCTGCCCTGGAACCCGGCAAGACTGGAATGGTTCTTTCCAAGGTCCACATGAGCCTAGGTTCTGTTGGGCTGTGGGGTCAGGCAGGGTCTGAGACCAGCGCTGTCACCACTGGGGAGAGTGTGAGGGTCTGTGCAGGCCACATGGGAGGAGCCAGCTATGGGCAGTCTGCCACAGGGACAGGTCCTTCACCAGCAGTGTCTCTTCTCTGGGCCCCTTCTTCAGCCTGCAGCTGCTCTGGGCTGGAGTGAGGGAAGGAACAGGCAGATGCATGTAGGAGGCTGTGTAGCAGAGATGGTGTCTGAATTGTCCCAGAGGTACTTATCTATGCAGCCTCCTTTTCTGTATGGGCTCCACGAACTGGCCAGTCTTCATAACATACTAAGCATCTGGAAGATCTGGCTGGAGAGGGTGGGCACTGACCAGACACCCAATGGACACTGGGATCAGATCCGTGAAGCATAAGCCCCTCCAGCTACACAACAATCCAGCACCCACAGATCATCTTCACATATACCACACACACGCACACACCAGCACATGAATGACAGTGTGCATGTGCACTTGTGTACACACACACACACACACACAGATAGACATGCATGCATTGACTCACAGGGACACTCACATACACACACAAATACATATGAACACATATACACAAGTATACATGCAGCAAAACACCAGCACACATGCACTTACTCACAAGCACACAAACCACTTGAACACATGGCCACACAGAAGCATGCATACACACAAACAACAAATGGGCACACTGACACATACACATACAAACCCCTTATACAATGAAGTAACACAGGGCAAATTAAACAATGTCTTCCCCATGTCCATGTAAGGACAAATCCAGGTTACATGAACACACACACCAGATTTGTGTCACATCCTCCAAAAATGCTCATGAGTATATGACGGGCTGCTCCTGGCTCCTCTGTACCTGATCAACACGGACATGGGCCCTACCTGCAGGAACCCATATGCTCCCTCCCAGACCCACCCTTCAGAGCTGCTCAAAGGGGCAAGTCTTCTGGTCTCAGATCACCACAAGCTCACTCCTGTGATGACAAAAACTGCTACCTGCCTTCTGCACACACTCTTGGCCCATGACACATGGGGTCAAAAGTCCTTTACTTCCCCTAACACCACTTTCAAGATCTGTGCTTCCCTGGGAAGGATGGGCTGTACTGTTCCTCCTCCCCCATTGATGTTCTCATCTATGGGAGAGTCAGTGGAAGGCCAGAGGCCAGGCAGGGCTGCAGGGAGCCTTGAGATGGCCGTGTCCCCAGAAGCCCCATGCTGGCGGGCAAGCAAAAGGAAATGGTATCCACAGTTGCCTGGGCCGTGAGTGGGTACAAGGATTCCTAGCCCTGTAAGGTCCCAGCTATAGAAGAGGAATCGGACTGAGGACAGTTACAAAGGCTGGGGAAGTGTCCCCCAGAGTCTCCTGAGAGACAATACATGAGGCATGGTTAGGGAGAGGTGACCATGTGGACCTGCTGACCCAGCAGTTCTTGGCAGGCAACAAGCGGGGAAGATAGGGTAAGGGAACTGGCAGGCCACCACCAGCATAGATGGGGCCTTCCTCCTGGGTCTTCCTGTCTCCCAAATCTGCCTCATCCCACATAGTATGGACACCCTCACTAATCCCTCATCCCCTGCCCAGAGCTGTACCTGGAGAGCTGTGTGGAGGCCCAGGTTGGGGAGCTGGACGGGCTGTGGACCACTGTCTCCATCTTTATCACACTCTTCCTGCTCAGTGTGTGCTACAGTGCCACCATCACCCTCTTCAAGGTCAGAGCCTCTACCCTGTGCCAGCCACAGCCTCAAACCCCCAGTCCTCAGTCCATGGCCCACAAAAAGGTCTCCTCTGCCAGTGGGGACCCCATACATGGAGCAGATGGAACCCAGGTGGGTGGGAAGAGGGAGAGAAGGAACCACAGGGCTCAGGACCCAGGGGTCCACAGAGGCTTGGGTCTGCCCCTCTCACTGTTCTGGCCCTGTTCTGCACAGGTGAAGTGGATCCTCTCGGTGATGGAGCTGAAGCAGACAATCGGCCCTGACTACAGGAATATGATCTGGCAGGCTGCCTAGAGGTTGCTCAGACAAGAGCACAGGGAAGTCAGATCCTGCCGTAGGCTTCAGATGGTTTCATCCTTTACCTGAGCCCTGCGCTGCCCTCTGTCCTCACCTCCCTTGCCCCCTAATTGCCCTCATACTATGCTGTCTCATCTCCCTCCCATCAGAGAACCTGAAGGACAACAGGTTCTTCCCAGACTACAGCATCGTGGATGCCCCACCTTCCCATGCCTAACTAGCATTTACAGCACCACCAGACACCCTGGGGTCATTGCACTGGTACACCCCTCAGAATCTTCTACGCATGTCCATTCTGGAAGAGAAAAAACAAGCCCATTTTTCCCAGGTCCATCCGGAGGAGGGACCTGACTCCAAGCCCTACCTCAGGCCCAGCTTTGAGAGATGCCACGTCTTATACAATCTTGGTGGAGACATCACACACCATAGTAGGGGAGCTACCAATCATCACCCCTAGAAGAGATGTTCCCTGGAGAGGAATACAACCTTTACTGAATGACTCTTCCTCTGGCACTTTCCTTACTAATTCTACCCTGGAAGACCACTGGGATTACTGAGGACACTTCTGTTGCCCCTAGCCTGAGGAAGTGGCTCATTTTCTTTCTGAACTGAAAAGTTTGTCTCTGACCCTGGGAAGGAGCTTTCCATTCAATCTTGAACTCCTGCAGTGCTCTTAGGTGTAGAGTTCAACTCAAGGGACTCATGCTCCCAGCCTGTGCCTCAGTAGGGACCAGGTGAGAGGTCAGGCCCAGAGTACTCCCCATATCCTAGCCAACAACTCAGTTACAGCTCAAGGTCCCAGGCTCACCACTACCATGGACTACTTGACAAGGCTCAGGTCACCCCCGTGGACATTGCAGGGTCTGGAGAGTGCAAGGGAAATGCCTTTAGTGAGCACAGGCATCCACGCAGATGAGGAAGAATATTAGGCCTTAGATGTGTGTAGATGAATAGCCTTCGGAAGAGAGGCCTGGTAACCTGTGCCATAAGTGGTCAGGGTATGACATGGTAGTCTGTCTCCTTGGGACCCTGGCCAGAGATGATTGAAGACAGAGAATGGGGGCGAAGAGAGGTAGCCATACCCTGGGAGCAGCCATGTGGTAAGCAATACTATGGTGTGGAATGGGTCCAACCCAGCCGCCAGCACAGCACAGAAGTCCCAGGGCCAAGCCATGCTGTTACCCTGGACTCTGTTTCTCCCATCTTCCCTTTTAATAAATACCAGCAGAATCACACACAAAGGAGCCAGAGTGCTGAGATCACGTCTTTTTTCTTTTCTCCCTCTCTTTTTCTTTTATTATGATTGAATGAAAATGTACATTCCCATGTAAATTTGCACACCCGCCTACATGCATCTCCCACTGCTCTCCCTGCCTGGTGACAGCACATCCTTCGTCTCTGCTCCATACATATCCTATCCTCCCTATAATCTCCTGTCCCCTTCTCTCCAACCACTCCCCTTCCTGCAGTAAGAGGCCAGCAGGATGACATAAACTGCAAACGTGATATGGTCACTCTGTGTCACCAACTCTCAAGGGTTGACCTTTGTTATGATTTAGAGACAGGGGCAGCATCAGGGACAAGGGCCACGCTCCCAGGAGAACTCAGAGGCCCCCAGACCATTGACTGCAGTCTTTTAGTGAAGATATCAGGGTGCACCCCTTTTTATTCTTGTATTGCCAGTGAGACTCAACTTTGTGAGCTCCATCACAGCTGTCACTTGTAGTTCTCTTCGTAAAGGTTCTGTTATTTCTCTGGTTAGACTTATTCCTAGGTACTTTATCTTCTTAGGGGCTATAGTAAATGGTAATGATTTGGTGATTTCTTCATTAATAATCTCATTGTTGGTATAAAAGAATCCTACAGATTTACTTACATTTATCTTGTATTCTAAGAGTATGCTGAACTCTTCTATCAATTTGAGTAGCTTACTTATGCATTCTTTAGGATTCTCTGTGTGTAAAATCATATTATCTGCAAATAGGGAGATTTTGACTTCTTTGCCAATGCAGTTGCCCTTTATTTCTTGGTCTTTCCTAATTGCTCTGGCTAGAACTTCTAATACAATGTTGAATACGAGAGGTGAGAGTGGGCATCCTTGCCTAGTTCCTGTTCTCAAAGGAAACTGTTTCAGTTTCTCTCCGTTTAGCATGACATAGGCAGTTGCCTTTGTATAAAATGGCCCTTATTGCATTGAGGAATTGGCCATCTGTCCCTATTTTCTGAGCATTTTTAGCATGAATGGCTGTACTTTATTAAATGTCTTTTCTGCATCAATAGACAGAATCAGGTGATTCTTCAATTTTGTGTTATTTATGTGGTTGATCACATGAATTGTTTTCCTGATGCTGAACCACACTTGCATCCCTTGTATGAATCCAACTTGGCCATGATGGATTATTTTTTTATGTTTTATTTTTATTTAACATAACTGAGTGAAAATGCACATTCACGTATAAATTTACATGCCCACCTATATGCAGCTCCTATTGCTCTCCCTGTCCGGTGACTGCACACTATTCCTCTCTGCTCCATACATGTCTCATCCTCCCAAAAACCTCCTTTCCCCTGCTCTCCGTCGACTCCCCCTCCTCCAGCCAGAGGTCAGCAAGATGAAATCCCGTAGATGTTTATAACCACAAAGTGCTTCCAATATGTGGTCACTCTGCATTGTCAAGTCCAATCCACTCCTGTCCAAAGAGTGGACCTTTGTTATAATTTATGGGAAAGGGCAGCAATAGGGCCGGGGGCCATGCTCTCAGAGGAACCCCAAAACCGCTGGACCATCAATTGAGGTCTTTTAGTGGAGATCTCAGGATGCACCCCTTTTTATTCTTGTGTTGCCAGTGAGACTCCTCTCTGTGAGCGCCATCGTGGCTATCATTGATGGTGGCCGGGCACCATTCAGTTCTTCCGGTCCCAAGTCGATGTAGGCACCCACTCTTGTGGGTCTCTCTTTCTTCTAGGTTGTTTTTACCGCATGTCATTTTGGCCCTCGGTGAGCATCCGTTCCTGCTGAGTTGGGACCATTTGCTGTGTCCTCGGATGGCAGCTTGGCAGCTTTTAAGACCCCAGACGCCACTCACCAATGTGGGGTGCAGAGAGCTCTCTTAGCAAAACGCTAGTTGTGCCAATTGGCCTGGAATTCGCCTAAGAGCATGGTCCCCCGCCCCCTGCCCCAGCTACTCTATCCTTGCAGTATTGAGTTGAGATGGAAGGACTACTCAAGTTATGCTGAAGTCCACTTACTATTGTTCTTGGTTCTAATGTGTGCTATCACCGCTTTCTCCCCACTAGATTTTTAGTAACTATCTAAACTAAACCTTCCCCCCCTCCCCTCCCTTGTAGCTGTCAAAGAGTCTTTTCTTCTATACACAAGTCTGTTTTTGAGGTCTTATCGTAGAGGTCTCATACAGTATTTGTCCCTTTGTCACTGACTACTTTTACTCAACATAATGTCTTCCAGTTGAAACCAGGTTAGGAGATGTTTCCTGGAATCATCGTTATTCTTTATCATTGCGTAGTGCTCCATTGAGTATATGTACCATAGTTTACCTATCCATTCTTCTATTGTTGGGCATCTGGGTTGATTCCATCTTTTTGCTATCGTGGACTGTGCTGCGGTAAACATTCTGGTGCATGTGTCCATTGGTGTGAAAGGCCTTGAATCCGTAGGATATATTCCAAGTAGTGGAATTACTGGGTCAAATGGTATATCGATATCCATTTTTTTAAGGAAGCGCCAGATTGCCTTCCAAAGAGGCTGGACCATTTTGCAACCCCACCAACAGTGTAGGAGGGTTCCACTTTCTCCACAGCCTCTCCAGCATTTGTTGTTTCGTGTTTTCTGGATCATGGCCAATCTTGTTAGGGTGAGATGGTATCTCACTGTTGTCTTGATTTGAATTTCTTTAATAACTAAAGATCGTGAACATGTCCGCATGTGTTTTTTGGCTGCCTGGATCTCCTCTTTAGTGAAGTGTCTGTCCATCTCCTTTGTCTATTGCTTAATTGGATGGATTATTTTCTTCTTATTGATATTTTGTAGTATCTTACAGGTTATGGAGATCAGGCGTTGGTCTGACATAGAGTTGCCAAATATTTTTTCCCATTCTGTGGGTGTTCTTTTAATTCTATTAATAAAGTCTTTGGTGAGCAAAAGTGTTTGATTCTTAATAGTTCCCATTTATCTATTTTCTCTTCTGTTGATTGAGGTTTCTTTGACAGATTTTGGAGTCTGTCCTCATTGTGTATTAAAACTTCCATTGTTGTTCCTACCTTTTCTTGGATGAGCTTTATCGTTTTAGGTTTGATATTTAGGTCTTTTATCCAGTTGGAGTTGGTTTCTGTATAAGGTGTAAGACATTGATCTTGATTCAGTTTATTGCAGATGGATAACCAATTTTGCCAGCACCATTTGTTGAAGATACTGTTTTTACCCCAGTTTAATGTCTTAGGGCCTTTGTCGAATATCAACTGTTCATAGGCAGATAGTGTCATCTCTGGGGTCTCAATTCTGTTCCATTGATCTCTCTGTCTGTTCTTGTACCAGTACCAGGCTGTTGTGACCACTGTGGCAGTGTAGTATGTTCTAAGGTTGGGTAATGAGAGGCCTCCCAGTGCATTCTTCTTCTTTAGTAGTAATTTACTTATCTGGGGCTTCTTCCCTTTCCAAACAAAATTGGTGATTTGTTTCTCGATCTCGTTAAAAAAATGATACTGGAACTTGTATTGAGATTGCATTATATAAATAAATTGCTTTGGGTAAAATAGACATTTTCACAATGTTAAGTCTTCCTATCCATCAGCAGGGTAGGTTTTTCCATTTATCTAAGTCTCTCTTAGTTTCTTGTAGTAAGGGCTTGTAGTTCTCTTTGTAAAGGTCTGTTGTTTCTCTGGTTAGATTAATTTCTAGGTACTTTTTCTTCTTAGGGGCTATCGTAAATGGTATTGATTTAATAATTTCCTCCTTAACAGTCTCGTTGATAGTATAAAGGAAACCTACTGATTTACTTATGTTTATCTTGTATCCTTAAACTTTGCTGAACTCTTCTATCAGTTTGAGTAGCTTACTTATAGATTCCTTGGGGTTCTCTGCATATACAATCATATCATCTGCGAACAGGGAGATTTTAACTTCCTCTTTGCCGATGCAGATGCCCTTTATTTGTTCGTCTTGTTTAATTGCTCTGCCTAGAACTTCTAGCACAATGTTGAATAGGGGAGGTGACAGTGGGCATCCTTGTCTAGTTCCTGATCTCAGGGGAAAGTCTTTCAGTCTCTCTCCATTCAGGATGATGTGGGCAATTGGCTTTGTATAAATGGCCCTTATTGTGTTGAGGAATTTGCCGTCTATGCCCATTTTGCTAAGAGTTTTTAGCATGAATGGGTGTTGGACTTTATCAAATGCCTTTTTGGCATCAATGGACAAAATCAGGTGATCTTTGTCTTTTGTGTTATTTATGTGGTTAATCACGTTAATTGTTTTCCTGATGTTAAACCAGCCTTGCATCCCTGGTATGAATCCCACTTGGTCATGATGGGTTATTTTCTTTATATGTTGTTGTGTTCTGTTGGCAAGAATTTTGTTGAAGACTTTTGCATCTAGGTTCATGAGTGATATCGGTCTGTAGTTCTCTTTGTTGGATCTTTCCCTGGCTTAGGTATCAGGGTTATGCTAGCTTCATAGAATGAGTTTGGGAGTACTCCATCCCTTTCTATACTGTGAAATAGTCTCAATAGTATTGGGGATAACTCTTCTCTAAATGCTTGGTAGAATTCTGCCGTCAAGCCATCTGGGCCCGGACTTTTTTTGGTTGGCAGTGTTTTGATGACCTTTTCAATCTCTTCCTTTGTGATGGGTTTATTAAGTTGTTCTGCTTCATGTTGTGATAATTTGGGTAGGTGGTATCAGTCAAGGAATTGATCCATTTCCCCTAGGTTTTCAAATTTGTTAGAGTACAGTCTTTCATAGTATTCTGTTATGGTATTTTTGATTTCTGTTGCATCTGTGGTGACAACTCCCTTCTCATTTCTAATTTGGGTTATTTGTTTCCTTTCCTGCTTTTCTTTAGTAAGTTTAGTCAGTGGTTTATCAATTCTGTTGATCTTTTCAAAAAACCAGCTTTTGGTCTTTTCAATTTTTTCAATTGTTTTTCTAGTCTCTAATTCAGTTAGCTCTGCTCTAATCTTTATGATCTCCTTTCTTCCGGTGCCCGAGGAGTTCCTCTGTTGTTCTCTTTCTACCTGTTCAAGCTGTAGAGTTAGTTCCTTGATTTGGTTTCTTTCTTCCTTCCAGATGTGTGCAGTTATGGAGATAAACAGACCTCTGAGCACTGCTTTGGCTGTATTCCATAGGTTCTGGTAGGAAGTGTTTTCGTTCTCATTGGAGTCCATGAATTTCTTTAATTCATCCCTGATTTCCTCTGTAATCCACGTTATTTTGAGCAAGATGTTGTTCAGTTTCCAAGAGTTCCACTTTCTATCTATGTTTTTTCTGCTATCGATTTCAACTTTTATGGCTTTATGATCTGAGAAGATGCTTTGCAGTAATTCAATGGTATGGATTTTGTTGAGCATTGCATTATGGCCTATCACATGGTCAGTTCTGGAGAATGTTCCATGTGCACTGGAGAAGAAGGTGTAGTTGTCTGCTGATGGGTGGAAAGTTCTGTATATATCAATGAGGTTTAGTTGTGTCAATGAGGTCTTCTGTATCTTTCCTGAGCTTTTTTCTAGATGATCTGTCTAGTAATGAGAGTGGAGTGTTAAAGTCTCACACTATTATTGTGGAGTCATCTAACTCTCTTATGAGTGTAGTCAGTGTTTCTTCGACATATTTAGGTGCTCTGACATTAGGTGCATAACTGTTTAATATAGTTAAGTCTTGCTTGTTTACTGAACCTTTCAGCAATAAATAGTGTCCATCTTTGTCCACGATGGTGGATTTGACATGAAAATTGATTTTGTCTGAGATTAGAATTGCCGCATTTGCTCTTCTTTGTTCATTGTTAGCTTGATATATGTTCTTCCATCCTTTAATTTTCAGTTTGTTCCTGTCTTTAGGTCTCAAGTGAGTTTCTTGTAGACAACATATGGATGGGCCGTGTCTTTTGATCCAAGATGACACTCGGTGTCTCTTTACTGGAGCATTCAGTCCATTCACATTCAGTGTAATTATTGATAGGTATGTGTTCACTGCTGCCATTGTGATATGTTTATTTTTATGTTGATGTTTTCTCTGTTGTTCTTCTTAGTCTGTTCTCGGACACTCTTTTTTGTGAGTTGACTTTTCACCTTTTTCAGAGCTGGTTTTATAGTTGTTGAGACTCGTGTGTTAGATTTCTTGAAATGGTATGATACATCTTTGTTGTGCTTTACAGCTGCCCCTATGAACCCCCTTAATAAACTATTTATAAAGCCAATTTTAATTACTACCAGTCTTGTCATCTTCCTCTCCATCTGGAAGGACTATAACGACTGTAGTACATCCCTCTTTTATTATGATGGCACCATAGTTTTCATGATGAACACTGGATTGCTTCTTTCCAAATCAAAGCTGTGATTTACTTTCGAGTCTTCCCTAAATGAGTATTGAGTAGTGTGTCATTCTAAAATATAAAATTAGTGGTTTTGTTCTTCTAAGCCAAAGCCAAGAACTTCTTTCAGTATTTCTTGTAGTTTGGGTTTGGTTTTTTCAAAGTGTCTGAGTTTCTGTTTATCTGGGAATGTCTTAATTTAATTTTCGTATTTGAAAGATAGTTTTGCAGAATATATAATTCTTGGTTGGAAGTTCTTCTCCTTCAAGACTTTGAATGTATTGTGCCACTGTCTCCGTGTCAGCATGGTTTCTGCTGAGAAATCTGACGAGAGCCTACAGGGTTTCCCTCTGAATGTTAGCTTTGCCTTGAGTCTTGCTGCCTTTAAGAGTTGCTGCTTATGTTTCATTTTGTTAAGCTTGATTATAATATGTCTTGGAGTCTTTCTTTTGAGATCTATATTGGGTAGTGTACGATATGCATCTGAGATGTCTATATTCTCTTCCTTCATGATTTCTGGGAAGTCTTCTTTCAGCAGCTCAGCAACGATACTCTCTGTGTTCTCAGATGTCTCACCCTGTTCAGGGACTCCAATTAATCGAAGGTTGTTCCTCTTAATAGAGTCCCACATGCTTCTTAATGTTTCTTCATTTTTCTTGTTTCCCTTTTCTGATTTCTGCTCATAGACACTGGCATCAGTAGCTCTGTCTTCCAAGTCAGAAATTCTTTTTTCCATTTTTTCCAGTCTGTTTTCTTGGCTTTGCATGGAAGTTTCTATGTCTTTGATTTTCTTCCTGATGTGTTGGATTTCAGAGTACTGGTGTTCCATCATATCGAACAACTTGCTTAATTTTTCATTTTGTTCTGCTGCATTTTGTATAAGGTCTAGAAGAGCTCTGTATATAATCAATTTGTATTCACTTCCTGATGCTTTCATAAAAGTTTCTTCATCTGGAAAACTCCTTGGTTGGTTTGTTTGGGAGCCTTCTGAAGCCATGAGTGATTGCTCGTATGCCACAATTGTCTGTTGCTTTTTGGGTCCCATGTGAGTATATAGAGGCTGGAAGAGGTACTGTGAGGATGGATTGCAAATGTTTCTCTAGGCTGTCTTCAAATGTAAAGCAAAAGATATCTGCCCAGTTCACAAGTCACTTAGGTTTTCAGGAGTAGAGGTCCCTCTTCTCGTCTGACAAAGTAAGCGCCACTGTATCCAACCCCAGATGATAACAAACTAGTTCAGAATACAGCAATGCTACTGCCCTTGTGGCCTCTGCTGACAGGGCCTAGCCTTATCTAACACTGCGTCGAGTACTGGTTTTGTGATAGAAAGGCGCTCTCCTGTGGTCAGGCTCTGGCTCCCAAGCTAAGAATTAGGTCCAGCTGTGGCCACCGTACCCAAGATGGCGTCCTCCACACAGGCAGCAGACAGAGGGGCTAAAGGTGCCGAGAGGCAGCGATTCCTCTGCTTCTGTTGCAGGGCCCGCAACCTAGGCAGCACTGTGCAAAATCACTGCTTTTCTGAAGGAGAAGCGCTGTCCCGTTTGCAGGCACTGGCTCCCAGGCTAAGAACGAGGTCCCACTAAAATCTCGGTACCAACATGGCGTCCTGCACCCTGACAGCGGAGCTCCGCACAAACCCCACTGAGTCAGCTACAAAACGAAAGGCTCAAAGTGTCTAGATTAACAGAGTCCCGAGCCTGGCTCTCAGAATATGGGAAGTTCGCCCGCCTATCCCCCCAGCAGCGTATCTGAGTTCAGCCACCAGGCAAGGCCCAGCTCCATCCGCAGGGCGAGACAGAGGGAACAAAAGTCAAACTGGTGTGTTTACCTTCCGTCCGTGAGAGCCGGGGCTAGCCAGGAGCGGGAGTCAGCGAAAGAGAGGAGGTTTTTCGCTAAGTGGTATGAAGTCCCAATTAACAGCTTTGTGCCATGTCCTGAGGCTGATTAGGTGATCAGAAGGCTCTGTTTGATTGTCAATTCAGGTCTTGGTTTCCAGAGGGATATAAGGTGACGTGTGCTTAGTAGGCCATCTTGACTCCGCCCCCTCCTATGGATTATTTTTTGAAATGTTTTTGTATTCTATTGGCAAGAACTTTGTTGAAGATTTTTGCATCTAGATTCATCAGTGGTATCAGTCTGTAGTTCTTTTTCTTTGGGTCTTTCACTGGCTCTGGTACCAGGGCTATGCTGCCTTCCTAGAATCAATTTGGGTGTATTCCATCCCTCTCCATACTGTGAAATAGTCTTAATAGTATTGGAGATAACTGTTCTCTAAAAGCTTGGGAGAATTCTGTGGTGAAGCCATCTGGGCCTGGGCTTTTTTTGTTTGGTAGTTTTTGGATGACTTTTTCAATTTGTTCCTTTGTGATATGTTTACTAAGTTGTTCTATTTCACCTTGTGATAATTTTGGTAGGTGATATGAATCAAGGAATTTGTCCATTTCCTCTAGGTTTTCAAATTTGTTAAAGTACAGTCTTTCATAGTATTCTGTTACGATATTTTGGGTTTCTGTTGGATCTGTTATGACATCTCCCCTCTCATTTCTTATTTGGATTATTTGTTTCCTTTGCAGTTTTTCTTTAGTAAGTTTAGCTAGTGATTTGTCAATTTGGTTGATCTTTTCAAAAAACCAGCTTTTGGTCTTTTCAATTTTTTCAATTGTTCTTCTAGTCTCTAATTTGTTGAGTTCTGCTTTAATCTTTAGGAACTGTTTCCTTCTGTTGCCTGAGGGGTTCATCTGTTGTTCTCTCTCTACTTGTTCAAGCTGTAGGGTTAGTTCTTTGATTTGGCTTCTTTCTTCCTTTCAGATGTGTGCATTTATGGAAATAAACTGACCTCTGAGTACTGCTTTGGCTGTATTCCATAGGTTCTGGTAGGAAGCGTTTTCATTCTCATCGCCAAGTGCGGTATTAGAATCCATAAATTTCTTTATTTCATCCTTAATTTCTCCTATAATCCATGGTTTTATGAGCAAGATGTTTTTCCTGCTTTTCCTGCTATTGATTTCAAATTTTATGGCTCTGTCATCTAAGAAGATGCTTTGCAGTAATTCAGTGGTATGGATTTTGTTGAGAATCACTCTATGTCCTAACACATCATCTATTCTGGAGAAAGTTCCATGTGCACTGGAGAAGAAGGTGTAGTGGTCTGCTGATGGAGAGAAAGTTCTGTATGTGTCAATGAGGTCTAGTTGTTTAACTGTGGCAATAAGTTCTGTGTCTTTACTGAGCTTTTTTCTAGGAGATCTGACCAATATTGAGAGTTAAGTGTTGAAGTCTCCCACTATTATTGTGGAGTGATCTATCTCCTTTTTGAGTGTAGTCAGTGTTTCTTTGATGTATTTAGGTGCTCTAGTATTGACTGCATAAGTGTTTAATATTGTTAAGTCTTGCTTGTGTATTGTGGATTTTACATTAAAATTGATTTTATCTGAGATTAGAATTGTCACACCTGCTCTTCTTTGTTCATTGTTAGCATGATATATATTCTTCCATTCTTTAATTTTCAGTTTGTTCCTATCTTTAAGTCTAAGGTGAGTTTCTTGTAGGCAACATATGGATGGGTCATGTCTTTTGAACCAAGATGTCACCCGATGTCTCTTTACTGGAGCATTCATTCCATTCACATTCAACATGATTATTGATTGGTGTGTGTTCAGTGCTGCCATTGTGATATTTTTATTTTTGTGTTGATGTTTTCTCTGTTGTTCTTATTAATCTGTTCTGGGACACTCTTTTTTGTGAGTTGATTTTTCTCCTTTTTCAGGATTGGTTTTGTGGTTGTTTAAACTCCTGAATTACATCTCTTGATATGGTATGTTGCTTCTTTACTGTGCTTTACAGCTTCCCCATGATCCCCTTAATAAACTATGTATGAACCCAATTTCAATTACTACTAATCTTACCAACTTCCTCTTCATCTGGAAGGACTTTAACAACTACAGTACATCCCTCTTTTTAATATGATAGCATAAAAGTTTTCATGATACAATCACTGGAGTATTTCTCTCACTATTACAGCTTTGAGTTTGGAGCCTCCCTAACTCAGTAGGTTTCTGAGTGACATGTCCTGTATTTTCTTCTAACATATAAAGTTAGTGGTTTTGTTCTTCTAAGCCAAGCAATTCTATCTGTATTTTTGTAGCTTTGGTTTGGTTTTTACAAAGTCTCTGAGTTTCTGCTTATCTGTGAACATCTTAATTTCATTTTCATATTGGAAAGACAAGTTTGCAGGATATATAATTCTTGGTTGGAAGCTCTTCTCCTTCAAGGCTTTGAATGTGTCATTCCACTGTCTCCACGCCAGCATGGTTTCTGCTGAGAAATCCAATGAAAGCCTACAGGGTTTCCCTCTGAATGTTAGCTTTGCTTTGAGTCCTGCTGCCTTTAAGTGTTTCTGCTTATGTTTCATTTTGTTAAGCTTGATTGTAATACGTCTTGGTGTCTTTCTTTTGATATCTTTATTGAGTGACGTTCAATATGTATCTTGGATATCTATATTCTCTTCTTTCGTAATTTCTGGGAAGTTTTCTGTCAGCAGTTCAGCAACAATGCTCTCCATGTCTACACGTGTCTTGTCGTATTCAGGAACTCCAATTAATCATAGGTTTTTCCTCTTAATAGAGCCCCACATGCTTCTTAATGCTTCTTAATTTTTCTTGTTTCTTTTTTTCTGATTTCTCCTCATAGATGGTGGAGTCGGTAGCTCTGTCTTCCAAGTCGGTAAGTCTATTTTCCATTTGTTCCATTCTGTTTTCCTGGCTTTGAATTGAAATGTCTATGTCTTTGATTTTGTTCTTGATCTGTGGATTTCAGAGTACTGGCATCCCATCAGATCGAATAGCTTGCTTAATTTTTCCTTTTGCTCTGCTGCATTTTGGATAAAGTCTAGGAAGGCTTTACATATAATCCTTTTGTATTCACCTTCCAACAGTTGCAGAAAAGCTTATTCAGTGCTTTCTTTGGGGGGCTTTCTGAAGCAATAGGTGATTTCTTGCTTACATTTTTCTCCAGAGTTTATTGTTTTGGGGCATCATGTGAGTCAATAGAAGTTGGGAAAGATGCTGTAAGGATGGACCACAGCTGTTTCTCTAGGCCAACTTAAAATGAAAGTAAAAAGTATGTGACAACTTCCAAAATCAGTCAGGGTTTCAGGTGTATAGGTCCCTCTTCCCCACTGGCAAAGTAAGCACCTCTATATTGAATCCCAGATGTTATTAACCTGCTCAAAATTCAGAAAGGCTACTGACTTGCTGGCCTCTGCTGTTGGGCCCAAGCTGCAGGCAACACTGTGTAAAATACTGCTTTTCTGCCAGAAAAGCATTCTCTTCCAGGCAGGCACTGCTTCTCAGCCTAGGAAGGAAGTCCAGTTAGGGCTTCTGTATGGTGTTTCTGCCTCTCAATGGATCAAGATGGTGTCCCACACAAGCTCTATGCCTTTCTCAGCACCAGGTACTTTACTGCATAGGCGCAAAGAGAGGCCTAAGGTGCCAAGATGTACAGAGTACAGAGCCTGGCTCTCAGAATATGGCAATTTCACCTGCCAATCCCACCAGCCATGCATCTCAAATTAGCTGCTAGTCAAGTCTCAGCTCTACCTGCTGGCTAACACAGAGAAAAAAAGTTACAAAAGTGAGTTACCTTCAGTCCATGCAAGCCAGCACACGCCAAGAGTAGGGTCAGTGGAAGAGAGGAGGTTTTGTGTTCGGTGGTGTGAATTTCAAATTAACAATCCTAGGCCGTGTACTAGGACTTACTAGGTTTCCAGAAGGTCATGGTTTCCAGAGAGATTTAGGAAAACGTGTGTTTAGTCTGACATCCTGACATCACCTCCCTGAGATCACATCTTAAGGTGGGAAGAAGAGTGATGCAAATGGAAGGAAACGGTATCAAGGAAGTGCATCAGCTTTTCGGCTTACCATTTTAATTTTCTGAAGTTCTTTGATTTTCTTTCATGTGAATATGTTCTTCTCATTTTTTAATTACAATAAAATGGCATCAAACTATACAATATGTATCAACATATTCCTACTATAGTTTCATCCTTTCAGCTTTTTGAGTGCCAGTCCCAGGGTTGAAATTCCACAAGTAATGGGTACCAGTGCACACTGCATGCAGTCAATTCATGGTGCTGGTTAGATGTTTTAAGATCTTCCCAGTACCACTGTCCTTTCTTCTCCAGTGGAGTTTTATCTCAAAGCTAGGGAAGCATCAGATGTGCCTGCCCGCTCACTTTGTGGTATTAGCAGGACAAAGGGGACTGAGGACAGCCTCCACCTTCAGTGGAAGCATTGGGTCTTGTTGTACACAGCCCTGAGTGGTACAAGGCCTCAGCCAAACTCATGGTCCTGGGTGATTGGAGAGAGTGGGTCAGGATTTGAACCTGAGATGATTGAATCCAGGAGGTTCAAAGAGGTTCACAGAGTTTGTAGAGGGAGGCAGCTGAGAGTTCAGGATTAGAGCTGCAAAGGGCTGTGCAGAGGCATGTCTAGCCTTGGTCGTGGCTGATGGAGAAGCCTGGTGCTGTACTTAGAGGCAAGAACCACATCAACAAAGAGTCATCAAAGAGTGGGGTCAAAAGACCTTTGAACTGCTGATATGGCTCCTGGGGTTTGTAGGGAGACAGGTAACTTCATGCAGCCTGAGGTGTAGAAGCGCTCACTGGGGAGTGCTGAATGCGGTTATTCTGAAGACAAGAGAGCCAAAGTAGTGACCATGACAGTCTAGGCCCAACCTTGGGAATGGCCATGGATTGCAAACAAGGACCACAGAACTGACACAATTAGATTCTTGCCTCTTATTTTATTTCTTTAATCCTTCCCTAAGAGAAATACCAGAAGTGGGAGGCTTTAAAGAGCTGGACTTTCTTGTCTCACAGTTCTGGAGGCTACAAGCAGGGTGTGAGCTCTAAGCAGGGTGGGAGGAGGCTATCCTTCTTTGCAACCCTTGGGGATCCTTGGCATTTGTGATGTATGTCTTCATCGTTCTTGTGTCTCTGTGTCTAGCTAGGTATCCCTATAAGACAACAGTGAGAAATGATTAGCTTTAGGTGCTACCCTGTTCAGTATGACCTTTACATGACAAAGAATACTCTGTTTCTAAACAGGTTCACATCCACAGGTACAAATACAGACTTCATAACTTTTTTTTGGAGCGGGAAGGAGGGTAGAGATAGTGTGGAGCACATTGTTGATTCAGTGGCCGAATTTTTATTTGCCATGCAGAGACTTTGGTTCAATTGCTGGCCAATGTACCATCTGTTTATGAGTGGAGGTTTACATGTTGCTCTGATGCTGGAAAGTTTTCAGTAGAGCTTCCAGGCTAAAAGCACTAGGAAGAAAGGCTCAGTGATCTACTTATGAAAGTCAACCAAAGAAGACTCTATGGATTATAATGGCAAGATTCATAACCAGTCTTGGGGGGTGGAGCAAAACAAGGCAGCATTTTGTTCCATTGTACACAGGGTTATCATGAGTTGGTTGGCATGATGGCAAAGACTAAAAACTCCTCCATTTACAGAGTCAATGTAGCTGCTGGTGGGATACAATTCATTCCATAAAATGACCAAAGGGGCTTTGTATTAGCCTCAGGACTGAGCTCCAGGGAGCCTAAGATGGAGCCAGTTATACACTGTAATTAGTCCCAAATAATGGCCCTTTAAACAATAAGACTTCTGTGCTGTGGAGCCTCAGGCAAGGAATAGAGGGTATTGGGTGTGTTTTTTGTTCCCAACCTGTGGACTCTTGCATAAAAAAGGCAATGCCACCTGCCAGCCTTATCCCAGGTGTGAAGAGAGCTCCCAAGCTGCCATTAGTCCATGCACACATTTGGACACCAAGACCAAGCCAGAACACAGATGGGCAAACCGAGACACTAGCAGAGGAGATAGCTGTCCAGGAAGTTTTCCAGGTTGGACCTTCAATCTTGACTAGAAACCTGGGGATGGGAATCCTTTTCCCTTAGCTCTGCATGAAGTGAAGAATGGCACCCTCTGACCTTGACAGTGCCCCTGGGATCCATGACTCAGTCCTTGTGCTCAATATTCAGGCCATACAGGACATCCACGGTATGATGTACCAGAAATAGCATCTTGGGTGTACATTCAAGTTCACAGAACTTGGGCACAAAGGGAGGAAACAGAAAACTGATGTGATAGTCCTTCCTCACATTCCATTCCAGGATGCAGCGCAGGCTCTGGTATAAACTTGGCCAGGACTGAGTGCACAGCAAAGGTCAGTGGCATCACTAATGTCAGCCCAATGACATACGGGGTGTTGATTTGTATGCTGATCTCTGCATCAAGGCTAGCGACCTTCCCAAAATATGGCCATCCCTCTGACTCTTGTCCAATCCATGGTAGACCATAGAAAAGAGACCAGAGGTTAGGAGCAAGACCAACAGAATAGTAGAAGCTTGTCTACACAGAATGTGGGAAAAGATCACTCAAAGAGGGGCACAGTGGCATCTGAGGATGCAAGTTCCAGATGGCAAAGTGCACAAAACCCAGGAGATATATTGGCTCCCAGACAAACTGCTGAATTCTCCAGCAGCATGCTCATTCTCATCATAAATCCCAATACTTCTCTTCACTGGCCATGGCCCACTACTTGCTGTGAGGAGGATATTCATGCCATCATTGATATTAACCTTTGGTGGATCACTGTATGAACATTGTATGGCACCATCATTGCTTTCTTTCCTCTTTCTGATGAATGGCATGTTCCAGAATGCCATTATTCTTCAGACTGGATCCCCAAACAAAGAAGTCACTGAGAACAGAGTCATGCAGATTCAACACCAATTGTAGGAGACATATAAGTGGTAGAGAAATAAAGTTATGATGCTGCAAGCATTTTTCATTTCTGAGTTGCTTCTTTCCAGTGCATATCCTAGCAAAAACATCATCAAAATGCTTGTCTGGTACTTGACACTAACTCCAACACGCATTAAAATTTAATAATAACTGCCTTATGTTGGCACGGTATTTCCACTTTTCAGAGTATTCTGAGACTTAGCCTCCTAGAGATATTGCAAGGGCAACACAAACAAAAAGAAAATCACAAGACGGGGGGGCAACAGAGCAGAGTATCCAGAGCCATCCTTTGATCCCTCCAACAACAAAGACATAGAAAAACAATTTAACAGATTTAATAATGCATTATTGGAACCCTGATCACTAGAGGGAAGCTGGGGAAATGAGATGGCCAGCAAAGACAGCAGTGTGGATACACAGTTGACCAGACAAGTTGGGCCAGTGGGAGTCAGCACTCCTCAGGAGGACCATTGCACCAGCAGTGCAAACACAACCAGCGTCTTGAACAAAGATAGTGCCACGGACATAGCCAGTGCTGCATACACAGCTGCATCTGGAGAGCATTTTTCTCAGTGAAGAAGTTGAGCTTTAGACAGACACACTGTCTTTGTCAGCTGGTGCTACTTTAAAAGAAATATCACAGTGGATGATTTTAGAAAGAGAAATTTTATTTGTCACAGTCCTAAGCTGAAAATCCAAATTTAGGGCATCAGCTCCAGGGGAAGACTTTTTCTGCTGGTACTGGAGAAAGGTCCTTGTCATCAGTCTTCCTCTGGACTGGAAGCTTTTGAGGTGCAAGGACTCTGTCCTGTCTAAAGAATGTGCACAACTCCTTGCAAAATTATCTTTCAAATATGACTGCAAAATTTCAACATTCCCAGATAAACAGAATTTACAGAATTTGCAAAAACTAAACCAAATTACAAGAAACAGTGAAGGAAGGTTTTGATTAGAAAATCGGTAACATTTAGCATATACTCATGAACGCAAGGCAGGACAGAGTATCCTCATATCAACATGAATAGGAAATTCACACAAAGAGATCAAAACTAAACCACTGAAGATAAACAGATATATCAGAATGTGAATGATGACATCAAAGCAGAAGAACAAGTTAATGTATTCATAACTCTGTCAGATGGAGAGGAAGTCAAGGTGGTGCAATGGAACTAAAGACTGATTTAAATTAAGACCAGTAGGGGTAAACATAAATGTAACCACAAAGAAAAGGAAGAATTCTGCATAGGAAAATAAGAACAGAGTGAAGAAGTCTCAGTAGATGCTAAAACAAAAGAAAAGAAACTCACAACACAAAATGACTCAACACAGAAAATCAAGTGGAACAAAGAATCTCTCAACAACTCACCAAAAAGGCATCAAAATGAAAGCACTAAACTCATGCATATCAATAATTACATTGAATAGAAATGGGGTAAATTCACCGATAAAGAAACAAAGATCAATACACTGATTAGAAAATAAAAATAAGAAACGTCCTACCAATAGACTGCTTACAGTAGACATACCTTAAACTAAGAGATACACACAAAATTAAAGAATGGGAAAAATATAAATCAAACTAGCATCATTCAAAAAAGTACATGGGTGGCAACATTAATTCCAGATAAAATAGATATTCAAGTGAGAGCCTCCACAGTGTATAAAGAAGTTTACTACATGTTGCTTGAAATGCCAACACATGAG
This sequence comes from Heterohyrax brucei, assembly GCA_028571685.1. NCBI lineage: Eukaryota > Metazoa > Chordata > Mammalia > Hyracoidea > Procaviidae > Heterohyrax > Heterohyrax brucei. The sequence goes on from CM053161.1 coordinate 32,465,612, forward strand.
AAGGACACAACCATACTAAAAATGACATATTAACCATGATAAATATGTCAAACTAACTCTAACTTCATTTAATAATGAGATAGAAAGCAGCACACTAATAGTGGGAGACTTCAACACATCACTTTCAGTGATGGACAGAACAACTATAAAGATGCTCAGTAAAGCATGGAAGACCTGAATGTCACAATCAACCAACTCAATAGGTGCTCCCATTAACAGAAAGTATATCTTCTATCATGCACATGGAACAAGTTCCAGAACAGATCACATATTAAGTCATAAAGCAAGTCTCAACAAAATCCAAAACTTTGAAATATTGTAAAGCTTCTTCTTAGATCACAAAACCATGAAGTTTGAACTCAATAGTAGAAAAACAAAGGCAGAAAAGTAAACACATGAAACCTGAACAACACCTTGCTCAAAAACTTCAGGGCTGTAGAAGAAACCAAACATGAAATAAAGAAAATTCATAGAATCAAATGAGGATGAAAACACTTCTACTAGAACCTACAGGGCAGAGCAGGTGTTCAGAGATCAATTTATTTAAATATATGCACTCATCCAAGCAGGACAAAGAATCTAAAAGAATTAGCCCTACAGTTCAAAGAAATAGAAAAAGAGCAACAAAAGAACTCTTCAGCCACCAGAATAAAACCGATAACACAAATTGGAGCAAAACTAAATGAATTAGAGTCTAGAAAAACAACTGAAAGAGTTAACAAGAACAAAAGTTGGTATGTTAACAAGATCAAAAAAAACTGATTAAACAGGAGAGCAATCAAATAACTTCAACAAGAAATGAGATGGGCAACATCACAACAGACAACACTGAAATTAAGAAAATCATAATAGGGCCATGCCAGGATGATGGACTAGAAAAATATCTCCTTGATTCTCTCTAAGAACTAAAGCTTAGAAAAATGACTGAATGAGCAGAATGGTCATTTTAGGAGCTCCAAGTTCAGGCAGAAAGTTGTGAAATTGGGCTGGGTGGCAAGAAAGGGAACAGATCATTTTTTCAGAAGTGAGACAGCAGTAGAAATGATTCTGCTTCTGCTGGCACAGCTACAGAGAGGCTACACAGGTACAGACATCATCTTTATTGGCCAGGAGTCTAAAACCGAAACATCCACACTTCACAGACAGCTCAGGCCAGCTGCCATGCTGAGCAGCAGTGGCTGAGTGAACAGCATCTCTCTCATCAGAGAAGCAAACACAGCAGGGGCTGGCAGACGAGCACAGCAGCAACCGTCCCCACTCCCTTATCTGTGCTATCTGGACTGGAACTGGGATTATATGTGCGTTCCCTGAACTTTTTTTCTCAAACTCAGGAGGGAAACAAGAAGAAGGGTAGAGGTGAACCTCCACTGAGTCAGGAGATCACTCCATCTAGGAAACAACAGGTGAATTCCACATGGTTAAAAATAAGTGCTCAGGATACCTCGGGGCTCAATCCTTTCCTATGTGCTGACTTCCCTCCCTGTCTTCAGCCTTTCTCACCTGCATTCTTTGCTTTACACTCCAAGCTAAATTCTCAGTGCACTACCTGGGAGAAAATGGGGCATTTTACTTGTTTGGCCTGAGTTTTTCTCCTGGACTCACAGAGGGGAAACAAATGGAGGGGTAGATGGCAAGTTTCACTGCCTCCTTAGAGATACAGATTGCTACACTTACTGGAGTGTTGCAAGCTAAGTGTGTGTTAACTTTTGTGACTCAAAGCTTTCCCACACACTACTTCACTCCCTTTACCCAGCTTGTCCCCCCTCCCTTTTATGCTGTATAGAAGACCTAAATTCTAGAGTACTACATGCACTAGAAGTGGGGTATTTTATGAGTGTGCTCTGATCTTTTCTCCCAGGCATAGGGACATAAACAAAGGGAGTGCTGGAAAAAGTCCCACTGGCTCCCCTAAGCCAGCAACTCCTGTTACATCTCTCAGTGCAGTCATGACTCCAACCATCAGGTGACAGGGCATCTGAATTATTAAGGTTCCAATAACTTAAGTAGTGTAAATATCTAGACTACTTGGACAGTACATATCATATCTATACATACACACATATACATACATTTGGATTGCAATAGGCTAACAAGTACTTCACAACAGCTTTCAGATGGCTTAGTAAGAAAAATCAATCTTTAACCATTTAAAGAAGCAGACCACCTTGGCTCCAGGAAACCTCCAAGAAAATAAGAAAAAAACTCCCAGATGAAAAAGCCTTCCTGAAATTGTCAGAGGTAAAATGCAAAAGAACAACACAGAGAGCCTTTCTACATCTTTGGGTGAATATTAGGTGAAGTGCAGAAGAATAAAATGAAAAATTAAACAAGTTACACAAATTACTAGAATGACAATGATCTGAAATTCAGCAGATCAGTAACAAAATTACAGAGATAGAAAATTTAATTGAAAGCCAAAGGAGCACAGTTGAGGAAATAGAATACAGAATTAGTGAGACTGAAGATAAAGCAGCTGACATCAGCATTTAAGAGGAGAAATCAGATAGAAGAATCAAGAAAAATGAAAAATCATCAAGAGTTATGTGAGACTCTATCAAGAGGAACAATTTATGAATTATTGGAGTACCAGAACATGGAGGGATAGCAGACAATACAGAGAGAATGGTTGAAGAGGTGATAACAGAAAACCTCCCTAACATCATAAAAGATGAGAAGATATCCATTCAAGATGCTCATTGAACTACACAAAAGTTAGATTCCAAAAGAAAAACACCAAGACACATTCTAATCAAGCTTAACAAAATGAAAACATTAGGAGAGGCTCTTAAAGGCATCTAAGCTTAAACCAAAGCTAACTTACAAAGGAGAGTCCGTTAGACTGAGCTCTTATTATTTAGCTGAAACCACATTAGCAAGATGGCAATGGGATGACACATACAGAGCCTTGATGGAAAAAAAATATCCAGTAAAGACTTATATAAACTGCAAAATTGTCTCTCAGGTATGAAGTTGAAATTAATACATTCCTAGATAAACAGAAGCATAGAGACTTTGCAAAAACCAAAACAAAATTACAAGAAATACTGAGAGAAGTTCTGCAATTAGAAAATCAGTAACATCAGCTGTATGTTCAAGGATGCAATGCAGGACACAGCAGTCGCAAAGCTAAAATATTAAAATTTGGGGAATAGAGATCTCAGTTTGTAAATTATGACAACATTACACTATAAAGATGCAGATATTAATGTCCTCGAAGACCTGTCAGATGGAGGGGATGTCAAAGAGACTCTAAGTTAAAGACAGGTTTAAACTTCAAAAATTAGGGGGAGTAACAGGACAGTTGCAAAGCAAACTAATAAAACTACACACCAAAACAAGAAACACTATATAGAAGTCTCAACAGATACAAAACCAACACCGAATAATACAAAAAGAAAGTCCATAAAGAAAAATGACTTGTATTAGAATATTAAGAGGAACAATGAAAAATGACAAGAAAAATAAAGGCACTAAAATGATAGCACTAGATTCACATCCATCAATAATTGCACTGAATGTAAATGGAATGAATGCACTAATAGAGAAAGAGTAACAAGTTGGACAAAACCCCACCATCCACCTGTATGTTGTCTGCAAGAAACACACCTTACAATCAAAGGATGGAAAAACATGCACTAAACTAACAGCATGCAACGAGGAGCAAGTGTGGCTGTATTAATCGCAGGTAAAATAGACTTTAAAATAAAGTCTACCACCATGAACAACCCAACACACTACCGTTGAGTTGATTCCAACTCATAGCAACCCTAGAGGATAGAGTAGATCTACCCCATAGAGTTTCTAAGGAGCACTTGGAAGATTTGAACTGCTGGCCTTTTTGCTAGCAGCTGTAGCACTTAACCACTATGTCAGCAGGGTTTCCATTGTGGACAAGAATGGTCATTATTTACTATTTAAAGGTTGACTACATAAGGAGGATATAAAAAAGTTAAATATTTAAGCACACAATCTCAAAGTATTGAAATACATTGAACAAATGCTGACAACACTGAATTGTGAGGTAGATTGCTCCACAATAATAGTAGGAAACTTCAACACTCAACTTTTAGTAATGGACAGATTATCCAGAAAATACCTTAATAAAGATGCATATTGTACTGTGACAGTCAACCAGCTCAACCTCACAGAAATAATTCTCCTCCCAAAACAGACAAATATTCCTTCTTTTCTAACACATATGGAACGTTCTCCAGAGTAGACCATGTGTTAGGACAAAAAGCAAATCTCAACAAAATCTACAGCACTGAAATACTGCATAACATCTTCACAGATCATAAAGCCATAAAACCTGAAATCAATAGCACAAAATACATGGGTAGAAATTTAAATTCATGGAACTGAGCAACTCCTTGCTCAAACACTCATGAGTTACAGAATAAATCAAGGATGCAACAAAGAAATTCATGGAATCAGATAAGAGTGAAAACAGATCCCACCATAACCTATGGGTGCAACAAAAGTGCTCAGAGGTGAACATATCTCAATAAATGCACACATTAAAAATGAAGAAAGGGCCCAAACCAAAGGATTAACTCTACAATTTGAACAAGTAGAAAGAGAACAACAAAAGAACCCTCAGGCACCAGAAGGAAACAGACAATAAAACAATTGGATAGAGGTAAATGAATTAAAGAATAGGAAAATGATTGAAAGAATTAACAAAACCAAAAGTTGGTTTTTTCAAAAGATCAACAAAATTGATAAACCATTGGCTAAGCTCGACTCGACGGCACTTGGTTGGCGTGGCAAGCTCACAAAAGAAAAACAGGAGTGGAAATAAATAACCCAAATATGAAAGGAGGCAGGAGATGTTACAACAGACTCAAGTGAAATTAAAGGAATCAGAATACTATGAAAAATTGTACTCTAATAGATTTGAAAACCTAGGGGAAATGGACAAATTTATTGGATGACATTACTACCAAAATTATCAGAAAGACAAGCAGAACAACTTAATAACCCCATCACAAAAGAAGAAATTGAAAAAGTAAAAAACAAACCAAAACAGAAAACAACAACAAAAAAAAAGACTGGCCCAGACACCTTTACAGAAGTTTATCAAACCTTCAGAGAGAAGTTAATTCCAAAACTACTGAAGCTATTTCACAGCACAGAAAAGGATGGAAGAATTCCAAACTCATTCTATGAAGCCAGCATAAACTCTGATACCAAAGCAGGGTAGAGCTAGCACAAAAAAAGAAATTTACAGACCAATATCTCTCATGAATCTAAATGCAAAATTCCTCAATAAAATCTTCACCAATAGAAGTTAACAACATATCAAAAAGGAAAAACAAGAATTCACCATGACACCATGACCAAGTAGGATGCATACCAGGGACTCAGGGTTGTTTCAACATGAGAAAAACAATTAATCTAGTTAACCATGTAAATAAAATAAAATATAAGAATCACTCGATTTTACCACTTGATGCAGAAAACACATTTGACAAAGCCCAACACCCATGCATGTCAAAAACTGTCAGCAAAATAGGAACAGAAGGGAAATTCTTTAACGTAGTAACACACATCTATGCAAAGTCAATGGCCAACATCATCCAGAATGGAGAGGGACTGAAAGAATTCTCTGCAAGAATGGGAACCAGACAAAGATACCCATTGTGATCACGTCCACTCAACATTGTGATGGACCTTCTAGTAAGAGTAACCAGACAAGATAAAGAAACAAAAGGCATCCAGATCAGCAAAGAAGAAGTAGAGGTATATCTATTTGTGGATGATGTGACCTTATGCACAGAAAACCCTAAAGAATCCATAAATAAATTCCTGGAACTAATAAGAGAATACAACAAAGTATCAGTATATACAATAAACATGAATAAATCAACAGGATCCCTTTTAATCAACAAAGAGACCATCAAGAAGAAATCATCAAACCAGTATCATTTACAACAGCACCCAAGAAGATCAAATATCTAGAAATAAATCTAACCAGAAATGTAAGAGACCTTTACAAACAAAATTGCAAGATCCTACTGCAAGAAACCAGAAGAGACTTACATAACTGGAGAAACCTACCTTGCTCACGCATATGAAGAGCTAACTGTGAAAATATAGATTCTACCCAAAGCAATCTGTACATACAATGCAATCCCAATAGAAATTGCAATGTCATTATTTACTGAGACAGAGAAATAAATCAACAAGTTAGTTTTGAAAGGGAAGAAACCCTGGATAAGTAAAGCACTACTGAAGAAGAGGAACACAGTGGTAGGCCTCACATTATATGACATTAGAACATACTATACTACCACAGTAGTCAAAATAGCCCAGTAAAAGTACAAATACAGATGTATAGGTCAATAGAACAGAATAGAGAATCCAGAAATAACACCAACCAATATGAGCAGGATATTTGACAAAGTCCCAAAGGACATGAACTGGGGAACAAAAAGTCTCTTTAACAAATGATATTGGGAAAACTGTATATCCATACGTAAAAACACTGGGAAAAAAGTTCTATATCACAAACCTTACACAAAAACTAACTCAAATGGATCAAAGACCAAAATCTCAATAGAAGCTCTAATACTTGGCTTAAACAGACTACAAAATCTTACTAACAATGTACAAACAGCAGAAGAGAAAATAGATAAATGAGAACTACTAAAAATTAAACATTTAAGCTCATTCAAAGACTTTATCAAGAGGAAAAAGATTGCCTACAGACTGGTAAAAATATTTGACAACCGTATATCTGATTGATGTCTAATTTCCATAATCTACAAGGTACTGCAAAATATCAACAAGAAAAAGCTAAACAACACTATTAAACATCAGGCAGATGATACGGACATTTACCCAAAGAAGACATCCAAGCGACCAAAAGACAAATGAGGAACTGCTCACAATTACTGGCCATTAGAGAAATTCAAATCAAAACTACAATGAGATATCATCTTACCCCAGCAAGGTTGGCTCTAATCCAAAAAACACAAAACAATAGTGCTGGCGAGGCTGTGGAGAGATTAGAACTCTTCTTTACTACGGGGTAGGGGGGAGTGTAAAATGGTACAACCTCTTTGGAAAACAATTTTGTGCTTTCTTAAAAAGCTAGAGATACAAATGCCATATGATCCAGCAATCCCACTGTTTGGAATTTATCCTACAGAAATCAGGGCTGCCATGTGAACAGATATATGCATGCAAATGTTTATTGCAGCACTGTCCACAATAGCAAAAAGACTGAATCAACCTAGGCTTCCATCAACAGAAGAATGTATAAACAAACTATGGTATATATATATATATATATATATATATACAATGTAACACTATGCAATGAGAAAGAACAATGATGATTTTATGAAACATCTCATAAGCTGGAATGAACTGGAAGACATCCTGCTGGGTGAATTCAGCCAGCTTCAAAAGGACAAAAAAATGTACAAGACTATTACTACAAGGGTTTAAGAAAACACTTGTACACAGAGGAAAATACTCGTGTTCAACTACCACAAAGAGTATTTGGCTAAAACAGTTTTCTTCACCCTGTATTGGTGAGTGGCAAGTGGGTCTTCAAAGCCAGAAAGCTGCCATCTGAGGAACATCAAATGATCCCAGCCCACCTGGAACAGATGATAGCCGAGAGCATCAAAGACTCAAGGAAAAATGAGCTCAGGAAACAGAAAGACACATATAACTGGGAGACTGTAACAGCATGAGACCCAGAAGAACCAGTTGGTGCATGACCACCACCAAAACAGTCCTGATAGAGGATATGATCTAGAGTCCCTGACGTAGTAAAATAAAAAAGAGGTGTGCAGATCACCAACTCTATTAAAAGACCAGAACTGATGGTCTGACAACCTGGAGGGTCCCCTGAGAACATGGACAATAGACTTGCTGCAAGCCCACAGCTGAAACCATTACTGAAAGAAACACTTCAGAGAAAGAATGGACTGGACTTGGGGACACAGAGTGATGCATGTGGTGTGTGTATTTTATTGTTTAACATATATATATATATGTGGCTGTCCTGCTGGCTTCATGTTATGGGGAAAGGAGAGAGTGGAGAGGAGGGGTCAAGTTTTGGTTGAGTGAATACTGGAAATAAGGACTGAGAAAGAAGAATTTGCTGGCACAGGGTGGTGACAGCAAATAGAGTGGCAGAGAGGTGGGTATGTGGGGTTTTATGTGAAAAGTTGACTTGGATTTTAAACTTTCACTTAATCACAATAAAAAAATGAAAAAATGAAAAAAGAATACTATGAAAAACGATACTATGATAATTCCGAAACCCCAGAGGAAGTGGACAAATCTCTAAAGACACACTACATACCAAAACTAACACAATCAGTGGTAGAACAATGTAATAAACCCATCATAAAAGAAGACACTGACAAGCCGCCGCCAAGTGCCATCGAGTCAGCTCCAATTCATGGCGCCATGAGGCACTGACAAAGAAATGTAAATAACTCCTAACCAAAAAAGTCCCAGTGCAGATGGCGTCACCAGAGAATTCTACCCAATTTTTTCAAGAGTTATAGCCACTATTACCAAAGATACTTTACAACATAGATAAGGAGGGAATTCTCCCAAATTCATTCTATGGATCTATCATAACCCTGATACCAAAGCTGGGGAAAGATTGCACACAAAAAGGAAAATTACAGACCAAGATCTCTCATTAACTTAGATGCAAAACTCCTCAGCAAAATTCCACCCAATAAAATTCAACAACCTCAAAAAAAATTCACCTTTAACAGGTATGATTCATACCAGCAATGCAGGGGGAGGTTCAACATTAAGAAAACAATCAGTGTAATCAATCATCTAAATAAAAAATAAACACAATTTGATTTCATCAATTAAGGTAGACAAGGAATTTAACAAAGTCTGACACACATTCATGTTAAAAACTCTCAAAACATTAGGAAGAGAAGGAAGATTCCTCAACATAAAAAGGGGCATCTATGCAAAGTGAACAGCTAACATTATCTAAATGGAGACAGATTGAACGAATTCTCACTGAAAATGGGAGCCAGACAAGTGTGTACATTATCACCACTTTTCCTCAATTTTATGCTGGAAGTTCTAGCCACAGAAATTATACAATATAAAGAAATAAAGAGTATTCAGAAAGATAAGGAAGAAGTAACAACATCTCCATTTTCAGATGATATGATCTTGTACACAGGAAATGCTAAAGAATTCGTAAAGAAACCACTGTAACTAACAGAATAGTTCAGCCAGGCATCAGAGTGTAAGATAAACACAAATAAATGAGTTGGATTCCTCCACACTAACAAAGAAATCATCAAAGATGAAAATCACCAAATCAATAGCATTCACAATTGCCACTAAGAAAATAAAATACTTAGGACTAAGTCTAACCAGAGATGTAAAATACACATACAAAAAAAAAAAAAAAAAAAAAACTTACAAGACTCTATTGCAAGAAATCTAAAGAAATACATGTAAGTGGTGAAAACTATCTTGCTCACAGACAAGAAGACTTAACATTGTAAAAATGTCTATTCTGAAAGTGATCTATAGGTACAATGCAATCCCAATACCAATTCCAGTGGTATTTTTTTAATGAGATGGAGAAAAAAATCACTGACTTCATATGGAAAGGGAAGAATCTCCAGATAGTAAAGCAATACTGAAGAATAACAAAGTGGAGGCTTCACAGTACCTGACTTTGGAAATCATTACCCTGCCATAGTAGTCAAAACAGCCTAGTATTGGTACAAAAATAGATGCATAGATCAATGGAATGGAATAGAGAACACAAATATAATTCCATCCGCATATGAGAAGCTGTTACTGACAAACAAGTAAGTCCATAAATTGGGAAAAATAGCCTCTTCAGTAAATAGTGTTGGCAGAACTAGATATTCATCTCCAAAAAAATGAAACAGGACCCATATCTCACACCATGCACAAAAACTAACTCAAAATGGATCAAATACCTAAACAGCAAAACTAAAACAATAAAGATCTTGGAGTAAAAACATAGGACAAGAGTTGCAAGCCCTAATACATGGCATGTACAAACTACAGAATATTATATACCATGCACAAACACCAGAAAATTGACAAATGGGAGCTTCTAAACACCAAACAGTTAAGCTCCTTCAAAAACTTCATCAAGAAACTAAAAACACCACCTATAGAAAAATTTGGCAACTCATAGCTGACTAGCATCTAATCTCCGTAATCTACATGAGATTTCAAAACGTAGCAAGAAAAAAACAAGTAACCCAATCAAAAATGAGCCAACGATTCAATATTTCAAAGGATACAGTAGCAGGGATGGGGGCCTGGGGACTATGTCTTCAGGGTACATTGAGGTCAATTAGCATAACTGGTCTTTTGCTAAGAGAGTCTTTTACAACCCATATTAGTGAATGGTATCTGGGGCCTGCAAAGCTAGCAAGCTGCTGTTTGAAGTGTTCCAAATGGCCCTAACCCATCTGGAACAGATAACTACCAAGAACATCAAAGACCTGGACAAAGGTGATCCCGAGAGAAAGAAGGACCCACTTGCATGAATGAAAGATGATAAAAGCATGAGACCAGAAGATACAGGTGGTGCCTGGCCATCAACAAGTGCAGCCATGATGCGGGACACAATGTGGAGTCACTGAGGCAGCCTGAGAGAAGGAGAGGTACAGCTCAAGAGCATTACTGGAAGCCCATAATTGGTGGCCTGACAGCCTGGAGGTGTCCCTGGTAACATAGCTCCTAGGCTTTCTGCTGGCCCTGATTTGAAACCAGTGCTGAGGTCAATTCTTCAGACAAGAATGGACTGGACTAGAGGACACAGTGTGATCATATGGTCTATGTACTTTATGGCTTTATACATTTATAGGAGGTTGTCCTACTGGTTTTATAGATGGGAAAGAAGAGGGTAGAGAAGAAAGGACAGTTGCTTATTAAGAGGATACTGGAAGTATGGAGTGAAAGAGAGGAGTATGCTGTCAACAGGTGAAGACAGTAAGTGAAGCTGCAGACAGGTGGGCATCAAAAATTGATTTGGATTGAAAACTTTCACTTAATCACAACCAGAAAAAACAAGGAAAAAAAATGAGTAAAGGATGTGAACATGCTCTTCACCATGAAGACATCCAAGCAGATACCTAAAGAAATGCTCAGGATCATTAGTCATTAAAGAAATCCACATCAAAACTACAATGAGATACCGTCTCACATCAACAAGGCTGGCATTAATCAAAACCAAAAAACAACAAATATTCCAGAGGCTATGGAGAGACTAGGACCCTTCTACCTTGCTGGTAGGAATGTAAAATGGTACAACCACTCTAGAAAACTGATTTGGTGATTTCTCAAAAAGCAAGAAATATAAACACAATATGATCTGGCAACCCCATTGCTTGAAATACACCCTAGAGAAATAAAGGCTGGCACATGAACAGATACATGCACACCAGTGTTAATTGTAGTACTGTTCACAAAAAGATGGAATCAGTCTAGGTGCCTACCAACAAAAGAATTAATACACAAATTATGATATATTCACACAATGGAATACTATGCAACAATCAAGAACAATGGTGATTTTCAGAAACACCTGATAACACGGAATCATCTGGAAGGCATCATTCTGAGTGAAATTAGTCAGTCACAAAAGGATAAATGCTATGCGAGTCCATTATCATAAGGTCTCAAGAAATGGACAAAACACAGAAGAAAACAAACTCTGTTGGTTTCTGGGGTGGGGAAGGAGAGGTTATTCATAGATCTGGTATTAGATAGGAACTGGGTTAAATTAAGGAAGTAACAGCACACAACAGAAAGGAGATCAACACTGTCGAACTATACAAAGAGCTAAGAGGCTTCATAAACATCAGAGTACCAGAAGTGGGCTTTCGGGACACATCTAGGTCAACTGGTATCACTAGGTTTTTTTCTTTAAGAAAATGTTCTGTATCCCAATTCAGTGTCATCTTGGATCTTAAAAGCTAATAAGAGTCAGGGCCAAGACGGCAGCATAGCCACATGAACTTGCTCATTCCTCTAACAACAAAGAACTAGAAAATCAATAAAACAAACTAAACTGAGCATCCCAGGAAGCTGAATTCCAGGTGGAAAATTGAAGGAATGGACTGAGTGAGAGGAAGGGGAGTAACACCAGCAAGTATCTGGAACAGTAAACTAAGCAGGATCCAGTTTCACAAGAGAGCACCATGCCAGTCATACCAGTGCTGGGCCATGCCAGATAAAATAAGATGGCACCAGTCTAAGCAACATCATGTGCTGTAAGGGAGCTGCACAGAGGAAAATTTTCTCAGGCAAAAAAAAAAAACTAAAAGAAGATGCAGCCCTGGGCTTAGAGGCACCATGAGGGGTGAAGCAGTATTGAGCCCAGCAAAGGAGACTGGCCCCAGCCTAAGCAACACAGCCAAGAACTGAAGGTATCTTTACAGGACCAGGAGAGCTGATGGGGCTTAGGGCTGTACAAGTTGGAGTGCCTTAGGACCCAACAGATAGTGGGACATAGGGCTGTACAGGTTGAAGTACCTTAGATCCCAGTGACCGGGAGCAGCAGTGTGGGTAGATGAGTGAATCTGGACAGCAGTATAGGTGTGCACCTGGTCTAGGGTGTAGGTGGAGGAACATGTGCATTCTGGAGCAGCAGGGTTAGGGAGTACGGTCAGGGTAGTCAGGACACAGGTGGATGAACCCTTGTTGGGCTAGGCTGAAGGGAGCTAAGCTGGCCAGTCAACCACAGTGTGGGGCAGGAAATTCGTGGAGCAGAAGATCACCAGACGGCACAGAGAAACACAAGCCCAGGCCCAAAAGAGAGATGTTGGAAAGGCCAACTGAATTATTAAGCCTCCAAAAATCAAACAAGCTCAAGTCTTGAATACCTGTAGATATAACTTAAATCTCAATAACCAAAACAAACGAAAAAAATTGTGATAACTTTCTGATGGCTCAGAGACAACAATCAACTTCTAAACATCTAAAGGAGCAGATTACCATGGCTTCCAAAAACTCCCAAAAAAGAATGACTAAATTTCCCAGATGAAGACTTCCTGCTATGATTGGAAGTAGAATACAAAATATTGATGCATAGAGCAGTGTAAGATGTCAGGAAAGAGATTACACAAAATTCAGCAGATCACACTAAAAAATGAAGCATGTGACAAGAAATGTTTGAGCAGCAATGATTTGATATTTCAGATTATATTAAAGAGACTACCAGACACGTGAGGAAATGCTTGCAATCATTAGCTATGGCCCAAACCCACTGTTATGTATAGCTATAGAGAAATACAAATTAAAACCACAATGAGCCACTCTTCAATGTTACTGTCATGAGTCCAAAAGACAAAAAATTGCAAATGCCGAAGAAGCTGCGGGAAGCTTGAAACTTTTGCACACTGCTGATAGGAATGTAAAATGATGCAATCATTTTGGAAAACAATACAATATTTCCTTAGAAAGCTGGAAATAGAAATACCATAAGATCCAGCAATTCTGCTTCCAGGCGTATATCCTAGAGAAATAAGAGCCATGACATGAATAGATATACACACACCCATGCTCATTGCAGCGTTATTCACAAGAACCAAAAGATGGAAATAACCTAAGTGCCTATGAACAGATGAATGGATAAAAACTAGGGTACATACACATAATGGAATGCTACAGAATGATGAAGAACAATGACGAATCTGTGAAACATCTCAAATTTGGATGACTCTGAAGTATATTATGTTTAGTGAAATAAGTCAATCAAGGACAAAGACTGTATAAGATCATTATTACAGAAACTCATAAAAAAGGTTTACACAGAAAGAAACAATCTTTGATAGTTACTATGAAGAAGAGAAGTGTGTAGGGAAAAACACTAACTCATCAATAGATATGTGGCAACTCTGATGAAGGGTAAACTCCTGTATAACACTTGGAAAGTTACTATTACTTGACTAAGATAAGTCATGGAACTTCATAGACACATCCAAATTCCCTAAGGGACCAAATCACTGGGCTGTGGGCTGAGGACCATGGTCTCAGGGGCCATATATTGCAATCAGCATAACATAATCTATAAAGAATTTGTTCTACGTCTGAATATGGTGAATATCAACTGGAATCTTAAAAGTCTGTCTAAGAAAGGCCATCTGAGATACATCTACTGACTGCATCCCAGCTGAAACAAAGGAGAATGAAGGAGAAAAAATACAAAAGAAATATCAGTATAAAGGATTCATATACCACATGCCCAATTATCAACATGGATTGCTCTGATAGAGATCCCAATAGAGGATCCCAGACAGAATTTAAGAAAAAAGTGGAAAAAAATTTAATGTGGGGAAAAAATAAAAGCAACCTGTCCTGCTAGACTGATAGAGACTGAAGACACCTCAAGTATACGGTCCAAGGACGTACTTTTAGTTTAATATTGAAGTCATTTCTCAGGTTCACCTGTCATAGATTGAATCTCTGTTCCCTAAAAAAATCTGTAACAATTGGTTGTGCTATGAGTCCTAGTATTATGTGATGTTCACCCATGTTGGAATTGCTGCCTCTATGATATTAAGGAGTGTGTACTGGTGCTGTTGTTTTGATAGAGCAAGATTCATTGTGTAAGATTGTTTTGTACCTTGAGGCAGCCTCTTAGAACATAAAGAAAAGAAGCTAGCAGAGACATTTGGGGACCTCACACCATCAAGGAAGAAAGCAGTGCCAGAGCTGAACTCATCCTTTGGAAAGGACTGGGCTCCTTGCGTCTCAGAACTTCCAGTCCAGTGGAAAATTGATGACAATGACCTTCCTCCAGTGCTGGCAGAGAAATCCTATCCCTGGAGCTGACATGTTGAGTATGAACTTTTAGCTTACTGAACTGCAACAAGTAAATGTTCTCTTTTGAAAGCCATCCACTTGTGGTATCTCTGTTAGAGCAGCACAAGCTAACTAAAGCATCATCTTCAGCCAAAGATTAGACAAGCCTACAGGGCCAACCTTAACACATGTGAGGGACATGCTTCACAGACATAACTGTGTATATAAAACTAAATTTGCATGGTGTTAGAAAGGCAAAGATAAGAAAGCAGGAAGGAACAGGAAAACTGGAAGAACAGGATGGAGATGAATAAGTGCTGACACATCAAAGATTAGCAACCAGTGTCATAAAAGAGAAAGTTATGCATTAACCATTTAATGAGAAAATAATTTGCTCTATACATTTTTGGCCAAATCATAAGGAAAAGAGAATCAATAATAAATACAGTACAATAAGAATAAAAAGAGAGAATATGTTGGAATACTATCCTCTGTAAGATTAATGTAATATAATGTAGTTGCTTCTGAAATAGTCTAATGTACTGTAATTGACCCAGAAGTTGCAGGCATACCAGTGTAAAATGGGTGTTAAACCCAGTCACTTTTGAGATTGAACACAGAGTCAGAGGCAGACACAGAGGGAACACAGACACTCTCTGACAACTACAGCAGCTGCACCCATAAGCCCAGGAATATCAAGTACGGTGGAAAGCGACTGGAAGCTGAAGTAGACAAAGAAACAGCCTCCAACGCCACATCCTGAATTTAGACCACCGGAATCCTGAACTTGGAGACAATAGACTCCTGTTCCTTGAAGTCATCTACTTGTGGAATTTGTGTTAGAGGAGCACGTGGGAAAGGAGACATCACCATTCATGATATCCAGGATAAAAAAGCTTGTTTGGACAATCTTCAACTCTATCAATCACTGCTTACCTTTGTCAATCCAGAAACAGACATTTCCAATATTTCTCTTTTTATCCTCTCGACCCCACAATCTATAAACCTGTGTCTATAATCCTGACACATGCCAAAATGTCCATTCATCCAGCCCTGGATTCCTGCACCTCTTTTTGCTCCATGGCAAATTTCTAACCAGTCACGCACTATCCCATGGTCAGTTTGGGATCACTACAGTGATCTATAGGGCTTTTTTCGGCTGATTTCCAGAAACAGATTACCAAGCCTTTATTACTAGTCCACCTTAGTCTAGAAGTTCTGCTCAAATCTGTTCAGTAACAGGAAGACTTCACTGCCAGAAGGGCGGTGACATCACATATCATACATTGGCTGGGAATCAATTCCAGGCCTCCCGCATTAAAGGTGAGAATTCTACCACTGCACCTTCAATGCTGCACACCGAGACAGCACCTTTAACTCAGCTCCTTTGACACTTCTAGAATGTTTTGTCACTGAGTGGGGGTGTAAACTCAGACAGAACTGATTTCCCATGTTCCTTCTGAGCTGCCTGGATGCCAGAAGCCCACATTACAGTCCCCCTTTGGGCATGATTTTGGAGTCATGGTTTGGCGCATAAAACAGCTAGACCAAATCCCTACCACTAAGGCCAAGGGGAAAAGAGGTGCTGGTCTAGAGTGACCACTCAGCCTGAAGGGCAGATGTTTACACTCACCGTGACTGAGAACTGCCTCAGGCTTTTATGAGATTAAAAACAGTGTAGCTCAACGATTTGGTCAGAACTATACCAACAACACCACCTACTTTGCATGAGTTCCCAAAAAAGAAAGTGAGAGTTTGAAAGTTAGAAATGTATGTCTTGCATCCCTAGAGGTTAAGTGAGAAAACTGGGTTGGTATCAATGGTTCATATAGGCATCTCAACTAAAGAGGAATGGTCTTGAATTGTTACACTTATTTTTATCAGTACAACAAAAGGCTCTGAAATTTGTTTTGATTGTTACTGAGTATCTTATCTCCCTGGATGGTTAGAACTTGTTCCAGTGTCTCCCATTAGTTAGGGCAGTGGTTCTCAGGAAATTGGCACCCTACTGCCCTCTCCACCCTACCATGATCCATGCAGTAACCTCATCGATGGTCTGATGAGTTATGCAAAGACAGGGCTGTGCAATGGAGAAGTTGTTGGAGATTTAGGGTGTTGTCCTGTGATTCTCACTGACATTCCCTTTAGGAAATACTAGGCTAGGATTTAGGTACTAGAAGGCACACGTTTTGTGGTCACATATCATGATCACGGTTATAGACTAATTATGTTTTTGGACTTGAACTCAAGCAGGAAGTAAAAGTAAATCTGAGGTTCTAGAGACCTTTGGAGTACAGCATGGAAAAATGAAAGTCAGTTGACATCTCTGGAAGAGAATCTGAAACAGAAGGGCTTGTTCTGGTGACCCTGGACCACCAGAGAACATCCCCTAAACTAGGAGGTTCCTGGAGACCTATAACTTGATATGTGACATTCAAACAGTAAACTGAATACAGTCATTAACCTTCTAGTGACTGCATTGTTCCAGCCATGACAAAGTTGCCTGCAGGAGTTGTTTTTGTTGCAACTTTTGTCCACGCCATCAACAATGGAACAAGACATTGCCCTGTCCTAGCCTTCTGCATGACTGGTTGCAGATCAGACCATTGTGATCCATAAGGTTTCCACTGGCTGCTTTCAGAAATAGATCACCAGGCCTTTCTTCCTAGGCTCTTCTAGTCTGGAAGATTTGCTGAAACCTGTTCAACATCAAAGCAACACATCTGCCTCCATGGACAGATGCGTAATGGTTGCACAGGAAGTGCATTATCCAGGAACAGAAGAACCTGGGTCTCCTGCATGGATGGTGATGACTCTAGTAAAGAATCGTGAGTATAGATTATGGGATGTGGCTTTCATCTTGTTGTTATGCGATGTGTGCACACAGTCACAGTCATGCCAGCACTCAACCCAGTGGTGTGTGATCTGACACAAACCATGAAGAAAAGTGGCGATGGTATCTTGTTTTGAGATTTTTTTTATTATTAAATAAATTAAAAAATGAAAGTGTACATACTCTGTGCTTACAATATTGGGTTAAGAGAGGAGTAGTACACAAATTGTGTTGAAGTCTCATTAATATTGATCTTCTTACTAATGTGAATTGTCACCAATCTCACCCTACCAACTTTCTAACAATTATCTAATCTAAATGCTCGCCCCTTGCCTTCCCATCCTCCCACCTTCCCCACCCTTGTAGCCGTCAAAGAGTCTTTTCTAGTATGTATGAGTATGCTTTCAAGTTTTTTTTATCGTAGGGGTCCCATATAATAATTGTCCTTCTGTCGCTGACTAGTTTCACTCAAAACAGTGTCCTCCAGTTGAGACCAAATTGGGAGATGTTTCCTGCTATCTTTGTTGTTCCTAATCAGTGTATAGTACCCCATGGAGTACATATACCAAAGCTTACCTATCCATTCTCCCGTTGTTGGGCATCTGAGTTGATTCCAACTTATTGCTGTCATGGACTGCGCTGCAATGAACATTCATGTGCAGGTAGCAGTCGGTGTGAATGGCCTTAATTTTGTAGGATATATTCCAAGCAGAGGAATAACCAGGTCAAATGGTATTTCTATATCCATTATTTTAAGGTAACTCCAAATTGCTTTCCAAAGAGGTTGCACCATTCTGCTATCCCACCAACAGTAAAGTAGAGTTCCAATCTCTCCACAGCCTCTCCAACATTTATTGTTCTGGGTTTTTTGTATCATGGCCAATCTTATTGGGGTGAGGTGGTTTTGAGATTTTGAATGGCTGAACTCCATCACTATGGTCATTGTTTTTACCACTAAGTTAGTTTTGAGTAGCCTCTTGAGAATCACCCACTTCACTGGGGCAGGCAGTAAACCACATACAGTCCTGGGGACTCTGAGCTTCAGCGTTTCTAAGCAGCAAGCATTTTTCTAGATCTTTACTGCCTGAGCTCATCTAATAAGGTTTCTCATATTGGGTTCACTATGTTGCATCCCTTCCACCTTGAAATATCTCTAGGGGGGTTTGTTTACTTGATTCATTTCTGACTGACACAGTAATAGCCAAGCCAGCCAAGTGTCGTCAAGACATCGTAATGGATAACAAAGTAACTCGAGGAGACAGAACCCCAGAGATGTTAAATGAAATTACTTTCCGATTAACTAACTATGGTTGATTATGGAAGCTATGATCATCAGTAGAAAGGAAACACACAGGGGCAAAACAGGAATATAAATAATTATCTAAATTTCCCTGCAACAAAATTCCAATTAACAGTAAGCCTTTGAGAAGACAGATATTATTGCAAGAGAAGGTTAGTTTAGACATGAGGGATGCAAGGACTGTGGACTGGGCTGTCATTCCATCACTGCAGGAGCCTACTGAACTAGGAGGATGATCTCAGGACTCCAACCTTTTTGCTAAATACAAGGTCGGAAGCTAAGTGGACCTGTGTAGGTGCCTAAAAGCGTTTATTTTCTCTCATAAACACAGGATGAACAGTATTGCCATGGGAGTGTTTCTGCAAGCCAAACCCAAAGTTTATCTCCACTGCTTCTAAAATCTCAACACTGAATGAGTTAATCCACAACCTTACCAGGTTCCTTATAGGAAAGAGTTTGTCTGGAAAGCATGTAACCCTGAGACCTAGAATGGAGACATTTCTGGCAATTCTAATAAAATCCAATACCTTGAACTACCAAGTCACCACTAGCCAAAGCAGTTTTTCCTCTTACTGGTCAAAGGAGAGTAGCCACCTGGAGCTTGCAAATCCTGTGATCATCTCAAGATTTGCTGATATTCCTTGAGACCAGCCCACACTACTCTAGTTCAAGAGCTGCCTGGGAGAGTCCAGGGAGCCAAGACAGGACTGGAAACCAGAAGAAGGTGACATGCACCATATGCAATATTTCCCGGTAAATCTTCCAGAAACCTCAAGATAGTGGTAGGTGTGGATTCTGTGAAGTACACACTCACAGGTGTAAACTAAGAAGAAAGAAACACGTTGTGGGGCTTTGCCAAAGTTTTTGATACGGATGAGCTGACCAGGAATGATACGGTCTAGATGTGTTTCTTTCAACTGAAAAACAAAACCCACTGCCGTCAAGTCAGGTCTGACTCACAGCAATCCTAGAGATCAGAGTAGAACTTCCCTGTAGAGTTTCCAAGGATCACCTGGTGGACTTGAACTGCTGACTTTTTGGTTAGCAGATGTAGCACTTAACCTATTATGCCACTAGGGTTCCTGATGTGTTCCTCTAGTGTCTGCAAAGGCTCTTGGGCTGAATCCTAAGGCCAGTGTTCCCTCTGGCCAGGTTGTTGCACTCATACAGTGGTCAGGGAGACACAACCAGGATGGTAGTAAAATGCAGGAGGAAACTGAGGGAAGCCACCTGTAGAAGTCAGAGAGGCAGGGGATGAAAATGACACGGTACTCTTCATGAGGCCAGTTGTGGATTTAGAAGACAATGGTGCTTGGGGCTGGGATGGAGGGCCTGAACAACAGCAGGTACCATAATTAACCTGAGGCATTGATCGGGGCTCCCAGATCAGGGCAGAGGGTGGGTCCCTGGGTCTCTTGGGAGTGTCGTGGAACCTCAGACTGAATTATGCTCTAGGTACCTGATCTGGAAAAGCCCAAAGGAACACAGTTACTGCCCAGCGCAGACCGGCCTGAGATCCTATGGGAACAGAGAAGGGAAGATAGCCAGCTTGTTATGCCTGGGGCCCACGGACTCCTGGCACACCACACCTCCCCCACTGCCCACATGGGAGGCCCTAGAGTGTTTGGACTTACCCTAAGTCTTCTGAGGCAAAAATCACCCAGACAAAAAGGGAACTTCAGGAAGCAAGTGATGCTGACCAGGTTTCAATCCTGTTCTTAGTTGTTGTGGCCTGTAGACTTCACAACTTAGGGGACAGGGCTGGGAGGAGCCACCACTCCCCTGGACCAGTGCCAGAACAGGGTTCTAGCTCAGTGAGTCACTGGACAAGAAGCAGTAGGTCTGCAGAGGAAAGGGAGCCAGAGGCAAGGGAGGGGTGAAGGGTGGTGGCGGGAGCTCCCAGTCCTGAGCAGCACAACAGCCACAGTGGGAGGCTGTAACGAGAAGACAACAGGCCCTCAGGTTTGGAGGTCAATGCAGGCTGAGTGGCTAGGTATGTGGAAATAGGGAGTGGTCACTGTCAATATCAGGGAACAGTGGTAAGGTCACACCAATAGAGATGGATGACAGGGGCTTGCAGAGGTGGGCTGTAGGGTCACTGGGCTTTCGGAGATTGTGTTATGATGGGTGGGTGGAGGCCTGGGAGCTGTAGGATATCTGAGTTGGGCTGGAGGCAGAGCGCAGTGCTAGCTAGAGCTGAAGTTGACACAGGGTAGAGCAGGGCAGATGTGAACTGAGTGCACATGGATAAGATTGGCTCAGCATAGAGGAGAGGCCACCAAGTAGCCACAAGACCCAAACCAGATGCATGGAGCCAGGAGGAGCCCCAGAGCAGTGACAGAGAATGTGGTGTGGGCATCCCAGCCTACAGCCAGACCCAAAAGCAGGAGGGATTGGAATGGGCATCCTTGTGCTCAAGTTCAGTGGGTCGGTGGCAGGCACTCACCCAGGGCAGTCACTGAGCAGGCAGCAGGATGGGCTTCTGGAAGAAAGGGGCAGATCCAGGAACCTGAGAACAAGTCCAGGACGCTGGGTTCACAGGAGTAGATGAAAGTCTGGGAGGAGGGAATCATGTCATCATTGGGGGAAAGCACTGGTCCAGCCAGTGGGGACTACAGGGACCAAAGCTGGGGTTGGAGAGGTGAGGGTAAGGCCTGGAAGGGGCCAGGAGCTCATCTGGATAAGAATCAGGGAAAATGGGCTGTAGATAGGGAACTAGAAGCTGAGAGCTGAGAAGTGTGAGTTCGGAGATGGAGTTAGAGGCTGGTTGTTAGGTTCTACAAGTTAGGGGTTTGAATCTGGTGCTAGGGGTTGGTAACAGGACTTGGGAGCCAATTGCTAGGGGCTCAGGGCTGCGGGTGGATAGGAACTGAAAGCTAGGGACTGGGACCTGATTGCTGGGTGCTGGAAGATAGAGACTGGAAGCTGGGTATTAGGAGTAGAGAATTGGAGACCAGAAGCTAGGGACTGGGAGCAGTAAACTGGGGAATGTGAGTACTAGGAACTGAATCCTAGGGGATGGGTGTTAGGGGGTTGGAGCTGAATGCTATAGTTTGGGTTTTAGGAGCCAGGAGCTGAGAGCCAGGGGCTGAAAACTGGGGACTGGGTGCTAGGATCTGAGGGTGGAGCTAGGGATAGAGACTGAAAGCTGGTAGCTGGGAGATACAAGCTGGCTTCTAGGTACTTAGAGCCGAAAGATGGGAGTTAGGGCCTCAGAGCTGAATGCTAGGAGCTAAGCATTAGGAGCTGAAGGTCAGGAGCTGAGAGCTAGGAGCTATGTGCTAGTTGCCGGAAACTGAGACTGGATGCTATGGGCTTGGAGCTAAGTGAAGGCAGCTGAATGTTAGGCACCAGGAGCTGAGAAGTGGAGGCTGGGAGCTAGAAGCTAGAAGCTGAGTGCTAAGGGCTTGTGGCTGGAAGATAGGGCCTGGGAGCTGGGGTTTATGGACTGGGTGCTAGGAGCTGGGATTTGGAGAATAATGGCTAGGATTTGGGAACTGGCAGCCAAGAGCTGTGACCTCAGCGGTTCAGGGTAAGGTGATAGGAGCTAGGAGTAGTTGGAAACAGAAAACCGGCTATGGAGACCTTGGGTCGGGGAGCTCTGCTTAATTTAAGGATGGGAGCCTAGGCCTGAGAGCTAGGGGCTGATGGGTGAATACTGGAAGTTGAGACTTAGTGCCAGGAGTTATGGACTGAGAGTTGAGAGTTAATAGCTGAGAGCTGGCGGTTAGGAGCTGAAGGCTAGCAGCTCGGGGTTGACTCTAGGAACTGGGTGCCAGAAGCTAAGACCTAGGACTTGAGGCTGGGAGCTAAGGCGTGGGAACTGGTTGCTAGAAGTTGGGTGCTGAGAGCTGGGGGTAAGAGATAGGGCTAGGATCTGGTTAGTGGAGCTTGGGGCTGGCACCTGAGGATTGGTGCTAGGAGCTGGGTGATGGGTGTTGAGAGTTGGGGCTTAGGCGCTTGGAGCTAGAATTGGATACTAGGAGATAGATACTAGGAGGTGAGGGCTAGAATGTGAGTTCTAGAACCTAGGGACTGGGAGTTTCTTGCAAGCATTTAGGAGCTTGGGGCTGGCATCTGGGGGTTAGGAGCTAGTTGCTAGAAGCCAGCAGCTAGAATCTGGGAACTGGGTATTGCAAGCTTAGTGCTAGAACTGAATACTAGGTACTGAGGCCTAGGAGATGGTTGCTAGCAGCTCAGGGCTGAAAGATGGGTGCTAGAAGCTAGGTGCTAACAGCTAGGGGCTAGAAGTTGAGGGTTAGCTTCTATGAGCTGGGTGCCAGAAACTGGGACTGCAGAGCTAGGTGCTAGGAACCAGATGCTGGGGTCTGGGGACTTGGAGCTGGGGTCTGGGAGACAGATGCTAGCAGCTTGGGGCTGAGAGTTGGTTGTTGGAAGCTGCGTGCTGACAGCTAGGGGCTAGAGGTTGGGAGCTAGCTTCTAGGACCTCAGGGCTGGCAGCTGGGAATTGGGATCTAGGTGCTATAAGCTAGCTTCTGGGGACTTGGTACTAGGAGCTGAGGCCTAGGAGCTGTTACCTAGAGGCTAGGAGCTGAGCTGATACCTAGAGGCTAGGAGCTGATACCTAGAGGCTAGGAGCTGGCCTAGGAGCTGAGGGCTGGGTGCTAGGAGCTGAGGGATGGGTGCTAGGAGCTGGGGAGCTAGTTGCAAGAAGCTGGATGCTGAGAGCTGGGAGCTGGGGCTAGCAGCTGTGTTCTGTGTGCTGGGTGCTAGGATCTATGGCTAGGAGTTTGATGCTAGAAGCTGAAGACTAGGAGCTGGTTGTTAGAAGCTGGGTACTGGGTGCTAGGAACTGAGGGCTAGAATCTGGGAACTGGGTGCTAAGGCTGGTTAATGAGAACTACAGGCTAGGAGCTGGGCCTAGGACCTAGGAATACTAGAAGCTTGGGGCTGGGTGCTGGGAGCTAGGGGTTAGAAGCTGGACACTGGGTTCTAGGAGCTATGGCTAGGAGCTTGATGCTAGAACTGTATACTAGGATCTTGGGTCTGGGAGCTGGGAGCTCAGTGCTGGGAGTTAGGGTCTCGGGTTTAAGTGCTAGGAACTGAGGCCTGGGACCTAGGGGCTTGGAGCTGGCAGGCTAGGAACTGAGGCCTGGGAACTGATTGCTAAAAGTTGGGTGCTAAGAGCTGAGGGCTAAGAGCTGGGCCTAGGACCTGGTTAGAAGGAGCTCAGGACTGGCAGTCGGGCACTGGGCCTAGGAGCTGGGTGGCTGGGAGCTGGGGGCTAACAGTTTGGTGCTAGAACTGGATACTAGGAGCTGGGAGTTGGGTGACAGGCACTATGGGCTAGGAGATGAGGGCTGGAACCCAAGGTTTACAACCTGGGACCTTGGAGTTGGTTGCTAGGATCTGGGAGCTGGGGCTGGTAGCTGGGTGCTTGGAGCTGGGAGCTAGAATCTCAGTACCGAATACTAGGATCTGTGGGTAGGAAGCTGGGTGCTAGGAGCTAGGTACTGACAGCTATGGGCTAGAAACTGGATGCTAGTTTCTAGGTACTAGACCTTGGAGCTGTGCGCTAAGAGACTGGAAGATGGGGTTAGGAGTTGGTTGCTAGGAACTCAGAGCTGGGGATGGGCGCTGGGAACTGGGAACTAGGAGCTGGTTGCTGGGAGCTGGGTACTGGATGTTAGGAGCTGTGTCTATGAGCTTAGAGCTCAAACTGGATACAAAATGCTGGAGGGCTAGGAGTTGGGTGCTAGAAGCTGGAGATTAGTTACAAAAATGGTGGTTGAAAGCTTGGTGCTAGAACTAGATATTAGGAGCTGGGGGCTAGAGAGTAGGATCAGGCTGCTAAAAGCTAGGTGCTAGGAGCTGGGGATTGGGTGCTAGGAAATGAGGCTGGGAGCTGGGTAGCAGGAGCTGGGGGCTGACAGCCAGAAGCTGGGGAATGGAAACTGGGTGTGGAAAGTGGGGAGCTGAGAATCTGGGGCTGAGGGGTGGGGTTGAGGTGTGAGTGCTGAGAGCTGAGAAGTAGGTGCTATT
Organism: Heterohyrax brucei; assembly: GCA_028571685.1. Lineage (NCBI taxonomy): Eukaryota > Metazoa > Chordata > Mammalia > Hyracoidea > Procaviidae > Heterohyrax > Heterohyrax brucei. Next base: position 32,490,550 of record CM053161.1, read on the forward strand.
GCTGGGAGCTGTGTGTTTAAAGCTGTGCTATGGAGGCTTGCAGCTGAGAGCTGAGTGTTTGGAGGTCAGAACTGATACCTTGGAGCTGGCAAGTAAATGTTGATAACTGCAAGGTAGGTCCCGGTGCCAGGAGCTAGGGACTAGGGTCTGGGTAAAAAGAGCTGGCAGCTGGATGATGGATGCTAGAGCTGGGGACTGGGTGCTGAGGCTGGGTGCTAGATGGAGGGGACTCAGAGCTCTGTGCTGTATTAAGGACCAGGGGCTAGAAACTGAGAGCTCAGAGCTGGAGTTTGGGAGCTGGGCATGGAAGTTGGGGCCAGAGAGCTGGGGTCAGGAGTTGGGGTAGAAGCTGGTAGCTTCAAGAGGAGAAACTGAGGGCCTTGGCAGCTGAACACCAAGCCCAAGAGTGGGTGCCCTGCTGGCCCAGGAAAGAATCCCAGCATTGGGAAGAGAGTGGTTAGAGTGGGGACATCTGGTAGGTCTGGGGGGAAAGCACTGGGACTGATGGGGGCCTGGAGACTGGGGCTGGGCTCAGAGCCTGTGTACGGGGCCTCAGAGCAGGGGAGCAGGAAGTACAGGAGTCCTGCAGGAGCTGGGGTGGGGGTTACAGTTGGTCAGTGCTTAGGGCCCTGAGAAGGGTGACATGCTCTGTCCTGGGTAAGCCAGGAGGAACCTGGCCAGAGCTGACCAATGGGGAGCATGTGGACTAAGGCAGGAGACTAGACTGGAAGGCACTCCAGGGTAGGAAGGGTCCAGGGATGATGGACAGCAGGACGCTGGGTAGTGGAGGCCCCAGGGCTGAGCAGAAGCCAGTGGCTCTTCCAAAGGGCCTGGCTCTTTTTTGGAGTGGTGAGGTAATGGAACGGGGCCTCCAAGTGGCTGACCCAACAAAAAAGCCCTGAGCAGGGGCTGCTGAAAGTGGGCATGAGATAGGAGGTGACCAGAAAGAACAAAATATAGAAGGCACAGACCTGGCAGTGGATGGTTCAGAGTTTTTGAAACCTGAAAGGTCAAGGACAGAGGGTGCATTTGACCTGCCTGGACTCTTGGTATTGACGCAAACAGGGAAGAAGAGAGTCTGAGGGCAGGTAAAAGGGTCCAGCCAAGATTGAAGGTGTGCTGGGGTGCCCTGATTTCAGGAGCTTGTCGGTTAAAAGCAGGACTTGGGGGTTCAAGCTGAACTGACAGACCTGGAATCCAGGTAGGCAGAAGCAGGAACAGGTGGGTACACTGACTGGGTTGTGTAAGCAGGAGGAGATGGTGCCTTCAGGCTAGCTCAGGTAGGGCCTTGCAAGGAGGAGGAAGCATCTGGGTGAGCAAGGAGCTAGACAGTGGCCACAAAGGACAGGCAGACCACAGGGGGGAGGACTGGGGTGCTGGATTGGTGGAGCCAAAGCATGCCACAGGACCTCAGGCCCAGATGTGCACAAGTAGGAGCCTGGCCTGGGGGCTTAGGGTGATCTGATAGATGGATAAGAAGCAGAGAAAGGCATGCCAGTGCTCCCAAAGAGGTGGTCCAGTATAGAGATGGGCTGGGCAGTGGTAACTAACACGGGGAACAAGTAGGCCAAGGCTGGATCTTGGACTGGACTGGCTTGGCAAGTCTTCACTGTAGAGCAAGACTATTTGCTTGAGTGAGGGTGTGGCTCCCAAATAGCTGGCAACATAGGTGGCAGAGAGTTCAGCCCCAAGAGACTCTCCATGGAGTGGCCTGAGCCAGAGTGTTCCAAATCCTGCCAGACCCTGCCACTATCTGATGCAGGGCTGGGCTGGGGCAAGAATGGCCAAGGATGGCCACAGGCTGAGAAACCAGAGAGAAGTTTGACAAATCACGGGTCCACAGTCCGTGGTCAGGCAGATGATTAGGACTGGCATCCAGGGAAGGTAGAGGATGTGGTGCTACCCACCCTAAGGGTAATGCTTAAACAGAGATGGATAAAGGGACTGAGCTGGCTCCATGTAGTCTTAGAAAGCTAACTGAGTTAACTGAGTTAAGCTCATGGTCCTTGGGTAGTCAGTAAGGCCAAAGCCAAGGCAACTGGTCCTGGAAGCATACTGGGTCAAAGACATCCCAGGCCTAGCATCTTTCCAGGGGCTGCTGGAGAGAGGGTTCTGAGGTGTGAGCAGGTATGGCTGACCAGCTGTGTGCCACAGATGTGTTTCTGAGGTGTGTACCGCTAGTATCCATGAGTACTAGGGTGGGCTTGGGAAACAGCCAGTCAGCCTTGGCCTGGGCACATGGTCATGTGGGTGCCCCCTCTCTTGCAGCCTCCACCACGGCCCCATCAGTCTTCCCCCTGGCCCCCAGCTGTGGGACCAGGTCTGGATCCACAGTGGCCCTGGCCTGCCTGGTCACTGGCTACTTCCCGGAGCCAGTGACAGTGTCCTGGAACTCTGGAGCTCTGTCTCATGAACGCACCTTCCCAGCCATCCTGCAGTCGTCTGGCCTGTACTCTCTCAGTAGCATGGTGACCGTGCCTGCCAGCAGCTGGCCCAGCCAGAATTACACCTGCAACGTCGTCCACCGGCCTAGCAACACCAAGATGGACAATAAGCTCAGTAAGCCATGGTCAGGGTTGCAAGCAGGGACCCACAGCCTGTGTCCACAGTAGACAGGGTCAGCCTGTGGACTCAGATGCACCAAGTGATGCAGGGCAACTGGTGACCCCTGACTGTATCTCTCACTAGAAGACTTTGCCTGCCCTCCCCCCGGAGTCCCACAGATTCAAGGAGGGGGTTTTCTGGGGTCTCACACCAAACTCAGGGGATGTACTGCCTCAATGTCAATAATCTATTCCCTGGACCCAGTCAGATGGTGGGTCTCAGAGCTGCCAACTGTCACATGAAAGAGCCTAGTTTGAGCTCATCCCAGTCTAAAGACTAAACACTTCCTCCCCCAGGTGGGATGCCCTCTTTCTTTTCCACTAAGAAAACCCTCACTGCCTATTTGCTCTCTTTGCATGGTCACCTCCAGGGCCAAGACCCACGCTCCCACCAGGTGGCTGCAAATGCAAATGCCCAGGTAAAGTGAGCCCCAGGCAATTCAGAGGAGCCTATCAAAGTGGGAGACCTAACCCCGTCCATGCCCTAGCCTCCATGACCCTGTGTCTGACTCTCACTTCTTCCCATCAGCTCCTGATCTTGTGGCAGGACCGGATGTTTTCATCTTCCCCCCCAAGACAAAAGACATCCTCATACCAACTCAAAATCCCAAGGTGACATGCCTAGTAGTAGACATAAGCCGTGATGAACGCAAGGTCGAGTTCGAGTGGTACGTGGGTGGCAAAGAGGTGAACACACAGAATAACATCATTTGGAATGAGGAGGAACTCTCCAACAAAACATACCGTGTAGTCAGCATGCTCCAGATCCAGCACAAGGACTGGATCGATGGCAAGGAGTTCAAGTGCAAGGTTAAAAATGGAGACCTCCCCATACCTGTTGAGAAGACCATCTCCAAGGCCAAAGGTGAGATAGCAGATGGGAGGAGAGGCATGTGTAACCCCTTGCTCCACACTGGAAATATTCACACTCTGACTTTGTCCCCACAGGACAGCTCCAGAAACCACAGGTGTATGTCCTGCCGGTACACCAGGATGAGCTGGACAAGGGCAATGTCACCATCACATGTCTGGTGAAGGGATTCTTCCCACCTGACATTGACGTTTCCTGGCAGAGTAACCAGCAGCCAGAGCCTAACAGCAGCTATGTGAACACCCCAGCCCAGGTCGAAGCAGATAAGACCTTCTTCCTGTACAGCAAGCTCACAATGACCAAGGACCGCTGGCAGGGAGGAAATGTCTTCTCCTGTGTGGTGTGGCATGAGGCACTGAATGCATACCCCATTGAAAAGCCCATCACTTCAACTCCTGGTAAATGACCTCTGATTAGCACACCCAGCAATTGCCTTTTCCGGCTGTTTGCTGGGGCCCTTGAGCACACCTGGAACCTCATCTGTAAACGCGCTCCAGGTGATCCACCCCAAAATAAAGCACCCTGCTCTGCCCTGGGATCCTGCAAAACTGGAATGGTTCTTTCCGAGGTCCACATGAGCCTGGGTTCTGTTGGGCTGTGGGGTCAGGCAGGGTCCGAGACCAGCACTGTCACCACTGGAGAGAGTGTGAGGGTCTGTGCAGGCCACATGGGAGAAGCCAGCCATGGGCAGTCTGTCACAGGGACAAGTCCTTCACCAGCAGTGTCTCCTCTCTGGGCCCCTTCATCAGCCAGCAGCTGGAGTGAGGGAAGGAACAGGTAGATGCATGTAGGGAGGCTGTGTGGCAGAGATGGTGTCTAAATTGTCCCCAGCGGTACTTATCCACAGGGCCTCCTTTTCCATATGGCTCCAAGAACTGGCCGCTCTACAAAACATACAGAAGGTCCTCTGTCCGGGGAGGGTGGGCACTGACCAGACACCCACATGGACACTGAGCTCAGACCCATGAAACACAAGCGCCTCCAGCTACACAGCAATCCAGCACCTACAGATCATCTTCACATATCCCACATACAGGCATACACCAACACATGAACTACAGTGTTACAGTGTGCTCATGCACACATGCACACATGCATGCACACACACACACACATACATGCATGCATTCACTCACAGGGACATTCGTATACATACAAAAATACATATAAACACATATACACAAGTATACACGCAGAAATACACCAGGATACATGCACTTAGAAGCACACAACCACTGAAACACATGGCTACACAGAGGCGTGCATGCACATACCAACAAATGGCCACATTGACACATGCACATACAAACACACCCCTTATACAATGAAGTAACACACAGCCAGCCAACAGGGCAAACTAAACAATTCCTTCCCCATGGCCCTGTAAGGACAAACCCAGGTTACATGAACACACATACCAGACTTGTGTCACACCCTCCAAAAACATACGAGTACATACAGGCTGCTCCTGGCTACTCTGTACCTGACCAACATGGACATGCGCCCTACCTTCAGGAACCTAGCTGCTTCCTCCAAGGCTCACTTTTCAGAGCTGCTCTAAGGGGCAAGTCTTCTCGTCTTCTCAGCTCACCGCAAGCTCACTCCTGTGATGACAAAAACAGCCACCAGCCTCCTGCACACTCACACTCTTGCCCCCTGACACATGGAGTCAAAACTCCTTTACTTTCCCCAATACCACTTTCAAGATCTGTGCTTCCCCGGGAAGGATGGGCTGTGCTGTCCCTCCTGCCCTCTGGAGGTTCTCATCTATGGCAGAGTCAATGGAAGGCCAGACGCCAGGCTGGGCTGCAGGGTGGCTTGAGATGGTCATGTCCAAGGTCGCCCCTGAAGCTTTCCTGAACAGCCGCACTCTGGTGAGAAAGCAAAAGGAACTCATATCCATAGTTGCCTGAGGCATGAGTAGAGACAAGAAGCCCTAGCTACTGCAGGGTCCAAGCTATAGAAGAGGCATGGGAATGAGGACAGTGGCAAAGGCTGGGGAAGTGTCCCCCGGAGTCTCCTGAGAGACAATAGATAAGGCACATTTAGGGAGAGGTGACCATGTGCACCTGCAGACCCACCACTTCTTGGGAGGTGACAAGCAGGGAAGATACGGTAAGGGAACTGGCAGGCCACCCCCAGCATAGATGGGGCCTTCCTCCTGGACCTTCCTGTCTCCCATATCTGCCCTATCCCACATAGTATGGACACCCTTACTAATCTCTCGTCCCCTGCCCAGAGCTGTACCTGGAGAGCTGTGTGGAGGCCCAGGATGGGGAGCTGGACGGGCTGTGGACCACCATCTCCATCTTCATCACGCTCTTCCTGCTCAGTGTGTGCTACAGCGCCACCATCACCCTCTTCAAGGTCAGAGCCTCTACCCTGTGCCAGTCAAAAGACTCCTACCCCTTGTCCTCAGCCATGGCCCACAACAAGGGACGCATCTGCCAGTGGGGTCCCCATACATGGAGCAGCTAGAACCCAGGCAGGTGGGAAGAGGGAGAGTGGGGCCCTCAGGGCTCAGAGCCCAGGGGCCACAAGGGCTTCAATGTGTCCCACTCACTGTTGCTGCCCTGTTCCCTGCAGGTGAAGTGGATCTTCTCGGTGATGGAGCTAAAGCAGACAATTGGCTGTGACTACAGGAATATAATCGGGCAGGCTGCCTAGAGGTTGCTCAGACAAGAACACATAGAAGTTGGATTCTGATACAGGCTTCAGGTGGTTTCATCCTTTACCTGAGCCCTACGCTGTCCTCTGTCCTCACCTCCCTTGACCCCTGATTGCCCTCATGCTATGCTGTCTCATCTCCCTCCCATCAGAGAACCTGAAGGACAGCAGGTTCTCCCCAGACTGCAGCAGCTTGGATGCCCCACCATCCCATACATAACTAGCATTTACAGCACCACCAGACACCAGCGAGGTCATTGCGCTGGGACACCCCTCAGAGTCTTCTATGCATGTCCATTCAGGAAGAGGAGAAATAAGCACATTTTCCCCAGGTCCACTTGGAGCAGGGACCTGAGTCCAAGCCCAACTTCAGGCCAAGCTCTGAGAGATGCCACATCTTATACATTCTTGGTGAAGACTTCACATACCAAGTAGGGGAGGTACCAATCATCACCCCCAGAAGGCATTCTCCCTGGAAAGCAATACAACCTTTACTGAATGACTTTTCCTCTGGCACTTGCCCGACCAGTTCGACCCTGGAAGACCACTGGGATTACTGAGGACACTTCTATTGCCCCTAGCCTGAGGAACTGGCTTATTATCTTTCTGAATTGAACACTTTGTCTCGGGCTCTAAGAAGGGGCTTTCCATTCAATCCTGACTTCCTGCAGTGCTCTTAGACGTACGGTTCAACTCAGGGGACTCGTGCTCCCAGCCTATGCCTCAATAGGCAACAGGTGAGGGGTCTGGCCTAGGATACACCCCATATTCCAGCCAACAACCCAGTTACAGCTCAAGGTCCCAGCCTCACTGCTACCATGAGACCACTTGAGAAGGCTCAGGTCACCCCCACAGACATTGCAGGGTCTGGAGAGTGCAAGGGCAGTGCCTTTAGTGAGCACGGGCATCCACGCAGATCAGGAAGGGTGTTAGGTCTGAGGTGTGTGTAGATGAACAGCCTTCTGGAGAGAGGCCTGGTAAACGGTGCCCCAAGTGGTCAGGGCATGACATGGTAGGCTGCCTACATGCCAGAGATGGTTGAAGACAACGAGAGTGGGGGTGAGGAGAGGTAACCAGACCATGGGAGCAGGCATTTGGTGAACAAGACTGTGATGGTGAACGGGGTCAACCCAGCCACCGCGGCACAGCACGGAAGTCCTGGGGCCAAGCTGTACTGTCACTCTGGGCTCTGTTTCTCCCATCTTCCCTTTTAACAAACACCAGCAGAAGCACACACAAAGGAGCCAGAGTGCTGACATGATACCTTCAGCCTGGAAGAGGAATTATGCAAACTGAATGAAACAATATTATAGAAGTTCATCAGCTTTGTAGCTTACCTTTTTAATTTTCTGAACTTCTTTGATTTTCTTTCATGTTAATATGTCCTTCTCATTTTTGAATTGCAATAAAATGGCCTTAAACTCTAAAGCATGTCATCAAGGTATTCCTACTATAGTTTCTTCCTTTCAGCCTTCTGCGTACCAGCCCCAAGCAATTGGCACCAGAGCACCCTGCATGCACTCAGTTCACATTGCTGGCTAGGTGTCTTACGATCCTCCCAGTATCAGTGTCCTTTCTTCTCCAGTGGACTTTTATCTCAAAGCTAGGGAATCCCACTTGCTCTGTGGTATGAGCAGGACAAAAGGGACGGAGGACAGCCTCCACCTTCAGCGGAAGCATTTGATCTTGCTATGCATGGCCCCGTGTGTTATAAGGCCCAAGCCAAACTCATAGTCCCAAGTGATTGGAGACAACAGGTCAGGATTGGAACCTGAGAAGGATGGATCCAGGAGGTTTGAAAGGGTTCACAGAGTTTGCAGAGGGAGCCAGCTGAGAGGTCAGGAGCAGAGTTGCAAAGGGCTGTGCAGAGACTTGTCTAGCCTTGGTCACGGCTGATGGAGAAGCCCTGTGCTGTGCTTAGAGGCAAAAACCAAATCAACAAAGTGTCATCAAAGAGCAGGGTCAAAAGCACATTTGAATCACTGGTACGGGTGCTGGGATTTTTAGGGAGATAAAGATAACTTTGTGCAGCCTGGGATGTGGAAGTGCTCATGGAGACTGCTGAACAGGGTTGTTGTGAAGACAAGAGAACCAAAAGCAGTGACCGTGACAGTCTAGGCCCAACCTTGGGCATGGCCATGGGTTGGGATCAAGGGTCATGCAACTGACACGTTTGAGTTCTTGACTCTTGTCTTACTTCCATAATCCTGGCTTCAGAGAAATACCAAAAGTGGGAGGCTTTAAAGAGCTGGAATTTATTGTCTCACAGTTCTGGAGGCTACATCAGCTCAAAGTGTGGTGTTAGGAGGCTATCCTTCTTGGTAATCCCAGAGTTCCTTGGTGTTGTTGGTTTCTGTCTTCATCCTATGTGTGTCTCTATGCCTAGCTTAGTCTTTCTATGAGACAACAGTGAGAAATGATGAGATTTAGGTGCCACCATGTTCAGTAGGACCTCTACATGACAAAGAATACCCTGTTTCTAAACAAGGTCACGATCTCAGGTACAAATACAGACATCATCATAACTTGTTTTTGGAGAGGGAAGGAGGGTGGAGACAGTGTGCAGTACATTGGTAATTCAGTGGCAGAATTTTCATTTACCTTGAAAGAGACTTGGGTTCAATTTTTGGCCAATGCACCACCTGTTTATCAGTGGAGGTTTACATGTTGCTCTGATACTGAAAAGTTTTCAGTGGAGTGTCCAGGCTAAAATTCACTAGGAAGAAAGACTTGGTGATCTACTTATGAAAATCAACCAAAGAAGACTCTATGGACTATGATGGCATGATTCATAACCAGTCTTGGGGGTGGAGCAAAACCAGACAGCGTTTTGTTCCCTTGCACACAGGGTCACCGTGAGCTGGTGGCTGGCATGACGGCAAAGACTAAAAACTCCTCCATTTACAGAGTCATTGTAACATTTGGTGGAACACAATTCATTCCATAAAACGACTAAAGGGGCTTTGTATTAGCCTCAGCACTGAGCTCCAGGGATCCTAAGACATAACCAGTTATACACTGTAATGAGTCCCAAATAATGGCCCTATAAACAATAAGGCTTATGTGCTGTGGAGCCTCAGGCAAGAGACAGAGGGTATTGGATGTATTTTTTGTTCCTAGCCTGAGGACTCTTGCAGACAAAAGGGAATGCCCCCTGCCAGCCCACCCCACATGTGAAAAGAGCTCCCAAGCTGCCATCAGTGCATGCACAGACTTAGACACAAAGACCAAGACAGAACACAGCTGGGCAAACCCAGACACAAGCAGAGGAGACAGCTGTCCAGAAAGTTTTCTAGGTTGGACCTCCAACCTTGACTAGAATGCTGGGCATGGGCACACTTTTTCACTTAGCTCTGCATGAAGTGAAGAGTTGCACCCTCTAATCTTAACAGTGCCATCAGGATCCCTGGCTCAGTCCTTGTACTGAATATTCAGGCCATGCAGGACATCTATGGTGTGATGTACCATGGCATCTTGGGTGTGCCTTCAAGTTCACAGGACTTGGGCAGGAATGGAGGAAAAAGACAACTGACATGCTAGTCCTTCCTCTCACTCTATTCCATGGTCCATCCCAGGTCCTGGTATGAACTGGGCCAAGGCTGTGTGCATGGCAAAGGTCAGTGGAATCACTAATGTCAGCCCAGTGACATATGGGGTGTTGATTTGTATAGGGACCTCTGGATCAAGGTTAGTAACCTTACCCAACACATAGCCATCCCTCTGGGTTGCCAATTGATGGTAGGCCATAAGAAAGAGACCAGAGTGGAAGAACAAGACCAAAAGGATGGTAAGAGCTTGTCTACATAGACTTTGGGAAAAGACCACACCAAGAGGGGCACAGTGGCACCAGGGGATCCAAAGACAGATCCAGAAGGTACAATGCACAAAATGCAAAAAAAAAACAGGAGATACATTGGCTCCCAGGCAGACTACTAAATTGTCCAGCAGCATCTTCATTCTGATGGTAAATCACAATACTTACCTTCACTGTCCATGGCCCACTACTTGCTGTGAGCATGCTTCCTCACTGGGATATTCATGCCACCACTGATATTAACCTTTGGTGACCACTCTATGTCCACGTGTTGCTTCCTCATTGCTTTCTCTCTTTCTGATGAATGGATGCCCTTCTTCTTCAGACTGATTCACAGAACAAAGAAATCACTGAGAACCATAGACTCAACAGTAACTGCAGGAGACATACATGTGCTAGAGAAATGAAGTTATAATGCTGCAAGAATTTTTCATTTATGAGTTGCTTGTTTCCATGGCATATACTACCAAAAGCACCATCAGAATGCTTTTCTAGTACTTGACGCTAACTCCAGTAAGCATTAAATGTTAATAACTCTGCCTTATGTTGGCACAGTATTTCCACTTTTCAGAGTATTCTGAGACTTGTCTCCTAGAGCTATTGTAAAGACAAAACAAACCCCCCCCAAAAATTGCAGAATGGGTGGGTGGCGACATAGCATATTATCCAGAGCCATCCTTTGATCCCTCCAACAACAAAGACATAGAAAAACAATTTAACAGATTAAATAAAGCATTCTTGGAGCCCCAGTCAACACAGAGAAGCTAGGGAAATGAGCTGGCCAACAAAGACAGCAGTGTGGATACACAGCAGACCAGACAGGATGGGCCAGTGGAAGTCAGTACTCTTCAGGAGGACCCCTGCACTAGCAATGCAAACCCAGCCAACATCTTGAACAAAGGTAGTGTCATGAACATGGCCAGTGCTGCTGCATTTTCTTAGTGGAGAACTTGAGCTTTAGACAGACACACTGTATCATGGATTGAATTGTTCCCCCCGCCAAAATAGGTGTAGCTGTATGGCTGGGCCATGATTCCCTGTATTCTAAAATTGTCCTCCATTTTGTGATTTTGCTGTGCCATATGTTAAAGGATTAGGGTGGGACTGTAAAGTCCTTCAGAAGATCACCTCCCTGCTCCACTGTAAAGGGAGTTTCCTTGGAGTGTGGCTTATTCCTTTCATCCTGTAAGAAATAAAAGGAAAGAGAAGCAGAGAACTGGGAACCTCATACTATCAAGAAAGCAGCAATGGGAGAAAAGAATGTCTGTCAGACCTGTGATTCCTGTGCCAAGATGCTCCCTGAACAAAGTCAGATGCAATACCAGACTTTCTTCCAGAGCCAACAAGGGGGAAAGCTTTCCTCTGGAGTGGACATCCTGAATTTGGACTTGTAGCCTACCAGGCTGTGTAAAAATAAATGTTCCTTTGTTAAAGCCATCCACTCAGTGGTATTTCTGATAGAGCAGCACTAGCTGACTAAAACAAAATTTGGTACCCTGAGAGCTGAGTGCTTCTCTAGCAAACACCTAAAATGTGAAAGCCATTTTGAAACTGAATGGATAGAAGATTCAGAAGAAATGAAAGAGGCACAGATGGTGAGAAACAACATAGAACTGGTGGCAGCAACAGAACCAGAGGCAGCACTAGAGCTGACCCATGAAGCAAGAGTTAAGTGCCTATGCACAGAGTTTTCCTTGTGGAACAGGGTGCCTCTGGGCACCAGAATCAGTGGATCTAGCCTTGCTGACCCACAGAGCTAGAGAGCTGAGTGACTTTCTACAGGAGGCTTTCCAGTAATTGTCGGGTGCCTCTGGGGACTTGAATCAATGGAGCTACAGAGCTTTGGAACACTTATCCCGGCAGGGCAGATGTGGGTCTGAGGCCTGGGCCACATGACCACAGGAGGCAGAAGCTGAAGAGACAAACAGCGTGAGAAGCTGAGCTACCTCAGTCTCAAAAGGTATGACCATTACCTCAGGCATTTGAAAGGGTGGAACAAAGATGTCCTGTGTTTGTACGGTTGGAATTGCCACTCAGTTGGGCTTAGGGTGAAACTAAAGCTGATAAGACAGACTTTCTGTTCAAGTGGGCCTTGAAGTCAGAGTTGTAGTACAGAGCTGGGTTCTTCACTCAGAAACCAAAGAATGTGCTCAATACTTAGAGTCTAGGGGGCAGGACCACTGTGTAAAATGACTCAGAAGGTGGAAGATTATTTCCAAAGCTTTGAGGGCTAATGTAATGTGTTCTACTGATTCACTTGTTGCCTGTTAATGCCTTCTTTTCCTGCAATTTCTCCCATTTGTAGCAGAATGTCTAACTTGTGCCTGTTCTTGTGCCATTGTGGCTTTGGAGACAGAAAGCTTATATTCTAGGTTTCACAGATGTAAAAGAATTTTTAAATTTTTGACTTAGATCTGATTTAAGACTTCTTTCATACAGGATGGAGGTGATTTTGCTATGATGGGATGAATGTGTTACATGTTTCTTAGATGTGATTTTTGGGGTGCCAAAGGGTGAGATGTCATGGGTTGAATTGTGTCCCCCCAAAACTATGTGTAGCCATGTGGCTGAGCTGTGATTCCCTGTATTCTACAGCTGTCCTCCATTTTGTGATTTTGCTATGCTGTATGTTAAAGTGTTAGTGTGGAACTGTAAATCCCTTCAGAAGATCACCTCCTTGATCCACTGTAAAGGGGGTTTCCCTGGAGGGTACCTTGCCCCACCCTTAATCCTTTCATGCTGCAAGAAATAAAAGGAAAGAGAAGCAAGAAGAGAACTGGGAACCTCATATGATCAAGAAAGCAACACTGGAAAAAGAGCGTGTCCTTCAAACCTGAGGTTCCTGTGCCAAGATGCTCCCTGGGCAAACTCAGATGCAATACCAGACTCTCCTCCAGCGCCAACAAGGGGGAAATACTTCCCCTGGAGTGCACATCCTGAATTTGGACTTGCAGCCTACTTGATTGTGTAAAAATAAACTTTCCTTAGTAAAAGCCATCCATGCTGTGGTGTTTCTGTTAGAGTAGCACAAACTGATGAAAACAGTATGTGCTGCTTTAAAAGAAGTACCACGGTGGATGGCCTTAGAAAGAGAAATTTCATTTGTCATGGTCCAATATGCTAAAAGTCCAAATTCAGGGTATCAGCTCCAGGGGGAGGCTTTCTCTGTTGGTACTGGAGAAAGGTCCTTGTATCAGTCTTTCCCTGAACTGGAAGCTTTTGAGGTGCAAGGACTCTACCCTGTCCAAAGGATGTGCACAACTCCTGGGAAAATTATCTCTCAAATATGACTGCAACATTTGGACATTCCCAGATAAACAGAATTTACAGAATTTGTGAAAACCAAATCAAAATTACAAGAAATATTGAACAAGTTTTTTGATTGGAAAATCAGTAACATTTGACATACATTCACGAATGCAAGGCAGGACAGAGCATTCACATATCAACATGAATAGGAAATCCACAAAAAGAGATCTAAACTAAACCACAGAAGAGAGAAACAGACATATCAGAATGTAAATGATGACAACATTATACCATAAGAAGAATAAATTAATGTATTCATAACTTTCAGATGGAGAGCAAGTTGAGGTGATGCAATGAAATGGAAGATTGGTTTAAATTTAGAACACTAGAAGTAAATATAAATGTAACCACAAAGAAAAGGAACAATTCTACATAGCAAAATAAAAACAAAATTGAGAAGTCTCAGCAGACAATAAAAAAGTGAAAATGATAAGTAGGAAACCCACAACAAAAAATGACTAGCACAGAAAATTAAGTAGAACTAGAAATCTCTCACTAAAAAAAATATCAAAATGATGGCACTAAATTCATGCATATCAATAATTACATTGAATATAAATGGGGTAAATGTACCAATAAAGAGAAAAAGATTAACACAGTGGTTAAAAAATAAATAAATAGAGCTAACTATAGACTGCTTACAGTAGACACATCTTAGGCTAAAAGATACAAACAAAATGAAATTTAAAAGATGGGGAAAATATATATCAAGCTAACATCACTCAAAAATATGCAGGAGTGGCAATATTAACTCAGATAAAATGGACATTAAAGTAAACATCCCCCACAATGTATAAGGAAGGTTACTATATGTTGCTTAAAATGTCAACACATCAGGAGGATACAATCATATTAAATATGATGTATTAACCATGCTAAATATGTCAAACTAACTCTAACTTCCTTGAATAATCAGATAGAAAGCAGCACACTAATAGTAGGAGACCTAAACACATCACTTTCAGTGACAGACAGAACAACTAGAAAGACACTCAATGAAGACATGGAAGGCTTGAATGTCACAATCAAACAACTCAACAAGTCCTCCCATTAACAGAAGGTCTACCTTCTTTTCCCATGCACATGGAACAAGTTCCAGAACAGACCACTTATTAAGTAATAACACAAGTCTCAACAAAATCCAAAACATTAAAATATTGCAAAGCTTCATATCAGACCACAAAGCCATAAAAGTTGAAATCAATAGCAGAAAAGCAATGGCAAAAAAGCAAACACATGAATACTGAACATTACCTCCTCAAAAAAATTCTGGGTTGTAGAAGAAATCAAAGATGCAATAAATGAAATTCATAGAATCAAATGAGAATGAAAACACTTCTCCTAGAACCTATAGGGCACAGCAAAAACAATGATCAGAGATCAATTTATTTAAATATATGCACTCATCCAAAAAGAACAAAGCGTCTGAAAAAATTAACCCTACAGCTCAAACAAGTAGAAAAGGAGCAACAGAAAAACTCTTCAAGTACCAGAGGAAAACCAATAATAAAAATTAGAACATAACTAAACAAAATGAATTAGAGCCTAGAAAAACAGCTGAGAGGGTTAACAAGACTAAAAGTTAATATATTGAAAAGATCAACAAAAATGACAAAACACGTGACAAACTGAAAAAGAAGAACAGGAGAGCAAGCAAATAATTTCCATAAGAAATGAGATGGGTGACATCACAAAACACCAAACTGAAATTTAAAAAAAAATCATAACAGAGGCCAGGCCACACAACTCCTTGATTCCCTCTAAAAACTAAGGCTTAGAAAAACAACTGAAAGGAACAGAATAGACATTTTAGGAGATCCAAGATCAGGCAGAAAGTTGTGAGACTGGTCTGGGTGACAAGAAAGGAAACGGATAACTTTCTCAGAAGTGAGACAGCAGTACAAATGGCCTTGCTTCTGCTGGTGCAGCAACAGAGCAGCTGCACAGGTACAGATACCATCTTTATTAGCCAGGAGGCTGAAACTGGAGCTTCCACACCTGAGAGCCTAGCTCGGGCCAGCTGCCATGCTGAGCAGCAGTGGCTGAGTGAACAGCATCTCTCTCAGCAGAGAAGCAAACACAGCAGTGGCTGGCAGACAAGTACAGCAGCATCCTTCCCCACTTCCCTATCTGTGCTACTCCATTCTGGTATGCTACCTGGACTAGTACTGGGATTGTATGCGTGTGCCCTGAGCTTTTTCCTGGGACTCAGGAGGGAAACTAGGAGAAAAGTAGAAGTAAATCTCCAGTGAGTCAGGAGATCACTGCATCTAGCAAACAACAAATGAATTCCACATGAATCAAGATAAGTGCTTGAGATACCTTGGGCCTCAGTCCTTTCCTATGTGCTGACTTCCCTCCCTGTCTGCGGTCTTTCTTACCTACATTCTCTGCTTTACACTACAGGCTAAATTCTCAGTGCACTACTTGGGAGAGAGTATGACATTTTACTTGTGTGGCCTGAGCTTTTCTCCTAGACTCAGAGAGGAAAAGCAAAAGGAAAGGTAGATGACAAGTTTCACTGGCTCCTTAGAGCTACAGATTGCTATGCTTGCTGGAGTGTTGGAAACTAAGTGTGTCTTAACTTTTGTGACTGAAACTTTTCCTATGCACTACTTCACTCCTTTTACCTGGCTTCTTCCCATTCTCTTCTATGCTGTATAGAAGAGGTAAAATACAGAACACCGCGTGGGATGGAAGTGGGGTATTTCATGTGTGTGCCCTGATCTTTTCTCCTGGACCTGGAGTCAGAAACAAAGGAAATGCTGCAAGAAGTTTCCTTTGGCTCCCCTGAGCCAGCACTCCTGCTACATCTCTCAGTGCAGTCATTATTCCAAACATCAGGTGAGAGTGCATCTGAATTATTAAGTTTCCAAAACCTTAAGTAGTTCAAATGACTAGACTACTTGGACAGTCAAAACCATATTTATATATACATACATATATAGATAGGCAGATAGATATACATATACATACATTTAGATTACAATAACCTGACAGTTACTTCACAACAGCTTTCAGACAGCTTGGTGAAAAAAAAATCAGTCTCTAACCATTTAAAGAAGCAAACTAACTTGGCTCCAGAAAACTCCTGAAATAAAGAGTCAAAAAATCTCCTATATGAAGAAAGCCTTCCTGAAACTGTCAATGATAGAATGCAAACAAAAAATGTATAGAGCTCTTCTAGATCCAAAGGTGCAGATTAGGCAAACTCCAGTAGAACAAAATAAAAAATTCAGCAAGTTACATAAATTGCTAGAACAACAATCTGAAATTCACCAGATCATTAATAAAACTACAGAGATAGACAATTCAATTGAAAGCCAAAGGAGTAGGACTGAGGAATGGAATGCAGAATTGGTGAGACTGAAGATAAAGTAACTGACACCGGCATTTATGAAGAGAAATCAGAACAAAGAATCAAGAAAAATGAAGAATCATCAAGAGTTATGTGGAACTCTATCAAGAGGAACAATTTATGAATGATTGGAGTACCAGAATATAGAGGGATAGCAGAAAATGCAAAGAGAATGGCTGAAGAGGTGCTAACAGAAAATCTCCCTAACATCATAAAAGATGAGAAGATATCCATCCAAGATGTTCATTGAACTACACAAAAAGTAGATTCCAAAAGAAAAGCACCAAGATATATTCTAATCAAACTTAACAAAATGAAAACACAAGGAGAGACTCTTAAAGGCAGCTAAGATTAAACCAAAGCTATCTTACAAAGCAGAGTCCATTAGACTGAACTCTGATTACTTAGCTGAAACCATATTGACAAGAAGGCAACAGGATGACACATGCAAATCCTTGATGGAAAAAAAAATTTCCAGTGAAGGGTTACATAGCCTGCAAAATTGTCTCTAAAGTGTGGAGTTCAAATTAGTACATTCCCAGATAAACAGAAGCGTAGAACTTGAAGAAACCAAACAAAAATAACAATAATGCTGAATGAAGTTCTACAATTAGAAAATCAATAACATCAGATTTATACTCAAAGCATGCAAAGCAGGACACAGCAGCCAGAGTCCTACTTGACCAGGGAAGTCACAGAGCTCAATCAAAGCTAAAATATTAAAATTTGGAAAACAGAGATCTCAGTGTGTACATTATGACAACATTACACTATAAAGATGGACATATTAATGTACTCAAATATTTTTCAGATGGAGGGAATGTCAAGGAGAATCAAAGAAGTTAAAAACAGGTTTATGCAAAGCAAAACAATCATAATACCCATCAAAACAGAATACACAATATAGAAGTCTCAACCAACACAAAACCAACACTGAAAAATACAAATAGTAAGCTCATAGCTGCCATTTGAGGGCACAGCAAATGGTCCCAACTCAGCAGGAACGGATGATCACCAAGGACCAAAATGACATGGGGTAAAGACCACCCGGAAGATATAGAGACCCACATCAGTGGGTACCTACATCAACTTGGGACCAGAAGAACAGGATGATGCCTGGCCACCACCTGTGATAGCTGTGATGGAGCTCACTAAGTTGAGTCTCAGTGGCAACACAAGAATAAAAAGGGGTGCATCCTGAGATCTCCACTAAAAGACCTCAGTTAATGGTCCAGTGGCTTCTGGGTTCCCCTGGGAGTGTGGCCTCTGGCCCTGATGCTGCCCTTGCCCATAAATCATAATGAAGGTCCACTCTTCGGACACAAATGGATTGGACTTGATGATGCAGAGTGACCATATATTGGATGCACTTTATGGTTATGTGCATCTATAGGATATCATCCTGCTGACCTCTGGCTAGAGGAAGGAGAGTGGGTGGAGAGGAGTGGAAAGGAGATTGTGGGGAGGATGAGACATGTATGGAACAGAGAGGAATGGTGTGCTGTCACTGAACAGGGAGAACAGTGGAAGCTGCATATAGGTGGACATGTAAATTTATACGGGAGTGTACATTTTCACTCAGTCATATTAAATAAAAAAAGTAAGCTGATAAGTAAAAATGACTCAGAACAGAATATTAAGCAGATCAACAAAAATGACAACAGAAAAATAAAGTCACCAGATGATAGCTCTAAATTCATATCTATGAATAATTTCACTGAATGTAAATGAAATGAATGCACTAATAAAGAGAGACAGAGTAACAAACTCAATTGAAAAACAACATCCATGTGTACATTGCCTAAAAGAAACATACCTTAGACTCAAAGTTAAGGACAAACTTAAAATCAAAGGGTGGAAAAATATATACTAAGCTAACAACATGCAAAGAAGAGCAAGAGTCACAGTATTAACCTCAGGTAAAATTGACTTTAAAGTTCACCATCATGAACAACCCAACCCACTAGCACTGAGTTGATTCCAACTCATAGCAACCCTAGAGGACAGAGCAGATCTATCCCCATAGAGTTTCTAAGAGCACTTGGCAGATTTGAACTACTGACCTGATTAGCAGCTGTAGCACTTAACCACTACATCAGTAGGGTTTCCATCATGGACAAGGATGGTCATTATTTACTGCTTAAAGGTTGACTACATAAAGAGGATATAACAGTTAAATATTTATGCACCCAATATCAGAGAATATAAATACATTGAACAATATTGAGCAGTAAGGTAAATTGCTCCACAATAATAGTAGGAAACTTCAACACTCATCTTTCAGTAATGAACAGATCATCCAGAAAAAAGCTGAATAAAGATACAGATCTTACTGTGACAATCAACCAACTCAACCTCACAGACATATACAGAACTCTCCACCCCAAAACAGATAAATACATCTTCTTTTCTGATGTACAAGGAACATTCTCCAGAGTAGACCAAGTATTATGCCACAAAGCAAGTCTGAACAAAATCCAAGCCACTGCAGTATTGCATAGCATCTTCTCAGACCATACAGCCATAAAACCTGAAATCAATAGCATGGAAAACATGGGTAGAAATTTAAATTCATAGAACTGAACAACTCCTTGTTAAAATATTCATGAATTACAAAATAAATCAAGGATTTATAGGATCAAATGAGAATGAAAACAGATCCCACCTATGTGATGCAGCAGAAGTGCTCAGGGGTCAACTTGTCTCAAGAAATGCATGCATCCAAAATGACGAAAGGGCCCAAACCAAAGGTTTAACCCTACAACTTAAACAAGTAGAAAGAGAACAACAAAAGAACCCTCAGGCACCAGAAGAAAACAGATAAGAAAAAAAAAAAAAGGATAGAGCTACATGATTTAATGAATAGGAAAATAATTGAAAGAATTAACAAACCCAAAATTTGATTTTTTGAAAAGATCAACAAAATTGAGACACCACTGGCTAAATTCACAAAAGAAAAACAGGAGAGGAAACAAATAACCCAAATGAGAAAGGAGGCAGGAGATGTCACAACAGACTTAACTGAAATTAAAATAATCAGAATACTATAAAAATTGTACTTCAATGGATTTGAAAACATAGAGGAAATGAACAAATTTCTTGGATCACATTACCTGCCAAAATAACATAAACAGAAGTAGGACAACTTAATAACCCCATCACAAAAGAAGAGATTGGAAAAGTAAACAAAAACAACAAACAAACAAACAAAAAAACTATCAACCAAAAAACTCCCGGTCCAGATGCTTCACATGAGAATTCTATCAAACTTTTAGAGTGGAGTTAATTCCAATGCTACTGAAGCTATTCATAGCACAGAAAAGGAGGGAACAGTTCCAAATTCATTCTATGAAGCTATCATAACTCTGATATCAACCCAGGATACAGATAGCAGAAAAAATAAATTTATAGGCCTATATCTCCATGAACCTAGATGCAAAAATCCTCACCAAATACAATTCAACAACATATCAAAAAAAAAAAAAAAAATTGGCATGACCAAGTAAGAGGCATACAAGGGATGCAGGATTGATTCAACATCAGAAAAACAATTAATGTAGTCAACCACATAAATAAAACCACAGATAAGAATCACTTGATTTTACCAATTGATGCAGAAAAGGCATTTGATGAAGCCCAACACCTGTTCATGTTAAAAACTGTCAGAAAAAGAGGAATAGAAGGGAAATTCACTAACATAATAACAGATATCTACACAAAGCCAATAGCCAACATCATCCTGAATGCAGAGACTGAAAGAATTCTCTGTGAGAACAGAAACTAGAAAAGGATGCCCACTGTCACCACCTCTACTCAACATTATGATGGACATTCTAGTTAAGAATAAGCAGACAAGATAAAGGAACAAAAGGCATCCACATCAGTAAAGAAGAAGTAAAGCTATCCTTATTTGTGGATTATATGATCTTATACTCCAAAAACTCTAAAGAATCCATAAATAAACTACTGGAACTAATAGAAGAGTACAGCAAAGTATCAGCATACAAGATAAACATAAATAAATCAGCAGGATATCTTTACATCAACAAAGAACCATCAAAGAGGAAATAACCTAATCAGTACCATTTACAATAACCCCCAAGAGGATAAAATATCTAGAAATAAATCTAACCAGAAATGTAAGAGACTTTTACAAACAAAATTGCAAGAACCTACAGCAAGAAACCAGAAGAGACTTACATAACTGGAGAAACCTACCTTGCTCATGGATATGAAGACTTAACTAGGAAAATGTCTATTCTACCCAAAGCAGTCTATAGATACAATGCAATCCCAATAGAAATTACAATGTCGTTATTTACTGAGATAGAGAAATAACTCACCAAGTTAGTTTGAAAAGGGAAGAAACCCTGGATAAATACAGCACTACTGAAGAAGAGGAACACAGTGGGAGGACTCACACTATGTGACTTTAGAACATATTACCCTGCCACAGTAGCCAAAATAGCTCACTAATGGTACAAATACAGATGTATAGAGCAATAGAACATAACAGAGAATGCAGAAATAACACCATGAACAAGATATTTGACAAAGTCCCAAAGAACATAAACTGAGGAATGCCAATGGTATTGGCAAAATTGGATATCCATATGCAAAAATACTGAAAAACAATTCTACATCCCAGACTTTACACAAAAAAACTAACTTAAAATTGATCAAATACCAAAATATCAAATCTAAAGTGATAAAGATTACAGAAGAAAAAATAGGGACAACAATGGAAGTTCTAATACATGGTTTAAACAGACTACAAAGCCTTACTAACAATACACAAAAAGCAGAAGAGAAAATGAATAAATGAGAACTACTGAAAACTAAACACCTATGCTCATCCTACAGAATCAACGCCATTCACACCAACTGATACATGCACATGAATGTTCACTGCAGCGCAGTCCGTGATAGCAAAAAGATGGAATCAACCCAGAGGCCCAGCAACAGAAGAATGGATGGGTAAACTTTGGTATATGTACTCAATGGAGTACTATGCAATGATAAAGAACAACAATGATAGCAGGAAACATCTCTCAATTTGGTCTCAACTGGAGGACATTATGTTGAGTGAAACTAGTTGGCGACAGAAGGACAATTATTATATCAGACCCCTGTGATAAAGGACAATTATTATATCAGACCCCTATGATAAAAACTTAAAAACAAACTCATACATAACAGAAAAGACTTTGATGGCTACGAGGGTGGGGAGGTTGGGAGGATGAGGGGCGAGGGTTTAGATTAGACTAGGGCCCTCCTACAGTGCTGGTGGGAATAAAATGGTAGAACCACTCTGGGAAACTCATTTGGTGATTTCTTAAAAAAGCTAGAAATACCATATGATCTGGCAATCTCATTACTTGAAATACATCTTAGTGAAATAACAGGTGACACATGAACAGATACATGCACACCAGTGTTTATTACAACACTGCCCACAATAGCAAAAAGATGGAATCAGTCTAGGAGCCCATCAACAGAAGAATGTATAAACAAATTATAATATATTCACACAGTGGAATACTATGCAACAATCAAGAACAATGGTGATTTTGGGAAACACCTGATAACGTGGAGTCATCTGGAAGACATTATGCTGAGTGAAATCAGTTAGTCAAAAAATAAAGGCTATGTGAGACCATTATTATGAGATCTCAAGAAATGGACTAACCACAGAAGAAAATAAACTCTGTTGGTTTCTGGGGTGGAGAGGGAAAAATTATTTATGGATCTGGTATCAGATAAGAACTAGATTAAATTAAGGAAGTAACAGCACACTACAGAAGGGAGATCAACACTGCTGCACTATACCAAAAGCTAAGAGATTTCATAAACATCAGAGTACCAGAAGTGGCTTTCAGGGCACATTTAGGTCAATTGCTATCACTAAATGTTTTCTTTAAGAAAATTTCTTGCCTCCCAATTTAGTGAGTGTCATCTGGAATCTTAAAAGCTAACAAGAGTCAGGGCCAAGACAGCAGCACAGCCACATGAACTTGTTGATCCCTCTAACAACAAAGAACTACAAAACCAGTAAAACAGACTAAATTGAGCATTGTGGGAACCCTTAACTCCAGGTGGAAAATTGAAAGAATGGACTGGGTGACAGGAGGGAAATACCACTAGCAAGTATCTGGAGCAGTAAATTAAGCAGGACCCAGTTTCACAAGAGAGCCCCATGCCATTCATACCCATGCTGGGCCACTCCAGGTAAACTAACATGGCACCAGGCTTAGAGACACCAGGTGCTTGGAAGGGAGCTGCATAGAAGAAAACTGTCTCAGGCAAAAAAAAAAATTTGGTTGGGTGAAATTGATGACAATACACATTAGTAAGAAGATCAGTACTAATGGGACTTCAACACAACTTGTGTACTCCTCCCATCTTAACTTGATATTGTAAGCACAGAGTATGTACACTTATTTTTTATTTAATAAAAAAAAGAGAGAGACAGTAAAGATTGCCTACAGACTAGTAAAAATACTTGGCAGCTATGTATCTGATTGTTGCCTAATTTCCGTAATCTACAAGGACTGCGAAATATTAACAAGAAAAAGACAAATAACTCTATTAAAAAACAGGCAAATGATGTGGACAGACACTTATGCAAAGAGACATCCAGGCAGCCAAAGACATAAGGAAATGTTCACAAGTTCTAGCCATTATAGAAATGCAAATCAAAGCTACAATGAGATATCATTTCACCCCAACAAGGTTGGCTCTGATCCAAAACAAAAACACAAAATAACAAATGTTGGAGAGGCTGTGGAGACGTTAGAATTCTTCTTTACTACTGGTGGAAGTGTAAAATGGTGCAACCTCTTTGGAAAGCAATTTTGTTCTTTCTGAAAAAGCTAGAAATACAAATACCATGTGATTCAACAATCCCACTGCTTGGAAGTTATCCTACCAAAACAAGGGTTGTCACATGGACAGATACATGTATGCAAATGTTTATTGCAGCACTGTCCAAAAAAATTAAAAATGCTGCAGCCCTGGGCTGAGAGACACCATGTGGGCTGAAGCAGTATTGAGCCCAGCAAAGAAGGCTGGCCCCAGCCTAAGCAATACAGCCAAAAACTGAAGATGTCTTCACAGGCCAGAGGGGCCTTGGAACGAGGACAGCAGCTGGGGCTTAGAGCTGTGCAAGTTGGAGGGCCTTAGGACCCAGCATATAGCAGGGGATAGGGCCATGCAGGTTGAAGCACCTTAGATCCTAGTGAATGGGAACAGTAGTGTGGGTAGATGAGCAAGTTTGGGCAGCAGCATAGGTGTGCACCTGCTCCAGGTGTTGGTACAGGAACATGTGAATTCTGGGACAGTAGGATTAGGGAGCACAGCCCAGGGTAGTGAGGGTACAAGAGGGGAACCCTTGTTGGACCAGGCTAAAGAGAGCTGTACTGGACAGTCAACCACAGCTTGGGGCAGGAGATTCATGGAGCAGAAGGTCATCAGACAGCACAGAGAAACACAGGCCAAGACCCAAAAGAGAGATGTTGAACAGGCCAACTGAATTATTAAGACTCCAAAAGTCAAACAAGCTCAAGTCTTGAATACCCATAGATATAACTTAAATCTCAATAACCAAAACAAACGAAAAAAATTGTGATAACTTTCTGATGGCTCAGAGACAACAATCAACTTCTAAACACCTAAAGGAGCAGATTACCACGGCTTCCAAAAACTCCCCAAAAAGAATGACTAAATTTCCCACATGAAGACTTCCTGCTATGATTGGAAGTAGAATCCAAAATATTGATGCATAGAGCAGTGTAAGATGTCAGGAAAGAGCTTACGCAAAATTCAGCAGATCACACTAAAAAATGAAACATGCAACAAGAAATGTTTGAGCAGCAATGATTTGATATTTCAGATGATATTCAAGAGGCTACCAGACATGTGAGGAAATGCTTGCAATCATTAGCTATTACCCAAATCCACTGCCATCTATAGGCATTAGAGAAATACAAATTAAAACCACAATGACTACAACAAATGGTGCTGCCAAAACTGGATATATATCTGCAATAAACTGAAACAAGGTTCATATCTTAACACCTTATACAAAAACCAACTCCAACTGGATAAAAGACCTAAATATCAAATCTAAAACAATAAAGGTCATTCAAGATAAGGTAGGAACAACAATGGAAGTTTTAATACACAGCATAGACAAACTTCAAAATCTGTTAAATAAACCACAGTCAACAGAAGAGAAAATAGATAAATGGGAACTATTAAGAATCAAATACTTTTGCTCATCCAAAGACTTTATTAATAGAATTAAAAGGCCACCTACAGAATGGAAAAAAATAAGTGGCAACTCTAAGTCACACCAACACCTGACCTCCATAATCTATAAGATACTACAATATATCAAAAAAGAAGAAGATAAATCATCCAACTAAGTGAAAGTATATTAGGCTGCTGTTCGGCAGAGTGTTTTGAATGTCTGTGAGGTCAAGTTGGTTGATTGTGGTGTTTAGATCTTCTGTGTCTTTACTGAGCTTTTTTCAAGATCTTCTGTCCTTTACTCACAGTGGTATGTTGTCCTTCTGAAGCTGACTGATTTAACGCAGCATGATGTCTTCCAGTTCATTCCAGGTTATGAGACGTTTCATAAAATTATCATTGTTCTTTATTTTTGCATACTGTTCTAGTGTATATACATACCATAGTTTCTTTATCCATTCCTCTGCTGATGGGCATCTAGGTTGATTCCATCTTTTCTTTTCCCGTGCACATGGAATTGACCATGTAATAGGACACAGAAGCAGCCTCAACAACATTTGAAATACTAAAATAATGCAAAGCTAGCTTTCAGACCATGAAGTCATAAAACTAGAAATAATAACAGAAAAAGATGGAAAAAAAAAAAAAGAAACCTGGAAACTGAACAACATTTTGCTAAAGACTACTGAGTAACAGAACAAATCAAGGATGGAATTTAAAAACGTCATAGAATCAAATGAGAATGAAAACACATCCTACCTAAATCTATGGTACATAGCAAAAGCCATACACAGAAGTCAATTCATCCCAATAAACATACACATCCAAAAAGAAGAAAGGGTCAAATAAAAAAATTAACTCTTCAACTTGAACAACTGGAAAGACACCAACAGAAGAACTCATTAGGTTCCAGAAGAAAGGAAATAATAAAAATTAAAAATTAAAGCAGAAATAAATAAAATAGAAAATGATTGAAAGAGTCAACAAGACCAAAAGCTGGTTTTTCAAAAAGATCAGATAGAGAAAATAACCTGAATAAGAAAGGAGATGGGCAATATCACAACAGGCCCAACTGAAATTAAAGAATCATAACAGAATACTGTGAAAAATTGTACTCAGATAAATTCAAAAACTCAGAGGAAATGGACTGTTTTCTAGAAAAACACCACCTACCAAATATAGCACAAACAGAGATAGAACACCCAAAGCCAAGTGCCATCAAGTAGGATCTGACTACAACTAAATAAACTAATTACAAAGAAGAGATTGAAAAGGTCTTTTAAAAAACTCACAACTAAGCCCAGATAGCTTCACTGGCGAATTCAAAGAAGAGTTAACACCACTATTACTAAAGGTATTCCAGAGTACAGAAAAGGATAGAATACTCCCAAATTCTTCTATGAACCCAGTATAACCCTGATAGTTAAACAACATAAAGACAGCACAAAACCCAAAAATTACAGACCAGTATCTCTCATGAGCTTAGCTGCAAAAATCTTCAAAAAATTCTAGCCAATGGAATTCAACAACACATCAAAAACGAACAACAAAAAAGGTCATTGTGACCGAGTAGGAATCATTTCAGGGGTGGTTCAGCACTAGAAAAACAATTAAAGTAATCCATCACATAAATAAAAGAGAAGAACAACTTGATTCCATCAATCAATGCAGAAACAGTGTTTTATAAAGTCCAACACCCATTCATGTTAAAAACTGTCAGCAAAATAGGGACAGATGGGAAATTACTCAACACAATAAAGGACGTCTATGCAAAATCAACAGCCAACATCATTCTCAATGGAGAGAAGATATTCCCCTTGAGAACAGGTACCAGACTATAATGCCCATTGTCACCATTTCCATTCAACATTGTTCTAGAGGTCCTAGTCAGAGCAATCAGGCATGATAAAGAAATCAAGGGCATCCATATTGGTAAAAAAGAAGTTAAAGTATTGTGGACAACATGATCTTATACAGAGAAAACCCTAAAGAGTCCACCAAGAAACCACTGGATCTAATAG
Source organism: Heterohyrax brucei (assembly GCA_028571685.1). Lineage (NCBI taxonomy): Eukaryota > Metazoa > Chordata > Mammalia > Hyracoidea > Procaviidae > Heterohyrax > Heterohyrax brucei. The sequence continues at coordinate 32,517,443 of CM053161.1, forward strand.
AAGGCTTCAGCAGAGCATCAAGATGCAAGATAAACATACATAAATCAGTCAGATTCCTTTACATCAACCAAGTGACTATCAAAGAGGAAATCTCAAAATCATTACCATTTACTATAGCCCCCAAACCCAAACCAACCACTGTAGAGTTGATTCAAAATCATGGTGACCCTATAGGATAAAGTACAACCACCCCATGGGGTTTCCAAGGAGCACCTGGTAGATTTGAACTGTTGACCTTTTGGCTAGCAGCTGTAGCACTTAAGCACTACACCACAGGTTTTCCTAGCCCCCAAGATTATAAAATACCTAGCAATGCTTCTAACCAGAGATGTAAAAAGACCTATACAAAGAAAACTACAAGGTCCTTCATTCTATGAAGCCAGCAAAACCCTGATTTGTCTGCAAGTGCTCCCCAGTCCACACAGACGGGTCCAATCAGAACTCAAGTAGAACACTGAAGTCTTACTGACTAAAGAAGTTAGATAATGAAATTCAGGGCTGCGTTTCCAGAACTGCCAAGTCAAGGGGTGATGTACAGTAAAACGTATGAGAGCTGGCATTGGATGAGACTGCCTTGTTTATTTGCATTTCTTAAATTTTCTGTCTTTTGTGGTGTGAAATCTTACCACTTTACTTACCACTATTATTTTACTGACACATATTCAAGCTTTCCTTTTCTGCATGAATTGAGATGATTATGTGACTCCTTTCCTTTTATTTATGTAGTAGATTATATTGATTGATTTTCTAATCTTGAAGCTTTCTTGTGTACCTTGTATGAATCATATTTTCGTTGTGATATATTATCTTTCTGATCTGGTACTGAATTCTATTGGCTGAGATTTTGCTGAGAATTTCTCTCTCTATAATCATGGCAAAAATTGGTCTGTCAGTTTCTTTTTACGTGGTATCTTTGACTGCTTTTGGTATTAGGGTTTTGCAGGCTTCATAGAATGAATTCTGAAGTATCTCTTCCTTGCCTATGTTCTGAAATAATTTTTGTGGTACTAGTGTAAGCTCTTCTCCAAAGTTTTGGTAGAATTCTCCAGTGAAGGTCCATCTGTTTGGAGTTTCTTGCGTAATTATGCTTTTCCATTTCTTCTCTTGTTATGGGTCTGTTCAGATTTTCAACATCATTTTCTGTTAGTTTTGGCAGGTAGTGTGATTCTGGAAATTTGTGCATTATCTCTAGGTTTTCGAATTTGGTAGAGTACAGATTTTTATAATACTCTCTTATGATCATTTCTATTCCACTTGGGTCTCTTGTATATCATGTCATTTCTTATTCGGGTTACTTGAGTACTCTCCTGTTTTCTTTAGTCACTTTGGCCAGTGCTTTGTCAATTTTGTCAATTCTTTCAAAGAACCAACTTTTGATTTTGTTAATCTTTTCTGTTGTTTTTCTGTTCTTGATTTAATTTATTTATGCTCTGATGTCAACTAGTTCCTTTCTTCTGGTGGCAGTGGGCTTCTTTTGCTGTTCTCTTTCTACTTGTTTGTGTAGCTATGATAGAGTTGAAAGCTGTAAAAAATTCATAGCTAGCTTTTTCCTTAATACTTAAGCCATTTCCCCACTTTGGAATGCTTTCACATAAAGAAAACTGTAGCCTCACTTCTGACCAGTACTCACAAAGAATTTTGAATTTGTTTTCCCAGACTATTCTTGACTGATAAACAGCATAATGTCAACTGCAGCCCGCCGTCTCTGAGAAAAGTAATCAGACTGCAGACACAAAGGACAACTCACCTTGAGACAAAGAAGTTTTCTTCTCCAACCTCACATTCTCTGAACACCTACATGCTTGCATCCCTCAACTCCTCTATAAAACTTACCAGCCTAAACTGAGATGTTAAGATGGTTTTTGGGTGCTAACCTGCATTTTCTCAGTGTTTTAGTCAGCTAGTGCTGCTCTAACAGAAATACCACAGAGTGGATAGCTTTAAAACAGGAAGGTTTATTCTGTCACAGTCTTGTAGGCTACAAGCCAAATTCAGGATGTCTGCTGCAGGGAAAGGCTTTCCCCCTTGTCATCACAACATCACAAAACTATGTGTGTATTAACTGTTTAGTGAGAAACCAACTTGTCTTGTAAATCAGAGCATAAATCACAATAGAAGAAAAACATATATGTTAGAATGCTAATCACCACAATTAATCTAATATAATGTAATTGATCGCCATAATGCAATGTAATGTAATGTAATCAGTTTAACAGATGAGGTCATACCAGTGTAGGATGGGGCCTAAATCTAACCATTTCCGAGATTAAACACAAGCAGACCCAGAAGGAATGCAGACACTCTCTGACAACAAGAACAAATGCATCCATAATAAGTCCAGTAACACCAAGGATTGCTGGCATCTTCGAGAAACTGAAACAGACAAAACAACAGCCTAAAAAGCCATATCTTGAATTTGGACTCCCAGAATCCTGAACTGGAAAACAATAAGGTCACCCACTTGTGGAACTGAGGTCACCTCTAGGGAATTGAGATACGTATTTGAACAAGTCGACCTAATTTGAACACTCTTCAACTCTGTCAATCGACAACCACATTTGGGGATCCAGGAAGGGAAACATCCAATCTTTCTCCTTTTATTGTCCCCATAACACAGTCTGTAGATCTATCTCTATAATCCTGACACATTCTGGAAGCTCCATTCATCCTGCCCTGGATCCTGGCACCTCTTCCTTCTCCTGGGCATGCTCCTCCCAGTCCTACACAATCATGTGATTGACTTTGGATTGCTGTTGTGATCTATAGGGCTTTCACTGGGTGATTTTCAGAAATCGATTACCAGGCCATTATTAATAGGCCACCTTTGTCCAGAGCCTTTGCTGAAATCTGTTCTGTACCACAGTAAGATGCAAGCCTCAACTGACAGAGGAGTGGTTGCAGAACACAAGGTGTACTGGCTGAGAAGCAAATTCAGACCTCCTACATGGAAGGTGAGAATTCTACCACTGAACCTCCAGCGTTATTGGTCAGGACAGCATCCTTTAGCTGAGATCCTATGACATTTCTAGAATGTTTTCTCACTGAATGGGGGAACTGATGCAGACTGAACCAATTCTGTGTGTTCCTTGTAAGACTGCCTAGATGCCAGAACCCATATTACTGTCATCCTGTGAGCATGACTTTGGGGATCACAGGTTGGCCTGTAAAACAACCAGAAGAAGACACTATCATCGAGCCCAGTGGAGACAGGAGTACAGGTCCAGAGATACTCTTCTATCTAACCTTGCAGGTTGTGAGTCCACTCAGCCTGAAAGTCAGAAGTTTAAACTCACCATGACCGGGAACTGCCTCAGGCTTTTATGAGATTAAAGGTGGTGCAGCACAGGAATTTTGTCAAAACAATACCAACCAGACCAACCACTTTGCATGTGCTGCCTAAAGAGAAAGTAAGAGTTTGAATGCTAGAAATGTTCTTCCTGCATCCCTAGGGGTTAAGGTAGAAAGAAACCTGGTTTGGGCCACTGCCTCAAATATGTATCTCAATTAAAGAGAAAATATCTTTAATTGTTATGCTTATTTTTGTCAGCACAAGATATAGTTCTGAGAAATATCTTAATTCTTAAAATCTTCTCACCTCCCTACACAGTTAGAATGTGTCCTAGTGTCTATGATTGATTAGGACAGTGGTTCCCAGGAAAGTATTACCCTACTGCACTCTCCCCTCTACTCCTAACCACTCGCCTGCCTGATGGTCTGACAAGAGTCATTCAAAGGCCAGTGAGATGGAGAACATGTTGCGGATTTTGCATGCTCCCCTGTGATTCTTGTGGACATTCCCTTTAGGAAACACTGGATTAGAGTTCAGATGTGAGAAGACACAAGGTTTTGCGGTCACAGATCATGATCACAGTTACAATCAGACTAACTATATTTTGGACTTAGATGCAAACAGGAGGCAAAAGTAAATTGGAGTAGCTAGAGCTCCTTGGAGAGTGGTGTGGACAAACAAGTTATTTGCTGTCTCCAGAAGAGCGTTCAGTACAGAGAGGCTGGTCCGGGTAGTCTTGTACCACTAGCAAACATACCCCTGAACTAGAAGGTTCCTGTATCTTGAACTGGAGCCTCCAAACAATACAGTGAGTAAAATCATTACCTTTCGAGGGGCTGTTGTTCCAGTCAGGTAGCTGTGATGGTTTGTTGTTGCTGCAGCTCACGTCACACCATGTACAATGGAATAAAACTCTGCCCAGTCCTAAGTCACATCCCCATGACTGGTTGTAAATCAGACCATTGTGACCTGTATGGTTTTCACTGGCTGCTTTTCAGAAGAAGATATCTAGTCCTTTCTTCCTAGGTGTCTTAGTCCGGGAAATTTGCTGAAATCTGTTCAGCATCATAGCAACATGTCCGCCTCCAGTGACAGATGAGTAACGGCTACTAATAAGTGAATTAGCCAGGAATGGAACAAATGTCTCTTGCACGAACAGTGAGGGTCCTATCACCAAACCATCAATTAGTATAGATTATAGGACTTGCTTTCAGCTTACTTTTGTTACAGGCTGTGTGCACACAATCATGCCAGCACTCAAACCAATGGTGTGTGATCTGATGCATAACACAAACAAAAGCGGCAATGGGATCTCTCTTTGAAATTTTGAGTGGCTGGTCCCTATCCCAGTGGTCATTGTTATTACTGTTATGGTAATGTCAAGCAGCCTCTTGAGAAACACCCACTAAAGTGTGGCAGGTAGTTAACCACATACTTCCCTGGGAATCCCAAGTCTCAAGGTTTCTAGACAGTTGTATTTTTTCCTGACCTTCACTGCCCAAGTTCATCCAACAAGGGTGCGTGTTTTCGGTTTACTGTGTTCCATCCCTTTCTGCTTGAAATACCTGCGGGTAGGGAGATTGTTGTTTTCTTGATTCAATTCCAACTTACTTAGTAATGAGTAGCAAAGTAATTCCAGGGGCAAAACCTCAAAGACATGAACTGAGATCACTTTTCTGATTAACTTACTATGATTGATTATGGAGGCAATGATCATCAGAGAAAAGGAGACATGAGTATTCCCAGGACACAGTGACAAAACTGGCACATAAATGGTCACCTAAAGTTTCCTGGAGTAAAGTGACAATTAACAGCAAGCCTTTGAGGAGACAGATACTGTTGCAAGAGAAGGTTAGTTTAGAAATGAGGGGTGCAAGGACTGCGGAGTGGGCTGGCATTTCATCACCGCACTGGAGCCCACTGAATTAGAAGGATGATCTCAGGACTCCAATCTCTTGGCTAGAGACAAGGTCAGAGGGCACAGACCCCTATGTGTTCCCTAATAGAATTTATCTTCTCTCATAACCCCAGACTGAATGTGATTAGAGGGGGAATGTTTCTGAAAACCAAACCCAAACTTCATCATAATAGCTTTCAAAATCTCAACACTGAATGAACAATTTCACAACCTTATCAGATTTCTCATGTGAAGCAATTTGTTCAGAATGAATGTAACCTTGGGAACTAGAATGACAACCAACATTTCTGCTGATTTTAGTAAAATTCTGTATCTTGAAAAACCAGATCACCAGTAGCCAAGGCAGTTTTTTCTCTTGCTTGTCCATGGAGAGAAGCCATCTGCTGCTTGCAAATTCTATAATTATCTCAATGATTGCTGATATTCCTTGAGACTAGCTGACAACACTAAAACTCAGGAGCTCCTTGGGAGAGCCTAGGTAGCTGAAACAAGATTGGAAGCAGAAGAAGGTGGTATACACAACATTCAGAATTTGCCAGCAGATCTTCCAGAAGCCTGGCAGAGTTGTGGGCCTGGATTCTACAGGGTGCACACTCACAGGTCTAAAATAAGAGGAAAGAAACATGATGAGGGACTTTGGATGAGCTTACCAGGGATGATATGGACTCAATGCGTTTCTCTAGCATCTGCAAATGTCACTTGGGCTGAATCCTGAGGCCAGTGTTCTCTCTGGCTGGAGTGTTGCATCCATTTGGTGGTTAGAGAGATGGACCAGGAACGGTAACTAAGTGGCAGGAGGGAAACCAGATGGAAACCAGGAGGGAAACAAGGTGCAGGGACAAGAATGAGCCTAGGGGCTTGATCTGCTCACATCGCACCTAGGTCAGGACAGACGAAGGGCCCATGGGGCTCTAATTAGTGCCTGGGTACCTCAACCTGCAGGTGGGTTTAAGTTCTGGGCACTTGATCTGGAGGAGTCCAGGGGTGCACAGTCACGGCTTGGTCCCGTTAGCCTGGGATAACCTGGGGAGGGGGTGGGGTAGGGAGAGCTATCCAGCATGTGATACCTGGGGCTCATACCTTCTCCCTGAGCTCCTCTGGCTCCTGGGGCACCATCCCTCCCCCACATTCACACGTGAGAGGCCCTAGGGTATTTGGACTTCCCCCAAGGCTTATGGGGATGAAATCAACCAGACAAAAAAGGAACTTCAGGAAACAAGTGGTTCCAGCCAGGTTTCAATCCCATTCTCAGTTGTTGCAGCCCTTGGAGGAGTTCACAGCTCAGGGTTCAGGGCTGGGAGTGGCGATTAATCCTCTGGGCCAGGGCCAGGACAGGGCACCAGCTCGGTGAGTCCAGTGGGCAGGGAGCAGCAGGTCTGCAGAGGAGAGGAGTCTAGAGCCAGTCGAGAGGGTGGAGGGTCATTGGTGGAAGCTCTCAGACCTGGGCAGTGAAACAACCATAAGGAAAGTCTGGTATGAGAAGCTGAGAGACCAGGCCCTCAGAGCTGGAAACCAGCTGGCTGCTCAGGTTGCATGGCTGGCCACATGGGCATAGGGGCTGCCCACTGCAGGCACCAAGGAGCAGTAGCAGGGGCACAGGCACAACAATATAGCTGGATCCCAAGGACAGGTAGAGGTGGGCTGCCAAGGGCAGGTCAAGGTGGGCTGCAGAGGTGGGCTGTGGAATAAAGTGCTAAGACGGGTGAGTGGAGACCTGCCAGCTGTGCAGTGTCTGAGTGGACGGGGTCACAGGGTAGAGCCATCCTGGGCTGAACCTGACATAGAGTGGGGCAGGGCAGGTATGAACTGAAGGTACAGGGATAGGATTGGCTCAGCACAGAGGAGGGGCCAGCAAATAGCAAGAGGATGCATTCCAGATCACGGAGCCAGCAGGAGCCCCAAGGTATGGTCAGAGGAGGTGGGGGGGGCATCCAAGTCTATAGCTAGGAACAAGGACAGGAAGAGTTGGAGTGGGTGCCCTTGTGCAAAAGTTCAGTGGGCTTCAGGAAGAAAGGGGCAGATCTGGGGACCTAGGGGGCAAGACCAGGATGTTGGGCCCCCAGGAGTAGATGTAGGACTCGGGGGAGGTAATCAGGGCACCATTGGGGGTCAGAACTAGCCCTGCCAGTGGCAAGATCAGGGGCCAAAGCTGGAGTTGGAGAGGTCAGGGTAAGGCCTAGCAGAGGTTCGGAGCTCATGTGGGAAGGAACTAGGGAAATGGGGCTATGATAGGGGGTACAAGTTAAGAGCTGGAAGATGTGAACTGGGAGTTGCACTCACAGGCTAGTTGTTAGGGCCAGAAGCTGGTACTTGAATGTAGTCCTAGGGGCTGGGAACTGGGTGCTAGGAGCCTGGAGCTAGGTGCTAGGGGATTGTGCCTGGAAGGATAGGAGCTGAGAGATAAAAGCTAAGACCTGAGAGTTGGGTGCTGGGAGACAGAGAATGGGATGGGTGTTAGGAGTGGAGAACTTGGGACTAGGAGCTAGGGACTACAAGTGGCAAGCTGGGAAAAGGGTACTTGAAAATGGGTCCTGGGCTCTAGGTGCTATGGGGTTAGAGCTAAATGCTATGAGCTGGATGTTAGATGCTGTGAGCTGAGAGCTTCAGGTGAAAGCTGGGGACTGGGCATTAGGATGTTGGTGCTAGGGTCAGGGACTGGAGTGCAGGGAGTGCTAAGTACTTGAATTTGGCAGATGGGAGTAAGGAGAATAGAGCTGAATGCTGAGAGGTAAGTGTTAGGAGCTGAGGGCCAGAAGCTGAGAGCTGGAATCTATGCCTTAGTTGTTAGGGACTGGAAGCCAAGACTGGATGCTACAGGCTTATAGCTAAGCGATAGCAGCTGAGCTTTAGGAGCTGGGAGCTGAGAGGTGGAAGCTGGAAGTTGGAGGCTGGATTCTAGGGCCTAGAAGGGTATTAGTGGTTCGGGGCTAAATGCTAGAGCTTGGGAGCTGGGGTCTAGGGATAGGGTGCTAGGAACTGAGATCTGACAAAAAGGGCTAGGAACTGAGAGTTGAGAGCTGTGGGCTGGGGGCTAGGGCAAGGGTGCTAGTCACTAGGAACTATGAATTGGAACCAGGGAAATGGGTACTGAGAGCTGGGTGCTGGGAGTAGGAGCTAGGAGTTTGTTGCTAGGAGATGTGGGATAGGAGCTAGGATTTGGGAGCTTGGAGCTGGAACTAAGAACAGGGTACTAGGAACTGAGTGCTAGGAACTGTTGGCTGTGAGACAATTACTAGGATTTAGGAGGGGTAGAAACTGGTTGCTATGAGCTAGGGGTTAGGAGCTGGGAGCTGGGGACTAGGGGCTTGGAGATGGGACTTTGTGCTAAGAACTGGATGCTAGGAGCTGGGTGCTAGGAGCTAAAGGCTAGCAGACTAGCAACATGTTATTAGGAGCTGGGTGCTAGAAGCTAGGTCCTAGAAGTTGGTTTCTAGGAGCTGGGTGCTGTTAAACGGGGGCTAGGAACTAGGAGCTAGTTGCTAGGAGCTAAGGCTGGTGCTGGGTGCTGGGTGCTGGAGTCAGGGATAATATAGGCCTGGCACCTAGCTTAGGTAGAGGACCTGGTAATACCCACCGTAAGGCTAACGGATAAGTAGAGTGGGGAAAAGGTGCAGGGAGACTTCAGGGCTGAGATGAGTCTAGGTGGTCTTGGAAAGCTGACCACTTTGATTGAGCCAACACTGTGATCCTGAGGTAGTTAGCAAGGACAAAGCAAAGGCAGCTGCTCTTGGAAGCATGTCAGATCAGAGACATTTCAGCCCCCAAGGAGTGGGGCCTGAAGTAGGAACAGGTGTGCCTGGCCAGCTATGTGCCCCCAGAAGTGTTCCTTAGGTGTATACCGCTGGTGTCCACGAGTGCAGAGGATGGGCACTGAAGGCAGGCATCCAGCCTTGTCCTGTCCACATGATAATGCAGGGGCCACTTCTCTTGCAGCCTCCACCACGGCCCCATCAGTCTTCCCCCTGGCTCCCGGCTGTGGGACCAGGTCTGGATCCACAGTGGCCCTAGCTTGCCTGGTCACCAACTACTTTCCAGAGTCATTGACAGTGTCCTGGAACTCTGGAGCCCTATCTGGTGCACGCACCTTCCCGGCCATCCGGCAGTCATCCGACCTGTACTCACTCAGTAGCACAGTGATTGTGCCTGCCAGCAACTGGTCCAGCCAGACTTACACCTGCAACGTTCACCACCCGGCCAGCAACACCGAGGTGGACAAGATCGGTGAGCCATGCACTGGGTTTGAAAGCAGGGACCTGTAGCTTGTGTCCACAATAAACACACTCAAGGCCAGTGAGAGGACCGAGATGCACCAAGTGGTAAAGGACAGGTGATAACCCCTGCCTACCTCCTCTCACCAGAGTCTCTGGCAACCCCTCCCTGGAGTCCCATAAATTCAAGGAAGGAGTCCTCTATGGTGCCCTCACCAGATTCAGACAATATACTCACCAGAAGCCTGTAATTCTGTCTCTGGGCCCAAAGTCAGAAGGAAGATCTCTGAGACACCAACTGCCAAAGGAAAGAGCCTAATTTGATCTCATGCCAGTCAGAGGGCCAAACATGTCCTTCCCTAGCTGGATTACCCATGTTCCTGTCCACTGTGGTGACACTCTCTGTTTGTTTGTTCTGTCTACAGTGCCACGTACCACAAGAAGAGTAAAACCAGAACCAGTAGCAACATCGAAGACTGTGACACCATCCAGAACACCAAAAACGGAACCAGACTGCTCAAAATGTAAATGCGCAGATAAGGTGAGCCATACCCTCACTAAGAGAAATCAACCACAGTAGGAAGAAAAACCCAGTCCAAACCTCAGCACCAACTTCCTGTCACACTCAACTTTTCCCACCAGCTTCTGAACTCCTGGGAGGACTTAGCATCTTCATCTTCCCCCCAAGCCCAAGGACACCCTCATGATCTCTGGAACTCCTGAAGTGACATGTCTGGTGGTAGAGGTGGGTCAAGATGACCCTGAAGTCAAGTACAGCTGGTATGTGGACAACAAAGAGGTGAACACAGAGAAGATCATTTCAAGGGAGGAGATGTTCAACAGCACGTTCCACGTTGTCAGCTCGCTGCCCATCCAGCACCAGGACTGGCTCATGGGCAAGGAGTTCAAGCGCAAAGTCATCAATGGAGCCCTCCCGTCACCTATTGAGAGGACCATCTCTAACACCAAAACCAAGACAGCAACTGAGTGGGGTGGGGTAACTCCTCCCCTAACACTGGAAATAACCCTCGCTATCTTTGTCCCTACAGGACAGCCCCATGAACCACAGGTGTATGTTCTGCCCCCACACCAGGATGAGATGGTCAAGGGCCAGGTCAGCGTCACATGCCTGGTGAAGGGATTCTTCCCATCTGACATAGACGTCTCGTAGCGGAGTAACCAGCAGCCAGAGCCTGAGAGCAGCTACATGAGCACCCCAGTCCAGGTGGAGGCAGATGGGACCTTCTTCCTGTATAGCAAGCTCACAGTGACCAGGGAATGTTGACAGGGAAGAAACTCCTTCGCCTGCGTGGTGATGCACGAGGCATTGCACAGCCACTTCACCCAGAAGTCCATCTCCCTGACTCCTGGTAAATGAGCTCTGGCCAAGAGAAGGGCTTCTGCCACTTGCTGGAGCCCTGAGCACACATGGAACCTCACCTGTAAATACCCCCAAAGCAATCCACCCCCCAAATAAAGCACCCAGCTCTGCCCTGGGGTCCTGCAAGACTGGAATGATTCTTTCCTAGACCCACATGAGCCTGGGTTCTGTTGGGCTGTGGAATCAGGCAGAGTCTGAGACCTGCACTTTCACCACTGAAGAGAATGTGATGGTCTGTACAGGCCACCCAGGGGGAACCCACTGTGGGCAGCCCACCACTGGGACAGGTTCTTCACCAGCAATGTCTCCTCTCTGAACCCCTCCATTATCCAGCAGTCACTCTGGGACAGAGTGAGGGTGGGAACAGATAGATGCAACTAGGGAGGCTGTCTGGTGGACACACTGTCTGATTTGTTCCCAGGGGTCCCTAACTACCAGGCCCTGCAGGAACTCACTACAGTAGTTCTGTTTACATGGAAGCCCCTGGATATGGAAACAGGCCCTGCTTTTCCAGTGGGGCTCTAAGATCACTCTATACAACATACTTGGAAGCTAGACAAACTTCCCAGGAGACGGAGGGTACTGACCAGATGTCCACATGGACACACTGAACTCAGACACATGAAAATCAAGCCTATCTTGCCAAACAACACTCCAGCACCTGTGGATCATCTTCTTGAACACCACGCACAGGTACACAGAAACACATGGACCACAGTACATACATATACATACATAAGCAGATGCACCCTTGGAAACACACACACTCTCACAAAAATGTACAGAGATGTGCAAACACATGGACATACATACAGTCAGACACACATATTCACACACATATACTCATATATGCAAACATACCTAGGCACACATACACAGAGGCATATACATATAAATACACAGACACACAAGAACTCGCAGGCATGTGTGTACACATATGCACACCTACACACACATTCACACATACATTCAAGAACACACACACAAATACAGCAGCATACTTGCATTTACTCACAGCACACAATGTACCTGAATACATGGACACGCCTGCATACACCAACATATGGGCACAGTGACGCATCCGCATATAAACACACCCCTTGTACAGTGAGATGACACACAGAGCAAACAACACAACATCTCCCCCTGTTTCCCGGTGAGCAAAAACCCAGGTGACGTCAACACACACACCAGCCTCGTACCACACACTCCAATGCTGCTCACGAGTGCCCGACAGGCTGCTCCTGCTCATCTGTACCTCACCAGCTTGAACAGGGGCCTACGTGCTCCCTCCTGGAGTCACCCTCCAGAACTGCACAAAGATGCAAGACTCCTGGTCTCCTCACATCATCACAAACTCACTCCTGTGATAACAGAAACTGCCACCAGCCTCCCACATGCTCACACTTCTGCTCCATGACCCATGGGGTCAGAAGACCTTAGCTCTCCCTGACAACACTTTGCAGGACTGGGCTTCCCTGGGGAGGGCAGGCTGTGCTGTTCCTTCTGGCATCTGTGCTTTCTCACCTGGGGGACAGTTAATGGAAAGTCAGGGGCCAGGTAGACTGCAGGGAGGCTTGGGGTGACCATGTCCCAAGATGGCCCCTGAAGCCACCTTGACCAGGCCCACATTGGTGGGCGAACTAAAGGGACTGGACTCCACAGCTGACCAAGCTGTGAGTGTCAGCAGCAGTTCCTAGCTGTGGTGGGGTCCAAGATGTGAGAGAAGGATGGGACTGAAGACAGTGGCTAAGGCTGGTGTGGGAGGGTCTCTAGCACAGTTCTTAGAGACAATGGAGGAGGCATGGTCAGAGATTGCTGACTAAGTGGCTCTGCTGCTCCATCCCTTCCTGTTAGGGTACAAGCAATGAGGACAGGGGGAGGAGATTAGAGGGCCACCCTCAGCATAGATGGAGCCCTTCCTCTTGGAACTTCCTGTCCCCCACTCTGCGCCATCTCTCACGGCAGGGACAATCTCACTGATGCCTCATTCCCTTCCCAGAGCTGCACCTGGAAGAGAGCAGTGCAGAGGCCCAGGACGGGGAGCTGGACAGGCTGTGGACCACCATCTCCATCTTCATCACGCTCTTCCTGCTCAGTGTGTGCTACAGCGCCACCATCACCCTCTTCAAGGTCTGCTCCCTAGAACCTCTACCCTGTACCAGCCCATGGAACCAAAACCTCAAATCCCAGTCTTTGGCCCCCCACCGGGGGCTCTTCTGCCAGTGGGATCCCCATGTGTGGAGCAGCTAGAACACAGGCGGGTGGGTGGAGGGACCCTGGGCGCCCCAGGGCTCAGGGCCTGGGGCCCATAGGGGCCTGGGGCTGTCCCGCTCACTGAGGGCACCCTGTTGTCCTCAGGTGAAGTGGATCTTCTCTGTGGTGGAGCTGAAGCAGTCAATTGGCCTTGACTACAGGAATATGATTGGGCAGGCTGCCTAGAGGCTGCTCAGAGAGGAACGTATAGAAGCCAGATCTTGCCATAGACTTCAGATGCCTGCACCCTTTACCCAAACTGCACCCTTTCCCCTGACCCCATCACCTGGACCCCTCACTGCCCTCTGACCATGCTGCTCATCTCCTTCCTGTCAGAGAAACTGGTGGACAGCAGGGTTTCCCCCATAACTCAGCAGGCAGGACATACAACCATCACATACTTAAATAGCATTTACAAAGTCACCAGGAACACTGGTGGGGTCACCATCACACTGGGAGACCCTCAGAGTCAGCTGTGCGGGTCCGCTCTGGAAGAGGAGTTGGCTCTGTATTTCCCATGTCCCTTTACAACCGGTATTTCAATTCAAGCCCCGCACTGGGACTGGCTCTAGAGATGCTAAGTCTTGAGATCCTTGGTGAGGACATCATGTGCCGAAGCAGGGGAGCCATGGACTATCACTCCCAAAAAAGACACTCCCTGGAGAGTGATGTAATCTTCACTAAGTGTCCCTTCCTCTGGCAATTGCCTGGCCAGTTCTACTCTGGAAAACTGCTGGAATTAGCCCTGCAACTTCTATGGCCACTAGCCTGAGGAAGAGGCTCATTTTCATTCTGAATGGGAAAGTTTGTCTTCAGCTCTTTGGAAGGAGCTTTCCGTCCAAACTCAGCATCCCACCGTACTCTTAGCTGTGAGGTCAAATCCGAAGGACACGCAGCCACTGTCTAAATGCAGGCTAAGTGAAGGACCAGGCCCAGGGTATCCACCATAACCCAGCCACCAACCCAGTTCCATTCCAAGAGCCCAGCTTTACTGCCGCAAAGGAGACCACTTGAAAAGGCCAAGGTCACTTCCCTGGACACTACAAGATCTGGAGTGTACAAGGGCAGGGCCTTTGGGTGAGGGTTGGCATCCTCTCAAATCAGGAAGGGTATCAGGTCTGAGGGGTGGGTGGATGAACAGCCTCAGGAAGAGAAACCTGGTAACCCATACCCCAAGTGGTCAGGACGTGCCATGGGAAGCTGCCTCCATGGGCCTCTGGACAGAAGTGGTTGAAGACAAAGAGAACAGAGGTGAGGAAAGGTAACTAGACCCTGTGAAGGACATCTGGCAAGCTATACATGGATGTGGAGTCAGAACAGCCCAGCCCCAGGCACTGCAAAGAGGTCCCAGGGTCAAGACTTGCTGTCCTTCTTGGCTCCGTGTCACCCATCTTCCCTTCAAGCAAATACCCAGCTGAATCCCACCACCAAAGAGCTAGAGTGCCAAGCTTACTGCAGACAGAAGCAAATAATGCAAAATAAATGCCATATCCACCAGCTTTGTAGCTTCTTATCTCTTTCATCTTCTAAAGTCTGTTAATTTCATATATGTAAATGTGTTGTTCTTATTTTTTAATTACAATAAAATGGCCTCGAATCATATGATCTGTCATTAAGTCAGTCCTTTTTGCACCCCTTTAACCTGCGTTCACTCAGTTCCCAGAACTGGCCATTGGCCTTTGGTTCTCCCTAGTACTGGTTTCCTTTCCTCTCCAGCGGATTCTACCTGGAAGATAGGGCAGCGTCAAGTGTGACTGTCCACTTGCTCTGTTGTTTGACCAGGACAAAATTCCCCTAGAAAAGCCTCCCTCCTCGCTGGAGGGACTGTGCCTTGCTTTGTCTGGCACTGTAGGACAAGGCTCCCAGACAACCATGTAGCCTCAGGTAGTTGAAGACAGTAGACCAGGATTAGAGATCTTGGCATCTGATATGAATGGATCCAGGAGGTTTGAGTTGGTTCAAGGGAGGCATGTGAGGCATGGGAAATCGAACCCCAAGATTCTCCACAGAAAGCTGTGTGTCATGGCTGATGAAGAAGCCAACAAACTGTACACACGGGCCAAAACCAGGTAGGATGCCATACAAAGGATCATTGAATAGTGGGGTCAAAATCCCCATTGACTCACTGCCCTCTGTCCTGGGGTTGTAGGAAGACATAGGCAATGTTATGTAGGGAAGGGGTGTGGAGACACTCTAGTTCTGAAGACATGGAGGGCAAGATGGCTGGCCGTGACAGTCCAGGCCCAACTTTGAGAATGGCTATGAGTGCAGAGTAGCAGCCATACTACTCATATACTTAAGTGCTTGCCACTTTTCTTGTTTCCATCCTGTTACCTTAATAGATATGCCACAAGTGGGAGGCCTAATGTAGCTGAAATTTATTGTATCATGGTTCTAGAGGCTACTATAAGAGTATCAGTCTAACTGAGGTAGGAGGAGGCTGTCGTTCTTGGAAGTCCTGGCAGTTCCTTGGCATTCACTGGTGTCTGCCTTCACCCTGGATGTGCCTCTGTGTCTATATTGCCATTTTTTCTAAGACATCAGTGAGAAATGATTATGTTTAGGTCCCACCCTACTCGTTATGATCTCTTTACATGACAGAGAATATTCTATTTCCAAACAGGGTCATATTCACAGGTACAGGGTTCAGACTTCAATGTAACTTTTGAGGGGTGGGGGAAGGAGGGTGGAGACAGTGTGGAGATCATAGGTGGTTCGGTGGTAGAATTTTTACCTTCCATGTAGGAGACGTGGATTCAATTCCCAGCCACTGCGCCACTTGTCTATCAGTAGACATTTACAGTTTGCTATGATGCTGAACAGGTTTCAGTGGAGCTTCCAGGCTAAGACAGACTAAAAGAAAGGCTTGGTGATTTACTGATGAAAATCAACCAGTGAAAACTCGATGGATTTTAGTGGTACACAATCAGATGCACAATCAGACATGTGGGTACGGGAAAAGCAGGCAGCATTTTGTTCCATTGTACACAGGTCACCATGAGCTGGCATTTAGTATGATAATAAAGGACAAGAATTCTTCCATTTATAGAATCAATATACATTTTTTGGGACACACTTCACTCCACAGCACCAACACAGGGGTCTTGCAGTAACACTCAGGGGTGAGCTCAGGGAACCTGAGATGGAGCTGGTTGTAAACCATAGCTAGTACTTAACAGTGCCCTTGAAATCATAAGGTTTCCATGTTGTGGAGCTTCAGACAAGAGGCAGAGGGTCTTGGATATGTCTTTTATTCCTATCCCAAGGGCTCTTACAGACAAAAGGGTGTGCCACCCGCCAGCACTATCCCAGGTCTGAAGAGAGCTCCCAAGCTGACATCACTCCACTCATACACTTGGACACCAAGTCTAGCCAAGAACAGCACTGAGCAAACTCAGACACACAAGCAGAGCAGGCAGCCAACTGGAGTGTTTCTTCACCTAAATAAAGTCTTGGCCACCATCACTTGCCTGGAAGGACCGGCATGGGCTCCCTTTTCCCTTAGCTCTACATGAAGCAAAGTATGGCACCCTCTGACCTTGACAGGGTCTGTGGACCCCTAGCTCAGTCCCTACTTCTCGATGGTCAGGACATGGAAGATATCGATGGTGTGATATTCAAGGTATGACATCTGCTATGTACCTTCAAGTTTGCAGAACTGCCATATAGGCAGGAAGGGAGGGAAAAAGACAGTTGACATCCTATTCCCTTCTTCATGTTCCATCCCAGGTTCCAGCCCAGGCCCTGGTGTGGATGTGGTCAGGGCAGGACAAATGACAAAGGTCAGTGACATCATCAGTGTTCACTCCACTAGAAAGTGAGGTGGATTGGTACTTGGGATCTCTGGATTGAAGCTTGTAATCTTCTCCAATACCTTGCCATCTCCTGGGCATTATTCAAATGCTTTTTGCTATGATGCTGAACAGTTTTCAGTGGAGCAGATTACAGTCCACAGAAAAGAGGTCAGATGATAAGAAAGACACCAGAGGGAAGATAAGAACTTATCTACATAGGATGTGGGAAAAGACCAGAAGAAGGAGGGTCCAGTGGCACCATGGGATGCAAAGACAGATCCAGAATGCACAATGCACAAAGTGAACAAAACGCAGCAGATATGTTGGCTCCCAGGCAGCCTGTGCTAAATTCCCCAGTGGTGTCCTCATTCTGATGGTAAATCACAGTACTGCTCCTCACTGTCCGTGGCCTACAACTTGCTGTGAGTGTGCTACCCCCTGGGAGGAAGATAATCATGCCACCCCTGATGGTGGCTCTTGGCATCCCACCATATATCCGTTGTGTGGCTCCATTATTGCTTTATTTCCTCTTGCTTGAGAATGGCATGTTTCAGAAAGCACTTCTTCAGACTGGATCCCTAAACAAAACTTCACTGACAACAGATCCAGAAATGATAAAAGAAATACAGTTATGATTCTGTAAGTAATTTTTCATTTGAAGATTTCTTGTTACACGGCATATCCTAGCAAAAACATCATTGAAATTCTTGTCCAGTATTCGAAGTAACTCCAGTAAGTATTAAAATGTAATAATAACCTTGCCTGTCATTTTTACAGTTTTTAACTTTTCAGTGTTTTCTGAGAATTAGTCTCCTAAGGCTATCATAAAAAAAATATCACAAAATGATTGGTTTCATAGAAGAGAAATTTGTCTCACAGTGCTGCTGAAGGCTGGATATCCAAATTAGGGTTTGGCAATTAATGATTTTCTCCAAAGTCTCTTTCTATGTCTCTCTCCTAGCTTCTAGTGGCTGCCAGAAATCCATGACAATCCTTGTCTTGCTACTGCGTCTGCCTCAGTTCTTCATCTGTTTCCCTGTCTCTGTAACTCCTTCCCTTTTATAAGCCAGTAGTCAGAAAGGATTAGAAGTAGAACACACCCTACTCCTGTGTGACTTAAATGATAGCACATTTTCTAAAAGACCTCATTTTCTTATACAAAATCACAGTTGCAAGTATTGGGATTAAAACATCAACATACCCTTTCAGGGAATACAAGTAAATCCACATCAGAGACCTGTCTTTAATTTCATGCTGCAAATTCACCCTAAGAAACAAGAGTCATTGTCTCAACTGCACTGAATCCATCAAACTTTAAAGGGGCTTCCACATCCTACTGATGGGTAGGATGCAAGAACCTGACCTTGGATATTTTGATTCTAAAGTTCTTGTGCTTTCTACTATGTTACACCGCTCTAAAGAAGATTCCAGAAAAAACAACCTGATTTGATACCTGCCCAAGGGAAAAGGCAGGACTCAAAGCAACCACTGAAAATCAGGCTCTTTAGGGGTTCTTCCAGCCCAGAGATAATGGATGGCAACATGGCACCAGATGTCAATAGGCATCAGGCACATAGACAGGGCTTCTTCTTTCAAGGAATATGGAGTTTGGGGACACAAACAGTTATGAAGTACATAATTCTAGAAGTTATTATTAAGTACGGTTAACTACTATGAATGAAAAGTATGAGAAGCTATCATGTCACATAACATAAAGAAGTAAGCATAGTATTAAGAACAAGTTGCCACTGAGTCAACTCTGACTCGTAGAAATCCTGTAGGACAGAGTAGAACCACCTCATAGAATTTCCAAAGAGTACTGGTCTGTTGGTTAGCAGCCACAACACTTAAGCATTGTGCCACCAGCATTTCCAAACCTACTATATGGAATTAGAAGAGGCTTTTCCAAGGGAGGATCCTGGAAGAAGACCCAGAGAGGTGGCATCTGGCTGACCTCAGATCTGCTCAGCAACACCTGATATCCTGTCCTTCTGGACCAAAGAAGACTAAACCTGCTGGATATTGAGGTTAGGAACAATCATATGGAACAATACATTTACAAAATATTAATGGATAATTACTGTTAAGGATATAGTCATGAATCTTATATAGATACATAATGAACACATATGCAAATTTTTATTTAACCCTTTAAGATTTAAAATGATACATTAAATTTCAAATGGTATATTAAATTGTTGATTCAGAAATGTTAAAATAAAATTTTAATGCATCTAATCCAGCTTTTTCTGTGGAAGGGGCATTGGATTCAATTGCCTTTCCACTAAAGACAATTTATATTGCTGTCAATTATCTACAACCTATATAGTTGTAAAGCAGCTCAAAGACAATTAAAGACAGGCAAAGAGCTCCACAGAATCTGATAATCTGGAAAGGTGTGAATGACAATGCCTTGGTTTTCATTTAAGACATCCAGGAGTTTTGTGGTCCATTTCAATGTCTTTTGCAATTTTTCCATAAAGATATATGTGACTGAAAAGTATACAGAATATATAATACAGCACACCTACAAATCAATTATAAAGGTCAAACAATTCCATAAAAAAATGGTCCAGAGAATTGAACACTGTTTTTTGAAAGATAATCAAATGTCCCTAAAATACATGAAAAAGATGCTGAACCATAGTCTTCAGGGAAATGAAAATTAAAATCCACACTAGAGAAAGTAGTTCTGATTCCAATAACAGCTGAGTAGTTTGTTTCAGACTAATCCTTTGAAAAAGGGCAATTGTGAACTCTGGGGAAACTATTTTTAAGACAATTATTTGGAGGCATGAAACATCAAATGTAGGCAGACAGTGGAAGCTTTTTTCCTCTAAGGAATTGTCTGCAGACACTCTCCAGTACATGCAGCCTGGCACATCGAGAACTCAGGCAGAACACTGAAATCTTAGTGACTAAAGAAGTTAGATAATAAAACATTGAGCTGCATTTCTAGAGCTGCCAAGCTAAGACAAGGTATACAGTAAAATCTATGAGATCTGGAATCTCCAAGGACTACCCTGTTTTTCTGAGTTTGCTATTTTCAGCCTCTGACAATATGAAGTTTATCACTTTAACATCACTTATATTAGTGGAGAATATTTGAATTTCTTTTCTGCATCAGTTGAGATGATCATGTGATTCTTTCCTTTCATTTATATGATGATTATATTGATTGGCTTTCTAATCTAGAACCATCCTTGCATACCTGACATGAATCCCACTTGGTCATGATGCATTATTATTTTTTTCAATTGTGATTGAGTGAAAGTACACAATTCAAATTAAATTTTCATGCTTGCCTGTGTGCAACACATTCTGCTCTCCTTGCCTGGTGACAGCATATTCTTCCTTTCCATTCTATACAAATTACATTCTCCTAACAATCTCCTGTCCTCTCCTCTCCTTTTTCCTCTAGTAAAAGGCCAGTAGGACAGCATGCTATAAAGGCATAGAACCATAAAGTGCTCACACCATATGGTCACATTGTGTTCCCGAGTCCAATCCATTGCTGTCCAAAGAGTTGACCTCAGTAATGATATTTGGTCAAGGGCAGCAGAAGGTCTAGGGTCAATGCTCTCAGGGGAAGCCCCAGGCTTTCAGACCATCAACCGAGGTCTTTTTTTTGTTTGTTTGTTACAGAGTGAAAGTACACAATCCAAGTTAAACTTGCATGCCCGCTTATCTGCAACTCCTCCTGCTCTCCTTGCCCGGTGACAGCACATTCCTCCTTTCCATTCCATACATGTCAAATTCTTTTAACAATCTCCTGTCCCCTCCTCTCCACCTTCTCCACTCCCCTTGAGTAAGAGGCTGTAGGCAACATCCTATCAAGTGCATAGGTTATATGGTCACTTTGTATCCCTGAATCTAATCCACTCCTGTCCAAAGAGTTGACATCAGTAATGATCTATGATCAGAGGCAGCATCAGGAACAGGGGCCATGTTCTCAAGGGAACTCTCAGGACTTCAACCACCAACTGTAGTCTTCTGACGAAGTTCATAGGGTACACCTTTTTTTTTTTCATGTTGCCACTGGGACTCAACATTGTGAGCCCCTCACTGCTGTCTTTGGTGGTGGCCAAGCACCATCTGATTCTTCTGATCACATGTTGATATAGTCACCCATTCACATGGATCACTCTGTCTTCTGAGCTCTTTTTCCTCATGTCATTGTTGTCCTTGGTGATCATCAGTTCCAGCTAAATTGGGACCATTTGGTGTTCCTCAGATAGCACTTGCCAGCATTTAAGACCCCAGACGCCACTCACCTATATGGGATGTGAAGACCTTCTTAGCAATAGGCTAGTTATGCTAATTGGACTTGACATCCCCTGACAGCATGGTCCCTAGGCCTCCATGACTGCTACTCTATCCTTACAATATTGGGTTAAGATTGGAGAGTTTTCAGATTATGTTGAAGTCCAGTTAAATTGATCTTCCTTCCAATGTGTGCTGTCACTGACTTTACTCAACCAAATTTCTATCAACTATCTCATCTATAACCAACCATCTCCCTCCCTTGCAGTCATCAAAGAGTCTTTTCTTCTGTACGTGAGTCTGTCTTTAAGTCCTTATAGTAGGGGTCTCATGCAATATTTGTCCTTGTACTGATGCCTGATTTCACTCAACATAATGTCTTCGAATTGAAACTAGAGCTTGAGCAGCTTCCTAAAGTCATCATTGTTCTTTATGTAGTGCTCCATTGAGCAAATGTACCATAGTTTTTTTCATCCATTTATCTATTGTTGGGCATCTGGATTGATTCCATCTTTTTGGTATTGTGCTGCAATAAACATTCATGTGCATGTAAACATTCATGTGTGTGTATCTGTTCATGTCACTGCGCTTGATTCTGTAGGAAGTATTCCAAGCAGTGGGATTACTGGATCAAATGGCATTTTAAGAAAGTGCCAGATTGCTTGCCAAAGAAGTTGTACCATTTTGTAATCCCACCAGTGTAGCGGGTTAAGTGTTACATCTGCTAACCAAAAGGTAAGTAGTTCAGATCTTCCAGGCGCTTTCTGGAAACTCTATGGGGCAGTTCTACTCTGGCCTCTAGGGTCTCTATGAGTCCGACTCGACTCGACAGCAGTGTCTTTTTTTTTCCCCCTTTACCAGCAGTGTAGGAGAGTTCCAATTGCTCCACAGCCTCAAGCATTTGTTGTTTTGTGGTTTTTGGATCATGGCCAACCTTGTCGGGGTGAGATGGTATTGCATCGTAGATTTGGTTTCGATTTCCTTAATACCTAATGCTCATGAACATTTCTGTACGTGGCTTTGGGGGCCTAGATATCCTCCTTAGAGAAGAATCTGTCCACCTCCTTTGTCCAATGCTTAATTGGGTTATTTATCCTTTTCTTGTTGATATTTGGCAGTACTTGACAGCAGTGGGTTGTAAATTACAGACATCAGATGTCGGTCTAACATATATTTGCCAAATAAGTTTTTCTCATTCTGTAGATGATCTTTTAACTCTTTTCATAAAGTCTTTGGGTGAGCAAAAGTATTCAATTCTTAACAGTTCACATTTATCTATTTTCTGTTCTATTGATCATGCTTTTTTGTCAGATTTTGAAGTCAAAGTTGTGTATTAAAACTTCCATTGTTACTCCTGTTTTTTTCTTGGATGGCCTTTATTTCTTTAGACTTCATATTTAGCTTTTTGTCCAGTTTGAGCTGGGTTTTGTGTAAGGTGTATGTACGTATGTGTCTTCATTCACTTGGCTGGCTGGCTTCAGTTTTTTGCAGATGGATATCTAATTTTGCCAGCACCGTTTGTTAAAGGGGCTGTTCTTACCCCAGTTTAAAATCTTAGAGCCTTTGTCAAATATCAACCGTTCATCTCTAGGGTCTCAGCTCTGTTCCATATGTCTCTTTTTGTACCAGTACCAGGCTGTTTTGACTACTATGACAGTGTAATAGGTTCTAAAGTCAGGTAGTGAAAGGCCTCCAAATGTGTTCTTCTCCTTCAGTAGTGCTTTGCTTGTCCAGGGTTTCTTCCCTTTCCAAACAAAGTTGGTGATTTGTTTTTCCATCTCATTAAAAAATGTCACCAGAATTTGTATTGGGATTGTGCTGTGTATGTAGACTGCTTTTGGTAAAACAGACATTTTCACAATGTTAAGCCTTCCTGTCCAGGAGCATGGTAGGTTTCTCCATTTATGTAAGTCTCTCTTAGTTTCTTGCAGTAGCGTCGTGTAGTTCTCTTTGTAAAGGTCTCTGATTTCTCTAGTTAGATTTGTTTCTAAGTATATTATCTTCTTGGAGGCTATAGCAAATGGTATTGATGTGGTGATCTCTTTGTTGGTATAAAGAAGTCCTACTGATTTACTTATGTTTAGCATATATCCTGAAAGTGTTCTGAACTCTTGTGGTAGTTCAAGTAATTTACTTATGGATTCTTTTTTTTTTTAGTTTTTTTCCTTTTTTTTTATGATTGAGTGAAAATGTGCATTCCCATCTAAATTTGCATGCCTGCCTATGTGCAATTCCCACTGCTTTCCCTGCCCAGTGACAGCACACTCCTCCTCTCTGTTTTATACATGTTCTCCTAACAATCTCCTATCCCCTTCTCTCCACCTCTCCCCTGCCTCCAGTAAGAGGACAGCAGGATGATATCCTATAAATGCATAGAACCATAAAGTGCACTACATGGTCATTCTGTGTTGCCACATCCAATCCATTCCTGTCTGAAGAGTTGATCTTGATTATGATTTGTGGACAGCAGCAGCATCAGGGCCAGGGGTCATGCTTCCAGGGGAACCCCAAGGCCCTGGACCATCTATTGCAGTCTTTTAGTGGCGATCTCAAGGTGCACCCTTTTTTATTCTTGTTTTGGATTCTTTAGGATTCTCTGCGTATACAATCATATCATCTGCAAATAAGGAGGTTTTTACATCTTCTTTGCCAATGCAGATGTTCTTTATTTCTTTGTCTTGTCTAATTGCTCTGGCCAGAACTTCTAGTATGGCATTGAATAGGAGAGATGAGAGTGGACATTCTTGTCTGCTTCCCATTATCAAGGGGAATTCTTTCAGTCTCTCTTAATTCAGGATGATGCAGGCGGTTGGCTTTGCATAAATGTCTCTAATTGCTTTGAGGAATTTGCCTTCTATTCCTATTTTGCTGAGAATTTTTAGCATGAATGGATGTCAGACTTTATCAAACACCTTTTCTACCTCAGTTGATAAAATCAGGTGATTCTTATCTTTTGTGTTATTTATGTGGTTGATCACATGAGTTGTTTTTCTGATGTTGAACCAGACTTGCATCCCTGGTATGAATCTAACTTGGTCGTGATGAGTTATTTTTTTATATGTTGTTGAAATTCTATTGCCAAGGATTTTGTTGAAGATATTTGCATCTAGGTTCATGAGTGATATTGGTCTGTGATCCTCCTTTTCTTTGCTGGATCTTTCTGCAGCCTTGGTATCAGAGTTATGCTGGCTTCATAGAATCAAACTGGGAGCATTCTATCACTTTCTATGCTGTGAAATAGTCTCAGTAGTATTGGAGTTAACTCTTTCCTAAAATCTTGGTAGAATTCTGTGGTGAAGCCATCTGGGCCAGGGATTTTTTTCCTTGGTATTTTTTTTTTCATGACGTTTTCAATCTCTTCCTTTGTGATGGGTTTACTAAGTTGTTCTGTTTCTCCTTGTGATAATTTTAGTAGATGATATGAATTCAGGAATTTGTCCATTTCCTCTAGATTTTCAAATCTGTTAGAGTACAGTCTTTTGTATTATTCTGTTATGATATTTTTTATTTCTATTAGAAATCAAATATAAATCCGCTTTTGGTTTTATCAAATTTTTCAACGGTTCTTCTATTCTCTAACTCATTTAGTTCTGCTCCAGTCTTTATGATCTGTTATCTGCTAATGCCAGGAGGGTTCCTCTGTTGCTCTCTTTCTACTTTTTCAAGCTGTAGGGTTAATTCTTTGGTTTAGGTCCTTTCTTCTTTCCGATGTGTGCATTTGTAGAGACAAACTGACCTCTGAGCACTGCTTTGGCTGTATCCCCTAGGTTCTGTTAGGAAGTGTTTTCATTCTCACTTGAATCCATAATTTTTTTATTTCATCCTTGATTTCTTCTCTAACCTACACCTTTCTGTGCAAGGTGTTATTCAGTTTTCATGAGTTCCAATTTCTATCTATGTTTTCTCTGCCATTGATTTTGACTTTTATGGCTTTATGGTCAGATAAAATGCTTTGCACTAATTCAGTGGTTTGGATTTTGTTGAGAAGATTTATTTCTTAGCACTTGATCTATTCTAGAAAGTGTTCTGTGCTCACCAGAAAAAAAAGATGTGATTATCTATTGTTGAATAAAAAGTTCTGTATGTGTCGGTGAGGTCTAGTTGGTCGATTGTGGCAATGAGATCATCCGTGTCTTTACCGACCTTTTTTTCTAGGTGATCTGTCCAATACTGAAAGTGGAGTGTTGAAGTCTCCCACTATTATTGTGGAGTGATAGATCTCATTTTGCAATGTAGTCAATGTTTCTTCAATGTATTTAGATAGTCTGGCATTGGGCACATAAATACTTAGTATTGTTGAGCTCTGCTTGTGTATTGAAACTTTCAGCAATAAATATTGACCATCCTTGTCCACGATAGTGAATTTTACATTAAAATCCTGTTTTACCTGAGATTAGTATTACCACACCTGCTCTTCTTTGTATACTGCTAGCTTGGTGTATATTGTTCCATCCTTTCATTTCTAGTTTGTTCATATCTTTAAGTCTAAGATGAGTTTCTTGTAAACAAAACACAAACAGGTCACTTCTTTTGATGCAAGATGTCACTTGTCTCTTTTCTGGAATGTTCAGTCCATTTACATTCAGTGTGATTATTGATAGATATGTGTTTAGCATTGTCATTTTGATGCATTTATTTTTTGTTGGTGTTTTTTCTGTTGCTCATTCTTCTTTATGGGTTGCTTTTTCATCTTTTTCAGTGTTGGTTTTGTGTTTGTTGAGACTCCTGTGTTACATTTCTTGTTTTGATATGCTGCATCTTTAATATGCTTTGTGGCTACTGCTATCATCCCTCTTAGTAATCTAAGTTTAAATCTAATTTTAACTTCTACATATCTTATTAACATCTTCTCCATCTGGAAGGACTATAACTACTGTAGTAAATCCCTCTTTTTAATGTGATGGTATCTTAGTTTTCATGATATGATAGCTGGATCCCTTCTTTTAATATTATAGTTTTGAGTTTGGTGCCTTCTCTAACTAAGTAGGCTTCTGGATGTTGTGTCCTGCATTGCCTCCTTAAATATAGAGTTAATTGTTTTGTTTTACCAAGCAAAGAGCTTCTTTCAGTATCTCTTGTAGTTTTGGCTTGGTTTTTACAAAGTTTGTAAGTTTCTTTTTTTTTTCTATGAATGTCTTAATTATATCTTTGTATTTGAAGGACAGTTTTGCAGGATTTATAATTCTTGGTTGGAAGTTTTTCTCCTTCAAGATTTTGACTGTGTTATCCCACTGCCTCCATGCCAACATCATTTCTATCGAGAAGTCAGACAAAAGCCTACAAGACTTCCCTCTGAATGTTAGCTTTCCTTTGAGTCTCACAGCATTTAAGTCTTTCTGCTTAAGTTTTATTTTGTGAAACTTGATTACAGTATATTTTGGTGTCTTTCTTTCAAGGTTTATTTTTTGTGATGTTTGATAAACATCTTGGATGTATATGTTCTCTTGTTTCATAATTTTGGGGAAGTTATCTGTCAGCAACTCAAAAATAGCCTCTGTATTTTCAGACATCCTTCCCTGTTCAGGAACTCCAATTAATTGTAATTATTCCTCTTAATAGAGGAGGACTAAAGGCCCCCTTAATAGTGTCCCACATCTTTCTAATTCTTCATTTTTCCTGTTTCTTTTCTCTGATTTCTCCTCGTAAATGCTGGTGTCAGTAGCTCTATCTTCAAGGTCAATAAGTCTAATGTTTGGTTGTTCAATTCTGCTCTTTTGGCATTGAATTGAATTGTGTAATTCTGTAATTTTGTTACTGATCCATTGGATTTTGGAATGCTGGTGTTCCTTCAGTTTGAACAGCTTGCTTAAGTTTTCATTTTGCTTTGCTGCATTTTGTGTAAAGTCTAGGAGGGCTCTGTATGTAATTCTTTTGTACTCAATGGCAGTTGGCTTGGCTTGGTATTCAATCTCTGGTAGTTTCAGAAAGGCTTCTTCATCTGGAAAGTTCTTTGGTTCTTTCTTTTGGGAGTTTTCCAGAGCCATGAGTCGATTTTTCTTTAAATGTTTGGCTAGGATTTCTTGCTTTGGGGACATCTAGAGGATGTTTAGTTTCTCTGGTGTTGCCTTACCAGCACAGTTCTGACAAGGAAGTTGATTGCCAGCCATCTTTATGTACTCCAGTGATTGGGGCCAGTGAAATTTCTGGGGTAGCAAGATCCAACTCCTGGCTGGAAAAGACATGACCCACTTATGGAGTCACCAGGGGGCCATCAGTTGACCCTATGATGTGGGTCAGTAAAAGCTGGAAGAGATGCCGTTGGGCTGCACTGCAGTTATTTCTTTAGGAAGTCTTATTTTTAAAGGTAAAAGCTATCTGACTGCTTCCAAAATCATTCAGGCGGTCAGGTGTGCAAGCCCCTCCCTAAATCTGACAATAGAGGCACCTCTTCAGCTGTCCTGAGGTACTGTGATGCACTTCAAAGTAATGACAGGCTACCGGCCTACTGTCGCCTTCTCTGGGCCCCACCTGTAAGGCTACACTGTGCTAAACACAGCTTTTCTGTTGGAAAAGTGCTCCCTGGGCTGGGACTGCCTCCCAGCCTAGGAATTAGCCCCTACTGAGGCCTCTGGTTTGGTAATTCCACCTCCCAGTCAAACAAGATGGTGTCCTAGTCAAGCTGTCCCACCTTCACAAAACAGCAGAATCTATGGCAGAGGTTGGAAAAGAGGTGGTGGATGGGTTGTGCTGCTCTGAGTCTGAAGCCAGGCTCTCAATATGTGGCTATTCCATCCCTCTGGTCATGTTAGCACTGCAGCTCAGCACAGCAGCCAGTTAAGCCCATTCCCTGCCTGCTAACTAACAAAAAGAAACAAAGAAATAAAAACAACAGTTACCTTCAATCTGTGGGAGTTGGTCAATTCAACCACAGTGGGGCTCAGCTAGAGACAAGAAGCTTCCTATTCGGTTGCTTGTAGTCCAAATTGACAGCCTTTTGTGCTGTCCTAGAGCTCACTAAGTGTCCAGAAAGCTCCACTTAATTATCAGTCCAGGCCTAGTTTTCAGAGGGAATTAAGAAGACCTGTGTCTAGTCCACAATCTTGACTCTGTCACCTGAGTCATTTTTCTTTGTGTGAATTATTTTCATCTTTTTCATTGTTGCTGATTTTATATCTTCTGACACTTTTCTTGATTTTGTTTCCTGTGATGTTTAGAATTGTTAATTTGCTTTTTTGGTCACCTTGATATTTACTCCTAATGTTTCAAGTTTAAACCAGTATTTAATTTATTTGTATAATCTTAACTTTCTCTCTGTCTGCAAATTCTGTGAATAGAGTAATTTACCCCTCTTTTGGTATATTTTTCTCATTTACATGCTGAGATCTCTGTTTCCCTATTTTTAACATTTCAGCATTCAATTATTTTTGTGAATTAACTATCCATGTTGATACCCATCTGCTGTGTCCTTCTTTGTACACTTGAGTATATGTCTGGTGTTACTTCTTTTCTAATCAAAGAAATGCCTTCAGTGTTTCTTACAATTTTGGCTTGATTTTTGCAAATTGTGTAAACTTCTGTTTATCTGGGAATGTCATAATTTTGCCTTTGTATTTGAGAGAGAGTTTTGCAGGATATGTAATTCTTGACTGATAGTTTTGTGTTTGTTTGTTTCCCTTCAGGACTGTATGTATGCGATTCCACTGCCTTCTTGCCAGCATGATTTGCCCTCGGTAATCGTAGCTCAGTCTCAGTGACTGAATGACGGTCCTTTGTTCATTTTTTTTTTTTTTAATCTAGTTGCCTTTAAAAGCCCCTCTCTTTAATTTTGGTATGTTTGTTGATAATACGTCTTGGTGTCTTTCTTTGGGTACCTATCTTGTGAGGTGTGTGATAAGCATCTTGGATAGATATCTTCTCATCTTTCACAATATCAGGGAAGTTTTCTGTCAACCTATCTTCAACAATTCTTTCTGTATTTTCTTTTTTTTTCTTTACCTCCAAGGGCTCACAATTTATTTTTTATTTTTATTTTATTATATTATTTATTTATTATTAAATAAAAAAATGAAAGTGTACGTACTCTGTGCTTACACTATTGGGTTAAGAGAGGAGGAGTACACAGGTTGTGTCAAAGTCCCATTAATATTGATCTTCTTACTAGTGTGTATGGTCACCAATTTCACCCTACCAAATTTCTAACAATTATCTAATCTAAACCCTTGCCCCTTGCCTTCCCACCCTCCCACCTTCCCCACCCTTGTAGCCATCAAAGAGTGTTTTCTATTATGTATGAGTATGCTTTTAAGTTTTTATCATAGGGGTCTCGTATAATAATTGTCCTTCTGTCACTGACTAGTTTCACTCAGTGTAATGTCCTCCAGTTGAGACCAAATTGAGAGATGTTTCCTGCTATCATCATTGTTCTTTATCAGTGTATAGTACTCCATGGAGTATATATACCAAAGTTTACCCATCCATTCTTCTGTTGTTGGGTATCTGGGTTGATTCCAACTTTTTGCTATCATGGACTGTGCTGCAATGAACATTCGTGTGCATGTATCAGTTGGTGTGAATGGCCTTGATTTTGTAGGCTATATCCGGAGCAGAGGAATTACTGGGTCAAATGGTATATCTATATCCATTATTTTAAGGTAACACCAAATTGCTTTCCAAAGAGGTTGCACCATTCTGCAATCCCACCAACAGCGAAGGAGAGTTCCAATCTCTCCACAGCCTCTCCAACATTCATTGTTTTGCATTTTTTGGATCATGGCCGATCTTGGGGTGAGGTGGTATCTTATTGTTGCTTTGATTTGAATTTCTTTAATAATTAATGATCATGAACGTGTCTGCATGTGTCTTTTGGCTGCCTGGATCTCCTCTTTAAAGAAGTGTCTGTCCATCTCCTTTGCTCATCGCTTAATTGGATGATTTGTCTTTTTCTTATTGATATTTTGTAGAACCTTATAGATTATGGAGATCAGGCGTCAGTCTGACATAGAGGTGCCAAATATTTTTTCCCATTCTGTAGGTGGTCTTTTAATTCTTTTGATGAAGTCTTTGGATGAGCAGAAGTGTTTGATTCTTATTAATTCCCATTTATCTATTTTCTCTTCTGATGAATGTGTTTTGTTTGTCAGATTATGAAGTCTGTCTATATTGCATATTAAAACGTTCATTGTTGACCCTATCTTATCTTGGATGAGCTTTATCGTTTTAGCTTTTATATTCAGGTCTTTTAACCAATTTGAGTGGATTTTTGAATAAGGTGTGAGATATGGGTTTTGTTTCAATTTTTTGCAGATGGATATCCAATTATGCCAGCACCATTTGTTAAAGAGACTTTTCTTACCCCAATTCAAAATCTTAGGACCTTTGTAAAATATCAGCTGTTCATAAGAGGATGGTGGCATCTCTGGGGTCTCTACTTTGTTCCATTGGTCTATATGTCTCTTTTTGTACCAATACCAGACTGTTTTGACTACTGTGGTAGGGTAACAGGTTCTAAAGTCAGGTAGTGAGAGGCCTCCCAGCATGTTCTTCTTTTTCAGTAGTGCTTTACTTATTTGGGGTTTCTTCGGATCCGACTCAACGGCACTTGGCTTTTGGCTTCCCTTTCCAAATAAAGCTGATAATTTGTTTCTCCATCTCATTAAAATGGCTGGCTCAACTCATTAAAAAATGTCGTTGGAATTTGTATTGGGATTGCATTATATAAGTAGAGTGCTTTGGACAAAATAGACATTTTCACAATATTGACTCTTCCTATCCATGAGCAGGGCAGATTATTCCACATATGTAAGTCCCTCCTAGTTTCTTGTAGCAATGTCTTGTAGTTTTCTCTGTAAAGATCTCTTATTTCTCTAGTTAGATTTATTCCTAGGTATTTTATCTTCTTGGAGGCTATAGTAAATGGAATTGATTTGGTGATTTCTTCATTAATAATTTCATTGTTGTTATAAAGGAATCCTACTGATTTAGTTAAGTTTATCTTGTCTCCCGATACTTTGCTGAATTCTTCTATTAGCTCTAATGGTTTACTTATGGATTTCTTTGGATTCTCTGTATAAACAATCATATCATCTGCAAAGAGGGAAATGTTTACTTCTTCAGTGCTGTTTATTTCTTTGTCTTGTCTAATTGCTCTGGCTAGAACTTCTAGGACAATGTTGAATAGAAGTGGTAAGAGCAGGCATCCTTGTCTAGTTCCTGTTCTTAAAGGGAGTTCTTTCAGTCTTTCACCAGTCAGGATGATGAAAGCAGTTGGCTTTGCATAGGTGCTATTGATTATATTGAGGAATTTCCTTTTTAATCCTATTTTTCTGAGAGTTTTAAGCATGAATGGATGTTGAACTTTGTCAAATGCCTTTTCTGCATCAATTGACAAAATCAGGTGATTTTTATCTTTTGTATTATTAATGTGGTTGATTACATTAGTTGTTTTTCTGATGTTGCACAAGCCTTGCATCTCTGGAATAAAACCAATTTGATCATGATGAATGATGTTTTTATATGCTGTTGAATTCTATCAGAATTTTGTTGAAGATTTTCATCTAGATTCATGAGTGATATTGGTCTGTAATTTTCTTTTTTTGTGGGATCTTTCCCTGGTTTTGATATCAGGGTTATGCTGGCTTCATAGAAGGAATTTGGAAGTATTTCATCTCTTTCTATGGTATGAAATAGCCTCATTAGTATTGGAGTTAATTCTTCTCTAAAAGTTTGGTAGAATTCTCCGGTGAAGCCGTCTGGGCCAGGACTTTTTTGGTTGATAGATTTTTGAGGACTTCCTCAATCTCTTCCTTTGCAATAGATTTATTAAGTTGATCTATTGCTCCTTGTAATAGTCTTGGTGAGTAATATGTTTCTAGAAATTTGTCCATTTCCCCCAGGTTTTCAAACATGTCAGAGCATAGCTTTTCACAGTATTCTGTTATGGTATATTTTATTTCAGATGGGTCTGTTGTAATATCTCCCAACTCATTTCTTAATTGGGTTATTTGTATCTTCTGTTGTTTTTCTTTTGTAAGTTTAGCCAATGGTTTATCAATTTTGTTGATCTTTTCAAAGAACCAGCTCTTGGTTTTGTTAATTTTTTCAATTGCTTTTCTATTCTCTAATTCATTTAGTTCGGCTCTAACTTTTATAATCTGTTTTCCTCTGGTGCCTGGGGGATTTCTTTGTTGCTCTCTTTCTACTTGTTCAATCTGTGAGGTTAATTCTTTAATTTGTGTTCTTTCTTCTTTCTGGAAGTGTGCATTTATAGAGATAAACTGACCTCTGAGCACTGCTTTTGCTGTATCCCATAAATTCTGGTAGGATGTGTTTTCATTCTCATTTGAATCCATAAATTTCTTTAATGTGTCTTTAATTTCTTTTATAACCCAAAGCTTTTTGAGTAAAGTATTGTTCAGTTTCCACAAGTTGGAATTTTTACCTATGATTTTTCTGTTATTGATTTTAACTTTTATAGCTCTGTGGTCTGAAAAGGTACTTTGCAATAAATCAGTGTTTGGGATTTGATGGAGAATTGTTTTATGACCTAACATGTGGTCTGTTCTGGAGAATGTTCCATGTGCTTTGGAGAAGGTATATTTATCTGTTGATGGATGAAAAGATCTGTATATGTCGATAAGGTCAAGTTGTTTAATGGTTGTAATAAGATCTTCTGTATCTTTACTGAGCTTTTTTCTGGATGATCTATCCTTAACTGAAAGAGGAGTGTTAAAGTCCCCAACTATTATTGTGGAATGATCAATCTCATTTTTCAATGCTGTCAGTATTTGTTCAATGTATTTAAGTGCTTTGGTATTGGGTGCATAAATATTTAATATTGTTAAGTCTTGCTTGAGTATTGAACCTTTCAGCAATAAATAGTGACCATCCTTGTCCATAATAGTAGACTTTACATTAAAATCTACTTTATCTGAGATTAATATTGCCACACCTGCTCTTTTTTGTGTATTATTAGCTTGATATATGTTATTCCAAACTTTAATTCTCAACTTGTTCTTATCCTTAAGTCTACGATGTGTTTCTTGTAAGCAACATATAGATGGGTCATGTCTTTTGATCCACGATATCACTCGCTGTCTCTTTACTGGAGCATTCAGTCCATTTACATTCAATGTGATTATTGATAGGTATACGTTTAGTGATGTCATTGCAATATGTTTATTTTGATTTTGGTGTTTTCTCTGTTGTTCTTATTAATCTGTCCTGGGGCATTCTTCTTTATGGATGGTATGAGTTTTGATTTTATATTTATTGAGACTCCTGTGTTGTGATTTTTCATTTTAAATGATATATTGTTAATCACTTCTATGGCTACATACTTAATCCCCCTTAACGTATAATTATTGAAATCAGTTTTAACTATTTTAGAAGTCAGAAACTGTCACTGCACCAAAACCAACTGTAACTATTGTAGTGTATCCCTCTTTTAATGTGATATTATAGTTGTCATGATATGATCATGGATTCCCTTATTATAATATTGTAGATTTTGGCTTGGTTTGATGAAGTTGTGTGCCTTCCTTAGCTAATTAGAAATTTGGATAAAGTGCCTTAAATTATCACCTAAAACATGTATTTAGGGAAGAGCTTCTTTCAATATTTCATGTAATTTGTGTTTAGTTTTTATGAAGTCTTTAAATTTCTCTTTATTTTCAAAAGTCTTAATTTCACCATTATATTTGATAGACAATTTAGTGGGATAAATTATTCTAAGATGGAAGTTTTTCTCATTCAGGACTTTGAACGTGTCTGCCCATTGTTATCTGGCCAGCATTGTTTCAGCAGAAAAGTCAGATGAAAGTCTGCAGGGTGTCCCTCGGAATGTTAGTTTTGATTTGAACCTTGCTGTCTTCAGAAGCATCTCTTTGCGTTTTAGCTTATTAAGTTTAATTATAATATGCCTTGGCATTCTTTTTGGATCTAACTTTTGTGGTGTTCGATAAACATCTTGGATATCTATGTTTTCTTTGTTCATAATCTCAGGAAACTTTTCTGTCAGCATCTCTACAGCAATACTCTCTATGTTGTCATTAATCCTCCCTTGTTCAGGAACTCCAATTAAATGTAAATTATTCCTCTTCATGGAGTCCCATAAGTTTCTTAATGTTTCTTCATTTTTTTTTATTTCTTTTCTCTTATTTTACCTCATAAATGTTGGCATTAGTTACTTTGTCTTCTAGGTCACTGATTCTAACTTCCATCTGTTCAATCCTACTCTTTTGGCTTTGGATAGAATGATCCAATTCTGTAACTTTTTTATTAATCTGATGTATTTCGGATTGTTGATGTTCTAGAATATCAAATAGTTTACCACCTTTTTCATTTTGTTCTATTGCATGTTGTTTAAATTCCAGGAGGGTTTTATATATATTTTTTTGTATTCAATCTCTGTTAGATTCAGAAAGGCTTCTTCATCTGGGAAATTTTTTGAATCTTTATTTAAGGAATTTTCTGGAGCATTTGAAGACTGTTTCTTTAAATGACTAATTATGGTCTGTTGCCTGGGTGCCATCTAGATGTTATTTGATTTCTCTGATAATGGATCTAAGAGAATTGTTGGTCATCAGCTGACTCTAATACTGTAGTGATTTGCCCCAGGTGGACTCTCAAGGGTGGAAGACTTTGCTTATTGAGTAGCAAAGAGGCTGCTCTGTTTATGGAGAAACTGGAGTCTGTCAGCCAATCTTAAACTGTGAGAGGTTTTTCAATAGAGAGATTTCCAGAGAGAAAATATAAGCCTCTCAGCCTTAAAAAAGTAAACCTTAAAAGTAGAAGTAAAGTGCACCTCCATGCAGGGAGCTGTCCAGGTGCTGAATTGGGAGCTGGAAGCTGTCCAATAGGCTGGCCTGAACAGGTAGTAGGGAACAGCAGACTTCATCTGCCTGCTTATAATGAAAGTATGTTACCATTACTGGCCATTTGCAGAAGCTGCAGTTCTCTGTTCTGGAACTCCAATCATTTGTAAATTATTCCTCTTGATAGATTCTCACATAACTCTCATTGATTCTTCACTTTTTAACAATCTTTTATCTGATATTTCCTCAAATATAGTGATGTCAGATGCCTTAACATCAGTCTCACTAATTCTGCATCTCCTCCCCTCAGTCCTACTCCTTTGACTTTCTGATGAATTGTCTAATTCTGTGATTTTATTGTTAATTTTCTGAATTTCAGATTTTTGTTATTCAAATATTTCCTGCAGTCTGTTTAACTCTTAGCAGGTGCTGTTTCACTTTGCCTGATCTCCTTCCTATGTCTAGCAGAGCTCTGTACATTAATTACTCTTTTGTATTCTAACTCCGATACTTGCAGGAAGTTTTTGTCTAGTAAAATTTTCTGATTGTTTTCAGAGTTTTCTGCTTCTTTAAATGATATGAAATAAACTATTCCCTCAGAGCCATCTGAAAATTGTAGTAATTTATTTAAGTTTGGTTATTGTGTTCTGATCTGTGTGTGCGTATGTGTGTATGTGTGTGTGTAGCTTTTTAATTGTCCTAGTAGACTGGTCATGTGAGCTGTTTTGCTTATTGGAGCTGTAGAAATTCCAATATCCTGTCACTGTTTGATTGGAGTAATTCCTAGACATGGGGCCCTGGAGTCAGTGTGCTTTCTTATGTGTGTTCATCCTGGGTGACTATTCATTTGGCCTCAAGGCATGCAGAGCCTTCTGGGGAATATTGATTAGTACAGCCAATGCTCATGTTACTGGCTGTACTTGCTGCGAAATGTTGGGGTCTGGTGCTGAGAAAGGGAGGGGCATGCACCCACAAATGTCAGGCATCTGCAAGCCTGAGTCTAGCAAAATGGCCCATTTCTGCTGTGAGTTCCTAGCTAAGTGGTACCACATGACTTGTTTTCCCCCTTTATTAAACTGCTCCCTTTCCAAGTAAAGGAGAATATCTCAGGTACAAGCAACGATCAGCTGCTTCTGGTCCAGGTACAGTATCAGCAACTGGTGCCCAGCATAACACAGAGAAGAATGGGGAAGTGCCAAAAAGAAGGAAAGAGTTTGTGCCCCAAAGAAAAAGTTTTGATCCACATGCATCTACAAAAACTTATCTTTTGACATTCAAATGGGAGAATGCTACAGCTCTGTAGGCATGGATGTCCGAAACTCCACTTTTTTGATGAATATGACTTTGTTCACCACACTAGTGCGGAGTGTCCTGTCCTGTCCTGTCCTGTCCTGTCTGGGTAACTCTGCACCCACTCTCACCTTTTTGTTGGCCAGGTTATTCTCCCTGATTTTTGCCTGGTGTTCAGTGCTCCTAGAATGTCCTATACAACCCATTTGTTTTTCTGGTTCTTTGTTGGAGGAATCAAAAGATGGTTCTGGTTACTCCAACATGTTAGCCGCTCCTCCTATGTCTCTGTTTCTAAGGTGTGTCTCTTACAAGCATCATATTGGTGGATCCTGTTTTTTCATCCATTCTGTTATTGTTTGTCTCTTCATGGGTGAATTTAGGCTATTTACATTCAGCCTAATTACTGACATATTTGAGTGTACTACTGTCATTTTGTAGTGATTTTTTTTTTTTTTGGTGGTACTGACATTTGTTTTACTCTCCTATGTCGAATTCCTTTTGTTTGTGTCTTTCTTTTCTGTTTCTTTTGTATTTGCAGATTTTGCTTTTTTTGAGATTTTATGTTTTTCTTCTTTTCTTGATGAATAGCTTTGTTATTTTTTTTTTTTTTTGGAGGTTACCGTGAAATTTGTCTTTATTTTCCTAAGTCTGAACTACACTCTTATTACTTGGTATTGTCTTGCCTTCCATGCCATTAGAAAGTTCTATACCTACACTGTTTATTCCCCTTTTTATTGTTCTGATGTTGTTGTTATTTACAAATTAGCCTCTGTAGTTTCCTGCTGTAGGTAGGTGCTTCTAGGTATTCCTTGAGAGTTCATTTTCTGGTTTGGTATCTGATTGGAACAATCTTGCAACCTATATTTGTTTGGTTTTGTTGTTACATATTCTTTTGAATTGAGTTTATATGGAAATGTCTTAATTTTACCATATGTTTGTTTGAGATTTTTGCAGAATACATATATTATTTTTTGTTGGCAATTTTTTCTTTCAGTGATATGTATACAAGCTTGGACAATTCCATTCACGAACTCATCTTAGATGTAGTGCTACATACCTCATTGCTGTACATCACTGCAGTCATATTTGAAGTACACCCTTTGGGAAGTTGTGCACGGATACAAGTGTCTGCCAAGCCAAGTGCCGTCAAGTCAAATCCGACTCATGATGACCCAGTGCCTAGTCTGCCCTTGAAAGCAATTTTGGCACTTTTTTTCTGGAATGTCCATCAGAGCTGTCATTGTACAAAGTCTGACAATTTGTTTGCAAACTCATCCTAGAAAATGAGCTTTGAAGGGAGGACTAGGCACTGGCGTTAGTACATAGCTTCCCAAGAGGATTACTTCAAAAGCGACTGTAGTGATATTTGCCAATGTGGTATGTAGCACTTTCTTTAGGATGAGTCTGTGAATTTAATAGTCTGACCTCATCCTACTACAGTTCTGATTGATGTTCCAGAAAAAGACTTCCTAAATTACTTTGAAAGACTAGGGACTGGCATCAGTGCACCACTTCTGAAGGGAATTACTTCAAAAGTGACCATAGTGCTATTCTGCAATGAATTATATAGCACTTTTTCTAGAATGAGTTCATTAACTGAATGCTTAAACTCGTATTTATCTATCTCAACATTATACATATATATCAATGTATATGTATCAATATATATGTAACAATGTTTTGTGTGTGTGTATGTGTGTGTGTATCAATACATTGTTTTCTAGCTTGCATGGTTTCTGTCAGATGATCAGAGCTTAGTTTTACTACTTCTCTGCCATATGTGACTTTTTTCTTTTTCTTGAGTTGCTCTCAGAATTTATTTTTTGTCTTTTATTTCAGCCAAAATGATTATGATATATCTTGGTGATTTTCTTTTATGATCTAATCTATACGGGTTTGTTAAGCTTATTGGATGCTCAGCTTTTCATCTTTCATGATGTTAAGGAAGTTTACACTCAGAAATTTTTCAGTGATCCTCTATGTGCTTTCCATTTTCTCCCTCTATTTTGGAACTCCAAAAACTCACCGATTTTGTTTTTTTATTGTATTCCATATAGTTCTCAGGGTTTCTTCATTTTTATTTTATCTTTTTTTAAATATCATTCCTCAAATAGAATTGAATTCAAGTGTTTGCCTTCAGCTTCACTTATCCTATTTTCCATCATTTTAAACCTGCTCCTCAGGCCTTCTATGATGTGTACTCTTATCCTTGAGTCTACGTGAAGGGACTGCTTCTTCCCTGAGCTGCTGGCTCAGGAAGTTGATAGTTTTCTGGGCCCCCACTTTCTTCTTGTTTGCTAAGTTGTTCCCACTGCAAGTCTGGTATAAATGGGTCAAGGGAAGTGCATATAAGAGATACTTATTTTCCCCCAGCAATGAGTCAGTCTATGCAGCCTTGCACAGTGCTGAGAAGGATGGAAGGGCTGGGAAAAAGGAGAGAAGATTATCTCAAAGGCGTGTTTCAGATTTATGCAGAGCAGATTAGATGCAAGCCACTCGTGTTTTAACAATCAAATGTGTTTTCCACTGGTTCTACAAGCATGAGAGGACTCACTGTTGCTAAGTTTCTCCTTCTAAGGAGGTCACCCATTGAATGACTCTGCTCCTCTCACGACAGTGTCTGAAACTGATCCCCACCAGGTCAGGTCTGGCCAGTCACAGGTACTGCTGGAACTTCTTTTCCTTCCTTATCACTCAGTCCAGTTTCTCAAATCTCCCTTTGAAGCATGGGCCCAGATGGCTTCACTGTAAAATTCTACCAAGGTTTTAGAGAAGAGTTAACTCTAATACTACTGAGACTATTTCACAGTATAGAAAGGGATGGAATACTCCCAAATTCATTCTATGAACCAAACATAACCCTGATACCAAAACCAGGTAAAGATCCAACAAAAAAGGAGAACTACAGAGTGATTTCAGTCATGAATCTAGATGCAAACATCTTCAACAAAATTCTTGCCAATAGAATACAACAACATATCAAAAGAATAATCCATCATGACCAAGTTGGATTCATACCACAGATGCAAGGCTGGTTTAACATCAGAAAAACAATTCACGTGATCAACCACACAAATATTACAAAAGACAAGAATCACATGATCTTGTCTATTGATGCAGAAAAGGCATTTGATGAAGTCCAACACCCATTCATACTAAAAAAAACTCTCAGCAAAATAGGAATAGATAGCCAATTCTTCAATGCAATAAGGGCCTTTTATACAAAGCCATCTGCCTATGTCACCCTGAGTAGAGAGAGATGTTTCCCTTGAGAATGGGAACTAGATAAGGAAGCCCACTATCATCACTATTCAACATGATACTAGAAGTTCTAGCCAGAGCAGTTAGGCAAGACCAGGGAATAAAGGGCATCTGCATCTGCAAAAAAGAATGAAAAATCTCCCATTTGCAGATGATATGATTGTATATGCAGAGAACCCCAAAGAATCCATAAGGAAACTACTCAAGCTGATAGAAGAGTTGGGTAAAGTCTCAGGATACAAGATAAACATAAATAAATCAGTAGGATTCCTTTATACCAACAACGAGAGTATTAAGGAAGAAATCACCAAGACAATATCATTTACAATAGCCTCTATGAAGATAAAGTACCTAGGAATAAATTTAACCAGAGAAATAACAGACCTTTACAAAGAGAACTACAAACTCTTACTACAAGAAACTAAGAGACAGTTACATAAATGGTGAAGTGTACCCTGCTCATGGATAGGAACATTGAACAGTGTGAAAATGTCTATTTTACCCAAAGCAATCCACTTATATAATGCAATCCCAATACAAGTTCCAGTGACATTTTTGAATGAGATGGAGGAGCAAATTACCAACTTTTTCTGGAAAGGAAAGAAGCCCTGGATAAGTAAAGCATTACTAAAGAAGGACACACTGGTCTCATTACCCAACCTTAGAACCTATTACACTGCCACAGTAGTCAAAACAGCCTGGTACTGGTACAAAAACAGACAGATAGAGCAGTGGAACAGAATCAAGACCCCAGAGATGACACCATCTGCCTACGAACAGTTGACATAAGACATTAAACTGGGGTAAAAACAATCTCTTCAGCAAATGGTGCTGACAAAATTGGATATGTATCTGCACTAAATTAAAACAAGACCTGTATCTTACACCTTATACAAAAACCAACTCAAACTGGGTAAAAGACCTAAATATGAAATCTAAAACAATAAAGCTCATCCAAGAAAAAGTAGGAACAACAATAGAAAGGTTTAATACACAACATAGGCAGACTTCAGAATCTGTCAAACAAACCACAAACAACAGAAAAGAAAATAGATAAATGGGAACTACTAAGAATCAATCACTTTTGCTCATCCAAAGACTTTATTATTAGAATTAAAAGATCAGCTACAGAATGGGAAAAACTATTCGGCAACTATACATCAGACCAATACCTG
This sequence comes from Heterohyrax brucei, assembly GCA_028571685.1. Lineage (NCBI taxonomy): Eukaryota > Metazoa > Chordata > Mammalia > Hyracoidea > Procaviidae > Heterohyrax > Heterohyrax brucei. Next base: position 32,558,029 of record CM053161.1, read on the forward strand.
ATCTCCATAATATATAAGGTACTACAAAATATGAATAATAAAAAGATAAATCATCCAATTAAGTGATGAGCAAAGGAGATGGACAGATACTTCTCTAAAGAGGAGATCCAGGCAACCAAAAAACACATGCTGACATGCTCATGATCATTAGCTATTCAAGAAATTCAAATCAGAACAACAATGAGATACCATCTCACCCCAACAAGGTTGGCCATGATACAAAAAAAAACACAAAACAACAAATGGTGGAAAGGCTGTGGAGAGATTGGAACTCTCTTACACTGTTGGTGGGATTGCAAAATGGTGCAACCTCTTTGGAAAACAATGTAGCACTACCTTAAAATAATGGAGATATATATTCCATTTGACCCAGTAATTCCACTGCTTGGAATATATCCTACAGAATCAAGGCCATTCCCACCAAATGATACATGCACACAAATGCTCATTGCAGCACAGTCCACAATACAAAAAAGATGGAATAAACCCAGATGCCCAACAACAGAAGAATGGATAGGTAAACTATGGTATATATTCTCAATGGAACACTATGCAATGATAAAGAACAACAATGATTTCAGGAAACATCTCAACCTGGTTTCAGCGACAAAGGGACAAATACTGTATGAGACCCTTATGATAAGAACTTAAAAACAGACTCATACGTAGAAGAAAAGACTCTCTGATGGCTGCAAGGGTGAGAATGGAGGGCGGGTGAGGGGGAGATGATTTGGATTAGATAGTTGATAGAAATTTATTTGGATGAAATCGGTGACAGCACACATTGGAAAGAAGATCAATATTAACTGGATTTCAATATAACATGATTACTCCTCCCATCTTAACCCAATATTGCAAGGATAGAGTAACTGGGGCAGGGGGCAGGGGACTGTGTTCTCAGGGCAAATCGAGGCCAATTGGCACAACTAATATTTTGCTAATGAGGACTTTCTGCACTCCACATTGGTGAGTGGCATCTGGTGTCTTAAAGGCTGTCAAGCTGCCATCTGAGAGTACAGTAAATGGTCCCAACTCAGCAGGAATGGATGATCACAAAGGTTCATAACTACATGAGGGAAAGAGAATCCAGAAGACAGAGAGACCACACTAGTGTGTGTCTACATCAACTTGTGACTGGAAGAACCAGATGATGCTCGTTCACCACCAGTTATAGCCAAGATGCAGCTTACAAAGTTGAGTCTCACTGACAACATAAGAATAAATAGGGATATACCCTGAGATCTCCACTAAAAGACCACAATTGATGGCCCAGGGGCTTCAGGGTTCCCCTGGGAGTATGGCTCCTGGCTCTGATACTGCCCCTGTCCATAAATTATAATGAAGTTCAACTCTTCAGGCAGCAATGGATTGGACTTGATGACACAGAGTGACCATATTTTGTGGGCACTTTATGGTTCTAGGCATCTATAGGATGTCGTCCTGTTGACCACATACTGGAGGAAGGGGAATAGGTGGAGAGGAGAAGATAGGAGACTGTTGGTAGGATACAACATGTATGGAGCAGAGAGGAAGAGTGTGTTGGGACAGCAGTGCAGGGAGAGCAGTGGATATAAGTGCATATAAGTGAGCATGCAAATTTATATGGAAATGTACATTTTCATTCAATCATAAAAGAAAAAATAAATAAATAAATCTTTGATGTTCACAGTTCCCAGAATGTCATACATAATTGATGTATTTATTCTTTTCAGTCTTTGTCATTAAGGGGCGTCACAAGGAGAAACTCCACTATATTGGTTCCACAACATAGTTCTGTAAGATTAAAAACTAGGAAAACCCTAAGGGAAAGTTCTGTTCTGTCACATGGTGTCACTATGAGTCAGAATCAACTTGATAGCACTCAACAATATGAACAATCTTAACAGAGGCAGTTTGTCCAGCTTTCATTTGCAACATGATTGGGTGGGATCAAACCACCATTTTTGAGGTTAGAAGCCAGTAATTCTAAATCACTTCTGCCACCCAAACTCCTACATAAATGATAAGTTAAGCATAATTACCTCAAAGTAGAAAAAATAAAAAACAACCACTTCCAAAAAGAAGCAAAACTGTTCTAAATTCTAGAAGTCTACATCTTGTTATACTGAATAAAATCTGAAGGTAAAATAAAGACGTTCTCAGATACGTTCACATATGTAAAATCTCATTTTCTTCTTCCTGTTATCTTTTCCAAAAATTCTGCTAAAGAATGTTGCTAACAAAATCACAGAGTAAATCACATACAAAGGGAACATGGGTTTAAGGGTGCCAGAAATCAAGAACAAGAGGAAACTCCTGGGTGATGATGGAAGTAAGTCAAGGGTGAAACTTGGGATTCTGGCCTAGAAAGTGACCAAACCAAATGCATGTGAGATTGTAGGGAGTTCATAACAAGGAATCTCAAGGAAAAAAAGCATTTCCTACTAATAAATTAAATATATTCCTGGTAAATGACTTGCACAGTTGGAATACATTGAGAGGAAGTTGATTATCATGACAGAAAGTTTGTTAACAAATTGGTGACAGGTGTAGAAAACTGAGAAAATGAGAGGGGAAATAAAAACAATTCTTAAATCTAGAGGAAATCCCCAGAACCAAACCTACTGCTATCAGATTGGTTCTGACTCATAGCAGTTCTACAGACAGAGTAGAACTGCCCCATAGAGTTTCCAAGGTGTGTCTCGCAGATTTGAACTGCTGGCCTTCTGATTAGCAGGTGTAGCACTTAACCACTATACCAAAGTTTCTGGAGGGAGTAGGAAGTTATATATATTGAGTATTCAATTTAAGTACACTAGTGAAATCCCCAGATGGTATAATTGGGTGGCTTCAGCTGTTACCCAAGATGTTGGAGGCTCCAGTTCACCCAGAGATACCTTGGAAGAAAGAATCTGGAAAAAAAAAAATCACCCATTACAAATACTTTGGAGCACAGTTCTACTCTATCTGCTCTAACACATGTGGCTCACCATGAATTAGATTCAACATCATGATAACTGGTTGTTTTGTTTCACTTTTTTTAAGCCAATTGCAAAGCTCACTCAAAATCCAATACCAATACTTAATAAAGTCAAAGAAAAATGTTCCAATACATTTTACAGGAAATGTTAAGTAATAAAGCATTGGGTCTTCCCATTTAGCTCATTTTTTCTTTCCTAATGGTGCATAAAATAATAACATATTATAGGAGATGCAACATCCTGGATTTTAAGAAATACTGGTATCACATATATGCTAAGCAACTTCAGATTGCACAGAGCAATCCTATTCACCAATAGATGTGTGGCTAGTGCTACTTTTCCACTAAGAGTTCCTCACTAGATCGCTAATGTCACCACTGTCTCCTGAAAATAGTGATAAACATGTAATTTTGCCACAAGGATCACAAGTTTTCATGATGGCCTTGCAGCAGGAGTTGTTCTCCACTTCAGTGTTCCATCCAAAAGAATTATTGTGTTATCTGAGGTTATTGCACTGTATTTGAAAGAGGCACAGTGTAGAATGAACTCACATCTCTAGTGGAAAAGTCTGACACATTCAGAGAAGGAATAGTAAAGGATGGCTTGGAAAATTTACCTACTTTACAGACATTTGTGCCATGTTTCATATCTACATGTTGCTTTTGGGGGTCTTCATGCTGCTGCTCCTTGACAGAAATTCAGTCAAGCTCTCTGCCATACAAGATTACTGATTTACTTTGATTTTAATATCCATTTTCTGCTTTTACTATTTCTGTTATGCTTTAATGAAGGGTTTTAGTGTAACTTAGCCATTTTCCCAATCACAGTACCAGTGTTTAATTTACTTATTCTATTAAGACTACCAATATCTAATCATACTTAACCAACTTGACCTCATTACATGAATATCAGTCAAGGTGAAAAGTTCTTGAAACATGCATAGTCTTTAATCATACTGAATTTCCCACTTGGCACCCAGGGAGAATTCACCAGAGATAGCTGACTTCTGTGCAATAACTCAGTAAGTGTCCAGGATAAGAATTTAATCCATATTCTCCATTCATGACCTCCTCCTTTCACCACATAAATCTACAGAAACCTCTTCATGACTGAATGACTTTCCCAAGGAGGGCTATCAGGACAACCATGTAATCTGCTTACAACTGCTGCTATATACATCTGTCTGATGCTTTTCTTGTGACTACAGAAAAAGAATGAGGAGACACTCCTTTTATGGACTGAATTGTGCCCCACACCCAAATATACGTTGGGCACTCTACTCCAAAACACTGAAATATACACTCTTTTCCAATGCACCTGGAACATTTTCTAGACTAGACGACATCTTTAGTTTGAGTGCTGCTTTAGTTTGAGTGTTGATCTAACAGAAATACCACAGAGTGGATGGCTTTAACAAAGGAAAGTTTATTCTCATGCAGTCCAGTAGGCTGCAAGTCCAAATTCAGGAAGTCCACTCCAGGAGAAGTCTTTCCCCCTTGTTGGCTTTAGAAGAAAGTCTTTCTGTTGCACCAGTCTTTGTTCAGGGTGCATCTTGGCACAGGAACCTCAGGTCTGAAGGATGTGCTTTTCTCCCAGTGCTGCTTTCTTGATGTTATGAGGTTCCCAATTCTCTGCTTTCTTCCCTTTCTTTTTTAATCTCCCATAGGTTGAAAAGATAAAGAGTAGTGCAAGCCATACTTCAAGTAAACTCCCTTTACAGAGATCAGAGAAGTGATCTGGTGAAGTGATTTATAGTACCACCTTAATCCTCAAACACAGAGCACAGAAAAATCTCAAAATGGGGGACAATCATAAAATATTGGGAATCATAGCCCAGCCGCATGGCTACATACATTTTTGGGGGGACATGGGTCAATCTAGGATAGTCACAAAGCAACCCTCAACAAAATTCAAAACAGTAAGATAATACAAAACATTTTATCTGATCTCAGTGCCATAGAAGTAGAAATAATAACAGTAAGAGAAAGATAAAAAAAATATGGTAAATGAATAATACCTTACTTAAAAAAAATTGTGTAATAGAAAAAAGTAAGGATGAAATTACCAAAAAAAAAATGTTCTAGAATCAAAAGAGAATTCAAAAAAATCATATAAAAAATTTGGTATACAGTAAAGGCAGTGCTCAATGTTCAGATCTTAATTTACAATAACATATGCACACATCAGAAAAGAAAGAACAGCAAAGAAAATCACAGCAACCAAAAAAGGCGTAATAAATACCAGAACAGAAATAAACTAAACAGAAAAACAATAGAAAGAATCAAGAAAACATAAAGTAGATCTTTGAAAAGATTAACAAAATGGACAAAACACTGGCTGAATTGACAAAAGAAAAACAGGAGAGAAAATAAGTAACTTAAACAATAAATGAAATGGGGAACATTACAAGAGATCCATCTTAAATAAAAAGGACCATAACAGAGTACTAAGACAAACTGCACTTCAACAAATCAAAAGACCTAAAAGTGATAGAAAAATATCTAGCAAAATACTGCGTTTCTAAAATAACACAAACTGAAGTGGAAAAACTGAATAGATCCATAAAAAGAAAAGAGAGTGAAAAAATAATGATGATGATAGTAATAAAACCCCCAACAAAGTGACAACAAAAATCTAGGCCCAGATGACTTCACTGTGTCCTTCCAGCACAATTCTACAAAACATTCAGTTTTCAACAGCACTACAAAACTAACTATTTGAGAACACAGAAAAGTAAGGGATGTTTCTGAATTTATTCTGTAAAGTCTGCATAACTATGATACTAAAATCAGTCAGAAACAAAGCTGTATATATATATATCCATATATATATATATATACACTCTAATCACTGTCATGAGTACAGATGCAAAATTTTCAACAAAAGGTTAGCCAATACAGTTCAGCACGTAACCCACTGCTGTCAAGTTGGGTCTCACTCATAGTGACCCTAGAGGTCAGAGTAGTTCAACACCAAGAAGTGCCTGACAGATTTATATATATATATAAAGACAGATTCATACCAGGTATTCAAAGATACTTCAACATCAGAAAACTTACGATGGTAACCCACCACAGAAATAAAAAAAAAAATCACATGATCATGAACATCAATAGATGGAAACATGTATAGAAAAAAAATCCAACATCCAGGGGTGGGGCCAAGATGACGGAGTAGACACATGTCTCCTTGATTCCCCTGAAGAACTAAGGTCAGGAATGATAATTGAATGAAGCATGGGTATCTGGGGAGCCCTAGGACCTGGCATGTTTGTCAGACTGAACTGGTCACCAGTAAAGGGGACACTACCTCTTTCTAACATGAGGCAGCTGGGTCCTGCTTCTGCTGACTCACTGTATGGGAGGACTGCAGGTACTGATGCCTTCTTTGTTTTCTGGGAAGTAGGGACTTGGCATGAGCTGTAAAATACACTGAAATGCAGTGCTTAAGTAAACAGCATATAGTGCAACAGACAGACGGTGCTTGGGATAGACACATTTTGAGAGTCCAGCTGCTGACTGAGGGCACCATTTCACCTCCACCCTCTTGTTTCGGAGCTGCACCATAGATCCTGCCATGAAATGACAGGAAAGGCAACTTCAGCAGGACACAATCTTGGTCAGCTGGGAAGCCAAGACACCCACCTGGTGGGCTTAGATGGGGCTAATGTTTGTGCCAAGAATGAGGGCCTGTCTGGAAAATACTACTCCAGAAGAAATTCTGTGTTTAGGACAGCGATGTCTAGAAATATGAGTGGGGCCTGGCAGACGATGGCAGCAAGGGTGTAACATCTTCCTACTTTGGATCACATCATAGCATCTGCAGACAGCCTGTAGGGTGCTTCTATTGTCAGCTGGAAGGTGGGGCCTGCTACACCTGAGAACCTGAATGATTTTGGCAGCTGTTGGACAGTTCCTGGCTTACCAGTAAAGTATCTTTTTAAATTAAGATGACCTGGAGAACTGACTGCTGTGCAGCCTGGCAACATGTCCTACATCCTTCACTGATCCACATCATAGTGTCAGCTGACAGCTCCCCAGTGACTCCATAGGTATGATGCAGTTATCGCCAGCCATAAGGGAGAGCCTGTCAGCCCAGAGAGTGCACCTGGGGCCAGTCACTAGAGTACACAGAGGTGGCTGGTAACCAAGTCACCTCTCAGAACTATGCCTCAGCTCCTGTTGAGGTAACACCAGAGAGAAGGAACATGTTCTAGATGAAGAGAAGGCAGCAATAAATAGATAACCATTTAAAAAAGAAGTCTACCATGGCTCTGGAAAACTTCCAAATTGAATAATCAAAAAAACTCCCCAGATAAAGAAGTCTTTCTGTAACTATTGGAGGTCAGGTCCAAAAGAATTATGTATACAGCCCCCCTACAGATTAAACAAAATGCAGCAGAAAAAAATGAAAACTTAAGCAAGCTATTTAAACTGATGAAACGTTAATGATCTGAAATCCAGCAGGTCAGTAATAAAATTACAGAATTAGAAAATTCAATCTAAAGCCAAAAGAGCAGACTTGAGAAGAGGAGAACCAGGGTAAGCAAGCTTCAGGACAGAGCAACTGATACCAGTATCTATGAGCAGAAATCAAAGAAATAAGAAAAATGAAGGAGAATTGAGAAACATGTGGGACTCTATTAAGAAAAAATCTATGAATAACTGGGAGTTAGTGAAAAGAGAAGGATAGCCAAAAATACAGAATATTGTTGTAGAGTTGCTGACAGAAAACTTCCCTGAAATTATGAAAGAAGAGAACATAGATATCCAAGATGGGTATCAAATGCCTCAAAAACTAGACTCCAAAAGAAAGGCACCAAGACACATTACAATCAAGCTTAACAAAATGAAACATAAAGAGAGGCTATTAATGGCAGTGAGGTTTAAAGTATATCTAACATTCAGAAGGAAGCACTATAGGCTTTCATCTGACTTCTGGCAGAAGCCATGTTAATGACACATTCAAAGCCTTGAAGGTGAAGTACTTCCAAACAAGAATTATATATACTGCAAAATTGTCTCCCACACACAATGGTAAAATTAGGACATTCACAGATAAACAGAAGCTTAGAGATTTGTAAAAACCAAACCAAACCTACAAGAAATGCTGAAAGAAGCTCTTTGCTCAGAAAAACAAAAACATTAAGTGTGTACTTAGGGAGACAACACAGGACAGAGCACCCAGAACCCTACTCAGTTAGGGAAGTCGCAAAGCTCAATCAAAGCTACAATACTCAAAGAAGGGAACCAGTGATCAGAACACAAAAACTACAAAATTATCACACTAAAAAGAGGGATACATTTCAGTAATTCTGGTTCTTTCAGATGGAGAGGAAATTAAAAAGATATGAAGAAGTTAAAGTCTGGTTTAAACTTAGAATAGTAAGGGGGATCATAGAGGCAGCCATGAAGAAAATAACAATGTGACACATCAAAAAAAAAAAAAAAAAAACCATAACGCAGGAGTCTCAACAAACAGAAAATCAACAGAAAAAGATGAAAAGTCAACCCATAAGGAATGACCTGGAACAGAATATTAAGAGTAACATAGAAAACATCAACAACACAAAAACAAGTGCATGAAAATGACAGCACTAAACACACACCTATCAATCATTACACTGATTGTAAATAGACTGAACATTCCAATAAAGAGACAGTGAGTGACATCCTGGATCAAAAGACACAACTCATCTATATATTGCTTAAAAGAAATACACCCTAGATTCAAAGATATGAACAAACTGAAAATTAAAGGATGGAACAATACACACCAAGCTAACAACATACAAAGAAGAGTAGGAGTGGCAAAACTAACCTCAAATAAAATAAACTTTAATGTGAAATCCACTATCATGGACAAGAATGGTCACTATTTACTGCTGAAAGTTTCAATACTTCAGCAGGACATAACAATATTAAATATTTATGCACCCAATACTAGAGCATCTAAATACACTGAAGAAACAGTGACTATATTGAAAAATGAGATAGATCACCCCACAATAATAGTTGGAGAGTTCAACACTCCACTTTCGATAATGGACAGATCATCCAGAAAAAAAAGCTCAGTAAAGATACAGAATACTTTATTTCAATGATTAACCAACTAGTCCTCATCAACATATATGGTACACTGTACAACTTCTTCTCCAGTGCATATGGAACATTTTCCAGAATGGACCATGTGTTAGGACATAAATCAAGTCTCAATAAAATCCAAACCACTGAACACTTGCAAAGCATCTTCTCAAAACACAAAGCCATAAGATTTGAAATCAATACCAGAAAAACATAGGTAGAAAGCTGAACTCATGGAAACTGAACAACACCTTGCTCAAAAAGCCATGGGTTATAGAAGAAATCAAGAACAAAGTAAAGGAATTTATGGAATCACATAAGAATGAAAACAGTTCCTACCAGAACCTACTGGTCACAGACAAAGCAGGGCTCAGAGATCAGTTGATCTCTATAAATGCACACATCTAGAATGAAGAAAGGACCCAAACCAAAGAATTAACCCTATAGCTTGAACAAGTAGAAGGATAGCAACAGAGGAACCCCTCTGGCACCAGAAGAAAACGGATAATAAAGATTAGCATAGAACTAAACGAATTAGAAAATAGAAGAACAATTAAAAATAATTAACAAAACCAAAAGCTGGTTCTTTGAAAAGATCAACAAAATTGATAAACCATTGGCTAAACTAACAAAAGAAAAAGAGAGGAAACAATTAACCCCGATATGAAATGAGATGATAGATGTCACAATGGACCCAAATGAAATAAAAAAATATCGTAACAGAATATTACAAAAGACTGCACTCTAACAGATTTGAAAACCTAAGAGAAATGGACAAATTTCTAGATTCACTACTAAAATTATCACTAAGAGAAGTAGAGCAACTTAATAAACCAATCAGGAAGGAAGAGATTGAAAAAGTCATCAAAAAACTACCAGCTCAAAAAAGTCCTGGCATAAATGACTTTACTGGAGAGTTCTACCAAACATTTGGAGAGGAATTAACTCCCAAACTACGGAGACTATTTCACAGCATAGAAATCCATTCCATAAAGGCAGCATAATGCTCTTCCCAAAGCCTGGGAGTGATCCCACAAGAAAAGAAAATTATAGGCCAATATTACTCATGAAACTAGACGAAAAAAATTTTCAATAAAATCCTAGCCAATAGAATTCAACACTATATCAAAAAAATAATTCATCATAACAAAGCTGGATTCACACCAGGGATGCAAGGCTGGTTCAGCATCAGAAAGGCAATTAATGTGATCTACCACAAAAATAGCACAAAGGCCAAAAATCACCTCATTTTGTCAATTAATTGAAAACGTACAATACCCATTCATGCTAAAAACTCTAAGCAAAATAGCAATAGAGGGGGAAATTCCTCAATGCAGTAAGGAGCATCTGTGCAAAGCCAAGCACCTACATCATCCTGAATGGAGAGAGACTGCAAGAATTCCCCTTGAGAACAGGAGCTAGACAACATTGTACCAGAGGTTCTAGCCAGAGCAATTAGACAAGATGAAGAAATAAATAGCATCTGGGTGGACGAAGGAGAAGTAAAATATCTCTGTATTTGCAGACGACATGATTATGTGTGCTGAAAATCCTAAAGAATCCATGAATAAATTACTGGAACTAATAGTTCAGCAAAGTATCAGGATACAAGATAAACATAAGTAAATAGGTAGAATACCTTTATGCCAATAAAGAGATCATCAAAGAAGAAATCACCAAATCAGTATCATTTACTATAGCACCAAGAAGAAAAAACTACCTAGGAATAAATCCAATTAGAGAAATAAGAGACCTATACAAAGCGAACTACAAGACCTTAATGCAAGAAGCCAAAGGAGATCTACATAAATGGAGAAACCTACCCTGAGCGTGGATAGGAAGACTTAACATTGTGAAAATGTTTATTTTACCCAAAGCAATCTACATATATAATGCAATCCCAATACAAATTGCAGTGTCTTTTTTTAATGAGATGGAGAAACAAATCACTCATTTTGTTTGGAAAAGGAAGAAACCTCAGATAAGTAAAGCACAACTGAAGAAGAGGAACACAGTGGGAAGCCTCATACTACCTGACTTTGGAAACTACCACACTGGCACAGTAGTCAAAACAGTCTGGTACTGGTACAAAAAGAGACATATAGACCAATGGAACAGAATTGAGACACCGTTCTCTTATGAATAGTTGATATTCTACAAAGACCCTAAGATTTTAAACTGGAGTAAATACAGTCTCTTTAACAAATGATATTGACAAAATTGAATATCCATCTGCAAAAAACTAAAGCAAGACTCATGTCTCATACCCTGCACAAAAACTAACTGTAAATGAATCAAAGACCTAAATATCAAACCTAAAATGACAAAGATCATGCAAGAAAAATAGGGCCAACAACAAAAGTTCCAATGCACAGCTTAGACAGACTTCAAAATCTAACAAACAAAGCATGATCAGTAGAATAGAAAACAGATAAATGGGAACTACTAAGAATCAGACACTTTTGCTCATCCAAAGACTTTATCAGAAGAGTTAAAAATTCATCGACAGAATGTGAAAGAACATTTTGCAACTACATGTCAGACTGATGTCTGATCTCCATAATCTACAAGATACTGCAAAATATCAACAAGAAAAATGTAAATAACCTGATGAAGCGATGCACAAAGGAGATGGATAGACACTTCACCAAAGAGGACATCCAGGCAGCCAAAAGACACATGAGGAAGTACTCACTATCACTAGCTACCAGAGAATCCTAATCAAAACTACAGTCAGATACAAATGCTGGAGAAGCTGGGGGGAGACGGGAACTCTCCTTCACTGCTGGTGGAGTTGCAAAATGGCACAACTTCTATGAAAAGCAATTCGGTGCTTCCTTAAAAAGCTGGAAGTAGATATACCATTTGATCCACTAATGCCACTGCTTAGAACACATCCTACAGAAACAAAGGCTGTCACACAAACAGACACACGTACACGAATGTTTACTGCCGCACAGCCCACAATAGCAAAAAGATGGAATCACCCTAGATGTCCATCAACAGATGACTGGATAAACAGACTAAATGGAGCACTGTGCAATACACTAATATGGAGCACTGTGCAATGATAAAGAACAATGATGATTTTAGGAAGCATCCCATAACCTGGTTTCAATTGGAAGACATTATGCTGAGTGAAATAAGCCAGTGGCAAGAGAACAAATATCGTATGAGACCCCTACTATAAGGACTTAAAAATAGACTTAGGTACAGCAGATAAGACTCTTTTTCCACTACAAGGGCGGGGAAGGAGGGTGAGGATTGGTCATAGATTTGAGAGTTGATAGAAATTTGGTTAGATGAAAGTCATGACAGCACACAACAGAAAGTAGATCATCTTAACTGAACTTCACCATAAACTGAAAACTCTTCTAATCTCAGTCCAGTATTGCAAGGATAGAGAAGCAGGGGCAGGGTCAGAGGACCCTGTCGGTGGACATTGAGGCCAATTGGCATAATTAGCCTATTGCTAAGAGATTCTTCTGCACCCCATATTGGTGAGTGATGTCTGAGTTCTTAAAGCCAAGCCAAGCCAAGTGCCGTCTAACTAGCAATTTACCATCTGAGGTATACCAAATGGTCTCAACTTTTCTGGAACAGGTGATCACTGAAAAGAACCAAGACACCAGAAAAAGAGTCTAAGAGACAGAAGGAAGGACCCATGTGAATGGGAGACTGTATCAGCATGTGACCAGAAGAAAAAGCAGGTTCCCAGCCACCACCAAACACAGCTGTGATGGGCCACACAATGTTGAGTTCCTGTCACAACATGAGAGAAAGAGAGGTGCAGCTCAAGAACTCTACTAAAAGACCACAATTGATGGTCCGGTGGCCTAGAGGGTCCCTTGGGAGCATGGCGCCTAAGCTTGCTGCTGCTCCTGCCCAGAAACCACTACAGAGGTCAACTTTTCAGACAAAACTGGATGGATTCAGTAACACAATGTGAGTGTGTGGTTTGTGTACTTCATGGTTCTATGCATTTATAGTTTACTGTCCTACTTATCTCTTTCTAGAAGGGAGAGAAGAGACTAGAGAGAAAGGTATGGGTGATTACACAGGGATTTTGGGGAGGATATGACAAGAATAGAATGAAAAGAGGGAGTGTTCTGTCACCAAGCAAGGAGAGCAAAAGAAGCTGTAGAAAGGTGGGCCTGCAAAATTGGTTTGGATAGTATAGCTTCACTTAATCACAGTAAAAAAAACATGCCAAAAAAAAAGTGCCAAGGATAAGACCAGTCATTTCACCTAAGAATATACTCTGGAGGCTGACAAACAAAAAAATTCTCAAGATCATTAGGCATTGTGCAAAACCAGTGCCATCAGGTTTGTTCCAACTCTTAGCAAACCTACAACCATTAGAGAAATGCAAGTCAAAATGACAATGAGCTGCTCTCTCACCCCAGCATTACTGGCAGGACAGAACATGGCTGGCATTGTAAAATGTTGTGGGGTGCTTGGAACTCTTATGTAGCACTGGTGGGAATGTAAAATGGTACAATCATTTGAAAAGCAATATGGTACTTCCTTAGAAGTCTATGAATAGCAACACCATAGGATCCAGCAACTGCTCTCCTAGGCATATATCCTAAAGAAATGAGAGCCATCACATGAATAGACACATGCACATCCATGCAAACTGCAATATTATCTGCAACAGCAAAAAATGGAAACAAATTATGGGAGCATCGACAAATGAATGGATGAACAAACTAGCGTACAGACATACAACTGGAAAACTACCAACAACAAAGAACGATAATGAATTTGTGAAACACCTCACAACGTTGATGAATCTGGAGGCCATTTTGTTGAGTAAACTGAGTCAATCTCAAAAGGAAAAAGACTACGTAAGATCATAATTATAGAAACTAATAAAAAGGGTTACACACAAAAAGAAACAATCTTTGATAGTTACTAGAAAGGAGAGAGGGAAGAAATAACATTAATTAGACAATATGACAATGGTAATGTTGGTGAAGGGTAAGACCATATATAATTGTTGAGAAGTCATCACTACTTGACCAAGACAGAGTCATGAAAGTTTCACAGATGCATCCTAACTTCCTGAAGGACCAAATCATTGGACTGAGTGCTGGGGACGACTGGGAATATCTACTGGAATTGACATAGTATAATCTATAAAGAAATTTTTCTACATCTGAATGTGTTGAGTAGCAACTGGGGTCTTAAAATCCTGTGAAAGGTCATCTAAGATACATCTACTGATTGCGTGTCAGCTGGAACAAAGGCAAATGTAGGAGAAAAAAACACAAGGAAAGATTAGTTTGAAGGACTAATGAACGACAGGAACCTCAAGCACAAGCCTGAGCCCAGAAGAAATACATGGTCTCCAATTACCAACAAGGACTGTTCTGACAGTGAGCACAATACAGGGTCCCAGCAGAGCTATAGAAAACTGTGGGACAAAATCCAACTTGCGGGTGGGGGTGTAAAACCTTGATAAACTGGCAGAGACTGAAGATATCTCCAAGGCATGGGCCCAGGACAGCCTTTTAACTCAATACTAAAGTCACCCCTGATGTTCACTCTTCAGACAGAGATCAGACAGGTCTACAGGACAAACAATAACACACGTGAAAGCCGTGTTTCATAGATCAACTGTGCATGCAAGAATAAACGTCCACACTATCCCAAAAGCAAAGACGAGAAGGTGGGAAGAGACAGGAAAACTGGAAGAACAGGGTTGAGGAGAGTGGTGTTGAAACATCACTGGATGAGCAAACAATGTCATAAAACCGTGCACTGTTCAATGAGAAACTAATTTGCTATGTAAGCTTCACCCAAATCACAATCCAAAAAGAAAAACAATCAATCATCAATATAGTACAGAAGAAAAAATTGTCTGTTGGGGTCCTGACCCCTGCAGAATCTGATATAATGTAGTCACTTTTCACACTGCAATCTGATGAAATGTAATAGATCAATCACTTGAGGTCATATCAGTGCAGGGTGGATCCTGAACCTAATCACTTCTTAGATTAGACAGAGAGACACAGGTAGACCCAGAAGGAACACAGACACTCTCTGACAACAGGAGCAAATGCACCCATAATCCTCGGAACACCAAGGATTGCTGGTAGCTGCCAGAAGATGAAACAGGCAGAGCAACGGCCTCCAGAGCCACATCTTGAATTTGGACTTCCAGATTTCTGAAATGGGAAAGAATAAACATCTGTTCTTTAAAGTGACTCACTTCTTGAATTTGTGTTACAGCAACACACTAGGAAACAGGAACATTATCACTCACAGGCTACAAGACAGTCTTGAACTCTTGTCAATCACTAGTCACATTTAGGGTTCCAGGAGCAGAAAAATCCAATTTTCCTACATTTATCCAATCTGTCCGACAGTCTGTAGATCTATCTCTGTAATCCTGACATGTGCCAAAAGCACATTCATCCTATCCTGGATACGGGCACCTCTTCTAGCTCCAGGGCAAACTCTTACCCAGTTCTATACCAACCCATGATCGGTTTTCACACACTGTGGTGATCCATTGGATTTTATTGGCTGATTTTCAGAAGTAGATTACCAGGCCTTTATTACTAGTCTGTCTTAGTCTAGAAGCTGTGCTGAAATCTGCTCGATACCACAGCAACATGTAAGCCTCCACTGACAGATGGATGGTTGCCACAGATAAGGCACACTGGCCAGAAATCAAATCCATGTCTCCCCCACAGAAGGTGAGAATTCTACCCCTGAAGCTCTGTGCTGCAGACCAGGGCAGCATCCTTCAGCTGAACTCCTTTGACTTTTTTAGAATGCTTTGTCACTGTGTAAGGGCATGGCGTCAGATATAACCAATTTTCCACGTTCCTTCTAAGCCTGCCTGGGTGGTACAACCCCATGTTACTGTCCACCTATGAGCATGAACTTGGGCGTCATGGGATGGCCTGTAAAATATCTAGATCAAGGCCCCACCACTGAGCACAGTGGAACCATGAGCACAGGTCCAGAGTTACCCTTCCAGTTAAGCTGGGAGGTCTTGCATCCACTCAGCCTGAAAGTCAGATGTTTATACTCACCGTGACCAGGAACTGCCTCAGACTGTTGTGAGATTAAAGACAGTGCAGCACAGGGATTTGGTCAAAACAATACCAGACACTTTGCATGGGCTGCCAAAAAAGAACTTAAGGGTTGGAAAGTTAGAAACGTATGTCCTACATCCCTAGGGGTTAAGGTAGAAAATTAGGCTGGGGCCTGTGGCTCAAATATGTATTTCAGTTAAAGAGGAGGCGTCTTTAATGGTTATACTTATTTTTGTGAGCACAAGACAAGGTTCTGAAGTATATATTCATTCTTACTCAGAATCTTCGTAACTCACTACATTGTTAGAACATGTTCCAGTTTCTATGGCTGATTAGGGCAATGGTTCTTAGGAAAGTTTTAACCCTACTGTCATCTCCCCTGTCTAATGATCTGATGAGAGTCATTCAAAGACAGGCCAGTGAGACTGAGAACATGTTGCGGATTTACCACGCTGCCCTGTAATTCTTATGGAAATTCGTTAGAGCACACACTGCATTAGGGGTCTAGGTCTGAGCAGATACAGTTTTTGACCACAGATCATGATGATAGTTACAGAAAGATTAACTAGATTTTTGGACTTAAGTGAACCTTTAGGGCCTAGAGCCCTTTAGAGCACAGTGTGGACAGAGGTCAACTACAGTCTCTAGAAGAGCCTTCAAAATAAGAAGACTTCTCGAGGCAATTGAGTGTCACTTGTGAGCACTCTGAGAACTAGAAGTTTCCTGGAATCCCTTACTATGAACTACTGCCTCCAGACAGTAAAGTGAATAAGTTACTAACATTCCAGTGACTGCTTTGTTCCAGCAGTGACACAGGAAGCTGCAGGGGTTGTTGTTGCAGCACACATCCACAGCATGCACTACAGAACAAAACACTGTCCAGTCCTGAGCCATCTCCATGCCACGCTGCAGATCAGACCATTGTGATTCGTAAGGTTTTCATGGGCAGCTTCTCAGAAGTGAACCTCTAGTCCTTTCTTCCTGGTGGGTCTTAGTCTGTAACGTTTACTGAAACCAGTTCAGCATCAAAGAAACAGTCTGCTTCCAGTTACAGATGGATGATGGCTAGAAATGGAGTGCATTAGGCAGGAATAGAACCTGGGTCTTCTGCATGGACAGTGACAATTCTACCAAAGAATCACCAGTGAGTGTAGATTATCAGACTTGCTTTCATCTGGCTTTTGTTATGGCATGTATGCACACAATTGGGCCAGCACTCAGCCCAATTGCATGTGATCCGACCCATATCACAAAGAAGAGTGGTAATGGTGTCTTTCTTTGAGATTTTGAGTGGTCGGACCCATGTCCAGGGTCATGGTTTTTCACTCTGGCAGTCTGGAGCAGCCTCTTGAGAATCTCCCACTTCGGTGCGGCAGGCAGTTAGCCACGTACTGCCCAGGGACTCCTGAGCCTCAACGTTTCTAAATGGCAGCAGTTTCTCCTGACCTTCGTTGCCCAAGTGCATCGAACAAGCACGTGAACATTTTCGTTCACTATGTTGCATCCTGCCTACCTGAACTACCTTGTGGTGGTGTTGTTTTCTTGATTCAATTCTGACTTACATAGACTGATTATGAAGACAACGATCATCAGTGGAAAGAAGACATAGACATTCCCAGCATACAGTGGCAAAACTGGCGTGTAAGGGTCATCTGAAGTTGCCTGAAATGAAGTGCCAATTAACAGGAAGCCTTTGAGGATAGAGGTACTGTCGCGAGAGAATGTTAGTTTAGAAACGTGGTTGCAAGGACTGCAGAGTGAGCTGGCATTTCATCACTGCCCTGGAGCCTACTTAATAAGATGGATGATCTCAGGACCCCAATCTCTCAGCTACAAGCAAGGTCAGAGGGCAGGGGGGCCCCTATGAGTCCCCTAAAAGCATTGATTTTCTCCCCTAACCACAGGATAAATGGGACTGCAGCGGGAATGTTTTTGAAAATCAGATCCAATAGCATGCAAAATCTCAGCACTGAATTAACTAATTCACAACTTCACTAAGTTTCTCAAATGAAAGACTGTGTCCAGAAAGAATGTCACCTTGAGAACTGGAATGAGAACATTTGTGCCAATTCTAATATAAGCCAGTTCTTTGAACAACTAGATCACCAGTAGCCAAAGCAGATTTTTTCCTCTGGCTGGTCCATGGAGAGTAGCCACCTGGTACTTTTGAAACCTGTAAGTTTCTCAAGATTTGCTGATATTCCTTGAAATAAGCCCACACCACTGTAATTCAAAAGCTCCCTGGGAGAGCTCAAATACTCGAGATAGGATTGGAACCAGAAGTAGGTGGCATGCACCGCATGCAAGATTTGCCAGCAAATCTTCTAGAACTCTGGGTGGAATGGTGGGCATGGAGTCTATGGGGTGCACACTCACAAGCGTAAGCTAAGGAGAAAGAAACATTGTGTGGGGCATTGCCAAAGTTATCAATATAGACGAGCTGACCAGGGATGATATGGACTCAAGTTGTTTCTCTATCATGTGCAAATGTCCCTTGGGCTGAATCCTGAGGCCATCATTTGCTGCTGCCAGGGTGTTGCACCAATCTGGTGGTCAGAGAGACAGATGAAGAATAATAACAAAGAGGGAGGACGGAAGCCAGGGTAGCCACCTGCGGAAGCCAGACAGAGGGACCAGGGCAAGATTTTCTTCCTGGGGGCAGTTGTGCTGGTAACTCAGGTGGGTGAGGAAGAGGATCATGGTTAGGGCTTGGCTGGCGGGTCTGAGCCCTAACAGGGTCCCGTATCACCCTGAGGCATTGATGTGCCCACACTACACCCAGGTCAGGGCAGAGGAAGCGCCCATGGGGCTCCAGTGAGTGCCCTGGAATCTCAGCCTGCAGGTTGGCCTAAGCTCCAGGAACTTGACCTGTGGGAATCAAGAGCAATGAATTCACTGTCCAGCCTAGATTGTTCTGGGATCCTCTGGGGACAGAGACGGGAGGATAGCCAGAGCTTATTATACCTGTCTGACTGAGTCCTAGGGGACCACCCCTCCCCCATATGCATACTTGAGAGGCCCTAGAGTGTCTGGACTTCCCCCAAGGCTTCTGGGGAAGAAATCACTCAGACAAAAAGGGAACTTCAGGAACCAA
Organism: Heterohyrax brucei; assembly: GCA_028571685.1. Classification (NCBI taxonomy): domain Eukaryota; kingdom Metazoa; phylum Chordata; class Mammalia; order Hyracoidea; family Procaviidae; genus Heterohyrax; species Heterohyrax brucei. The sequence continues at coordinate 32,577,218 of CM053161.1, forward strand.
GTGTTTCCAGCCAGGTTTCAATCCCATTCTCAGTTGAAGTGGGCTGTGGAGGAGTTCACAACTCAGGATGGGTCATCTACCCATTGGACCAGGGCCAGCACAGTACACTAGCTCGGTGAGTCCAGTGGCACAGCAGGTCTGCAGAGGAGAAGCGTCTAGAGCCAGGTGAGAGGGCGGAGAGTCACTGGTGGGAGCTCTCAGTCCTGGGCAGTGAAACAGCTACAAGGAGCATTTGGTATGAGAAGCAGAGAGAGCAGGCCCTCAGAGCTGGAGACCAATTGGCCACTCAGGCTGCATGGCTGGCAATGTGGGCTTAAGGGCTGTCCACTGCAGGTATCAAGGGGCAGTTATAGGGGCACAGGCACAACGGAAGAGCTGGATTCCAGCAGCAGACAAAGGTGGACTTCAAAGAGATCTGGGCCCTGGGTGACAGTGTCATAATGGTTGGGTGGAGACTTGCCACCTGTGCAGTGTCTGAGTTGACTGGGGCACAGGACAGAGCCACCCTGGGCTGAGCCTGACACAGGGTGGGGCAGGGCAGGTCTGAAAGGAGGTCACAGAGACAGGATTGGCTCAGCACAGGGGAGGAGCCACCAAGTAGCCGAAGGACACAATCCAGACCATGGAGCCAGTAGGATCCCCAAGGCATGGTCAGAGAAGGTGGTGGGGACATAAGGCTATAACCAGAATCAAGGACAGGAGCATTCAGAGTGGGCATCCTTGTACACAAGCTCATTGGTTCAGGGTTTCGAACCAGGGCAGGCCTGAGTGGGCAGCAGAATAGGCCTCAGGAAGAAAGGGGCAGATGCAGGAACCTGGGGCCAAGTCCGGGATGTTGTATCTCCAGGAGCAGATGGAGGGCTGGGATTAGGGGATCCAGCCATCACTCGGGGTCAGCACTGGTCTTGTAGGTGTGAAACCGGGAACAGGGGACAATGCTGGAGCTGGAGAGGTCAGGGTAAGATTTGGCAGGAGTCAGAGCTTAACTGGGAAGAAACTAGGGAAAAGATGCTGCAAACAGGGGGTACAAGCTAAGAACCGGGAGGTTAGTCGGAAGCTGGAGATAGAGGTTGGTTTTTAGGGTCCAGGAGCTGGGGGCTAGAATCTGGTCAGCTGGTTATTAGGGGCCAGGTGCTAGAAGCTAGGTTCTGGGATCATAGGTCTAGGATCCAGGAGTCAGGGTCTAGGAGCTTGGTAATAGGAGCTGGGTTCTAGGACTTAGGGACTGAGAGCTGGTAACTAAAAGCTGTGGGCTGGGAGCTGGTCATAAGAGCTTGATCCTAAGAGCTGGGTGCTTGAATCTGGGTTCCAGGAGCTAGGTGCTGGGAGCTGGTGCCAAAGAACTGGGTACTGGGAGCTGAGGTCTCAGGGCTAGGAGCTGGACACTGGGGACCAGGAATTGGGGGCTGGGAACTAGATGCTAGGAACTGAGATCTAGGATCTGAGTGCTGGGCACTAGGTTCTGAGAGCTGAGGTTTAGGAGCTCAGGGCTGAGAGCTAGGTGCCAGGAACTGGCGGCTGGGAGCTGGTGCAGGGAGCTGGGTGCTAGGATGTCAGGGCTGGGAGCTAGGTTCTAGGAGCTGGGATTTAGGTCCTAAGAGCTATGGCTAGGAGTGTGGTGCTAGGATCTGGGGGCTGGGAGCTGTGTTCTGGGAGCTGGGAGCAGGGTGCTAGGAGCTGTATGCTAGGAAGTAAGGTCTAGGAACTGAGGGCTAGGGCTGGAGACTAGGGGTAGGGACCTGGGAGCTGGGGGTTAGGAGCTGGATTTTAGATGCTAGGATCTTAGTGCTAGGAGCTGGGTACATGAAGCTGGAGCCCGGGAGCTGAGGCCTAGGAGGTAGGGTTAGGAGTTTCATGCTAGGAGGTAGGTACTGAGAGTTGGGGTCTGAGAACAGGGTGCCAGGAGCTGGTGTCTGGGAGCTAATACTAGGAGCTAAGGACTAGGAGTTGGAGCCGGGGGCTGGGGGCTAGGAGCTTGGTGATAGGAGCTGGGTATTGGGAATTGGGTGCTAGGAGGTAAGGCCTGGCAACTGGTTATTAAGAGCCAGGTGCCAGAAGTTGTATTTGGGAGGTGGGTGTTAGGAGCTAGGTGCTGGGTTCTAGGGGCTAGAAGATAGGGGTTGAGTGCTAGAAAGCTGGATCTAGCAGTGTGGTGTTAGAAGCCAGGGCCTGTGAGCTGGGTGCTAGGAGCTGCAGCCTGAAAGGGTGATGCTATGAGCTGAGGATTAGGAACTGGGGGCTTGGAGCTAGAGTCTAGGAGCTGGGACTAGAAGCTTGGTCCTAGGAATTGAGGGGTTGAGGCTGGAGACTGGGAGCTAGGTGCTAGGATCTGGGGTCTCGGAGCTGGGTGCTAGTAGCTGGTTCCTAGGAACTGAGGTCTAGGAGATCAGCACTGGGAACTGGGGGCTGAAAGCTGGGGACTAGGAGCTGGTTGCTAGGAGCTCCTGTGCTAGAAGCTGAGTGCTAGGAGCTGGGGGCTAATAGCTAGAGCTGGGAGCTTGGTACCAGGAGCTGTGTGCTAGGAGCTCAGGGCTGAGAACTGGAGCTAGAAGTTGGTAGCTGGGATCAGGGTATTAGGAGCTGGACCTGGCAGGTGAGTACTCGGAGCTGGTTGGTAGAATCTGATGTCTAGGAGCTGAGGGCTGTAGGCAGGGACTGGGGCTGGGAGATGGGAGCTAGGAGCTGGGTTTAGAAGCATGATTCTAGGAGCTGGGGGCTGGGAGCCAGGTGCTAGGAGTTGGAGCCAATGTGGAGGGTGTAGGAGCTGGAGCCTGAGAGCTAGGTGCTGTTGTCTGAGGTCAGGAGCTGGGCTGGGGGCTAGGATCTGGGAATCAGGGTCCAGGAGCTTGGTGATAAGAGCCCGGTTCTGGGAGCTAGGAGCTGGGAGCTGGGATCTAAAAGCTGTGGGCTGGGAGCTGCTCATAAGAGTTTGGTCCTAGGAGCTGGGTGCTTGGATCTGGGTTCTAGAAGCTAGGTGCTAGTGGCTGGTGCCCGGGAACTGAGTACTGGGAGCTGAGGTTTGGGGGCTGGGAGCTAGACTCTGGGGACTGGGAATTGGGGGCCATGAACTTGGTGCTAGCGGCTGAGATCTGGGATCTGAGTGCTGGGGACTAGGTTCCGGGAGTAGAGGTTTAGGAGCTCAGGGGTGAGAGCTAGGTGCCAGGAGCTAGGTGCTGGGAGCTCAGTGCTGGAAACTGAGTGCTATGAGTTGGATATTGGGAGCTGCGTACTGGGAGCTGGCGCTGGGAGCTGGGTGCTAGGATGTCAGGGCCGGGAGCTGGATTCTAGCAGCTGTGATTTTGGTCCTAGGAGTGTAGTACTAGGATCTGGGGACAGGAGCTGGGTGCTAAAAACTAGATGCTAGGAGATAGGGTCTAGAGGCTGAGGAATGAGCATGGGGACTGGTGGCTGGTGGTTGTGAGCTGGGGGCTAGGAGCTGGTGTTTAGATGCTAGGACCTCAGGCTAGGAGCAGGAGGCATGGAGCTCAGCCTGGGAGCTGAGGCCTAGGAGGTAGGGTTAAAAGCTTGTTGCTAGGAGGTAGGTGCTGAGAGTTAGGACCTGGGAACAAGGTGCTAGGAGCTGGTACCTGGGAGCTGATACTAGGAGCTAAGGACTAGGAGCTGGAGCTGGGAGCTAGGAGCTGGGTCCAGTGGCTAGGAGCTTGGTGATACGAGCTGGGTTTTGGGAACCGGGTGCTAGGAGGTAAGGCCTGGCAACTGGTTATTAGGAGCCAAGTGCTAGAATCTGTTCTGGGAGCTGGGGGCTAGGAGCTAGGTGCTGGGTTCTAGGGGCTAGGAGGTAGAGGCTGAGTACTAGAAAGCTGGATCTAGCAGTGTGGTGTTAGGAGCTGGGGCCTGTGAGCTGGGAGGTAGGAGGTGGACCCTGAAAGGTTGATGCTATGAGCTGAGGACTAGGAACTGGGGCTGGGAGCTGGAGTCTAGAAGCTGGGGTTTGGGAGTTGGGTTTAGAAGCTGGGGGATGAGAGCTGGGGCTAGAAGCTTAGTGCTAGGAATTGGGTGGTTGTGGCTGGAGACTGGAAGCTAGGTGCTAGAATCTGGAGTCTGGGAGCTGGGTGCTGGTAGCCGGTTGCTAGGAACAGGTCTAGGAGCTCAGCGCTGGGAACTGGATGCTGAATGCTGGGAGCTGTGAACTGGAGCTGGTTTCTAGGAGCTCCTATACCGGAAGCTGAGTGCTAACAGCTGGCGGGTAGGAGCTGAGGCTGGAAGCATGGTGGTAGGAACTGTGTGCTAGGAGCTCAGGGAGGAGAGCTGGGGTCTAGAAGTCAGGAGCTGGGAGCAGGGCGTTAGGAGCTGGACCTGGCAGATGGGAACTCAGAGCTGGTTGGTAGGATCTACTGTCTAACAGCTGAGGGCTGTAGGCAGGGACTGGGGCTGGGAAATGGGAGCTAGGAGCTGGATTTAGAAGCATGGTGTTAGAAGGTGGGTGCTAGAAGTTGGGGACTGGGATCTGTGGCCTGGGAGCTATGGCCTGGGAGCTGGGGCTAGCAGCTTGGTTCTAGAAGCCAGGTGCTAGGAGTTGGGGCCAATATGGAGTGCGTAAGAGCTGGAGCCTGAGAGCTAGGTGCTAGGGCCTGGGGGTTAGGAGCTGGGCTTAGGGCTAGGATCTGTAAGTCAGGGTCTAGAAGCCTGGTTATAGGAGCTGGCTTCCGGAGCAAGGGGCTGGGAGCTGGGATCTAAAAGCTGTGGGCTGGGAGCAGGTCATAAAAGTTTGATCCTAGGAGCTGGGTGCTTGGTTCTCGGTTCTCGGTTCTAGGAGCTAGATGCTAGGGGCTGGTGCCTGGGAGCTGGGTACTGGGAGCTGAGGTCTTGGGGCTGGAAACTGGATGCTGGGGACTCAGAATTGGGGACCAGGAACTGGGTATTAGGGAATAAGGTCTAGTATCTGAGGACTGGGGACTAGGTTCTGGAAGCTGGGGTTTAGGAGCTCAGGGATGAGAGCTAAGTACCAGGATCTGGGTGCTGGGAGCTCAGTGCTCACAGGTGGGTGCTAAGATGTCAGGGCCGGGAGCTGGGTTCTAGGAGCTGGGAGCTGGGTGCTATGAGCTGTGTACTAGGAGATAAGGTCTAGGAGCTGAGGGCTGGGCCTGGAGCTGGGAACTGGGAGCGGGAAGCTTGGGGCCAGGGGCTGGAAGCTCAGGGCTGGGGACTGGAAGCTGGTGTTTAGATGCTAGGAGCTATGGCTAGGACTGGGAGGCAGGGAGCTGCATGAGAAGCTTGGTGTTAGGACCTGGTTGCTAGCAGCTAGGGGCTGGTAGCTGGAAGTTAGCAACTGGGGCCTCGCGGCTAGGTGCTAGGAAGTAGAAAGTGGGAGCCGGGAGCTAGAGGCTATAGGCTAAGAGCTGAATGCAAAGAGCTTCATATCAATATCTGGGGAACTGAGAGCTGGCCAGTAGGGATGCAGGGCTAGAAGCCGGGAGCCAAACGCCAGAAGTTTGGCTCTAAGAGCTATGTCCTGTGAGATGAGGACTGTGGTCTAGAAGCTGGGGGCTAGCAGCTGGATAAGAAATGTGTTTTTAGGAAACAGGGTCTAGGAACCATTTACTAGGAGCTGGAGGCTGGTTAATAGCAGCTGGTGCTAGCAGCTAAAAGTTAGGAACTGAGAGCTGGAGCCTGAAGTGAAGAAGCTGAATGTGGGAAGCTGAGGCAAAGAGCTTGGTGCTAGGAATTGAGTGCTAGGAGCTGGGGCTGGGAGCTGAGTGCAAGGACCTTGGGTCTGGGATCTGGGGCTTAAGATCTGGGTGCTAGGAGTTCAGCATTAGGAGCTGGGAGCTGTGGCAAGACACTCAATGCAAGAAGCTGTGGGGCTGAGAGCTGGGAATTGGGACCTGGAAATGGGCACTGGAAGCTGGGAGCTGGGAGTTCAGAATCTGGGGCTGAGCGGTGGAGGCTGATGGGGAGGGCTGAAAGCTAAAGTGTAGGTGCTGGGGCTGTGGAGCTGGGCTATGGAAGCTGGGGGATGGGAGCTGGAAGCTGAGAGCTGGGTGTTTTGAGGTAGGGACTGGTAACTAGTATATGGTGGGTATATGGTGGGTAAATGCTCAGAATGTGAGAGGTAGCTGCTGCGAATGCGAGCTAAGTACTAGGTACCAGGTGCTAGATGCAAGGGCCTCATTGATAGGTCCTAGGTGCAAGGAACTAGGGGCTAAAACTGAGGTCTAAGAGCTGTGATTTGGAATCTGGGTGTGGGAGTTAGGTCCAGAGAACTGTGGCCAGGAGTTGGGGATAGGAGATGGTTGCTCTTAGAGGAGAGACTAAGGTCCCAAGCAGTTGAACACCTGCCCCAAGGCTGGGCATCCTTGTGGCTTAGGAAACAAGCCCTGAGCTGGGACGTGAGTGGATAGAGGAGGAATGTCTGGCAGATCTGGTCTGAAAGTGCTGGGCCTGGCTTGTGTGGACAAAAGACCTGAGGGCACGGAGGCTGGGCCTGGCCTCAGGGCCTGTGTAGGGGGCCTCAGGGCGGGAAAGCAGGAGGTACGGGGTCCTGTACAAGCTGGAGCAGGAGTTCTGTTTGGTCAGTGCTGACGGCCCCGGGCTGGGGAAGCCAGGAGGGGCCTGGTCTGAGCTGACTGACTGCGAGCATATGAACAATCACAGGAGACCAGACTGGCAGGAGCTCCAGGGAAGGCGGGGTCCATAGCTGTTGCAAGGAGGAGACCTTGAGCAGTGGAGGTCTCAGGTCAAAGAGTAAGTCTGAAGCTCTTTCAAAAGTCTCAGCTCTGTTTCAGAAGAGGCTGGGGACATGATGGCCCCAGCAGAGGGGTATGAGCAAGATTTTGTGAAAACCATTGTGTAAGTGGGCAAGAGAGAGGAGGTGGCCAGAGGAAACCAAGTCGGAGGGCAGAGGCCTGGCTGGGCTTTAAATTGAGGTTTCAAGCTTGAGAACTCAGGGACAAAGGGTGCACTCGACCTACTTTAGGCTCATGACACTGACATAAGTAGCCAAGCAAAAGTCGCAAGAAACGGGTGTGAGTCGTACCTGGGCTGAAGTTGGGCTGGGGTGCTGTAACCTCAGGATATATAGAGCTAGGAGCAGGGCATGAGGGTGCTTGAGGCTCGGGCTGAACTGATAGACCTGGAACCCAATAGAGAGAGGCAGGGACAAGCAAGTACACTGAATTTGGGTTATAGAGGGAGGAGGGTTGATGCCTAGAATCTACCACAGGCAGGACCCCACAAAAAGAAGGAAGCAATCTGGGAGAGCAAGGAGCTGGAAAGTGGCCAGAGAACATAGACAGGCCACAGTGGGGGAAGTAGGGGTGCTACACTGTGGGAGCCACAGAGGACCACCAGAACTCAGGCCCAGAAGAGAAGAGGACCTGGGCCAGGGGCTTGCTCTGGGCCAGTGGGTGGGTGTGTGACAGAGAAAGGCACACCATGCTCCCAAAGTGCTGGTCCAGAACAGGGAGGGGCTGGGCCAGTGGTAACTGGTCCCACCAAACAGGGCAACCTGTGCTTGGGAAAGAGATCATTCGCTGAAGTGAGTGTGTGGGATCTGAGAGACTTGGGGACATGGAAGGCAGAGAGTGGAGCTGCAAGTGGCTCTAGATGCAGGGCATCTCCAGAGTGCAGGGAGGGTGTGGCAGATGTTGCCACTTCCAAGTACAGTGCCAACTGGATAAGAAGGGCCAGGGATGGTTATGACAAAGTGATCATAGAGAAGCTGGCTGGAGCTTGTATCCACAGTCTGAAGTTGGGCAGAAGTGTAGTCCTGGCACCCAGCTGAGGTACGGAAACTGGTGCCACCCCCAACATAGCTAATGGGTAAGTAGGGTGGTGGAAAGGTGCTGGGAGACCTCATGGCTGAGCTGGTTCTAGGTGGTTTTAGAAAGCTGGCTGGGTTGACTGAACTAAGTCTGTGGTCTAGGAGTAGTCAGCAAGGCCAAAACCAAGGTAGCTGCTCTTGGAAACATGGCGGATCAGAGACATCCTAGAACTAGAATCTTCCTAGGAGCCTCCAGGGAGAGGGGCCCCTAGAGAGGTAGGAGTGGGGGTGGCTGGCCGGCTATGTGTCTCACATGTGTTCTTAGGTGTGTGCTCGTGGTGTCCAAGAGTACAGAGGGTGCACTGGGAGTCAGGTGGCCAGCCTCAGCCAGGGCACTTTGTCACGTGAGGGCCTCCTCTCTTGCAGCCACCACCACACCTCCATCAGTCTTCCCCCTGGTCCCCGGCTGTGGGACCAGGCCTGGATCCACAGTGGCCATAGCTTGCCTGGTCACCAACTACTTCCCAGAGCCAGTGACAGTGTCCTGGAACTCTGGAGCTCTGCGTGGTGCACACACCTTCCCGGCCATCCTGCAGTCATCTGGCCTGTACTCCCTCAGTAGTGCGGTGACCGTGCCTGCCAGCAACTGGCCCAGCGAGAGCTACACCTGTAACGTCGCCCACCCAGCCAGCAACACCAAGGTGGACAAGAAGCTCGGTAAGCCATGGGCAGGGTTGCAAGCAGGGACCCACAGCCTGTGTCCAGAGTAGACAGAGTCAGGGTCAGTCGGCAGCCCAATATGCACCAAGTGGTACAGGGCAAGTGAAGACCCTTTCGTGTCTACTTTCCCCAAAAGGTGCTGCCTGCCCCTCTCTGCAGTTTCACACATTCAACGAGGGTGTCTTCTAGGGTTCCCTCTCTAGACGCAGTGGATACAAAGACTGGATGCCCATAATCCAGTCCCTGAGCCCAGTGTCCGATGTTATGTCTCAGGGACGCCAACGCCATGTGGAGGAGCCTATGTGGATTTTATCCCAGTGTGAGGGCCTCACATATCTTCCTCCAGCTGAGATGCCCACATTCTTTCCACTGTGGTAATGGTGTTTGTCTGTTTACTCTCAAAAGTGCCAATCCCTATCCCAGGACCAGGAGACCCACCGTGCTCTGGATGCAAGTGCCCAGGTAAAGTGAGCCCTATCCTCACTAAGAGGAGCCAACCACATTGAGATAAAAAACCCAGCCCACGCCCCAGCACCCACTGCCCTGTGACTGACTCTCAGCTCTTCTCACCAGTTCCTGAATGCCTGGGAGGACCCAGCGTCTTCATCTTTCCCCCCAAGCCCAAGGACACCCTCATGATCTCCCAGACTCCTGAGGTGACATGCCTGGTGGTAGATGTGGGCCCGGATGACCCTGAAGTCAAATTCAACTGGTATGTGGACAGCCAAGAGGTGAAGACAGGCAAGGTCACTTCAAGGGAGGAGTTGTTCAATGGCACAACCCGCGTAGTTGCTGCTCTCCCCATCCAGCACCAAGACTGGCTCAAGGGGAAGGAGTTCAAGTGCAAGGTCACCAATGGAGCACTCCCATCACCTATTGAGAGGACCATTTCCAAGGACAAAGGTGGGGCAGCATTTGGTTGGGGAGGAGAGGTTAACTCCTCCGTCTACACAGGAAATAACCCCCTCCATCTTTGTCTCCACAGGGCAGCTACAGGAACCACAGCACTATGTCCTGCCTCCTAGCCAGGAAGAGCTGTCCAGGGACAAGGTCAGCATTACATGCCTGGTGATGGGATTCTACCCATCTGACATTTATGTTTCATGGATGAATAACCAGCAGCCAGAGCCTGAGAACAGCTATACGAGCACGCCACCCCAGCTTGATGGAGATGGGAACTACTTCCTGTACAGCAAACTCACAGTGGCCAGGGGTCGTTGGAACACAAGAAATACCTTCTCCTGTGTGGTGATGCACGAGGCACTGCACAACCACAACAGCCAGAAGTCCATCTCCTCAACTCCTGGTAAATGACCTCTGGCTGGCACACCCTGGGAGTACCTTCCCCTAAGTGCCAGGGCTCCTGAGCACACCTGAAACCTCACCTGTAAATACTCCCTAGGGAATCTAACTCCCAAATAAAGCACCCAGTTCTGCCCTGGGGTCCTGCAAGACTGGAATGGTTCTTTCTTAAGCCCACTTGAGCCTGGGCTCTGTCAGGCTGTGGGATCACACAGGGCCTGAGACCTGCACTGTCACCACTGGAGAGAGTGTGTGGGTCTGTGCAGGCCACTCGGGGGGAACGAGCCATGGGAAGCCTGAAAGGGACAAGTCCTTCGTCTCAGTGTCTCCTCTGATGCCCTCCATGAGCCAGCAGCTCTGCTGGGCTGAAGTCAGGGAGGGACAGGCAGATATAGCTAGGGAGGTTTTGTGGTGGGGCCAGTGTCCAATTTCTACCCAAAGATCCACGTCTACAGGGCCTTCCCATCACTTCCCATGAAGGATGCATTCACATGGAAGCAGCTGGATATGGGAGCACGCCCTCCTTTTCCACTGGGGCTCCACTAACAGGCCACTTTACACAACATACACAGGAGCTGAACCATCTGTCCAGGGGAGGGAGGGCACTGACCAGACAGTGACGGGGCCACTGATCTCAGATCCATGAAATTCAACCCCCGGCTAAACAACACTCCAGCATCATCCACAGATCATCTTCACAGACACCACACACATGCACACACAAACACATGGTCCGCAATGCACACACACACACACACGTAAGCACATGGGCACGTGAAAACACATGAAGTCTCATAATTAAACATATTCATGGACAAACACATGGATACACACGTACTCACTAATTCACTTGCACATGTATAGAGACACACATACCCAGCTACAGACACACACAGGCACACTCATAAATACACAGACAAACATGCACTCACTCTTAGGCACACACAGACAAATACACACAACTACATACACATGCACACACAAACACAAGATCACACACGGGAATACACCAGCACACATGCCCTTACAAGTACACAGTGTACCTGAACACACGGATAGGCATGCACACACTGACAAATGGGCACACTGACACACCCCTTACATACAGAGCAAACAACACAAGGTCTCCCCATGTTTCCCTGTAAGCACAAACCCAGGTCCCATGAACACAGACTCCAGCCTCATGTCTCACACTCCGGTGTTGCCCCTGTGTCCCCAGTGGACAACTCCTGGGTCATATGTACCTGACCAGCATGGGCAGGGTCCCTGCCTGCAGGAACCCAAATGTTTCCTCCCAGACCCACCCTTCAGAGCTGCTCAAAGGGCCACACTCATGGTCTCTTCACATCACCACAAGCTCATTCCTGTGATGACAAAAAGTGTAACCAGCCTCCTGCACACTCACACACCTGTCTCTTGGCACATGAGCACAAAGTTCTCTCTTTTTAACACCACTGTGCCATACTGTGCTTCCTGGCAGTGGGTCAGCTGTGCTGTCCCTCTTGCCTTCTGTACTTTCTCATCTGGGTGACATTTAGTGGAAATCCAAGGGCCAGGCAGCGGTGCACGGGGTGGCCACATCCAAGATGACCCCTTATAGTGTCCTGACCAGGCCTATGCTGGTGGACAAGGAAAAGGGACTGGTACCTACAGCGGGCTGGGACCCTAGACATAGGAGAGGTGTGAGACTAAGGACAGTGCCTAAGGCTAAGGAGGGCTCCTCAGCACTGTCCTGAGAGGCAATAGAAGAGGCAAGGTGAGGGACAGCTGACTACTTGGCCCTGCTGCCTCATTCCTTCCTGGGAGGGAACAAGCAGGGAGAAGGGTGTGGGGACTGGAGTAACACCTGCAGCCTAGACAGGGCCCTTCCTCCTGGACGTTCCTGCCCTCCATCTCTGCACCATCCTTTTTAGCAGAGACACCCATACAAATCCCAGAGCTGCACCCTGACGAGAGCTGTGCGGAGGCCCAGGACGGGGAGCTGGACGGGCTGTGGACCACCATCTCCATCTTCATCACGCTCTTCCTGCTCAGTGTGTGCTACAGCGCCACCATCACCCTCTTCAAGGTCAGAGCCTCTACCTGTGCCAGCCCAAGGAACCCATATCCAGGCCTTGTGAGGGGCTCTTCAGCCAGTGCGGTCCCAATGCATCTGGCAGCTGGAACCCAGGCGGGTGGACAGAGGGCGGTCGGGCCTCTAGGCTCAGGGCCGGGGGGCTGTAGAGGCCTGGAGCTGCCCTCCTCACAGCCGCTGCCTTTCTGCCCGCAGGTGAAGTGGATCTTCTCCTCCGTGGTGGAGCTGAAGAGGACAATCGGCCCTGACTACAGGAACATGATCGGGCAGGCTGCCTAGAGGCTGCTCTGAGGGGAACACGCAGAAGCCAGGTCCTGCCACAGGCTTCAGGTGGCTCCACCCTTTACCTGAGCCCTGCTCTACCCCACCATCCCAGACTCCAACCTGCCCTCTGGCTGCGATGTCTCATCTCCCACTGTGTGAGAATCTAGCGGACGGCGGGTTCTCCCCCAGACCTCAGCAGCCTGGATCCCCCACCACCCCATACCTAAACAGCATTTACAGAGTCACTGTGGACACCAGTTAGGGTTAGGATTAGGGTCATCAAACTGGCATACCCTCAGAGTCATCTGTGCGTGTCCATTAGGGAAGAGGGGACAGATCAGTACTCCCCATGCCTTTTGGAGCTGCAGTAGGGGAGCCACTGACCACCTCCCATAGAAGGGCTGCTCCCTGGAAAGCAACGCAACCGTTACTGAATGACCCTTCTTCCAGGACGTGCCTGGCCAGTTCTATCCTGGAGTAACACGTTGCTTCTATGGCCACTAGCCTGAGAAACAGTATCCTTTTCATTCTCAACTGAAAGGTTTGCCTCTGGCTCTTGGGAATGGACTTTCCATCCAATCCTGGCCTCCCACAGTGTTCTTAGCTGTGAGGTTGAAGGCAGGGGATTCATGCTCTCAGCCTCTGCCTCAACGGGGGCTAAGTGTGGAGCCTGGCCAAGAAGGCACAGCATATCCCAGCCAATCCAATTCCAGCCCAAGGGCTCAGCCTCACTGCCATGCGGGAGACTACTTGAGAAGACCCAGCTTATCCCCCTGGACACTGCAAGGTCTGGAGAGTGCAGCTGTTGGGCATTGCATGAGGGCAGGCATGCACTCCAGTCAGGAAGGGGATCAGGTTTACCAGGCTGGCGGTCAAACAGCCTCCTGAAGAGAAACCTGGTAACCTGTGCCTCAAGTGTTCAAGACGTGTCATGGGAGGCCATTTTCTTCCATGGGCCCATGGACAGCGGTGATAGAAGATAAACAAAGAGACAGAGGTGCAGAGAGGTAGCCAGACCCTTGGAGTGATGTCTGCCAAGTAAGACATTGATGTGGAGTTGAGACGGCCCAGACCGAGGCAAGGCATAGAGGTCCTGGGGTCAAGCCTTGCCGTCCCTCTGGGCTCTATGTCACCCATCTTCCCTTTGAGTAAATACCCAGCAGAGTCATGTCACAGTGTTTCCAGAGTACTGAATGCACTGCAGATGGAAGCAAACAGTGCCATAGAAATGCCACAGCTGTCAGCTTTGTATCTTCTCATCTCTTTCGTTTTCTGAAGTTCTTTGATTTTCTTTCATGTGAATGTGTTGTTCTTGTTTTTAAATTACAATAAAAATGGCCTTAAATTATATGATTTGCCATTCAGGAGTCCTTCTATAGTTACATCCTTTGAGCCTTCATTCATTCAGTTCCTGGCACTGGCCAGGTGCCTTTGGGTCTCCGCAGCACTGGGGTCCTTACTTCTCCAGCAGATTCTACCTGGAAGCTAAGGAGGCAGCAGACATGCCTGACCCCTTACTCTAGGGTTTGAGCATGGCCAAGGTCCCCTAGGACAGCCTCAACTCTTAGTAGACCAGGATTAGTGATCTTGGCACCTGATACAGATGGATCCAGGAGGTTCAAGGTAGATCAAGGATTCCATACAGAGACGCAGCTGGGTTATGGGGAGCAGTGCAACAAGTGTCTGCACAGATAGTGTGTCTTGCTTTGGCAGGTCATGGCTGAATGGGAAGTCAATAAACTGCACAGGTGGCAGAACCAGGGGAAGTGACCTACAAGGGATCATTGAATGGTGGGTTCATAAGCACCACTGATTCACTGAGCTCTACCATAGGAGCTGTGTGGAGACCCAGGCAATATCATACAGTGTACAGTGGAGGGATACGGAGACATTCATTCGAATGATGCTGAATAGAGGTAGTTCTGAAGACAGGGAGGCCAAATTGGGTGATCGTGATAGCCCAAACTCAACATCTGAAATGGCCACGAGTTGGGTGCAGGGGCCGTACCACTGATGTGATTAGGTCCTTGCCACTTGTGTTACCTCCATAGTTCCTCCTTAAGAGAAATACCACAAGTGGGTGACTTTAAATAGCTGGAATTTGCTGTCTCACAACTCTGGAGGCTACAATCAGGACATCAGCTCTAAGTGAGGTGAGAGGAGTCCATCCTTGTTAGTAGCCCTGGCAGTTCCTTGGCATCTGTCTTCACTCTGCATGACATATGTATGTGTTCCTGTGTCTATCTTGTTCTTTTTATCAGACATTAGTGAGAAATGACTAGGATCAGGAACCATCCCACTCAGTATGACCTCCTTACATGACAAAGAATGTCCTTTTTCCAAACAAGGACACATTCACAGGTACAGAGTTATGACTTCAGTATAATTTTCAGGGTTGGGAGGGTGGAGAGAGCATAGAAGGTATCAGTGGTTCAGTGGTAGAATTCTTATCTTCCATGGAGGAGACCTAGATTCAGTCCCTGTCTAATGTACCACCTGTTTGTCAGTGGAGGTCTCCACACTCCTGTGATGTTGAACAAGTTCTAGTGCAGCTTCTAATCTAAAATGGACTAGAAAGGAAGCCTTGCTGATCTACTCATGAAAATCGACTGATAAAAACTCAACAGATTGTAAAGGGATGATCCACAACCAGTCGTGGAGGTGGAGCAAAACCACGCTGCATTTTATTCCATTGTACCCGGGATCACCAGGAATTGGGGGTTGGCATGACAACAAATAATAAGAATTCTTCCATTTACAGAGTCAATGTAACATATTGTAGTACACAATTCATTCCATAGCATCACCAGAGGGGCCTGGCATAATAGTCAGGGCTGAACTCCAGGAAGCCTAGATAGAGCCTGTTGTACACTGCAACTAGTGCCATTCTGTAGTGTGGAGCCTCAGGTAAGAAGCAGAAGATTTGGGCATGTTTTTAGTTCCTAGTATGAGAGACCTTGTAGACAAAAGTATGTGCCACCTGACAGGCGTCTTTCAACTGTGAAGACATCTCCTAAGCTTCGATCATGCCATTCACACACTTGGGCACCAACTCCAGTAAAGAACATAGCTGGGCCAACCCAGATACAAGCCGAGGAGAGAACTGTCCAGAGGCTTCTCCACCTGGACAAGGCCCTGGCCCTCAAAAGTCACCTGGAAAACTAGTCATAGTCACTCTCCCCCTTAGTCCTGCACAAAGTGAAGTGTGACATGTTCTCAATTTGATAGTGTTCTCTGGACCCTTGGTTCAGTCCCTGAATTCAATGGTCAGGCCATGTGATATATCTGTGTTGTGACATCCAAGGTATGGCATCTGAAGGTACACCTGTAAGTTTATAGATCTGCAGTATGGGCAGAACAGCAGGAAAAGGAGCACTGTTCTATCCCAGACAGTCCAACTCAGGTCCTGGTATAGGTGTGGCCAGGGCTGGGCAGACGGCAAAGGTCAGTGACACCACCTATGTTCATTCCGTTGGCCTAAGGGCATGTGGATTTGTACCTGGATATCTGGATTAAAGCTATTAACCTTTGCCAACACCTTGCCATCACTCCAGTCTCTGTTCAAATGCAGGTTACAGATGGAAGGCCAAAGGGAAGAGATTAAAGGAGAGGAAGGAGTCCAGAGGGAAGGGAAGGGTTTGTCTACATAGGATGTGCGAAAAGATCACATGAAGAGAGGCCCAGTGGTACCAGCGTATACAAAGAGAAGACTGGAAACTGCAATACACAAAATGCACAGAACACAGGAAATACTTTGGCTCCCATGGAGACTCTGCCAAGCTCTCCAGCTGTGTCCTCATTCTGAAAGTAAATCACAGTCCTACTCCTCACTGTCCATGGCCCAGTACTTGGTGTGAGCATGTTACCCAGCTGGGAGGAGGTTACTCATCCCACCCCCGATATCAGTCCTATGTCCAACATGTGGCTCCATCATTGCTTTCCTTCTTCTTTCTTGTGAATGGAGTGTTATAGGAAACACTTTGTCAGACTGGACCCCTGAACAAAGAAGTCACCAAGAGTAGAGCCACATAGAGTCAAAGACAACTATAGGAGACACAGAAATTGGAGATAAAATTCTATAAGCCTTTTTCATTTGATGTTTGCCTGTCACCAAGGTGTATCCTAACGAAAGTCTCATCAAAATGCTTGTCTCAATTTGAAATAACTCTAGCTAGCATTTAAATGTAATAACTGTGTCTGATGTTTGCACAGTGCTTTGAACTTTCAGTTTTCTGAGACTTAGTTTCCTAGGGCCATCACCAAAAACAGCACAAATGGATGGTTTCAAAGAATAGAGACTTGCCTCACAGTTCTGAAGGCTGGAAGTTCTAATCAGGCTTTGGCCATGTCCGTTTCCTCGAAATACTCACTCTATGTCTATGTTACCTTCTTGGGGCTACCAAAAGTCCACCACAATCCTTGTATTGCTACCTCATCTGCATTAGTTCTTCATCTGTTTCCGTGTCTCTGCAACTTTTTCACTTTTATGAAACACTGCTCAAAAGGAGTTAGGACAACGACACACTATACATCTGTGTGACTTAAATTATATACATTTTTTAAAGATCTTATTTTATTAAAAAATATCACAGTCACAAGTAGAGGAAATAAGAATTCAGCATAACATTTCAGGGGATACAATCAGATCTACTCCAGAGATCCCTCTGTAATTTCATGCTGATAATTCACCCTGAAAAACAGGAGTCACACTCTCGATTTCAATGATGAATGAACCAAGATTTTTAAAGAGCCTTCAGCACCCTACTAGTTGGTGGGATGTAAGAACTTGAATTCAGGTATTTTGACTCAGGTATGGTCAGCAGAAAGTCTAGGGGCCATGTTCCCAGGGGTGCTAAAGATTGTCAGACCATCAAATCTGTTCTTTTTTTTTTTTTAATAGAGTTCTTGATCTGTACTCCTCTTTGCCTTACGCTACATCACGAACTCTGCATTGTATCTGCTATCAAGTCTGTCTTTAATGGTGGCTGGGCACTGTCTGCTTCTGCTGGTCTCATGCTGATGTAATCTCCCAATCACATGAGTCATTTCATCTCCTAGGCTCATCTTTCTCATGTCTCTGATGTTCTCAGCCATCATCTGTTCCAGGTAGATTGGGACAAGTTGATGTTTCTCAGATGGCAGCTTGCTGGCTTTTAAGATCCCTGACACCACTCACCAATATGGGGTGCAGAAGACTTTCTTAGCAAAAGACTAGTTGTACCAATGGACCTCAATATCCCCTGAAAATCCAGCCCCCATACCCCTGTCCTAGCTACTCTATCCTTTGAAAGTTTGGGTTGAATTTAGAAAACATTTTAATTTATGATGTAGTCCATTTATGTTGACCTGCCTTCTACAGAGTCCTGTCACATCCTTTACCTAACCAAATTTTTATCAGCTATCTGATCTGTGAACAACCATATCCCTCCCTCCCCCACCCTTGGAGCTGCCTAAGAGTCCATTCTTCAGTCCTTTTCTAAGTCTTTATAATAGTGGTCTCGTATAACACTTTTCCTTTTGCAGCTGACTCATTTCACTGAACCTGATGTCTTCTAGTTGATATTGGGTTATAAGATATTTCCTAAAATCATCATTGTTCTTTATCACTTCATTGTGTTCCATTATGTATATACACCACAGTTCTTTTATCCATTTATCTGCTGACAGGCATGTATGTTGATTCCACCTTTTTGCTACTGTGGACTGTGCAGCAATAAACATTTGTGTGCATGTATCTGTTCATGTAACAACTCTTGTTTCTATAGGACATATTCCAAGCAGAGGGACTGCTAGATCAGGTGGTATTTCTATGTCTAGCTTTTTAATAAAGTTTCAACTTGCTTTCCAAAGAGTTTCTACCATTTTATATTCCCACTATTGGTGTAGAAGAATCCAAGCTCTCTACAACGTCTTTAGCATTTGTTGCTTTGTGTTTTTTGGATTACTGTCAACCTTGTTGGGGTGAGGTGGTATATCACTGTAGCTTTGATTTGGATTTCCCTAATAGCTAACAATTGTGAGCACTTCCTCATGTGTTGTTTGGCTGCCTGGATATCTTCTTTGGTAAAGTGCCAGACCATATCTTTGCCCATTGTTGAATTGGGTTATTTGTATTTTTTCTGGTTGGTATTTTGCAGTAGTTTATAGATTTTGGAAATTAGATGCCAATTAAATATATAGTTGCCAAATATTTTTTCCTGTTCCATAGGCAGTCATTTAACTTTCTGGATAAAGTCTTCAGATGAGAGTAAGTGTTTGATTTTTAGCAGTTCCCATTTACCACTTTTCTCTTTTGTTGTTCGTACATAGTAAGAATTTGTAGTCTGTCTGAGCTGTGTATTAGAACTTCCATTGTTGTAACTGTGTTTTCTTCTATAATCTTTATCACTTTAGGTTTGAATTTAGGTCTTTGATTCTCTCTGAGTTACTTTTTGTGTAAAGTGTGAGATATGCATCTTCTTTCAGTTTTGGCAGATGGATATCCAATTTTGCCAACAGTATTTTTTTAAAAGACTTTTTATACCCAGTTTACAGCTTTGGAGCCTATGTGAATATCATCATTCATAGGAGGATTGTGGTATTTCTGGATTCTCTATTCTGTTCCATTATTCTATATAATTACAAAATCTTGTGTTTTGAAAAGATCAAAAAAATTAATAAATCATTGGCCAAACTGAGAAAAGAAAAACTTGAAAAGAAGTAAATAATTCAAACAATAATCAAGAAGGGTGATAACACAACAGACCCAACTGAAATTCAAATTCAAAGAATCATGTCATAATATTATGAAAAAATTCATTGTAATAAATTTGAAAGCCTCAAGAAAATGGACAAATTTCTACTAACACATGACCTACCAAAGCTAACACAAGCAGAAGCAGAACAACTTAATAAGTTCATCACAAATGATTAGATGGAAAAACTAATTCAAAACCTCCCAACCAACAAACCAACAAAAGTTGTATCCTAGACAGATTCACTGGAGAATTCTATAAAACTTTTAGAGAAGTGTTAACATCAGTACTACTAAAAATGTTTCACAACATAGAAAGTGAGGGAATACTCCCAAATTCATTTTACAAAGCTTAGGATATCCATGATGACCAAATAAGATAGCACACAAAAAGGGCAAATTACAGATTGATAATTCTCCTGAACTTAGAAGCATAAATCCTCAACAATATCCTAACCAATACAATTCAACAATATATCAAAAAAGTAATTCACCAGCATCAAGTAAAATTCACATCAGGGAGGCTGGGATGATTCCAAAGTATAAAAATATAATTAATGTAGTCAATCACATAAATAAAACAAAAGGTAAGAATCTACTGATGCAGAAAAGGCATTCAACAAAGTCCAGCATCAAATCATGTTAAAGACTCTCAGTAGAAAAACGAATGAAAAGAAAATCCCTCAACACAGTTTGGGTCAGCTATGCAAAGCCAGCAGTCTCAAAAGGAAAAAGCCTATAAGATCATTATTATAGAAACCAATGAAAACATTTACACACAAAATATCTTTCATAGTTACTAGAAAGAGGAGAGATGTGGAGAGAAAAACATTAACTTGACTACAAATGAGTGGTAACTTTGGTGGAGGGTAACAGCATACATAACACTCAGGAAGTCAGCACTACTTGATCAAGGCAAAGTTGGGAAAGTTTCACAGGCACATCCAAACTCCCTGAGAGACCAAATCATTGGTCTAGGGCTGGGGACTCTAGTCTCAGGGAATATGGATCAAAATTGGCATAACATAGTCTATAAATAAATTGTAGTACATCTGAACATGGTGAGTAAGAAATGTGGTCTTAAGAAACCCTGTAAGGCCATCTAAGATGCACTTGCTGATTGTTTCCCAGAAGGAGAAAAGGAGACTAAAGGAGGAAAAAAAACACAAATAAACGATTACTGTAAAGGACTAATGAACCACAAGCACCACCATCCTAAGCCTGGAAGAACTACATGGTGGCTGATTACCAATCAGCACTGCTCTGCCAGGGATCACAAAACAGGGTCCCAGACAGAGCTGAAGAAAAACCTGAAACAAAATCCAACTTGGAAAAAAAAAGGGGGGCGGCCTGCCTGGCTGGACTGACAGAGACTGAAGACTCCTCAGGAGTACTGCCTGGAGACATCCTTTTAACTCAATGCTGGAGTAACTCATGAAATTCACCCTTCAGCCAAAGATTAAAGATGTCTATAGGTCCAAAAATAACACATATGAGGGACAGGCTTGGCAATTCAACTGTGGGTGCAAGACTAAATGTGCCCACTATCCCAAAGGCAAAGCCAGGAAGGCAAAAAGGGATAGGAAAAGTAGAAGAATGGGGTTGAGAAGAAGAGAATGCTAACACAATGTTACAAAACAATTTGTGTATTAAATGTTAAATGAGAAACTAATTTGCTTTGTAAACTTTCACCTAAACAAGAATTTTAAAAAAAAAGAGGGTAGAGTCAAGTTTATGGACTAAGCACATGACTCCCTAAATCATTCTGGAGACCAAGACCTGAACTGATAATTAAATGGAGCCTTCTGGACACCTAGTAAGCCCCCAAACAGAGCCTATAACTGATAATTTGGACTGCAAACCACTGAACAGAAAAGTCCTCTCTTTAGCTGACTCCTGCTCCTGGCCAGTTCTGGCTTTCACAAACTGAGGGTAACTCACCATTTTGATTTTTTGTCTCTCTCTCTCAGCTGGCCACTGGAGCTGGATCTCGACTAGCGGCTAGTCTCAGATGCAGTGCTGGTGGGACTGGCAAGTGAAATTGCCGTATCTTGAGAGCCCAGCATAGGACTATGTGCAAATCGCCTCCTTTGGCCTCTCTTTCTGCCTCTGCCATAGTACAGTTTGCATGGAAGCGCCGGGTGGCAAGTTTGTGAGGGACACCATCTCAGATACTTAGGCCTCAGCTGGACCTAATTCTTAGCTTGGGAGGCAGCACCTGCTTACCAGAGAGTGCTTTTCCAGGAGAAAAGCAGCAGTTTACACAGTATCGCCAACAGTTGGGGCCTGGCAACAGACACTGTGGACCCTGGGCATCTCGGCACCTTTGGCCTCTCTTTCCACCTTTGCCACAATGTAGATGTATGGAGGTACCAGGCAACGAGCTTGAGCAGGATGCCATCTTGAATACAGAGGCTTCAGCGAGACTGAATTCCTAGGCTTGGAGGCAGCACTTGCCTGCATGAGAGTGTTTTGCCTGTAGAATTTGACACAGTGTCGCCTATGGCTAGGCATGTCAGCAGAGGCCAACAGGGCAGTAGCCTTGCTGCATTTTGAACTAGTTCATAATATCTGGGGTTGGATATAGAGGTGCTTACTTTGCCAGTTGGGATGAGGGCCCTGTACACCTGAAAACCTGACTGACCTGGGAAGTCTTCTGATATCATTTAGCTTGTATTTTAAGACAACTTAGAGAAACAAGACTGCACTTGGATTGGCTGGCTAGACAAACAACTGTGGTCCATTCTCACAGCATCTCTCTCAGCCTTTATTGACTCAAATGAAGCCCAAAAAGTAACAGACTATGGAGAAAACGATCACCAGAAAATCACCCGTGGATTCAGAAGGCTCCCAAATGAAACACTAAAAAGCTCTCCAGATGAAGAAACTTTCCTGAAATTATCAGAAGGAGAATATAAACGGATTATATACAGATCCCTCCTAGACCTTACACAAAATGCAGCAGAGCAAAACGAAAAACTAAGGAAACTGTTCGATCTGATGGAACATCAGTACTCTGAAATCCAACAGATCAAGAACAAAATCAAAGACATAGAAACTTCAATTCAAAGCCAAGAAAACAGAATGGAACAAATGGAGAAAAGAATTTCTGACATGGAAGACAGAGCTACTGACTCCAGCATCTATGAGGAAAAATCAGGAATAAGAAACAAGAAAAATGAAGAACCATTCAGAAGCATGTGGGGCTGTATTAAGAGGAACAACCTACGATTAATTGGAGCCCCTGAACAGGACGAGCCACCTGAGAACACAGACAGCATTGTTGCTGAGCTACTGACAGAGAATTTCCCAGAAATCATGAAGGTAGAGAATATAGATATCCAAGATGCATACTGAATGCCACTCAATATAGATCTCAAAAGAAAGACTCCAAGACATGTTATAATCAAGCTTAATAAAATGAAACATAAGCAGAAACTCTGGCTGGCAAGCAGAAAGTCTTAAAGGCAACGAGAATCAAAGCAGAGCAAACATTCAAATGGAAATCCCATAGGCTTTTGTCAGATTTCTTAGCAGAAACAATGCTGGCATGGAGACAGTGGCATGACATATTCAAAGCCTTGAAGGAGAAGAACTTCCAACCAAGAATTATATATCCTGCAAAACTATCTTTCAAACATGAAAATGAAATTAAGACATTCACAGACAAACAGAAATTCAGAGACATTGTAAAAACCAAACCAAAGCTACAAGAAATTCTGGAAGAATCTCTTGGCTTTGACTTAGAAGAACAAAACCACTAACTTTATATTTTAGATGGACTCGTCATCCAGAATCCTACTCAGTTAAGGAAGGCTCTAAACTCAATCAAAGCTATAATAGTGAAAGAAATAATCCAGTGATCATATCATGAAAACAATGATGTCATCATTTTAAAAAGAGGGATGTGCTACAGTCGTTATAGTCCTTCTAGATAGAGAGGAAATTGACAACACTGGCAGTAATAAACATAGTTTATTAAGGGGATCATGGAGCAGCGGTAAAGCACAGTAAAGAAGCAACATACCATATCAAGAAATGTAATACAGGAGTCTCAACAACCACAAAACAAATGCTGAAGAAGGTGAAAATTCGACTCACAAAGAAGAATGTCTCAAAACAGATTAATAAGAATAACACAGAAAACATCAATGTAAAAATAAACAGATCACAATGACTGCACTGAACACATACCTATCAATAATTACATTGAATGTGAATGGATTGAATGCTCCAGTAAACAGACACCGAGTGACATCTTGGATCAAAATACACAACCCATCCATACGTTGCCTACAAGAAACTCAACTTAGACTTAAAGATACCAACAAACTGAAAATTAAAGGATAGAAGACTATATGCCAAAAGCCAAGTGCCATCAAGTCAACCTAATAATGCTTTGGCAATAATGAACAAAGAAGAGCAGCTAATCTCAGATAAAATCGATTTTAATGTAAAATCCACCATCATGGACAAGGATGGACACTGTTGCTGAAAGGTTCAATACTAAGCAAGACTTAACAATGTTAAATATTTATGCACCTGATACTAGAGCACCTAAATACATTGAAGAAACACTGACTACACTCAAAAACAAAATAGATCACTCCACAATAATAGAAGGAGACTTCAACACTCCACTCTCAAAACTGGACAGATCTCAAAAAAAGCTCAGTAAAGTCACAGAAGACCCTATTGCCATAATTAACCAACTAGACCTCATCTGCATATACAGAACTTTCTATGCATCAGCAGACAACTACACCTTCTCCAGTGCAAATGGAACATTCTCCAGAACAGACCATGCGTTAGGACATAAAGCAATTCTCAACACAATTCATATCTTTGAATTAATGCAAAAATCTTCTCAGATCATAAAACCGTAAAAGTTGAAATTAATAGCAGAGAAAACATCGCTACAGAGTGGAACTCACGCAAACTGAACAACATCGTGCTGAAACAACCATGGGTTATAGGAGAAATCAAAGATGAAATAAAGAAATCTATGGATTCCAATGAGAAGTAAAACATTCCCTACCAGAACCTATGACAGATGGCCAAAGCAGTGCACAGAGGTCAGTTTATCTCCATAAATGCAAACATCTGAAAGGAAGAAAGGAACCAAGTCAAAGAACTAGCCCTACAGCTTGAACATGTAGAGAGAGAACAACAGAGGAACCTCTAATGCACCAGAAGAAAACAGATCATAAAGATTAGAGCTGAACTAAATGAATTAGAGAATAGAAGAACAATTGAAAAAATTGAAAAGGCCAAAAGCTGTTTTTCTGAAAAGGTCAACAAAATTGACAAACCATTGGCTAAACTTACTAAAGAAAAACAGGAAAGGAAACAATTAACCGAAATAAGAAATAAGAGGGGAGTTGTCACAAAAGATCCAACAGAAATCAAAAATATCATAACAGAATGCTGCAAAACACTGTACTCTAACAAATTTCAAAACCTAGAGGAAATGGACAAATTCCTTGACTCATATCACCTACCACAACATGAAGCAGAACAACTTAGTAAACCCATCACAAAGGAAGAGATTGAAAAAGTCACCAAAAAACTATCAACCATTAAAAGCACGGGCCCAGATGGCTTCACCGCAGAATTCTACCAAGCTGTTAGAGAAAAATTATCTCCAATACTATTGAGACTATTTCACAGTCTAGAAAGGGTTGGAATACTCCCAAATTCATTCTAGAAAGCCAGCATAACTCTATGCCAAAGCCAGGGAAAGAGCCAAACCAAAAGCAGAACTACAGAAAGATATCACTCATGAATCTAGACGCAAAAATCTTCAACAAAATTCTTCCCGATAGAATACAACAACATATCCAAAAAATAATCCATCCTGACCAAGTTGGATTCATATCAGGAATGTAAGGCTCGTTCAACATCAGAAAAACAATCATGTGATCAACCACATAAACAACACAGAAGACAAGAATCACCTTATCTTACCCATTGATGCAGAAAAGGCATTTAATAAAGTCCAACACCCATTCATGCTAAAAATGCTCAGCAAAATAGGAATAGACGGCCAATTCCTTGATGCAATAAAGGCCATTTATACAAAGCCAACTGCTTACATTAACTTAAATGGAGAGAGACTGAAAGAGTTTCCTTTGAGAACAGGAACTAGAAAAGGAAGCCCACTCTCACCTCTCCTATTCAACATTGTACTAGAAGTTCTAGCTGGAGCAATTAGACAAGACCAAGGAATAAAGGGCATCTGCACTGGCAAAGAAGTCAAAATCTCCCTATACACAGATGATATGATTGTATATGCAGAGAATCCCAAAGAATCTATAAGTAAACTTCTCAAACTGATAGAAGAGTTCAGCGAAATCTCAGGATACAAGATAAATATAAGTAAATCAGCAGGATTCCTTTATACCAACAATGAGATTATTAAGGAAGAAATCACCAAGTCAATACTATTTACTATAGCTCCTAAGAAGATAAAGTACCTAGGAATAAATCTAACCAGAGAAATAACAGACTTTTACAAAGAGAACTACAAGCCCTTACTACAAGAAACTAAGAGAGACTTACATAAATGGAGTAACCTACCCTACTCATGGACAGGAAGACTTAACATTGTGAAAATATCTATTTTACCCAAAGCAATCTGTTTATGTAATGTAATCCCAATACAGGTTCCAGTGGTTTTTTTTTAATGAGATGGAGAAACAAATTACCAACTTTGCCTGGGAAGGGAAGAAGCCCAAGATAAGTTAAGCATTGCTAATGAAGAAGAACACACTGGGAGGCCTCTCATTACCCAACTTCAGAATCTGTTGCACTGCCACAGTAGTCAAAACAGCCTGGTGCTGGTACAAAAAGAGACAGATATATCAATCGAACAGAATCGAGACCCCAGAGATGACACCATCTGCCTGCGAACAGTTGATATTCAACAAGGGCCCTAAGACATTAAACTGGGTTAAAAAAATTCTCTTCCACAAATGGTGCTGGAAAAATTGGATACCCATCTGCAGTAAATTGAAACAAGACCCATCTTACACCTTATACAAAAACCAACTCAAACTGCATAAAAAGACCTAAATATCTAATCTAAAATGGCAAATCTCATCTAAGAGGAAGCAGGAACAACAATGGAAGTTTTAACATACAATGTAGTCTCCAAAATCTGTCAAACAAACCACAGTCAACAACAGAGAACGTAGGTAAACGGGAACTATTAAGCATCAAACACTTTTGCTCATCCAAAGACTTTATTGTTAGAATTAAAAGGTCACCTACAGAATGGGAAAAAATATTTGGCAACTCTACATCAGACTGATACCTGATCTCCCTAATATATAAGATACTACAAAATATCCATAAGAAAAAAATAAATCATCCAATTAAACAATGGGCAAAGGAGATGGTCAGACACTTTTCTAAATAGGACATCTAAGCAGCCAAATAACACATGCGGACATGCTCACAATCATTAGCTATTCAAGAAATTCAAATCAAAGCTACAATGAGATACTATCTCACCCCAACATGGTTGGCCATGATCCAAAAAACATGAAACACCAAATGCTAGAGAGGCTGTAGGTGGGATTGCAAAATGGTGCAACTTCTTTAGAAAGCAATCTGATGCTCCCTTACAAAACTGGATATAGATATACCATTTGACCCAGTAATTCCACTGCTTGGAGTATATCCTGCAGAATCAAGGACATTCATACCAAATGATACATGTACACAAATGCTTATTACAGGACAGTCCACAATAGCAAAAAGATGGAATCAACCCCGATGCCCAACAACAGAGGAATGGTTAGGTAAACTATGTTACATATACTCAATGGAACACTGCAATGATAAAGAACAATGATGATTTCAGGAAACATCTGATAACCTGGTTTCAACTGGAGGACATTATGTTAAGTTAAAGCAGTCAGCAACAAAAAGACAAATATTGTATGAGACCCCTATGATAAGAACTTAAAAGCAGACTCATGCATAACAGAAAAGACTCTTTGAGGGCTGCAAGGGTGGGGAGGGTGGGAGGGCGATGAGGGAGGGTTTAGATTAGATAGTTGTTAGAAATTTGGTTGGGTGAAATCTGTGGCAGCACACATTAGTAAAAAGATCAATATTAACTGGAGTCCAACACAACTTGTGTACTCCTCCCATCTTAATCCAATATTGCAAGGACAGAGTAGCTGGGGTGGGGGCCTGGGGACTGTGCTTTCAGGGGAAATAGAGGCCAACTAGCAAAACTAACTTTTTGCTAATGAGGACTCTCCACACCTCACATTGGTGAGTGGTGTCTGGGGTCTTAAAAGGTATCAAGCTGCCATCTGAGGGTACAACAAATGGTCCCAACTCAGCACAAATGGATGATCACAGAGTTCCATAATGATATGGGGGAAAGAGAACCCAGAAGACAGACAGACCCATGCGAGTGGGGGTGCACATCGACTCGTGACCAGAAGAACCAGATGGTGCCCGGCCACCCCCAGTGATAGCTGGGATGAAGCTCACAAAGTTGAGTCTCACTGGCAACAAAAGCGTAAATAGGAATGTATCCTGAGATCTCCACTAAAAGACCGCAATTTATGGTCTAGGGGCTTCAGGGTTTCCCTGGGAGCAGGGCCCCTGGCCCTGATGCTGCCCCCGTCTACAAATCATAGTGAAGGTCAACTTTTCGGACAGCAGTGGATTGGATGTGGTGATGCAGAGTGACCATATTTGGAGCGCATTTTATGGTTCTATGCATCGATGGGATATCATCCTGCTGACTTCTTACTGGAGAAAAGGGAATGGGTGGAGAGGAAGGGATAGGAGACTGTTGGGAGGATAGGATATGTAAGGAGCAGACAGGAATAGTGTGCTGTCACCAGGCAGAGAGAGCAGTGGAAGCTACATATAGGTGAGTATGCAAATTCATATTGGAATGTACATTTTCATTCAATCATAATAAAAAAAACAAAAAATATCATCAATAAAACACAATAGGACAAGTAGTATGTTAGAATCCTAACCCCTACACCCTTAATCTAATGTAATGTAGTCACTTTCATAATGCAATCTAATGTAATGTAATCATCCATGTTGCTTCTAAGCCTGCCTGGATGCTGGAACCCCATATTACTGTCCACCTTTGGGCAAGAATTTGGGGATCATGCAATGGTCTGTAAAATAACTAGACAAAGGCCCAACCACAGAGGCCAGTGGAGACAGGAATACAGCTTTACAGTTACCCTTCTAGATTAACTTCGAGTTTGTATGTCCACTCAGACTGAAAAGTAGAAGCTTACACTCACCATGACAGGAACTGCCTTAGGTTGTTATCAAATTAAAGGTAGTACAGCCCAGGGATTT
This sequence comes from Heterohyrax brucei, assembly GCA_028571685.1. Lineage (NCBI taxonomy): Eukaryota > Metazoa > Chordata > Mammalia > Hyracoidea > Procaviidae > Heterohyrax > Heterohyrax brucei. The sequence goes on from CM053161.1 coordinate 32,605,385, forward strand.
GGTCAAAACAATACCAATAATACTAACCACTTTGCATTAGTTGCCAAAAGGGAACTTAAGGATTTGAAAGTTAGAAATGTAGGTCCTACATTCTGAGGGGTTAAGGTAGAAAACTGGATTGGGGCCAGTGGCTCAAATAATGTACCTCAAATAAAGAGGAGATGTCTTTAGTTGTTACACATATTTTTGTCAGCATAAGACAAAGCTGTGAAGTGTGTATTGATTCTTGATCAAGAGCTTCTTAACTTGCTACATGGTTAGAACATGTTCTAGTTTCTATGGTTCATCAGGACAGCGGTTCCCAGGAAATTGTTACCCTACTGCCCTCTCCCCTGTACCCCCACCCATCCACGTGTCTAATGGTCTGACGAGAGTCATTGGAAGACAGGCCAGTGACAGAGAGAACTTGTTGCAGATTTAGCATGCTGCCCTGTGATTCTTAATGGACATTCTCTTCAGGAAACATGGGATTAGGATTTACGTCTGAGCAGACACACTGTTTTGTGATCACAGATCGTGATCACGGCTACAAACTGATTAAGCGTATTTTTGGACTTGGACTCTACAGTGTTTTGGAGCACAGTATGGACAGACAGAAGTCAGTTGTGGTCTCAAGAAGAATAAACAGAGGGGCTGCTCGGAGTAGCTCTGAATTACCTGTGAAAAATCCCCACACCTGAAGTTTACTGGGGTCCCATACTTTGAACTGGGGCTTCCAAACAGTAAAGTGACTAAAGTCATTAACTTTCCAGAGACTGTTTTTCCAGCTATGACAAGGTTGGGGGACAGGGGTTGCTGTTTCAGCTCACATCAACACTTCACAAGGAAACCAAAGGCTGTCCAGCCTGAGCCATTTGCACGACTGGTTACAGATCAGACCGCTGCAATCTAAAAGATTTTCACTAGCACCTTTTCAAAATTGACTCTAGTCCTTTCTTCCTGATGTGTCTTAGCCTGTAAGCCTTGCTGAAACCTGTTCAGTATCACAGAAATGCCTCCACTGACAAATGGGTGATGGGTGCACATGAAGAGCAATAGTTGGGAATAGAGCTTGGGTCTTTTACATGGACAATATTGATTCTACTACAGAATCACTAATGAGTATAGATTCATCTTGTGTTTGTTGCGTGATGTGTGCACACAATCATGCTTGCATTCTCACCCATTGTTTGTGATCTGACCCATAACACAAAGAAAAGTGGCAGTGGGTCTTTCTTTGAGATTGGACCTTTTTGCGGTGGTCATTGGTTTTACCAGTATGGCAGTTTGGAGCAGCCTCTTGAGAATCACCCTCCTCAATGTGGCAGGAGTTTAACCACATACTTCCCTGGGACTCCTGATTCTCAGGATTGTAGACAGCAGCAGTTTTTCCTGAGCTCATCTGACAAGGGCATGTGCTTTTGGTTCGATACATTGTATCCCATACTGCTTAAAATACTTGGAGAGGTTGATGTTTTCTTCAGTCAATCCTGACTTACACAGTAACAAGTAACAAAGTAATTCCAAGAGACAGAACCCCAGAGAGGTGATCTGAGGTTGCTTATCTCATTAAGACTGATTATGAAGACAATGATCATCAGTGGAAAGGAAACATGGGTAGTCCCAGCATAAATGGCAAAACTGATGTATGAATCCTTATCTAAAGTTACCTGACATGACGTGCCAATTAACAGTAAGCCTTTGAAAACACAGATACGGCTGCAAGATCATGTTTGTTTAGAAAGGAAGGTTGCAAGGACTGTGGAGTGGGCTGGCGTATCATCACTGCACTGGAGGTCACTGAGTTAGAAGAATGATCTCAGGATTCCAACCTGTCAATTACAGACAACATCAGAGGACAACGGGACCCCTGTGAGTGCCCTAAAAGCATGTATTTTCTCTCATAAGCCCAAGATGAATGGGATCACGGGGGAATGTTTCTCATAGTCACACCCAAAGTTTATTACAACAGTGTGCAAAATCTCAACACTGAATGAATTAATTCACAGCATTACCAGGTTTCTCATATGAAAGAATGATCCAGAAAGAATGTGACCTTGAGAAATGGAATGGAGACATTTGTGCCAATTCTAATAAAATCCACTACCTTGAGCAACCAAATCACCACTGGCCAAAGCAGTATTTTCTCTTGCTTGTCCATGGAGAGAAACCACCTGGTGTTTGTGAATCCTGTAGTTATCTCGAGATTTCCTCGTATTCCTTGAGATGAGTCCACAGTGTTAAAGTTAAGTGCTCCGTGGGAGAGCCCAGAGAGCTGAGACAGTATTGGCACCCAAAAAGGTGGCATGCACCACAGGCAAGATTTACCAGCAGATCTTCTAGAAGCCTGAGCATGGTGGTGGTCATGGATTCCACGGAGCACACACTCATAGGTCTAAAATAAGAAGAAACATGTTACAAGGCCTGGACAAAGTGATCGAGATGAATGAGCTGACCAGGTATGATACAGACTTGATATGTTTTCCTAGCATCTGAAAATGTCCCTTTTGCTGAATCCTAAGGTCAGCGTTACCTCTGGCGGGTCTTTTGCACCCATTCGGTGGTCACAGAGTTGGATCACAGACGGTAGCCAAGAGACAGGAGGAAACCAGGGCCGCCACCTCACAAACCAGAGGCAGGGATCAGAGGCCAGATTTTCTTCCTGAGGACCTGCTGTGCTGGTAGCTCAGGTGAGCGTGGAAGACGATGGTGCTTGGGGCTGGGAAGGAGGGTCTGGATGACACCAGGGACCAGAATCCTCCTGGGGCAATAATAGGCCCACACTACACCCAGGGCGGGGCAGAGGAAGTGCCCATGGTGCTGCAGTGAGTGCCCTGGAGCCTTGGCCTACAGGTACATCTAAGCTCTGGGCACTTGACCTGGAGGAGTCCAGATGGCCCCAGTCACTGCCCAGCCCAAAGTGACCAGAGATCCTTGGGGTACAAGGAAAGGAAGATAGCCGGCACGTGATACCTGGAGCTCATAACTGCTTGCTGGGGTCCTCTGGGTCCTTTGGTAGCACCCATCTCCACTTGCACTCCTGAAAAGCTCTAGAGTTTATGGACTTCCCCCAAAGTTTCTGAGGAAGAAACTGCTTGGAAAAAAATAGGGGGGAGGGGTCACTTCAGGAAACAAGTGGTTACAGCCAGGTTTCAATCCCATTCTCAGTTGTTGTGGACTGTGGAGGAGTTCACAGCTCAGGGGCCGGGGCTGGGGTGGGCCATCAGGCCTCTGGGCCAGGGCCAGCACAGAGCACTAGTTCAGTGAGTCCAGTGGGCAGGGATCAGCAGGTCTGCAGAGGAGAAGAGTCGAGAGCCAGTGGAAAGGGTGGAGGGTCGTTGGTAGCAGCTCTCCGACTTGGGCAGTAAAACAGCCACACGGAGAGTCTGGTACGAGAAGCAGGGAGAACAGGCCCTCAGAGCTGGAAACCAGCTAGTCACTCAGGCTGCATGGCTGGCCACAGGAGCATAGGGGCTGTCCACTGCAGGCACCGAGGAGCAGTGGTAGGGGCACAGGCACAACAGTACAGCTGGATGCCAAGGGCATGCAGAGGTGGGCTGAAGATGGCTCTGAGTCCCGGTAGAAAGTGCCAAGATGGGTAGGTGCAGACCTGCCAGCTGTGCAGTGTCTGAGTTGGCTTGGCCACAGGGCAGAACCATCCTGGGCTGAGCCTGACACAGAGTAGTACAGGGCAGGTGTGAACTGAGGGCACAGGGAGAGAGTTGGCTCAGCACAGGGGAGGGGCCACCAAATAGCCAGAGGATACATTCCAAACCATAGAGCTAGGAGAAGTCCCAAGGTATGGTAAGAGAAGGTGGGGTGGCGGGCAGCCAAGTCTATAGCCAGGAACAAGGACAGGAAGATTTGGAGTGGATATCTTTGTGCACAAGCTCAGTGGTTCAGGGGTTGGCTCCAGGACAGGCACTGAGTGGGCAGTAGAGAAGGCTTCAGGAAGAAAGGGGCAGATTTGGGAGCCTGGGGGTCAAGACCAAGATGTTGGACCCCCAGGAGTAGATGTAGGGCTGGGAGAAGGTAATCCAACCATCACTGGGGTCAGCAGTGGTCCTGCCAGTGGCAAGGTTAGGGACCAAAGCTGTGGGATCAGTTATGGATCCACAGTCACTCTAGCTTGCCTGGTCACCAACTACTTCCCAGAGCCAGTGGTAGTGTCCTGGAACTCTGGAGCTCTGTCTGGTGCACGCACCTTCCCGGACATCCTGCTGTCATTAGCAGGAACTCCCTCAGTAGCAGGGTGACGGTGCCTGCCAGCTGCTGGCCCAGCCAGACCTACACCTGCAACAGCAGCCACCCAGCCAGCAACACCAAGGTGGACAAGATCAGTGAGCCACTGACTGGGTTTGAAAGCAGGAACTCATAGCCCGTGTCCACAGTAGACAGACTCAGGGCCAGTGAGAGGACCAAGGTGCTCCAGGCGGTACAGGGCAAGTGATAACCCCTGACTATCTCCTCTGACCAAAGGCTCTGGCTACCCCTCCCTTGAGTCCCATAACTTCAAGGAGTGTGTCTTCTATGGTCCCCTCAGCAGATATAGGGATATACTTACTGGAAGTCCATCATTCTGTCCAGCTGGTAGCTTAGGTGGGTGAGGAATAAGATGGTGTTGGAAGCTTGGCCAGAGAGTCTGAGCCCCACCAGGGAACAGAATCATCCAGGGGCACTGATGTGCCCGCGCTACACCCAGATCAGGGCAGTGGAAGTGCCCATGGGGATCCAGTGAGTGCCCTGCAGGTTGGCCCAAACTCTGGGCACTTGATCTGGGGGAGTCATGAGGAAAGAATTCCCTGTCCAGCCTAGATTGTTCTAGAATTCTTTGGGGACAGAGAGGGCAGGATCGCCAGGGCTCATACCTGCCTGACTGAGTCCTAGAGGACCACCCCTCCCTCATATGCATACTTGAGAGGCCCTAGAGTGTCTGGACTTCCCCCAAGGCTTCTGAGGATGAAATCACTCAGACAAAAAGAGAATTTCAGGAACCAGGTGTTTCCAGCCAGGTTTCAATCCCATTCTCAGTTGTAGTGGGCTGTGGAGGAGTTTACAACTCAGGATGGGCCATCTACCCGCTGGACCAGGGCCAGCACAGCACACTAGCTGGGTAAGTCCAGTGGGCTAGGCATAGCAGGTCTGCAGAGGAGAAGTGTCTAGAGCCAGGTGAGAGGGTGGAGAGTCGTTTTAGGGGGCTTTCAGTCCTGGGCAGTGAGACAGCCACAAGGAGAGTATGGTATGAGAAGCAGAGAGAAAAGGCCTTCAAAGCTGGAGACCAACTGGCCAGTCAGGCTGTGTGGCAGACAACAGACGACATGGGCTTAGGGACTGCCCGCTGCACGTACCAAGAAGAGGTTAGCAGGGGTACAGTCCCAATGATAGGGCTGGATGCCAATGGCAGGCAAAGGTGGGCTTCAAAGAGATCCAGCCTTGGGTGATCATAATGGTTGGGGTGGAGGCCTGCCAGCTGTGCAGTGTCTGAGTTGGCTGGAGCATAGCACAAAGCCATCCTGGGCTGAGCCAGACACAGGGTGGGCAGGGCAGGTCTGAACAGAGGTCACAGAGATAGGATTGGCTCAGCACAGGGGAGGAGCCACCAAGTAGCCGAAGGATACAGTCCAGACCATGGAGCCAGTAGAAGCCCTAAGGCATGGTCAGAGAAAGTGATGGGGACATCTAAGGCTACAGCCAGGATCAAGGACAGGAGGGTTCAGAGTGGGCATCCTTCTATGCAAGCTCATAGGTTCAGGGTTTGGACCCAGGGCAGGCAGGCCTGAGTGGGCAGCAGAACAGGCCTCAGGGAGAAGGGGGCGCAGATGCAGGAACCTGGGGCAAAATCTAGGATGTTGGGTCTTCAGGAGTAGACGGAGAGCCGGGATCAGGGAATCCAGCCATTGCTCAGAGTCAGTGCTGGTCTCTTAGGTGTGAAACCAGAGCCAGCGGCCAAGGGTGGGGATGGAGAGGTCAGGGTGAGTGTTGGCAGGGGTCAGAGCTCATCTGGAAAGAAACTAGAGAAAAGGTGCTGCAAATACGGGGTCCCTCTAAATACTGTGTGCTGGGGTGTTGGAGCTGAATGCTACTAGCTGGTTATTAGGAGGTGGGAGTTGAGAGCTAAGACCTGAAAGCCAGGGATGGATGCTAGGCACAGGGGGGTGGGGACAGGGCCTGGAGATTCAGAACTCGGGACTAGGAGTTAAAAGTTGGCTGCTAGGAACTTAGAGATACAGATAGAAGTTAGGGGCTTAGCATTGAATGCTAGGAGCTAGGTCTTAGGAGCTGAGGGCCAGGACCTAAGAGCTGGGATCTATGTGCTAGATGCTAACGGCTGGAAGTTGAGACTGGATATTATGGGCTTGGAGCTAAGGGATAGGTGGTAGTGTCCAGAGCTGGGACCGGAAAGGTGGAGGCTGGACGCTGGCAACTGGAGGTTGGGTACTAGGGGCTAGAATCTGGGTGATCATGGCTTGGAGCTGGATGCTAGAGGATTAGTGTTGGGGCTAGCTACTTGGTACTATGAGCTGGGAACTGGGTAACAAGGGCTAGGAGCCGAGAGTTTGGAGTAGAGACTGAACGCTGTGAGCTGGGGGATTGCGTGGGGTGTCAGTAGTTAGGAACTGTGAGTTGAAATCTGGCAAATGGTTGCTGAGAGCTGGGGTCTGCAAGCTAGGTCCTGAAAGTAGGAACTGGAAGCTGGTTTCTAAGTGCTGGGGGCTGGAGGCCTGGAGCTGATGTTAGGAACAGGGTACTAGGGGCTGTTGGCTGGGCGCTGGTTACTAGGATTTGGTGGTAGGAGCTGGTTGATGGGAGTTTGAGACTGTGGGCTCAGTCAGATCTGGGGCTAGGGGCTTTCGGCTAGGAGCTGGGTTATTAAGAGCCAGGTGCTAGAAGCTCGGTTCTGTGAGCTGAGGGCTAGGAGCTAGGTGCTGGGTTCTGGGGGCTAGGAGGTAGGGTCTGGGTGCTAGAAAGCTGGAATTAGCAGTGTGGTGCTAGGAGTTGGAGCCTGTGAGCTGGGTGCTAGGAGCTGGAGCCTGAAAGGTTGATGCTATAAGCTGAAGGCTAGGAACCGGGGGCTGGGAGCTGGAGCCTAGCAGCTGGGGTTTGGGAGTTGGGTTTAGAAGCTGGAGATAGAAATTGGTGCTAGGAATTGGGTGATTGAGGCTGGGGCCATGGTGCTAGATGCTAGGATCTGGGGTCTGGGAGCTAGATGCTAGTAGCTGGTTGCTAGAAACAGAGGTCTAGGAGCTGAGGCCTGGGGACTAGGGGCTGAAAGCTGGTATCTAGGATCTGGGGACTATGGGCTAGTTGCTAGAGGCTGAGTGCTAGGAGCGAGGGGATAGGAGCTGGGTTCTGACAGCTAGAGGCTGGGAGCTGGGATCTGAAAGCTGCAGGCTGCAAGCTGGTTGTAAGAGCTTGATGCTAGGAGCTGGATGCTTGGATCTGGGTTCTAGGAGCTAAGTGCCAGGGGCTTTTGCCTGGAACTAGGTCCTGGGAACTAAGGTCTTGCAGCTAGGAGCTGGATACTGGGGGCTGGGAACTGGGTGCTAGAGGCTGAGGTCTAGGATCTGAGGCCTGGGGACTAGATGCTGGGAACTGGAGTTTAGGAGCACAGGACTGAGAGTTAGGTGCCAGGAGCTGAGGGCTGGGAGCTGGGGCTGGAAGCTCAGTGCTGAAAACTAGGTGCTAGGAATTGGGTACTGGGAACTAGGTACTGGGAGCTGATGCTGGAAGCTGGAAGCTAGTATATCAGGGCTGGGAGCTGGCTTTTAGGAGCTGTGGTTTAGGTCCTAGGAGTTATGGCTAAAAGTACAGTGTTAGTATCCGGGGACTGGGAGTCCGTTATCTGGGTGCTAGGAGTTGTATGCTAGGAGATAAGGTCTAGGAGCTGAGGGCTGGGGCTGGGATCTGGGGACTGGGGACTGGGAACTAGGAGCTGAGAATGGGAACTAGGAGCTGAGAGCTGGGGCTAGGATCTGGGATTTAGATGCTAGGAGCTAGGGCTAGGAGCTGGGGGCAGGAAGCTGGAGCTTAGGAGGTGGGGTTAGGAGCTTGGTGCTAGGAGATAGATGCTAACTGTTGGGGCCTGGTAATAGCGTGCTAGGAGCTGGTTCTTGGGACATGATGTTAGGATCTAAGAACTAGGATCTGGGGGGCCAGGGGCTAGGAGCTTTGTGCTCTGAGCTGGAAACTAGGATCCAGATGACAGGAGCTGATTATTTGCTGCTCAAGGGTGATAGCTGAGAGCTGGATAATATGAGCTAGATGGGTATCAGAAGCTGAGTGCTAGGAGCTGGGAGCTAGGGGCTTAGAGCTCAGGGGTAGGGGCTGGAGTGTAAGAATCGTAGGCTGAATGCTAAGATTTGGGCCATAGGAGCCTGGGGCAAGGAGTTAGGTGAGAAGCCAGGTGTTAGAACCTGATTGCTGGCAGCTAGGGGCTGTCATCTGCTGGGTGCTAGCAACTGGGGCCTGGCGGCTAGGTGCTAGGATGTGGGAAGTGGGAGCTGGGAGCTCCAAGCTGGGAGCTGGGAGCTGAGAGCTAGGGGCTATGGGCTAGGAGCTGAATACAAAGAGCTGCATACCACTATCTGGGGACTGGGGGCTGGGCAGTAGGAATGGAGGGCTAGAAGCTGGGAGCCAAATGCTAAAAGTTTGGTTCTAAGAGCTATGTCCTGGAAAATGAGCACTGTGGTCTAGAAGCTGAGGACTGAGAGCTGGGTAAGAAATGTGTTGTTAGGAACCAGGTTCTAGAAAACGGTTACTAGCAACTGGGGCTGGTTAATATCAGCTGGTGCCAGGAGGTAAAAGCTAGGAACTGAGGGCTGGAAGCTGAAGTAAAGAAGCTGAGTGCTGGTACCTGACTCAAAGAGCTTGATACTAGGAACTGAGCGCTAGGAGCTGGGGCTGGGAGCTGGGTGTGAGGAGTGCAGCATTAGGAGCTGGGAGCTGGGACAAGAAGCTCAGCGCAAGTAGCTGGAGGGCTAAGAGCAGGTGATTAGGACCGGGAAATGGGCACTGAAAGCTGGGGGCCAGGAGCTCGGAATCCGGGGCTGAGAGGTGGAGGCTGATGGGTAAGGCTGAAAGCTAAAAGATAGGGACTGCAGTTGTGGAACTGGGCTCTGAAACTGGCGGATGGGAGCTGGAACCTAAGATCTAGGTGTTTTGTGGTAGAGACTGGTAACGAGGATTCAGTGGGTAAAATGCTCATAATGTTGAGAGGTAGGTCCTGCAGATGTGAGCCAAGTGCTAGCTAGGTACAGGGTGCTGGATGCAGGGGGCTCAGTGATAGGTTCTGGGGGCAGGGAACTAGAGGCTAAAACCAAGATCTAGGAGCTGTGATTTGGGAGCTGAATATGGGAGTTGGGTCCAGAGAGCTGTGGCCACAGTTGGGAGTAGGAGGTGGTTGCTCTTAGAGGAGAGACTAAGGTCCCAAGCAGTTGAATGTCTGCCCTAAGGCAGGGCATCCCTGTAGCTCAGGAAACAAGCCTTGTGCTGGGAAGTGAGTGGATAGAGGAGTGTTTGGCAGATCCGGGCTGAAAGGGCTATGGCTGGCAGGGCAGACAATAGAGCTGAGGACACAGAGGCTGGCCCTGGTCTCAGGACCTATGTAGGGGGCCTCAGGGCAGGAAAGCAGGAGGTACAGGTTCCTGCAGGAGCTGGAGCAGCGGTTCTGTTTGGTCAGTGCTGAGAGCCCTAAGGAAGTCGAGGTGCCCTGGGCTGGGGGAGTCAGGAGGAGCCTGGTCTGAGCTGACCAATAAGGAGTATGTGAACTGTCTCAGGAGACCAGACTGGCAGGAGCTCCAAGAAAGGTGCGGTCCCTGGCTGATGCAGGGAGGAGACCATGAGCAGTGGAGGTCTCAGGTCAAAGAGTAACTCAGAGGCGTTCTAAAGGCTCAGCTGTGTTTCAGAAGAGGTTCGGGTCATGGTGGCCCCAGCAGAGGAGCCTGAGCAGCGTTTTGTGAGACCTGTTGTGTAAGTGGGCAAGAGAGAGGAGGTGGCCAGAGGAACCCAAGCCAGAGGGCAGAGGCGTAGCTGGGCTTTAAATTGAGATTTAAAACCTTAGAACTCAGGGACAGTGTGTACTCAGCCTACTTTAGGCTCATGGCACTGACATAAGTAGCCAAGCAAAGGTCCCAAGAAACGGGTGTGATTCGCACGTGGGCTGAAGTTGGGCCAGGGTGCTCTGACTTCAGAATCTACTGGGCTAGGAGCAGAGCATGAGGGTGCTTGCGGCTAAGGCTGAACCTGGCACCCAATAGAGAGAGGCAGGGACAGGCAAGTACATTGAATTAGGGTTATAGAGGAAGGCGGGTTGATGCCTAGAATCTACCACAGACAGGACCTCACAAGAAGAAGGAAGCAATCTGGGAGAGCAAGGAGCTGGAAAGTGGCCCGAGAACATAGACAGGCCACAGTGGGGGGAGTAGGGGTGCTACACTGTGGGAGCCACAGAGGGCCACCGGAACTCAGTCCCAGAAGAGAAGAGGAGAAGGAGCCTGGGCCAGGGGCTTGCACTGGGCCAGTGCGTGGGTGTGTGACAGAGAAAGGCACACCATGCTCCCAAGGTGCTGGTCCAGAACAGGGAGGGGCTGGGCCAGCAGTGACTGACACCAGACAGGGTAACCTGTGCTTGGGAAAGAGATCACTCGCTGGAGTGAGTGTGCGGGATCTGAGAGACTTGGGGACACGGAAGGCAGAGAGTGGAGCTGCAAGTGGCTCTAGATGCAGGGCACTGCCAGAGTGCAGGGAGGGTGTGGCAGATGTTGCCACTTCCAAGTACAGTGCCAGCTGGGTAAGAGGGGCCAGGGATGGTTATGACAAAGTGATCATAGAGAAGCTGGCTGGAGCATGTGTCCACAGTCTGAAGTCATGCAGAAGAGCAGTCCTGGCAGCCAGCTGATGTAGGGAAATTTTGCCACTCTCCATAAGGCTAATGGGTAAGTAGAGTGGTGGAAAGGTACTGCGAGACCTGGCTCTAGGTGGTCTTGGAAAGCTGGCTGGGTTGACTGAACCAAGTCTGTGGTCTAGGACTAGTCAGCAAGGCCAAAGCCAAGACAGCTGCTCTTAGAAACAAGTTGGATCAGAGACATCCCAGGCTTAGTATCTTCGTAGGGATCTCCAAAGAGAGGGGCCCAAGGTAGGAGTGGGGGTGGCTGGCCAGCTATGTGTCTTAAGTGTGTCCTCGTGGTGTCCAAGAGTACAGAGGGTGTGCTGGGAGTCAGGTGGTCAGCCTCAGCCAGGGCACATTGTCACGTGAGGGCCTTCTCTCTTGCAGCCTCCACCAAAGCTCCATCAGTTTTCCCCCTGGCCTCCAGCGGTGGGACCAGGTCCGGATCCACAGTGGCCATAGCTTGCCTGGTCACCAACTACTTCCCAGAGCCAGTGACAGTGTCCTGGAACTCTGGAGCTCTGTCTGGTGCACACACCTTCCCGGCCATCCTGCAGTCATCTGGCCTGTACTCCCTCAGTAGTGCGGTGACCGTGCCTGCCAGCACCTGGCCCAGCGAGAGCTACACCTGTAACGTCGCCCACCCAGCCAGCAACACCAAGGTGGACAAGAAGATTGGTAAGCCATGGGCAGGGTTTCAAGCAGGGACCCACAGCCTGTGTCCAGAGTAGACAGACTCAGGGTCAGTCAGCAGCCCAACATGCACCAAGTGGTACAGGGCAGGTGAAATCTTGCATGTCTCCTTTCCTCTCCTTCTCCAGAGTTCCACACATTCAACAAGGGGGTCTTCTGGGGTCCCCTCTCTAGATGCAGGGGATGCAAAGCTGGATTCCCATAATCCAGTCCCTGAGCCCAAGATAGGTCTCAGAGATGCCAATTGTCACTTGGAAAAGCGTAATTGGATTTTATCCCAGTGTGAGGGCCAGATATATCCTCCCCCAGGTGAGATGCCCACTTTCTTTTCTGCTATGATAACATGCTCTGTCTGTTTGCTCTCTGCAGTGCCAAGGGATTGCTCCAAATGCAAGTGTCCAGGTAAAGTGAGCCTATCCTCACTAAGAGGAGCCAACCACATTGATAAGAAAAACCCAGCCCACGCCCCAGCACCCACTGCCCTGTGCCTGACTCTCAGCTCTTCTCACTAGCTCCTGAATGCCTGGGAGGACCCAGTGTCTTCATCTTTCCTCCCAAGCCCAAGGATATCCTCATGATCTCCCAATCTCCTGAGGTGACATGCCTGGTGGTCGATGTGGGCTCAGATGACCCCGAAGTTAATTTCAACTGGTATGTGGATGGCAAAGAGGTGAAAACAGGCAAGGTCACTTCGAGGGAGGACATGTTTAATGGCACAACCCACGTAGTTGCTGCTCTCCCCATCCAGCACCAAGACTGGCTCAAGGGTAAGGAGTTCAAGTGCAAGGTCACCAATGGAGCACTCCCATCACCTATTGAGAAGACCGTCTCCAAGGACAAAGGTAAGGCATCATTTCAGTGGGGAGTGGAGGGCAACCCCTCCATCTACACTGGAAATAACTCCCTCCACCTTTGTCTCCACAGGGCAGCCCAGGGAACCACAAGTGTATGTCCTACCCCCACACCAGGATGAGCTGGCCAAAGACAAGGTCAGCCTTTCATGCCGAGTGGAGGGATTCTACCCAGCTGAAGTTTATGTTTCATGGATGAGTAACCAGCAGCCAGAGCCTGAGAACAACTACGTGAGCACGCCACCTCAGCTTGATAGAGATGGGACCTACTTCCTGTACAGCAAACTCACAGTGGCCAAGAGTCGTTGGAACACAAGAAGCACCTTCTCCTGTGTGGTGATGCACGAGGCACTGCACAACCACTACAGCCAGAAGTCCATCTCCTCAACTCCTGGTAAATGAGCTCTGCTGGCACACCCTGGGAGTGCCTTCCCCTAAGTGCCAGGGCTCCTGAGCACACCTGAAACCTCACCTGTAAATACTCCCCAGGCAGTCTAACCGCCAAAATAAAGCACCCGATTTTGCCCTGGGGTCCTGCAAGACTGGAATGGTTCTTTCTTAAGCCCACTTAAGCCTGGGTTCTGTCAGGCTATGGGATCACGCAGGGCCTGAAATCTGCACTGGCACCACTGGAGAGAGTGTGTGGGTCTGTGCAGGCGACTCGAGGGGAACGAGCCATGGGCAGCATGACAGGGACAAGTCCTTCATCATCAATGTCTCCTTTGAGCCCCTCCATGAGCAAGCAGCTACTTAGGGCTGGAGTCAGGGAGGGAACAGGTAGATGTAGCTAGGGAGGTTTTGTGGTGGGGCCAGTGTCCAATTTCTACCCAGAGGTCCACATCTACAGGGCCTTCCCGTCACTTCCCATGAAGGATGCATTCACATTGAGGCAGCTGGATATGGGAGCACACCCTCCTTTTCCATTGAGGCTCCACTAACAGGCCACTTTACACAACATATGCGGTACCTGAACCATCTGTCCAGGGGAGGGAGGACACTGACCAGACACTGACGGGGCTACTGAGCTCAGATCCATGAAATTCAATCCCCTGCTAAACAACACTCCAGCTTCATCCACAGATCATCTTCACAGACAACCCACACATGCACACACAAACACATGGTCCACAATGTACACACACATACATACACACCCACATGTAAGCACATGGGCATGTGAAAACACATGAAATCTCACATCATTATACATATCAATGTAAAAACACATGGATACACACACACTCACTAATTCACTTGCATGTGTATAGACACACACATACCCAGATACAGATACACACAGGCACAGACTCATAAATACACAGACAAACATGCACTCACTCATAGGCACACACATACAAATACACACAACTGCATACACATGCACACACAAACACAAGATCACACACGGGAATACACCAGCACACATGCCCTTACAAGTACACAGTGTACCCAAGCACATGGACAGGCATGCACACACTGACAAATGGGCATACTGACACACGTACATATAAACACACCCCTTACATACAAAGTAAACAACATAAGGTCTCCCTGTGTTTCCCTGTAAGCACAAACCCAGGTCCCATGAACACAGACACCAGCCTCATGCCTCACACTCCAGTGTTGCCCCTGAGTCCCCAGTGGACAACTCCTGGGTCATGTGTACCTGACCAGCGTGGGCAGGGTCCCTGCCTGCAGGAACCCACGTGTTTCCTCCCAGACCCACCCTTCAGAGCTGCTCAAAGGGCCACACTCATGGTCTCTTCACATGACCACGAGCTCGATCCCATGATGACAAAAACTGTCACCAGGTTCCTGCACACTCACATACCTGTCCCCAGGTGCATGAGCACAAAATTCCTTCTATCTTATTGACATCTCTGTGCAGTACTGTGCTTCGTGAGAGGGCAGACTGTACTGTCCCTCTTGCCCTTTGTACTTTCTCACCTAGGGGAAAGTTAATGGAAAGTCAGGGGCCAGACAGACTGCAACGGGACTTGGGGTGGCCATGTCCCAGGATGACCTCGTACGGCACTCTGACCAGGTCAATGCTGATAGACAAATAAAAGGCAACAATACCCACAGCTCACTGGGACCCAGGTGTAGGAGAGGTATGAGACTAAGGACAGTGCCTAAGGCTAGGGAGGGATCCTCAGCACTGTCACTAGAGACAGTAGAAGAGGCAAGGTCAGGGACAGCTGACTACTTGGCCCTGCTGCCTTTTTCCTTCCTGGGATCCTGGGAGGGAACAAGCGGGGAGAAGGGTGTAGGGACTGGAGTGACACATGCAGCCTAGACAGGGCCCTTCCTCCTGGACCTTCCTGCCCTCCATCTCTGTGCCATCATCTTTGGCAGAGACACCCTTACAAATCCCAGAGCTGCACCCTGACGAGAGCTGTGTGGAGGTCCAGGATGGGGAGCTGGAAGGGCTGTGGACCACCACCTCCATCTTCATCACACTCTTCCTGCTCAGTGTGTGCTACAGCGCCACCATCACCCTCTTCAAGGTCAGAGCCTCTACCCTGTGCCAACCCCCAGGAACCCATATCCAGGCCTTGTGAGGGGCTCTTCAGCTAGTGCGGTCCCAATGCATCTAGCAGCTGGAACCCAGGCGGGTGGACAGAGGGAGGTCGGGGCCTCTAGGCTTAGGGCCGGGGGGCTGTAGAGGCCTGGAGCTGCCCTCCTCACAACCACTGCCTTTCTGCCCGCAGGTGAAGTGGATCTTCTCCTCCGTGGTGGAGGTGAAGAGGACAATTGGCCCTGACTACAGGAACATGATCGGGCAGGCTGCCTAGAGGCTGCTCTGAGGGGAACACACAGAAGCCAGGACCTGCCACAGGATTCAGGTGGCTCCACCCTTTACCTGAGCCCCGCTCTGCACCACCATCCCAGACTCCATCCTGCCCTCTGGCTGCGATGTCTCATCTCCCACTGTGTGAGAACCTAGCGGACAGCGGGTTCTCCCCCAGACCTCAGAAGCCTGGATCCCCCACCACCCCATACCTAAATAGCAGAGTCACTGTGGACACCAGGATTAGGGCCATCGCACTGGGATACCCTCAGACTCATCTGTCCATGTCCATGATGGAACAGGAGATAAACCAGTATTCCTCATGTCCTTTGGAGCCACAGTAGGGGAGCCACTGACCCACTCCCCCAGAAGAGATGCTCCCTGGAAGCAATGCAGCCATTACTGAATGACCCTTCCCCCAGCACTTGCCTGGCCAGTTCCATCCTGGAATAACACCTGTGACTTCCATGGCCCCTAGTCTGAGGAACCGGATCCTTTCCATTCTCAGCTGAGAGGTTTGCCTCTGGCTCTTGGGTAGGAGCTCTCCATCCAATCTTGGCCTCCCACAGTGCTCTTAGCTGTGAGGTTGAACCCAAGAGACTCATGCTCCCATCCTCTGCCTGAATGGGAGCCAAGTGAAGAGCCTGGCCAAGGAGGTGCACCATATCCCAGCCAATCCAATTCCAGTCCAAGGGCTCAGCCTCACTGCCAAGCAGGAGACCACTTGAGGAGACCGGGCCGACTCCCATGGACACTGTGAGGTCTGGAGGGTACAACTTCTGGGGGCTGCATGATGGTGGGCATCTACTCCAACCAGGAAGGGGATCAGGTCTGCGATGCTAGCAGTCATATAGTCTCCTGAGGAGTAACCTGGTAGCCTGTGCCTTAAGTGTTCAGGATGTGTCATGGGATGCCACTTCCACGGGCCACAGGACAGAGGTGATGCAGAGAGGTAGCTAGACCCTTGGAGGGGTGTCTGTCAAGCAAGACACTGAAGTGGAGTTGAGACAGCCCAGCCCCAGGTAAGGCAGAGGGGTCCTGGGGTCAAGCCTTGCTGTCCGTCTGGGCTCCATGCTGACCATCTTCCCTTCGAGTAAATACTCAGCAGAGTCAGACCACGGTGTTTTCAGAGGGCTGAATGCACTGCAGATGGAAGCAAACAGTGCCATAGAAAGGCCACAGAAATGCCACACCTGTGAGACTTGTAGCTTTGTAGCTTCTTATCTCTGTCATCTTCCGAAGTCTGTTGATTTTCTTGCATGTAAATGTGTTGTTCTTGTTTTTTAATTGCAATAAAAATGACCTCAAATTATGTGATTTGTCATTCAGGAGTCCTTCTATAGTTACACCCTTTGAGCCTGCATTCATTCAGTTTGTGGCACTGGCCAGGGGCCTTTGAGTCTCCCCAGCACTGGTGTCCTTCTCCAGCAGATTCTAGCTGGGAGCGAAACAGGCAGCAGATATGCCTGCCCACGTGTTCTAGGGTTTGAGAATGGGCAAGGTCCTTTAGGACAGTCTCCACCCTCAGTAGACCAGGATTAGTGATCTTGGCACCTGATACAGATGGATCCAGGAGGTTCGAGGTGGATCAAGGAGTCTCTACAGTGACACAGCTGGGGCATGGGAAGCAGTACAACAAGGGTCTGCACAGAAAGTGTGTCTTGCCTTGGCGGGTCATGGCTGAATGAGAAATCAATAAACTGCATAGTGCCAGAACCAGGTGGAATGACCTCCAAAGGATCCCTACACGGTGGTTTCAAAAGTGCCACTGATTCATTGATCTCTACCACAGGGGCTATGCGGAGATCCAGGCAATATTATACAGTGTAGGGGTATGGAGACAAGGATTAGGATGGTGCTGAATAGAGGTAGTTCTGAAGACAGGGAGGCCAAACTGGGTGGTCATGATTGCCCAAACTCAAATCAGTTACCAGCAGGGCCATACCACTGATATGATTAGGTCCTTGCCACTTGTCTCATTTCCATAGTTCTGCCTTAAGAGAAATACCACAAGAGGATTACTTTAAGTGGCTGGAATTTGTTGTCTCACAGCTCTGGAGGCTACAATCAGGACATCAGCTCTAGGTGAGCTCAGAGGAGTCCATCCTTGTTTGTAGCCTTGGCAGTTTCTTGGCATCATTCTTCACCCTGCATGGCGTATGCATCTCTGTATCTATCTTGTTCTTTTTACCACACATTAGTGACAAATGACTTCGGTTAGGAACCACCCTACTCAGCATGACCTCCTTACATGACAAAGAATACCCTTTTTTCAAACAAGGACACATTCACAGAAACAGAGTTATGACTTTAATATGATTTTACAGGGCAGAGATGGTGGAGAGAACATAGAGGACATTGGTGGTTCAGCAGTCGAATTCTTACCCTCCACGCAGAAGACCTAGATTCAGTCCCTCTCTAATGTACCATCTGTCTGTCAGTGGAGGTCTCCACATTGCTATCATGTTGAGAAAGTTCTAGTGGGGCTTCTAGTCTAAGATGGACTAGAAAGGAAGCCTTGCTGATCTACTCATGACAATTGATTGGTAAAAACTACAGATAATAATCCACAACCAGTCATGGTGGTGGAGCAAAACCATGCAGCATTTTTTTCCACTGTACACGGGGTCACCGGGAGTTGGGGGTTGACATGACAGCAAATAGTAAGAACACTTCCATTTATAGAGTCAACGTAACACGTTGGAGTACATAATTCATTCCATAGCATCACCAGAGGGACCTTGCACAATACTCAGGGCTGAGCTCCAGGGAGCCCGAGACAGAGTTTCCTGTACACTGTAACTAGTGCCAAACCGCAGCCCCTTAAAACATACAGGTTCTGTAGTGTGGAGACTCAGGCAAGGAGCAGAAGGTCTTGGGTACGTCTTTTGTTCCTAGCGTGAGGGACCTTCCAGACAAAAGTATGCACCACCTGGGAGGGCTCTCCCAAGTGTGAAGACAACTCCTAAGCTGCCATCATGCCGTTCACACACTTGGACACCAAGTCCAGTACAGAACATAGCTGGCACAAACCAGACATAAGCCGAGGAGAGAACTGTCCAGAGGGTTCTCCAGCTTTGCAAGGTCCTGGCCTTCAAAAGTCACCTGGAAAGCTAGTCATGGTAACCCACCCCCTTAGCCCTGCACAAAGTGAAGTGTGGCATCTTCTAATTTTGTTAGTGCTCTTTGGACCCTTGGTTCAGTCCCTGAATTAGATGGTCAGGCCACGTGGTATATCTGCAGTGTGACATCCAAGGTACGGCATCTGAAGGTATACTTTCAAGTTTGTAGAACTGCAGTGTGAGCAAAACAGCAGGGAAAAGGAGGACTGTTCTATCCCAGACAGTCTGACTCAGGCCCTGGTATAGGTGTGGCCAAGGCTGGGCAGATGGCAAAGGTCAGTGACACTACCAATGTTAACTCTGTTGGCATAAGGACATGTGGATTTGTACCTGGATCTGGACTGAAGCTATTAATTTTCCCCAACACCTTGCCATCACCCCAGTCTCTGTTCAAATGCAGGTTGCAGAGGGAAGGCCAAAGGGAAGCGATTAAAGGGGAGGAAAGAGTCCAGAGGGAAGGTAAGAGTTTGTCTACATAGGATGTGGGAAAAGATCACATGAAGAGAGAGTCCAATGGCACCAGGAGATACACACAGAAGTCTGGAAACTGCAATACACAAAATGCACAGAATGCAGGAAATACTTTGGTTCCCATGAAGACTCTGCCAAGCTCTCCATTCTGAAAGTAAATCACAGTCCTGCTCCTCACTGTCCATGGCCCAATACTTGGTGTGAGCTTGCTACCCGGCTGGGAGGAGGTTACTCATCCCACCTTCAATATCAGTCCTATGTCCAACATGTGGCTCCATCCTTGCTTTCCTTCCTCTTTCTTGTGAATGGCGTGTTCTAGGAAGCACTTTGTCAGACTGGATTCCTGAACAAAGAAATCACCAAGAGCAGAGCCACATAGAGTCAAAGGCAACTATAGGAGACACAGAAATGGGAGAGAAATAAAGTTCTGCAAGCCGTTTTCATTTGAGGGTTGCTTGTCACCAAGGTGTACCCTAACAAAAGTCTCATCAAAATGCTTGTCTAGTACTTGAAATAACTCTAGCAAGCATTTAAATGTAATAACTGTGTCTGATGTTTGCATAGTGTTTTGAACTTTCAGTTTTCTGAGACTTAGTTTCCTAGGGCCATCACAAAAAAAATGGCCCAGATGACTGGTTTCAAAGAATAGAAATTTGTCTCACAATTCTCAAGGCTGGAAGTCCTAATCAGGCTTTGGCCATGTCCATTTCCTCCAAGAGCTCACTCTATGCCTCTGTTATCTTCTCGTGGCAACCAAAAGTCCACCACAATCCTTGTCTTCCTACCTCACCTGCGTTAGTTCTTCATCTGTTTCCCCGTCTCTGCAACTTTTTCATTTTTGTGAGCATTTTGACTCAGGTCTGAGCAGCAGGAAACCTAGGGGCCAGGTTCCCAGGGGATGCTCAAGGTTGTCAGAACATCAAATCTGATTTTTTTTTTTTTTTTTAGAGTTCTTGGTCTGTACTCTTCTTTGCCTTAACACTACATCATGAACTCTACATTGTGTCCCCTGTCAAGTCTGTCTTTGGTGGTGGCTGGGCACTGTCTGGTTCTGCTGGTCTCATGCTGATGTAATCTCCCAGTCACATGAGTCATTTCATCTTCTGGGCTCATCTTCCTCATGTCTTTGATGTTCTCAGTCATCATCTGTTCCAGGTAGTTGGGACCAGTTGACGTTCTTCAGATGGAAGCTTGTGGGCTTTTGAGGTCCCCGACACCACTCACCAACGTGGGTTGTAGAAGACTTTCTTAGCCAGTAGACTTCAATATCCCCTGAAAACACAGTCCCCGTACCCCTGTACCTGCTACTTTATCCTTTGAATGTTTGGGTTGAATCTAGAAAATATTTAATTTATGGCATAGTCCATTTATTCTGACCTGCCTTCTACTGAGTCCTGTCACACTCTTCACTTAACCAAATTCTTATCAGCTAACTGGTCTGTGAACAACAATCTCCCTCTCTCCCTCCGCCCCCCCCCCCCCACCCATCGAGCTGTCTTTTCTTCAGTGCTTAAGTCCTTTTCTAAATAGAGGTCTCATATAACACTTGTCCTTTTGCAGCTGACTTATTTCCCTCAGTATAATGTCTTCTAATTCATACTGGGTTATAAGATGATTCCTAAAATTATCATTGTTCTTTGTCACTGCATTGAGTTCCATTGTGTATATATACCTTGGTTTGTTTATCCATTCACTTGTTGATAAGCACCTGCATTGATTCCATCTGTTTGCTATTTTGTACTGTGTGGCAATAAACATTTGTGTGTGTATATCTGTTCACGTAACAGCCCCTGTTTCTGGAGGGCATATTCCAAGCAGTGAGACTGCTAGATCATGTGGTATTTCTATGTCTAGCTTTTAAATAGTTTCAAGTTGCTTTCCAAAGATTTTGTAACATTTTCTATGCCCTCTATCAGTGTAGAAGAGTTCTACTCTCTCCACAGCCTCTTCAGCATTTGCTGCATTGTGTTTTTTTTGGATTACTGTCAACTTTGTTGGGGTGAGGTGATATCTCATTGTAGTTCTGATTTGGATTCCTGCCCCGGCCCGCAGGACAAATCAACGAAAGGACGAGGGGAAGCCTGTGAAAGTAAGCAGGAAAGGCGGAAAAATGAAGGCAAGACAAAATTCTGATCAAGCCTCAGTTTTATTATTAAAATGAGGTATATTTATAGCAGTAGGAATAGAGGGAGGGATCAAGTGACGTAGGGATGGAGTGACATTTGGAGTGAGGTAGTTGTCGGCTGGGGATTGGATATACATAGGACTAAGGCAGTGACATCAGGCAGGAAGTTTTTCGCGCGCGCGGGCCTTTTGAATTTCACAGGCACGGGCTTTTTCAAGCTTGGCGCGCGCGGGCTTTTTCAGCCCTACAAGCTTCCTGTATGTCGGGGCCTGGGGGCTCTCCCATGGCTCCCGACATCTCCTCCCTTTTGTTTTATTTGATGGGAGGTGGGCTTTAACTGGGCGAGGGGGTATTGACCAAGACTCCTCCGCGTGGAATTTATGGCTCTTGGTATCTTTTGAGGAGGAGAGGCAGAGCCGTTTTGATGTTGAGATAGATACCAACCTCTATGCAAGCCAGGTGTGCCCCAGGGAAACGTAGAGGAGTTAGTGTTAACTTTCCCTTGCAATGCTTTGCTTCGCACTCACACCAGTACCCATACCTCTCTTGCCGGATTGGTAAGGAGGTAAGCATGCCTCTACTTTTCATGCTGTCCCCGTGGGGAGGAAGCTAGGGTACCCCATTTCAATAGCATAAGCTTCGTCAACTGCCAGGCGATGGTAGTGAACTTGAATAGGTTTAGCTTGTGCAGCATCTATTTGTTGTTTGATGAGGCTTGTTATTCTTCTGAATGCCCAAGGGCCGAAGGTCAGGAACAGTAATATTTCTAAAACAGGGCCAGCAAAACTGAGAAATAGATTAGTAAGCCATGAAGTTCCGGTAAAGTTAAAATCAAGCGGTCCTGAGCTGCTTCCCCATTCTCGTTGTCTTTGATTAGATTGCTCTCTGAGTTTAGTCATAGTGTCCTTAATGACCCCTGAATGATCTGTCTTTGTTACATAGTTTAGAGGAACTAAATCTTTTGATTTTATCATAATACTTAGTAAAGGAGAAACTTAAGAGGTCTGAAGAAGGTGTGGACCATTTCCAATTTCCATCACTTGAGGTAACCCAACTCCATTTGGCGCAGAAGTAGGAATCGGTTGTCCTACAGTGAGCGCCTTTATTATAGTTGGGGCAAACATAAAACCCTAAGTTGCGCACATGGTTAGAGGCGTATACCTTTATGGGTGGGATGACATCTTTAAGGCAAAAGGAAAGGTCAGGCCACCAAGTGTTTAAGGGTTTGGTGTCACTAACATTATAGAGTATGGAATTATCATTTAGGTTTATAACAGCCCATTTAAGGCTAAAAGGAACATGGGGGTTGGTAGGGGCAAATCCTTCATATGTAAGAAAAATGATTAACAAGAAGGTTAAAAAGCTTATCTGTGATGGATTGTTGACTTCCATATCGCAGAGTTTTCTCAGCATTTCACTCCAGCAATGCCGGACACAGGTGGCCTTCACAGCCTACAAAAGAGGAGAAGGCTTCTCAGGGGTATTTTCCCTGGAAGTGGGGTTATCATTGATGGGCTTAACAAGACGTTCGGGTAGCCACCGAGGGGCCCCTTCTGGAGTATCATACACACATGCGTGGCCTCTTCCCCAGATAAGAACCGGATCAGGACCGTGCCATTTGTGGGTTATGGGATTTTTCCACATAACCTTGGCATATTGATTTTTAGTCTCTTGATGCCAAAGACGATCTGCCGCAGATTTTTCATTAATATCTAGTTGTAGGAAATTAAGGATGAACAATGCATGATTTAGGAGGTTACGAGGGGAACCTTTAGTGGAATAAACAGTGTTTGTCTTAAGTTTGGATATGGTATACTTAAGGGTCTGGTGGGCTCGCTCTATTATGCCCTGTCCCTGAGGATTGTAGGGAATGCCAGTTACATGTTTGATCTGGAATTGACTACAGAAATTTTTAAAGGTTTGTGATGTATAGCCTGGTCCATTGTCGGTTTTGATTTGTTGGGGCTTCCCCATGATGGCAATACATTGGAGAACATGTGCTATAACATTTTTAGAGGCCTCACCACTGTGGAGGGTGGCATGGAGGAACCCACTATAGGTATCAATGGTCACATGGGCATATTTGAGGTTACCAAACTCAGGAATATGGGTAACATCCATTTGCCAGATTTCATTGGGGAGCAGGCCCCTTGGGTTAACTCCTAGGTGGGGGAGAGGCAGAAGAGTTACGCATGCAGGACAGTTTTTAACAATTTGTCTCGCCTGTTCTCTGGTAATTTTAAACATAAGGCGGAGTGTACGGGCATTGAGGTGGTGAAGAGCATGAGCCTGTTGGGCTTTGGTAATGGGCTCTAGGGTAGCTGAGAGGACCAAATGTGTTTGTTTATCTGCAAGGTTGTTGCCTTCGGAGAGGGGTCCTGGAAGGTCAGTATGGGCACGCAAGTGTCCAATAAAAAAGGGGTATTGTCTTTTTAGGATGAGTGCCTGAAGTTGTTGAAAAAGAAGCACAGCATTGGAAGATGTTTTGATGTAAGGAACAGTTTCCAACACTGGGACTGAGAGAGCTATGTAAGCACTGTCGGTGTAAAGATTGAAGGGAACATCATGTAGTATTGTGAAGACCTGTAAGATAGCGAAAAGCTCTACAAGCTGGGCAGACCGGTAAGGAGACTGGACACTGTTTTCCTGTGAGTCTATAACCCACGTGGCAATACCAGAGGAAGATCCATCTGAAAAAACCAGGGAGGCTCCTTTCAAGGGCTGAGTAGATGTTATTTTGGGGAAGATGAAGGGGTGCCTCTGGGCAAACTGGAGGAGTTTGTGTGAAGGATAATGGTTATCTATAGTACCCTGGAATGTGACTAGGGTAATTGCCCAGTCATCATCATTCTGAGAGAGCCAGTCTGTTTGTTCCTTGGTGTAAGGAAGGATAAGCTGATCAGGGTCCCTGCCGAAATGCTGGCGGCTCTTTTCTCGGCCTAGTCTTATAAGTTTGGCCACCAGGGAGGGATAGGTGAGGAGAACTTTAGTCGGGGTGGAGGATAGGTGTATCCACAGGAGAGGGCCATTCTGCCACAAAACCCCCGTGGGTGTATGTAGTGTGGCACAGACAATAAGGGCAAAGGGCTGTTCATAAGTTATGAAGGTAACCTGTTGTTGCTGTATGGCCTCTTCAACAATGCGAAGGGCCCTTTTTGCCTCCGGATTGAGGTAGCAGGGAGAGAGGGGGCTGGCATCTCCATGAAGAGTATCAAACAATGGTTTTAATTCCCCAGTTGTAAGTTTGAGGTATGGTCGGAGCCAATTAATATCTCCCAGGAACTTTTGGAAATCATTAAGTGTGTGTAGATGAGAGGTTTTTAAGTGAAGCTTTTGAGTGGTGATTTGATTATTATTCAATTCGAAACCGAGGTAATAATAAGGGTCAGTAAGTTGTATTTTGTTCGGGGCAATTTGAAGTCCAAGGGAAGTTAGTTGGCAAGTTAGGTCCTGACTGCACCTAAGTACCTCTAAGCTGGAGGCCCCCGCCAGTAAAATATCATCCATGTAATGAATGATATAAATGGAAGACCATCGACGCCTGAGAGGGTCTACAGCCTGAGCAACAAATTTCTGACACAGAGTGGGACTATTGGCCATGCCCTGAGGGAGAACTTTCCACTGATAGCGCTGCATTTGTCCTTTAAAATTAATAACTGGGAGGCTAAACGCAAAGCGTTCTCTATCAAGTGGGTGAAGAGGGATAGTGAAGAAGCAATCTTTGAGATCAATAATGATTTTAAAGTAGTTAGCTGGAATGGCGACGGGGGAGGGAAGTCCAGGTTGGAGAGCCCCCATTGTAAACATGGTTTTATTAATTTCTCTGAGGTCCTGAAGGAGTCGCCATGACCCATTTTTCTTTTTTATCACAAATATAGGAGTATTCCAAGGAGAGGTAGTTGGTTCTAAATGTCCAGCAGCCAGCTGTTCCTGCACTAACTCTGTGGCAGCTGCGAGTTTTTGCTCAGTCAAGGGCCATTGATCTACCCACACTGGAGACTCAGATCTCCACTTAATTTTATCAGCGTGGGGTGCAGGGGAGTCAATGGCCACTACGAAAAATTTTCGCTTCCCAAGCCTGAACGATTATTTTTAGGCGTTATAAGAAGAGGCTGCTTCATGCCTTGATTATTCTTTCCCAATCCCTGTCCAGGTAGGAAGCCCAGATTAAGCATCTGTTGGGTAACTATTTCATTTGGGCTACACATGATGACCCCCAGCTGGGATAAGACATCACGACCCCACAGATTAACAGGCAAATCCGGAACAATGTAAGGTTGAACTTGTCCTGAGTTACCCTCAGAGTCCTTCCAAGTAAGAATTTTTGAGCTTTGCTTAGGATTGACAGACTGACCAATGCCTTCAAGATGAGTTATTGAGGTCTCACAGGGCCAGTTGGAAGGCCAATATTTAGCTGAAATTACTGTAGCATCAGCTCCTGTGTCCATTATTCCTTCAAAGGCTTTGCCATCTAACTGGAGAGTAAGTTTTGGTCTATCGGGTGTGACTGGTTGTATCCAATATGCATCTGAGGACCCGAAGGCAACGTCAGGCCGCCGGGGAACTAAATGCCTATGGGGTGTGGGTAATAAAGGGAGCAACAAGATTTGAGCTATTCTTTGACCTGCATGTATGGATACTGGCCCTGAGGGGGCAGAAGCTAAAAGAGATATCTGTCCTGTATAATCATTGTCAATGACTCCTGGGAGGATCTGAAGACCGCCCAAAGAGGAACTGCCACGCCCTATTATCAATCCAAACGTTTCTGGGGGTAATGGTCCTCGGACCTCTGTAGGAATGACCTGAATGCCCTGTTCAGGGGTTAGTATTGCACTGATGGCAGATCGTACGTCCAACCCTGCACTTCCAGGGGTGGCGCGACAGAGGGAGCTGAAACCTGTCTCTGTGTCTGCTTTTGGGGAACAAACCTGACTGCCCCTAGGTTCTGTTCCAAGGGTGGGGCCAGGGGCTGGCCCCGCTGGGAGTTTCCCTGTTTCGGGGGGAGAGGCTGACCGTTGATGTCAGTTTTGGAATAACAATCTACAGCCCAATGCTTGCCTCTTTTGCATCGGGGGCACACTGAGGTGGGAGGCCCACGATTTTGTTTTCCCAGGGAACATTCGCGCACAAAATGGCCAGGCTGCTTGCAATTAAAACAAGTTTTTTGTAATGAGCTGGGGTTCAAGCCCTTAAGCGCTGCTCCTATGGCAACGCCGATAGCATGAGAGGCTCCAATACCGGAACAAAGTCGGACATAATCGGAGAGATCTCCTCTGCGATGAGGTCGTAGGGCTTCTTGGCAAGAGGGGTTAGCATTTTCAAAGGCAAGGTGTTTGATAAAGGCACTGCCAGTCTCACCTTCTCCCACTAGCCTTTCGGCAGCATCGGTTAATCTGCTGACGAACTTACTATACGGCTCATCGGGTCCCTGGCGGATGTTAGCCAATGAGGTGGTGGCTGCGCCCTTGTGGGGGAGACGTTTCCAGGCTCTAAGGCCGGCGTTTTGTATTTGTGATAATAAACCAGGGGGAAAATTTGCCTGTTTCTCATTGGTGTCATATGGAGCCCTCCTCAAGAGTTTATCTCTCGTCCAGGTGCGGGAGGTCCGGCTTTCTCCGTTACGCTGGGCCGTCTCCCGGCACTGTTCAGCAAACTCGGTACGCCAGAGAACAAAGTCTCCCCCTGATAAACAGGCCCGAGCCAAGAAATGCCAATCATTAGGTGTAAGCCATCGATCACTAAGGCTCTCAAGCAATGCTATACTGTAAGGGGCTGTCAGGCCGTAGTTATTGACAGCCGCTTTTAAGTCTTTAACATGTTTCACATTTAAGCGGCGATATTTCTGGGGGCTAAGACTGTCAGGTTGGACAGCATCTATATCAGGATTCTCAGTTTCTTCCTCTTCTATCCCAGGGCTTTCTTGCTCTTCCTCACTCTCTATTTCAGTCTCTATCTGCCCGTGCTGGCTACGAGTTACCGGAAAGGTGAGGAGAGTCCTAGGACAGCCTGGGGCACCTTTTGACACATTGTTCCCGGGTCGAGTTTTAGGATCCTGGGCTAGGCGGAGTGAGTTAAGCTCTTGCTCAAGGGCTTGGAGCTCCTTTTGGAGATCTAACTGTCTGTGTCTGTGAGCTACAAGTTTTTCTAGCGTTGATATATCTTGATCAAGGGAGTTTTCAGTCGATCGGGGAGGACAGCTGGGTTCCAAGCCAAGGGGTGGGGCGGTCAGGTTAGGAGGGCCTGGAGGATGAGGAGGTCTCTGAAAGGCAGGGGCCATAAGGGTATAGGGGTAGGCATTCTCATGGTAATGAGCAGCATTTTCTTCAAGAGTGGTCTGACCCTCAGGGGACAATGCGTTAGAATCGGGTTTATCAACGAAAGCTCTCAGGGGCGGGTAAAGGACCTCGGGGGGATCAGTATGACTCCCTTGCGGGAGTGTGTGTGTTCCAAAGGCTTGAGGTTCTTCTGGAATATCAGGAGAAACTGAGGGGGGACGGGACCGTTCTTTCATAACCTTTTCACCCATCTGGGCGAGATGTTGAACATCAGGAGCATTATGAGAGCTCTGGAGGACATCATTTATCAAATTCCAATAAGAAAAACAAGTGACTGGGACCTTCTCGGGTCCGAAAGTTTTATAATAGTCATTCAGACAATCTCCAACCCGTTTCCAGATTTGCGGGCTGATGGTGCCTTCCTGTGAGAACCACGGACAAATGTCTGATAGGAACATAAAAAACTGAGCTAAGTCTTTCTTTTTCGCCTTAATTTTCCGCCTATCCAATGATTTTTCAATGCCGGTAAGAAACAAGTCATGCGAACTTAATTCCTGTCCCATGTCTACCAACCACCACTTACCTCTCAGACCAACTCGCAGGGAGGCTACTCCCGCGGTGATCAGGACAAGTTTGACTCACGGGCAGCTTTTCCCGTGGAAACTTCAGTCGAGCAAGCTCACAACCGGTGCGGTCGCTCAGGACGCCTGGCCAGGACTTCCTTCTCCGTGGTGGGTTTCTTTCAGCAGCTCCGTACCTCGGGCCCCACGTTGAGGCGCCAGTTTTGCCCCGGCCCACGGGACAAATCAACGAAAGGACGAGGGGAAGCCTGTGAAAGTAAGCAGGAAAGGCGGAAAAATGAAGGCAAGACAAAATTCTGATCAAGCCTCAGTTTTATTATTAAAATGAGGTATATTTATAGCAGTAGGAATAGAGGGAGGGATCAAGTGACGTAGGGATGGAGTGACATTTGGAGTGAGGTAGTTGTCGGCTGGGGATTGGATATACAAAGGACTAAGGCAGTGACATCAGGCAGGAAGTTTTTCGCACGCGCGGGCCTTTTGAATTTCGCGGGCGCGGGCTTTTTCAAGCTTGGCGCGCGTGGGCTTTTTCAGCCCTACAAGCTTCCTGTATGTCAGGGCCTGGGGGCTCTCCCATGGCTCCCGACAGATTCCTATAATAGCTAATGATTGTGAGCTGTTCCACATGCTGCGTGAATGTCTTCTTTGGTGAAGTGTTTGTCCATGTTCTTTGCCCAATGTTCAATTGGATTATTTGTCTTTTTTCTTGTTGATATTTTGCAGTAGTTTACAGGCTTTGGAAATTAGATGTCAATCCAATATATAGTTGCCAAAAGTTTTTTCCCATTCTGCAGGCAGTCTTTACACTCTCTTGATAAAGTGTTTGGATGAGCATAAGTGTTTGGTTTTTAGTAGTTTCCATTTATCAATTTTCTCTTTTGTTGTTTATAATTTCCATTGTTGTCACTGTTTTTTCTTGCATAATCTTTATTACTTTAAGTTTGAATTTAGATCTTTGATTCACTTTGAGTTACTTTCCGAGTAAGGTGTAAGATATGCATCTTCTTTCAGTTTTGGCAGATGGATATCCAATTTTGCCAACAACATTTGTTTAAAAGGCTGTTTATACCCCAGTTTACAACTGAGTATCAATTGTTCATAGGAGGATTGTGGTGTTTCTGGATTCTCTATTCTGCTCCATTATTATATATAGCTGCAAAATCTTGTATTTTGAAAAGATCACAAAATCAATAAACCATTGGCCAAACTGAGAAAAGAAAAACAGGAGATGAAGTAAATAATTCAGATAAGAATCAAGATGGGTGATAACACAACAGAACCAACTGAAATTCAAATTCAAAGAATCATGACATAATACTACAAAAAATTCGTTGTCCTAAATTTGAAAGCCTCAGGAAAATGGGCAAATTTCTATTAACACATGACCTACCGAAACTAACACAAGCAGAAACAGAACAATTTAATAAATCCATCACAAAGGGTGAGATGGAAAACTAATTCAACACCTCCCAACCAACAAACCAACAAAAGTTCTATCCTAGACAGATTCACTGGAGAATTCTATAAAACTTTTACAGAAGTGTTAACATCACTGTTACTAAAGGTATTTCACAACATAGAAAATGAGGGAAATACTCTCAAATTTATTTTATGAAACTAGCACATCCATGATGGCAAAAATGAGTAAGATAGCACAAAAAAGGATAAATTACAGACTGATACCTCTCCTGAACTTAGAAGCAACAATCCTCAACAATATTCTAACCAATCGAATTCAATAATATATCAAAAAAATAATTCACCAGCATCAAGCAAAATTCACACCTGGGAGGCTGGGATGATTCTAAAGTACAAAAAAAATAATTAATGTAGTCAATCACATAAATAAAACAAAAGGTAAGAATCACTTGATTTTGTCCACTGATGCAGAAAAGGCATTTAACAAAGTCCAGCATCGAATCATGTTAAAAACTCTTAGCAGAAAAAGGAATAAAAAGGAAATCCCTCAACATAACTGGGGATACCTATGCAAAGCCAGCAGTCTCAAAAGGAAAAAGCTTATGAGATCATTATTATAGAAACTTATGAAAACATTTACACACAAAACAATCTTTGATAGTTACTGGAAAGAGGAGAAATGGGGAGAGAAAAACATTAACTCAGCTACAGATGAGTGGTAACTTTGGTGAAGGGTACGAGCATACATAATACTCTGGAGGTCAGCACTACTTGACCAAGGCAAGGTCAGGAAAGTTTCACAGACACATCCAAACTCCCTGAGGGACCAAATCGTTGGTCTAGGGCTGGGGACTATAGTCTCAGGGAATATTGATCACAATTGGTATAACATAATCTATAAAGAAATTGTTCTACATCTGAATATGGTAAGAAATGTGGTCTTAGAAACCCCTGTAAGACTCTCTAAGATTCATTTGTTGCTTGTATCCCAGAAGGAAACAAGGAAAATAAAGGAGGAAAAAACACAAAGAAAGGATTAGTGTAAAGGCCTAAGGAACCACAGGTGCCACAAGCACCACCATCCTGAGCTACATGGTGGCTGATTACCAATCAGCACGGCTCTGCCAGGGATCACAAAACAGGGGCCCAGACAGAGCTGAAGAGAATCCTGAAACAAAATCCAACTGAAAAAAAAAAAAAGGCCTGTCTGGCTGGACTGACAGAGACTGGAGACTCCTCAGGAGCACGGCCTGGGGACATCCTTTTACCTCAATGCTGGAGTCACTCACGAAATTCACCCTTCAGCCAAAGATTAAAGAGGTCTACGGGTCCAAACATTACACATGTGAAGGACATGCTTCGCAGTTCAACTGTGGGCACAAGACTAAATATGCCCCCTATCCCAAAGGCAAAGCCAGGAAGGCAGGAAGGGACAGGAAAAGTAGAAGAATGGGATTGAGAAGGGTAGAAAGCTAACACAAGCTTACAAAACCATTTGTGTATTAAATGTTGAATGAGAAACTAATTTGCTCTGTAAACTTTCACCCAAACAGAAATTTTAAAAAGTCATCAATAAAGTACAATAGGAAAATTAGTATGTTAGAATCCTAACCCCTACACAATTAATCTAGTATAATGTAGTCACTTTAATAATGCAATCTAATGTAATGTAATCAGACAGCTAGTTGAAAGCACACAAGTGTACAATAGGTCCTAACCCTAATTGCTTCAAGACTAGACACAGAGACACAAGGAGACACAGACAGAGCACTGACACCATCGTACAACAGGAACGAATGCTTCCATAATCCCCAAAACAGCAACAACTGTTGGCAGCTACTAGAAGCTGAGATAGCCAAAGAATAGCTTCTAGAGCCACATTTTGAATTTGGATGCCCAGAATCCTGAACTGGAAGACAATAAATGTCTGTTTGTTAAAGTCACCAACCTGTAAGTTTAGTGTTACACTAGGTCAAGGGAAGGGAGACATTTCCACAACAAAGGTGAAGCCCAGCATGATCTCATTTTGGACAATCTTCAACTCACTCAAATACTGGTTATGTTTATGGTCCAAGAACAGAAACATTCAATTTTCCTCCTCTTACCCTCCTATCCCACAGTCTGCAGATTTATGTCTGTAATACTGATATATACCGAAAGCTCTATTCATCCTGCCCTGAATCCCATCATCTCTTCACGTTCCAGGGGAAACTCCTATCCGGTCCTGCACTATCCCATGATTGGTTTTGACACACTGCTGTGGTCCACTGGGCATTTGCTGGCTGATTTTCAGAAGGAGATCATCAGACCTCTATTACTAGGCCGTCTTAGACTGGAAGCTCTGCTGAAATCTGTTCAGTAACACAGCAAAACAGCCTCCACTGGCAGAGGGGTGGTTTCAGCATATAAGGTGCATTGATCAGAAAGCAAATCCAGGTCTCTCCAATGGAACATGAGAATTCCACCAGTGAATCTCCAATAGTTTAGACCAGGACAGTATCCTTTAACTGCGCTCCTTTGATGTTCCTAGAATGCTTTGTCACTGAGCAAAGGCATAGAATGAGACAGAATAAATTTTTCATGTTGCTTCTAAGCCTGCCTGGATGCTGGGACCCCATATTACTGTCCACCTTTGGGCAGGAATTTGGGGATCATGCGATGATCTGTAAAATAACTAGACCAAAGCCCAACCACAGAGGCCAGTAGAGACAGGAGTGCAGGTTTACAGTTACCTTTCTAGCTTAGCTTTGAGTTTATGTGTCCACTCAGACTGAAAAGTAGAAGTTTCCACTCACCAGGACTGGGAACTGCCTCAGGTTGTTGCGAGATTGAAGGTAGTACAGCCCAGAGATTTGGTCAAAACAATACCAATAATACCAACCACTTTGCATTAGTTGCCAAAAGAGAACTTAAGCATTTGAAAGTTAGAAATGTAAGTCCTACATCCTCAGGGGCTAAGGTAGAAAACTAGGTTGGGGCCAGTGGCTCAAATAAAGTACCTCAAATAAAGAGATGTCTTTAGTTGTTACACATATTTTTGTCAGCATAAAACAAAGCTGTGAAGTGTGTATTGATTCTTGCTCAAGATCTTCTTAACTTACTACATAATTAGAACATGTTCTAGTTTCTATGGTTCATCATGACAGCGGTTCCCAGGAAATTGTTAACCTACTGCCCTCTCCACTGTACCCCGAACCATCCGTATGTCTGAAGGTCTGATGAGAGTCATTAGAAGACAGGCCAGTGACAGAGAGAACTTGTTGCAGATTTAGCATGCTGCCCTGTGATTCTTAATGGACATTCTCTTCAGGAAACATGGGATTAGGATTTAGATCTGAGCAGACACACCGTTTTGTGATCACAGATCCCAATCATGGCTACAAACAGATTAAGCGTGTTTTTGGACTTGGACTCAGGTAAGAAGCAGAAATGAAGATGTATGGCTTAGAGCCATTTGGAGCACCGTAGGGACAGACCGAAATCAGCTGCGGTCTCAAGAAGAGTATTCAAAACCGAGGGGCTGCCCCGGGCAGCCCTGAATTACCTGGGAACATCCCCAAACCTGGCCATTTACTGGAGTCCCATACTTCAAACTGGGGCCTCCGAAGAGTAAAGTGACTAAAGTCATTAACTTTCCAGAGATTGCATTTTCTAGCTGTGACAAGGTTGTGGAACAGGGGTTGCTGCTTCAGCTCACATTAACACCATTCACAAGGAAACCAAATGCTGTCCAGCCTGAGCCATTTGCATGACTGGTTACAGATCAGACGGCTGCATTCTAAAAGATTTTCACTAGCACCTTTTCAGAATTGACTCTAGTCCTTTCTTCCTGATGTGTCTCAGTCTGTAAGCCTTGCTGAAACCTGTTCAGCATGACAGAAATGCCTCCACTGACAAATGGGTGATGGGTACACGTGAAGAGCAATAGTTGGGAATAGAGCTTGGGTCTTTTGCACGGACAGTGTTGATTCTACTACAGAATCACCAGTAAGTATAGATTACGGGACTTGCTTTCATCTTGTTTTTGTTACGTGATGTGTGCACACAATCATGCTTGCATTCTCACCCATTGTATGTGATCTGACCCATAACACAAAGAAAAGTGGCAGTGGGTCGTTCTTAGAGATCTGAGTGGGTTGACCCTTTTGCAGTGGTCATCAGTTTTACCATTGTGGCAGTTTGGAGCAGCCTCTTGACAATCACCCTCTTCAGTGTGGCAGGAGTTTAACCACATACTTCCCTGGGACTCCTGATTCTCAGGATTGTAGACAGCAGCAGTTTTCCTGAGCTCATCTGACAAGGGCATGTGCTTTTGGTTCACTACATTGTATCCCATTCTGCTTGAAATACTTGGAGGGGTTGATGTTTTCTTCTTTCAATCCTGACTTACATAGTAACAGGTAACAAAGTAATTCCAAGAGACAGAACCCTAGAGAGGTGATCTGAGGTTGCTTGTCTCATTAAGATTGATTATAGCCGGAGTCAAGGTGGCGGACTAAGCCCATAGCTCCTTATATCCCTCTGGAAACCAAGACCTGAATTGACAATCAAACAGAGCCTTCTGATCACCTAATCAGCCTCAGGACACGGCACAGAGCTGTTAATTGGGACTTCATACCACTCAGCGAAAAACCTCCTCTCTTTCGCTGACTCCCGCTCCTGGCTAGCCCCGTCTCTCACGGACGGAAGGTAAACGCACCATTTTGACTTTTTTTTTCCTTGGTCTCGGCTGGCGGGCGGAGCTGGGCCTTGCCTGGCGGCTGGACTCAGACGTGCTGCTGGGGGGATAGGCCAGTGAAATTCCCATATTCTGAGAGCCAGGCTCGGGACTCTGTTAATCTAGACACTTTGAGCCTTTCCTTTAGTAGCTGCCTCAGTGGGGTTTGTGCGGAGCTCCGCGGTCAGGGTGCGGGACGCCATGTTGCTACCGAGATTTTAGCGGGACCTCATTCTTAGCCTGGGAGCCAGCGCCTGCAAATGGGACAGCACTTTTCCTACAGAAAAGTAGTGATTTTGGACAGTGCTGCTTACGTTGGGGGCCCTGCAACAGAAGCAGAGGAATCACTACCTCTCGGCACCTTTAGCCCCTCTGTCGGCTGCCTGTGTGGAGGACGCCATCTTGGGTATGGTGGCCACAACTGGACCTAATTCTTAGCTTGGGAGCCAGAGCCTGCCCACAGGAGAGCGCTTCTCTATCGCAAAACCAGTACTCGATTCAGTGTTGGCTAAGGCTAGGCCCTGTCAGCAGAGGCCAACAGGGCAGTAGCATTGCTGTATTCTGAACTAGTTTGTTATCATCTGGGGTTGGATACAGTGGTGCTTACTTTGTCAGATGAGAAGAGGGACCTCTACATCTGAAAACCTAACTGACTTGTGAACTGGTCAAATACCTTTTGCTTTGCATTTGAAGACAGCCTAGAGAAACATTTGCAATTCATCCTCACAGCACCTCTTCCAGCCTCTTTATACTCACACGGGACCCAAAAAGCAACAGACAATTGTGGCATACAAGCAATCATTCATGGCTTCAGAAGGCTCCCAAACAAAGCAACTAAGGAGTTTTCCAGATGAAGAAACTTTTATGAAAGCATCAGGAAGTGAATACAAATTGGTTGTATACAGAGCCCTTCTAGACCTTATACAAAATGCAGCAGAAGAAAATGAAAAATTAAACAAGTTGTTCGATCTGATGGAACACCAGTACTCTGAAATCCAAGAGATCAAGAAGAAAATCAAAGACATAGAAACTTCCATGCAAAGCCAAGAAAACAGAATGGAACAAATGGAAAAAAGAATTTCTGTCTTGGAAGACAGAGCTACTGATGCCAGCGTCTATGAGCAGAAATCAGAAAAAAGAAACAAGAAAAATGAAGAAACATTAAGAAGCATGTGGGACTCTATTAAGAGGAACAACCTTCCATTAATTGGAGTCCCTGAACAGGGTGAGACATCTGAGAACACAGAGAGTATTGTTGCTGAGCTGCTGAAAGAAAACTTCCCAGAAATCATGAAGGAAGAGAATATAGACATCTCAGATGCATATCGTACGCCACCCAATATAGATCTCAAAAGAAAGACTCCAAGACATGCTATAATCAAGCTTAACAAAATGAAACATAAGCAGCAACTCTTAAAGGCAGCAAGACTCAAGGCAAAGCTAATATTGAGAGGGAAACCCTGTAGGCTCTCATCAGATTTCTCAGCAGAAACCATGCTGGCACGGAGACAGTGGCACGACACATTCAAAGTCTTGAAGGAGAAGAACTTTCAACCAAGAATTATATATCCTGCAAAACTATCTTTCAAATACGAAAATTAAATTAAGACATTCCCAGATAAACAGAAACTCAGAGACTTTGTAAAAACCAAACCCAAACTACAAGAAATAATGAAAGAAGTCCTTGGCTTTGGCTCAGAAGACCGAAACCACTAACTTTATATTTTAGAACGACACATTACTCAATACTCTACTCATTTAGGGAAGGCTCCAAAGTAAATCACAGCTTTGATTTGGAAAGAAGCAATCTAGTGATCATCATGAAAACTAAGGTGTCATCATAATAAAAAGAGGGCGGTACTACAGTCGTTATA
Source organism: Heterohyrax brucei (assembly GCA_028571685.1). Taxonomy (NCBI): domain Eukaryota; kingdom Metazoa; phylum Chordata; class Mammalia; order Hyracoidea; family Procaviidae; genus Heterohyrax; species Heterohyrax brucei. The sequence goes on from CM053161.1 coordinate 32,641,168, forward strand.
GTCCTTCCAGATGGAGAGGAAGATGACAAGACTGGTAGTAATTAAAATTGGGTTTATAAATAGTTTATTAAGGGGGTTCATAGGGGCAGCTGTAAAGCACAACAAAGATGTATCATACCATTTCAAGAAATCTAACACACGAGTCTCAACAACTATAAAACCAGCTCTGAAAAAGGTGAAAAATCAACTCACAAAAAAGAGTGTCCCAGAACAGACTAATAAGAACAACAGAGAAAACATCAACATAAAAATAAACATATCACAATGGCAGCAGTGAACACATACCTATCAATAATTACATTGAATGCGAATGGACTGAGTGCTCCAGTAAAGAGACACCGAGTGTCATCTTGGATCAAAAGACACGACCCATCCATATGTTGTCTACAAGAAACTCACTTGAGACCTAAAGACAGGAACAAACTGAAAATTAAAGGATGGAAGAATATATATCAAGCTAAGAATGAACAAAGAAGAGCAGGGGTGGCAATTCTAATCTCAGACAAAATCAATTTTCATGTCAAATCCACGATCGTGGACAAAGATGGACATGATTTATTGCTGAAAGGTTCAGTACACAAGCAAGACTTAACTATATTAAATATTTATGCACCTAATGCCAGAGCACCGAAATATGTCGAAGAAACACTGACTACGCTGCAAAGAGAGTTAGATGACTCCACAATAATAGTGGGAGATTTTAACACTCCACTGTCATTGCTAGACATATGATCTAGAAAAAAGCTCAGTAAGGATACAGAAGACCTCATTGACACAACTAACCAATTAAACCTCATTGATATATACAGAACTTTCCATCCCTCAGCAGACAACTACACCTTCTTCTCCAGTGCACATGGAACATTCTCCAGAATTGACCACGTGATAGGCCATAATGCAATGCTCAACAAAATCCATACCATTGAATTACTGCAAAGCATCTTCTCAGATCATAAAGCCATAAAAGTTGAAATCAATAGCAGAAAAAACATAAGTAGAAAGTGGAACTCTTGGAAATTGAACAACATCTTGCTCAAAAAAACATGGGTTATAGAAGAAATCAAGGATGAATTAAAGAAATTCATGGATTCCAATGAGAACGAAAACACTTCCTACCAGAACCTATGGGATACAGCCAAAGCAGTGCTCAGAGGTCTGTTTATCTCCATAAATGTACACATCTGGAAGGAAGAAAGAAACCAAATCAAGGAACTAACTCTACAGCTTGAACAAGTAGAAAGAGAACAACAGAGGAACCCCTCAGGCACTGGAAGAAACGAGATCATAAAGATTAGAGCAGAGCTAAATGAATTAGAGAATAGAAAAACAATTGAAAAAATTGAAAAGACCAAAAGCTGGTTTTCTGAAAAGATCAACAACATTGATAAACCACTGGCTAAACTTACTAAAGAAAAGCAGGATAGGAAACAAATAACCCAAATTAGAAATGAGAGGGGAGTTGTCACCACAGATGCAACAGAAATCAAAAATATCACAACAGAATACTATGAAAGACTGTACTCTAACAAATTTGAAAACCTAGGGGAAATGGAAAAATTCCTTGACTCATACCACCTACCTAAATTATCACAACATGAAGCAGAACAACTTAATAAACCCATCACAAAGGAAGAGACTGAAAAGGTCATCAAAACACTGCCAACCAAAAAAGTCCGGGCCCAGATGGCTTCACGGCAGAATTCTACCAAGCATTTAGAGAAGAGTTATCCCCAATACTATTGAAACTATTTCACAGTATAGAAAGGGATGGAGTACTCCCAAACTCATTCTGTGAAGCTAGCATAACCCTGATACCTAAGCCAGGGAAAGATCCAACAAAGACAGAGAACTACAGACTGATATCACTCATGAACCTAGATGCAAAAATCTTCAACAAAATTCTTGCCAACAGAATACAACAACATATCAAGAAAATAATCCATCATGACCAAGTGGGATTCATACCAGGGATGCAAGGCTGGTTCAACATCAGGAAAACAATTAATGTGATTAACCACATAAATAATACAAAAGACAAAGATCACCTGATTTTGTCCATTGATGCCAAAAAGGCATTTGATAAAGTCCAACACCCATTCATGCTAAAAACTCTTAGCAAAAGGGGCATAGACGGCAAATTCCTCAACACAATAAGGGCCATTTATACAAAGCCAATTGCCCACATCATCCTGAATGGAGAGAGACTGAAAGACTTTCCCCTGAGATCAGGAACTAGACAAGGATGCCCACTGTCACCTCTCCTATTCAACATTGTGCTAGAAGTTCTAACCAGAGCAATTAGACAAGACGAAGAAATAAAGGGCATCTGCATCGGCAAAGAGGAAGTTAAAATCTCCCTGTTTGCAGATGATATGATTGTATATGCAGAGAAACCCAAGGAATCTATAAATAAGCTACTCAAACTGATAAAAGAGTTCAGCAAAGTCTCAGGATACAAGATAAACATAAATAAATCAGTAGGTTTCCTTTATACCATCAACGAGACTGCTAAGGAGGAAATTATTAAATCAATACCATTTACGATAGCCCCTAAGAAGATAAAGTACCTAGGAATTAATCTAACCAGAGAAACAACAGACCTTTACAAAGAGAACTACAAGCCCTTACTACAAGTAACTAAGAGAGACTTAGGTAAATGGAAAAACCAACCCTGCTCGTGGATAGGAAGACTTAACATTGTGAAAGTGTCTATTTTACCCAAAGTAATTTATTTATATAATGCAATCCCAATACAAGTTCCAGCATCATTTTTTAATGAGATGGAGAAACAAATCACCAATTTTGTTTGGAAAGAGAAGCCCCGGATAAGTAAGGTACTACTAAAGAAGAAAAACACACTGGGAGGCCTCTCATTACTTGACCTTAGAACATACTACACTGCCACAGTGGTCAAAACAGTCTGGTACTGGTACAAGAACAGACAGATCGATCAATGGAACAGAATTGAGACCCCAGAGATGACACCATCTGCCTATGAACAGTTGATATTCGACAAAGGCCCTAAGACATTAAACTGGGGTAAAAACAGTATCTTCAACAAATGGTGCTGGCAAAATTGGTTATCCATGTGCAATAAACTGAATCAAGATCCGTATCTTACACCTTACACAAAAACCAACTCCAACTGGATAAAAGACCTAAATATCAAACCTAAAATGATAAAGCTCATCCAAGAAAAGGTAGGAACAACAATGGAAGTTTCAATACACAATGAGGACAGACTCCAAAATCTGTCAAAGAAACCTCAATCAACAGAAGAGAAAATAGATAAATGGGAACTATTAAGAATCAAACACTTTTGCTCATCCAAAGACTTTATCAATGGAATTAAAAGAACACCTACAGAATGGGAAAAAATATTTGGCAACTCTATGTCAGACTGATGCCTGATCTCCATAATCTATAAGATACTACAAAATATCAAGAAGAAGAAGATAAGCCATCCAATTAAGCGATGGGCAAAGGAGATGGACAGACACTTCACTAAAGACGAGATCCAGGCAGCCAAAAAACACATGTGGACATGTTCACGATCTTTAGTTATTAAAGAAATTCAAATCAAGACAACAATGAGGTACCATCTCACCCCAACAAGATTGGCCATGATCCAGAAAACACAAAACAACAAATGCTGGAGAGGCTGTGGAGAAAGTGGAACCCTCCTGCACTGTTGGTGGGGTTGCAAAATGGTCCAGCCTCTTTGGAAGGCAATCTGATACTTCCTTAAAAAAATGGATATTGATATACCATTTGACCCAGTAATTCCACTACTTGGAATATATCCTACAGAATCAAGGCCTTTCACACCAACTTACACATGTACCAGAATGTTTATCGCAGCACAGTCCACGATAGCAAAATGATGGAATCAACCCAGATGCCCAACAATAGAAGAATGGATAGGTAAACTGTGGTACATACACTCAATGGAGCACTATGCAATGATAAAGAATAACGATTCCAGGAAACATCTCCTAACCTGGTTTCAACTGGAAGACATTATGTTGAGTGAAAGTAGTCAGCGACAAAAGGACAAATACTGTATGAGACCTCTACGATAAGATCTGAAAAACAGACTTGTGTATAGAAGAAAAGACTCTTTGACAGCTGCAAGGGAGAGGAGCGAGGGAGGGTGATGGGGGGAGGGTTTAGTTTAGATAGTTACTAGAAATCTAGTTGGGAGAAAGCGGTGACAGCACACATTAGGAACAAGAACAACATTAAGTGGACTTCAGCATAACTTGAGTACTCCTTCCATCTTAACTCAATACTGCAAGGATAGAGTAGCTGGGGTAGGGGGCGGTGGACCATGTTCTTAGGCAAATTCCAGGCCAATTGGCACAACTAGCGTTTTGCTAAGAGAGGTCTCTGCACCCCACATTGGTGAGTGGCATCTGGGGTCTTAAAAGCTGCTAAGCTGCCATCCGAGGACACAGCAAATGGTCCCAACTCAACAAGAACGGATACTCACCAAGGACCAAAATGACATGCAGTAAAGACACCCGAGAAGACAGAGAGACTCACAAGAGTGGGTGCCTACATCGACTTGGGACAGGAAGAACTGGATGGTGGCTGGCCACCACCAGTGATAGCCACGATGGACCTCACAGAGAGGAGTCTCACTGGCAACACAAGAATAAAGAGGTGCATCATGAGATCTCCACTAAAAGACCTCAATTGATGGTCCCGCGGTTTGGGGGTTCCTCTGAGAGCATGGCCCCCGGCCCTGATGCTGCCCTTTCCCATAAATTATAACAAAGGTCCACTCTTTGGACAGGAATGGATTGGACTTGGCAAGGCAGAGTGACCATATATTGGAAGCACTTTATGGTTCTATACATCTATGGGATATCATCTTGCTGACCTCTGGCTGGAGGAAGGGGAGTGGATGGACAGGAGGGGAAAGGAGACTGTTGGGAGGATGAGACATGTATGGAGCAGAGAGGAATAGTGTGCTGTCACCGGACAGGGAGAGCAGTGGAAGCTGCATATAGGGGGGCATGTAAATTTATATGTGAATGTACATTTTCACTCAGTTATATTAAATAAAAATTAAAAAAAAAAAGATTGATTATGAAGACAATGATCATCAGTGGAGAGGAAACATGGGTAGTTCCAGCCTACAATGCCAAAAATGACGTATGAATGCTTATCTAAAGTTACCTGACATGAAGTGCCAATTCACAGCAAGCCCTTGAAAACACAGGTATGGCTGCAAGATTATGTTTGTTTAGAAACGAAGGTTGCAAGGACTGTGGAGTGGGCTGGCATTTTGTCATTGCACTGGAGGCTACTGAGTTAGAAGAATGATCTCAAGATTCCAACCTGTCAACTAGAGACAACATAAGAGGACAATGGGACCCCTGTGAGTGCACTAAAAGCATGTATTTTCTCTCATAAGCACAGAATGAATGGGATCACAGGGGGAATGTTTCCTAAAGCCACACCCAAAATTTATTACAACAGAGTGAAAAATCTCAACACTGAATGAATAAATTCACAGCATTACCAGGTTTCTCATATGAAAGAATGATCCAGAAAGAATGTGACCTTCAGAAATGGAATGGAGAAATTTGTGTTAATTCTAATAAAATCCACTACCTTGAACAACCAAATCACCACTAGCCAAAGCAATATTTTTTCTTCCTTGTCCATGGAGAGAAACCACCTGGTGCTTGTGAATCCTGTAATTATCTCAAGATTTCCTGATATTCCTTGAGATGAGCCCACAGTGTTAAAGTTAAGAGCTCCATGGGGGAGCCCAGAGAGCTGAGACAGTATTGGTGCCCAAAGAAGGTGGCATGCACCACAGGCAAGATTTACCAGCAGATCTTCCAGAAACCTGGGCATAGTGGTGGTCATGGATTCCACGGAGCACACACTCATAGGTCTAAAATAAGAAAAAACATGTTACGAGGCTTCGGCAAAGTGACTGAGATGAATGAGCTGACCAGGTATGACACAGACTCAGTGTGTTTCTCTAGCATCTGCAAATGTCCCTTTTGTTGATTCCTAAGGTGAACGTTACCTCTGGTGGGGCTTTTGCACCCATTCAGTGGTCAGAGAGATGGATCAATGATGGTAGCCAAGAGACAGGAGGAAACTGGGGCCGCCGCCTCACAAACCAGAGGCAGGGATCAGAGGCCAGATTTTCTTCCCGAGGACCTGCTGTGCTGGTAGCTCAGGTGAGCGTGGAAGACGATGGTGCTTGGGGCTGGGAAGGAGGGTCTGGATGACACCAGGGACCAGAATCCTCCAGGGGCAATAATAGGCCCACACTACACCCAGGGCAGGGCAGAGGAAGTGCCCATGGTGCTGCAGTGAGTGCCCTGGAGCCTTGGCCTACAGGTACATCTAAGCTCTGGGCACTTGACCTGGAGGAGTCCAGATGGCCCCAGTCACTGCCCAGCCCAAAGTGACCAGAGATCCTTGGGGGACAAGGAAGGGAAGATAGCCGGCACGTGATACCTGGAGCTCGTAACTGCTTGCTGGGGTCCTCTGGGTCCTTGGGTAGCACCCGTCTCCACTTGCACTCCTGAGAAGCTCTAGAGTTTATGGACTTCCCCCAAAGTTTCTGAGGAAGAAATTGCCTCGAAAAAAATAGGGGGGAGGGGTCACTTCAGGAAACAAATGGTTACAGCCAGGTTTCAATCCCATTCTCAGTTGTTGTGGACTGTGGAGGAGTTCACAGCTCAGGGGCCGGGGCTGGGGTGGGCCATCAGGCCTCTGGGCCAGGGCCAGCACAGAGCACTAGTTCAGTGAGTCCAGTGGGCAGGGATCAGCAGGTCTGCAGAGGAGAAGAGTCGAGAGCCAGTGGAGAGGGTGGAAGTTTATTGGTAGCAGCTCTCCAACCTGGGCAGTAAAACAGCCACACGGAGAGTCTGGCATGAGAAGCAGGGAGACCAGGCCCTCAGAGCTGGAAACCAGTTGGTCACTCAGGTTTCATGGCTGGCCACATGGGCATAGGGGCCGCCCACTGCAGGCACCAAGGAGCAGTGGTAGGGGCACAGGCACAACAGTACAGCTGGATGCCAAGGGCATGCAGAGGTGGGCTGAAGATGGCTCTGGGTCCTGGAAGAAAGTGCCAAGATGGGTAGGTGCAGACCTGCCAGCTGTGCAGTGTCTGAGTTGGCTTGGCCACAGGGCGAAGCCATCCTGGGCTGAGCCTGACACAGAGTAGTACAGGGCAGGTGTGAACTGAGGGCACAGGGAGAGAGTTGGCTCAGCACAAGGGAGGGGCCATCAAATAGCCAGAGGATACATTCCAGACCATAGAGCCAGGAGAAGTCCCAAGGTATGGTTAGAGAAGGTGGGGTGGGAGGCAGCCAAGTCTATAGCCAAGAACAAGGACAGGAAGATTTGGAGTGGATATCTTTGTGTACAAGCTCAGTGGTTCAGGGGTTGGCTCCAGGGCAGGCACTGAGTGGGCAGTAGAGAAGGCTTCAGGAAGAAAGGGGCAGATTTGGGAACCTGGGGGTCAAGTCGAAGATGTTGGGCCCCCAGGAGCAGATGTAGGGCTGGGAGAAGGTAATCCAGCCATCACTGGGGGTCAGCAGTGGTCCTGCCAGTGGCAAGGTTAGGGACCAAAGCTGTGGGATCAGTTATGGATCCACAGTCGCTCTAGCTTGCCTGGTCACCAACTACTTCCCAGAGCCATTGATAGTGTCCTGGAACTCTGGAGCTCTGTCTGGTGCACACATCTTTCCGGCCCTCCTGCAGTCATTAGCAGGAACTCCCTCAGTAGCAGAGTGACGGTGCCTACCAGCAGCTGGCCCAGTCAGACCTACACCTGCAACATCAGCCACCCAGCCAGCAACACCAAGGTGGACAAGATCAGTGAGCCACTGTCTGGGTTTGAAAGCAGGAACTCATAGCTTGTGTCCACAGTAGACAGACTCAGGGCCAGTGAGAGGACCAAGATGCAACAGGTAATACAGGGCAAGTGAGACCCCTGCCTATCTCCTCTCACCAAAGGCACTGGATACCCCTCCCTGAAGTCTTGTAACTTCAAGGAGTGTGTCTTCTATGGTCCCCTCAGCAGATACAGGGATATAATCACTGGAAGCCTGTCATTCTGTCCCTGGGCCCAAAGGCAGATGGTAGGTCTCAGAGATTCCAACTGCAGAAAGGAAGAACCTAATTTGATCTCGTTCCAGTGTGAGAGTCAAACATGTGCTTCCCTAGCTGGGTTACCCACTTTCCTTTCCTTTTCCACTGTGGTGAGCCTCCCTCTTGGTTCTGTCTACAGTGCTACATACCATCATAAGAATAGTAGAACCAGAAGGACAACCAGGACCAGAAGCAACACCAAAGCCACTAAAATCATCACATCCAGTAATATCATCAAGAACACCAGGAACAAAACCAGCAGTACCACCAATAACAGAACCAGACTGCTCAGAATGCCAGTGCCAGGTGAGGTGAGCCATATCCTCACTAAGAGAAGTCAATCACAGTGGGAAGAAGAGCCTGGTCCAAGCCTCAGGACCAACTTCCTGTCACACTCTCAACTTCTCCCACCAGCTTCTGAACTCCTGGGAGAACCCAGCATCTTCATCTTCCCCTGCCAAGCCCAAGGACAGCCTAATGACCTCTGGAACCCCTGAGGTGACATGCCTGGTAGTACATGTGGGCCATGATGACCCAAAAGTCAAGTTCAGCTGGTATGTGGACAACAAAGAAGTGAACATAGGCAAGATCATGTCGAGGGAAGAGCTGTTCAACAGCACGTCCTGTGTAGTTGGAGTGCTAACCATCCAGAACCAGGACTGGCTCACGGGCAAGGAGTTCAAGTGCAAAGTAAGCAATGGAGCCTTCCCATCACCTTTTGAGAGGACCATCTCCAAAGTCAAAGGTAAGGCAGCAACCGGGAGGGTTGGGGTGAGTACCCTTTCCTTCCATACTGGAAACAACCCGTACTATCTTTGTCCCCACAGGGCAGCCCCATGAACCACAGGTATATGATGAGATGGTCAAGGCCTGGTGAAGGGATTCTACCCACCTGACATTGATGTCTCACGGCAGAGCAATCAGCAGCCAGAGTCTGAGAGCAGTCGTGTGAGCACCACAGTCCAGGTGGAGGCAGATGGGACCTTCTTCCTGTACAGCAAGCTCACAGTGACCAGGAAACACTGGCAGGGAAGAAACTCTTTTGCCTGCGTGGTGATCCCGAGGCATTGCATAGCTTCTTCAACCAGAAGTCCGTCTTCCTGGCTCCTGGTAAATGGGCTCTGGCCAGGACACCCCCTGAGATAGGCTTCCCCTGCTACTTGCTGGGGCTCCTGAGCACAACTGGAACCTCACCTTAAGTACCCCCAAAGCAATCCAACCTCCAAATAAAGCACCCGGCTCTGCCCTGGGGTCCTGCAAGACGAATAGTTCTTTCTTAGACCTATGTGAGCCTGGGTTCTGCTGGGCTATAGAATCAGGCAGAGTCTGAGACCTGTACTGAAACCATTGCCGACAGTGTATGGGTCTGTGCAGGCCACCCAGGGGGAACCCGCGATGGGCAGCCCGTGACTGGGACAGTTTCTTCATCAGCAATATCTCTTCTCTGAAACCGTCCATCGTCCAGCAGCTACTCTGGGCTAGAGTGAGGGTGGGAACAGACAGATGGACCTAGGGTAACTGTCTGGTGGAGACAGCGTCTAATTTGTTCCCTGGGGTCCCTGACTACCAGGCCTTTCAGGAACTCACCATGGTAGTTGTGTTTACACGAAAGCTACTGGATAGGGAAACAGGGCCTGCTTTTTCAGGGGGGCTGTAAGACTACTCTACACAACATACTCAGGGGCTGGACAAACATCCCAGGGGATGGAGGTTACTGACAAAATACCCACGTGGATGCTGAGCTCAGACACAGGAAAATCAAGCCCCTCTTGCCAAACAACACTCCAGCACCCATGGATCATCTTCACCAACACCACACACATGGACCACAGTACATACATACATACACATATAAGCAGATGCACACTTGGAAACACATGCACTCTCACAAAAATTTACAGAGATATGCAAACACACGGGCATATACACACTGCTACACATAAATTAACATGCATACACTCGTGTAAACAACACACTTAGGCACCCATCCACAAAGGCACACACATAAATACAGAGACGCATGAACTCACAGTCACACACTAAACATATATACACCTATATGCACAAGCACACATATGTTCAAGAAAACACACAAAAATACAACAGCACATGTGCATTTACTCACAAGCACACAATGAACCTGAACACGTGGACATACATGCACACATCAACATATGGGCACACTGACACGTGCACGTATACAGACACCCCTTAAGCAGTGAGATGACACAAAGAGCAAGCAACACAATGCCCCTGTTTCTCTGTAAGCAAAAACCCAGGTCACATGAACACACACCCCAACCTCATACCACACACTCCAATGCTGCACATGAGTACCAGAAGGGCTGCTCCTGCTCACCTGTAACTCATCAGCTTGGACAGAGACCTACATGCTCTCTCCCAGAGTCACCCTCCAGAACTGCTAAAAGATACAGGACTTCTGGTCTCCTCATGTTACCACAAGCTCACTCCTATGATAACAGAAACTGCCACCAACCTCCCACACGCTCACATTCCTGCTCCATGACACATGGGGTCAGAAGACCTTCGCTCTCCCTGATACCAATTTGCAGGACTGTGCTTCCTTGGGAGGGCAGGCTGTGCTGTTCCTTCTGGCCTCTGTGCTTTCTCACCTGGGTGACAGTTAATGGAAAGCCAGGGGCCAGGTAGACTGCAGGGAGGCTTGGGGTGACCATGTCCCAAGACAGCCCCTGAAGCCACCTTGACCAGACCCACATTGGTGGACAGACTAAAGGGACTGGACTTCACAGCTGACCGAGCTGTGTGTCAGCAGCAGTTCCTAGCCGTGGTGGAGCCCAAGGTGTGGGAGAGGGATGGGGCTGAAGACAGTGGCTAAGGCTGGGGTGGAAGGGTCTCTAGCACAGTCCTTAGGGACAATAGAAGCGGCATGGTCAGAGATTGCTGACTAAGTGGCTTTTTTGCCTTCTTGTGAGGGTACACCCCTTCTTGAGGGTACAAACAATGAGGACAGGTGGAGGAGACTGGAGAGCGACCCCCAGCATAGATGGGGCCTACCTCCTGGAACTTTCTGTCCCCTATTTCTGTGCTGTCTCCTACGGCAGGGTCAGTCTCACTAAAAACCTCTTTTCGTTCGCAGAGCTCACCTGGAAGAGAGCTGTGTGGAGGCCCAGGATGGGGAGCTGGACGGGCTGTGGACCACCATCTCCATCTTCATCACGCTCTTCCTGCTCAGTGTGTGCTACAGTGCCACCATCTTCAAGGTCTGCCCCCTAGAGCCTCTACCCTGTGCCAGTCCAGAGAACTCAACCCTCAAGTCTCAGTTTTTGGCCCCCTACACAAGCTCTTCTGCCAGTGAGATCCCCATGCATGAAGCAGCTGAAACACAGGCAGGTGGGCAGACGGACCTTGGGGGACTCAGAGCTCAGGGCCCGGGGCCTATAGGGGCCTGGGACCACCCTGCTTATTCCTGCTGCCCATTTGCCCTCAGGTGAAGTGGATCTTCTCCGTGGTGGAACCAAAGCAGATAGTCTACCTTGACTACAGGAATATGATTTGGCAGCCTGCCTAGAGGCTGCTCAGGGAAGAACATATAGAAGCCAGATCTTGCCATAGGCTTGAGGTCCCTGCACACTTTACCCAAACTGCACCATTTCCTCTGACCCCATCACCCTGACCCCTCACTGCCCTCTGACCATGCTGCTCATCTCCTTTCTGTTAGGGAAACTGGTGGACAGCAGGTTTTCCCCCAGAACTCAGCAGGCTGGATGCCCCATCATCACATACTTAAATAGCATTTACAAATGCACCAGGAGCACCAGCAGGGTCATCTTCACACTGGGAGAACCTCAGATAGTCAGAGCCACTGACTATCGCCCCCAGAAAGGATGTTCCCTGGAGAGTGATGTAACTTTCACTAACTGTCCCTTCCTCCAGCATTTGCCTAGCCAGTTCTACTCTAGAAGACCACCGTAATTAGCCCTGTGCCTTCTCCGCCACTAGCCAGAGGAAGAGGCTCATCTTCATTCTGAACTGGGAAGTTTCTCTTCTGTTCTTGGGAAGGAGCTTTCCTTTCAATCCTGGCATCCCACACTGCTCTTAACTTGGAGGTCAAATCCAAAGGACACGTGCTCCCAGCCTCTGCCTGAATGGGGGCTAAGCAAATGACCTGGCCTAAGATATCCACCATAACCCAGCCACCAACCCAGTCCCATTCCAAGAGCCCAGCCTTACTGCCACATAAGAGATCACCTGAAAATGCCCAGAACACTCCCGTGGACACCACAAGATCTGAAGGGTCCAAGGGCAGGGCGTTTGGATGAGGGTTGGCATCCACTCCAACCAGGAAAAGTATTAGGTCTGAGAGATGGGTGGTTGAACAGCCTGAGGAAGAGAAACCTGGTAACCCATATCCCAAGTGGTCAGGACATGCTATGGGAGCCTGCCTCCATGAGCCCCTGGACAGAAGTCATTGAAGATGAAGAGAAAGGAGGTGAGGAAAGCTGACCAGACCCTGTGAAGGACATCTGGCAAGACATACATGGATACAGATTCAGAACAGCCCAGTGCCAGGCCCTGCAAAGAGGTCCCAGGGTCAAGCCTTGCTGTCCTTCTTGGCTCCATGTCACCCATCTTGCCCTTGAGCAAATACTCAGCCAAGTCCCACCTCCAAGGAGCCAGAGTGCCAAGCCTACTTCAGATAGAAGCAAGCAATACCAAATAAATACCACATCCATCAGCTTTGTAGTTTCTTATCGCTTTCATCTTCTAAAGTTCCTTAATTTTCATATATGTAAATGTGTTGCTCTTGTTTTTTAATTACAATAAAATGGGCTCAGATTATGTGATCTGTCATTAAGGTAGTCCTTTAGTTCCACCCTTTGAACCCACATCCATTCGGTTCCTGGCACTGGCCATGGGCCTTTGGTTCCCCCAGCACCAGTTTCCTTTCCTCTCCAGTGGATTCTACCTGGAACCTAGGGAGACATCAGATGTGACTGTCCATTTGCTCTGTTGTTTGAGCAGGACAGAGGTCACCTAGAAGACTCTCTATTCTCACTGGAGGGACTGGGACTTGTTTTGTCTGGCACTGTAGGACAAGGCTCCAAGACAACCCTGTAGCCTCAGGTAGCTGAAAACTGTAGGCCAGGATTAGTGATCTCGTCACCTGATATGGATGGATTCAGGAGGTTTGAACTGGTTCAAGGATTACATAAAGGGAGGCAGGTGAGGCATGGGAAACTGAGCCCCAAGATTGTCCACAGAAGGCATGTCTGGCCTTGGTGAGTCATGACTGATGAAGAAGCCAACAAATTTTATATAGGGGCTAAAACCAGATGGGATGCCCTACAAAGGATCATTGAATAGTGGAGTCAAAAGCACCACTGATTCACTGACCCTTGTCCTGGGGATTGTAGGAAGACACAGGCAATATAGGAAGGGATGTGGAGACACTCACTGTATGGTGCTGAGTGGAAGCAGTGCTGAAGACCTGGAGGCCAAGAAGGGTGGTCAGGATAGTCCAGGCCCAACTTTGGGAGTGGACACGAGTGGAGAGGAGGGGCTATACTGCTGACATAATTAGGTGCTTGCCACTTGTTTTATTTCCATTGTGCTTACCTTAAGAGATATGCTACTGTCTCATGGTTCTAGAGGCTACTATAAGAATATCAGTCTAACCGCAGTAGAAGGAGACTATCGTTCTTGGAAGTCCTGGCAGTTTGTTGGCATTCACTGATGTCTGTCTTCACCCTGTATGTGTCTCTGTGTCAATATCACCATTTTTTCTAAGACATCAGTGAGAAATGATTAGGTTAAGTCCCACCCTATTCATTATGATCTCTTTGCACGACAGATAATAATATCTGGTTTCCAAACAGGGACACACTCACAGGTACAGGGTTTAGACTTCAATGCAACTTTTGGGGGGGGGGCGGGTGGAGGGTGGAGACTGTGGAGGGCATTGGTGGTTCAGTGGCAGAATTCTTACCTTCGATGCAGGAGACCGGGATGCAATTCCAGCTGTTGCACCATTTGTCTGTCAGTGGACGTTTGCAGTTTGCTATGATGCCGAACAGGTATCAGCGGAGCTTCTAGGGCAAGATGGGCTAAAAAGGAAATGCTTGGGTGATTTACTGATGAAAATCAACTGATGAAAACCTGATGGGTTTTAAAGGTATGATGCACAACCAGTCATGCGGGTAGAAGAAAACCATGCCGGAAGAAATGCCATTGCACTGCACTGCAGTTATTTCTTTAGGCAGTCTTGTTTTGAAAGGTAAAAGCTGTCTGACTGCTCTCAAAATCACTCAGGTTGTCAGGTGTGCAAGCCCCTTCTTCCAGCTAGTAACAGAGGCACCTCCTCAGCTGTCCCCAGATGCTGTGATATAGTTCAAAGTAGGGATGGGCTGCTGGCCTGCTGTCATCTGCTCTGGGCTGCACCTGTAAGGCTGCACTGTGCTAAACACAGCTCTTCTGCTGCGAAAGCACTCCCTGGACTGGGGCTGCCTCCCAGCCTAGGTATTAGCCTCTGCTGAGTCCTTCGTTTCAGTAAATCTACCTCCTAGTCAAACAGGATGGTGTCCCAGTCAAGCTGTCCCGCCCCCACAAAACAGCAGAATCTATGGCAGAGGTTTGAAAAGAGAGGATGGAGGGGCTGTGGTGGTCTGAGTCTGGAGCCAGGCTCTCAAAAATGTGGCTATTCTACCCTGTGATCATATCAGCACTGCTGCTCAGTGTAGCAGCCTGTTAAAACCATCCCCCACCTGCTAGCCTACAAAAGAGACCTTCAGGCCCTGGGGACGAGCCAATTAAGCCAGAGCACAGTTGAGCGAAAGACAAGAAGTTTCTCATTTATTGGCATGTTGTCCAAACTAACAGCCCTACACTGTGTCCTAGGGCTCACTGGGTGTTCAGAAATTTCTGTTTAATTATCAGTCCAGGCCTTAGTTTTCATAGAAAATTAAGGAAACATGTGTCTAGTCCACCATCTTGACTTAGCCCGCTGAGTCATTTTTCTATATGGGCATTCTTTTCATTTATTTTCTTCACTGCTGATTTTATTTATATCTTCTGAGACTTTTCTTGATTTTGTTTCTTACTGTGATATGTAGGATTGCTAATTTCCTTTTTGGTCACCTTGATATTTACCCCTAATGTTCTAAGTTTAAACTAGTATTTATTTGTCTAATCTTAACTTCCTATTTGAAAAATTTGTGATTAATTTGCACCCCTTTTGGTATAATATTTTTCTTATTTACATGCTGAGATCTCTGTTTCCCTATTTTCAAAAATTTAGCTTTTATTTATTTTTGTGAATTCCCTGTCTATGTTGATATTCATCTGCTCTGTCCTGCCTTGTGTACTTCAGTATACATCTGGTGTTATTGCTTTTCTCATCAAAGAAATTCCTTCAGTATTCTTATAATTTTGGCTTGATTTTTCAAATTCTCTAAGCTTCTGTTTATCTGGGAATGTTGTAATTTTGCCATTGTATTTGAGAGAGAGTTTTGCAGGACATATAATTCTTGATTGGGAGTGCTCTCCCCTTCAAGACTTTGTGTATATCATCTTGTCATCCCACTGCCTTCTTGCCAGCATGATTTACCCTCAGTAATTGGAGCTCAATCTCAAGGACTGTCCTTTGTTTTTGTTTTGTTTTGTTTTGTTTTTTGTTTTAAACCTAGCTACCATTAAATGTCTCTCTTTCTTTTTGGTTTTGGTGTGTTTGTTGATAACACGTCTTGGTGTCTTTTGTTTGAGATCTACCTTGTGTGGTATTTGGTGAGTACCATGGAGAGATATCTTCTCTTGCTTCAGGATATCACAGAAGAATTCTGTCAACCTATCTTCAACAATTATTTCTCTATTTTTCTGTTATCTCCCCTTGTTCCAGAATTTAAATTGCTTATAACTTATTCCTCTTGATATAGTCTCATAGCTCTCATTGATTCTTCACTTTTCACTGTCTTTTACCTGATATTTCCTCAAATACGCTTTAACATCAGTCTCACTAATTCTTCAGACCATTATCCCTATCCTACTTCTTTGACTTCCTATTCAATTGCCTAATTCTGTGTTTTTATTGTTAATTTGCTGAATTTCAGATTTTTGTTGTTCAAATATTTCTTGCAGCCTGTTTAACTATTAGCAAGTGCTGCTGCACTTTGCCACATCTCCTTCTTATGTCTAGCAGAGCTCTGAATATTACTCATTTGTATTCTAACTCTGATAGTTGCTGGAAGTCTTCGTCTAGAAAATTTTCCGACTCTTTGTTTTGAGTGTTTTCTGCTTTTTTAAATGATTTGAAACAAACTATTGCCTCAGAGCCATCAGAAAACTGTAGTAATTTATTGAACTTTAGTTCTCTCATGTTGTGTGTGTATATATGCGTGTGTGTGTGTGTGTGTGTGTGTGTGTAGTTAGTTTTTTAATTGTCCTAGTATACTGGTCATGTGAGCTATTTTGTTTTTTGGAGCTGTAGAAATTCCATTATCCTGTCACTGGTGAGTTCGGTTATTTCTAAGCATGGGACCCTGGAGTCAGTGTAGTTTCTTATGTGTTTTCACCCCAGATGACCACTCATTTGGCCCCCAGATGTGACGTGCCTGCCGAGGAATACTGATTAGTACAGCCAGGGCTCACTTGCTATACTTGCTGTGAAATTTAGGGGTCTGGTGCTGAGAAAGGGAGGGGCATGCACCCACAAATGTCAGGTACCTGCAAGCCTCAGTCTAGGGAAATGGCCTATTTCTTCCCTGAGTTCCCAGATAAGTGGTACTGGATGACTTTTTTTTCCACCTTTGTTAAACTGTTCCTTTTCCGGGTAAAGGAGAGTATCTCAGGTGCAAGGAATGATCAGCTGCTTCTGGTCCATGTACAATATCAGCATCTGGTGCCCAGCACAACACCGAGAAGAAAGGGAAAGTGCCAGACAGATGGAAAGAACTCGTGCCCCAGAGGAAAAGTTTTGATCCAAATGTGTCTACAAGAACTTATCTTCTGACATTCAAATGGAAGAATGCTACAGTTCTGTAGGCATGTATGTCTGAAATGCCACTTCTCTGATGAATATGACTTTGTTCACCACACTGGTGTGAAGAGTCCTGTCCTGTCCTCTCCTGTCCTGTCTAGGCAACTCTGCACGCAATATCAACTCTTTGTTGGCCAGCTTGTTCTCCTGGGTTTTTGCCTGGTGTTCAGTGCTCCTAGAATACCCTATGTAATCTGTTGCTTTTCCTGTTCTTTTTAGAGGAATCAGAAGATGGCTCTGGTTACTCCACCATGTTAGCCACTCTTCTTATGTCTTTTTTTCTGAGATGTGTCTCTTAGCAACATTATATTGAAGGATCCTGTTTTTTCATCCATTCTGCCATTCTTTGTTTCTTTATCGGTAAATTTAGGCCACTTACATTCAGCCTAATTATTGACGTGTGTGAGTGTACTGCTGTTGTTTTGTAGTGATTTTTTTGTGGTACTGACATTTTCTGTTCCTTTTACTCTCCTATGCTTTTGTTTGTGTCTTTTTTTTTTCTGTTTCTTTTGTATATGCAGATTTTGCTTTTTTGAGATCTTATATGTTTCTTCTTTTCTTGATGGGAAGCTTTGTTAAATTTTTTCTTTTTTTTTTTTTTTGTGGTTCCTGTGAATTTTGTCTTTATTTCCTAAGTTTGAACCAGTCTCTTATTAATTGGTATTGTCTTGCCTTACATGTCATTAGAAAGTTCTATAACTACACTGTTTATTTCCTTTTTTATTGTTCTGATGTTGTCATTTACACATTAGCCTCTCTGGTTTCCTGCTGTAGGCATTTGGTTCTAGATAGTCCTTGAGAGTTCATTTTCTGGTTTAGTATCTGGATGAAATAATTTTGCAACCTAGATTTGTTTAGTTTTATTTTTATGTATTCTCTTGGATTTAGTGTATCTGGAAATGTCTTAATTTTACCATATGTTTGAATGAGAGTTTTGCAGAATATATATATTATTCTTGGTTGGCAATTTTTTCTTTCAGTGATATGCATACAAGGTTGGACAAGTACGTTGATGAATTCATCCTATAAAAACTGCTACATACTTCATTACTGTGTATCAGTACAGCCACATTTGAAGTGCTCCCTTTGGGAAGTTGTGTACTAATGCCATTGCCTAGTCCACCCTTAAAAGCAATTTTGGAACTCTTTTTTCTGGAATGCCCATCAGAGCTATCACTATACAAAGTCTGACAATTTGCAAACTCATCCTAGAAAATGTGCTTTGAATGGTGGACTAGGCAGTGGCATTTTTGCACAGCTTCTGTAGGAAATTTCGTCAAAGGTGACTACAGTGCTATTCTGCAATGCACTATGTAGCACTTTCTCTAGAATGAGTTCATTAACTGAACTGCCTGACCTCATATATATATCTCAGTGTTTTATATATGTGTATATACATACACATAATAAGTATCAATGTTTTAGATATATCAATATGTCAATATATATAGCAATGTTGTGTGTGTGTGTGTGTATATATGTACATATCAATCCATTGCTTTCTAGCTTGCATGGTTTCTGCAAGCTGTTTTATTGTTTCTCCTCTATATGTGACTTTTTTTTTGTTCTTTGCCTTTGATTTCAGGCAATGTGATTATAATATATCTTGGTGATTTTTCTTTTATGGTCTATCTTATGTAGATTCGTTAAGCTTATTGAATGCTTGGCTTTTCATCTTTCATGATATTAAAGAAGTTTTCATTCAGAGATTTTTCAATAATCCTCTCTGTGTTTTCTATTCTGCCTCTATTTTGGAACTCCAAAAACTCATTAATTTTGGTTTTTTACTGTATCCCACATAATTCTCAGGGTCTCTTCACTTTTCTTTCTTCTTTTTTGTGATTATTCCTCAAATAGAATTGTATCCACATGTTTGCTTTCAATTTCACTTATCCTATATATCATCATTTCAGACCTGCTCCGCAGCTCTTCTAAGAAGTATACCCTTATCCTTGAGTTCAGGTGAAGGAACTATTCCTTCCCTGAGTTGCTGGCTCAGGAAGTTGATAGTTGTTTCTGTTTTGTTTTCTTTTGTTTACTTTCTCCCTGTTTGTTAAATTGTTCCCTCTGCAAGTTTGGGTTAATGGGTCAAGGGAGGTGTGTGTAAGGGATATATATACATATATGTTGCCCTGGGGGTGAATCAGTCTATGCAGCCTTGCACAGTTCTCAGAACAACAGAAGGGCAGGGAAGAAGGAAAGAGGATTATCTCAAAGGAGTGTTTCAGATTTATTCAGAGCAGATTAGATGCAAGCCACTCAGCTTTTAACAGTCAAATGCTGTTTTCCATTGGCTCCCCAGGCATGAGAGGGCACACTGTTGTTCAGTCTCTACTTCTAAGGAGGACACTCATTGAATGACACTGCTCCACTCACTACTATGGCTGCAGCTGATTTCTGCCAGCCAGTCATAGGTACTGCTGGAACTTCTTTTCCTTTCTTATCACTCAGTACAATTTCTCAAATCTCCCCTTGATGTTCATGCTTGCTAGAATGTCATATATAATTGATGTATTTATTCTTTTCAGGATTTTTTGTTAATGGGATCACAAGAAGAACTGATTGTTCCACTAATTTGGCTCCACAATGTAGTTCTGTAAGATTACAGACTAGAAAACCTTAATGGAAAGGTCTATTCTGTCACACGGTGTCACTATGAGTCAGAATTAACTTGATAGCACTCAGCAACATCAGCAATCTTAACAGGGGCAGTTTTTCCAGCTCCCTTTTAGAACATGGTTGGGTGGGATCAAACTACCATTTTTTAGGGTAGAAGCCAGTAATTCCAAATCACTTCTGCCACTCAAACTCCTGTTTAAATGAAGTATCAGTACCTCAAAGTAGAAACAATTCATAACAGCCCCCCCCAAAGCAAGCAAAACTATTTTTAATTTTAGAAGTCTACATCCTGTTATACTGAATAAAACCTAAAGGTAGAATAAAGACATTCTCAGATAGGTAAGATCTCAATTTTTTTTCTTTCCAGTGATCTTTTCCAAAAACTCTACAAAAGAACGTTCCTAACAAAGTCAGTGAGTAAATCAAGTATATGAGAGACATGGATTTGAGAGGCCCAGAAATCAAGAATGAGAGTAAACTCCTGGAGGATGATAGAAGTGAAGTCAAGGGTGAAACTTCGGATTCTGGCCTAGAAAGTGACCAACCCAAACAGAAGTAGGATTGCAGGGATTCCATGGCAAAGAATCTCCAGGAAAAAAAAAAAAATCCTGCTAATAAATGAAATATATTCCCGGTAGATGACTTTCTGAGAGGGTATACATTGAGAGGAAAGCGATTTCCGTGACAGAAAATTTGATAAGAAAGTTGGTAACAAGTATAGAAAACAGAGGAAATGAGAGGGGAAATAAAAAAAAAAATTCTTAAGTCTAGAGCAAATCACCCAAATCAGTTCTACTGCTACCAGGTTGGTTCTGACTCATAGCAACCCTATAGACAGAGTAGAACTGCCCCATAGAATTTCCAAGGTGTTTCTGGCAGATTTGAACTGCTGACCTTCTGATTAGCAGGTGTAGCACTTAACCACCATACACAAGGGTTTCTGGAGGGAGTAGGAATTATATATATTGAGAATTCAATTTAAGTATACTAGTGAAGTCCCTAGGTAGTATAATTGGTTAACAATTTCAGCTGTTACCCAAAATGTTTCAGGTTCCAGTTCACCCAGAGATACCTTGGAAGAAAGAATCTGAAAACAAAGTCATCCATTACAAATACTTTGGATCACAGTTCTGCTCTATCTGCTCTAACACATATGGGTCACCATGAATAAGATTCAACGTCATGATAACTGTTTTATTTTGTTTTGTTTTAAGCCAATTGCAAAGCACACTCAAAATCCAGCACCAATACCTCATAAAGTCAAAGAATAGTGTTTGAATACATTTTACATACAATGTTAGGCAATAAAGCATTGGGTCTTCCCGTTTAGCTGCTTTTTTCTTTCCTAGTGGTGCATAAAATAATAACATATTGTAGAAGATACAACATCCCTGATTTTAAGAAATGCTAGTATCACGTATCTGCTAACAAACTTCGGGTTGCACAGAGCAGTCCAGTTCAGCCATAGATGCTGGGTTAGTGCTACTCTTCCACTAAGACTCCCTCACTAGATAGCTGATGGCACCACTGTCTCCTGGAGATAGTGATGAACATTTAATTTAGCCACAAGGATCACAACTTTTCATTATGGCCTTTCAGTAGGAGTTGTTCTCCACCTCAGTTTTCCGTCTGAAAGAATTATTGTGTTACCTGAGGTTACTGCACTGTATTTGAAAGAGGCATAGTGTGGAAGGAACTCACATCTCCATTGGAAAAGTTTCACACACCGAGGGAAGGAGAAATAAAGGATGGCCTGGAAAACTTACCTGCTTTACAGACATTTGTCCCATGTTTCATATCTACATGTTGCTTTTTGGGGTCTTCATTCTGCTGCTGCTTGACTCAGATACAGTCCAGCTCTCTGCCATCAAAGATTACTGATTTACTCTGATTTTAATATCTATTCCTTGCTTTATTGCTGCTATGTTTTAATGAAGGGTTTTAGCATGAATTAGTCATTTTTCAAATAACAGTAACAACAATTTACTTATTCTGTTAACATACCATCATCTAGTCATACTTAACCAACTTGACCTCAGTATATGAATATCAGTCAAGAAAAAAGAAGTTCTTATAACATGCATAGCCTTAAATCATACTGAGTTTCCCACTTTGTACCCAGGCAGAATTCACCAGGGACAGTAGACTTCTGTGCAAGAACTCAGTAAATGCCCAGGACTAGAATTTAACACATGTTCTTCATTCATGACCTCCTCCTTTCATTGTATAAATCCACAAAAAGCTCTTCATACCTGAACAACTCCCCCTCATTGGTCTATCAGGACAACCATGTAATCTTTTTGTAACTGTGGCTATACACATCTGTCTGATGCTTTTCTTATGACAACACAAATAGCATAAGGAGACACTACTTTTATGGACTGAATTGTGTCCCCCACCGAAATACATGTTAGACAGTTCACCCCAAAACACCAAAATGTACACCCTTTTCCAATGCACGTGGAACATTTTCTAGAATATCTTAAGGCAGTGTTTTAGTCATCTAGTGAAGCTCTAATAAAAATACTACAGAGTGGATGACTTTAACAAAAGAAAGTTTATTCTTTCACAGTCCAGGAGGCTACAAGTCCAAATTGAGTATGTCCACTCCAGGAGAAGGCTTTCCACTTGTTGGCTCTGGAAGAAAGACCTTGTGTTGCATGGGTCTGTGTTCAGGGAGCATTTGGCACAGGAATCTCAGGGCTGACGGACGCGCTGTTCTTCCAGTGCTGCCTTCTTGATGGTGTGAGGTTCCCAATTCTCTACTTGCTTCACTTTCTTTTTATCTCCTATAGGATGAAAGGATAAAGGGTGGTATAAGCCATCCTCCACGAAAACTCCCTTTACAGTGGAGCACGGAAATGATCTTATGAAGGGACTGACAGTCCCACCCTAATCCTCTAACATACAGCATTGGAAAATCTCAAAATGCGGGACAATCATAAAATATTGGGAATCATGGCCCAGCCACATGGTTATACACATTTTTGGAGGAATACAGGTCAACCTATGACAGGCACAAAGCAATACTCAGCAAAATTCAAAACAGTAAGGTAATAGGAAACATTTTATCTGATCACAGTGCCATAGAAGCAGAAATAATAACAGTAAGAGAAAGAGAAAAAAATATGGTAAATGAATAACACCTTACTTAAAAACCATTGTGTAATAGAAGAAGTCAAAGATGGAATTACAAAAGAAAAGGATTCTAGAATAACAAGAAAATGAAAGCACATCACATCAGAAATTTGGTATACAGTAAAGGCAGAGCTCAATGTTCAGAGTGAAATTTACAACAACGTATGCACACATCAGAAAACAAAGAACAGCAAAAGAAGACCACAGCAACCAAAAAGAATATAATAAAGAACAGAACAGAAATAAACAGGAAAACAAAAGAAAGTATCAAGAAAACATAAAGCTGATCTTTGAAGAGATCCGCTAAGTGGACAAAATATTGGCTGGATTGACAAAAGAAAAACGAGAGAAAATAAGTAACCCGTATAAGATGGGGAACATTACAACAGACTGTGTTAAATAAAAAAGATCAAAGCAGAGTCCTAAGAGAAACTATACTTCAACAAATTAAAAAAATCTAAAGCTAATAGACAAATATCTAGCAAAACACTGCATTCCTTATAATAACACAAGTTGAAAGGGAAAATCTGAACAGACCTATAAAAAGAGAAGAGATTGAAAAGATAATCATGATAATAATAAAACTCCTCATCATAGATGGAATGGATTGAATTGTGTCCCCCCAAAATATGTGTAGCCATGTGGCTGGGTCATGATTCCCAGTATCTTGTGACTGTCCTCCATTTTGTGGTTTTCCTACACTGTATGTTAAAGGATTAGGGTGGGGCTGTAAGTCCCTTCATAGGATTATCTCTCTGCTCCACTGTAAAGGGAGTTTTCCTGGAGTATGGCTTTCCCCACCCTTAAGCCTTTCATCCTCCAAGCGATAAAAGTAAAGAGAATCAGGCAGAGAATTGGGAACCTCACACCATCAAGCAAGCAACACCGGGAAAAGAGTATGTTCTTCAGACCTGAGATTCCTGCGTCAAAATGTTCCCTAGGCAAAGACTGATATAATACTGTGCTTTCCTCCAGAGCTGACAAAGGAGGAAATCTTTGCCTGGAGCAGACATCCAGAATTTGGACTAGTGACCAGCCGGTCTGTGTGAGTATAAACTTTCCTTTGTTAAAGCCATCCACTCTGTGGTATTTCTGTTAGAGCAGCACTAGCTGACTAAAACACTCCCATTCATGCTAACAGATAAATGCACACCAATGTTTATTGCAGCACAGTCTAGCAAAATGATGGAATCTACCCAGATGCCCAACAACAGATGAACGGACAAATAAAGCATGGTAGATATACTCAGTAAAACACTATGCAATGATAAAGAACAATGATGATTTTAGGAAACATCTCATAACTTGATTTCAATCAGAAGACATTATGTTGAGTGACAGTAATCAGTGGCACAAGGACAAATATTATATGAGACCCCTTCACTAAGAACTTAAAAACAGACTCATGTACAGAAGAAAAGACTTTGTTGGCTGCAAGGGGGAAGAGAAAGGGAGGGAAGGACAGGGCTGGTTATAGATTAGATAGCTGATAGAAATTAGGTTGAGTGAAATCAGTGAAGCACACATTATAAAGAAGATCAATTTAGCTGGACTTCAACATAACATGAATACTTGTCCAATCTGAACCCAATATTGGAAGGACAGAGTAGCAGGGGTGGGGGTCCAGAGACCATGCTTACAGGGGACATTGAGGCCAATTGGTATAACTAGCCTATTGCTAAAAGACTCTTCTGCACCCCATATTGGTGAGTGGCATCTGGGGTCTTAAAAGCTAGCAAACTGCCATCTGAGGTACACCAAATGGTCCCAACTCAGCAGGAACACATAATCATCAAGGACCAAATTGACATGGGGAAAAGATAACCCAGAAGACATAGAGACCTGTGAGAGTGGCTGACTGCATCAATATGTGACCTGAGGAACCAGATGGTGCCCAGCGACCAGTGGTGATAGCCACGAAGGGGCTCACAAAGTTAAGTCTCACTGGCAACAGGAGAATAAAAAGGGGTGCACCCTGAGAACTCCACTAAAAGACCACAGTTGATGGTTCAGGGGCCTCGGGGTTCCCCTGGGAGCATGGCCCCTAGTGCTGATGCTGCCCCTGTCTGTAAATCATTACTGAGGTCAGCTCTTCAGACAGGAATGGATTGGACTCAGTGACACAGAGTGACCATATCATGTGTCCACTTTATGGTCCTACACATCTATAGGATGTTGTCCTACTGGCCTCTTACTAGAGGGGAAAGAGAGGGTAGAGAAGAGGGGACAGTAGATTGTTAAGAGGATATGACATGTATAAAACAGATAGGTGGAGTGTGCTGTCATTGAGTGAGGAGAGCAGTAGGAACTACAAATAGGTGGGCATGCAGATTTAAACTGGATTGTACACTTTCACTCAATCACAATAAATAAATAAATAATAGAAATAGAACTCCCAACAACAACAATAATCTGGGCCCAGATGTCTTCACTGTGCCCCTCCAGCACAGTTCTACCATTCAGTTTTCAACAGCACTACTAAAACTATTTAAGAACACAGAAAATTAAGGAATGTTTCTGAATTTATTCAATAAAGTCTGTATAACTGTGATACCAAAATCAGTCAAAAACAAAACTGAAAGAATAAAAAATTACACTGCAATGTCTGTCATGAGTACAGATGCAAAATTCTCAACAAATGTTGGCCAATACAACTCAGCACCTAGCCCACTGCTGTTGAGTTGGGTCCCATTCATAGTGACCCTAAGGGTCAGAGTAGAACTGCCCTATAGAGTTTCCAAGAAGTTTCCGGTGGATTTGAACTGTCAACCTTTTGGTTAGCAGATGTAGCACTTAACCCACTTTTCCACCAGTATTTCTAATTCAGCATCATATTTAAAATAGAGAAAGAGTGAGGGAGAGAGAGACACAGAAATGATACACCATGATTAAGACAGATTCATACCAGGTATTCAAAGATACTTCAACATCAGAAAAGCTATCGAAGTATTTCATTACAGAAATAAAAAAATCACATGATCATGATCATCTCAGTAGATGGAAAAATGTATCTATAAAAAATATTCCAATATCCAGGAGACAGGACCAAGATGACAGATTCCCTCTGAAAACTAAGGTCTGGTTGATAATTGAGTGGAGCATCATGGATATCTGGGGAGCCCTACAATCTGGCGTAAGGTTGTCAGATTGAACTAGTTACCAGTAAAGGGGAAACTACCTCTCTCTAACATGTGGCAGTTGAGGTGTGTTTCTGCTGACTCGCCATTTGGAAGGACTGCAGGGACTGATGCTGATTTAGTCAGCTAGGGCTGCTCTAACAGGAACATCACAGAGCAGAGGGCTTTAACAAAGGAAAGTTTATTCATACCCAGTACTGTAGGCTACAAGTCCAAATTCAGATGTCCACTACAGGCAAAGGCTTCTCCCCTGTTGGCTCTGGAGGAAAGTCTTGTATTGCATCCTGTAATGTCTAGGGAGCATCTTGGTGCAGAAACCTCAGGTCTGAAGAATGTAGTCTTCTCACGGTGCTGCTTTCTTGATGGTGTGAGGTTCCCAATTCTTTACTTGCTTCCCTTTTCTTTCATCTCTTGTAAAATGAAAGGATTAACAGTAGGGCAAGTTACACTTCAGGGAAACTCCCTTTAGAGATGAGCAGGGCAGTAATCCTGTGAAGGGATTTACAGTCCCACCCAAATGTTTTAACATACAGCACAGAAAAATCACAAAACAGAGGACAATCGCAAATACTGGGAATCATGGCCCAACGACATGGCTACACGTATTTTGGAGGGGACACAATTCAATCCATGACAGACACCTTCTTTGTTTTCTGGGAGGTGGGGACTGGGCACGAGCTGCAAATACATCGAACTGCATTGCTTAAGTCAACAGTATATAGTGTAACAGACAGACTGTGCTTGGGAAAGCCACATTTTGAGAGCCTAGCTGCTGACTGAGGGTACCATTACACCTCTACTTGCTCATTTCTGAGCTGTATTCTGCCATTTCACGGCAGGAAGGGCAACTTCAGCAGGACACCATCTTGGTCAGCCGGGAGGCCAAGGCACCCACCTGGAGAGCTTAGATGTGGCTGATATTTGCACCAAGAAAGAGGCCCTCTCTGGAAAATGCTTCTCCAGAAGACAATCTCTGTTTAGGACGGGGATGCCTAGAGTTATGAGTAGATCCAGGCAGACAATGGAAGCAAAGCTGTAATGCCTCCCTACTTTGAGTCACATCAGAGAATCCGGGGAGAGCCTGTAAGCTACTTCTGTTGTCAGCAGGAAGGCAGGCCTGAGGACTTGAATAATTTGGGCAGTTGTTGCACAGTTCCACACTTAGGCAAAAAGTATCTTTTTATTTTGATAAATAAATAATAAAGTACCTTTTTGTTAATTTTTAAAAGTACCTTTTTACAATAAGATGACTTGGAGAACTGACTGCTTTGCAGCCTGGCAACATGTCCTCCACCCTTCACTGATCCACATCACAGTGTCAGCTGACAGCCCCCCAGTGACTCCATAAGTAGGGTGCAGTTATTCCCAGCCAGGAGGTGGAGCCTGTCAGCCAAGGGAGCGCACCTGGGGCCAGTCATTAGAGCACACAGAGGTGGCTGGTGACCAACTCCCCTCTCAGAACTATGCCTCAGCTCCTGTTGTGGTAACACCAGAGAGAAGGAACAGCTTCTAGATGGAGAGAAGACAACAATTAACAGGTAATTATTTAGAGAAGCAGTCCATCATGGCTCTGGAAAACTTCCAAAATAAAGAATAAAAAAATCTCCCGGATGAAGAAGCCTTTCTGAAACTATTGGAGGTCAAGTCCAAGAGAACTAGGTATACAGCCATCCTACAGATTAAACAAAGTGCAACAGAAAAAAATGAAAAAATTAAGTAAGCTATTTAAACTGAGGGAACATCAGTGATCCAGCAAGTCAATAATAACATTACAGAAATAGAAAACTCACTCCAAAGCTAAAAGAGAAGAACTGAGAAGACAGAAATCAGAGTTAGCGAGCCTGAGGATAGAGCAACTGACACCAGCATCTATAAGGAAAAATCAAAGAAATAAGAAAAATGAAGAAGCATTAAGAAACATGTGGGATTCTGTGAATAATTGGAGTTAATGAACAGGGAGGGGTAGCAGAAAATACAGAATATTGTTGTAGAGTTGCTGACAGAAAACTTCCCTGAAATTATGAAAGAAGAAAAAATAGACATTCAAGGTCTGCATCAAATGCCACAAAAACTAGACCCTAAAAGAAAAGTCCAGAGACATACTACAGTCAAGCTTAATAAAACAAAACAAAGAGGGGCCCTTAAAGGTAGTGAGGCTTAAAGCAAAGCTAACATTCAGAAAGAAGCCCTATGGATTTTCATCTGACTTCTTGGCAGAAACCATGTCGGAAAGAAGGCAGTCTCACGACACATTCAAAACTTCAAAGGAGAAAAACATCCAACCAAGAAGTATAGATCCTTCAAAATTGTCTCTTGAATATAAAGGTGAAATTAAGACAGTCTCAGATAAACAGAAGCTTACAGACTTTGTGAAAACAAAATCAAACCTGCAAGAAATAATGAAAGAAACTCTTTGCTCAGAAAAACAAAAACATTAAGTGTATACTTAAGGAGATAATACAGGATACACCACCTAGAATCCTATTCAGTATAGGGAAGTCACAAAGCTCAATCAAAGATACAATAATAAAAGAAGGGAACCAGTGATCAGAATGCTAAAACTATGAAATCGTCACACTAAAAAGAAGGGTACATTGCCCTAGTTAAGGTCTTTTCAGACAGAGAGGAAATTAAAAAGATATGCAGAAGTTGAAGTCTGGTTTAAACTTAGAATAGTAATGGAGGTCATATGAGTAGCTGTGAAGCTAAATAGGAATGAAACGTATCAAAACAAGAAACATTATACAGGAGCCTCAACAAACACAAAATCAACAATGAAAAAGATGAAAAGCCAACCCATATGGAATGACCTGGAACAGAATATTAAGAGCAACATAGAAAACATCAACAACACAGAAACAAGTGCATCAAAATGACAGTACTAAACACATGTTGTTAGGCACCATTGAGTTTGTTGCAACTCATAGAGACCCTATGAACAACAGAACAAATCACTGCCTGGTCTTGACCATGTCCACAGTTGGTTTTGTGCTTAAGCCCATTGTTTTAGCCACTGTGCTGATTCATCTCGTTGGGGGTCTTCCTCTTTTACCCTGACCCTCCACTCTACCAAGCATGATGTCCTTTTTCACGGACTGATCTCTCCTGACAACATGTCGAAAGTGTGTAAGATGCGGTCTTGCCATCTTTGTTTCCAAGCAGCATTCTGGTTGTACTTCTTCCAGAACAGATCTATTTGTTCTTTGGGTGGTCCATCGTACATTCAACGTTCTTCTCTAACACCACAATATAAAGGCATCAGTTCTTCTTCCGTCTTATTTGTTCATAGTCCAGCTTTCACAGGCATATGATGGGATTGAAAATACAATGGCTTGGGTCAGACACATTTTAGTCTTCAAGGTGGCATCCTTACTTCTGAATACTTTGAAAGGTCCTTTGCAGCAGATTTTCCCAGTGCAATGCATCTTTTGATTTCTTGACTGTTGCTTCTAAGGGTGGTGAGTGTGGACCCAAGTAAAATGAAACCTTTGACAACCTCAATTCTTTCTCCATTGGGTACAGTGTTGCTTACTGGTCCAGCTGTGAGGATTTTTGCTTTCCTGATGTTGAGGTGCAATCCGTACTGAAGGCTGTGGTCCTTGATCCTCATCAATAAAAGCCTCAAGTCTTCTTCATTCCCAGCAAGTAAGGTGGTGTCATCTGCATAATGCAGGTTGTTAATGAGTCATCCTCCAATCCTGTTGCCTTGTTCTTCTTCATATAATCCAGCTTCTAGTATTATTTGCTCGGCATACAAATTAAAAAGTTACAGTGGAAGGATAGAACACCGACGCACCTCTTTCCTGGCTTTAAAACCATGCAGTGTCCCCTTGTTCTGTTTGCATGACTGTCTCCTGATCCGTATACAGATTCCTTAAGAGCACAGTTAGGTGTTCTGGAACTTTCACTCTCCACAACATTGGCCATAGTTTAGTATGATCCACAAAGTTGAATGCTTTTGCATAGTCAATGAAACACAAGTTGTAGTCACTTTTGAACGATCTTGAGCAGAATTTTACTTGCATGTGATTTGTTCAGTAATTTCCGTATTTGGTTGATCACCTTTCTTTGGAATGGGCATAAATAAGGATCTCTTCCAGTCAGCTGGCCAGGTAGCTGTCCTCCAAATTTCTTGGCATAAACGAGTGAGTACTTCCAGCGCTGCATCTGTTTGTTGAAATATCTCCATTGATAATCCATCAATTTCTGGAACCTTGTTTTTTGCTAATGCCTTCCATGCAACTTTGATTTCTTCCTTCAGTACCATTGGTTCCTGATGATATGCTACCTCTTCAAATGGCTGAACATCGACTAGTTCTTTCTAGTATAATGACTGCATATTCCTTCCATCTCCTTTTGATGCTGTCTGAGTCATTTAACAGTTTCCCTATAGGATCCTTCACTATTGCAACTTGAAGCTTAAATTTTTTCTTCAGTTCTTTCAGCTTGAGAAATGCAGAACATGCACTTTCTGGTTTTTCATTGCCAGCTCTTTGCACATGCCATTATAATACTTTCTTTTGTCTTTTCAAGCTGCTCTCTGAAATCTTCTGGTTTAGGTATTTTACCTCATCATTTCTTCCTTTTGCTTTAGCTGCTCGATGTTGAAGCACTTTCAAAGTCTCCTCTGACATCCAATTTGGTCTTTTCTTTCTTTCCTGTCTTGTTAATGACCTCTTGCTCTCTTCATCGATGATGTCTTTGACATCATTCCACAATTCATCTAGTCTTCTGTTGTTAGTGATCAACACATCAAATCTGTTCTTGAGATGGTCTTTAAACTCAAGAGGGATATACTCAAGAGCATACTTCAGCTCTTGTGGACTTGTTCTAATTTTCTTCAATTTCATTTTGAATTTGCAAACAAGCAATTGATGATCTGTGCCACAGTCAGCACTTGGTTTTGTTCTGACTGCTGATATGGAACTTTTCATCATCTTCTTCTACAGATATTGTCAGTTTGGTTCCTGTGTATGCCATCTGGTGACGTCTGTGTGTGCAGTTGCCATTTGTGTTGGTTAGAAAAGATATTTACAGTGAAGAAGTCATCCTTACAAAATTCTATCATGTGATCTCCAACATTATTTCTATCACCAAGGTCATATTTTCCACCTACCAATCCTTCTTCTTTGTCTCCAACTTTTACATTCCAATCACCAGTAGTTATCAATGCATTCTGATTGTATTATCATCCATTTCAGACTGCAGAAACTGGTAAAAATCTACAACCTCTTCATCTTTGGCCTTAGTGATTGCTACATAAATTTGAATAATAGCTGCATTAACTGGCCTTCCCTGTAGGTGTGTGGATGTTTTCCTATCATTGACAGTATTGCACTTCAGGACAGATCTTGCAATGTTCTTTTTGATGATGAATGCAACACCACTCCTTTTCAAATTTTCATTCCCAACATAGTAGACCATATGATTGTCGGATTCAGAATGATCCATTTGAGCTCACTAATGCCTAGGATGTCAATGTTTATGCATTCCATTTCATTTTTGACAATTTCCAGTTTTCCTAGATTTGTACTTCATACATTCCATGTTTCAATTATTAGTGGATGTTTGCAGCTGTTTCTTTTCATTTTGAGTCATTCCACATCAGCGAATGAAGATCCTGGAATCCTTACTCCATTCATATTATTAAGGTTGACTCTATTATGAGGAAGTAGCTCTTCATTAGTCATCTTCCGAGTGCCTTCCAACCTGGGGGCTCACTTTCTGGCACCATCTCTGACAATGTTCTGCTAATATTCATAAGGTTTTCCCTTGTTAATTCTGTTCATAAATAGACTGCCAGTTCCTTCTTCCTAGTCTGTCTTGGACTGGAAGCTCACCTGAAACTCATCTATCATGGTTGACCCTGCTGATCCCTAAATGCCAGTGACACATCTTCCTGCATCATAGCAATAAGAAAGCCTCCACTGACAGAGAAGTGGGGACTGCTCATTCCCTCCTTACCTGATGGTGTTATGCTGCTTACTTGATGGCATTACTCTGCTTACCTGATGATGTTACCCTGCTTTCCAGGTGGTATTACCCTCCATGCCTGATGCTACTACTCTCCTTACCTAATGCCATTACCCTCTTCACCTGATGCTGTTATCCTTTTTGCCTGATGCTGTTCTCCTCCTTACCTGGTGGTGTTACCCTCCTTACCTGCTGGTACCTAAATACTATTGACATACCTTTATGCATCACAGCAACAATCAAGCCCCAATGACAGACAAGTGGGGGCTGCTCACTCACTTCTTACTTCATGGTGTTGCCCTGCTTACCTGATGGTGTTATCCCACTTACCTAAAGGTGTTACCCTGCTGACATGATGCTGATAACCTCCTTACCTGATGCTATTACCCTCCTTACCTCATTCTGTTACCTCCTTTACCTGATGCTGTTATATGCCTTGCCTGATGCTGTTACCTTGTTGCATAAACACATACCCATCAATAATTTCAGTGAATGTAAATAGACTGAACACTCCCATAAAGAGACAGCAAGTGACATCCTAGATCAAAAGACATGACTTGTTTGTATGTTGCTTACAAGAAATACAGGTTAGACACATAGATGCAAGCAAACTGAAAATTAAAGTATGGAATAATATATACCAAGCTAGCAACATACAAAGAAGAGTAGGAATGACAAAACTAATCTCAGTTAAAATAGACATTAGTGTAAAATCCATGATGATGGACAAGGATAGTCACTATTTATTGCTGAGAGATTCGATACATAAGCAGGACATAACAATATTAAATATTTGTGCACCCAATACCAGAGCATCTAAGTATATTGAAGAAACACTGGCTTCATTGAAAAATGAGATAGATCACTCTGCAGTAAAAATTGGAGACTTCAACACCCACTTTCAATAATGGACAGATCATCTAGAAAAAAGTTCAGTAAAGATACGGAATACCTCATTGTGACAACTATCCGACTAGAACTTGTCAACACATACAAAACATTTTACTCATTAAGAGATTAGGTACTACTTCTTTTCCAGTGCACATGGAACATTTTCCAGAAGAGATCATGTGTTAAGACATAAAGCAAGTCTCAACAAAATCCAAACCACTGAACACTTGCAAAGCATCTTCTCAAAACATAAACCCATAAGATTTGAAATCAATACCAGAAAAACATAGGTAGAAAGTTGAACTCACAGAAACTGAACAACACCTTGCTCAAAAACCCATAGGCTATAGAGGAAATCAAGAACAAAATAAAGAAATTTATGGACTCAAATGAGGATGAAAACAGTTCTTACCAGAACCTATGGGATACAGCCAAAGCTGTGCTCAGAGGTCAACTGATCTCTATAAATGCACATCAGAATGGAGAAAGGACCCAAACCAAAGAAGTAACCTTACAGCTTGAACAAGTAGAAAGATAGCAACAGAGGAACCCCTTTGTCACCAGAAGAAAACAGATAACAAAGATTAGAATAGAACTAAATGAATTAGAAAATAGAAGAACAATTGAAAAAATTAACAAAACCAAAAGCCAGTTCTTTGAAAAGATCAACAAAATTGATAAACTGTTGGCTAAACTCACAAAAGAAAAACAAGAGAGGAAACAAGTAACCCCGTTAAGAAATGAGATGGTAGATGTCACGATGGACCCAAATTAAAAAAAAAAAATAATAACAGAACATGACAAAAGAGTGTACTCAAACAGATTTCAAAACTTAGTGGATATGGACAAATTTCTAGATTCATATCACCTACTAAAAGTATCACAAAGAGAAGTAGAACAACTTAATAAACCCATTATGAAGGAAGAGATTGAAAACGTCATCAAAAAACTACCACCTCAAAAATTCCTGGCCTACATGACTTCAATGGAAAATTCTACCAAACATTTAGAGAGGATTTAGCTCAAATACTATTGGGGCTATTTCACAGCATAGAAATTCATTCTGTAAAGCCAGCGTAACACTGATACCAAAGCCAGGGAAAAATCCCACTAAAAAAGAAAATTACAGACCAATATTACTCATGAAACTAGATGTCAAAAATTCCACAGAGTCCTAGCCAATAGAATTGAACAACATATCAAAAAAAATTCATAATAACCAAGCTACATTCATACCAGGGATGCAAGGCTGGTTCATCATCAGAAAGACAATTAATGTGATCAACCACATAAACTGCACAAAGGCTAAGAATCACCTGATTTTGTCAACTAAGTCAGGAAAGCCATTTGAAAAAGTCCAATACCTATTCATGCTAAAAAACTCTCAGCAAAATAATAGAGGGGGAAATTCCTCAATGCTATGGTGGGGATCTATGCAAAGTCAACCCTTTGTGTCACCCTGAATGGAGAGAAAATACACGAATTCCCCCTGAGAACAGGAACTAGACAAGGATGCCCACTCTCACTACTTTTATTCAACATTGTGCCAGAGGTTCTAGCCCAAGTAATTAGACAAAACAAAGAAATAAACAACATCTGCACGGGCAGAGAAGTAAAAAATCTCCCTATTTGAGAATGATTGTATGTGCAGAAAATCCTGAAGAATCCATGAATAAACTACTGGGACTAATAGAAGAGTTCAGCAAAGAATCAGGAAATAAGATAAACATAAGTAAATCAGTGGGATACCTTTATACCAATAAAGAGATCATCAAAGAGGAAATCACCAAATCAATACAGTTTACTAAAGTCCAAAGAAGAAATAATACCTAGGAATAAATCTAACCAGAGAAATAAGAGACCTATACAAAGAGAATCATAAGACCTTGCTGTAGGAAGGCAAAAGAGATATCCATAAATGGAGAAACCTACTCTGTTCCTGGATAGGAAAACTAAACATTGTGAAAATGTCTATTCTACTCAAAGTGCTTTACACATATAACACAATCCCAATGCAAATTCCAGTGTCTTTTTTTCTAATGAGATGAAGAAACAAATCACCCACTTCATTTGTAAAAGGAAGAAATCCTGGATAAATAAAGCACTAATGAAGAAGAGGAACACACCTGGTAGCCTCACACTACCTGACTTTGCAAACTACCACACTGGCACAGTAGTCAAAACAGTCTACTACTGGTACAAAAACAGACATATAGACCAATGGAACAGGGTTGCGACACAAGAGATGCCACCATCCTCTTATGAATAGTTGATATTCTACAAAGGCCCTAAGATTTTAAACTGCAGTAAAAAACAATCTCTTTAAGAAACAGTGTTGGCAAAATTGGATATACATCTGCAAAGAAATGAAGCAAGATCCACGTCTCACACCTTGCACAGAAACTAACTCAAAACGAATCAGAGACTTAAATATCAAACCTAAAATGACAAAGATCAAGCAAGAAAAATAGGGTCAACAATCAAAGTTCTAATGCATAGCTTAAACAGACTTCAAAACCTGACAAAGCACAATCAGCACACTGGAAAATAGATAAATGGGAACTATTAAGAATCAGACATTTTTGTGCATCCAAAGGCTTTATCAGAAGAGTTAAAGGACCATCGACAGAATGTGAAAGAATATTTGGCAACTACATGTCAGACTGATGTCTGATCTCCATAATCTACAAGATATTGCAAAATATCAACAAGAAAAATGTAAATAGCCTGATTAAGCGATGGACAAAGGAGATGGATAGACATTTCACCAAAGAGGACATCCAGGCAGCCAAAGACACGTGAGGAAATGCTCACTATCACTAGCTACCAGAGAATCCTAATCAAAAGTGCAGTGAGATAACATCTCACATGAACAAGGTTAGCCACGACCCCAAAAAAAAGACCAAACAGCAAATATTGGAGGAGCTGAAGAGAGATAGGAACTCTTCTTCACTGCTGGTGGAATTGCAAAATGGTACAACTTCTATGAAAAGCAATTTGGTGCTTCCTTAAAAAGCTGGAAATAGATATACCATTTGATTCAGTTAACCCACTGCTCAGAATATATCCTACAGAAACAAAGGCTGTCACACAAACAGATACATGTACACAAATGTATACTGCAGCATAGCCCACTATAGCAAAAGATGGACTCACCCCAGATGCCCATCAACAGACGACTGGATAAACAGACTACGGTACATATACTAAATGGAGCACTACACAATGATAAAAAAAAAAAAAAATGATGATTTTAAGAAGCATCTCATAACCTGATTTCAATTGGAAGATATTATGCTGAGTGAAATAAGCCAGTGGCAAGAGAACAAATATTGTATGTGACCCCTACTATAAAGACTTAAAACTAGACGTACGTACAGCAGATAAGACTCTTTATCCACTACAAGGATGGGGAAGGAGTGTGAGAATTGGTCATAGATTTGATAGTGGATAGAAATTTGATTAGATGAAAGCCATGACAACACACAACAGAAAGTAGATCATCTTAAATGGACTTCACCATAAACTGAAAACTCTTCTAATCTCAGTCCAGTATTGCAAGAATAGAAAAGCAGGGGCAGGGTCTGAGAACCATGCTGTCGGTGGACATTGAGGCCAATTGGCATAATTAGCCTATTGCTAAGAGACTCTTCTGCACCCAGTCTTGGTGAGTGATGTCTGAGTTCTTAAAAACCAACAATTTGCCATCTGAGGTACACCAAATTGTCTCAACTTTTCTGGAACAGATGATCACTGAAAACAACCAAGACACCAGGAAAAAAGAGTCTAAGAGACAGAAGGAAGGACCCAAGTGAATGGGACACTGTATCAACATGTGCCACCAAAGACAGCTGTGGTGGGCCACACAATGTTGAGTTCCTGTCGCAACACGAGAGAAAGAGAGGTGTAGCTCAAGAACTCTACTAAAAGGCCACAATTGATGGTCCAATGGCCTAGGGGGTTCCCTGGGAGCATGGCGCCTAAACTTGCTGCTGCTCCTGCCCAGAAACCACTACAGAGGTCAACTCTTCAGACAAAACTGGATGGATTCGGTGACACAACGTGACCGTATGGTTTGTATACTTCATGGTTCTATGCATTTATACTTTACTGTCTTACTTATCTCTTTCTAACAGGGAGAGAAGAAACTGAAGAGGAAGGTACAGGTGATTACACAGGTGATTTTTGGGAGGGTATGAAAAGAACTGAAAGAAAAGAGGTAGTGTTCTGCCACTGAGCAAGGAGAGCAGAAGAAGGTGTAGAAAAGTGGGCCTACAAAATTGGTTTGGATAGTATAGTTTCACTCACAGTAAAAAAAAAAAAAATGTGCCAAGGATAAGACCAGCCATTTCACCTAAGAATATACTCTGGAGGCTGACAGACGACAAAATTCTCAAGATCATTAGGTGTTGTACGAAACCAACACCATCAAGTTTGTCCAACTCTTAGCAAACCTACAACCATTAGAGAAATGAAAGTCAAAATGACAGTGAGCTGCTCTCTCACTCCAGCATTACTGGCAGAAATCAAAAAGACAGAAAATGGCTGGTGCTGAAAAAGCTGTGGGGTGCTTGGAACTCTTATGCAGCTCTGGTGGGAATGTAAAATGGTACAATCATTTGGAAAGCAATATGGTACTTCCTTAGAAAGCTATGAATAGTAACACCATACGATCCAGCAATTGCTCTCCTAGGCATCTACCCTACAGAAATGAAGTATCGTGTGAACAGACACACGCACATCCATGTTAATTGCAAAATTATTTGCAACAGCAGAGATGGAAGCAACTTGCATGAGCCCAAACAAATGGATGAACAAACTACTGTACAGTCATACAACTGAATGCTTCCCAATGATAAAGAACAATGACGAATCTGTGAAACACCTCACAACTCTGACGAATCTGGAGGCCATTTTGTTGAGTAAACTAAGCAAATCTCAGAAGGACAAAGACTGGACAAGATCACAATTATGGAAACTGATGAATAGGGTTACACACAAAAAGAAACAATCTTTGCTGGTTACTAGGAAGCAGGGAGGTGGGGGTAAAAAATACTAACCAGATAATAGCAAAATGATAATGTTGGTGAACGGTAAGAACATACATAATTGAGAAATCAGCACTACTTGGTCAAGACAAAGTCATGGAAGTTTCACAGATACATCCAAACTTCCTGAGGGACCAAATTACTGGGCTGACTCCTGGAGACCACTGGGAACATCTAATGGAATTGGCATAATATAATCTATAAAGAAATTTTTCTACATCTGAATGTGTTGAGCAGCCACTGGGGCCTTAAAATGCTATGAAAGATCATCTAAGATACATCCACTGATTGCATCTCAGCTCGAACAAAGGCAAATGTGGGAGAAAATAACACAAAGGAAAAATTAGCTTGAAGGACTGATGAACAGGAACCTCAACCACCACAAGCCTGAGCCCAGAAGAAATGCACGGTGACCAGTTACCAATAAGGACTGCTCTGACAGCAAGCACAATACAGGGTCCCAGCAGAGCTGAAGAAAAATTTGGAACAAAATCCAACTGGGAAAAAAAAGCCTACATTGATAGACTGACAGAGACTGAAGATACCTCCAGGGCATGGGCCCAGGACAACCTTTTAACTCAATACTGAAGTCATTCAGGGTATTCACTCTTCAGGCAAAGATTAGACAGGCCTATAGGACCAACAACAACACATGTGAAGGACATGCTTCATAGATCCGTGCATGCAAGAATAAAGGTCCACACTATCTCAAAAGCAAAGACGAGAAGGTGGAAGGGGACAGGAAAACTGGAGGAACAGGGTTGAGGAGGATAGAGTGTAGAAACATCACAGGAGGAGCAGTGTCATAAAACTGTCTATTCATTGTTCGATGAGAAACTAATTCATTCTGTTTCACCCAAATCACAATTAAAAAAGAAAAAAATCAATCATCAATATAGTACAGTAGAAAAAACTAAGTGTTGGATTCCTAACCCCTACAGAAAGTGACAATAGTTGCTTTTCACACTGCAATCTGATGTAATGTAGTAAATCAATAAGTTGAGGCCATACCAGTACAGGGTGGGTCCTAAATCTAACCACTTCTGAGATTAGACAGAGCCACACAAGCAGACCCAGAAGGAACACAGACACATTCTGACAACAGGAGCAAATACATCCGTAATACCAAGAACACCAAGGATTTCTGGCAGCTGCTAAAAGCCGAAATGCGTAGAGGAATGGCCTCTAGAGCCACATCTTGAATTTGGATTTCCAGATTTCTGAAGTGGGAAACAACAAACGTCTGTTCCTTAAAGTGACCCACTTGTTGAATCTGTGTTACAGTAGGACACTAGGAAATAGGAACATCATCACTCACAGGCTACAAGACAAGGCAAGCTCATTTGGACAGTCTTGAACTCTGTCAATCACTAGTCACATTTAGGATTCCAGGGGCAGAAAAATCCAATTTTGCTACATTTATCCAACCTGTCCCACAGTCTGTAGATCTAGCTCTGTAATCCTTACATGTGCCAAAAGCTCCGTTCATCCTGCCCTCGATCCAGGCACCTCTTCTGGCTCCAGGGCAAACTCTTACCCAGTTCTGCACCAACCCATGATTGGTTTTCACACACTGTGATGATCCATTGGATTTTACTGGCTGATATTCAGAAATAGATTACCAGGCCTTTATTACTAGTCTGTCTTAGTCTAGAAGCTGTGCTGAAATCTGCTCAGTACCACAGCAACATGTAAGCCTCCACTAACAGACGGGTGGTTGCCACAGATAAGGCACACTGGCCAGAAATCGAATCTATGTCTCCCCCACAGAAGGTGAGAATTCTACCACCGAATCTCCAGTGCTGCAGACCAGGACGGCATCCTTCAACTGAACTCTCTTGACTTTTCTAGAATATCTTGTCATTGAGTGAGGACATGGCATCAGATGTAACCAATTTTCCATGTTCCTTTTAAACCTGTCTGAGTGATGCAACCCCACATTACTGTTCACCTATAAGCATGACTTTGGGGATCACGGGATGGCCTGTAAAAGTACGAGGACAAGGTCCAACCACTGAGCCCAGTAGAACCAGCAGTGCAGGCCCAGAGTTACCCTTCCAGTTAAGCTGGGAAGTCATGCATCCACTCAGCCTGAAAGTCAGACGTTTATACTCACCATGACCAGGAACTGCCTGAGACTGTTTGTTAGGAGATTCAAGGTAGTGCAGCACAGGGATTTGGTCAAAACAATACCAACAATACCAGACACTTTGCATCAGCTGTCAAAAGAGAACTTACAGGTTTCAAAGATAGAAATGTACCTCCTACATCCCTAGGGGTTAAGGTAAAAATCTGGCTGGGGCTTGTGGCTCAAATATGTATCTCGGTTAAAGAGGAGGCATCTTTAATTGTTATACTTACTTTTGTCAGCACAAGACAAAGCTCTGAAGTATATATTGATTCTTACTCAAAGTCTTTTTAACTCACTACATGGTCAGAGTAGGTTTCAGTTTCTATGGCTGATTAGGACAATGGTTCTTAGGAAAGTGTTAACCCTACTGTTCTCTCCCCTGTACCCCTACCCATCCACCTGTCTAATGTCTGATGAGGCTCATTCAAAGACAGGCCAGTGAGACTGAGAACATGTTGCAGATTTACCACGCTGCCCTCTAATTCTTACAGACATTCCTTCGAGCACATACTGGATTAAGGCCTAGGTCTGAGCAGACACAGTTTTTTGACGGATCATGGTTATAAATACATTAACAAGATTTTCAGACTTGGACTCAAGAAGAAGACAAAAGTGAATCTTTATGGCCTAGAGTCCTTTGGAGCACAGTGTGGGCAGAGGTCAGCTGCAGTCTCTAGAAGAACATCCAAAATAAGGGGGCTTCTCCAGGCAACCCAGTGCCACTTGTGAACACTTCCAAGAATTAGAAGGTTCCTGGAGTCCCACACCATGAACTATTGCCTCCAAACAGTAAAGTGAGGAAAATTATTAACATTCCAGTGACTTCTTTGTCCCAGCAGTGACACAGTAAGCTGCAGGGGTTTGTTGTTGCAGCATATGTCCACAGCATGTGCTACAGAACAAAACGCTGTCCAGTCCTGAGCCATCCCCATGACAAGCTGCAGATCAGACCATTGTGATCCATAAGGTTTTCACTGGCAATTTCTCTGAAGTGAACCTCTCGTCCTTTCTTCCTAGTGTGTCTTAGTCTGCAAGATTCACTGAAACAAGTTCAGCATCATAGAAACGTGTTCGCCTCCAGTTACAGATGGATAATGGCTGGAAATGAAGTACATTAGGCAGGAATAGAACCCGGGTCTCCTGCATGGACACTGACAATTTTACCAAAGAATCATCAATGAGTATAAATTTCCAGGCTTGCTTTCATCTGACTTTTGTTATGGCATGTATGCACACAACTGGGCCAGCACTCAACCCAATCGTGTGTGATCTGACCCATACCACAAAGAAAAGTGGCAATGGTATGATGATATGGACTCAGAGTGTTTCTCTAGCATGTGCAAATGCCCCTTGGGCTGAATCCTGAGGCTGTCATTCCCTGTGGCCAGGATGTTGCACCAATTTGGTGGTCAGAGAGATAGACCAAAGTATAACAACAGAGAGGCAGGAGGAAAACTAGGGTGCCACCTGCAGAAGCCAGACACAGGAATCAAAAGGACAAGATTTTCTTCCTGAGGCCAGTTGTGCTGGTAGCTTAGGTGGGTGAGGAATAAGATTGTGTTGGAAGCTTGGCCAGAGAGTCTGAGCCCCACCAGGGAACAGAATCATCCAGGGGCACTGATGTGCCCGCGCTACACCCAGATCAGGGCAGTGGAAGTGCCCATGGGGATCCAGTGAGTGCCCTGCAGGTTGGCCTTAGCTCTGGGCACTTGATCTGGGGGATTCAAGGGGAAAGAATTCACTGTCCAGCCTAGATTGTTCTAGAATTCTTTGGGGACAGAGAGGGCAGGATAGCCAGGGCTCATACCTGCCTGACTGAGTCCTAGGGGACCACCCCTCCCTCATATGCATATTTGAGAGGCCCTAGAGTGTCTGGACTTCCCCCAAGGCTACTGAGGATGAAATCTTTCAGACAAAAAGGGAATTTCAGGAACCAGGTGCTTCCAGCAAGGTTTCAATCCCATTCTCAGTTGTAGTGGGCTGTGGAGGAGTTCACAACTCAGGATGGGCCATCTACCTGCTGGACCAGGGCCAGCACAACACACTAGCTCGGTGAGTCCAGTGGGCTAGGCATAGCAGGTCTGCAGAGGAGAAGTGTCTACAGTCAGGTGAGAGGGTGGAGAGTGGTTTTAGGGGGCTCTCAGTCCTGGGCAGTGAAACAGCCACAAGGAGAACATGGTATGAGAAGCAGAGAGAAAAGGCCTTCAGAGCTGGAGACCAACTGGCCAGTCAGGCTGCGTGGCAGACAACAGACGACATGGGCTTAGGGACTGCCCACTGCACGTGCCAAGAAGAGGTTAGCAGGGGTACAGTCCCAATGATAGGGCTGGATGCCAATGGCAGGCAAAGGTGGGCTTCAAAGAAATCTAGCCTTGGGTGATCATAATGGTTGGGGTGGAGGCCTGCCAGCTGTGCAGTGTCTGAGTTGGCTGGAGCCTAGCACAAAGCCATCCTGGGCTGAGCCAGACACAGGGTGGGCAGGGCAGATCTGAACGGAGGTCACAGAGATAGGATTGGTTCAGCACAGGGGAGGAGCCACCAAGTAGCCGAAGGATACAGTCCAGACCATGGAGCCAGTAGAAGCCCCAAGGCATGGTCAGAGAAGGTGATGGGGACATCTAAGG
The DNA here is from genome assembly GCA_028571685.1 of Heterohyrax brucei. NCBI lineage: Eukaryota > Metazoa > Chordata > Mammalia > Hyracoidea > Procaviidae > Heterohyrax > Heterohyrax brucei. The sequence continues at coordinate 32,683,869 of CM053161.1, forward strand.
CTACAGCCAGGATCAAGGACAGGAGGGTTCAGAGTGGGCATCCTTCTATGCAAGCTCATAGGTTCAGGGTTTGGACCCAGGGCAGGCCTGAGTGGGCAGCAGAATAGGCCTCAGGGAGAAAGGGGCAGATGCAGGAACCTGGGGCCAAGTCGAGGATGTTGGGTCTTCAGGAGTAGATGGAGAACTGGGATCAGGGGATCCAGCCATCGCTCAGTGTCAGCAGTGGTCTCCTAGGTGTGAAACCAGGGCCAGTGGCCAAGGCTGGAGCTGCAGAGGTCAGGGTGAGCATTGGCAGGGGTCAGAGCTCATCTGGAAAGAAACTAGAGAAAAGGTGCTGCAAATACGGAGTCCCTTTAAATACTGTGTGCTGGGGTGTTGGAACTGAATGCTACTAGCTGGTTGTTAGGAACTGGGAGCTGAGAGCTAAGACCTGAAAGCTAGGGATGGGTGCTAGGCATAGGGGGCTGGGGACAGGGCCTGGAGATTCAGAACTTGGGACTAGAAGTTAAAAGTTGGCTGCTAGAAACTTAGAGATACAGATAGAAGTTAGGGGCTTAGCATTGAATGCTAGGAGCTAGGTGTTAGGAGCTGAGGGCCAGGATCTAAGAGCTGGAATCTATGTGCTAGATGCTAGGGGCTGGAAGTTGAGACTGGATATTATGGGCTCTGTGCTAAGGGATAGGTGGTAGTGTCCAGAGCTGGGACTGGAAAGGTGGAGGCTGGACGCTGGCAACTGGAGGTTGGGTACTAGGGGCTAGAATCTGGGTGCTCATGACTTGGAGCTGGATGCTAGAGGATTAGCGTTGGGGCTAGCGACTTGGTACTATGAGCTGGGAACTGGGTAACAAGGGCTAGGAGCCAAGAGCTTGGAGTAGAGACTGAACGCTATGAGCTGGGGGATTGGGTGGGGTGTCAGTAGTTAGGAACTCTGAGTTGAAATCTGGCAAATGGTTGCTGAGAGCTGGGGTCTGGAAGCTAGGTCCTGAAAGTAGGAACTGGAAGCTGGTTTCTAGGTGCTGGGAGCTGGAGGCCTGGAGCTGATGTTAGGAACAGGGTACTAGGGGCTGTTGGCTGGGCACTGGTTACTAGGATTTGGTGGTAGGAACTGGTTGACGGGAGTTTGAGACTGTGGGCTCAGTCTGAACCAGGGCTACGGGCTTTGGGCTAGGAGCTGTGTTATTAGGAGCCAGGTGCTAGAACCTAGGTTCTGGGAGCTGGGGACTAGGATTCGGAGTCAGGGTCCAGGAGCTTGGTGATAGGAGCTGGCTTCTGGAGCCAGGGGCTGGGAGCTGGGATCTAAAAGCTGGGGGCTGGGAGCCAATCACAAGAGCTTGATGCTAGGAGCTGGGTGCTTGGATCTTGATTCTAGGAGCTAGGTGCTAAGAGCTAGTGCCTGGTAACTGGGTACTGGGAGCTGAAATCCTGGGGCTAGGAGTGGACACTGGGGATTGGGAATTGGTGACTGGGAACTAGGTGCTAGGAGCTGAGGTCTAGGATCTGAGTGCTGGGGACTAGGTTCTGGAAGCCAGGGTTTAGAAGCTCAGGGCTGAGAGCTAGGTGCCGGGAACTGGGGCCTGGGAGCTGGCACCAGGAGATGGGTGCTAGGATGTCAGGGCTGGGAGCTGGATTCTAGAAGCTGGAATTTAGGTCCTAGGAGACGTGGCTAGGTGTATGGCGCTAGGATCTGGGGGCTGGCAGCTGGGTTCTAGGAGCTGGGAGCTGTATGCCAGGAGCTGTATACTAGGAAATAATGTCTAGGAGCTGAGGGCTGGGGCTGAGGACGGGGGGCTAGGAGCTGGGGCTTAGATGCTAGGAGCTAGGACTAGAAGCTTGGTGCTAGGAGGTAGGGGCAGAGGGCTGGAGCCTGGGAGCTGATACTAGGAGCTAGAGCTGGGGGCTAGGAGCTGGGTCCAGGGATTAGGAGCTTGGTGTTAGGAGCTGGGTTTGGGAACTAGGAGCTAGGAGGTGAGGGCTGGAAACTGGTTTTTAGGAGCCAGGTGCTAGAAGCTGGGTTCCGTGAGCTGGGGGCTGGGAACTAGGTGCTGGGTTCCAGGGGCTAGGAGGTAGGGGCTGGGTGCTAGAAAGCTGAATATGGCAGTGTGGTGCTAGGAGTTGGAGCCTGTGAGCTGGGTGCTAGGAGCTGGAGCCTGAAAGGTTGACGCTATGAGCTGAGACTTGGAACTGAGGGCTTGGAGCTAGAGCCTAGAAGCTAGGGTTTGAGAGTTAGGTTTAGAAGCTGAGGATAGAAATTGGTGCTAGGAATCGGGTGGTTGAGGCTGGGAACTGGGAACTAGATGCTAGGATCTGGAGTCTGGGAGCTAGAAGCTAGTAGCTGGTTGCTAGAAACAGAGGTCTAGGAGCTGAGGACTGCGGACTGGGGCTAAAAGCTGGGGTCTAGGAACTGGGGACTAGGGGCTAGTTGCTAGAGGTTAGTTGCTAGGGGCTGAGTGCTAGGAGCAAGGGGATAGGAGTCTAGAAGTTGGGAGCAGGGAGCAAGGTGTTAGGAGCTGGGCATGGCAGATAGGTGCTAGGAGCTAGTTGGCAGGATCTGATGTCTAGGAGCTGAAAGCTGGAAGCAGGGATGGGGGCTGGAAGATGGAGGCTAGGACCTGGGTTTAGAAGCATGGTGCTAGGAGCTGGGGGCTGGGAGCTGGAGCTAATGTGGAGGGTGTAGGATTTGAAGTCTGGGAACTAGGTGCTAGGGTCTGATGGCTAGGACCTGGGCTAGCGCTAGGATCTGGGGGACAGGGTCTAGGAGCTTTGTGATGGGAGCTGGGTTCTGAGAGCTAGAGGCTGGGAGCTGGGATCTAAAAGCTTCAGGCTGCGAGCTGGTCGTAAGAGCTTGATGCTAGGAGCTGGGTGCTTGAGTCTGGGTTCTAGGAGCTAGGTGCCAGGGGCTGATGACTAGAACTGGGTACTGGGAACTAAGGTCTTGGAACTAGGAGCTAGACACTGGGGGCTGAGAACTGGGGGCCAGGAATTGGGTGCTAGGGGCTGAGGTCTAGAATCTGAGGGCTGGGGACTGGACTCTGGGAACTGGAGTTTAGGAGCACAGGACTGAGAGCTAGGTGCCAGGAGCTGAGGGCTGGGAACTGGGGCTGGGAGCTCAGTGCTGAAAACTGGGTGCTAGGAATTGGGTATTGGGAGCTAGGTACTGGGAGCTGATGCTGGAAGCTGGGAGCTAGAATATCAGACTGGGAGCTGGCTTTTAGGAGCTGTGGCTTAGGTCCTAGGAGTTATGGCTAAGAGTATGGTGTTACTATCTGGGGACTGTGAGCTGGGTTCTAGGAGCCCGTAGCTGGGTGCTAGGAGCTGTATGCTAAATGATAAGGTCTAGGAGCTGAGGGCTGGGGCTGGGATCTGGGGACTGGGGACTGGGAACTAGGAGCTGGGAGTTGGGATTTAGATGCTAGGAGCTAGGGCTAGGAGCTGGGGGCAGGAAGCTGGAGCCTAGGAGGTAGGGTTAGGAGCTTGGTTCTAGGAGATAGATGCTAACTGTTGGGTAACTGGTAATAGCTAACTGGTAATGCTAACTGGTAATAGCATGCTAGGAGCTGGTGCTTGGGACATGATGCTAGGAGCTAAGAACTAGTAGCTGGGGGGGCAGGGGCTAGGAGCTTGAGGCTAGGAGCTGGAAACTAGGAACGAGATGACAGAAGCTGGTTATTTGCTGCTCGAGGGGACAGCTGAGAGCTGGATAATATGAGCTAGATGGATGTCAGAAGCTGAGTGCTAGGAGCTGGGAGCCGGAGGTTTAGAGCTCAGGGCTAGGGGTTGGAGGGTAGAAACTGTAGGCTGAATGCTAAGATTTGGGCAATAGGAGCTAGGGGCAAGGAGCTGGGTGAGAAGCTTGGTATTACAACCTGACTGCTGGAACTAGGGGCTGATTGTTGGCAGCTAGGGGCTGGCAGCTTGGTGCTAGCAACTGGGGCCTGGCGGCTAGGTACTAGGATGTGGGAAGTAGGAGCTGGGAGCTAGGGACTACGGGCTAGGAGCTGAATGCAAAGAGCTGCATACCATGATCTGGGGACTGGGGGCTGGGCAGTAGGAATGGAGGGCTAGAACCTGGGAGCCAAACACTAAAAGTTTGGTTATAAGAGCTATGTCCTGGGAGATGAAGACTGTGGTCTAGAAGCTGAGGGCTGAGAGCTGGATAAGAAACGTGTTGTTAGGAACCAGGTTCTAGAAAATGGTTATTGGCAGCTGGGGCTGGTTAACAGCAGCTGATGCTAGGAAGTGAAAGTTAGGAACTGAGGGCTAGAAGCTAAAGTAAAGAAGCTGAGTGCCTGTAGCTGGGGCAAAGAGCTTGGTACTAGGAATTGAGTGCTAGGAGCTGGGGCTGGGAGCTGGGTGCGAGGAGTGCAGCATTAGGAGCTGGGAGCTGGGACAAGAAGCTCAGCGCAAGTAGCTGGGGGGCTCAGAGCTGGGAATCGGGACCTGGAAATGGGCACTGGAAGCTGGGGGCCGGGAGCTCAGAATCTGGGGCTGAGAGGTGGAGGCTGGTGGGTGAGGCTGAAAGCTAAAAGATAGGTGCTGGGGTTGTGGAACTGGGCTCTGGAAACTGGGGGATGGGAGCTGGAACCTAAGATCTGGGTGTTTTGTGGTAGAGACTGGTAACTAGGATACAGTGGGTAAAATGCTCAGAATGTTAAGAGGTAGGTCCTGCGGATGAGAGCCAAATGCTAGGTACTAGGTGCTGGATGCAGGGGGCTTAGTGATAGGTTCTGGGGGCAGGGAACTAGAGGCTAAAACCAAGATCTAGGAGCTGTGATTTGGGAGTTGGATGTGGGAGTTGGGTCCAGAGAGCTGTGGCCACAGTTGGGAGTAGGAGGTGATTGCTCTTAGAGGAGAGACTAAGGTCCCAAGCAGTTGAACGTCTGCCCTAAGGCATCCCTGTAGCTCAGGAAACAAGCCTTGTGCTGGGAAGTGAGTGGATAGAGGAGTGTCTGGCAGATCTGGGCTGAAAGGGCTACAGCTGGCAGGAGACAAAAGAGTTAAGGACACAGAGGCTGGGCCTGGTCTCAGGACCTGTGTAGGGGGCCTCAGGGCAGGAAAGCAGGAGGTACAGATTCCTGCAGGAGCTGGAGCAGGGGTTCTGTTTGGTCAGTGCTGAGAGCCCTAAGGAAGTCGAGGTGCCCTGGGCTGGGGGAGTCAGGAGGAGCCTGGTCTGAGCTGACCAATAAGGAGTATGTGAACTGTCTCAGGAGACCAGACTGGCAGGAGCTCCAAGGAAGGTGCAGTCCATGGCTGATGCAGGGAGGAGACCATGAGCAGTGGAGGTCTCAGGTCAAAGAGTAACTCAGAGGCGTTCTAAAGGCTCAGCTGTGTTTCAGAAGAGATTTGGGTCATGGTGGCCCCAGCAGAGGAGCCTGAGCAGCGTTTTGTGAGGCTTGTTGTGTTAAGTGGGCAAGAGAGAGGAGGTGGCCAGAGGAACCCAAGTTGCCTGAGAAGTCAGGGACAACGGGTGCACTCAACCTACTTTAGGATCGTGGCACTGACATAAGTAGCCAAGCAAAGGTCCCAAGAAACAGGTGTGATTCGCACATGGGCTGAAGTTGGGCCAGGGTGCTCTGACTTCAGAATCTACTGGGCTAGGAGCAGAGCATGAGGGTGCTTGGGGCTCAGGCTGAACTGATATACCTGGCACCCAATAGACAGAGACAGGGACAGGCAAGTACACTGAATTCAGGTTATAGAGGGAGGAGGGTTGATGCCTAGAATCTACCACAGGCAGCACCCCACAGGAAGAAGGAAGCAATCTGGAAGAGCAAGGAGCTGGAAAGTGGCCCGAGAACATACACAGGCCACAGTGGGGAGAGTAGGGGTGCTACACTGTGGGAGCCACAGAGGGCCACCAGAACTCAGTCCCAGAAGAGAACAGGAGAAGGAGCCTGGGCCAGGGGCTTGCACTGGGCCAGTGCGTGGGTGTGTGACAGAGAAAGGCACACCATGCTCCCAAGGTGCTGGGCCAGCAGTGACTAACACCAGACAGGGTAACCTGTGCTTGGGAAAGAGATCACTCGCTGGAGTGAGTGTGTAGGCTCTGGGAGACTTGGGGACACGGAAGGCAGACAGTGGAGCTGCAAGTAGCTCTAGATGCAGGGCATCGCCACAGTGCAGGGAGGGTGTGGCAGATGTTGCCACTTCCAACTACAGTGCCAGCTGGGTAAGAGGGGCCAGGGATGGTTATGACAAAGTGATCATAGAGAAGCTGGCTGGAGCATGTGTCCACAGTCTGAAGTCAGGCACAAGAGCAGTCCTGGCACCCAGCAGAGGTAGGGAAATTTTGCCACCCTCCATAAGGCTAATGGGTAAGTAGAGTGGTGGAAAGGTACTGGGAGACCTGGCTCTAGGTGGTCTTGGAAAGCTGGCTGGGTTGACTGAACCAAGTCTGTGGTCTAGGACTAGTCAGCAAGGCCAAAGCCAAGACAGCTGCTCTTGGAAACAAGGTGGTATGGGGGTAGCTGGCCAGCTATATGTCTCACATGTGTTCTTAGGTGTGTACTTGTGGTGTCCAAGAGTACAGAGGGTGTGCTGGGAGTCAGGCGGCCAGCCTCAGCCAGGGCACATTGTCATTTGAGGGCCTCCTCTCTTGCAGCCTCCACCAAAGCTCCATCAGTCTTCCCCCTGGCCTCCAGCAGTGGGACCAGGTCCGGATCCACAGTGGCCCTAGCTTGCCTGGTCACTGACTACTTCCCAGAGCCAGTGACAGTGTCCTGGAACTCTGGAGCTCTGTCTGGTGCACACACCTTCCCGGCCATCCTGCAGTCATCTGGCCTATACTCCCTCAGTAGTGCGGTGACCGTGCCTGCCAGCACCTGGCCCAGCGAGAGCTACACCTGTAACGTCGCCCACCCAGCCAGCAACACCAAGGTGGACAAGAAGATTGGTAAGCCATGGGCAGGGTTTCAAGCAGGGACCCACAGCCTGTGTCCAGAGTAGACAGACTCAGGGTCAGTCAGCAGCCCAACATGCACCAAGTGGTACAGGGCAGGTGAAATCTTGCATGTCTCCTTTCCTCTCCTTCTCCAGAGTTCCACACATTCAACACGGGGGTCTTCTGGGGTCCCCTCTCTAGATGCAGGGGATGCAAAGCTGGATTCCCATAATCCAGTCCCTGAGCCCAAGATAGGTCTCAGAGATGCCAATTGTCACTTGGAAAAGCCTAATTGGATTTTATCCCAGTGTGAGGGCCAGATATATCCTCCCCCAGGTGAGATGCCCACTTTCTTTTCTGCTATGATAACATGCTCTGTCTGTTTGCTCTCTGCAGTGCCAAGGGATTGCTCCAAATGCAAGTGCCCAGGTAAAGTGAGCCTATCCTCACTAAGAGGAGCCAACCACATTGATAAGAAAAACCCAGCCCACGCCCCAGCACCCACTGCCCTGTGCCTGACTCTCAGCTCTTCTCACTAGCTCCTGAATGCCTGGGAGGACCCAGTGTCTTCATCTTTCCTCCCAAGCCCAAGGATATCCTCATGATCTCCCAGTCTCCTGAGGTGACATGCCTGGTGGTCGATGTGGGCCCAGATGACCCCGAAGTTAATTTCAACTGGTATGTGGATGGCAAAGAGGTGAAAACAGGCAAGGTCACTTCGAGGGAGGACATGTTTAATGGCACAACCCGCGTAGTTGCTGCTCTCCCCATCCAGCACCAAGACTGGCTCAAGGGTAAGGAGTTCAAGTGCAAGGTCACCAATGGAGCACTCCCATCACCTATTGAGAAGACCGTCTCCAAGGACAAAGGTAAGGCATCATTTCAGTGGGGAGTGGAGGGCAACCCCTCCATCTACACTGGAAATAACTCCCTCCACCTTTGTCTCCACAGGGCAGCCCAGGGAACCACAAGTGTATGTCCTACCCCCACACCAGGATGAGCTGGCCAAAGACAAGGTCAGCCTTTCATGCCGAGTGGAGGGATTCTACCCAGCTGAAGTTTATGTTTCATGGATGAGTAACCAGCAGCCAGAGCCTGAGAACAACTACGTGAGCACGCCACCTCAGCTTGATAGAGATGGGACCTACTTCCTGTACAGCAAACTCACAGTGGCCAAGAGTCGTTGGAACACAAGAAGCACCTTCTCCTGTGTGGTGATGCACGAGGCACTGCACAACCACTACAGCCAGAAGTCCATCTCCTCAACTCCTGGTAAATGAGCTCTGCTGGCACACCCTGGGAGTGCCTTCCCCTAAGTGCCAGGGCTCCTGAGCACACCTGAAACCTCACCTGTAAATACTCCCCAGGCAGTCTAACCGCCAAAATAAAGCACCCGATTTTGCCCTGGGGTCCTGCAAGACTGGAATGGTTCTTTCTTAAGCCCACTTAAGCCTGGGTTCTGTCAGGCTATGGGATCACGCAGGGCCTGAAATCTGCACTGGCACCACTGGAGAGAGTGTGTGGGTCTGTGCAGGCGACTCGAGGGGAACGAGCCATGGGCGGCATGACAGGGACAAGTCCTTCATCATCAATGTCTCCTTTGAGCCCCTCCATGAGCAAGCAGCTACTTAGGGCTGGAGTCAGGGAGGGAACAGGTAGATGTAGCTAGGGAGGTTTTGTGGTGGGGCCAGTGTCCAATTTCTACCCAGAGGTCCACATCTACAGGGCCTTCCCGTCACTTCTCATGAAGGATGCATTCACATTGAGGCAGCTGGATATGGGAGCACACCCTCCTTTTCCATTGAGGCTCCACTAACAGGCCACTTTACACAACATATGCGGTACCTGAACCATCTGTCCAGGGGAGGGAGGACACTGACCAGACACTGACGGGGCTACTGAGCTCAGATCCATGAAATTCAATCCCCTGCTAAACAACACTCCAGCTTCATCCACAGATCATCTTCACAGACAACCCACACATGCACACACAAACACATGGTCCACAATGTACACACACATACATACACACCCACATGTAAGCACATGGGCATGTGAAAACACATGAAATCTCACATCATTATACATATCAATGTAAAAACACATGGATACACACACACTCACTAATTCACTTGCATGTGTATAGACACACACATACCCAGATACAGATACACACAGGCACAGACTCATAAATACACAGACAAACATGCACTCACTCATAGGCACACACATACAAATACACACAACTACATACACATGCACACACAAACACAAGATCACACACAGGAATACACCAGCACACACGCCCTTACAAGTACACAGTGCACTGAACACACGGACAGGCATGCGCACACTGACAAATGCGCACACCGACACACGCACATATACACACAGTCCTTATACAGGGAGGCAACACACAGAGCAAACAACGTAGTGTCTCCCCGTGTTTCCCTGCAAGCACAAACCCAGGTCCCATGAACACAGACTCCAGCCTCATGCCTCAAACTCCAGTGTTGCCCCTGAGTCCCCAGTGGACAACTCCTGGGTCATGTGTACCTGACCAGCATGGGCAGGGTCCCTGCCTGCAAGAACCCACGTGTTTCCTCCCAGACCCAAACTTCAGGGCTGCTCAAAGGGCCACACATACGGTCTCTTCACATGACCACGAGCTCATTCCTGTGATGACAAAAACTGTAACCAGCCTCCTGCACACTCACACACCTGTCCCCATGCACATGAGCACAAAATTCCTTCTTTTTTGACATCTCTGTGCAGTAGAGAGGGCAGAATGTACTGTCCCTCTTGTCCTCTTTACGTTCTCACCTAGCGGACAGTTAATGGAAAGCCAGGGGCCAGACAGACTGCAACGGGACTTGGGGTGGCCATGTACCAAGATGACCTCTTATGGCGCTCTGACCAGGCCTGTGCTGGCAGACAAATTAAAGGCACCAATACCCACAGCTCGCTGGGACCCAAGGTGTAGGAGAGGGATAAGGCTGAGGACAGTGCTTACGGCTAGGGAAGGCTCTTCAGCACTGTCCTGACAGACAGTAGAAGAGGCAAGGTCAGGGACAGCTGACTACTTGGCCCTGCTGCCTCATTCCTTCCTGGGAGGGAACAAGCAGGGAGAAGGGTATGGGGACTGGAGTGACACATGCAGCCTAGACAAGGCCCTTCCTCCTGGACCTTCCTGCCCTCCATCTCTGTGTCATTCCCTTTGGCAGAGACACCCTCACAAATCCCAGAGCTGCACCCTGACGAGAGCTGTGCGGAGGCCCAGGATGGGGAGCTGGACGGGCTGTGGACCACCATCTCCATCTTCATCACGCTCTTCCTGCTCAGTGTGTGCTACAGCGCCACCATCACCCTCTTCAAGGTCAGAGCCTCTACCTGTGCCAGCCCAAGGAACCCATATCCAGGCCTTGTGAGGGGCTCTTCAGCCAGTGCGGTCCCAATGCATCTGGCAGCTGGAACCCAGGCGGGTGGACAGAGGGAGGTCGGGGCCTCTAGGCTCAGGGCAGGGGGGCTGTAGAGCCTGGAGCTGCCCTCCTCACAGCCGCTGCCTTTCTGCCCGCAGGTGAAGTGGATCTTCTCCTCCGTGGTGGAGCTGAAGAGGACAATCGGCCCTGACTACAGGAACATGATCGGGCAGGCTGCCTAGAGGCTGCTCTGAGGGGAACACACAGAAGCCAGGTCCTGCCACAGGCTTCAGGTGGCTCCACCCTTTACCTGAGCCCCGCTCTGCACCACCATCCCAGACTCCATCCTGCCCTCTGGCTGCGATGTCTCATCTCCCACTGTGTGAGAACCTAGCGGACAGCGGGTTCTCCCCCAGACCTCAGCAGCCTGGATCCCCCACCACCCCATACCTAAATAGCATTTACAGAGTCACTGTGGACACCAGTTTGGGTTAGGATTACGGTCATCACACTGGGATACCCTCAGAGTCATCTCTCCATGTCCATTATGGAACAGGGGATAGACTAGTATTTCTCATGCCCTTTGGAGCCACAGTAGGGGAGCCACTGACCCACTCCCCCAGAAGAGATGCTCCCTGGAAGCAATGCAACCGTTACTGAATGACCCTTCCCCCAGCACTTGCCTGGCCAGTTCCATCCTGGAATAACACCTGTGACTTCCATGGCCCCTAGTCTGAGGAACCGGATCCTTTCCATTCTCAGCTGAGAGGTTTGCCTCTGGCTCTTGGGTAGGAGCTCTCCATCCAATCCTGGCCTCCCACAGTGCTCTTAGCTGTGAGGTTGAACGCAGGAGACTCATGCTCCCATCCTCTGCCTGAATGGGAGCCAAGTGAAGAGCCTGGCCAAGGAGGCACACCATATCCCGGCCAATCCAATTCCAGTCCAAGGGCCCAGCCTCACTGCCAAGCAGGAGACCACTTGAGGAGACCCGGCCCACTCCCATGGACACTGCGAGGTCTGGAGGGTGCAACTACTGGGGCCTGCATGATGGTGGGCATCCACTCCAACCAGGAAGGGGATCAGGTCTACGATGCTAGCAGTCAAATAGCCTCCTGAGGAGAAACCGGGTAACCTGTGCCTTAAGTGTTCAGGATGTGTCATGGGATGCCACTTCCACGGGCCACAGGACAGAGGTGATGCAGAGAGGTAGCCAGACCCTTGGAGGGGTGTCTGTCAAGCAAGACACTGAAGTGGAGTTGAGACAGCCCAGCCCCAGGTAAGGCAGAGGGGTCCTGGGGTCAAGCCTTGCTGTCCGTCTGGGCTCCATGCTGACCATCTTCCCTTTGAGTAAATACTCAGCAGAGTCAGACCACGGTGTTTTCAGAGGGCTGAATGCACTGCAGATGGAAGCAAACAGTGCCATAGAAAGGCCACAGAAATGCCACACCTGTGACACTTGTAGCTTTGTAGCTTCTTATCTCTGTCATCTTCTGAAGTCTGTTGATTTTCTTGCATGTGAATGTGTTGTTCTTGTTTTTTAAATGCAATAAAAATGACCTCAAATTATGTGATTTGTCATTCAGGAGTCCTTCTATAGTTACACCCTTTGAGCCTGCATTCATTCAGTTTGTGGCACTGGCCAGGGGCCTTTGAGTCTCCCCAGCACTGGTGTCCTTCTCCAGCAGACTCTACCGGGGAGCGACACTGGCAGCAGATACACCTGCCCACTTACTCTAGGGTTTCAGAATGGGCAAGGTCCTGTGTGACAGTCTCCACCCTCAGTAGACCAGGATTAGTGATCTTGGCACCTGATACTGATGGATCCAGGAGGTTCGAGGTGGATCAAGGAGTCTCTACAGTGACACAGCTGGGGCATGGGGAGCAGTACAACAAGGGTCTGCACAGAAAGTGTGTCTTGCCTTGGTGGGTCATGGCTGAATGAGAAGTCAATAAATGGCATAGGTGCCAGAACCAGAACCAGATGGAATAACCTTCAAAGGATCCCTACACGGTGGTTTCAAAAGTGCCACTGATTCATTAATCTCTACCACAGGGGCTGTGTGGAGATCCAGGCAATATTATACAGTGTAGGGGTATGGAGACAAGGATTAGGATGGTGCTGAATAGAGGTAGTTCTGAAGACAGGGAGGCCAAATTGGGTGATAGTGATAGCCCAAACTCAACATCTGAAATGGCCACGAATTGGGTGCAGGGGCCATACCACTGATGTGATTAGGTCCTTGCCACTTGTCTCATTTCCATAGTTCTGCCTTAAGAGAAATACCACAAGTGAGTTACTTTAAATGGCTGGAATTTGTTGTCTCACAGCTCTGGAGGCTTCAATCAGGACATCAGCTCTAAGTGAGCTCAGAGGAGTCCATCCTTGTTTGTAGCCCTGGCAGTTTCTTGGCATCATTCTTCACCCTGCGTGGCATACGCATCTCTGTATCTATCTTGTTCTTTTTATCAGATATTAGTGAGAAATGACTCGGATTAGGAGCCACCCTACTCAGCACGACCTCCTTACGTGACAAAGAATACCCTTTTTTCAAACAAGGACACATTCACAGAAACAGAGTTATGACTTTAATGTGATTTTACAGGATGGAGATGGTGGAGGGAGCATTGAAGACATTGGTGGTTCAGCAGTAGAATTCTTACCCTCCACGCAGAAGACCTAGATTCAGTCCCTCTCTAATGTACCACCTGTCTGTCAGTGGAGGTCTCCACATTGCTATCACGTTGAGAAAGTTCTAGTGGGGCTTCTAGTCTAAGATGGACTAGAAAGGAAGCCTTGCTGATCTACTCATGACAATTGATTGGTAAAAACTACAGATAATAATCCACAACCAGTCATGGCATTAGAGCAAAACCATGCAGCATTTTTTTCCACTGTACATGAGGTCACCGGGAGTTGAGGGTTGACATGACAGCAAATAGTAAGAACTCTTCCATTTATAGAGTCAACGTACATAATTCATTCCATAGCATCACCAGAGGGACCTTGCACAATACTCAGGGCTGAGCTCCAGGGATCCCAAGACAGAGCTTCCTGTACACTGTAACTAGTGCCAAACCGTGGCCCCTTAAACCATACAGGTTCTGTAGTGTGGAGATTCAGGCAAGGAGCAGAAGGTCTTGGGTACGTCTTTTGTTTCTAGTGTGAGAGACCTTCCAGACAACAGTATGAGCCACCTGGGAGGACTCTCCCAAGTGTGAAGACAACTCCTAAGCTGCCATCGTGCCGTTCACACACTTGGACACCAAGTCCAGCACAGAACATAGCTGGCATGAACCAGACATAAGCCAAGGAGAGAACTGTCCAGAGGGTTCTCCAGCTGTGCAAGGTCCTAGGCCTCAAAAGTCACCAGGAAAACTAGTCATAGGCACCGTCTCCCTTAGCCCTGCACAAAGTGAAGTGTGGCATCTTCTAATTTTGATAGTGCTCTTTGGATCCTTGGTTCAGTCCCTGAATTCGATGGTCAGGCCACGTGATATATCTGCAGTGTGACATTCAAGGTGCGGCATCTGAAGGTATGGTTTCAAGTTTGCAGAACTTCAGTGTGAGCAAAACAGCAGGGAAAAGGAGGACTGTTCTATCCCAGACCATCTGACTCAGGCCCTGGTATAGGTGTGGCCAGGGCTGGGCAGATGGCAAAGGTCAGTGACACCACCTATGTTCACTCCATTGGCCTGAGGGCATGTGGATTTGTACCTGGATCTCTGGATTGAAGCTATTAACCTTCCCCAACACCTTGCCATCACCCCAGTCTCTGTTCAAATGCAGGTTGAAGAGGGAAGGCCAATAGGAAGCAATTAAAGGGGAGGACAGAGTTCAGAGGGAAGGTAAGAGTTTGTCTACATAGGATGTGCGAAAAGATCACATGAAGAGAGGCCCAGTGGTACCAGCGTATACAAAGAGAAGACTGGAAACTGCAATACACAAAATGCACAAAACACAGGAAATACTTTGGCTCCCATGGAGACTCTGCCAAGCTCTCCAGCTGTGTCCTAATTCTGAAAATAAATCACAGTCCTGCTCCTCACTGTCTATGGCCCAATACTTGGTGTGAGCCTGCTACCCGGCTGGGAGGAGGTTACTCATCCCACCTCCAGTATCAGTCCTATGTCCAATATGTGGCTCCATCCTTGCTTTCCTTCATCTGTCTTGTGAATGGTGTGTTCCAGGAAGCACTTTGTCAGACTGGATTCCTGAACAAAGAAATCACCAAGGGTAGAGCCATATAGAGTCAAAGGCAACTATAGAAAACACAGAAATGGAAGAGAAATAAAGTTCTGCAAGCCGTTTTCATTTGAGGGTTGCTTGTCACCAAGGTGTACCCTAACAAAAGTCTCATCAAAATGCTTGTCTAGTACTTGAAATAACTCTAGCAAGCATTTAAATGTAATAACTGTGTCTGATGTTTGCACAGTGTTTTGAACTTTCAGTTTTCTGAGACTTAGTTTCCTAGGGCCATCACAAAAAAAAATGGACCAAATGACTGGTTTCAAAGAACAGAAATTTGTCTCACAATTCTCAAGGCTGGAAGTTCTAATCAGGTTTTGGCCATGTCCATTTCCTCCAAGGGCTCACTCTATGCCTCTGTTACCTTCTCATGGCTACCAGAAATCCACAACATTCCTTGTCTTGCTACCTCATCTGCGTTAGTTCTTCATCTGTTTCCCTGTCTCTTCAACTTTTTCATT
Organism: Heterohyrax brucei; assembly: GCA_028571685.1. Lineage (NCBI taxonomy): Eukaryota > Metazoa > Chordata > Mammalia > Hyracoidea > Procaviidae > Heterohyrax > Heterohyrax brucei. The sequence continues at coordinate 32,698,872 of CM053161.1, forward strand.
TTTATGAGTATTTTGACTCAGGTCTGGGCAGCAGGAAGCCTAGGGGCCAGGTTCCCAGGAGATGCTCAAGGTTGTCAGACCATCAAATCTGATTTTTTTTTTTTTTAGAGTTCTTGATCTGTACTCTTCTTTCCCTTAATACTACATTACAAACTCTACATTGTGCCCCTGTCAAGTCTGTCTTTGGTGGTGGCTGGGCACTGTCTGATTCTACTGGTCTCATGCTGATGTAATCTCCCAATCACATGAGTCATTTTGTCTCCTGGGCTCATCTTCCTCATGTCTTTGATGTTCTCAGTCATCATCTTTTCCAGGTAGTTGGGACCAGTTGACATTCTTCAGATGGAAGCTTGTGGGCTTTTAAGATCCCCGACACCACTCACCAACGTGGGGTTCAGAAGACTTTCTTAGCAAAAAACTAGTTTGCCAACAGACCTCAATATCCCCTGAAAACACAGTCCTCATACCCCTGTCCCTGCTACTCTATCCTTTGAATGATTGGGTTGAATCTAGAAAATATTTAATTTATGGCATAGTCCATTTATGCTAACCTGCCTTCTACTGAGTGCTGTCATACTCTTCACTTAACGAAATTCTTATCAACTATCTGGTCTGTGGACAACAATTCCCCTCCCTCCCTCCCCACCCATCAAGCTGTCCAAGAGTCTTTTCTTCAGTGCTTAAGTCTTTTTCTAAGTCTGTGTAATAGTGGTCTCATATAACACTTGCCCTTTTGCAGCGGACTCATTTCCCTCACTATAATGTCTTCTAGTTGATACTGGGTTATAAGATGCTTCCTAAAATTATCATTGTTCTTTATCACTGCATTGTGTTCCATTGTGTATATATACCTCAGTTTGTTTATCTATTCATTTGTGATAGGCCCCAAGGTTGATTCCATCTTTTTGCTATTGTGGACTATGTGGCAATAAACATTTGTATGTGTATGTCTGTTCAGGTAACAGCCCTTTTTTTTGGAGGGCATATTCCAAGCAGTGTGACTGCTAGATCGTGTGGTATTTTTATGTCTAGCTTTTAAATAAAGTTTCCAGTTGCTTTCCAAAGATTTTGTAACATTTTATATTCCCTCTATCAATGTAGAAGAGTTCCACTCTCTCCACAGTCTCTCCAGCATTTGTTGTTTTGTGTTGTTTGGATTACTTATTGGGATGAGGTGGTATCTCATTGTAATTCTGATTTGGATTCCCCTAACAGCTAACGATCGTGAGCTGTTCCACATGTGTTGTTTGACTGCCTGAATGTGTTCTTTGGTGAAGTGTCTGTCCATGTCCTTTGCCCGTTGTTCAGCTGGGTTATTTGTTTTTTTTCTTCTTGATATTTTGCAGTAGCTTATAGGCCTTGGAAATTACATGTCAATCCAATATGTAGTTGCCAAATATTTTTTCCCATTCTGCATGCAGTCTTTTAACTCTCTTTGGATGAACATAAGTGTTTGGTTTTTAGTAATTTCCAGCTATCAATTTTCTCCTTTGTTGTTTGTGCATAGTAACAGTTTGTGGTCTGTCTAAGCTGTGTATTAGAATTTCCATTGTTGTCACTGTTTTTTCTTACATAGTCTTTATCATTTTAGGTTTGAATTTAGGTCTTTGATTCACTTTGAGTTACTTTCTGTGTAAGGTGTGAGATATGCATCTTCTTTCAGTTTTGGCAGATGGATATCCAATTTTGCCAACACCATTTGTTAAAAAGGCTGTTTATACCCCAGTTTACAACTGAGTATCAATTGTTCATAGGAGGATTGTGGTGTTTTTGGATTCTCTATTCTGCTCCATTATTCTACACAGCTGCAAAATCTTGTATTTTGAAAAGATCAACAAAATCAATAAACCATTGGCCAAACTGAGAAAAGAAAAACAGGAGAGGAAGTAAATAATTCAAATAAGAATCAAGACGGGTGATAACACAACAGACCCAACTGAAATTCAAATTCAAAGAATCATGACATAATACTACAAAAAATTCGTTGTACTAAATTTGAAAGCCTCAGGAAAATGGGCAAATTTCTATTAACACGTGACCTACCAAAACTAACACAAGCAGAAACAGAACAATTTAATAAATCCATCACAAAGGGTGAGATGGAAAAACTAATTCAAAATCTCCCAACCAACAAACCAACAAAAGTTTTGTCCTAGACAGAGTCACTGGAGAATTCTATAAAACTTTTAGAGAAGTGTTAACATCACTGTTACTAAAGGTATTTCACAACATAGAAAATGAGGGAAATACTCTCAAATTTATTTTATGAAACTAGCACATCCATGATGGCAAAAATGAGTAAGATAGCACAAAAAAGGATAAATTATAGACTGATACCTCTCCTGAACTTAGAAGCAAAAATCCTCAACAATATTCTAACCAATCGAATTCAATAATACATCAAAAAAACAATTCACCAGCATCAAGCAAAATTCACACCTGGGAGGCTGGGATGATTCTAAAATACAAAAAAAATAATTAATGTAGTCAATCACATAAATAAAACAAAAGGTAAGAATCACTTGATTTTGTCCACTGATGCAGAAAAAGCATTTAACAAAGTCCAGCATCGAATCATGTTAAAAACCCTTAGCAGAAAAAGGAATAAAAAGGAAATCCCTCAACATAACTGGGGATACCTATGCAAAGCTAGCAGTCTCAGAAGGAAAAAGCCTATGAGATCATTATTATAGAAACTTATGAAAACATTTACACACAAAACAATCTTTGATAGTTACTGGAAAGAGGAGAAATGGAGAGAGAAAAACATTAACTCAACTACAGATGAGTGGTAACTTTGGTGAAGGGTAAGAGCATACATAATACTCTGGAGGTCAGCACTACTTGACCATGGCAAGGTCAGGAAAGTTTCACAGACACATCCAAACTCCCTGAGGGACCAAATCATTGGTCTAGGGCTGGGGACTATAGTCTCATGGAATATCGATCACAGTTAGTGTAACGTAATCTATAAAGAAATTGTTCTACATCTGCATATGGTGAGTAAGAAATGTGGGCTTAAAAACCCTTGTAAGACTACCTAAGACGTACTTCTTGATTGTATCCCAGAAGGAAAAAAGGAAAATAAAGGAGAAAAAAACACAAAGAAAAGACTACTGTAAAGGCCTAAGGAACCACAGGTGCCACAAGCAACACCATCCTGAGCCTAGAAGAGCTACATGGTGGCTGTTTACCCTGCTCTGCCAGGGATCACAAAACAGGGGCCCAGACAGAGCAGAAGAGAATACTGAAACAAAATCCAACTGAAAAAAAAGGCCTGCCTGGCTGGACTGACAGAGACTGGAGACTCCTCAGGAGTACGGCCTGGGGACATCCTTTTACCTCAATGCTGGTGTCACTCATGAAAATCATCCTTCAGCCAAAGATTAAAGAGGTCTACGGGTCCAAACATTACACATGTGAAGGACATGCTTCGCAGTTCAACTGTGGGCACAAGACTAAATGTGTCCACTACCCCAAAGGCAAAGCCAGGAAGGCAGGAAGGGACAGGAAAAGTAGAAGAATGGGGTTGAGAAGGATAGAAAGCTAACACAATGTGACAAAACCATTTGTGTATTAAATGTTGAATGAGAAACTAATTTGCTCTGTAAACTTTCACCCAAACAGGAATTTTAAAAAAGTCATCAATAAAGTACAATAGGAAAATTAATATGTTAGAATCCTAACCCCTACGCAATTAATCTAGTATAATGTAGTCACTTTAATAATGCAATCTAATGTAATGTAATCAGACAGCTAGTTGAAAGCACACACGTGTACGATAGATCCTAACCCTAATTGCTTCAAGACTAGACACAGAGACACAAGGAGACACAGACAGAGCACTGACACCATCGTACAACAGGAACGAATGCTTCCATAATCCCCAAAACAGCAACAACTGTTGGCAGCTACTAGAAGCTGAGATAGCCAAAGAATAGCTTCTAGAGCCACATTTTGAATTTGGATACCCAGAATCCTGAACTGGAAGACAATAAATGTCTGTTTGTTAAAGTCACCAACCTGTAAGTTTAGTGTTACACTAGGTCAAGGGAAGGGAGACATTTCCACAACAAAGGTGAAGCCCAGCATGACCTCATTTTGGACAATCTTCAACTCACTCAAATACTGGTTATGTTTATGGTCCAAGAACAGAAACATTCAATTTTCCTCCTCTTACCCTCCTATCCCACAGTCTGCAGACTTATGTCTATAATACTGACATAAACTGAAAGCTCTATTAATCCTGCCCTGAATCCCATCATCTCTTCACGTTCCAGGGGAAACCCCTATCCGGTCCTGCACTATCCCATGATTGGTTTTGACACACTGTTGTGGTCCACTGGGCATTTGCTGGCTGATTTTCAGAAGGAGATCATCAGACCTCTATTACTAGGCCGTCTTAGACTGGAAGCTCTGCTGAAATCTGTTCAGTAACACAGCAAAACAGCCTCCACTGGCAGAGGGGTGGTTTCAGCATATAAGGTGCGTTGGTCAGGAAGCAAATCCAGGTCTCTCCAATGGAACATGAGAATTCCACCAGTGAATCTCCAATAATTTAGACGAGGACAGTATCCTTTAACTGCGCTCCTTTGATGTTTCTAGAATGCTTTGTCACTGACCGAAGGCATGGAATCAGACAGAATAAATTTTTCATGTTGCTTCTAAGCCTGCTTGGATGCTCAGACCCCATATTACTGTCCACCTTTGGGCAGGAATTGGGGGATCATGCAATGTTCTGTAAAATAACTAGACCAAAGCCGAACCACAGAGGCCAGTAGAGACAGGAGTGCAGGTTTACAGTTACCCTTCTAGCTTAGCTTTGAGTTTGTGTGCCCACTCAGACTGAAACACTCACCATGACTAGGAACTGCCCCAGGTTGTTGCGAGATTGAAGGTAGTACAGCCCAGAGATTTGCTCAAAACAATACCAATAATACCAACCACTTTACATTAGTTGCCAAAAGAGAACTTAAGCATTTGAAAGTTAGAAATGTAGGTCCTACATCCTCAGGGTTAAGGTACAAAACTGGGTTGGGGCCAGTGGTTCAAATAAAGTACCTCAAATAAAAGAGGAGATATCCTTAGTTGTCATACATGTTTTTGTCAGCAATAAGAGAAAGCTGTGAAGTGTGTATTGATTCTTGCTCAAGGTCTTCTTAACTTGCTACATAGTTAGAACATGTTCTAGTTTCTATGGTTGATCAGGACAGTGGTTCCAAGGACATTGTTACCCTACTGCCCTCTCCCCTGTACCCCCATCCTTCCGTATGTCTAAAGGTCTGATGAGAGTCATTGGAAGACAGGCCAGTGACAGAGAGAACTTGTTTCAGATTTAGCATGCTGCCATGTGTTCTTAATGGACATTCTCTTTAGGAAACATGGGATTAGGACTTAGGTCTGAGCAGACACACTGTTTTGTGATCACAGATCTCCATCACAGCTACAAACCGATTACGTGTGTTTTTGGACTTGGACTCAGGTAAGAGGCAGAAGTGAAGATGTATGGCTTAGAGCCATTTGGAGCACCGTAAGGACAGACAGAAGTCAGCTGCAGTCTCAAGAAGGGTATTCAGAACAGAGGGGGCTGCTCCGGGCAGCCCTGAATTACCTGGGAACATCCCCAAACCTGGCCGTTTACTGGAGTCCCATACTTCAAACCGGGGCCTCCAAAGAGTAAAGTGACTAAAGTCATTAACTTTCTAGAGACTGCATTTTCCAGCTATGACAAGGTTATGGAACAGGGGTTGCTGCTTCAGCGCACGTTAACACCATTCACAAGGAAACCAAATGCTGTCCCTGAGCCATTTGCATGACTGATTATAGATCAGACTGCTGCAATCTAAAAGATTTTCACTAGCACCTTTTCAGAATTGACTCTAGTCCTTTCTTCCTGATGTGTCTTAGTCTGTAAGCCTTGCTGAAACCTATTCAGCATCACAGAAATGACTCCACTGACAAATGGGCGATGGGTGCACGTGAAGAGCAATAGCTGGGAATAGAGCTTGGGTCTTTTGCACGGACAGTGTTGATTCTACTACAGAATAACCAGTGAGTACAGATTACAGGACTTGCTTTCATCTTGTTTTTGTTACGTGATGTGTGCACACAATCATGCTTGCATTCTCACCCATTGTATGTGATCTGACCCATAACACAAAGAAAAGTGGCAGTGGGTCGTTCTTAGAGATCTGAGTGGGTTGACCCTTCTGCGGTCATCAGTTTTACCACTGTGGCTGTTTGGAGCAGTCTCTCGAGAATCACCCCCTTCAGTGTGGTAGGAGTTTAACCGCATACTTCGCTGGGACACTTGATCCTCAAGATTCTAGACAGCAGCAGTTTTTCCTGAGCTCATCTGACAAGGGCATGTGCTTTTGGTTCACTACATTGTATCCCATTCTGCTTGAAATACTTGGAGGGGTTGATGTTTTCTTCATTCAATCCTGACTTACATAGCAACAGGTAACAAAGTATTTCCAAGAGACAGAACCCTAGAGAGGTGATCTGAGGTTGCTTGTCTCATTAAGATTGATTATGGAGACAATGATCATCAGTGGAGAGGAAACATGGGTAGTCCCAGCATACAATGGCAAAACTGACATGAATGATCATCTAAAGTTACCTGACATGAAGTGCCAACTAACAGCAAGCCTTTGAAAACACAGATACCGCTGCAAGATTATGCTTGTTTAGAAATGAAGGTTGCAAGGACTGTGGAGTGGGCTGGCATTTCATCATTGCACTGGAGTCTACTGAGTTAGAAGAATGATCTCAGTGCTCCAACCTGTCAACTAGAGACAACATCAGAGGGCAAGGGGACCCCTATGGGTTCCCTAAAAGCATTTATTTTCTCTCATAAGTACAGAACAAACAGGATCGCAAGGGGAATGTTCCTGAAAGCCACACCCAAAGTTGATTACAACAGCGTGAAAAATCTCAACACTGAATGAATTAATTCACAGCATTACCAAGTTTCTCATATGAAAGAATGATCCAGAAAGAATGTGACCTTCAGAAATGGAATGGAGACATTTGTGCCAATTCTAATGAAATCCACTACCTTGAACAACCAAATCACCACTAGCCAAAGCAATATTTTCTCTTGCTTGTCCATGGAGAGAAACCACCTGGTATTTGTGCATCCTGTAATTATCTCAAAATTTCCTGATATTCCTTGAGATGAGCCCACAGTGTTAAAGTTAAGAGCTCCCTGGGAGAGCCTAGAGAGCTGAGACAGTATTGGCACCCAAAGAAGGTGGCATGCACCACAGGCAAGATTTACCAGCAGATCTTCCAGAAACCTGGGCATAGTGGTGGTCATGGATTCCACGGAGCACACACTCATAGGTCTAAAATAAGAAGAAACATGTTACGAGGCTTGGGCAAAGTGATCGAGATGAATGTGCTGACCAGGTATGACATAGACTCAATGTGTTTCTCTAGCATCCGCAAATACCCTTTTGTTGATTCCTAAGGCGAACGTTACCTCTGGTGGGGCTTTTGCACCCATTCGGTGGTCACAGAGGTGGATCACAGATGGTAGCCAAGAGACAGTAGGAAACCGGGGCCTCCGCCTCACAAACCAGAGGCAGGGATCAGAGGCCAGATTTTCTTCCTGAGGACCTGCTGTGCTGGTAGCTCAGGTGAGAGTGGAAGAGGATGGTGCTTGGGGCTGGGAAGGAGGGTCTGGACGACACCAGGGACCAGAATCCTCCTGGGGCAATAATAGGCCCACACTACACCCAGGGCGGGGCAGAGGAAGTGCCCATGGTGCTGCAGTGAGTGCCCTGGAGCCTTGGCCTACAGGTACATCTAAGCTCTGGGCACTTGACCTGGAGGAGTCCAGATGGCCCCAGTCACTGCCCAGCCCAAAGTGACCAGAGATCCTTGGGGGACAAGGAAAGGAAGATAGCCGGCACATGATACCTGGAGCTTGTAACTGCTTGCTGGGGTCCTCTGGGTCCTTGGGTACCTAGACTCTACTTTCACACCTGAGAAGCTCTAGACTTTCTGGACTTCACCGAAGCTTTTGAGGAAAAAATTATCTGGAAAAAAAAGGGAACCTCAGGAAGCAAGTGGTTCCAGCCAAGTTTCACTTCCATTCTCAGTTGTTTTGGACTGTGGAGGAGTTCACAGCTCAGGGGCCGGGGCTCGAGGGGCCATCAGGCCTCTGGGCCAGGGTCAGCACGAGCATTAACTCGTTGAGTCCAGTGGACAGGGATCAGCAGGTCTGTACAGAAGAGGGGGCCAGAGCCAGTAGAGGGATGGAAGGTCATTGTATGGGAGGAGTATGGGATCAGAAATGGAGGGAACAGTCCCTCGGAGTTAGAGACCAACTGGCCACCCAGTCTGAGTGACTGTCCGCATTAGGGCAGAGGCTTCACATTGCAAGGAGCTCAGATTTTTGGCAGAGGCACTGCCACACCAACAGAGCTGAAAGCCAAGCACATTCTGGGCTGAGCCTTACACAGGGTTGGGCAGGTAGATCTGAACTGAGGTCACAGAGACAGGATTGGCTCAGCACAGGGGAGGGGCCACCAAGTAGTCAAAGGATAGTGTCCAGACCCATGGAGCCAGTAAGAGCCCAAGGGTAGAGTCAGAGAAGGTGATGGGAGCATCTAAGACTATAGTCAGGACCAAAGCCAGGAGGGGTCAGAGTGGGCATCCTTGTGCGAAAGTTTAGTCTTTCAGGGGTTAGCCCCAGGGCAGGAACTGAGTGGGCAGCAGGATGGAATTTAGGATGAAAGGGGCCGATCCATGGACCTGGGGGCAAGACTGGTGTGTTGGGCCCCAAGAGTAAACACAGGGCAGCAATTAGGGGATCCAGCCATCACTGGGTGTCAGCGCTGGTCCTGCTAGTGGCAAGATTAGGGGCCGAAGCAGCTGTTGGAGGGGTGAGAGTAAGGCCTGGCAGGGGCCAGGAGCTCATCTGGGAAGTAACTAGGAAAATGGGGGTGAGAACAGGGAGTGTAAGGAACTGGGGCCTAGGCCCTGAGAGATGGGGCTTGGGAGTTGGGAGTTGGGAAGAGTAGTTAGAGGCTAGTTGTTAGGGGTTAGGAGCTAGGGGCTTGAATCTGTTGCTTGAGGTCAGTAACTGGGGTTAGTAACTTGAGGTCGGTAGCTGTGACCTAGAGGCTAGGGGCTTGAGGCTGGGTTAACAGGACCTGAGAGCTGGGTACTGGGAGATAGAGACTGGAGGCTAGGTGTTAGGAGTGAAAAGCTGGGGACCAGGGACTAGGATCTCAGAGCTGCGAGCTGGGGACAAGGGGTACTAGGAACTGAACCCTGGGGGCTGGGGGCTAGGGTGTTGGAGCTGGTTGAAACCTGAGGACTGAATGCTAAGAGCCTGGGGCTGGGGATAAGGACTGGAGATTGAGAGGTGGGAGGAGGGGAGCTACAAGCTGGTTATTAGATTCTTAGGAGGAAACTAGGGGCTTAGAGCTGAATGCTAGGAGCTACATGTTAGGAGCTGAGGGCCAAAAGCTGATAGCTGGGAGCTAGGTGCTAGGGGTGAGGTACTGGGAGCTGAGAATGGGTACTATGGGCTTAGAGCCAAGTGACAGCAGTGGAGTGTTAGGATTTGGGAGCTGGGTGCTGAGAGGTAGATGCTGGGATTGGAGACAGGGAGGCTGAAAGCTGGGAACTGGAAGCTGGATGCTGGGGGCTAGAAGCTCAGTGCTAAGGGTTTGGTGCTGGGATCTAGGGACTGGGAACTTGGGTCTAGGGACTAAGTTCTAGGAGCTGCAGTCTGGGGAATACAGGCTAGAAGCTGAGAGCTAGGAGCTAGAGGCTGACAGCTGGGAGCTGGGGATTAGGGAGAGGGTGCTAGGAACTAGGAGCTAGGATCATTGGTTTTGAAAATCGGTACTGGTGCTCAGAGTTTGGAGCTGGGAGGTGGATGCTGGGAGTAGGTGCCAGGAGCTGGGAGCCGAGTCAGGTGCCTGGAGCTAGAGCTGGGAGCTGGGTGCCAGGAGCTGAGTGCTGGAAGTTGTTGGCTGGGAGCTGGTTACCAGGAGCTGGGGGCTAGGAGCTCATTGACAGGAGATGGGTCATAGGGCTACGGGTTGGGTGTTGGAGCTGGGGCTAAGAGCTTTGGCACTTGGAGCTGGATGCTAGGAACTTGTATGGAGCTGGATGCTGAGATCTAGGGGCTAAATTCCAGAAGCTGGGGCTAAGAGCATGGTACTAGAAGTTGGGGGCTTGGAATTGCGTCCTAGGAACTGGGGCTAGGAATGTGGCACTAGGTGCTGGGGCCTGGGAGCTGGCTGCTACAAGCTGAGGTCTAGGAGCTGGGGTCTAGAAGCAGGTCACTGGGAGCTGTGGCTAAGAGCTTGGTGTTAGGAACGGAGTGCTAGGAGCTGAGGGCTGAGTGCTAAAGACTATGAGCTGGTTGCTAGGAGCTTGATGCTAGAATCTGGGTGCTGCGAGGTGAGGACTAAAGCTGGGGGTTTGATGCTAGAAGCTGGAGCCTAGGAACTGGAACCTGGGGGTCTGATACTGGGATCTGGAAGCTAGGGGCTGGGAGTTAGTTCCCAGGAGCTCAGGAGTGTGTGCTGGATGATGGAAGCTCAGGTCTGGGAGCTGAATGCTAGGAGCTTGGGACTAGGTGCTAGAAGCTGTGCCTAGATGTATAGTGCTAGGATCTGTGGGCTGGGAGCTGAGTGCTAGTAGCTAGGCCTGCAATCTGGATGCTGGGACCTGATTGCTGGAAACTGAAGTCTAATAGCTTGGTCTGGGTAGCTGGGATTTAGGGCTTAAGAACTGGGGATTACATGCCGGGAGCTAGGAACTGGAACCTGAATGCAAGGAGCTAGGTACTAAGAACTGGGGTCTAGAATCTGGGGGCTGGGAGCTGGGGCTGGGAGCTTGCTGCTAGCAGTTGGATGCTAGGAAGTAGGGCCTGGGAGCTGAGATCTAGAACCTAGGTTCTGGGACAAGAGGCTAGGGCCTAGTGCTAGACACTGGGAGCTAGAAGCTGGGGCCTGGAAGCCAGGTAGATAATTATAGTCATGGCTCTCCTAAAGATAGATAATTACACATTACAAAACTTCTATTTAACTCATCAATAAAGATGTTACAAATTCAAAATCCTATACTTCAATAGTTGAATCAGAAATGCTAACATAAATCAACAAATACATGTAATCTGGCTTTTTCTATGGAAAGAGGGTAAGATTCAGCTGCCTCTCCACCACACACAGTTATATTGCTATCAGTTATCTACAAAATATGTGGTTGTGGAGCAACTCAAAGACAATGAAAGACAGGCATAGCAAGCACCTCACAGAATCAGATGATTGGGTAGGGTATGAAGGAGAATGCCTTGTTTTTCACTGAAGACATTCAGTATTCTTTTGGTGCATTACAAAGTCTCACAGTGTTTCCATAAAGATTTACCTAACTGACTAAAACTTATCCAGAATGTATAGATAACTCCTACAAATCAATTATAAAGATTATACAATTCCATAAAAAAGTGGTCCAGAGAATTGAACAGGTATTTTGCAAAAGATAACCAAATGAAACATGAAAAGGATTCTGAACCAAGGTAGTCATCAGGGAAACGAAAATTAATCCATGTTAGAGAAAGTAGTTCTGATTCCAGCAGTGGTGGAGTAGCTTGTATCAGACTAACCCTTTGACAAACAACAATTATAATCTCTGGGAAAAATATTTTTAAAACAACTATCTCTATCTGAAGGCAAGGGACTTGATCAAAAGCAAGCAGACAGTGGGAATAGATTTGTCTGCAGGCACTCTCCATTTCACGCAGCCTGGTGCAACAAGAAGTCAAGCAGCACACTGAAGTCTTACTGACTAAATAAGCTAGATAATGAAATGTAGGGCTACATTTCCAGAGCTCCCAAGTCAAGGGGTGCTATACAGTGAAACCTATGAAAGCTGGAATCCTATGGGGGGCTGCCTTGTTTTCCTACATTTCTTGTTTTCACCCTTTGGGGGGACTTGTGTCCCTCCAAAAATATGTGTAGCCATGTGGCTTGGCCATGACTCCCAGTGTCTTGTGACTGTCCTCCATTTTGTGGTTTTCCTATGCTGTATGTTAAAAGAGTAGGGTGGAGTTGTAAATCCCTTCATAGGATCACCTCCCTGCTCCACTGCAAAGGGGGTTTCCCTGGAGTATGTCTTGCCCCACCCTTAATCCTTTCATCCTGCAAGAGATGAAAGGAAAGAGAAGCAAGCAGAGAATTGGGAATCCCACACAATCAAGAAAGCTGCACTGGGAGAAGAGCACGTCCTTCAGATCTGAGGTTCCTATGCCAAGATGCTCCCTGGACAAAGACTGATGCCATACAGGACTTTCCTCCTGAGCCGGCAAGGAGAAACCCTTCCCCTGGAGCAGACATCCTGAATTTGGACTCCTAGCCTACCGGACTGTGTAAGAATAAACCTTCCTTTGTTAAAGCCATCTGCTCTGGTATTTCTGTTAGAACAGCCCTAGCTGACTAAAATAGGCAGTATGAAGCCTTACTACTTTCTCATTCTTTATATTAGTGTAGTTTCCTTTTCTGCATCCGTTGAGACGATCACGTGATTCATTCCTTTCGTTTGGTGGTGGATTAGAATAATTGATTTTCTAATTCTGAACCATCCTCACATACATAGTATCAATCCTACTTGATCATGTTGAATTATTGTTATTATTTAATATGTTGCTGAATTCTATTGGCTGAGACTTTGTACATAATTTTTGTACCCAGATTCGTGAGAAATATTGGTTTGCTATTTTCTTCTTATGTGGTGTCTTTGCCTGGTTTTGATAACTGGGTTTTGCTGGTTTCATAGAATTAATTTGAAAATATATCTTCCTTTTCTATGTTCTAAAATAATTCTAGTAGTGCTAGTGTAAGCTCTTCTGTGAATGTTTGGTAGAATTCTCTAGCAAAGCCATCTGGGCCACAGCTTTTTTGGTTGAGAGTTTATTTTACAATTATTTTTTGACCTCTTTTTTTTGTTATTGGTTTGTTGAGATTTTCAAAATTTGTTTCTTGTTAGGGTAGGTAATATAGTTCTAGAGATTTATTTGTTACCGCTACATCTTCAAATTTGTTAGAGATACATTTTTGTAATATTTTCCTAGGATCCTTTTCATTTCACTTGGATGTGTTGTGTAGTCCCCCAAGCCATTTGTTATTTGGGTTGAGTTTTCTCCTGGTTTTTAGTCACTGGCCAGTGGTTTGTTAATTTTGTTGATCTTTTCAAAAAAGCAACTTTTTGTTTTCTTACTTCTTTCGATTGTTATTCTGTTCTCTATTTCATTTATTTCTACTCTGATCTCAATGATTTTCTTTCCTCTGGTGGCTTCTTTTGCTGTTCTCATTCTATTTGTTTGTGTAGCCAATATTTGGATTTTGTCTCTTCTTTTTGGATGTATGCATTTACTGCTATAAATTGACCTCTGAGGACTGTTTTGCTGTGTCCCAAAGATTCTGGTATGATGTGTTATAATTCTCTTTATTTTTTTTGTTGTGATTAATGAAAGTGTACAATCCAAATTAATTTTACATACCTGTCTATTTGCAGCTCCTTGTATTCTCCCTGCGCAGTAACAGCACATTCCTCCTTTTCATACTGTACTTGTTGTATCCTCTTAACAAACTCCTGTGCCCTCCTCTCTACCCTCTTTTCTCCAATCTAGAAAGAGACCAGTAGGACAGTATCCTATAAGTGCATAGACCCATTAAGTACACACACTATATGGTCACATTGTGTCCCCAAGTCTGTTCCATTTTGATATTGTCTGAAGAGTTGACCTCAGTAACGTTATCTGGACAAGAGCAGCAGCAGATCTAGGCGCCATGCTCCCAGGATATCCTCCAGGTTGTCAGACTATCAATTGTGGTCTTTTAGTAGAGTTCTTGAGCTGCATCCCTCTTTTTCTCACATTGCCACAGAGACTCAACATTGCGTGCCCCATCACAGCTGCCTCTCATAGTGGCTGGGCACCATCTGGTTCTTCTGGTCTCATGTTGATACAGTCACACATTCACATGGATCCCTATGTCTCTTGGGCTCTTTTTTCCTCATGTCTTTGTTGTTCTCAGTGATGATCTTTTGCGGATGAGTTGGAACCATTTGGTGTACCTCAGATGGCAGCTTGCTGGCTTTTAAGACCCCAGATGCCACAGCAAAAGAAGCCACCACAATAAAGGAAATCATTGAGATCAGAGCAGAAATAAATGAAATAGAGAACAGAATAACAATAGAAAGGATTAAGAAAGCAAAAAGTTGCTTTTTTGAAAAGATCAATAAAATTAACAAACCACTGGCCAGTGACTAAAAACCAGGAGAAAACTCAACCCAAATAGCAAATGGCTTAGGAGACTATACAACACATCCAGGTGAAATGAAAAGGATCTTAGGAAAATATTATGAAAATGTATAATCTAACAAATGCCATTCACCAATATGCGGTGCAGAAGGCTCTCTTAGCGATAGGCTAGTTATGCCATTTGACCTCAATGTCTCCCAAGAGCATGGCCTCCAATCCCCCCACTGCTACTCTATCGTTGTAATATTGGGTTGAGATTGGAAGACCTTTCAGTTTATGCTGAAGTCCAGTTATGTTGATTTACTTTCTATGTCACTCTCTTTTGATTCTGATTTATTTTAAATCTACTTTATGCATCATTCTCTTTCGAGTCTAAGTTGTTTTTTTTTTTTTAATTATTCTATCTTGAGTGGGATCTGTCTCAACAGCACTTGGCTGGCTGGCATCTTTTATTTCTTCTGTTATCCAGTTGTTTTTAAGCAGGGTATTACTGAATTTCCATGTAATTGATTTGTACTTTCCTTGTTCTTCCTGTTGTTCGTTTTTATTTTGTTGAAATTGTGGTCAACAATGTGGCTTTGTGGTACCTCAATGTTTTGAATTTTGTTAAGGGTTGCTCTGTGTCCTAAGATGTGGCCTATTCTGGAGAATGTTCCAGTTCTATGTGCTTTGGAAAATAAGGTGTACTTTGCAGTTGTTGGGTGAAGTCTTCTAATATGTATCTGTAAAATCAAGTTGACCGATTGTGTCCTTTAGCTCTTCTGTATCTTAGCTCAGTTTCCTTCTGAATGTACTATCTTTTACTCTGAATGGTGTGCTGAAGGCTGCCACTGTAATTGCGGAATTGTCAGTTTCTCTTGTTAGTGTTGATAGAGTTTGTTTTATGTATTTTGGAGCCCTATCACTGAGTGCATATATGTTTATTATGGTTAAGTCTTCATGGTAGATTGTCCCTTTAATCATCACATAGTATCCTTCTTTGTCTTCTATGGTGGATTTTGCTTTAAAATATATTTTATCGGAAATTAGTATTGCCACCCTTTCTCTATTCTTTGGCAGCTATTTGCTTGATTTTCCCCCCATCTTTTGTCTTTTAGTAAATTTCTGTCTTTTTGATGAGCTAATATAGGATCACTATGAGTCAAAAATTTACTTGATGGCAGTGTATTTGAGTTTTTAACTATAATTTTATTTATTTTTCAATTAACATACAGTAAAATTGATTTTTTTTCTTTTAATATACTGTTTCATGAATTTTGACAAATGTATAGGTTGGGTAACTACCACTATAATCAATTCTATTACCTCCAAAAGACTCTTCTGTCTATTCTTTTATAGCCAGCACCTCCTCTTCCCATCCTCAGTAACTGGCAACCAATGATCTCTTCTTTTTCACTATAGTTTTGTCTTTTCAAGAATATCATATAAATGGAATTGGCTTCTTTCACCTTGCATACAGCATTTGAGATTCACCCATGCTGATACTTGCCGAGTAATTTCAGTGCATGAATTTATCACACCACTTTTTCCAGTTCATCTATTCATCTGTTGAAGGCTGTTTGAGTTGCTTTCAGTGTTTGACAAATACAACTAGAACAGAATTAACCAAATTCTGGCAATTTTCATAAAATACAAAACAAATAGCCTTGCTACCTTTTCTAAGAACTTTCAGTGGCTACCTTAAGCCTGAGAGATAAATTCAAACTCATTACTGAAGTCCAGAAGCCCTTTCCAGTTTGATATTTGCTTAGTGTGATAGTTTTTTTCTTTATCCTCATCACACGCATATACCTCTTCTAGTGCCCTTTCCATTTTTTAATTCTGCCAGAATCCTTTCAGCCCCCTCACTTTAAGTCAGAGTCCCAGCAGTAACAGATGGCACACTCCAACTAATAAAATTCAAAAACACCTTCTTTACAATGGGACCAATTAGAAAGGTGCAGGGTAAGATCTAGAGGAACTACAGGGAATGGCCCATTAACTTACAGCAAGCAGCAGCACAGTTGTTTTACCACACTTTGGCTAAGGAGATGATGAGAGGAGAGTTCACTAGAACCTGAAGGAGAGAAAAGAGTGGAACAAGCTTCTTTGAGAGAAGCATGGGTCTTCTGTCAGGAGCACAGCTGGACTAAAGCAACCTTACAGGGGAGCCAAAGGGAAATGACACTGATATCACTTTGCTCCCCCCCTTCAGTCTCCTGCTAAGTCCCCTAATTGGCCAAATCTAATGAGAAGCCAAGCCAAGATGGAGGGCTCCCTATCCTAGTCCTTGAGAACCATTCTTCTGGGTTACAGGGCAGGGTGGAGAAAGATAGAAAGAAGAATTGAGGATAGGGCAGAGAAAGACATACATGATGCTTTCATATGTTCTGTATATGGCACACTGGTTAAGTGTGTGGCTACTAAACAAAAGGTTGTCAGTGTGACTCCAACAGCTGTTCCACGAGAGGAAGTTGTAGCAGTCTGCTTCCTAAAGATTTACAGCCTTGAAACCCCTATGAGACAGGTTTACTCTGTTCTATATGGTTCCTATGAGTTAGAATTGTCTTAATGTCGATGAGTTTTGTTTGTTTGTTTGGGGCATAGTCCCCCTTGAATGTGTTTTGTTTTTCTTTTTATAATTCTGGAAAATTGTTTCTGTGTCTTCATGACTTGGCTAAAAAGCCACTGATTTCCCTGATTTCCTCAGTAGAATTAACTGAATGTTTCCATACCACCTTGTCCATATTTTTGCTTTGCTTAGAGCCTGTATCGTGTCCTATTTATCAATTTATCCTTGGTGCTTGGTAGAGAACTGACATGCAAAGTCAACATTTGGATTTCTTCTGTGCTTAAACCTTTGCTTCAGTCCTCATAATGGTGGTCTTATACTGTATTAGTCGTTTTGTGACTGACTAATTTCACTCAGCATGATGTATACCAGATGACTCCACGTTATCAAATGTTCCCCAAGATAATCTTTGTTCTTTATCATTTCATTGTACTACACTGTGTGAATATATTGTAGTTTGTTTATCCATTCATCCATTGGTGGGCACCTAGGTTGATTCTTTTTGCTATTTTGTGCAGTGGCACATTAAACATTGGTGTGCATCTATCTATTCTTGTGATAACTCATACTCCTCTAGGATATATTCCAAGCACTGAGACTGCTGGATTATATAGTACTTCTCTTTCTAGTTTTTTAAGAAAGTGCTGAATAGATTTCCAAACTGGTAGTACCATTTTACAATCCCGTCAGCAGTGTAGAAGATTTTCATTCTCTCCAACATTTATTTTGTTTTGTTGTGTTTTGCTTGTTTGTTTGTTTGTTTTGATTAATGCCAGGCTTTTTGGGGTGAGATGCTATCTCTCCTTGCAATTTTCATTTGGATTTCTCCCATGGCTAATGATCATTAGCATTTCCTTATGTATCTGTTAGCTGCTTGGGTGTCTTCTTTGGTGAAATGCCTGTTATGTCTTTTGCCCATTTTTAATTGAGTTACTTGTCTTTTTATTGTTGAAGTTTTGAAGTAACTTGTAGATTATGAAGATTAGGCAGTGATCAGATTCCTGGTTGCCGAAAATGTTTTCCAACTCTACAGATACTCTTTTCATTTTATTGGTGAAATCTTCTGGTGAGCATAAGTGTTTGATTTTTAAGAGTTCCACTTTACCTATATTCTCTCCTGATGTTTGTGCATTGTTTATGGTATTTTGTAGTCTGTTTATGCCCTGTATTAGGGCTCCTAAGTTAGTACTATTTTCTTCCTTTATCTTTATTGCTTTAGATTTTGTACTTAGGTCTTTGATCCATTTTTAGTTAATTTCTGTACCTGATGTGAAATAGGGGTCTTGTTCCTTTTTTTAAAGATAGATATCCTAAACAGACTGATTTTTCCCCGTTTGCAGTCTTTAGGCCTTTGTTAAATATCAACTGCTTATACGTGGATGATGTTTTACCTGGATTCTATATTCTGTTGCTTTGATATGTATACACCTGCTTTAATACCACTGCTAGGTTGTTTTGAGTACTGTGGAAGTGTAATAGTTCTAAAGTCAGCTAATGTGAGGCATCACACTTTGTTCTTTCTCTTCAGTAATCCTTCCCTTATCCAGGGTATTTTCCCTTTCCCTATGAGGTTGATAATTTGTTTCCCCATCTCATTAAAAAACTACATTGGGATTTGTGTTCTGCCCCCAAAATCCACTGTTGGGTCATCACATTTTGTGTATAGAATGCTTTGAGAAAAACAGATATTTTCACAATGTTAAGTCTTCTTATTCATGAGCAAAGTAGCCACTTAATGTATTTGTCTTTTGGTTTCTTGCAGTAGTCTTGTAGGTTTCTTTGTATGGGTCTTTTACGTCCCTGGTTAAATTTCCTGCTGAATATATTGTTTTCTTGGGGCTGTTGTGAATAATACTGATTTGGTGACTTTCTCTTTGATGATCTCTGTGTTAGTGTAAAGGAATCCAACTGATTTATTTATGTTGATCTTATATTCTAATACATTGCTGAACTCTTCTACTAGTATATGTCATCCCATTACCTTCTTGTCAGTGTGGTTTCTGCTTAGTAATTGGGGCACAGTCTCAATGACTCTCCTTTGTGTGTTATTTTTTGTTTAAGCTTAGCTGCCTTTAAAATCCTCTCCTTTTTAGTTTTGGTGAGTTTGATGGTAATATTTCTTAATGCCTTTCTTTGGGGATCTATGTCGTGTAGATTTCAATGAGCATCTTGGGTAGATATCTTCTCATCTTTCATGATATCAAGGAAGTTTTATGTCAACATATCTTCAACAACACTCGTTGTATTTGCTGTTTTCCCCCGTTGTTCTAGAACTCCAATCACATGTAAATTTTCTTGATGACGTATCACATAACTCTCAGTGATTCTTTATTATTTAAAAACTCTTTTATCTGATTTTTCCTCAAATATGCTGGTGTCAGTTGCCTTGCTGTCATTCTGACTAATTATACACTGCATTGCTTTAATTCTGCTCTTTTGACTTTCCATTAAATTTTCTAATTCTACAGTTTTTGTCAGTCTGTTGAATTTCAGATCATCGTTGTTAAAGTATTTCTTGTAGCCTGCTTAACTTTTCAATACATGCTACTGCACTTTGCCTAATCTCTTTCCTGGTGTCTAGCAGAGCTCTGAATATTACACTTTTGTATCCTACTTCTAATAAGAGTAGAAAATCTTCATTTGGAAAAGTCTTTGTTTTAGGAATTTTCTGAAGCCATGGTAGTTTGCTTCTTTAAATGATTTGAAATAGACTGTTGTCTGCAAATCATCAGAAAACTGTTGCAATGTTTAATTTTGGTTATTGTGTTGCAATCTACAGCTACATATATATATACACACACACAAAAATGTACATGCATATACATATGTATACAAAATGGCATATGCATATATATACACAACTGTATATATGTATTTATGTATAATACATATATAAAATATACACATATACATATATAAAATATACATTTTTTTTTAGTTTTTTAATTGTCCAAGAGACTGGTTGTATTACCTGTTTTGCTTGTTGGAGCTGTAGAAATTCCAACATTCTGTCACAGGTTGGTTTTAGCTGATGTTAGGCACAGGGTCCCTAGTATCAGTTTACTTTTCTTACGTGTATTTAGCCCAGGTGCCCAGTCAGTTGGCTCCCAAGTGTTCAGTGACTGCTGGTCAATATTGGTTAGTGTGGGTTCAGGTTACTGGCTGTGCCCACTGAAAAAAGGCAGGAGTCTTGTGTCAAGAAAGAGAGGGAGCTCACACCCAGAAATAAGGAGGCTAGCATCCCTGCACATAGGTCAATGGTCTGTTTCTGCTCTGAGTGGCACCAGAAAACTTTGTTTGTTTGTTTGTTTTTTCTCTTTTCCTCCCTGTTTGTCAAACTACTCCCTTTCCAAGTACGGGAAAACACCTCAGGGAATCTGTAATGTTCTGCCACTTCTGGCCCAGGTATAGCATCAGAATCTGGTGCCTGGCACAGCACAGAGAAAAGAGTTAGACAGAGGAAGAGAGTTTGTGCCCCAAAGGAAAACTTTTGATATACACAAGAACTTACCTTTTGATGTTCAAATGGAAGAATGTGACAATTCTGTAAATGTGTCTGTCCAAAGCTCTGCTTTTCAGCTGAGAAAAATGCTCTCCAAACATAGCTTTGTTCACTGCACTGAAGAAGAGGGTGCTTGTGCAGGGTGCACTCTCCTGTCAGCTCATTCTGTCTTGTCTGGGGAACTCTCCACCTATTCTCACCTCTCTGTTAGTTAGCTTGTTCTTCTGGCTTTCTGCCTGGTGTTCAGGGCTCTTAGAATGTCCTATATAACCCATTAAGTAGTTTTTCCAGATCTTTGTTATTAGGGGGATCAGAGGATGGTTCCAGCTACTCTGCCATGTTAGTCCCGCCTCCTACATCTTTGTTTCTAAGATGTGTCTCTTGTAAACAGCATATTGATGGATCCTGTGTTTTCATCCATTCTGTCAATCTCTGTGACTTTATGGATAGATTTAGGCCATTTATATGAGTGTAATTATCAATAGGTGTGAGTTCCCTGCTGTTATTTTATAGTGCTTTCTGTGGCACTGACATTTTCTTTGTTGTTTCATTTGTTATTTGTGCTAGGAGCTGGAGGCTGAGAATTGAGTGTTAGGATTTGGGGCTAGGACCTGGGTACTTGGAGCTCAGGACTAGGAGCTGGGTACTGAATGCTAAGATTTGGGTGCTAGGAGCTGAGGGCTGGGAGCTGGGGTATAGAAGCTAGAGGATGGGAGCTTGGACTAGGAGTTTAGTGCTAAGAAATGGGTTCTAGAAACTGGGGGCTAAGAGCTGGAGTGAGGAGCTTGGTGCTAGGAGCCAGATGTTACAAGGGTGCTAGGATCTGAGTGCTAGGAACTGGGGCAAGGGAACTGAAGTCTAGGAGCTTGAGACTGGACCCTGAGAGCTAGGAGCTAGGAGTAGGTACCTATGAGCTCAAGATTGGGAGCTGATTTCTAGGACAACAGGGCTTGGAGTTGGGTGCTAGAAGCACAGGGCTAGATATTATAAGATGGAAGTTGAAGCTGGGGCTGGGACATGGGTACTAGAAATTGGTTGCTAATAGCTGAGGTCTATTAGCTAGGGAATGATTGCTAAGGACTGGGAGCTGGAGTATAGGAGCTGGATGCTAGGAACTGGGGCCTGGAGTCTAGGTGATGGCATCTGGTTGAGAAGCTTGGTGTTAGGAACTAGGTGCTGAGAGCTGGTTTCTAGAAGCTAAGGGCTGATTGCTTGGAGCTGACTGCTAAGAGCTGAGATTTTGGCTAGGAGCTATGTAAAAGAAATTGGGGGCAAGATATGGCAAGCTAGAATCAGGGACTGGAATCTGGGTGGTAAGAGAAACATATAGGAGCTGTGATTTGGGCCCAAGGTGTGGTCGTTGGGGTCAGAGTACTGGGACAAGGAGTTTGGAGTAAGAGCTGATTGCCCTGATAGTATAGACAGAGGGCCTTGACAGCTGAACACCTTCCCCTAGGGTGGGTGTCCTGGTGCCCCATGGAACAGGCCCAGTGTTGGGAAGTGAGTAAATATGGAAGGAATTCCTGACAGATCTGGGCTAAAGGTGCTGGGGCTGACAGGAGGGACAAAAGACCTGAGGTCATGGAGGCTGGGCCTGGTCTCAGAGCTTGTATAGGGGTCCTCAGGGCAGGAGAGCAGGAGGTACAGAGTTCTTGCAGAAGCTAGGGCAGGGGTTGTGTTTGGCCAGTGCTGAGGACCCTAAAGAGGGAGAAATGCCCCAGGCTAATGAAGCCAGGGGGGCCTGTCCTGAGCTGACCAATAGGGAGTAGGTGGACAAAAGCAGAGGATTGGACTGGCAGGAGCTCCAGGGCAGGAGGTTTCCATGGCTGATGCAGGGAGGGAACCTTTACCAGTGGAGGCCTTAGGGCTGAGGGGAAGCTAGAGGGTCTTCCAAAGGGGCCCAGCTGTGTTTCAAGGATGGTGGGGTCATGAAGTTAGATCACAAGGTAGCTAACCCAGTAAAAAGGCCTGAGCAGGGGATTCTGAAACCTGATGGGTAAGTGGCAAGAAAGGGAACATGGCCAGAAGGAAGAAAAATTGGAGGGAACAGGCCTGTCTGATGATGAGATTGAGCTATCAAGGCCTGAGAACTCAGAGACAGAGGGAACACTTGACCTGCCTGGAGCTCATGACAGTGACACAAGCAGGAAGAAGAGGGTTTGAAAGCAGGTACATGGCTCTGACCTGGACTCAAGTAAGGCTGGGGTGCCCTGATTTCAGGAGCTGTTGGGCTAGAATCGGGGCCTGACGATATGTTGGCTGGGGCTTAATCGACAGACGCAGGAACCAGGTAGGCAGAGACAGCGATAGGCATGTACACAGATTGTGGTTTGAGGATGGAGGTGGAGATGGTGCCTCGAGTCTAACATGGTCAGGACCCCACAAGGAGAAGGAAGTGATCTGGGTGAGTAAGGAACTCAGCAGTGGCCAAGAAGGACAGATAGGTCATAGTGGTGAGAGTTGGGGTTCTTGACTGGTGAAGCCACAGAAGGCCGTAGAAACTCAGGCCCAAAGGATAAAAGTGGAAGAAGCCTTGGAGTGGGTTTGGGTTGAATTGGTGGATGGATATCCTGTAGAGAAAGGCATGTCCATGTTCCCAAGGAGTTTGCACAAAGCAGGGAAGCAGGAAGGCCAGCTAGTCACGGACACCAGACAAGGCCTGGGCATCCTTTGTTGGGAGACAGATCATTTGCCGGAGTGATGCTGTGGGCCCTGGGAGACCTGGAGACTTGGAAGAAGACATTGGAGTTGCAAGAGGCCCTAGATGGAGAAGCCTGGACCAGAGTTCTGGCAGGGTATGGCAGAGGTTACCACTTCTAAGTACAGAACCAGGTTGGAGCAAGAGGGGACAAGGAAGTCCAGGGTCTGAGTAACCAAAAGAGAAGCTGTCTGTACCATCAGTCCATGGTCCACAGTCAGGCAGAAAATAGGCCTACACCCAAGGGAGATAGGAGACCTGTTGCTACTCACCTTAAGGTTAACGGATAAGCAGAACAGGTGAAAGGTGCTGGAAGACCTCAAGGCAGAGCTGACTCTAGGTAGTCTTGGAAAGCTGATTGGATTGACTGAGCCAAGCCTCTGATCCCTGAGTAGTCAGCGAGACTGAAGCCTGGAAGTATGTTGGGTCAGAGAAGTCCCAGGAGTAGCACCTTCCTAAGGGCCTCTAGGGAGGAAGTCTTCAGGTAGGAGTAGGTGTGCCTGGCCTGCCGTGTGTCCCAGATGTGTTCCTTAGTTGTGTACTCCTGGTGTCCATAAGTACAGAGGATAGGTCTAGCAGGCAGCCAGCCAGCCTCAGCATGGGCATATGGGTATGCAGCGTACCCTCTCTTGCAGCTTCTGTCCAGCCCTATCAGTCTTTCCCCTGGCTCCCAGCTATGGAACCACATCTGGATCAACAGCAGCCTTGGCTTGCCTTGTCACCAGCTACTTCCTAGAGCCAGTGACAGTGTCCTGGAACTCTGGAGCCCTGTCTGGCATGTACACCTTCCTAGCCATCTTGTAGTCATCTGCCCTGTACTCCCTCAGCAGCACGGTGATCATGCCAGCTACTAGCTGGCCCAGCCAGAGCTACACCTTCACTGTCGCTCACCCGGCCAGCAGCACCAAGGTGGACAAGAAGATTGGTGAGCCATGGGCAGAGGTGCAAGCAGAGACCCATAGCCTACATCTGCAGTAGACAGACTCAGGTTCAGTCAGAGGCCAAACATACACCAAGTGGTGTAGGACAGGTGTTGACCCTTGCCTGTCTCTTTTTCCTCAAAGTCTCTGCTTGCCCCATTCTGGAATGCCACACATTCAATGAGGGGGTCTTCTGGGGTTCCCTTTCCAGACACAGAAGCCTGATCAGAAAGGGTATCAGGTCTGGGGTTGAGTGGCTAAACAGCCTCCTGAGGGGAAACCTGATAATGCACACCTTGAGTGGTCAGGATGTGCCATGGGAGGTCACCTCCATGGGCCCCTGGACACAGGTTTTCAAACAGTGGTAGCCAGACCCTGTGACTGGGCATCTGGCAAGCAAGACATTGATAGGAAGTTGGGACAGCACAGCCCCAGGCACGGCACAGAGGTCTTGGGATCAACCTTGCCGCCCCTCTGGGCTCCATATCACCCATCTTCCTTTTGAGCAAACGCTTGTCAGAGTCACACCAGAAAGGAGCCAGAGTGCTGAGCCAACTGCAGACTGAAATAAAGGATGCCAAAGAAATGCCATGTCCATCAGCTTTGTACTTCTTGTCTCTTCGATGTTATGAAGTCTCGTGACTTTCTTTTATGTAAATGTGTTGTTCTTGTGTTTTGATTACAATAAAATGGCCTTAAGTTACCTGATTAGTTATCAAGGTAGTCCTTTTATAATTATATCCTTTCAAGTAACAGCCTCAGGGGTAAGATGGGCAAAGCCATAGGTCTTACAGCATTAGGCACGCACTCGTTTCCCCTCACTGGCTGGGGCCTTTGGGTTTCCCAGGCACTGGTGTCCTTTGTTCCCCAGCATATTGAACCTCAAAGCTAGGGAGGCACTTGCTCTGGGGTATGAGCAAGACGAAGGGGACCTAAGATAGTCTATACCCTCACTGGAGGGACTGCACCTTGCTGAGTCTGGAACTGTGCGTGACAAGTCCCCCAGCCAGCCCTGTAGCACTAGGTAGCTGAAGACCAGGATTAGTGATATTGACACCTAAGATAAATAGATCCAGGAGCTTCAAGGTGGTTCGAAGAGTGCACAGGGAGATACGTGGGGGAACGGCAAACAGAGCCCAAGGGACTGTACCAAAGATGTGTCTAGCCTTGGTTTGATGTGGCTGGCAGAGAAACCCAGTGCTGGATGTAGGGACAAGAACAGGGTCAAAAGCACCATTGATTCACTGACCCCTGTCCTGAGACCTGTAGGAAACAATAGGCAATTGTACCCAAGGTAGGGGTGTGGAGGTTCTAGTTGCATGGGGCTGAGCAGGAGTGCTGAAGACAGGGAGGCCGCTTGTCTTACTTCCATTAGTGCTGCCCTAAGACAAATCCCACAAGTGGGAGGCTTTAAGATGCTGGAATTTGTTGTCTCACAGTTCTAGAAACTACAATCGCTGTATGAGCTCTAACTGGGGTGGGAGAAGTACGTCCCTGTTAGCAGCCCTGGAAGTTCCTTGGCATTCTTGGTGTCTAGCTTCATCCTGGATGTGTCTGTGTTCACCGTGGGTGTGTCTGTGTCTACACTGATCTTGCCATGAGAAGTCAGTAACAGGACCCACCCTGCTCAGTGTGGCCTCCTTACATGAATACTCTTTCTTCCAAACAGGGTCACACTCACAGATGCACGATTAAGACTTCAACATAATTTTTTTTTTTTGAGGGGAGGGAGGGTGGAGACAGCGTGGAGGACATTGGTGGTTCAGTGGTAGAATTCTCACCTTCAGCGCAGGAGACCTGGATTCCAATGCCGACCCATAAGCCACCTGTCTGTCAGTGGAAGTTTAACTTTTGCTATAACGCTGAAGCCTGAAGCCTCCAGGCTAAGATGGACTCCGAAGAAAGGTTTGGTGATCTACTCATGAATTCAACCAACGAAAACTCTATGGATCATAATGGCATGATCCACAATCAGTCATGGGGTGAAGTAAAACCAGGTGGCATTTTGTTTCACTGTACACAGGGTCACCATGAGTTGAGAACTGGCATGAAAGCAAAGAACAAGAACTCCTCCATTTACAGAGTCAATATGTCTTTTAGAGGGACGCAATTCATTCCACAGCACCATCAGAGGGGCCTTGCATAATACTCAGGGTTGAGCTCCAGGGAGCCTGAGTTGGAGCTGGTCCTACACAGTAATTAGGGCCATGACCTGGCCATTTAAGGAAACAATAAGATTCCGTGCTGTGCATGCTCAGGCAAGGAACAGAGGGTTTGGTATGCGTCTCTTGTTCCTAGCCTAAGGACTTTGCAAACAAAAGGCTGTGCCACCTGCCAGCCTTACCCCAGGCACACAGGGAGCTCCCAAGCTGCCAGGAGTCTATTCACAAACTTAAACACCAAATCCAGCCCAGAACACAGTTGGGCAAACCCAGACATGATCAGAGGTGACAGCTGTCCAGAGAGTTCTCCACCTGGATGAAGTCCTGGCCCTTAGCTCTGCATTAAATGAAGTGTGGCATCCTCTGACCTCATCCATGTCCCCAGGACCCCTGGCTCAGTCCCTGCACTTGATGGTCAGGTCATGCAAGCTATTCATGGTGTGATATCCAAGGCACAACATCTGATGTGTACCTTCAAGTTTGCAGAACTGCAATATGGGCTAGAAGGGAGGGGAAAAAGAGCATGACATCCTACTCTTGTCTTCCTGTTCTATCCCTGATTCCAGCCCAAGACCTGCTATGGATCTGGCCAGGGCTGGGTGGATGACAAAGTTCAATGACATCACCAGTGTCACCCCACTGCCATAGGGACAATCATGGACCTCTTAATCGAGGCTGGTGTCCTTCCCCAATGTATGGCCATCCCTGGTCTCTGTTTGAATGCGAGTTGCAGACAGTGGGGCACAGGACAGAGACCACTGAGGAAGAAAGAGACAAGAGGGAAGGTCAGAGCTTGTCTACACAGTGCGTGGAAAAAGACCATACCAAGTGGCACCAGGGACATAAAGACAGATCCAGAAGGCACAAATGCACAAAATGCACAAAACCCAGCAGACGTATTGGCTACCAGGGCAACTCTGCCAAGATCTCCATCTGCAGCCTCATTCTTACAGTAAATAACAGTATTGCTCCTCACTGTCCATATGCACTACTTTCTGTGAACATGCTACCCTTCTGAGAGGAGAATACTTATTCCACCACTGATAACAGCCTTTGGTGGTCTGCCCTATGTCCCCCCGCGGTTTCATCACTGCTTTCTTTCCTCTTTCTTGAGAATGGCATGTTCCAGAAAACACTTCAGTCTGAGTCCCAGGGCAAAGAAATCACTGAAAGCAGAGGCACACAGAGTCAAAGACAACTACGGCAAAGAGATGGGAAAGAAATAAACCTACGATACAAGCCTTTGTCATTGTAGGGTTGCTTCCTACTCATGGTGGATATGAGGGCCTGACAAACATCACTTAAGTTATTAAGCTACATTCTAACAGACAAACAGGTTTGCCTTCCTCTTCCTATCTCTGAAGATATAGAGTTGATTTGGACCTCAGAAACAGGTAAAAATTTTGGGATGGCTTACTCTGCTGGGTTATCCTGTGACAAACTTTAGATAGTCTGCTCTGTTTGATTATCCTGTGACAAACTTTCAGTCTCTTCTGTTTGATTATCCTTGACAAACTTTGGATAATTCACACCATTTGTTGGATGTAATGAAATCTTGTGAATCCTGACTATTATTCTGTGACAAACCCCCACCATTTGAATAGTGGCTGTAAAAACCACTAGAAGTGTAACCCAAGTGGGACAATTCATTGGCCACTGCCCTCAGGCTCCTGCAAGTCTAAAAATAATCATTCCTTGAATCCCAGGCTGTCTCTGAATTTTTGGTCACAGTGACAGGCAGACAAAACTGAATTCAGTCTGGCAGCATTACCACGGCATGTCCTAGAAAAAACATTATCAAAGTGCTTTTCCAGTACCTGCAATAACTCTAATAAGCATTAACATGTAATAATAACCATGTCTAATGCTTCCACAGTGTTTTGAATTTTCAGTTTTCTGAGACTTAAGTCTCCTAGAGCTATCATAAAAACACACACACAAAATGTCTGGTTTCAAAGCATAGAAATTTCTCTTACAGTTCTGAAGGCTGGAAGTCCAAATCAAGGTTTGGCCATGTCCGTTTCCTCCCTCTGCCTCTCCTAGCTTCTAGTGGCAGTCCTTGTCTTGCTACTACATCTGCCTCAGTTCTTCATCTGTTTCCCTGTCTCTGTAACTTCTTCACTTTTATAAGACACCACTCAGAGGGGATTAGGACTAAGACACACCCTACTCCTGTGGGACTTAAATGGTAAGCTATTTTCTTAAAGAACTTATTTTCTTAAACAAAATCACAGTCACAAGCACAGGGGTTAAGACTTCAACATATCCTTTTAGGCAACACAACTAAATCTGCTACAGAGACCCTTCTGTCATTGCTTGCTGATAATTTCTCCTAAGAAACAGGAGTCACTGTCTCGATTGCACTGGTGAATAAACTAAGATTTTAAAGAGATTTCAGAACCCTACTAGGGGTTAGAATTCAAGAACTTGAACTCAGGTATTTTGACCCCAACATTCATCTGCCTTCTACTGCCCACATTGCTCTTAAGAAGATTCCAATAAAAACCACCCTGATCTGATGCTTGCCTAAGTGTAAAGACAGGATTTAATACTAACCACTAAAAGTCAGGCCTTAAGGAGATTCCTCCAGCCCAAAGACAGTTGGAGAGGACAGAAGATCCTGGGAAGTTCTGTGAAGACACCCTCCATTTGTTTCTTCAACAGATGTCTACCAAATGGTAATTTGACGCCAGATGCCAGTAGACATCAGACACACAGACATAGCTTCTGCCTTCAAGAAATATGGAATGTGGGGACATAGGTGGGCATTAAGTTCATAATTCTAAAAGTTGTTAGTAGGCGCAATTGAAGTGGCATGAATGAGAAGTAGGGGAGGCTGTAAGGTCACTTACCAGAAAGAAGCGAAACTGGTATAAAAGAAAAAGAACACCAAACCTGTTCTCATCAAGTCGATTCTCACTTGTAGCAACCCTATAGAACAGGGTAGTATTGGGACATAGAGTTTCCAAGGAGTGCCTGCTGGACTTGAACTGCTAACCTTTTCGTTAGGTGCTGTAGCACTTAACCACAGTGTCACCAGGGTTTCGGAATCCAGCATATAGGGTTAGAAAAGGCTTTTCCAAAGGAGTTCCCTGATGAAATCCCACCGAGGAAGCATCTTGTCAACCTCGGATCTGCTCATCAACAACTGATATCCTGTCCTCTGGACCGATGATTAAACCTGCTGGACATTGAGGTTGAGTACAATCACAAGGGATAAGACATTTACAACATGTTGAAGGTAAGTGTTGTTTATGGTACAGTCACAACTCTCGTACAGGTTGATAGTTATCGTATCTCAAACATTTTATTTAACTCACTAGTTAAGATATTACAAATTTAAAACTCTATACTTTAATAGTTGAATCAGGAATTCTAAAATAAACGTGTAATCTGGCTTTTTCTTTCTTTCTTTTTTTTGATTAATTCTATCTCTATTGGGTTGAGAAAGTATCTCACTGCAGTTTTTATTTCACTTTTTCTAATGGCTAAAATCATAGACAAACAAAAATAAACAAACAAACCCACTATGATCAAGTTAATTCTGACTTGTAG
Organism: Heterohyrax brucei; assembly: GCA_028571685.1. Classification (NCBI taxonomy): domain Eukaryota; kingdom Metazoa; phylum Chordata; class Mammalia; order Hyracoidea; family Procaviidae; genus Heterohyrax; species Heterohyrax brucei. The sequence continues at coordinate 32,728,550 of CM053161.1, forward strand.
CAGTCCTATAGGACCAAAGATTATAAGAATTTCCTCATATATCTGTTAGCTGCCTGGATGTCTTCTTTGATGGAGTGCTGTTCATAGCTTTTGCCCATTTTTAGTTGGATTATTTATCTTTTTCTTGTTGAAGTTTTGCAATACCTCTTAGACCATGGTGATTAGTTGCTGGTCAGATTCTTTGCGGCCAAAAAGTTTCTTCCCAGTTTGTATGTAGTCTTTTTACTCTTTTGGTGAAGTCTTTGGATGAGGATAAGTGTTTGATTTTTAGGAGCTTCCATTTATCTACTTTCTTTTCTGGTGTTTGTGTGTTGTTAGTAGTATTTTGTAGTCTGTGCATGCAGTATATTAGTATTCCCAACATTGTACCTATTTTTTTTCTTCCATGATCTTTATTATTTTAGGTTTTATGTTCAGATCTTTTTTGTTCACTGTGTGAAATATGGGCCTTGTTTCTTTCTTTCTTTTTTTTGCAGTTGGATATCTAGTTTTGCCAATATCATTTACTGAAGATACTGTCTTTACCTCAGTTCACAGACTTAGGGTCCTTGTCAAATACCAGCTGCACACAGGTAGATGATGTTTTACCTGGACTCTCTGTCCTGTTCTACTGGCCTATGTGTCCGTTTCTGTACCAGTACCAGGCTGTTTTGACAACCGTGGCAATGTAAGATTCTAAAGTCAGGCAATGTGAGGCCTCCAACTTTGTTCTTCTTCATGGATAGTTTACTTAGCTGGGGCTTCTTCATTTTCCATATGAAATTGGTGATTTGCTTCTCCATCTCATTAAAAAAGGACACTGGAGTTGCAACGTCTCTGTATATTGCTTTGGGATGAATTGACATTTTCACAATGTTAATTCTTTCTATCCATGAGTAAGATAAATTTCTCCACTTATGTAGACCTCTTTGGGTTTTTTAAGTGGAGTCTTCTAGTGTTCTTTGTATAGGTGTTTTACATCTCTGGGGTTTTTATAAACAGCATCAATTTGTCAATTTCCCCTTTAATAGACTTTTTTGTTGGTGTAAAGGAATTCCACTGATTTATTTATGTTCATCCTATATCCTGGTATGTGACTGAAAGCTTTGATTAGTTTTAGTAGTACTTTCTGGATTCTTTAGGGTTTTCTGTGTATAAGATCATATAACTTACAAATGGAGATAATTTTATTGCTTTCTTACCAAGTTGGATGCACTGTGATTTCATTTCTGACAGCTCTGACTAGATCCTTCACCACAGTGCTGAATCAAAATGGTGACAGCGGGTATTCTTTTGTGGTTCCTGTTTTCAAGGGAATACTTTCAGTCTCTCTCCTTTCAGAATGATTTCTGCTATTGGCTTTTCATAACCCACTGCCACTGAGTCAGATCCAACTCACAGCAACCATGATACCCTGATTATGTTGAGGAATTTCCATTCTGTTCCCATTGTACTGAAAGTTTTTTAAATGAATGGGGGTTAAAATTTGTCAAATGACTTTTCTGTCTCAGTTGATAAAATCAAGTGGTCCTTATTTTTGTGGTTGACTATATTAATTGTTTTTATAATGTCGAACCATCCTTGCATCCCTAGTATGAATCCTACTTGATCATGGTGATTTTTTATTTTTTTTAGTATGTTCTTGAATTCTATTGGCTAGAATTTTGTCAAGGATTTTTGCATCTAAGTTCATGAGAGGTATTGGTCTGTACTTTCATTTTTTTGTGCGTTATCTTTACCTGGTTTTGGTTATCAGGGTTACGATGGCTTCATAGAATGAATTTGGGAGTACTCTATCCCTGTCTATGCTGTGAAATACCATACCAGTGTCAACTCTTATCTAAAAGCATGGCAAATTTCTCCAGTGAAGCTGCCTGGGCCAGGCCTAATTTTGATTGGGAGTTTTTAAATTTCTCTTTCAATCTCTTCTTTTGTGATAGGCTTATTAAGTTATTATACTTCTGTCTGCGTTAATTTTGGTAGGTAGAGTGTTACTAGAAATCTGTCCATTTTCTCTAGGTTTTCAAATTTATTGGAGTACAATTTTTCATAGTATGCTGTTATGATTCTTTTCATTTCAGTTAGCTCTGTTGTACAATTGTCCTTCTCATTTCTCATTGATGTTATTTGCTTCTTCTCCTGTTTTATTTTTTTGGTCACTTTGGTTAATGGTTTATCAATTTTTTTGAACTTTTCAAAAATTCAGGTTTTAGTCTTGTTAACTCTTTCAGGTGTTTTCCTCTTCACTAATGCATTTCTTTCTGACCTAATTTTTATTATCTGTTTTCTTCTGGTTATTTTATTGCTCTCTGCTTGTTTGAGTTGTATGGTTACTTCTTTGAATGGATCCATTATTCTTTCTAGATGTGTGCGTTCACTGAGATAAATTTGACTGTGAGCAATGCTTTTGCTGTGTCACACTGGCTCTGGTAGGATGTGTTTTCATTCTCACGTGATTCTATGAATTTAGTTATTCCCTCCTTCATTCTTTCCATAACCCAGATGTTTCTGAGCAAGGCATTGTACAGTTTCCATGGTTTTTATTTTTCACTCCTCTGGTATTGATTGTGACTTTTGTGACTTTATGCTCTGAGAAAATGCTTTTCAATATTTTAATGCTTTGGATTTTTTTAAGTCTTGCTTTGCAGCCTAGTATGTGGTCTCTTCTGGAGAACGTACCATGTGCATTAGAAAAGAATGTAAACTTTTCTGTTTAGGGGTGGAGTATTCTTTATATGCCTATGAGCTCCAATTGGTTGGCTGTGGCATTTAGATCTCTCATGTCTTTATTAAGCTTCTTTTGGGATGTTCTGTCCATCACTGAAAGTATTGTTTTGAAGACTCTTACTATTATCATGGAGCCATCTATCTCACTTTTCACTGCTGTAAGAGTAAATTTAAAGTATTTGGAAGCTCTGTTGTTTGGTGCCAGCCAAGCCAAGTGCCGCCAAGTCGGGTGCATATATATTTAATATGGTCATGTGCTCCTATTGTATAGAGCCTTTAAGCAGTATGTAGTGACCTTCTTTGCCCACAATGGTGGATTTTTTACTTAAATTATATTCTATCTGAAATTAATATTGTGACTCCTGCACTTTTTTTGAATGTTGTTAGCTTGGTATATATTTTTTCAACGTTTGAGTTTACTTTTGTATCTTTAAGTCTAAAGTGTGTCTGTACAAGCAGCATATAGGAGGATAGTTCTTTTTATCCATGCTGCTACTCTTTTTCTCTACATTGGTGCATTTAGCTCATTTGCATTCAATGTAATTATAGTATGAATTCAACAGCGTCATTTGTGGGCCTTTTTGGTGAGTTGACAGTTTCTTTGTTCCACTTAATTTTCTGTGCCAAGTCACTTTTCTTTATGGATTTTCTTTTCATCCATTTCACTGTTGTTGGTTTTGCATGTGCTGAGACTTCTTGATTTTGTTAATTTCCTTTGTGGTTACCTTCATATTTACCCCTAATGTTCTAAATTTAAACTGTTCTTTAATTTCTTCCTTTCATCTTTATTTCCCCTCAATCTGAAAGACCTATGAATACATTAATTTGCCCCTCTTTTGGTATAATATCATTATTTACACACTGAGTTCTCTAGTTCCCTATTTTTAGTCTTTTATCTATGATTTATTTTTGAGGATTCTCTTTCCCTTTTAATATCTGGATGTTCTGCCCTATGTTGTATACTTGAATATATATCTGATGTTAATGATTTTCTAATCAAAGAACTTCCTTCCATGTTTCCCATAATTTTGGATTTGTTTTTGCAAATTCTCTAAACTTCCATTTATCTGGGAATGTCCAAATTTCACCATCACATTTGAGAGACAATTTTGCAGGTTATATAATGTTTGGTTGGCTTCCCCCTCACCTTAATGCTTTATATGTGCCATCACATGATCTTCTGTCCAGCATAGTTTCTGCTGAGTAATCTGAGCTCAGTTCTAATCACTCTGCTTTGTATGTCATTTTTTGTTTAAGCCTAACTGCCTTTAAAGCAACCCTTCCTTTTAATCCTGTAAAGTTTGATGATAGCATGTCTTGATGTGTTTCTTCTGGGATCTACTTTGTGTAGGATTCAACGAGCATCTTGGATAGATAGATTCTCAAGTTTCATTGTGTCAGGGAACTTTTCTGTCAACACATCTTCAACAGTTCTCTTTGTATTTTCTTTTTTCTCTTCCTGTTCTGGTACTCCAATCATTCATAAATTATTCCTCTTGATAGAGTTCCACATAACTCTTAGTAATTATTCATTTTTAAAATTATTTTATGTGATTTCTCCTCCCATATACTAGTGTAAGTTTATTTATCATCAGTCTCACTAATTCTGCATTCCATTGCCTCAGTCCTACTCTTTTGACTTTCTACTGAATTGTCTAATTCTCTAATTTTATTGTTAATCTGCTGAATTTTAGATAATTGTTGCTCAAGCGTTTCTTCCAGCCTGTTTAATTTTTCACTATGCTCTGCTTCACTTTTCCTAATTTTCTTCCTGATGTCTTGAAGAATCCTAAACATTATCCTTTTGTTTTCTGCCTCCAATAATTGCAAGAAGTCTTCTTTGTCTGGAAAATTTTGGAATTTTTCTGAAGTCATGGTCATCTGTTTCTTTAAATAATTAGAAGCTGATTATTGTCTCTGAGTCATCATAAAATTGTTGTAACATTTGTTTGATTGTTGTGTTGTAACTTTATATATTCTGGTCATTGGAGTTAGATTAATTATTGCAGCCCTAAAAATTTCAATGTCCTATCACCAGACAATTTGAGCTGTGAGCAAGCTGAGAAAGATATGGAAGTTGCTGGCTCAGGGAAACTGGCAACTTTTTTTTCCCCCCTTTACTTCCCTTTGTTTCCTTTTCCAAGTAAGGAAGACTAAATCAGGACACACAAGTAGGATATCCTACTTCTGGCCAAAGTGCTGAATCAGAGTTTTGGTCCCAGCGCAGGGCAGAGTAGGGATGGGATGTTGGGAAAGGGAAAGAAACCAGTGGGTAGGAAGCATTTTGTATCCATGAGAGTGCAGAAGAATTTATATTATGCTGTTAAGGTGAAAGTCCTCTGTGTTTTTGTAGGTACAGCCATCCTAATTTTAGTTTCCTCATTGAGAAAGACATGCTGTACTCAAGGCTCTGCTGTTCTGGTTGGCCACCTGATGCCAAAGTTCTACAGCTCTGCTTGGCTGGCTGAAATGTGGCCCTCTACAGAGTGGGGATTGAAATTCAGTCAAAGTGGTTGTTTCCAAAACTGCTTTGTCCTCCCTGGTCACCCAGTCCAATCCTTTAGCTCTCAGCCTGATATTCAGGGCTGCTAGAATATCCTATATAATCTGTTCAGCTGTTTTTTCTGGTTCTTTATTGTTAGATGGCTCAGAAAAATATCTGTGACTACTTCGTCATCATTGTATCACCTCAATCATCCAATTTCTTAAATTCCTCTTTGATGTTCAGGGCTCCTACAGTGTTATGTATAATTGACTTGTTTGTTCTTTGGGGTCTTTGTTTTTGTAGGGATCACAGGAAGCATCTGATTACTCTGTTGTGTTGTCCCTCCATCTGGTAATGTACTTCCATAAAGATTATAGACTAGAAAACCCTATGGGAGAGCTCTACTCTGCCACATGGGGTCACCATGAATTACAATTGACTCAACAGAATCCAACAATAACAACCTGAACAGAAGCAGTTTGTCAGTCCTTTCTCAACACAGCTGAACAGGTCAAATTACCAAATTATGCATTAGCAGCCAATGATTGAAAACCATTTCTGTCACCTGAGTTCCTATATGAATGACAAATGAAGCATCATTACCTCATTACCTCAGAGTAGAAACTAGGACACAATGGAAAACAGTCCAAAAAAAAAAAAAGAATTCCAATAGGAAACATTTTCAAGTGTAAAATTCTACACCCTGTTATATTAAATTAAATGTAAAAGTAGCCAGCCAAGTGCCGTCGAGTCGGATCCGACTCATGGCGACCCATTTTCAGACATGTAAGATTTCAATTTTTTTTCTTCTAGTTATCCTTTTCCAAAAAGCTACCAACAAAATCTCAGAGTAAATCAAGAATAAGGAAGACATGGAATTGAGAGGTCTAGGAATCAGAAAAGAGAGGGAAACCCTTAGATGATTACAACAGTGAAGTGAGGGAGATACTCTGACATCAGGCCTAGAAAGTGACCAATTCAAACAGAAATAATATTGTTAGGAGTTTGTGGAAAAACATCACCTGGAAAAAGCATTTCCTGTTGATAAATAAAGTGTATTCCTTTTAAATGACTTTCTGAGTTGGAATATATTGAGAAGAAATAGATTGTCCTGTCATAAAGTTTGATAATGAATTGGTGAAAGATATAGAAAACTGAGAAAATTGGAGGGGGGGTAAAAATAATTCTTAAATCCAGAGAATGGAGCATTATATATTGGACATTCAATTTAAGTATAACAGTGAAGTCTGTGCAGTGTTTTAGTTATCTAGTGCTGCTCTAACAGACATATCAAAAGTGAATGGCTTTAAAGAAGGAAAGTTTATTCTTACACAGTCCAGTAGACTACAAGTCCAAATTCAGGATGTCTGCTGTAGGGGAAGGCTTTCCCCCTTATCAGCTCTGGAGGAAAGTTCTTGGGTTGCATCAGTCTTTGTTCAGGGAGAATCTTGGTACAAAATCCCAGGTGTGAAGGATGCATTCTACTTCTCGTGCTGCTTTCTCGATGGTGTGAGGTTCCCAACTTTCTGCTTGCTTCCTTTTACTTCTTGTAAGATAAGAGGATCAAGGTTGGTACAAGCCACATTCCGGGGAAACTCTCTTTACAATGGAACAGGGAGTTGACCTTAGAAAGAGATTTACAGTCCCACCTTAATCCTCCTTAACATACAGCATAAGAAAATCACACAATGGAGGACAATCATAAACTATCAGGAGTCATGGCCCAGCCAAATGACTGCACACATTTTTTGTAGGACACAGTTCATTCTGCAATAGGTGGTATAAACGATTAACACGTTCAGATGTCCCCCAAAATGTTAAACATTCTAGTTTACCCAGAGATATCCCAGAAGAAAGGATCTACTTCAGGAAAAAAATACATACATATCAGTCACTGAAAATCCTGCGGGATGGAATTCTGTTCTTTCTACTCTGACATATACAGGTTGCTATAAGTCAGAACCAGTTTGAAAGCAACTGTTTTGCATTTTATTTCATTTTGTTTTGCTTTTAGGTAATTGTAAAACTTACACAAAATCCAGCACTCACACCTAATTAAACTCAAGAAAAAACTCATTAAGCATAACATAAAAACCATTAAGTAATAAACATTGAGTCTGCTTACTTGGTGGCATTTTTCCTTCTAAGTGGTACATAAAATGATAATATATTGTAGAAGATACAGTGTCCTGAATTTTAAGAAACATGAATATAACATAACTTCTAAGCAACTTCAACTTGCAGAGAGTGGTCCCATTTAGCCACAAATGTGTGGTTGGTGCTGCTCTTACACTAAGACACAATCTCTAGACAGTTGATGGCTCCTGAAGATTGTAGTGAGCATCTGATGGTGTACCAAGGATCACAAGCTTTCATGATGGCCTTGCATTTTGAGTCATTCTCCACCTTTAGAAATAAAAATGTACAATTTACCATCAGAAAGAATGATTGTACTTTTGGAGGTTATTGTACTGTGTTTGGAAGAGGACAGAGTAGCATAAACTCTCACCTCTATTGAAAAATTTTAAAACATCCAGGAAAGTAAACTAAAGTGTAACCAGGACAATTTGTGTGCTTTACTCATATTTGTCCCATATTTCACATCCACGCATTGCTTTCCAGGGCTGCTGTTGCTATTTGTCTCAGATTCACAATCCAGACCTTTGCCATGGAAAAGTAAAGATTTACTCTGAATTTAATACCCATTTACTATTTTCACTACTACTGGTATGTTTTAGTGAAATGTTTTTACATAAATTAACCATTTTTTCTAGTAAGAGTACCAACATCTAATTTACTTATTCTGTTAAGTTTACCAGCATCCAGTGACATTTAACCAATGTGACCCCATTATCTGAATGTCAGCCAAGAAGAAGCAGTTCTTAGAATACATGCATAGTCTTAAATGATAGTATGTTTCCCATTTGGTTCCCAAGAATAATTCACTAAGGACAGCAGTATTCTGTATAAGAAGTCTATGAGTGCCCAAGGCCACAATTCAGTCCAAATTATTTGCTCATAATCTTCTCCATTCACTGCTTAAATCTCCAAAAGCATCTTCCCACCTGCACACCTTCTCATGGGAGAGCTATCAGGACTGCCATGTAATCTACATCCAACTGCTTCTACATCCATCTGCCTACAATTTTTTTTGTGTGGCAAACACAATAGCATAAGGAGACACCGCTTTAATGGACAAATTGATCCCCCATATATGTGTTAGAAACTCCACCCTATGCCAAAGTATACACTATTTCCCAATGCATACAGAACATTCCCCAGAACATACCACATCTTAGGGCTCAAAGCAACTGTCAACAAAATCTAAAACAATAATACAAAACATCTCTGATTACAATGCTATATAGTAGAAATCAACAACAGGAAGAACAAGGGAAAAAAATATTCAAAGCTGAATAACATCTTGCTTAAAAAATGTTAAGTAATATAAGAAATCAAATATGGAATAAAAATGGTTCTAAAATGAAATGAGAATGAAAACATAACATATCCAAACTTTCAGGATACATGAAAAGTAGTATTTGGTGTGCAGAGCTCAATTTACAACAATAAACACACACATCAGAAGAACAGCAAAAGAAGCTCACAGCCATCAAAAGAAAAGACATAACAAAAACAACAGCAAAAAAATAATTTAGATAGAAAATAGAAAAATAATAGAAATGGTAAATAAAGCCAAAACTTAGTCTTCAAAATTATGAACAAAATTGACAAAACACTGACTGTATTAACAAAATGAAAAGAGGAGAGAAAATAAATCACCCAAATATGAAATGAAATGAAATGGAGGACATTACAACAGATCTAATTGAGATAAAAAGGTTCATCACCGAGCTCCAAGGAAAACTGCATGCCAAAAAATTAAAAACCCTAAAGGAAATGGACAAATTTCTAGAAACACAGTACCTATCTAAAATAACACAAACTGAAGTAGAAAATCTGAACAGATGTATAAAAAGAAGAGCTTAAACAGATAATAATAAAACTCCCAATAACAACAACAAAAAGTCCTCACCCAGGTGGCTTCACTGTGCCCCTCCAGCAAAATTCTATCAAAAATTCCAATAATTTTCATCAGTACTATTAAAACTATTTCAGAACACAAAGAATGAAGGACTATTTCTGAACTTGTTCTATAAAGTCAGTATAACCCTGATATCAAAACCATGAAAAGGAGGTGGGGCTAAGATGGTGGAGTAACTGCACATTTTCTCTGATCCCTCTGACAACAAAGAACTTGAAAAACAACTGAATGGAATAAATAGACAATTTCAGGATCCCCACTATCAGGGCAAAAGCTGAGGGATTGAATGGAGCAACAAGAAGGGAAACAACTACCTTTGTCAGAATCAATTCAGCAGCTGCAGAAGAGCCTGTTTCCACTGGGGTGGGAACAGAGCAGCTGCACAGAAGTGGAACACATCTTACTCAGTGGGGAAACTGAGCTCAGGACAGTTGAGCCTGGGATGGAAACAAAGGGAGGTAGCAGTGATTCCTGCTACCTTTCTTAGTGAAGTCACAATTCTAACTGTCTGGTGACAAGGCATCAGGCTTATTAATCTCCAATAATCACTCTAGCTCAATCAACTAGACTACTTGGACAGTCAAAACTAAATTTCACACACATGCGCACATTATGTTAGATTGCAATAACCTAACAAATAAATTACAACCACTTTCTGATGGCTCAGAGACAACAGTTCTAATCATTTAAAGAAGTAGACCGTCATGACTTCAGAAAACTCCCAAAAGAAAGAATCAAAGAAATTCCCACACAAAGAAGATTTCTTGCAACTGCTGGAGGTAGAATGCGAAAGAGTTATGTACAGAGTCCTTCAGGAAATCAGGAATTTGATTAGACAAAGTTCAGCAGAACAAAATGAAAAATTAAATTTCTAGAGAACAATGATCTGAAATTCTGAAGATTAACAATAAAATCACAGAATTTGACAATTCAGTAGAAAGTCAAAGGAGCAAACTGAGGCAGCAGAACACAGAATTAGTGAGATTGAAGATGAAGTAACTGACACCAGCGTTTATGAGGAAAAATCAGACAAAAGTATCTTTTTAAAATCAAGAATCACTAGAGTTAAGTATGACTCTATCAGAAGGAACAATTTGTGAGAGAACAGAGTTCCAGAACAGGGAACTGTCTCTTGAAATGCAGAAAGAATTGTTGAAGATTTGCTGGCAGAAAATTTCCCTGACACCATGAAAAGCAAAATGAAATCTATTCAAGATGCTCATTGAACTCCACAAAAGATAGATCCCAAAAGAAAGATGCCAAGATATATTATAATCAAACCTACCAAAACTAAAGATAGGAAGGCAGCTAGGATCAAACAAAAATTAACTGAGTCATTAAGACTGACTACTCTGATTACTCAGTGGAAACTATATCGGCAAGATGTCAATAGGATGACATATACAAAGCCTTGGAGATGGGGGTAAAAAAGCAAGCCTTCCAACCAACAATTCCATATCCTACAAAACTGTCTCTCAAAAATGATTATGGAATTAAGACATTCTGAGATAAACCAAAGTTTAGAATAATTGCAAAAAAACAAAGTAAACTTACAAGAAACACTTAAGAAAGTTCATTGATTGGAAAATCGATAACATCAGATACATATTCAAGGACACAATTGAGACACAGCATCCAGAGTCTAACTTGGGTAAGGAATCCACAAAACTCAATCAAAGCTAAAATATTAAAAATAAGGAAACAGTGATCTCAGTATATAAATCATGGTGACATAACAACAAGAGGAAAAAGTTAAAGTATTCATAGACCTTTCAGATGGAGAGGAAGTCAAGACAATACAAAGAATTTTAAAAAACTGGCTTAAACACAGATCACTGGGGGGAAATATTGGTGTGGCCACAAAGCAAACTAACAATACTACACATCAAAATAAGAAACACAACCTAGAATTCTCAACTGGTATAAAACCAGCACTGAAAAGAAAGAAAACAAAGCCCATAAAGAAAAACAACTCAGAATTTAATATTAAGTGGAACAAAGAAGTTGTCAACATCTCACCAAAAAAGGCACCAAAATTGCAGTACTAAATTCATACCTATCAGCAATTAGATTGAATGTTAATGGATTAAATGCACCAACAAAGAGACAAAGAGTAAGAGGATGGATAAAAGAAACATGATTTGTCTATATGCTTCTTACAAGAAAACATGTCTTAGACTCAAAGATATGAACAAACTGAAACCCAAATGATGTAAAAATATACACCAAGCTGAAAAACGTAAAAATATATACTCCTGCAGAAAAGAGCAGGAATGGCAATATTAAGCTCAGCTAAGATAGGCTTTAAAATAAAATCCATCAATGTGGACAAGGAAGGTCACTATTTGTTGCTTAAAGATACAATACATAAGGAGGATATAAATAATACTAAATATTTATGCTCCCCAAAACAGAGATTCTAAATACTTCCAACAGCACTGAAAGTGAGAAAGAGAGCTCTACAATAATAGTAGAAGACCTCAACACACCACTTTCAGTAAAGGACAGAAAATCTGGAAAGAAGTTCAATAAATATAACAAAAGATCTTCATGCAAGCAATCAAGCAATTCGACCTCATAGACACATACAAAACATTCCACCCAACAACAGACAAGTACACCTTCTTTTGTAGTGTTCATGGAACATTCTCTAGAACAGACCATGTATTATGTCATAAAGCAAGTCTTAACAAAATCCAAAGCACTGAAATATTGCAAAATACTTTCTAAGACCATGAAGCCATACAAGTTGAAATCCATGGCAGAAAAAGAATGGGTAGAAACTCACACTCATGGAAACTGAACAACACTTTGCTCAAAATTCATGAGTTATACAAGAAATCAGCGATGGAATAAAGAAATTCATGGAATCAAATGAGAATGGAACCACATCCTACCAGAACCTAGGGAATACTGGAAAATTGGTACTTGGAGGTCAATTTATCTCAAGAAATACACTTATCAAAAATGAAGGAAGGGTCCAAATCAAAGAATTAACCCTATAACTTGAACAAGTAGAAAGAGAACAACAAAGTAACCCCTCAGTTATCAGAAGAAAATAGATAATAAAAATTAGAGCAGAACTAAATGGATCAGAAAGCAGAAAAACAATTGAAAGAATTAACAAACAAAAAGTTGTTTTTCTCGAAAATATAAAAAAAAATTGATAAACCCTTCGTCAAGCTCAGAAAAGAAAAACTGGAGAGGAACCAAACAACCTGAATATGAAATTGATTGGCAATATTACAACAGACCCAAAATAAGTTAAAAGGATCATAACAAAGTGTTATGATAACTTTTTACTGTAATAGATTTGAAAACATAGAGACAATGGACAAATTTCCAAAGTCACATTACCTACCAAAGCTGACAGAAGTAGAACAACTTAATAAACATTGCAAAAGAAGAGACTGAAAAAGCAGTCAAAAAATTACCAACGAAAAAAAAAGTGCTATCCGGACAGCTTTGCTAGAGAATTCTACCAGACTTCTGGAGAGGACTTAATAGCGTTACTACTAAAGGTTTTACATCACATAACAAAGGATTCAATACTCTCAAATTCATTCTATAAAGCCAGCATAACCCTGATACCAAAACTAGATAAAGATAACACAAAAAAAGGAAAATCACAGATCAGTATCTCTCATTAACCAGATGCAAAAATGCTCAACAAAATTCTAGCCAATAGAATTGGTCAACATATCAAAATAATAACAATAATATACTGTGATCAAGTAGGATACAAACCAGGGATACAGGGGTGGTTCAATATTGCCAAGCCAAGTGCCGTCGAGTGAGGGTCAGTTCAATATTAGAAAAACAATTAATGTAGTCAACTATGTGAATAAAACAAAAGATAGCTATCACTTGATTTTATCACCTGAGGCAGAAAAGGCATGTGACAAAGTCCAACACCTATTCACATTAAAAACTCAGCAAAACAGGAATAGAAGGCAAATTCCTCAAAGGAATCTAAAGCCAGTAATCAATACCATCCTAAATGGAGAAAGACTGAAAGAATTCTTCCTGAGAACAGGAACCAGACAATGATGCCCATCATCACCACTTTTATTCAAAACTGTGCTGGTAGTTGTAGCCAGAGCAATCAGACAAGATAAAGAAATAAAAGGCATCCGCATTGGTGAAGAAGTAAAAGTATCTCTTTTTGCAAACAATATGACATTACACACAGAACACCCTAAAAAAATCTGTAAAGTAAATAAGTAAACACCGGAACTAATAGAATCTCTCAGCAAAATGTTAGGATATAAGATAAATGCAAACAAATTAGTTGGATTTCTGTACATCAATGAAAAGAACATAAAAGAGGAAATCACCAAATTGATACCATTTACAATAGCATCCAAGAAGATAAAACACCTAGGGATAAATCTAACCTGAGATGCCGGAGACCTGTAAAAGAAAATTACAAGACTGCTGCAAGAATGAAAAGAGACCTACATTAGTATAGACACCTACTTTACTCATGGATGTTGTTTTTGTCAGGTGCCATCAAGTTGGTTCGTAGCAACTCTATACACAGCAGAATGAAACACTGCCAGGTCTTGAGGCATGTCCACAACAGTTTTTTATGGTTAAGCTCATCATTGCAGCCACTGCATCAATCAATCTCATGCTCATTCCATAAAGATGATGTCATGGATTGAATTGTGTCCCACCAAAAATATATGTTGCCATGTGGCTGGGCCAAGATTCCCTGTGTTCTATGACTGTCCTCTATTTTGTGATTTTGCTGTGCTGCATGTTAAAGGATTAGGGTGGGACTGTAAATCCCTTCAGAAGATCACCTCTCTGCTCCACTGTAAAGGGAATTTCCCTGGGTGGCTTGCACTATCCTTAATTCTTTCATCCTGCTAGAGATAAAAGGAAAAAGAAGCAGGTAGAGAACTGAGAACCTCACACCATCAAGAAAGCAGCACCAGGAGAAGAGTGCATCCTTCAGACCTGAGGTTTCTGTGCTGAGATGCTCCCTGGACAAAGACTAATGCAATACCGGACTTTGCTCCAGAGCCGAAAAGGGGGAAAGCTTTCCCCTGGAGCAGACATCCTGAATTTGGATTTGGAACCTACCGGACTGTGTAAGAATAAACCTTCCTTTGTTAAAGCCATTCACTCTGTTGTATTTGTGTTAGAGCAACACTAGCTGACTAAAACAGGTGGAATCTTCCTAGAGTTACTCTACTCAAAGTGATCTATATGTACAGTGTCATCCCAGTACACATTCCAAGTCATTTTTTGATGAGATGGAGAAACAAGTCACCAACTTTTTCTGGAAGGATAGAAGCTCTGGATAAATAAAGCATTACTGAAGAATAAGAACAGAGTAGAAGGCCTCACACCACCTGACCTTAACCAATTACACTACCATGGTAGTCAAGACAGCCTGGTACTGGTACAAAAGACCAATTTAACACAATACAGAATCCATAAATAGCTCCTTCCACCTATGAGCAATTGATATTTGACAAAAGCCCAAAGTCCATGAACTGGGGTAAAAACAGTATCTTTAATAAATGGTGTTGGAAAAACTGGATATCCTGCAAAAAAAAAAATGAAACAAGACCCATATCTCACACCTTGCACAAAAACTAACTCCAAGTGGATCAAAGACCTAAATATCAAATCTAAAACAATTAATGATCATGGAAGAAAAAAATAGGGACACAACACTGGGGGCCCTAATAAGTGGCATGAACAGGCTATAAAATATTGCTAACAATGCACAAACAGCAAAAGAGAAAGTGGGTAAATGAAAACTACTAAAAATCAAACCCTTATGCTCATCCAAAGACTTCACCAAAATAGTAAAAAAATATTTGGCGACCACAAATCTGATCAATATTTAATTGACATAATCTACAAGTACTACAAAACATAAACAAGAAAATTACAAACAACCCAGTTAAATAACAGGCAAAGGATATGGACAGGCACTTTACCGAAGAAGACATTCAGGTAGCCAAAAGACACATGGGGAAAGAGTTACGATCAGTAGCCGTTAGAGAAATCCAAATCAGAACTAAAATGAGATACCACCTCACCCCAACAATGCTGACATTAATGAAACACCCACAAACTAACGAATGCTGGAGAGGATGTGGAAAGACTGGAACTTTTCTACACTGCCAGAGGTAATGTAAAATGCTACAACCTCTTTGGTAAGAAATTTTGTGCTTTCTTGAAAAGCTAGAAATGGAAATACCATATGATCCAGCAATCCCACCTCTTGGAATATGTTCCAGTGAAATAAGGGCTGTCACACAAATAGGTGCATGCACACGAATGTTCATTGCAGCAATATCCATAATAGCAAAAAGATGGGATCAACCTACGTACCCGCTAACAGATAAATGGATGAACTGTGGTATATTTACACAATGGAACACTATGCAATGATAAAGGACAACAATAATTTTAGGGAAGTTTGCATGACCTGGAATAGATTGAAAGACATTATACTGAGTGGAATCAGTCAGCTGCAATAGGACTAATATTGTATGAGAACACTATTATAAGGACTTAAGAAAAGGTTTATGCACAAAAGAAAATAATCTTTGACAGCTACAATGAGAGGGAAGAAGAGGGCTATTCATAGATTAGACAGTCCATAGAAATTCAGTTATGTGAAGGGAGTGACAACATGCAGTATAAGTGTAGTCAGCACAACTAGATTACAGCAAAAGCTAAAAGGTTTCTTAAATACAACCCAACATTATACAAGACAGGGTAGCAGGGACAGGGGTCTGGGAACCATGATTTCAGGGGATATTGAGGTCAATTGGGGTAACTATTTTTTTCTTAAGAAAATTTTTGTACTTCATGTTGGTGAGCAGCGTCAGTTCTTAAAGGACAGTAACCTGCCATTTAAGGCACATCAATTGGTATCAACCCATCTGGAGCAGATGAGAACCAAGAACATCAAAGACATGAGGAAAATATGAGCCCAGGAGACAGAGTGGGCCCATACAATTGGAAGACTACTCTTGTATGAGACCAGAAGAACTAGATGGTGCCTGGCCACCACTGAAGACTTCCCTGACAGGGTATACAATGTAGAGTCCCTAATGTAGCACCAGAAAAAGAGAAGTACAGATCTAGAACTCTGTTAAAAGACCAAACTTGATGGTCTGATATCTTGGAGGGCACCATGAAACTATAGCACCTGGACTTGCGGCTAGGCTAGAGCTGAAACCAGTACTGAAGCCAACTCTTCAGACAAAAATTGGACTTGACTATAAAACTTAGAGTGATATGGGTGATATGTGTACTTCTTCATTTAATTAAATGCATGAGGCTTTCTGAACCTCTCTCTAGAGATGAAAGGAAGAATAGAAAGAAGGGGACAGTTATTGGTTGAATTAATACAGGAAGTACAGAGTTGGAAGGAGTAGTGTACTATCACAGGGTACAGAGAATTGAAAGAGTGGCATAGAGGCATGTGTTTAGGGTTTTTTTATCTCAAATTAACTTCAACTATAAAGTTTCACTTAATCACAATAAAAATAAAAATAAAAGTGAAAATAAATACAAAAATGGAAAATTACAGACCTAATTTTTGATGAATACAAGTACAAAAATTCTGAACAAAATTCTAGCCAATATAAGCCAGCAATATATATTTTAAAAAAAAAAAAAAATACATAATGACCACAATGGATTCATACCAGGCATGTAAAAATGATGCAACAATAGAAAAGCAATCAGAATAATCTACCACGTAAATATAAGAATCACATATCATGATCATTTAAGTAGATACAAAAAAAAGGCTTTAAGTAAAGTCCTATGCACATTTCTGATAAAAACTCTTAATAAAATATGAATATAAGAAAATTCCTCAACATAACAGAGGCATCTATACAAAAACAACACCACTTTCAGTGGGGAGAGGCTGAAAATACTCCTCTTGATAACAGTAAAAAGACAAAGATGTCCTTTGTCACCACTCCTAGTTAACATTGTACTGGAAGTCTCAGGTAGAGCAGTAATACAATAAAAGAAAATAAGGGGAATCCTAATTGGGGAGAAAGAATTAAAACTATCCCGATGTGCATATGATATAATACAAAAATGTACAGAACCGGGGGCGAAGTCAAGATGGCTGACTAAGCACACGTCTCCTTATATCCCTCTGGAAACCAAGACCTGAATTGACAATCAAACAGAGCTTTCTGATCACCTAATAAGCCTCAGGACACGGCGCAGAGCTGTTAATTGGGACTTCATACCACTCAGTGAAAAACCTCCTCTCTTTCGCTGACTCCCGCTCCTCGCCAGCCCCTGCTCTCACAGACGGAAGGTAAACGCACCATTTTGACTTTTTTTTCGGTCTGTCTCGGCTGGCAGGCAGAGCTGGGCCTTGCCTGGCGGCTGGACTCAGACGCGCTGCTGGGGGGATAGGCAGGCAAAATTCCCATACTCTGAGAGCCAGGCTCGGGACTCTGTTAATTTAGACACTTTGAGCCTTTCGTTTTGTAGCTGCCGCAGTGGGCTTTGCGCAGAGCTCCACGGTCAGGGTGCGGGACGCCATGTTGGTACCGAGATTTTAGCGGGACCTCGTTCTTAGCCTGGGAGCCAGCACTTGCAAACGGGACAGTGCTTTTCCATCAGAAAAGTAGTGACTTTGCACAGTCCTGTCTACGTTGGGAGCCCTACAACAGAAGCAGAGGAATCGCTGCCTCTCGGCACCGTTAGTCCCTCTGTCTGCTGCCTGTGTGAAGGATGCCATCTTGGGTACGGTGGCCGCAGCTGGACCTAATACTTAGCTTGGGAGCCAGAGCCTGCCCACAAGAGAGCGCTTTTCTATCAAACCAGTACTCGATGCAGTGTTGGACAAGGCTAGGCCCTGTCAGCAGAGGCCACCAGGGCAGTAGCACTGCTGTATTCTGAACTAGTTTGTTATCATCTGGGGTGGGATATAGTGGCGCTTACTTCGTCAGATAAGAAGAAGGACCTCTACACCTGAAAACTCAACTGACTTGTGAACTGGTCAGATACCTTTTGCTTTACATTTGAAGACAGCCTAGAGAAACATTTGCAATCCATCCTCACAGTACCTCTTCCAGCCTTTATATACTCACATGGGACCCAAAAAGCAACAGACAGTTGTGGCATACAAGAAATCACTCATGGCTTCAGAAGGCTCCTAAACAAAGCAACCAAGGAGTTTTCCAGATGAAGAAACTTTTATGAAAGCATCAGGAAGTAAATACAAATTAATTATATACAGAGCCCTTCTAGATCTTATACAAAATGCAGCAGAACAAAATGAAAAATTAAGCAAGTTGTTCGCCCTGATGGAACACCAGTACTCTGAAATCCAACAGATCAACAAGAAAATCAAAGACATAGAAACTTCCATGCAAACCCAAGAAAACAGAATGGAACAAATGGAAAAAAGAATTTCTGACTTGGAAGACAGAGCTACTGATGCCAGTCTCTATGAGCAGAAATCAGAAAAAAGAAGCAAGAAAAATGAAGAAACATTAAGAAGGATGTGGGACTCTATTAAGAGGAACAACATTCGATTAATTGGAGTCCCCGAACAGGGTGAGACATCTGAGAACACAGAGAGTATTGTTGCTGAGCTGCTGAAAGAAAACTTCCCAGAAATCATGAAGGAAGAGAATATAGACATCTCAGATGCATATCGTACGCCACCCAATATAGATCTCAAAAGAAAGACTCAAAGACATATTATAATCAAGCTTAACAAAATGAAACATAAGCAGCAACTCTTAAAGGCAGCAAGACTCAAGGCAAAGCTAACATTCAGAGGGAAACCCTGTAGGCTCTCGTCAGATTTCTCAAAAGAAACCATGCTGGCACAGAGACAGTGGCATGACACATTCAAAGTCTTGAAGGAGAAGAACTTCCAACCAAGAATTATACATCCTGCAAAACTATCTTTCAAATACGAAAATGAAATTAAGACATTCCCAGATAAACAGAAACTCAGAGACTTTGTGAAAACCAAGTCCAAACTACAAGAAATACTGAAAGAAGTTCTTGGCTTTGGCTTAGAAGAGTGAAACCACTAACTTTATATTTTAGAATGACACACTACTCAATACTCATTTAGGGAAGGCTCCAAAGTAAATCACAGCTTTGATTTGGAAAGAAGCAATCCAGTGATCATCATGAAAACTATGGTGTCATCATAATAAAAGAGGGATGTACTACAGTCGTTATAGTCCTTCCAGATGGAGAGGAAAATGACAACACTGGCAGTAATTAAAATTGGGTTTATAAATAGTTTATTAAGGGGGTTCATACGGGCAGCTGTAAAGCACAACAAAGATGTATTATACCATTTCAAGAAATCTAACACACGAGTCTCAACAACTATAAAACCAGCTCTGAAGAAGGTGAAAAATCAACTCACAAAAAAGAGTGTCTCAGAACAGACAAATAAGAACAACAGAGAAAACATCAACATAAAAATAAACATATCACAATGGCAGCAGTGAACACATACCTATAAATAATTACATTGAATGTGAATGGACTGAATGCTCCAGTAAAGAGACACCGAGTGTCATCTTGGATCAAAAGACACGACCCATCCATATGTTGTCTACAAGAAACTCACTTGAGACCTAAAGACAGGAACAAACTGAAAATTAAAGGATGGAAGAATATATATCAAGCTAACAATGAACAAAGAAGAGCAGGGGTGGCAATTCTAATCTCAGACAAAATCAATTTTAATGTCAAATCCACCATCGTGGACAAAGATGGACACTGTTTATTGCTGAAAGGTTCAGTACACAAGCAAGACTTAACTATATTAAACATTTATGCACCTAATGTCAGAGCACCTAAATATGTCGAAGACACACTGACTACGCTCAAAAGAGAGTTAGATGACTCCACAATAATAGTGGGAGACTTTAACACTCCACTCTCGTTACTAGACAGATCATCTAGAAAAAAGCTCAGTAAAGATACAGAAGACCTCATTGACACAATTAACCAACTAAATCTCATTGATATATACAGAACTTTCCACCCATCAGCAGACAACTACACCTTCTTCTCCCGTGCACATGGAACATTCACCAGAACTGACCACGTGATAGGCCATAGTGCAATGCTCAACAAAATCCATACCGTTGAATTACTGCAAAGCATCTTCTCAGATCATAAAGCCATAAAAGTTGAAATCAATTGCAGAAAAAACAGAGATAGAAAGTGGAACTCTTGGAAACTGAACAACATCTTGCTCAAAAAAACATGGGTTATAGAGGAAATCAGGGACGAATGAAAGAAATTCGTGGATTCCAATGAGAACGAAAACACTTCCTACCAGAACCTATGGGATATAGCCAAAGCAGTGCTCGGAGGTCTGTTTATCTCCATAAATGCACACATCTGGAAGGAAGAAAGAAACCAAATCAAGGAACTAACTCTACATTTGAACAAGTAGAAAGAGAACAACAGAGGAACCCCTCGGGCACCGGAAGAAAGGAGATCATAAAGATTAGAGCAGAGCTAAATGAATTAGAGAATAGAAAAACAATTGAAAAAATTGAAAAGACCAAAAGCTGGTTTTTTGAAAAGATCAACAAAATTGATAAACCACTGGCTAAACTTACTAAAGAAAAGCAGGAAAGGAAACAAATAACCCAAATTAGAAATGAGAAGGGAGTTGTCACCACAGATACAACAGAAATCAAAAATATCATAACAGAATACTATGAAAGACTGTACTCTAACAAATTTGAAAACCTAGGGGAAATGGAAAAATTCCTTGACTCATACCACCTACCTAAATTATCACAACATGAAGCAGAACAACTTAATAAACCCATCACAAAGGAAGAGATTGAAAAGGTCATCAAAACACTGCCAACCAAAAAAAGTCCGGGCCCAGATGGCTTCACTGCAGAATTCTACCAAGCATTTAGAAAAGAGTTATCTCCAATACTACTGAAACTATTTCACAGTATAGAAAGGGATGGAGTACTCCCAAACTCATTCTATGAAGCCAGCATAACCCTGATACCTAAGCCCGGGAAACATCCAACAAAGACAGAGAACTACAAACCGATATCACTCATGAACCTAGATGCAAAAATCTTCAACAAAACTCTTGCCAACAGAATACAACAACATATCAAGAAAATAATCCATCATGACCAAGTGGGATTCATACCAGGGATGCAAGGCTGGTTCAACATCAGGAAAACAATTAATGTGATTAACCACATAAATAACACAAAAGACAAAGATCACCTGATTTTGTCCATTGATACCAAAAAGTCATTTGATAAAGTCCAACACCCATTCATGCTAAAAACTCTTAGCAAAATGGGCATAGACGGCAAATTCCTCAACACAATAAGGGCCATTTATACAAAGCCAATTGCCCACATCATCCTGAATGGAGAGAGACTGAAAGAACTTCCCCTGAGATCAGGAACTAGACAAGGATGCCCACTGTCACCTCTCCTATTCAACATTGTGCTAGAAGTTCTACCCACAGCAATTAGACAAGACCAAGAAATAAAGGGCATCTGCATCTGCAAAGGGGAAGTTAAAATCTCCCTGTTCGCAGATGATATGATTGTATATGCAGAGAACCCCAAGGAATCTATAAGTAAGCTACTCAAACTGATAGAAGAGTTCAGCAAAGTTTCAGGATACAAGATAAACATTAATAAATCAGTAGGTTTCCTTTATACCATCAACGAGACTGTTAAGGAGGAAATTATGAAATCAATACCATTTACGATAGCCCCTAAGAAGATAAAGTACCTAGGAATTAATCTAACCAGAGAAACAACAGACCTTTACAAAGAGAACTACAAGCCCTTACTACAAGAAACTAAGAGAGACTTAGATAAATGGAAAAACCTACCCTGCTGATGGATAAGAAGACTTAACATTGTGAAAATGTCTATTTTACCCAAAGCAATTTATTTATATAATGCAATCCCAATACAAGTTCCAGCATCATTTTTTAATGAGATGGAGAAACAAATCAACAATTTTGTTTGGAAAGGGAAGAAGCCCCGGATAAGTAAGGTACTACTAAAGAAGAAGAACACATTGGGAGGCCTCTCATTACCCGACCTTAGAACATACTACACTGCCACAGTGGTCAAAACAGCCTGGTACTGGTACAAGAACAGACAGAGCGATCAATGGAACAGAATTGAGACCCCAGAGATGACACCATCTGCCTGTGAACAGTTGATATTCGACAAAGGCCCTAAGACATTAAACTGGGGTAAAAACAGTATCTTCAACAAATGGTGCTGGCAAAATTGGTTATCCATCTGAATCAAGATCCATATCTTACACCTTATACAAAAACCAACTCCAACTGGATAAAAGACCTAAATATCAAACCTAAAACGCTAAAGCTCATCGAAGAAAAGGTAGGAACAACAATGGAAGTTTTAATACACAATGAGGACAGACTCCAAAATCTGTCAAAGAAACCTCAATCCACAGAAGAGAAAATAGATAAATGGGAACTATTAAGAATCAAACACTTTTGCTCATCCAAAGACTTTATTAATAGAATTAAAAGAACACCCACAGAATGGGAAAAAATATTTGGCAACTGTATGTCAGACCGACACCTGATCTCCATAATCTATAGGATATTACAAAATATCAAGAAGAAGATAAACCATCCAATTAAGTCATGGGCAAAGGAGATGGACAGACACTTCACTAAAGAGAAGATCCAGACAGCCAAAAAACACATGCGGACATGTTCACGATCTTTAGTTATTAAAGAAATTCAAATCAAGACAACAATGAGATACCATCTCACCCCAACAAGATTGGCCATGATCCAGAAAACACAAAACAACAAATGCTGGAGAGGCTGTGGAGAAAGTGGAACCCTCCTGCACTGTTGGTGGGGTTGCAAAATGGTCCAGCCTCTTTGGAAGGCAATCTGGCGCTTCCTTAAAAAAATGGATACTGATATACCATTTGACCCAGTAATTCCACTACTTGGAATATATCCTACAGATTCAAGACCTTTCACACCAACGGACACGTGCACCAGAATGTTTATCGCAGCACAGTCCACGATAGCAAAAAGATGGAATCAACCCAGATGCCCAACAATAGAAGAATGGATAGGTAAACTGTGGTACATATACTCAATGGAGCACTAGGCAATGATTAAAGAATAACGATGATCCCAGGAAACATCTCCTAACCTGGTTTCAACTGGAAGACATTATGTTGACTGAAAGTAGTCAGCGACAAAAGGACAAATACTGTATGAGACCTCTACGATAACATCTCAAAAACAGACTTGTGTATAGAAGAAAAGACTCTTTGACAGCTGCAAGGGAGGGGAAGGAGGGAGGGCGAGGGGGGGGAGGGTTTAGTTTAGATAGTTACTAGCAATCTAGTTGGGAGAAAGCAGTGACAGCACACATTAGGAACAAGAACAACATTAAGTGGACTTCGGCATAACTTGAGTACTCCTTCCATCTTAACTCAATACTGCAAGGATAGAGTAGCTGGGGCAGGGAGCAGGGGACCATGGTCTTAGGTGAATTCCAGGCCAATTGGCACAACTAGTGCTTTGCTAAGAGAGCTCTCTGCACCCCACATTGGTGAGTGGCATCTGGGGTCTTAAAAGCTGCCAAGCTGCCGTCCGAGGACCAGCAAATGATCCCAACTCAGCAGGAACGGATGCTCACCGAGGGCCAAAACAGCATGCGGTGAAGACAACCGAGAGGACGGAGAGACCCACAAGAGTGGGTGCCTACATCGACTTGGGACCGGAAGAACCAGATGGTGCCTGGCCACCACCAGTGATAGCCACGACGGAGCTCACAGAGAGGAGCATCACTGGCGACACAAGAATAAAAAGAAGTATATCATGAGATCTCCACTGAAAGACCTCAATTGATGGTCCAGCGGTTTTGGGGTTACTCTGAGAGCATGGCCCCCTTCCCCGATGCTGCCCTCTCCCATAAATTATAACAAAGGTCCACTCTTTGGACAGGAATGGATTGGACTTGGCAAGGCAGAGTGACCATATATTGGAAGCACTTTATGGTTCTATACATCTATAAGATATCATCTTGCTGACCTCTGGCTGGAGGAAGGGGAGTGGACAGAGAGGACAGGAAAGGAGACTGTTGGGAGGATGAGACAGGTATGGAGCAGAGAGGAATAGTGTGCTGTCACCAGACAGGGAGAGCAGTGGAAGCTGCATATAGGGGGGCATGTAAATTTACATGTGAATGTACATTTTCACTCAGTTATGTTAAATAAAAATAAAAATTAAAAAAAATGTACAGAACCAAAAACATGCCATAGTAGGATTAATGGAACTAATAGAAAGATTCAGTAAAGCAGCAGGGTATAAGATAAACATACAAAAAGCAGTTCGATTCCTCTATGCCAATAAAGAGAACTGTGAGAAAGAAATTGGGAAAGTAATGATATTTTTAATACAAAAAACAAAACAAAACACACTGCTGTTGAGTCAATTCTAACTCATGGCAACCCTATAGAAGAGAGTAGAACTGTCCCACCGAGTTTCCAAGGGGTGCCTGGCAGATTTGAACTGCCAACCTTTTGTTTAGCAGCTCTAGCACTTAATAACTACACCACCAGGGCCGTTTGTAATACCCTCTAAAACATATAGAGTACTTAAGACTAAATCTAACCAGAGATGTAAAAGACCTATACAAAGAAAACAACAAAACACTACAATAACAAACAGAATGTGACCTATGTAGATGGAAAATTGTATCAAGGTAATTGTCATGGACTGAATTGTGTCCCCCCAAAAATATGTGTAGCCATGTGGTTGGGCCATGATTCCCAGTCCCATTTTGTGGTTTTCCTCTGCTGCATGTCAAAGGATTAGGGTGGTGCTGTAAATCCTTTCATAGGATCACCTCCCTGCTCCACTGTAAAGGGAGCTTCCCTGTAGTATGCCTTGCCTCACCCTTAATCCTTTCATCCTATGAGAGATAAAAGGACAGAGAAGCAGGCTGAGAATTAGGAATCTTCTACCATCAAGAAAGCTGCACTGGGAGAAAAGCCTGTCTTTCAGACCTGAGGCTCCCATGCCAAGATGCTCCCTGGGCAGAGACTGATGCACTACTGGACTTGCCTCCTGAGCCAACTTGCCTCCTGAGCCGCTACCCTGCAGCGGACACCCTGAATATGGACTTGTAGCTTGCCAAACTATGTAAGAATAAACCTTCCTTTGTTAAAGCCATCCACTCTGTGGTATTTCTGTTAGAGCAGCCCTAGCTGACTAAAACAGTAATGAATAGCTAGACTCTCCCTTGTGAAAATATCAATACTATCCAAAGCAATCTAAAAATAGAGCACAATCCCAATTCTAAAGTGAACAATATTCTTTAACCAGAAGGAAAAAAAAAATAGTAACTTGATATGGAAAGGAAAGAGACCAAGAATAAGTATAGCATTATTGAAAAAGAATAAAATGAGAGTCCTTGAAATTACTCGACTTCAGAACCTGCTGTATAGCTATGGTACTCAAAACAGAAGACTGGTACAGTGACAGAAACATTCATCAACAGAATAGAACTGAAGACCCAGATATAAATTCATCTACCTACAGCTGCCCGATCTTTGCCCAAAACCCAAAGTCCTTTAAAGGGGGAAAGGACAAGTTTTTAAATAACAGTACTGGCAAAACTGAATGCTCATCTTCAAGAAAATGACACAAGACCAACATCTGAAACCATACACATACACATACACACAAAAATAATATGTCAAAATGGATCAAAGCTAAATATAAAACCAAAATCTATGAAGATCATGGAAGGAAAAACAGAGTCACTGCTAGAGTTCCTGGACCCTTAGGGGTGCCATGGTTAGCCATTCAGCTACTAACCAAAATATTAGCATTTCAAATCCACCGGCTGCTCCTTGGAACCTCTATGGAGGCAGTTCCATCTCTGCTATAGGGAGGGCCTAAAACATGGCATCAATAGGATACAAAACATAACTTACAATACATAAACACAGGAAGATTAACTGGACAACTGGGATCTTCTAAAAATTAAACATGTTCATCCAGAGACTTCACCAAAAGAGTAAAAAGACAGGCCACAGATGTGGAAAAGCTTTTGGGCTATTACAAATCATGCCAAGTTTCAGTCTCTAAATCTATAGGAAAATCCCAAACCTCTCCAACAGAAGTGAAATAATCTATTTAAAAATAGGCAAAGAATAAAAACAGACCTACTTCACCAAAGAGTATATTCAGGAGACTAACAGACAGATGAGGAAATACTAGAGATCATTAACCATTACACATACTCACAGCTTTGAAGTCAGTTCCATCTTACAGCAGTCTCACCTGTCACAGAAATACAATTTAAAAAGACAATGAGCTCCCCTGTAGCCCCAACATTACTGGCATAAATAAAAAGACAGAAAATTATAAGTGTTGAAGTAGTTGTAGGGAGTTTGTAACTTTTATGCTAGTTGGAATGTAAAATGGTACAATCATTTTAAAGTACAATACAGTACTTCCTTAGAAAGCTAAAAATAGAAATACCACAAGATCTAGCAATCCCATTCCAGGCATGTATTCTCGAGAAGTAAGAGCCATCACATGAATAGACACATGTACATCCATGTTCTTTGCAGCATTATTCACAAAGGCAAAAAGATGGAAACAACCTAAAGTGCCCACTGACAGATGAATGGATAAACAAACAAGGGTACAAACACACAATGACATACTACGCAACAATAATGAACAATGATGAATTTATGAAACACCTCACAACATGGGAAAATCTGGATGGCATTGTATGGAGTAAAATAAGTCAGTCCCAAAAGGGTAAAGACTGTACAAGATCATTATTACAGAAACTCGTAAGAAGATTTACACAGAAAGCAAGAATGACTGATAGTTACCAGGAATGGGAGGGAAAACCTGGTAGTGTAGTGGCTAAGCGCTGTGGCTGGTAACCAAAAGGTCAGCAGTTCAAATCTACCAAACACTCCTTGGAAAATATATGGCAGTTCTACTTTGTCCTATAGGGTACTTATGAGTCACAACTGACTCAGGGGCAATGGGTTTGGTTTTTGGTTTTAGGAAGGAGAGAGATGGAAAGGGAAAAACACTAACTGGAAGAAAGCCCTAACTTTGTTGAAGGGTAAGACCATATATAATCCTTGGGAAGTCAGCACTCCTTGACCAAGGTAAAGTCATGGTAGCTTCACAGACACACACAAACTCCCTAAGGAATCAAATCACTGGGCTGAGGGCTGGGAACCACGGTCTTGGGGAACATCTAGTACAGTAGACTAATACATAGTCTAGTAGATTATGCCATAACATAGTCTACAAAGAAAGTGTTCAACATCTGAGCGTGATGAGTAGAAATGAGGTCTTAAAAGCCTATAAAAAGCCATCTAAGATACAGTTACTGATTAAATCCCATCTAGAACAAAAGAAAATGAAGGAAATGAAAAACACAGTGGAAACATTAGCAAAAAAGACTAATGAATCCCAGGAAGTGCAGCCTCCCCCAGCCTGAGCCCAGAAGAACAATCCTGTGCCTGTTTACCAACATGGAGTTCTCTGGCAGAAATCACAGTAGAGGACTCCAGATGTTGTTGAAGAAAAATACGGAACAAAATTCAACTTAAAAAAGAAAAAGAATTGCCTTGCTGGCTTGACAAAGACTGGAGACCCATCAAGAATGTGTCCCAGTACATCTCTTTTAACTCAATAGCGAAGTCACATCTAAAGTTCCCTCTTCAGCCAAAAATTAGTCGTGTCAGTAGGACCAACAATAACACACGTGAGGGACAATCTTAGTGGCTAGATCATCTTATGCACGAGTAAATGTACACGTTATCCCAAAAGCAAAGACAAGGTGGTGGTAAGAGACAGGAAAATTTGAAGAATGGCAAACAAGAGCACAAAATTTACACATAAATGATCATCTACAGTTGCCTGAAATGAAGTGTCAGTTAACAGCAAGCCTATGAGGAGACAGACATTGTTGCAAGAGAATGTTAGTTTAGAAACGAGGGATGCGAGGACTGTGGAGTGAACTGGCATTTCATCACTGCACTGGAGCACACTGAATTAGAAAGATGATCTCAAGACTCCAACCTCTCAGCTACAGACAAAGTCAGAGGGCAAGGGGACCCCATGAGTGCCCTAAAAGCATTTATTTATTTCTAATGAGAGACCAATTTGCTCTCTAAACTTTCACCCAAATGATAATTAAAAAGAAAAAAGTCAATCAGTATACTCT
Source organism: Heterohyrax brucei (assembly GCA_028571685.1). Lineage (NCBI taxonomy): Eukaryota > Metazoa > Chordata > Mammalia > Hyracoidea > Procaviidae > Heterohyrax > Heterohyrax brucei. The sequence goes on from CM053161.1 coordinate 32,757,060, forward strand.
AGTGGGAAAAAAATGTAAGTGTTGGAATCCTAACCCCTACACAATTAATCTAATATAATGTAACCACTTACCATAATGCAACCAAATGTGATGTAATCTATCAATCAGATGAGGTGGTATCAGGTAGGATGGGTCATAAACCTAATCATTTCTGAGATTAAACACAGAGACACAAGTAGACACAGAAGAAGCAGGCGCTCTCTGACAACAGGAACAGAAATGTCCATAAGTCAAGGAAGGTTGAGGATTGCTGGCAGCTACTAGGAGCTGAAATAGACAAAGGAAGGTCCTCTAGAGCCACATCTTGAATTTGAACTCCCAGAATCCTAAACTAGGAAATAATAAATGTCTACTCCTTAAGGTCACCCATTTGTGGAATCTGTGTTAAAGTAGCACTAGGAAATAGAAAAATCACCACTCTCAGGATGCACAACAATGGAAGAACATTTGGGCAACCTTCAACTCTGACAATTCCTAGTCACATTTGGAAATTTAGGAACAGAAGTATCTAATTTTTGCCATTTATACAACCCCTCCCACAAACCTATCTCTGTAATCCTGACACTTGCCAAAAGTTCATTCATTCTGCGCTGGATCCCAACAAGTTTTGCTGTTCCAGGACAAACTCATGCCTAGACTTGCATGATCAGTTTTGGATCACTTGGGTGATCCATAGGAGTTTTATTAGCTGATTTTCAGAAATAGATTACCAGGGCTTCATTACTAGTTCGTCCTAGTCCAGAAGCTCTGTTGAAATCTGTTTAGTACCATAGTAGTATGCAAACCTCTGCTGACAGATGGGTGGTGGCAGCCCAAAAGGTGTGTTGGCTGAGCATCGAACCCAGGTATCCCCCAGGGAAGGTGAGAATTCTGCCATAGAACCTCCAGTGCTGCACACTGGGAGAGAATCCTTCAACTGAGCTGCGTTGACACTTCTATACTTTTTTTTTTAACTGAATGAGAGTATGGAATCAGACAGAATCAAGATTCCAGAACACATTACAGTCCACCTTTGGGGATCATGGGTTGGACAGTAAAACAGCTAGACCAAGGCTCTACCACTGAGGCCAGTGGAACCAGGAGGTACAGGTCCGGGGTTACCCTTGAGGCTAAGCTCGGAAGTTGTGCATCCACTCAGCCCTAAAAGCAGATGTTTATCCTCACTGTGACTGGGACCTGATTCAGGCTGTTGCGAGATTAAAGGTAGTGAAGCACAGGGATTTGGTCAAAACAATACCAACAATACCAATCACTTTGCATGAGCTGCGAAAGAGGGTTTGAAAGTTAGAACTGTGTGTCCTACATCCCTAGAGGTTAAGGTAGAAAACCAGAGGGGGCCAGTGGTCCAAATACACACCTCAGTTAAAGAAGAGGTGTCTCTAATTGTTATCTATATTTTAAACAGCTGAAGACAAAGCTCTGAAATATTTTTTGATTCTTTCTGAAAATCTTAACTCCCTATGTACTTAGAACATGTTCCAGTGTCTATCGTTGATTAGAACAGCGGTTTCCATGAAAGTGTTACCCTTCTGCTCTCTCCCTTCTACTACTCATTGCCCTGTGTAATTGTCTGATGAGAGTCATCTGGAGAAAGGTCAGTGAGACTGAGAAAGTGTCAGATTTCACACGCTGCCTGGTGATTCTCATGGACATACTGGACCAGGGCTTAAGTCACTGAAAACATTCGAGGTTTTGTGATCACATGGTTACCAACAAACTAACTGTAATGTGAATCTGAGGGTCCAGAGCCCCTTGGATCATGGTATGGACAAAGGGGAGTCATCTGACAGTCAGCCTGTCTTCAGCAGAGTATCCAGAACAGAGAGAGGGATTGCTTCAGACATCACTGTACCGCTAGCAAACATCGCTCAGAAAAAGGAGGTTCCTGGAGTACCATACCTTAAACTGAGGCCTCCAAAAATTAGAGTGACTGAAGTCATTAACTGTCCAGTAACTTCATTGTTCCAGCCATGACAGTATTACCTGCAGTAGTTTGTTGCTGTTGCAGCTCGTGTCATAGCACACACAACAGAACAAAACTCTGGCCTGTCCTGAGCCATCCCCATGACAGGTTGCAGATCAGACCACTGTGATCCACAAGGTTTTCACTGGCAGCTTCTCAGAAGTAGACCTCTAGTCCTTTCTTCCCAGTGTGTCTTACTTAATCTCTGAAAGCTGTTCAGCATCAGAGCAATATGTCTGCCTCCGGGGACAAATAGGTAAGGGCTATCAGTGAAGTGCCAGGAATAGAACCTGAATCTCTTAGATGGTTGGTGAGAATTCTGCCACCGGTGAGTACAGGTCAACAAACTTGCTTTCATCTGGCTTTTGTTATGGGATGTGTGCAGACAATTATGCTGGCACTCAACCTAATAACATGTGCTCTGAGCCATGCCACAAAGAAAAGTGGTGATGGTATCTGTCACAGAGATTTTGAGTTGGTGGAGCCCTTCCCAGTGATCATGGTTTTTACTGTTATGGCAGTTTGGAGCAGCATCTTTAGAACTATTCCATTCAATAAGTTAGGCAGTTAGCCACATACTGCCCTGGGACTCCTGAGCCTCAGGGTTTCTAGACAGCAGCAGTTTTTCTTGACCTTCACGGGCGAGCTCATCAAACACAAGTGTGCGCTTTTGTTTCACTATGTTGTATCCCTTCCTGCTTGAAATACCTAGAGGGGTTTTTGTTTTCTTGATTCAGTTCTTACTTACATAGTAGTGGGTAACACAGTAATTCCTGGAGGTGGAACCCTAGAGATGTGAACTGAGATTGCTCATCTGGTTAAGATTGATCATGGAGAAAATATCAGTGTAAAGGAGGCATGGGTGTTCCCTGCAGATAGCTGCAAAACTGACAAATGATCATCTAAAGTTGTCTGAAATGAAATGCCAATTAACAACAAACCTATGAGGGGATAGACACTGTCGCAAGAGAATGTTAGTTTAGAAATGAGGAGTGCAAGGACTGTGGAGTGTGGCGTTTCATCTGCCCTGGGGCCTGCTGAATTAGAAGAATGATCTCAAGACTCCAACCTCTCAGCTAGAGACAAAGTCAGAGGGCAAGCGGATGCCTGCAAGTGCCCTAAAAGCATTTATTTTCTCTCATAACTACAGGATGAATGGGATTGCAGGGGAAATGTTCCTGAAAGCCAAACCCAAAGTTCATCACAACAGCATACAAAATCTCAGCACTAAATTAATTAATCTAATAACCTCACCAGGTTTCTCATATGAAAGAATTTGTTCAGAAAGAATGTGACCTTGAGAACTGCAATGAGAATATTTCTGCCAAATCTAATAAAACCCAGTTCCTTGAAGAACCAAATCACCACTAGCTGAAGCAGCTTTTTGTTTTCCTGGTCCAAGGAGAGTAGTGACCTAGTGCTTGTGAATTCTGTAATTATTTCAAGACTTGGTGATTTTCCTTGAGACCTGCCCTCACAGCTATTAACTCAAAAGTTCCCTGGAAGAGCCCCAGAAGTTGAGACAAGATTGGAACCAGAAGAAGGTGGCATGCACCACATGCAAGATGAGCAAGCAGATCATCCCAAAACCCTTGGCAGAGTGGTGGGTATGCACTCTATGGGGTGCTCATTCACAAGTCTAAACTAAGAAGAAAGAACCATGCTGAGGGTGTTTGTCAATAAGGATAAGCTGACCAGATATGAAACAGACTCAATGTGTTTTTGTAGCATCTGCAGGTATCCCTTGGGCTGAATCCTAAGGCTGTTGTTCCCAGTGGCCAGTGTGTTATCTCAATTTGATGGTCAGAGAAATGGGCATAGGATGGCGACACAGAGGCAGGAGGGAAACCAAGAAAGCCATCTGCAGGAGCCAGAGGCAGCGATCAGTAGGATAGTATATACTTCCTGAGGCCAGTTGGGCTGGTAGCTCTGGTGGAAGAGTATGGTGCTTGAGGGTGGGATAGAGGGTCTGAGCAACACCAGGGACCAGAATCATCCCAGCATTGCTTCAGGGTCAGAGCAGAAAGAGTGTCCATGGGACACTGTGTCCATGAGAGCCCTGGAACAGTCCCTCAAGTCTTCAGGTGAACTTAAGCTCTGGGCACTTGATCCAGGGGAGTCAAGAGGGGCACAGTCACTGCTCAACATAAAGTGGCCTGGGATCCTGCCAGCATGTGATACCTGTGGCTCATACCTTCCCCCTTGAGCTCTTCTGGGTTCCGGGGCACCACTTCTCTCCCACGCGCCTCCTTGAGAGGCCCTAGAGTATCTGGACTCCCCCCAAGTCTTATGAGGAAGAAATGACCCAGAAAAAAGGGAACTTCAGGAAGCAAGTGGTTCCAGCCAGTTTCAATCCTGTTCTTAGTTGTTGTGGCCTGTGGAGAGGTACACAACTCAGGTGCCAGGGCTGGGATGGGCCATCAGCCCCCTGGGCAAGTGCACTAGCTCAGAGAGTCAGGTGGGCAGGGATCAACAGGTCTACAGAGGAGAGAGAACCAGAAACAGGGAGAGGGTGGAGGGTCATTGGTGAGAGCACACTGATCCGGGCAACAAAAGAGCTGCATGAAAAGCCTGGGAAGAGAAGAGGACAGCACAGTCCCTCAAGGTTCGGAGACCAGCTGTCCACTCAGACTGAATGGCTGGCCACGTGGGGGTGGGGCCTGCTCACAGCAGGGACCAAGAAGCAGTGACAGAGGCACAGGCACAGGCACAACAGTACAGCTGGATGCCAAGTGAATGCAGAGGTGGGATGCAGAGAGCCTTAGGCCCTTGGAGACAAGTACCAGGATGGTTGTGTGGAGGCCTGGGAGCCATGCAGTGTCTGAGTTAGGCTGAGCCTGATACAGAGTGGCACAGGACAGGTATGAATTGAGGAACAAGGATGGGATTGGCTCGGCTCAGGGAAGAGGCTGTCAAGTACCCAGAGGGTACAGTCCGGGCACACGGAGCCAATAGGTCTCCCAGTAAAAGGTCAGAAAAGGTAGATCGGGGCATTCAAGTACACAGCTAGGGCCAAGGGCATGAAGGAACTGTGTGGGCATCTTTGTGCTCAAGGTCAGCGTGCCAGGGGCTGGGCCCAGGGAAGGCACTGAATGGGCAGCAAGATGGGCTTCAGGAAGAAATGGGCAAATCCAGGGACCCAGGGACAAGACTGGAATGTTTGCACCTAGGAGTACATGGAGGGCTGGGAAGAGGAGGGCCAAAAATGGTTAGGGTCAACACTGATCCCGACAGTGAAGAGATCAAGGGCCAAACCAGGGTTGGCAGAGATCACGAGGTCTAGCAGAGGCCAGGATCTCATCCAGAAGGGAAATAGGACAATGGGCCTGTAGATAGGGCATGCAAGGAACTGGGGGCTACAAGCTGAGAGCTGCAAGGTGTGAATTGGGAACTGGGGCTACATGTTGGTTGTCTGGCTAGCAGCTAGGGGCTTGGATCTGGTGCTAGGGGCTAGTTTCTGGGTGCTACATGCTGGGAGCCAGGTGCTAGGTGCTTGGGCTGAAGAAATAGGAGCTAAAAGCTAGAGATTGGGGCCTGAGAGCTAGGTGCTGGGAGACAGAGTCTGGGCTGGGTGTTAGGAGTGGAGAACTTGGGATCAGGGGTTAGAGGCTGAGATCTGCAAGCTGAGGAATGGGTACTAGTAACTGGGTCCTGGAAGTTGGGTGTTAGGGGGTTGGAACTGAATGCTATGAGCTTGGTGTTAGGAGCTGGGAGCTGACAACTAGGGGCTGAAATCGGGCCTGAGTCTAGGAGCTGGGAGCTGGGGGAGAGGGAATAGAAATTGAGAGCTGGGGGCTGGAAGATACTAGCTGGGTACCACATAATTAGAGTTAGCAAATGAAAGCTAGAGTGCTTAGAGCTGAATGATGGAAGTTGTATGTCAGATACTGGGGGCAGGGGCTGAGTACTGGGAGCTAAGTGTTAGGTACTGGGGGCTGAAAGCTGAGACTAGATGCTATAGGCTTAGAGCTAAGTGATAGGAGCTAAGTGATAGGAGCTGGGAGCTAGAAGCTGAGAGGTGTAAGCTGGAAGCTGGGTACCAGGGGCTAGAAGCTGAATACTAAGAGCTTCAGACTAGGTTCCAAGGACTTGGAGCTGAGATGCAGCGACTGGGGGAGTTAAGAGCTGGGATCTTGGAAATAAGGGGTAGGAGCTGGAACTGGGAACTGGCAGCTGAGAGCTGTGAGCTGTCTGTTAGGGCCAGAGTGCTAGGAGCAGTGAGTTGAAAACTAGGAAGTAGGTGCTGAGAGCTGGGAGCTGGGAGCTGGGTTTAAGGGCTGAGAGCCTAGATCTAAAACCTGGGCAGTAGTAGGTAAATTCTGGAAGTTGGGAGGTCAGCACAAGGGCTGGGAGTTGAGTGCTAGGAGCTAAGGACTGGGAATTGAGAGCTAAGGGTTGGGGCTAGGGGCTGTAAGCTGAATGCTAGACGACGGGAGCCTAGAGCTGAGAGCTGGGGCCTGGTGGGTGATGCTGAGAGCTAAGTGGTAGGTGCTAAGGCTGAGAGCTTGGTGTTAGGAGCTAGGGGCTAGAATCTGGCTCTATAAGTGTGGTGCTAAGAGCTAGGCGCTAGCTGAGGCTAGATGCTGGGTGCTAGGATCTGGGTTCTACAAGCTAACAGTTGGTAGCTGGGGGCTAGGGGCTTGTGGGTAGGAACTGGACCCTGGGAGGTGGGGACAAGGAGCTAGTTGCCAGGAACTGGATGCTAAGAGCTGGGGACCGGGTGCTAGGAGCCAAGGTTAAAGCTTAGTGCTAAGAGCTGGATGCTACGAGCTGGGTCCTGAGTGCTGGGGAACAGATTTTAGGGGCTAGTAGCTGAAGGATGGTTGGTAGGCCTGGGTGCTGGGAGTGGAGGCTAAAAGCTGGGTCCTGGAAGCTGGGGGCTGGTTGCTAGGAGCTCAGGACTTGGAGCTGTGTGCTAGGAGCTGGGTGCTGGGAGCTGGGTTCTAGGATTTGAGTGCTAGGAACTGGATGCTAGGAGCTGGGTGCTAGTTGCCAGGAGCTAGGACTAGGTGGTGGTGTTAGGAGCTGGAGACTGGGAGCTGGGGTCTAGAATCTGGGGGCTTGGAGCTGGTTGCTAGGAGCTGGGGGTTAGGAGTTTGGGGTTGGGTGCTGGGGAGTAGGAGCTGAGACTGTGGGCTAGGATCTGGGGCTAGGAGAAGGGGCCTGTGAGGTAGGGGATAGGAACTGGAGGCTAGAAGCTAGGTTCTAGTTGCTAAGAGCTATGGGTAGGAGATAGGCCTAGGAGTGGAGTCCTTGCAGTGAAGGGATGGGAGCTGGTTGCTAGGAGCTGATGGCTAGTAGCTGTGGCTGGGTAATGGGTGCTAGGAGCTGGGTGCTAGGATCTAGGTGCTGAGGGTTAAGAGCTAGGGACTAGGAGCAGAGGACTAGGAGACGGTTGCTGGGGCTGGGTGCTGAGAGCTGGGGGCTGGGAGCTTGTTGCTGGGAGCTCAAGGCTGAGAGCTAGGTGGCTAGGAGCTGGTTGCTAGGAGCTCAGGACTGGGAAATGGGTGCTAGTAGCTGAGGGCTAGGTGCTAGGAGCCTGGTATTAGGTATTGGGGGCTAGGAGCTGGGTTCTGGGTGCTGGGAACTGGGTGTCAGGATCTGAGGGCTGGGGCTAGGAGCTGGGGGAGGGAAGTCGGGACCTAGGAGCTGGGATCTTCAGCTTAATGCTAGGAGTTGGGTACTAGGAGCTTATGGCTCGGAGGCGAGGTCTCAGAGCTGGGGCATGGGAGCTGGGTGCTAGGCCTTGATATTGGGCCCTGGGTTTTAGGAGCTGGAGGCTGGTTGTTAGGAGCTGGGGGCTGGTTGTTCAGAGCTAGACCTAAGAGCTGATTGCTAGGAGCTCAGGACAGGGATCTGGGTGCTAGTAGTTGAGGGCTAGGAGCTTGGTACTAGGAACTGGGTGTTAGGAGCTGGGGCAGGGGCTAGGAGCTCAGGATGGATAGCTTGTAGCCGATAACAGTGCTAGGAGCTGGGTGCTAGAAACTGGGTGTAAGGATCTAGGGGTTGGGGGCTGGGTGTTTGGAGCTTGGGGCTAAGAGCTGAGGGATGGGAGCAGGAACCTAGGGGCTACAAGTTGGGAGTTTAATGCTAGGAGTTGAGTATTTGGAGCTTGTAGCTAGGAGGTGGGGGTTGGGATCTGGGGGCTGGGTGATGGGGGATGGGAGCTAGGGACTAGGAGCTTGGTGTTAGGACCTGGTTTCTAGGAGCTGTGTCTGGTTGTTAGGACCTAGGATGGAGATGTGAGTGCTAGCAGCTGGAGCCTGCAAATTGACTTCTAGGAAATGGGTACAAAGAGCTAGGAGCTCATGGCTAGCAGCTGAGGGCTTAGAGCTAAGGGTAAGGAGCTGGGGCCTGGGAATTAGGTGCTGGGATCCAGGTGCTAGAATCTGGGTGCTGGAAGCTTGGAGCTAGTAGCTGGGAGCTAGGTCTAGAAGGTCAGTGCTAGGAGCTGAAGGCTGAGAGCTGGGAACTTGGAAATGGGTACTGAAAGCTGGGAGCTGAGACCTTGGAATCTGGGACTGAGAGGTCGGGGCTGATGGTGAATTGTAAGAAGTAAAATATAAGTGCTGGGGCTGGAAGTTGGGGAGTGGGAGATGGCAGCTCATACTTGAATGTTTGGAGGTGGGAGCTGTTAGCTAGGGGTTGGTAGGTAAATGCTGAGAAATGAGATGTAGCTGCTAGGGCTGGGAGCTTTGTGCTAAAAGCCGGATATTAAGAGCTCAGGGCTGGGTACTTGGTGCTAAGAGCTGAGGCTTGGGACCCAGGGGCTTGGGGCTAGGCTCTGGGAGTTCAAAGCTGGATGCTGGATACTAGAGCTAGCGACTAGACACTGACAGGTAGGAGCTGGGCCTGGGAGTTGAGGGTAGGAGCCGGTTGCTCTGGCAGGAGGGACTGATGGCCCTATCAGCTGAACATCTGGCTCAATGACAGGCATCCTGGTGGCACAGGGAATAAGCCCAGTGCTGGGAAGTGACTGAATAGTGGAGGGACGCCTGGCAAATCTGGGCTGCGGAAAGTGCTGGGGCTGGCAGGGGGTGACAAAAGGACTGAAGGCCTGGAGATCCATCCTGAACTCAGAGCCTGTGTAGGGGGCCTCAGAGCAGGACAGCAGTAGGTACAGGGCTCTTGCAAGAGCTGGGGTGGCAGTTCCAGTTGGCCACTGCTGAGGGCCCTGAGGAAGGCGAGGTGCCCTAGGCTGGGGAAGCCAGAAGGGGCCTGGTCAGAGCTGAGCAATGGGGGGAAGGTAGACAGATGCAGGAGACTGGAAAGGCCTGGAAATCCTTCATTGCAAAGAGAGACCATTCAGTGGAACAAGGGCATGGTCTCCAAGAGACCTGGGGACATAGAAGGCAGAGAGCGAAACTTCCAGAGGTCTTAACTGGAGCTACAAGAGGCTCTAGTTTTGGCACAGTGTGGCAGAGGCTGCCATTCTCAGGTACAGGCACAGGATAGAGAAAGAGGGGCCAGGGAAGGCCACTGACTGAGAAAACACACAGACGCTTCAGAGCAGGGCTCCACAGTCTGGGGACAGGTAGAGTACTAGGCCTAGCACCCAAGGGAAGTAGGGGACCTAGTACCACCCACCTTAATGTTAATGGGTAAACAGAGTGGGCAAAAGGTTCTAGGAGACCTCGTGGCTGAGCTGGCTCTAGGAAAGCTGATCAGTAGACTGAGCCAAGCCTGTAGTCCTTGGGTAGTTGGCAAGGCAAAAGTCAAGACAGCTGATCTTGGAAGCATGTTGGTCAGGGATGTCCCAAGGCCTAGCATCTTCCTAGGGACCTCTAGGGAAGGGGACTTGAGGTGGGAGCAGGTGTGGCTGGCCAGCATGTGCCCCATATGTGTTCCTCAGATGTGTATCCCTGGTGTCCCTGAGGAAAGAGGATGGGCCTTACAGGTAGGCAATCAGCCTTGGCCTGGCCATAGGCTAATGAAGAGCCCTCCTCTCTTGCAGCCTCCACCACAGCTCCATCTGTCTTCCCCATGGTCTCCAGCTGTGGGACTGCATCCGAATCCACAATGGCCCTTGGCTGCTTGGTCACCAGCTACTTTCCGGAGCCAGTGACAGTGTCCTGGAACTCCGGAGCCCTGTCTGATGCACATACCTTCCCGGCCATTCTGCAGTCATCTGGTCTATACTCCCTCAGCAGTGTGGTGACCATACCCAGCAGCAGCTGTTACAGCCAGACCTATACTTGCAACGTTGCCCACCCAGCTAGCAACACCAAAGTGGACAAGATCGGTGAGCCATGGGCAAGGTTGCAAGCAGGAACCATAGCCTGTGCCACAGTAGACAGACTCAGGGTCAGCCTGAGATCCCAGTTGCACCAAGTGGAGCAGGGCCAGTGGTGACCCCTGACTCTTTCTTCTCACTAAAAAACTCTACCTATCTCTCCATGGAGTTCTACAAACTCAAGGGGGGTCTTTTGGGGTTCCTTCTCCTGAACACAAGGGGATGTGCTTGTTGGATGGCCATAATCCAGTCCCTCATCCCAGAGTCAGATGATGGGTCTCAGAGCTTCCAACTGTCACATAGAAGAGCCTAACTTGATCTCATCCCAGTTTGAGGGTCAGACACCACTTCCTCCCCCAGCTGGGATACCCTCTTTCCTTTCCACTAAGGTTACACTACCAGTCTGTTTCTCTCTCTGCAGTGAAATGCCGTGGACCAAACTGCGCCACCTGCAACTGTTTAGGTAAAGTCAGCCCTACCCTCACCAAGAGGACCCAACCTCCATGGGAGGGAAAACACAGCACGTGCCCCAACACCCAACACCCTGTCCCTGACTCTCAGTTCCAGGACCCAGGGTTTTCATCTTCCCCCCGAAGCCCAAAGACGTCCTCATGATTACCCGAAACCCCGAGGTGACATGCATGGTGGTAGACGTGGCCATGGATGAGCCCGAAGTCCAATTCGACTGGTACGTGGATGGTGCAAAGATGGACACAGGCAAGATCACTTCAAAGGAAGAGATGTCCAACAAAACATATCGTATAGTTGGTGCACTCCCCATCAAGCATGACGATTGGCTCAAGGGCAAGGAGTTCATGTGCAAGGTCAACAATAAAGCCCTCCAATCAGCTGTTACAGTGACCATCTCCAAGGCCAAAGGTAAGGTACCATGTGGGCAGGGAGGGGTGGGAAACCCCTCCCTCCACACTGGAGATAATCCCTGCCATCCTTGTCCCCACAGGTCAGCCTAAGGAGCCCCAGGTGTATGTCCTGCCCCCACACAAGGATGAGATGGTCCATGCCGAGGTCACCATCACATGCCTGATCAAGGGATTTTACCCATCTGACATTGACGTTTCATGGGAGGGCAAACAACAGCCAGAGCCTGAGAGCAACTACGCAACCACTCCAGCCCAGGCTGACAGAGATGGGACCTACTTCCTGTACAGCAAGCTCACAGTGACCAAGCAAGCCTGGCAGGCAGAAGATGTCTTCTCCTGTTCAGTCCTTCATGAGCAGCTGCATAACCACAACACCAAGAAGTCCATCTCTCTGACTCCTGGTAATTGAGCACTGGCCAGCATACTCAGAAAGTATCTTTCCCTGCCACTTGCTGGGTCCCTGAGAACATAGACCCTCACCTGTAAAACCCCAGGTGATCCACCTCAAAAATAAAGCATCCAGCACAGCCCTAGGGTCCTGTAAGACTGGAATGGTTCTTTCCTTTGCCCAGTGAGCTGGGGCTCTGCTTGGCTGTGGAGTCAGACAGGGCCTGGGACCTGGACAGTCAGCACTGGAGAGAGTGTGTGGGTCTGTGCAGGCCGCCTGGTGAGAGTCTGCCATGGCCAGCCTGCTGCAGAGATAGGTCCTTCACAGTATCTCTTCTCCAGGTACCTCAGTCAGCCAGCAGCTACTCTGGACTGGGTTCAGGGAGGGAGCAGGTAGATGCACCTAGGGAGGCTGTGTGGTAGAGACAGTGTCCAGTTTCTCTCCAGGAGTCCGTGTCTACAGGGCCTCACAGGAGCTCCCTGTGGTGATTGTGTTCACACAGAGACCTCTGGATGTGGCACCGGGCCCTCCATTTCCATTGTGGCTCCACAAACAGACCACTCTACACAAGATACTCAGGAGCTGGACCATCTTCCCAGGGGAGGGAGGGCACTGACCAGACACCCACGTGGATACTGAGCTCAGACCCACCAAAATCTAGCCCCTCTGGCTAAACAACACTCCACCACCCACAGATCATCTTCCCATACACCATACACATACATACACAAATAAACACATGACCACAGTGCACACACACACAAACATAAGCACATGGATACACTTATACTCTCACATAAATGTACACATGTATGTACAAACACATAGAAGAACACACAGTCGTTCACACACATACACACACACTACTTCCTATCAGCACACGTACATACGGGCATATACACATAAATACATAGAAACACCCATACTCACAGGCACACAAATACACATATTTACATTTATGCATGCATACACCCAAGTACACACCCACAAATACACCAGCACACACGTACTTTCTCACAAGCAAACAAGGCACCCAAATAGAAGGTCACTCATGAACACACCTGCCCACACCAATAAATGAGCACACTGACACATGCACATACAAATACAACTCTTATTAATGAGGCAACACACAGAGCAAACTACACAATGCCACCCACTGTAGGCCTGAAAGCACAAACCCAGGTCACAAGAACACACGCCAGCTTCATAACACCCCCTTCAGAGCTGCTCAGGAGTACCCGATGGACTGCTCCCAGCTCATCTATACCTGACCCACTCCTACAGGGTCCCTACTTCTAGTGACCCGCATGTTCCCTCCCAGATCCACCTCAGGAGCTGCTCAAAGGGGCAGGACTTCTGGTCTCTTCACATCATCACAAGTTCACTGCTGTGATGACGAAAACTGCCGCCAGCCTTCTGAACACTCAGGATTCTACCCTCTAACACATGGGGTCAGAAGTCCTTCAAGGTGGCAGACACCACTTTGCAGTACTGTGCTTCCCTGGGGAGGGTCGATTGTGCTGTCCCTCAAGCTTTCTGGATTTTCTCCCTTAGGAAAGAATCAATGGGAGGCCAGGGCCCAGGCAGGCGGCAGTGGGTTTGGGGCTGGCCCAAGACAATCCCTTATGCTTCCCTGACCAGTCAAAAACTGGTGGGCAAGCAAAGGGGACTGGGTCCCACAGCTGGCTGGACCATGAGTGGTGACAACTGTTCCTAGCCACGTAGGGCCCAAGATTTAGGAGACAGATGGGACTCAGGACAGTGGCTAAGCTTGGAAAGGGACCACAGCACTGTGCAGAGAAACAGAAGAGGCACGGTCGGGGAGAGCTGTCTATGTGACTCTGCTGCCCCAGCCTTTCCTAGGAGGGAAGGAGCAGGGAGGACATGGAGTGGAGGAACACCCCCAGCATATATGGGACCCAATCTCTTGGAACTTTTTGTCCCGTATGTCTGCACCATCCCCCACGGCAGAGACACACTCACTAATGCCTCATCACCTGCCCAGAGCTGCACCCTGACGAGAGCTGTGCGGAGGCCCAGGATGGGGAGCTGGACGGGCTGTGGACCACCATCTCCATCTTCATCACACTTTTCCTGCTCAGTGTGTGCTACAGCGCCACCATCACCCTGCTTAAGGTCTGGTCCCCAGAGCCTCTACTCTGTGCCACCTCACATCACCCATCCCTTAGCCCCTAGCTGTTGGCCTCCACAGGAGGCTCTTCAGCCAGTGGTGTCCCCGTGCATGAAGCAACTGGAACTCAGGGAGGTGGGCAGAGAGAAAGAGGGGGCCCCAGGGCTCAGGGCCAGGGGTCCATAGAGGGCTGGTGCTTTACCTCTCGCTGCTGCCAACCTGTTGTTCACAGGTAAAATCAATCTTCTCAGTGGTGCAGCTGAAGCAGACAATCGGCCCAGACTACAGAAATATGATTGGCCAGACTGCCTAGAGGATCCTCAGATAGGAACATGCAGAAGCCAGCTCATCCCATAAGCTTCAGGTGGCTTCATCATTTACCTGTACCCCACCCTGCCCTCTGTCCTCCCCTCCCCTCACCCATCACTGCCCTGTGACTATGCTGTCTCATCTCCTTCTTGTCAGAGAACCTATTGGACAGCAGTTTCTCCCCAAGACTTCAGCAGCCTGGGTGTTCCATCATCCCATACCTAAGCTGTATTTACAGAGGCACCCGAAGTACCAGTGGGGTCATCATACTGGGACACCCTTAGAGTCAACTGTGAATGTCCATTCTGGAAGATGGGATGGCCCAGTACTCCACATATTCATTTGAAGCAGGGACCCAAGTGTAACCCACACCACCAGCCTGTCTCTGAGAGATGCTGAGTCTCAAAATCCTTGGTGGGGACATCAAGGCAAGGGAGCAACTGATGGTCACCACTAGAAGGAATAGTCTCTGGAAAGAGATGTAACCTGTACTGATGTAACACTGCATTCTAGCACTCGCTTGGCCAGCTCCACCCTGGAAGAATGCTGGGATTACCCTATCACTTTTACAGCCCCTAGCTTGAAGAAGAGGCTCATTTTCATTTTGAAATGGAAAGTCTGTCTCTGGCTCCTAGGAGCTTTCTATCAAATTCCGGCCTTCTGCAGTGCTCTTAGTTGTAGGGTTCAACTCAAAGGACACGTGCTCTCAGCTTCAGCCTGAATGGGAACCAGTGAGTGTTCCATCCCAGGTTACCCACCACATCCCAGCCACCAATCCAGTTCCAGCCCAAGGGCTCAGTCCCGCCACCACCCATGAGACCACTTTAGAAGGTCTGGACTGACTCCATGAGCACTGGAGGATCTGGAGGATGCAATAGCAGGCCCTTGGATTGGCAGGGGGGCATCCACTCTAATCAGGAAGGGAATTGGATCATAGTGGTGAGTGGCCCAACAGACTGCTGAAGTGATGATTGGTAACTCATGCCCCAAACGGTCAAGACATGCCATGAGACACTGCCTTAATGGACTCCTGGAAAGACGCGGTTGAAGACAAAAAGAATGCAGTTGAGGAGAGGTAGTCATGCCCTGGGAGTGGGCATCTGGAAATCAACATATTGATGGGGACTCAGGCCAGTCCAACTGAAGACTTAACACACGGGTTTCTGGGCTAAGCCTTGCCATCCCTCTGTGTTCTGTGTCTCCCGTCTTCCCCTTGAGCAAATACCCAGCAAAGTCACGTCACAGATGAGCCAGAGTGCTGAGCCCACATCCTAAGGTAGGAAGAAAAATGACAAAAATAAAAGCAAACAATACCAAAGAAATGTCACATCAATCAGTTTTGTAGTTTCTTACCTTTTTAATTTTCTAAAGTCCCTTGATTTTTTCATGTAAATGTGTTATTATTTTTTAGTTATAATAAACTGGCCTTAAACTATGTGTTTTGTCATCAAGTAGTCCATCTATAGTTACCCCTTTAAGCTTTTCAAGTAGCAGCCCCAAGGGTGAGACTGGAGAAGCCATAGGTCAGGGAACACCCTGCATGCACTCAGTTCCCGACACCGGCCGGGGGTCTTTGGGTCTTCCCAACACCAGTGACTTTCTTCTCCAGTGCACTTCTACCTTGAGGCAAAGAAGGCATCAGATGTGCCTGCCCACTTGCTCTGTGATGTGAGCGGTACAAAGTGGAGATCAGCCTCCATCTTCACTGGAGAGACTGAGCTTTGCAGTGTCCTCCACTATGTGAGATAAGGCCCCCAGCCAACTCTCTGGTCCCAAGTGGTTAAAGAGCAGCAGGCTGAGATTAGTGATTTTGGCTCCTGAGGTGGGTGAATCCAGGAGACTGGAGGTGGTTCAAGGAACTGTATGGGGAAGGAGTTTGGATGAGGTGAGTAGAGCCCCAGGGTGCTACATGGAAGGTGTGCCTAGCCTTGGTCCTGGCTTATGGAGAAGCCCTATGCTATATTTAGGGTCCACAACCAGGTGAGATGACCAACAAAGGGTCTTTGAAGAGTGGATTGAAAGTGACTTTTAGTCTCTGATCCATGTCAAGGGGATTGTAGAGAGACATAAGTACTTTTACACAGAGTAGCGGTGTGGAGGTTTTCATTGGATGGTGCTGAAGAGCAGTTGTTCTGAAGACAGGGAAGCCAAGAGGGATGGCTGTGAAAGTGCAAGCCCAACTTCAGGAACAGCTATGGGTTGGGAATAGGGGACATGACACTGACACAGTTGGGTTCCAGCTACTTGTCTTACTTACATTTTGCCGCCACAAGAGAAATATCACAAGTAGAATGCTTTAAAGAGCTGGAATGTGTTGTCTCGAAGTTCTGGAGGCTACAATCAGGGCATCAGCTCTAAGTGGGGTGGGATGTGCACATTCTTGTTGGTAGCCTCAAGAGTTCCTTGACATTTCTTGGTGTCTGTCTTCACCCTGTTATGTGTCTTTGTACCTGTCTTGTTCTTTTTATAAGACATCAAAGAAAAATGATTAGGTTTAGGTCCTACCCTACTCATTATGATCTCTTCACATGACAAGGAGTACCCAGTTTTCAAACAGGGTCACATTCACAGATACAGGTTAAGACTTCAGCGTATATATATACATATATTTTTTAAGGAAGGAAAATGGAAACAACGTGGAGGGCATCGGTGTTTCATTGATAGATTACCTCCTTCCATACAGGAGAACTAGATTGCTGGTCAATATAACTACTGTCTATCAGTAGAGGTTTGCATGTTACTACGATACTGAACAGATTTCAGAGGAGATTCTAGGCTAAGATGGTCTAGGAAGAAGGGCTTGGCAATCTACTTACGAAAATCAATGATGAAAATTCTATGGATTATAATGGCATGATCCACAGCCAGTCATGAGCGTGGAATAAAACCAGGCAGAATTTTGTTTCAAAGTGCACGTGCTGACAGTGAGTTGAGTGTTGGCATGACAGCAAATACAAGAACTCTTCCATTTACAGAGTCAGCATTACATTTTGGTGACACAGTTCTTTCTGTAACATTACCAAAAGGTCTTGATTTAGACTCATGGCTGAACTCCAGGGAGCCTAAGGCAGAGTTGATTGTACACAATAACTAGTGCAAAATCCTAGCTGTTTTTAAACTATAAGGCTTCCTTTGTGTGGCATCTCAGGCAAGGATCAGAGGATATTGGACACGTTTTTGTTCGTAGGTTAAAGACTGTTATAGATAAAAGTGTATGCAATCTCCCAACCGTCTGCCAAGTGTAAAGAGAGCTCCCAAGTTGCCACGAGCCCATTCACAAACTTGGACACCAAGTTCACCCCAGAACATGGCTGGGCAAATCCAGTCACAAGCAAAAGAGGCAGCTTTCCATATGGTTCTCCACCTGGGTAAGGTCCTGGCCCTCGTATCTTGCCTGGAAGTAGCAAGAGTCACTGTATCAATTACACTGGGGAATCACCCAAGGCATTAAAGAGGCTTCATCACCCTACTGGTGGTTTGGATGCAAGAACTTGAACTCAGTTGTTCTGTTTTTTTAAATTGTGATAAAGTGAGAGTTTACAATCCATGTGGATTTGCTGTATAAAACCCCAAGCAACTGCCTCTGTGCAACTCTATCTGCTCTCCTCATGCCATGACAGCACACTCTTCTACTCTTCACTACTAGTATCTAATCAACCAACACTTGTCCCCTGCGCTCCACCCTCTCCTCTCCCTTCTAAAAAGAAATCAGTAGGATAACCTTGTATGTGTATTAAACCATAGGGTACACACACCACCTGCATCACTCTGCCTCCCTAGGTCCAGTCTGTTCTTTGTCTGAAGTACTGGTTTCAGCTCTGGACTATCAATAAGTCTAGAGAACATGTTCTCAGGGGACACTTGAGGTTGTCAGATCAAGTGTGGTCTTTTAATAGTGAACTCAGATTCACAGTTGATACACCTTATGCTACCTTATACTGCTCTAAAGGTTCCCATAAAAACCTCATGATTTGATCGCTGCTGAAGGGAAATGGCAAGATTTAAATTAACACTAAAAGTCAGGCCCTAAGAAGGTTCCTTCAGTCCAGAGATAATGAGAGAGTACAGAGAAAATTCTATGCTCTCCTGTGAGTTGGATCTGACTTGACGGCACTTGGCTTGGCTCCTATGAAGACACCTAAATTCATTTCTACAACAAAAATTTACCAAATGGAAACTTGGAACCAGACAGAAGCAGGCATCAGGTACATAGGACTTCTGCCTTCAAGAAATAAGGATTATGTGGAATTAGGCAGGTATCAAGTCCTTAATTTTGCAAGGTATTATTTAGTAAAATTGAGGTAAGTGCTGCGAATGGAAAGTATGAGAAGCTATAATGCCACATGACAGAAAGAGTGAACCTAACATAAAAATTAAAACACCAAATCCATTGCCAAATTGATTCTGACCCATAGCAACCCAACAGGATAGAGTAGAACTGCCCCACAGAGTTTCCAAGGAGCATCTGCTGGATTTGAACAGCTGTCCTTTTAGTTAGCAGCCATATTACTTAACCACTTCACTACCAGGGTTTCTGAACTTAGTATATGGGATTAGAAAAGGCTTTCCCAAGGAAGTGCACTTGAAGAGGACCCATAAAGGAATCATCCAGTTGACCTGAGCTCTGCTCATCAACACCTGATATCCTGTACTGGACCAAAGAAGAATAAATCTGCTGGACATTGAGGTTGGGTACAATCACATGGGATAAGACATTTACAATGCATTAAAAGATAATTGCTGTTAAGGGTATAGTCATGACTCTTATATGGATACATAATGAACACATCTCAAAATTTTTATTTAACTCATTAGTTAGGATGTCACAAATTCAAAACTCTATACTTATATATTTGAATCAAGAATTCTAAAAAAACAAATTAATATATTTAATCCGACATTTTCTTTGGAAGAAGCATAGGATTCAATCTCCCATCCACCAAACACAATTTATACTGCTATCAACTGTCTACAACTGATGTAATTTTGAAGTAACTCAAAGACAATTAAAGACTGGCATAGAGTTCCACAGAATCAGATAATCGAAAACGGTATGAACGACAATGTCTTGTTTTTCACTAACGACATCCAGTATTCATTTGATCCATTTCATAGTCTTTCACAATTTTCCCCTATAGACATAGTTGACTAAAATTTGTCTAGAATATATAGAGCACCCCTACAAATCAATTACAAAGGTTAAACAAGTCAATAAACAGGTGTGCCACAGAACTGAATGAGTATTTTGCAAAAGATGACCAAATGGCTATGAAATGTAAGAAAAGCCGTCATCAAGAAAATTAAAATGAAAATCTACACTAGAGAAAGTAGTTTCCATTCTAACAGTGGTGGAATACCTTGTATCAGATAACCCACTGGCAAAAAACACTTATACACTCTGGAAAAACTATTTCTGAGAACGATTATTTGAAGTCGTGGAATATGATCAAATGTAGGTAGACTTTAAGAGTAGTTTTCCTTTAAAGACATGTCTGCAGGCACTTTCCAGTCCGTACAACCTGGTGCAAGCAGAACTCAAGCAGAACACTGAAGTATTTGGTGACTAAGGAAGTTAGATAATGAAACTCAGGACTGTATTTCCAGAGTTTCCAAATCAAGGGGAGATATACAGCGAATGAAACAAATGAGAGATGGAATATGATGGAACTGACTTGTTTTTCTTGGTTTGCTAAGTTTTTGATTTGACAGTGGAAGTCTTACTGTTTTCTCAACACTTATTTTAGTGGGGAATATTTTAGGCTTCCTTTTCTCCGACTCGATGGGCACTTGGCGGCTGGCTTTCTGTGTTTATTGAGAAAATCACGTGATTTTTTTCCTTTCTTTTTATATCACTGGTAGAATGCATTGCAATCCTTGCACACTTAGTATGAATCCTATTTGGTCATGACATACTATTGTTATTTTTATATGGTGTTAATTAATTTAAATTAAATTAAAATTAATTTAATAAAATAAAATTGTCGCCATGAGTCGGATCCGACTCGACGGCACTTGGCTTGGCTTGGCAACATATTTGAATTAATTAAATTTGAATATTTAAATTAATTATATTCAAATATTTGCTAAGTTTTTGGTGGAGAACTTTTGCTTCTATATTCTTGAGAGATAATGGTCTGTAGCATACTTTTCATGTGGTATATTTACCTGGTTTGGGTAACAGATTTTTGCTGCCTTCATAGAATAAATTTGAAAGTGTCCCTTCCTTTCCAATGCTCTGAAATAATTTTAGAAATACTGGTGTAAGCTCTTCGAATATTTGGTAGAATTCTCCAGCAAAACCATCTGGGCCAGGAATTTTTATGTTGGGTGTTTTTTCTGTTTTGTTTTTTTAATATATATAGTTTTGGAATTCTTCTCTTGTAATGAATCTTTTCAGATTTTCATCATCATTTTGTGTTAGTTTGGGTAGGTAGTACAGTTCTGGAAATTTGACCATTAACTCTAGGTTTTCATACGTGGTGTCCTTTTTATTTCATTTAGGTCTCTTGTGTAGTCTCCTACATTATTTCTTATTTGGATTAACTGAGTCCTCTCCTTTTTTAGTCACTTTGGCCAGTGTTTTGTCAGTTTTGTTGATCTTTCAAAAAACTAAAATTTTGTTTTGCTAATCATTTCTAGTATTTTTCTGTTCTCTATTTATTTCTGCCCTGATCTCAATTATTTCCTTTCTTCTGTTGTCTATGGGCTTCTCTTGTTGTTCTCTCTCAATTTGTGCAGTTAATGTTTTGATTTTTGCTTTTTCTTTTATGACGTGTACATCTATTGCTGTAAATTGACATCTGAGGACTGCATTTGCTGTGTCCCAAATAATTTGCCATCCTCATTTGATTCTAGAATTTTTTTTTTACTCCATCTTTGACTTCTGTTATTACTCAGGGGTTTCTAAGCAGGGTATTATTGAGTTTCCATGTAATTGATTTTCTTTCCCTTGCTCTTCCCATTGTTCATTTCTATTTTGATGATGTTGTGGTCAGAGAAGGTACTTTGTAGTATCTCATTGTTTTGAATTTGGTTGAGGAGTGCTCTGTGGCCTAAGATGTGAACTATTCTGGAGAATGTTCCATGTGTTCTGGAAAATAGTGTGTACTTCCCAGCTGTTGATCGAAGTCTTCTGTATATGTCTGTGAGGTGAGACTGGCTGATTGTGCCCTTTAGCTCTTCTGTATTTTTGCTGAGTTTCTTTCTGGATGTTCTATCCTTCACCAAGAGTGGTCTGCTCAAGCCTCCTACTATAATTGTGGAACTGTTAGTTTCTCTTTTCAGTGTTCCTAGTGTTTGTTTTATGTATTTTAGAGGCTTACCATTGCATGTACAGATTTTTGTTATGGTTAAGTCTTCATAGTGGATTGTCCCTTTAATTATATAGTGTTCTTCCTCTTTTATAGTGTATTTTGCTTTAAAGTCTATTCTATCCTACATTAATGTTGCCACTCCTCATCTTCTTTGGTAGTTATTTGCTTAATTTCTTTCCCATCTTTGCTTTTTAATAAATTTACATCCTTGTTTCTAAGGTGTGTCTCTCGTAAACAGCATATTCATAAATCACTTTTATAAAATCAATTCTATCATTTTTTGTCTCTTTTTGGGTGAATTGGCCATTTATATTCAGTGTAATTCTTGGTAGAAGTGCATTTACTGCTTTCATTTTTCAGTGTTTTTCTTTTTTCTTTCCCCCCTGTCATGATGACATTTTCTTTGTTCCTTGTACTCTCTGATGCTGAATTTCTTTGGTTTGTGGATTTCTTTTCCATGTCCTTTGTTTTTGTAGATTTCGTTTGTATTGATATTTCTTTTCTTTTCTTTTCTTTTTTTATCTTTATTTTGATGAGTAGATTTCTTACCTTTGTGGTTATCTTGAAATTTACCATTATCCATCTAGGCTTGAACCCATCTATTACTACTTGATAATTACCTTACCTTCCATTCCAATAGAAAGTTCTACACCTGCACCATTATTCCTTCTGTTATTATTCTGATGTTGCTGTCATTTGTAGATTAACCTCTCTGGTTCTTTGTAACTCTTTTGATTTCTGATCGTCCTTGAGGGTTTGTTTTCTTGGTTGTTATCTGGCTGCTACAATCTTGTGACTTAGATTCAAGCTATGGTCTGATGTTAGTTCTCAGACTGAAAGATTCCCTTTAACAATCCTTTTAAGTTTGGTTTTACATATTTCTTTAAATTCTGTTTATCTGAAAATGTCCTAATTTCATCATCATATTGGAATGAGATTTTTGCAGAATGTATTATTCTGGGTTGGCATTTTTTTTGTTCAAAGTTTCACACGTATCAATGCATTCTCTTATAGCTTGCATGGTTTCTGGCGAGTAATCAGAGGTTGGTTTGATTTTTTTCTCCCACTATATGTGGCTTTTTGTTTTTCTCGAGTTGCTTTCAGAATTTTTTATTTGTCTTTGGTTTCAGCCACTGTGATTATGATACATGTTGGTGATTTTCTTTTAGGTCTATCCTGTACGGGGTTCACTGAGCTTACAGGATGGTCAACTTTTAATCTTTCATGATAATAAGAAAGTTTTCTGTCAGCAATTCTTCAGTGATCCTCTCTGTGTTTCCTATTTTATCCCCTTGTTCTACAATTCCAGTCATTCAATAATTTTTGCTTTCTAGTATAACTTACATAATTCTCAAGGTTTCTTCATTTTTCTTCTCTTTCCTTAAACAGAGTTGTATCCAAGTGTATGTCTTCAGTTTCACTGATGCTATATTCCATCATTTCAAACCTACTCTTCAATCCTTCTAAGTCATGTCTTCCTATGTCTGTCTAGGTAGAGAAATTGTTTCTGCCTAGCTAAGGTGAGTTGACAGATTTTTTGTTTCTTTCCTCCTCTTTGTTAAAATATTCTCTCTCCATGTCTGGGACCATCGCTCAGAGTATGTGTAAGGGATTCTACTTTCTGTCCAGCAACAGATAAGTCTGTGGAGCCTGGTACAGTGCAGAGAAAGTGGGGGAAAGGACTATGAAAAAGGAGATAAGTTTATTCCAAAGGAAGGTTTTAGTTTCACACTAGTAGTTACACACAAGCCTTTAGCTTTTGACAATCAAATTATATTATCAGATTATAGACACATGAGTGGGTTCTCTGCTGCTCAGTGTCTCCTACTGAGGAGTATGCCCTATGAATGCTGCTGCCTCACTGACTACACTGGCTTCTGCCAATTCCTGCTGGGTCAGGTCTGGCCTGTCCCAGATACTGCTGGAACTACTTTCCCATCTCTGTAACTCAGTCTGATTTATTTTTCTGCTCCTGGGCTCATATATTTGATATACTTTGTTCTCCTCTACTCCAGATAGATTGGGACCAATTGATGCTCCTTAGATGGCAGCATACTAGCTTTTAAGGCCCCAGAAACAAAATGAGATACAAAACACTTTCTTAAAAAAAAAAGTTATGGAAGGAGGCAGAGTCAAGATGGTGGACTAAACACATGTCTCCCTATATCCCTCTGGAAACCAAGACCTGAACTGATAATCAAACGGAGCCTTCTGGTCACCTCATGAGTCCCAGGGCATGGTACAGAGCTGTTAATATGGACTTCATACCACTGAACAAAAAACCTCCACTCTTTCACTGACTCCCACTCCTGACTAGCCCTGGCTCTCACAGACTGAAGGCAATGAACCATTTTGGCTTTTTTTCTCTGTCTTGGCTGTCAGACTGAGCTGGGTCTTGCCTAGTGGCTAGTCTCAGACGCACTGCTGGTGAGATAGGCAGGTGAAATTGCCATATTTTGAGAGCCAGGCTTAGAACTCTGTACATCTAGCCACTTTACGCCAAGACAAGTGCCGTCGAGTCAGATCTGACGCCTGTCTTTTTACATCTGCCAAAGTGTGGCTTGTACGGAACCAGCGGCACCTATGTGTTGGATGTCATGTTGGATGTGGAGATTTTAGCGAGACCTAATTCTTAGCTTGGAAGCCAGAGCCTGTCCACAGGAGAGTATTTTTCTGCCAGAAAAGCAGTAGTTTATACAGTGTCACCTAAGGCTGGGCCCTGTGAGCAGAGGCCAACAGGGCAGTAGCATTGCTGTATTTTGAACTAGTTTGTATCATCTGGGATTGGATACAGAGGTGCTTACTTTGCCAGCTGGGAAGAGGGACCTCTACACCTGAAATCCTAACTGACTTGAGAAGTGGTCAAATACCTTTTGTTTTACATTTTAAGACAGCCTAGAGAAACATCTTTGGGCCATCCTCACAGTATCTCTCCCAGCCTTTACTGGCTCACATGAAACCCAGAGAGCAACAGATGCTTGTGGTGAACAAGAAATCACTCATGGCTTCAGCAGGCTCCCAAACAAAACAACCAAGGAGTTTTCCAGATGGAGAAACTTTTCTGAAATTATTGGAAGGTGAATACAAAAGGATTATATAGAGAGCCCTTCTAGACCTTATACAAAACATAGGAGAACAAAATGAAAAATTAAGCAAAGCATCTTCTCAGGCCACAAAGCTATTGAAGTTGAAATCAATAGCAGAAGAAACATAGAAAGTGGAACTCTTGGAAACTGAATAACATCTTGCTCAATAAACCATGGGTTATAGAAGAAATCAAGGATGAAATAAAGAAATTCATGGATTCCAATGACAATGAAAACACTTCGCACCAGAACCTGTGGGATACAGCCAAAGCAGTGCTCAGAGGTCAGTTTATCTTCATAAATGCACACATTTGGAAGGAAGAAAGAAACCAAATCAAGGAACTAACCCTACAGCTTGAACAAATAGAAAGAGAACAACAGAGGAACCCCTCAGGCACCAGAAGAAACAGGATCATAAAGCTTAGAGCAGAGCTAAATAAATTAGAGAACAGAAAAACAATTGAAAAAATTGAAATGATCAAAAGCTGTTTTATTGAAAAGATCAACCAAATTGACAAACCACTGGCTAAACTTACTAAGAAAAACAGGAAAGGAAACAAATAACCCAAATTAGAAAATGAGAGGGGAGTTGTCACAACAGATACAACAGAAATCAAAAATATCATAGCTGAATAATATGAAAGATTATACTCTAACAAATTTGAAAACCTAGAGGAAATAGACAAATTCCTTGATTCATATCACCTACCCAAATTATCACAAGGTGAAGCAGAACAACTTAATAAACCCATCACAAAGGAAGAGAATGAAAATATCATCAAAAAACTACCAACTAAAAAAAGCCCGAGCCCAGATGGCTTCACCACAGGATTCTACCAAGCTTTTATAGAAGAGTTATCTCCAATACTGCTGAGACTATTTCACAGTATAGAAAAGGATGGCATACTCCCAAACTCATTCTATGAAGCCAGCATAACCCTGTTACTAAAGCCAGGGAAAGACCCCACAAAAGAGGAGAACTACAGACCGATATCACTCATGAATCTAGATGCAAAAATCTTCAACAAAATTCATGCTTATAGAATACAACAGCATATCCAAAAAATAATCCATCATGACCAAGTTGGATTCATGCCAGTGATACAAGGCTGGTTCAACATAAGAAAAATAACTAATGTGATTAACCACATAAATGTCACAAAAGACGGGAATCACCCGATTTTGTCTATTGATGCAGAAAAGGCATTTGATAAACTCCAACACCCATTCATGCTAAAAACTCTTAGCAAAATAGGCATAGATGGAAAATTCCTCAATGCAATAATGGCCATTTATACAAAGCAAGCTACCTGCGTCATCCTGAATGGAGAGAGACTGAAGGAGTTTCCCCTGAGAACAGGAACTAGACAAGGATGCCCACTCTTATCTCTCCTGTTCAACATTGTACTGGAAGTTCTAGCCAGAGAAATTAGACAAGACTGAGAAATAAAAGGCATCTGCATTGGCAAAGAAGGAGTGAAAATCTCCCTGTTTGCTGATGATGTGATTGTATATGCAGAGAATCTCAAAGAATCTGTAAGTAAACTACTCAAACTGATAGAAGAGTTCAGCAAAGTCTCAGGATACGAGATAAATGAGCAAAGTCTCAGGATACAAGATAAACATAAATAAATCAGTAGGATTCCTTTATACCAAAAAAGAGACTATTAATGAAGAAATCATCAAATCAATACCATTTATTTTAGCCCCTAAGAAGATAAAGTATCTAGGAATTAATCTAACCAAAGGAAAAACAGACCTTTACAAAGAGAACTACAAGCCCTTATTACAAGAAACTAAGAAAGACTTAGATAAATGGAGATACCTACCCTGCTCATGCATACGAAGACTTAATATTGTCAAAATGTCTATTTTACCCAAAGCAATCTACTTATATGATTCAATCCCAATACAATTTCCATGATCATTTTTTAATGAGGTGGAGAAACAAATCACCAATTTTGTTTAGAAAGGGAAGAAGCCCTAAGTAAGTACGGTACTACTAAAGAAGAAGAGCATTCTGGGAGGCCTCTCATTACCTGACTTCAGAAACTATTACACTGCCACAGTGGTCAAAACAGCCTGGTACTGGTACAAGAACAGACAGATCAATCAGTGGAACAGAATTGAGACCCCAGACATGACACAATCTGCCTATGAACAACTGATATTTGACAAAGGCCCTAAGACATTAAAGTGGGGTAAATACACTACCTTCAACAAATGGTGCTGGCAAAATTGGATATCCATCTGCAATAAATTGAAACAAGATCCACATCTCACACCTTATACAAAAATCAACTCAAACTGGATAAAAGACCTAAATGTCAAATCTAAAATGATAAAGGTCATCCAAGAAAAAATAGGAACAATGGAAGTTTTAATAAACAATGTAGACAGACTTCAAAATCAGTCAAACGACAATCAACAGAAAATAGATAAATGAGAACTATTAAGAATCAAACACTTTTTCTCATCCAAAGACTTTATTAATAGAATTAAAAGGTCACCTACAGAATGGGAAAAAATATTTGACAACTCTATGTCAGACTGACGCCTGATCTCCATAATCTATAAAGTTCTACAAAATATCAATAAGAAGAAGATAAATCATTCAATTAAGCAATGGGCAAAGGAGACGGGCAGACATTTTTCTGAAAAGGAGATCCAGGCAGCGAAAAAACACATGTGGACCTGTTCATGATCTTTAGTTATTAAAGAAATTCAAATTAAAACTACAATGAGATACTATCTCACCCCAACAAGGTTGGCCATGATCCAAAAAATGCAAAACAACAAATGCTGGAGAGGCTGTGGAGAAAGTGGAACTCTCCTACACTGTTGGTGGAGTTGCAAAACCGTCCAGCCTCTTTGGAAAGCAATCTGGTACTTCCTTAAAAAAATGGATATAGATATACCATTTGACCCAGTAATTTCACTACTCAGAATATATCCTGCTGAATCAAGGCCACTCACACCAATGGATATATGCACAAGAATGTTTACTATCTAATCTATGAACCCTGGTCTCCCTCCCACTCCTCTCTTATAGCTACCACTGCTTAAACCTTTTCTTGAGTGCTTATAATAGTGATCTCATTCAATATTTGTCCTTTACAGTTAATTTCACTCAGTATAATGTCTTCCAGAAGATTCCATGTTATGAGATGTTTCTGGAGATCGTCATTGTTCTTTGTCATTTCATAGTATCCCACTGTACAGATACACAATAGTTTCTTTATCCATTCATCAGTTAATGGGCACCTAGGCTGTGAGATCTGACTCGACGGCACTTGGCTTGGCTAGGCTGGTTCTGTATTTTTGCTATTGTGGATAGTGCTACAATAAAGATCAGTGTGAATGTATCTCTTCATATGATAGCTCTTGTTTCTGTGGGATATATGTGAAGTAGTGGGATTGCTAGATCGTTTATTGCTATGCATAACTATTTCAGAAGACCAAATTGATTTATAAAGTGTTTTTTACCATTTTACATTCCCACCAGCAATGTAGAAGAATTCTAGTCTTTCAACAACCTCTTCAACATTTATTGTTCTTATTGGTTTTTTGTTTGTTTGTTTTGTTTTTCTGGATTAATGCCATCCTGGTTGGGTTGAGAAGGTGTCTATCTCATTGTAATTTTGATTTTGATTTCTCTAATGGCTACTTATCACAAGAATCTGGATGTCTTCTTGGTGAAGTGCCTGTTCATATCCTTTACTTACTTTTAAATTGGTTATTTGTCTTTTCCTGTTGAGGTTTTGCAGTACTTTGTAGACTTTGCAGGTTAGAAGCTGATCAGATTATCTGTTGCCAAAAATTTCTTCCCATTCTGCAGGTAGTGTTTTTACTATTTTGGTGAAGTCTATAGGTGAACATAAGTGTTTAATTTTTAGGAGTTCCCATTTACCTATTTTCTTGTGTTTCTGTGTTTTTAGCAATACTTTATAGTCTGTTTATGCCATGTATTGGGACAACCAGTGTTGTGCATATTTTGTGTATATATGTACACACACACTCACACACACTAGAATATTTGGACACTGAAAAACTAAATTAAAAAATTTACATATATATAATTTTTTTATTTAGCTTTTGCGTGTCCAAATATTCTGGTCATTTGAACTAGATTGATTATTGTGGCCTTAATAATTCCAATTTCCTATCACCAAATGGATAGAGCTATGAGCATTCTTAGAAAAACAGAGGGAATTTCTGACTCAGTGTGGCTAGTAGAACTTTTTTAATTCCCCTCCCTTTGTTTCTTTCTCAAAGTACAGAGGAATAATTCAGGGCATACACATAGGATGTGCCGCTTCCAATCTAGAGAGTGCTTCAGAGTTTAGCTCCAGTTGCAGAGCAGAAATAGGTGGTAGAAGTGATGGGAAAGGGAGAAAAATCATTTTCTAGGGAAGATTTTGTGTCTGCAAGAGCACACAAGCACTTCACTTATGACGTTCATGTGGAAGTCCTATGTAATTCTCTATGTGCAACTGTCCTAAGCTCAGCTTCCCAATGAGAAAGGTACACTCTCCTTGCAGCACTGCCGCTGTGTTCAGTTACCAGCCACCGCATTGCCCCAGCTCTGCTTGGCTGGCTGAAGGGTGTCCTTCTGCGGGGGTGAAGATTCAAATCTGGCTGAACTAGTTGTTTCTGGACCGGCTTTATACTCCCTGTCACCCAATTCAATGTCTCAGCTTTCTTCCTGATATTCAGGGCTCCTAGAATATCCTATATAATCTGCTCAGTTGTTTTTCTGGCTCTTCATTGCTAGATGTATCAGACAGTAACTGTGGCTACTGTGGAATTTTAGCCCTGGTTTGGAGTGAAATCAGGAGTGATACTTGGCATCTGGCATAGAAGGTGACCAACCAAACAGAAGTAGGATTGTGGGGAGTACATGGAAAATCACCCACAGGAATAACATTTCCTGCAGATAAATGCAATATACTCCCAGTAAATGACTTTCTGAGTGGGAATAAGTTGAGAGGAAAAAGATTGTCCTGTCAGGAAGTTTTCTGATGAATTGGCGAAAGGTATAGAAAATTGAGAAAATAGGAAAGGAATAAAAACAATTCTTAAAAATAGAGGTAATAGAATGTTGTATATGTTGAACATTCAATTTAGGTACACTAGTGAAGTCCCCGGGTGACATAAATAGTTAACACTCTCAGCTGTTCCCCAAAATGTCGGAGGTTCCGGTTTACCAAGAGTTACCTCCAGAAGAAAGGCCTAAGGATCTACTTCAGAAAAAAAAAAAAAAAAATCAGCCACTGAAAATTCTATGAATCACTGTTCTACTCTTTCTGCTCTGATTCATGCAGGTCACCATGAGTCAGAATCAGCTTGACAGCAACTGATTTTTGTTTGTTTTGTTTCATCTCATGTCACTTTTAGGTAATCATGAAGTTCACTCAAAATCCAGCACCAAAACCCAATTAAGACCAAGAAAAAAATATTTCAATAAGTATAACATAAAAAGTATTAAGTAGTAAGCAATGGATTTACTCCTTTGGTAGCATTTTTCTTCCCAAATGGTGCATAAAATAATAACATATTGTAGAAAATACAGCATCCTGACCTTCAATAAATACAAATATCACATTCCTGCTAAGAAACTTCTGGTTTCCCAGAGCAGTCCCCTTTGGCTGTAGATGGGTAATCAGCGCTGATCTTCCACTAAGACTCCCTCGCTAGACAGCTGATGGCACCAATGTCTCCCCAAAAGCATGGTGAGCATGTGATATTGCCACAAGGATCACAAGTTGTCATGATGGTATTGCAGTATGAGTCATTTTCCACATTTAGAGTCAAAAATGTACAATTTTCCATTAAAAAGAATTACTCTGCTTTCCGAGGTTATTGTACTTTGTTTCAAAGAGGCACAGTGTAGGACGAACTCACACCTCTGTTCGCATGGAATGGAAACTAAAGAGTTACCAGGACAATTTGTGTGCTTTACAGACATTTTCCTCATGTGTCACATTCACACATTGTTTCTATGATTTTTTACATAGCTGTGGTCGCTGCTGCTTATCTCAGATTCACAGCTCAGATCTCTGCCACTAAAGATTAGTGATTTACTCGGAATTTAATATCTGTTTACTATTTTCACTATTGCTGTGACATTTTAGTGAAGTGCTTTTACGTGAACTAGCCATTACTCTAAGAGTAACAACATTTGATTTACTTATTAAGAGTGTTCACATCTGCCAGGTACTCCTTGGGAATTCTCTAGGGCAATTTGACTCTCACTTCTAGGGTTGCTATGAATCTGACTTCGCTCAATGGCAGTAGGTTTTTTTATTAAGGGTATCAACATTTAACTAACTTGACCCCATTATACGAATGCCAGCCAAGATGAAGCCATTTTTATAATACAAGACTAGCCTGTAATCATAGTATGTTTTTCACTTGATCCCCAGGAAAAATTTGCCAAGGACAGTAGGATTCAAACATTCAAACTGTGTTCACCAGGAGTACATAAACCATTTCAGAATAAATAAATGATGAGATATTTCTGAATTTATTCTATAAAGCCAGCATAACCCTAATATCAAAGCCAGGAAAAGATACCACAAAAAGAAAATTACAGATCAATATCTCTGATAAGTATAGAAGCAAAAATTCTCAACAAAATTCTAGCTGATACAATTCAGCACCATATTTTAAAAAAATGATATACCACAACAAAGACAAATTCATACCAGGTGTTGTGGATTGAACTGTGTCCCACTCAAAATGTATGTGTTGATGTCACTTGGCTATGAGTCCCAGTATGGTGCCCTTCCTCCGATGTATTGTGAATCCTGCCTCTGTGAGATTGATGGTGGAGAATGGGCAACAGTTGTTAGTGAGGCGGGTCTCAAGCTACAAGCTTGTGGGTTATAAAGGAAAGAAATGAAGCAAGGAAGTTGGGAACCTTATTCTACCAAAAGAGAAGCACTGACATCAGAGCATGTCGTTTGGATCCGAAGTTCCTGTGCTGAGATGCTCTCACTGGATTTTGACTTCTCCTACCTGACTGTGATAACTTCTCATATGGAATGGACTTGTAATTTATAAACGGATTTGTGGCTTACCAGACTGTGAAAATAAAGCTTTTCTTCATGAAACTTTCCACGTGGAATATTTTCTATTGGAGCAGTAGCAGGTAACTAAGACACCAGGTATGCAAAGATGATTAAACTATGAAAATCAAAGTAATCCATGACATAAATAAAAAGACACATAGTCATAACCATCTCAATGAATAGAAAAAAAAATGCATCTGATAAAGTTCTACACCTATATCTGATAAGCACTCTCAATAAATTAGGAATAGAAGGGAAATTCTTCAACATAATAAAGGCATCTGTACAAATCCAATATCATTCTCCAAGGTGAGAGGCTGAAAATATTCTCCTTGAGAACAGGAATAAGACAAAGATATCCTTTAGCACCACTTCTAGTAAACATTGTACTAGAAGTCCCAGCTAGAGCAAAAAGGCAAGAAAAATAAATAAGTGCCTGAAAATAAGAATTAAGACTGTCTCTATGTGCAGGTGATATGATGCCATAATACAGAGAACCAAAAACACTCCACAGAGAAGTGATTATTTTTCTTTTTGAAGAGAAAAACTCAAGAACTTGATGATTTTTGTTGATTTATTGTTTTAAAGAGAATCAAAATATGTGTAAGCAATAGATCTCTTTGTATATGAACACTAATGCAATTGCCAGGAAGTTCGCAGATTGTTGTCGCCATAGCAGCTATCCAACAGATTCTTTTATTCTGTCACAAGTGAAAGAGTGGGAAGGACTCAAAGGGTTGACTGTCTATTAATGTTGATTGCTTGGTAAAACTGAGCCCAAATTCAAGGAGGGAAAGCAGCAACATTTTCTACAGCAGAAACACCACCAAAATGACAAGGGCTCTTTCCTTTAAAATCCAGATAACTTATATTACCAGTTGCCATTGAATCAGGTCAGGTTCCTGGTGACCCCAAGTGTGTCAGAGCAGAACTCTGCTACACAGGGTTTCCAATGGCTGAGCTTTCAGAAGGAGATCAGCAGGCTTTTCTTCCAAGGTGACTCTGCTCTTGACCCTCCAAACTTTCCATTGTACCATTGTGCCAAACCCTTTCCATACCCCCAAACAGAAATGTTAATGAGAATATAAAATTGTCTATAGGTTTTAACTTACAGAGTCAGAGTGCTATTTTTTCTTCTGCCACTTGTAGGTCGAAGGCCAAATTCTGACAATTTTCTGACTTGCCTGCAGCAGAGAATGACCTTAGGCCACTTGACTCCTCACAGAGAGCTGCTCTGTGAGAGCCCTCCACACAAAGAAACATGAGAGCTGGAGTATAAGTGTCCACAAATATACTAAACTTCTAAATGCATACTTGTCTCAAAGACACTGGGAAGTTCTTTTTCTTCTTCTTCTTCTCTTCTTCTTCTCCTCTTTATTATGATTGAGTGAAAATGTACATCCCCATATAAATTTGCATGCCCACCTATATGCAGCTCCCACTGCTCTCCCTGCCCGGTGACAGCACACTCTTCCTCTCTGCTCCACACACATGCCGTGATCTTGAGCATTTCCTCATATGTCTGTTAGCCTCTGGAATATATTCTTTGGTGAATTTTCTGCTCCTATATTTTGCCCATTTTTAAGTGGGCAATCTCCTATCCCCTCCCAACAATTTCCTATCCCCTCCTCTCCACACACCTCCCCCTCCAGTAAGAAGTCACTAGGATGACATCCTATGGCTGCATAGAACCATAAATCCACAGAGAAATTATTGAAACTAACAGAAACATTCAGAAGAGCAGCAGGATACAAGCTAAACATACAAAAGGCAGTTGAATTCCTATATCCCAATAAAGAGAACTATAAGAAGAAAATTAGGAAAGTAATACCATTTATAACAGCCCCTATATAAACTACAAAATACTTGGGAATAAATCTAACCAGGGACATAAAAGACTTACACAAAGAAAACTATAAATCACTATTGCAAGAAATCAAATGTGACCCACGAAATGAAAAATTGTAGCACACTAATAGATAGCTAGACTCAGCTTTGTGAAAATATCAATACTATACAAAGCAATCTACAAATACAGTGTCATCCTGATCATGATACAAACAATATTATTTAACTAGAAGAAAAAAACTAATCATTAACCTGATATGGAAAGGAAAGAGAACCAGGATAAGTGAAGCATTCTTGAATAGGAAGAACTAGGTAGGAGTCTTCAAACTACCAGAATTCAGAACCTACTGTATAGCTATGTTAGTCACATCAGCACTGGTATTGGTACAATGAGAGACACATTGATGATAGAGTAGAATTAAGGATCCAGATGTAAACTCATCGACCTATAGCATCTGATTTTGACAAAACCCAAAGTCCTTTAAATGGGGCAAAGACAGTCATTTTAACATACGATGTTGGCAAACTGAATGTCCATCTTTGAAAAAATGAAACAGGACTCATAACTCAAATCATACACAGATCAAAGCAAATCAAAGACTTGAATATAAAACCAAAATCTATGAAGATCATAGAAGGATAAATAGAGTCAATGCTAGAGTCCCTTGATACCTAGGGGTGACTTGGTTTAAGTGTTTGACTACTAACCAAAAGTCTGGCATTTCAAATCCATCAGCTAGTCCTCGGGAATGCTATGGGCCAATCCCAATCTCTCCTATAATGAGGACCTACTACATGGCATAAATAGTATACAAACCATAACTAACAATACACAAACACTAGACGATTAACTAGATAACTGGGATCTTCTAAAAATTAAACACATATTCAGAGACTTCACCAACGGTGTAAAAAGACAGCCTACATACTGGAAAAAAACATTTTGGCTATGACAAATCCTTCCAAGGTCTAATCTCTAAATCTGTAAGAAAATCTACCACCTATATAACAAAAGGTAAATAATCCAGTTAAAAATGGGCAAAAGATAGGAGCAGACAATTCGCCAAAGAATGTATTCCAGAAACTAACATACATGTGAGAAAATGCTCAAGATCACAAGCTGTTACTCAAACCCACTGCTGACATGTCAGTTTCAACTCATAGCAGCCTTATAGCTATTAGAGAAATACAGTTCAAAATGACAGTGACCTACCCTCACTTCCTAACATTACTGACACCAATCAAAGAAGACAGAAAGTTAAAAGTGTTGAAGCATTTGTGGGGATCTTTGAACTCTTATGCACCACTGGTGGGAATGTAAAATGGTATAATCATTTTGGAAAACAGTACAGTACTTCCTTAGGAAGCTAAAAATAGAAATACTACAGGATCCATCAATCACACTCCAGGCATCTATTCTAGAGAAATAAGAGCCATTACACAAACATATGCACATTCACTTTCATTGTAGTATTATGCATGACAGCAAAATGATGGAAACAACTCAAGTGCCTATTGACAAATGAATGGGCAAAGAAGCTAAGCACAATGGAATACTATCCAACAATAAAGAACAATGATAAACGTGTGAAACACCTCACAGCATAGATGAATCTGGAGTTCATTATATTAAGTTAAATGTCAGTATCAAAAGAATAAAGACTGTGTAAGATTATTACTATAGAAATTCATGAAAAGGTCGTGCCAAAAGAAACAATCTTTGTTAGTTAATAGGAAAGGAAGAGCTTGAGAGAGAAAAATATTAACTAGACAAAAGATAAGTGATAACTTTGGTGAAAGGTAAGACCACAATGCGTGGGAAGTCAACACTACTTGACCAAAGCAAGGTCATGGAAGCTTCCGAGACACATCCGAATTCCCTGAGGAACCAAATCACTGGGATGAAAGCTGGGGACCATGGTCTCATGGAACATCTAGCACAACTGGCATAGCATAATATATAAAGAAATTGCTCTACATCTGAACATGATGGGTAGGAACTAGGTCATAAAAGCCTGTGAATGTCCACCTAAGATACATCTACTGATTCCATCCCAGCAGGAATAAACGAGATCAAAACCAGAAAGATTTATGTAAAGGTCTAATGAACCACAGCCTCCCACAGCCTGAGCCCAGGCAGAGATAACAATAGAGAGTCCCAACTGGAGCTGAAGAAAAGTTGGAACGAAACTGAACTTGAAAAAAAGTTTCTTGATGGGAAAAAAATATTTGGCAACTATATGTCAGACCAACATCTGATCTCCATAGTCTACAAGGTACAGCAAAATCTCAACAAGAAAAGGATAAATAACCCAATTAAGCACTGGGCAAAGGAGATGGAAGACATTTCTCTAGGGAGGATACCCAGGAAACCAAAAGACACGTGTGGAAATGCTCACAATCATTAGCTATTAAAGAAATTCACATCAAAGCTACGATAAGACAGCATCTCACACCAACAAGATTGGCCATGATCCAAAAAACACAAGACAACAAATGCTGGAAAGGCTATGGACAAACTGGAACTCTCCTACACTGCTGGTGGTATCGCAAAATGGTACAACCTTAAAAAGCTGGAAATAGATATACCACTTAACCCAGTAATCCCACTGCTTGGAGTATATCCCATAGAATCAAGGGCAGTCACACAAACAGATACATGAACATGAACATTTATTGTAGCATAGTCCACAATAGCAAAAAGATGGAGTTAACTCAGATGCCCACAAACAGATAAATGGATAAACAAACTGTGGTGTATATCCTCAGTGGAGCACTACCCAATGATAAACAACAATGATGACTTTGTGAAGCATCTCACAATCTGGTTTCAACTGGAAGACATTATGTTGAGTGAAATCATCCAGCAGCAGAAGCACAAATATTGTACGAGACCCCTACTACTATAAGAACTTACAAACAGACTCATACATAGAAGAAAAGACTCTTTGAGAGCTTCAAGGAAAGGGAGGGAGGGAGGGAGAAAAGGAGAGGATTGGTTACAGGTTAGACAGTTGATACAAAATTTGATTGGGTGAAATCAGAGACAGCACACATCAGAAAGTAGATCAATTTAACTGGACACCAACATAACCCGAAAATTCTTCCAATCTTAACCCAGTATTGCAAGGATAGAGTAGTATGGAGGGGAGCTTGGTGATCATGCTTTCAGGGGACATCAGGTGTACCCCATGTAGGTGAGTGGTGTCTGGGTTCTTAAAATCTAGCAAGCTGTCATCTGAGGAATACCATATGGTCCCAACTCAGCTGGAACTGACAATAATCCAAGACAACAGCAACATAAGGGAAAAAGAGCCCAGAAGTCAGAAAGACTCACGTGAATGGGTGACTATATCAACATGTGACCAGAAGAACCAGATGGTACCTGGCCACCACCAGTCACAGCTGTTATGGAGCTCACAATGTTGAGTCCCAGTGACCACATAAGAAAAAAAGGGGCATACCCTAAGAACTCCACTGAAAGACCGAAACTGATGGTCAAAGGACTGAGAGTTCCCCTGGGAGTGTGGCCCCTAGACCTGCCCCTGATAATAGATTGTTACTGAGGTCACCTCTTGTGATAAGAATGGAATGGACTCAGGGACACAGGGTGACCATATCATGTGCACACTTGACAGTTCTATACATCCGCAGAATGTGGTCCTACAGGTCTCTTACTAGAGGAGAGTGAAGAGGTTGGAGAGGAGGGGACAGGAGATTGTTAAAAGGATATGACATGTATAGAACAGAAAGGAAGAGTGTGCTATCACCAAGCAGGGAGAGCAGAGGGAGCTTCAGATAGGCAAGCATGCAAATTTGTATTTATTGTAAACTTTCACTCAATCACAATTAAAAAAGAAAAAAAAATTGTCTTGTTGACCTGTCAGGGACTGGAGACACCTTGAGAGTATGGCCCGATGGGACCATTTTAACTCAGTACTGAACTCACTCCTGAAGTTCGCCCTTCAACCAAAGGTCAGACAGGTATAGGGCCAACAATAACACATGCAAAGGACAATCTTCATGGTTCAAACCTGTATGCAGGAGTAAATGTACACTTTATCCCAAAAGCAAAGACAAGAATGCATGAAGCCACAGAAAACTGTAAGAGTGGGATAGACAAAGGAAGAAAATTAACAAAAATTACAGGATTGGTGAACAATGTCATAAAATAATTTGGGTCTTAACTGTTTAATGAGAAACTAATTTTCTTCATAAAGGTTCACCCAAATCACAATTTTAAAAATAGTAATCAATATAGTACAATGGGAAAAAATGTATGTGTTGGAATGTTGAACCCTACACAATTAATCTAACACAATGCAATCCTTTTCTCAATGCAATCTAATCTAAAGTAACTGATCAATCAGATGAGATCATACCATTGTAGGTTGGGTCCTAAACCCAATCACATCTAAGATTAGACACAGAGAAACAAGTAGACATGAAAGGAAGACAGACATTCTTTAATAAGAGGTACAAATTCACTCATAAGCCCAGGAACACCAAGGATTGCTGGCAGTTACTAGGAGCTGAAACAGATGAAGGAATGTCTTCTAGAGCTACCCTTTGAATTTGAGGTCCTAGAATCCTGAGGTGGGAGGCAAAAACTGTCTATTTCTTAAAATCAGCAAATCTGTGTTACAGTAGCACTAGGAAATGGTGAAATCACCACTCCCAGGGTGCAGGACAAGGAAAGTTCATTTGGACAGTCTTCAACTCTGTGAATCACTAGTCACAGGAGCAGAAGGATTCAATTTTGTCTCCTTTGATCCTTCTGGTCCCACAGTCTGTGGACCTGTCTCTATAATCCTGACATGTGTCCAAAGCTCCATTCATCCTATTCTGGATCCTAGCACCTCTTCCTGCCCAGTCTTCCGCCACCACATAGTGGTTTGGGGATCACTGTTGTGAACTTCAGGAATAGATTGCCAGGACTTTATTAGCAGTCCACATTACTCTAGAAGCTCTGTTGAAATCTGTTCAGTACCATAACAGATAGCTTCAACTGACAGATGGGTAGTAGCAGCACATAAGTCGTATCGACTGGGAATCGAATCCAAGTCTCCCCAATGGAAGGTGAGAATTCTACCACTGAAAGTCCAGTGCTGAATACTGGGGTAGTATTCTTCATCTGAGCTCCTTTGACACTTCCATAAAGATTTTTCACTGAGTGGGAGGTTGGAATCAGACAGAATCGGTTTTCCACATTCCTTCTAAGCCTGCCTAGATGCCAGAACCATACATTACTGTCCACTTTTTGGCATGATGTTAGGGGGTGGTGACAGTCATGGGTTGGCCTGTAAAATAACTAGACTAAGCCTCTACCACTAAGGCCAGTGAAGTCAAGAGGTACAGGTCCAGAGTTACACTTCTAGCTAAGCTCAGATGTTGTACATCCACTCAGCCTGAAAGGCAGATGTTTACACTCACAAAGACCCATAACTGGCTCAGGCTATTATGAGATTGAATGTAGTGCAGCACAGGCATTTTGTCAAAACAATACCAACCACTTTGCATGTACTGCCAAAAGAGAATGTGAGGGTTCGAAAGTAGGAAATTTACATCCTACATCCCTAGGGGTTAAGGTAGAAAACTGGGTTGGGTCCAGTGGCTCAAATAAGTATCTCAGTTAAAGAGCAGGGGCCCTTAATTGTTATACTTGTTTTTATCAGCATGAGATAAAGCTCTGAAATATGTTTTGGTTCTTACTCA
This sequence comes from Heterohyrax brucei, assembly GCA_028571685.1. Taxonomy (NCBI): domain Eukaryota; kingdom Metazoa; phylum Chordata; class Mammalia; order Hyracoidea; family Procaviidae; genus Heterohyrax; species Heterohyrax brucei. The sequence continues at coordinate 32,796,003 of CM053161.1, forward strand.
AAATCTTAATTCATTATGTAGTTAGAATATCCAGTGTCTATGGCTAATTAGAACAGTGGCTCCTAGGAAAGTGTCACCCTACTTCTTTCTCATATGCACTCCTTCTATTCACCTGTCTGATGGACTGATGAGAGTCATTTGAAGACAAGCCAGTGAGAGTGAGAACATGTTCCAAATTAAAGTACACTATACTTTGATTCATATGGTCATTCTCTTTAGAAAACTTTGGATTAGGTTTAGGTCTAAGAAGACACAAGGTTTTGTGATCACAGATCATGGTTATGATTACAAGTAGTCTACCCATAGTTCCGGGCTTGGCCTCAAGCAGGAGGAAAAAGTAAATCTGAAGATGTAGAGCCCCTTGGAGCATGGTGCAGACAAATGGAAGTCACTGGAAGTCTGTGGAAGAATATCCAGAACAGATGTGCTCATTCAGGCATCCCTGTACCACCTGCAAACATCCCCCAGAACTAGAGGTTTCCTGGAGACCCATCTCTTAAATTGAGGCCTCCAAATAATAAAGTGACTAAAATCATTAACATTCCAGGGACTGCAATGTTCCAGCCATGACACGGTTGCCTGCAAACTCATGCCAGTGCCATGCACAATGAACAAAACCCTGTTCAGTCTTGAGCCAGTTCCATGACTGCTTGTAGAGAAGAACATTGTGGTCCATAAGCCTTTCCCCAGCAACTTTCATGTCCTTTCTTCCTAGTATGTCTTAGTCTGCAGGATTTGCTGATACTTGTTCAGTATTGTAGCAATATAAATGCCTCCACTGACGGATAGGTGACGGCTGCCCATGAAGTACACTGGCCAGGAATAGAACCTGGATCTCCTGCATGGACAATGATGAATCTACCACAGAATCACCAATGAGTATTGATTATTAACTCGCTTTTATCTGTTTTTTGTTGCACAGTGTGTGCATACAATTGTGCCATCATCCATCTCAGTGGTATTGTGATCAGAAACATAACACACAAAAAAGTGTCAATGCAGTCTTTCTTGGAGATTTTTAGTGGATGGACCCCTTCCCAGTAGTCCTGGTTTTACCACTAGGATAACTTGAAGTAGCCTCTTAAGAATCTTTCACTTCAGTGTGGCAGGCAGTTAACCACACATTGCCCTGGGACTCCTGAGCCTCAGGGCTTCTAGAAAGCAGCAATCTCTCCTGACCTTCATTGCCAGAGCTCATTTAAGAAGGGTGTGAGCTTTTCTTTCACTATGTTGTATCCCTCCTGCTTGAACTATTGGAGGGGTTGCTTTCTTGACAAAATTCTGACTTACATAGTAATGGGTAACAAAGTCATTCAGGAAGGCAGAACCCCAGAGATGTGAACTGACATTGTTTATCTGATTAAGACTGATTATGGAGACAATGATCATCAGTATAAAGGAGATGTGAGTAGTCCCAGCCTTCAGTAGCAAAACTGACACATAAATGATCATCCAAAGTTGTCTCAAATGAAGTGCCAGTTAACAGCAAGCCTATGAGGAGACAGACACTGTTGCAAGAGAATGTTAGTTTAGAAATGAGGGGTGTGAGGACTGCGGAGTGGGCTGGCAGTTTCATCACTGCACTGGAGCCTACTGAATTAGAAGGATGATCTCAGGACTCCAACCTTTCAGCTAAAGACACAGTAGAGGTTAAGGGAACCCCTGTGAGTGTCCTAAAAGCATTTATTTTTCTCTCATAACCACAAGATGAATGGAACTTCAGGGGAAATGTTTCTGAAAGCCATACCCAAAGTTTATCACAACAGCACGCAAAATATCAACACTGAATTAATTGATCTACAACCTCACCATGAAAGAATGTGTTCAGAGAGATTGGGACCTTGAGAACTGGAATGGGAATGTTTAACGGAAGCATCACTAACCAAAGCAGCTTTTTCTCTTGCTGGTCTAGGGAAAGTAGCCACTTGGTGCTTACGAATCTTTTAAGTATCTCAAGACTCGGTGATTCTCCTTGAGACCTGCCCTTACCACTATAACTCAAAAGCTTTCTGGAGAGCTCAGGGAGCTGAGACAGGACTGGAATCAGAAGGTGACATGCACCACGTGCAAGATTTACCAGCAGATCTTCTAGAATTCTGGTCAGAGTGGTGGGCGTGGAGTCTATGGGGTGCACGCTCACAGATCTAAACTAAGACGAAAACAGGTGGTGGGGCTTTGCTAAAGTCATCAGCATGGTTGAGCTGACCAGGGATGATATGGACACAGCATTTCTCTAGCATCTGCAAATGTCCCTTGGGCTGAATCCTGAGGCCATCATTCCCTGTGGCCAGGATGTTGCACCGATTTGGTGGTCAGAAAATTGGGCCTAGGATAGTAACACAGATATAGGAGGGAAGCCAGAGAAACCTCCTGCAGAAGCCAGAGGCAGGGATGAGAAAGGTAAGATTTCTTTCTTGGGCTGGTAGCTCAGATGGATGTGAAAGAAGATGGTACTTGAGGCTGGACTGGAGAGTCTGAGAAATACCAGGAACCAGAATTGTCCTGGACACTAATATGCCCACACTGCACCCGGGTCAGCACAGAGGAAGTACCCATGGGGCCTCAGTGTGGGTCCTGGAACCTCAGCCTGCAGGTAAGTTTAAGATCTGGGCACTCAGTCTGGGGAATTTGAAATGGGTACTGTCACTACCTGGCCCAGATTGGCCTGGGATCCTTTGGAGACAGGGGATGATATCCCACTAGTGATATCTTGGGCTCGTACCTCCCCCCAGGCTCCTCTGAGTTCTGAGGCACCACCCTCCCCCACATCCCCACATGAGAGGCCCTAGAGTATCTGGACTGCCCCCAAGGCTTCTGAAGAAGGCATCACTCAGACAAAAAGGGAACTTCAGGAAGCAAGTGGTTCCAGCCAGGTTTCAATCCCATTCTCAGTTTTTGCAGCCTGTGGAGGAGTTCACAGCTCAGTGGCCAGGGCTGGGAGGGGTCTTCAGGCCTCTGGGCCAGGGCCAGCACAGGGCACTAGCTCAGTGAGTCGTGTGAGCAGGGAGCACTAGCTCTACAGAGGAGAGAGGGATGGAGCCAGAGAGAGAGTGGATAGTCAGCGGTGGGCACACCCAGACCTGGGCAGTGAAACCGACGCGAGGAGGGTCTGGATGTTAAAAGAGGAGACGAGGCCCTCAAGTCAGAGACCAACTGGCCATTCAGGCTGAGTAGCTGGTCACATTGGAGCGGGGACTGCCCACTGCAGGAACCAAGAACAGAGACAGGGGCACAGGCATACACATGCAGGTCGATGCAGGCTGGCAGAGGTGGGTGGTAGCGGTCCCTTAGGACCTTTGATACAGTGCCAGAATAGGCGGGTAGAGGTCTGGGAGCTGCACAGTGTCTGTGTGAAGTTGGGACACAGGGTTAAACCATCCTGGACTGAGCCTAATATGGGGTGGGGCAGAGCAAATATGAACTGAGAGTTCAGGGATGGCGTTGGCTCAGCACAGGGCAGGGGCCACCAAATAGCCAGAAGATGCAGTCCAGACCACTGAGCCAGTAGGAGCCCTAGGGAGCCTTGTGGCCTGTGGAGGAGTTAGGGCAGGGTTAGATAATGTGTCAGAGCATCCAATGTCAAGGGTATGAGGGGTCATTGCGGGCATCCTTTTGCTGAAGCTCAAGGGCCAGTGGTTGGGCCTAGGGCAGGCACTGAATGGATATGGCAGGATGGGCTTCAGGAAGGAAGGGGCAGCTTCAGGGACCTGGGGGCAAGACTAAGTAGAACAAGGGCTGGGAGGAGAGGATCTAGCCATGGTGGGGGGTCCGCACTTGTCCTGGCAATGGGGAGGTCGGGAGTCCAAGATGAAGTTCAAGTCCAAGATGAGATCAGGGTAAGGTCTGCCAGTGGCCAGGTGCCCATTTAGGAGGGAAATAGAGAAATAGGCCTGCAGATGGGAGTACAAGGAACAGGGGGCTACAGGCTGAGAGCTGGGAATTGTGACTAGGAAGCTAGAGCTAGAGGTTGCTTCTTATGGGCTAGGAGCTGGGGGCTTGGATCTACCTCTAGGGGTTTATAAGTTGGTGCAGGAGCTGGGAGTGAAGGGCTAGGGGCTTGAGACTGGGGAATGGGAGCTGGAAGCTAGGGGCTAGGACTTGAGACCTGGGTGCTCGGAGATAGAGACTTGAGTCTGGGTGTTAGGAGTGGAGAACTGGGGGCTGAGGGCTAGGTGCTGTGAGATGCAAGCTGGGGAATGGGTGCTAAGAACTGTGTCCTGGGAGCTGGATGCTGCGGTGTTGGAGCTGAATGCTATGAGCTGGGTGTTGGGAGCTGAGAGCTAGGGGCTGAAAGCTGGGGATTGGTGCTAGGTGCTAGCGGCTGGGGATAAGGACTAGAGATTGAGAGCTGGGGGCTGAAAATACAAGCTGGGTGACAGGTGCTAAGGATTGGCAGATGAGAGCTAGGAGCTTAGAGGTGAACAATAAGAGCTAGGTGTTAGATGCTGAGGGACAGCGACAGAACACTGGGAGCTAACAGTTAGGTGCTAGTGGCTAGAAGGTGAGACTGGATGCCATGGGCTTGGAGCTAAGTGATAGCATCTGAGTGGTAGGATCTGGGAGCTGAGAGGTGGAAGCTGGAAGCCAGGAGCTAGAAGTTGAGTGCTAAGGGTTAGAAGCTGATTACTAACAGCTTAGGGCTGGGAGTTTGGATCTAGGAAATGGGATCTGTGTAATAAGGGCCAGGTGCTGAATGCTGGGACTGGGTACAAAGAAATAATGTTAGAAGTTTGGTGCTAAGAGCTAGATGCGAGAAGCTGGGTCTTGGGAGCTGGGCACTAGAAGCTAGGAGCCAGGAGTGGAAGGCCAGTTGCTAGGGACTGGATGCTGGCAGCTAGGTGCTAGAAGCTCGGTGCCGGGAGCTGGGGGCTAGGATATGGTTGCTAGGAGCTCAGGACTGTGAATAGGGTGCTAGGGGATGAGTGCTGGGAGCTGGGGACTAGGATCTCAGAGCTGAGACTGAGTGCAAGGAGCTGGGTGCTAGGTGCTAGGAGATGGGGCTAGGAGGTGGTGCTAGGAGCAGGGGACTGAGAGATGGGGTCTAGAAGTTGGGGTCTGGGAGTTGGTTGCTAGGAGCTCATGCTAGCAGCTGTGTAATAGGAGTTGAGGGCTGGGAGCTGGAGGTAGGAGATTGGTGCTAGGAGCTGGGGCTAGGAGTAGGGTGCTGGTTGCTAGGAGATATGGCTAGAATACGGTGCTAGGAGTTGAGGGCTGGGAGCTGGGGGCTGGAAACTGTTTGCTAGGAACTGGGGGCTAGGAGTTGATGGCTGTGTGCTGGGGACTAGAAGCTGGTGACTGGGTGCTAGAATCTTGGGCTAGGATCTGGAGCCGGGAGCTAGGGTCTAGAAACTGGGATCTAGAAGCTGCGATTGGGACCTGGGGCTAAGAGCTATGTGCTGGGAACTGGCCCCTAAGAGCTAGGTGCTGGGAGTTAGGTCCTAGGAGCTAGGTGCTGGGAGCTGGGCAGTAGGAGCTAGAGGATGGGAGCTAAGGGCTGGAAGTTGGTTACTAGAGACTGGGAGCTGAGTGCTAGAAGCTGAGTGCTAGGAGCTGAAGGCTGAAAGTTGGCGTTTATGAGCCGAGGACTAGGTATTAGGAGTTGGGGCTAGGAGATAAGTCCTAGGAGCTGATTACTTGGAGTATGGGACTTGAGCTAGATACTAAAAGCTGTGGCTGGGAGTTGGTTGGGACTAGGAGCTGAGTCTTGGGGCTAGGAGCTGGGTCTCAGAGCTAGGCATCAGTAGCTGGGAGCTGGGTGCTAAGAGCTAGTTGCTGGGAGCTGGTTGCTAGAATCTGGGGGTAGGAGTTTGGAGCTGAGTACTGTGAGCTAGTAGCTAGGTGCCAAGAGCTGGGGCCTATGAGCTGGAGTGATAGGAACTCGGACTAGGAGCTGAGTGCTGGGTGCTGGGAGCTGGTTGCTAGGATCTGGGGCTAGGAGGTGAGTGCTGGGAGCTGGGAGCTGGGGGCTAGGAGCTAGAGGCTCGTAGCTTAGGGCTGCATACTGGGGGCTAGGAGCTACGTGCTGGGATCTGGTTACTAGGAGCTCAGGACTATTTGCTAGAATCTGGGGCTAGGAGCTGGGAACTGGGAGCTGGGAGCTGGGTGTTAGGAGCTGGGGGCTAGATACTAGCAGCTGAGGCTAGATGTTCCTAGGGACCAGTTGCTTGGAGCCCGAGGATCAAGCTGGAGCTTAGGGTGATGGTAACTAGTTGCTAGGTTCTAGAGGCTAGGAGTTGGGGGGCTGGGTGCTTGGGGCTAGTAGCTGAAGGCCAGGTGCCAGGTGCTGGGAGCTAGGTGCTAGGAGTTGAGGGCTGGGTGCTAGAGGGTAGGAACTGAGGATGGGGGCTAGGAGCTGGGACTAGGACCTGGATCTAGGAGCTGGGTGCTGAGAACTGAGTGCTAGGAACTGGGAACTGGTGCCAGAATCTGGGACTAGAATCTAGATGCTAGGAGCTGAGGTCTGGCACCTGGGGGCTGGAAGATGAAGGCTGGGAGTTGGCTACCAGGGGCTGGGTGCTGGGAGTTGGGTGCTAGAAGTTGGGGGCTAGGAGCTGGTTCTTGGAGCTAAAAGCTAGGAGCTGGGAGCTGGGTGCTAGGAGCTGGAGGTTGGAAGCTGGGGACTGGGAGCTTTAGGCTACTATTTGGGGTCTAGGACCTGTTTACTAGCAGCTGAGGGCTGGGAACCGGGTGCTAGGAGCTGGGTGCTGGAGGGTGGGTACTATGGCACTGGGGAAAGGCTGATAAATGAGAGCTGGGTGCTAGGAGCTGGGTGCTAGGATCTAGGGAGCTGGGAGCTGAGTGTTTGGAACTCATGGCTAAGAGCTGGAGAGCTTGGAGCTAGGGCTAAAAGCTGAAGGGCTAGGACCTGGGTCCTGGGATTTGGGTGCTAAGAGCTCAGGACTAGTTGTTAGAATCTGGGGCTAGGAGCTAGGTGCTGGGAGCTGGCAGCTGGCAGCTGGCCCCTAAGAGCTAGGTACTAGGAGCTAGGCCTAGGAGCTGGATGCTGGGAGCTGGACATTAGGTGCTAGAGGATAGGAGCTAAGGGCTAGAAGTTGGTTACTAGAGGCTGGGGGCTGGGTGCTAGAAGCTGGGTGCTAGGAGCTCAAGGTTGGGAGCTGGCTTCTAGGAGTTGAGGGCTAGGTATTAGAAGCTGGGGCTAGGAGATAGTCCTACGAGCTGGTTGCTTGGAGTATGGGGCTTGAGCTGGATACTAAAAGTTGTGGTTGGGAGTTGGTTGCTAGGAGTTGGAGCTAGGTACTGAGCTTTGTCCTCCTAGGAGCTGAGTCTGGGAGCTAGGAGCTGGATCTAAGAGCTAGGTGTTAGTAGCTGGGAGCTGGGTGCTAAGAGCTAGTTGCTGGGAGCTGGGTACTAAGAGCTAGTTGCTGGGAGCTGGGTGCTAAGAGCTAGTTGCTGGGAACTGGTTGCTAGAATCTGGGGCCTAGAAGCTTGGGACTAAGTGCTAGAATCTGGGGCTAGGCGCTGGGAGCTGCGAGCTGGGTGCTAGAGCTGAGGGCTGGGAACTGAGGGCTGGGAGCTTGGTGCTAGGAGCGGAGGACAAAGTACTAGCAGCTGGAGCTGGGAGACGGTCCTAGGAGCTGGTTGCTTGGAGCACTGGGAGCTGAATGCTAGGAGTTGGGTTCTAGGAGCTGGATGCTAGGAGGTGGCAGCTAAGAGCTGAGATCTGGGTGCTGGGAAATGAGGGCTGGGTGCTAGGAGTTTTGTGTTAGGAGTTTGGTGCTAGGAGCTTGGGACTTGGTGCTAGAAACTGGGACTGTGAGCTAGCTATTAGGATCTTGGTATTAGAAGCAGGGTGTTAGGAGATGGTTGCTAAGACCTGGCTGCTGGTTGCTAGGAGCCTGACGCTGGGGCTGTGAGCTAGCAGCTGGAGTCTGAAAGCTGGTTGATTAGGAGTTGGGTGCTAAAATTTGGGGCCACAAGCTAGGAGCTGGAGACTAGCAACAGAGGGCCAAGAGCTGACTGAAAGGAACTAGGGGCTGGAAGTTAGGTGCTAGGCTCTGAGGAATGGGAGATAAGTGCTAGAAGCTAAGAGCTAGGACCTAAAGGCTGAGAGCTGGGCGCTGAGAACTCAGAACTGGGTACTGAAAGCTAGGTCTGAGACCCTGGAATCTGGGGCTGAGAGATGGGGGCTGATGGCTGAGCAATAAGAGCTAAAAGGTAGGTTCTGGGACTGGAAGCTGGGTGCTTGAATCTAGGAGATGGGAGATGGCAGGTGAGACCTGAATGTCTGGAGATGGAAACAGCTAGTTAGGGGCTGGTGAGTGCTGAGAAGTGAGACGTGCTGGATGTGAGACCTGAGTGATAGAAGCTGAGTTAAGAGCTCAATGCTGAATGAATGCTAGGAGTTGTGCACTGGGAGCTGGGGAAAGGGTGGGTGCTAAATCCATGGGGCTCAGACCTAGGTGCAGGGTGCAAGGAGCCAGGGGCTAGAAACCGAGAGCTAGGAGTTATGATTTGTAACCTAGGTATGGGAATTGGGGTCAGAGGGTTGGGCCAGGAGTTGTGGGTACGAGCTCTTTCCTCTGACAGGAGAAACTGAGGGCCTCAGCAGCAGAACACTTGCCCTGAGGGTGGCCATCCTGGTGGCCCAGGAAACAAACCCCGTGATGGGAAGTGAGTGAACAGAGGAGGAACACCTGGCAGATCTGGGCTGAAAGTGCTGGGGGCTGACAGGGGGAGTGGGGACTAAAGCCTGGGGACACAGATGCTGGGCCCGAACTCAGGGCCTGTATAGGGGCCTTCAGGGCAGGAGGGCAGGAGGTACGGACATCCCGCCAGAGCTGGGGCAGGGCTTCCAGTTTGTCTGTACTGAGAGGCCTAAGGAGGGTGAAGTGCCCTGGGCTGGGGAGGCCAGCAGCAGCCAGGCTGGAGCTGACCGATGGGGAGCAGGCGGACAGAGGCAGGAGGCTGGACTTGTAGGCATTCCAGGGCAGGGGGATCCAAGACTGACACAGGGAGGGGACTCAGGGTAGTGGAGGCCCCAGGGCTGAGGAAGACACCAGAGACTCTTCCAAAGAACCCACCTCCATTTCAGGAATGGTAGGGTCATGGAGTGAGGTCAGCAGATGGCTGACTAAGTAGGGGTTGCTGAAATCTGTAGAATAAGTGAACAAGAGAGAGAAGGTGGCCAGAAGAGACCAAAGATTGAACACACAGGTGGTCCCGAGATTTTGAAACCTTAGAATAAGGTTTCAGGGTTCACTTGACCTGCCTGAGGTTCATGGTACTGACACAAGCAGGGAAGAAGAGGGTCTCATAGCAAGTGCAAGGCTTCTCCCTGGCATGAAGATGAGCTGTGGTACTCTGATTTCAGGAGCTGCTGGGCTGGCATCAAGGCCTAAGTGTACACGGGGCTCAGGCTGAACTGACAGGCCTGGGATCCAGGTAGGCAGAGGCAGGAACAAGCAGGTACACTGAGTTCAGGTTGTGGAAGGAGGAGGAGATGGTGCCTTCAGGCTAGCTCAGGCAGGATCCTGTGAAGAAGAGGAATTATCTGGGTGAGCAAGAAGCTAGACAGTGGCCACAAAAGACAGGCATACCACAGCAGGGAGAGTGGGGTGCTGGATTGATGGACCATAGCAAGCCACAGGAACTAAGACCCAGAGGAGCACATTAGAAGGAGCCTGGGCTAGGGGTCAGGATGGGCTGGTAGATGGGGGGCAAGGCTGCAGAAAAAGGCCCGCCCATGATCCCAAAAAACTGGTCCAAAACAGGGAAGCGTTGGGCCAGAGGTGACTGACATGGGGAACAAATTAGCAGAGGTAGGGGACAGTACTGATCTGGACATCCTTTGTTGCACAGATACCATTCACTGGAGTGATGGTGTGGGCCCCAGGAGACGTAGGAACATGGGAGGTGGAGAATAGAACCTCAAGAAGCTCTGGATAAAACAGCCTGAATCAGGGTTTTAGCAAGATGTGGCAAAAGCTGCCACTCTCAAGTACAGGGCCAGGATGGCAAAAGAGGGGCCAGAGAAGATCACAGGCTAAGAAACCATATAGAGGCTTCATAACAGGGGTCCATAGCGTGGGGTCAGGCAGAAGACTAGGCCTGGTGACTCCTACCTTAAGGCTAACGGAAAAGCCATGTAGAAGAAAGGTGCTGGGAGACTTCAGGGCTGAGCTGGCTCTAGATGGTTTTGCAAAACCTGCCAAGTTGACTGAGGGAAGTCCATGGTCCTGGGGTAGTCAACAAGACCCAAGTCAAGGCAGCTGATCCTGCAGCATGTTGAATCAGGGGTGTCTCAGGCCTATCATCTTCCTAGGGGCCTCCAGGGAAGGGGAACTAAGATGGGAGTGGGTGTGGCTGGAGAGATGTGTGTCCCAGACGTGTTCCTCAGGTATATAGCCCTGGCATCCATGAGAACTGAGGATGGGTCCTGCAGGCATGCAGCCAGCCTTGGTCTGGTCACATGGTTATAGTGGGACTTCTCTCTTGCAGCCTCCACTACAGCCCCTTCAGTCTTTCCCCTGGCCCCCAGCTGTGGGGCCACACACGGATCAACGGTGGCCATCGGCTGCTTGGTCACCAACTACTTCCCAGAGCCAGTGACAGTGTCCTGGAAACCTGGAGCCCAGTCTGGCGCACACACTTTTCCGGCCATCCTGCAGTCATCTGGCCTGTACTCCCTCAGTAGCACGGTGACCGTGCCCGCCAGCAGCTTGTCCAGCCACACCTACAGCTGCAGTGTCACCCACCCAGCCAGCAACACCAAGGTGGACAAACAGATTGGTAAGCCATGGGCAGAGTTGCTAGCAGGGACCCACAGCCTGTGCCCACAGTAGACAGATTCAGGGTCAGCCTGAAGCCGCAGATGCACCAAGTGGTGCAGGGTGGGTCACGACTTCTGCCTCTCTCTTTTCACTATAAAGCTTTGCCTGCCCCTCCTTGGAGTCTTACAAACTCAAGGAGGGAGTCTTCTGGGTCCCTCCACCAGACCCAGGGGATGTGCTGATTGGATACCAAGAGTCAGAAGGAGGGTCTCAGAGCTGCCAGCAGTCTCACAGAAGAGCCTGTCTTGGTATCATCCTGGTCTGAAGACCACACGCTTCCCCCCTACCTGGGATGCCCTCTTTCCTTTCCACTCAATTTACCCCCATCTGTCTGCTCTCTCAGCAGTGACACCAGTTGTGCCATCGCCACCTTGCGATTGCCCAGGTAAAGTGAGCCCCAACCTCACTAAGAGGACCCAACCCCAGTGGGAGGAAAAACCCAACACTACCACCCTGTCACTGACTCTCAGTTCTTTCCACCAGTTCCTGAAATCCTGGGAGGACCCAACGTCTTCATCTTCCCCCCCAAGCCTAAGGACATCCTCTTGATCTCCCAAAACCCTGAGGTGACATGCCTGGTGGTAGATGTGGGTCAGGATGACCACGATGTCCAGGTCCACTGGTTTGTGGATGGCATTGAGGTGGACACGGGCAAGATCACCTCAAAGGAGAAGTTGTTCAACAGCACATACCGCATAGTCAGCACACTCCCAATCAAGCATAGTGATTGGCTCAGTGGCAAGGAGTTCAAGTGCAGGGTGAGCAATAGTGCTTTCCCATCTGCTATCGAGAAGATCATCAGCAAAGCCAGAGGTGAGGCAGCATTTGGATGGGAAGGGTAGGACAATCCCCCCCCACTAGACATAACCCCCTCCATCTTTGTCCCCACAGGGCAGCCCCGAGAACCACATGTGTATATCCTGCCCCCTCACAAGGATGAGCTGGCCGAGGACAAGGTCACCCTCACATGCCTGGTGAACAGATTCTACCCAGCTGACATTGACATTTCATGGCTGAGGAACAATGAGCCAGAGCCCGAGAGCAGCTACACAAACACCCAAGCCCAGGTTGAGTCAGATGGGACCTTCTTCCTGTACAGCAAGCACACAGTGAACACCAAGGATTGGCAGCAAGGAGATGTCTACTCCTGTGTGGTGATGCACGAGAGCCTGCAAAACCACTCCACCGAGAAGTCCATCTCCCTGAATCCTGGTAAATGAACTCTGGCCAGCACACCTTGCTGCTTGTCGGGGACCCTGAGCACACCCGGAACCTCACTTGTAAATACTCCCCAGGCGATCCACTCCCAAAATAAAACACCCAGCTCTGCCCTGGGTCCTGCAAGACTGGAATGGTTTTTTCCTTAGCTCACAGGAGATGGGGCTCTGCCAGGCCATGGGGTCAGGCAGGGCCTGAGACCTGCATTGTTACCACTGGAGGGAGTGTATGGGTCTGTGTGGGCCAACAAGGCGGGGGGTGGGGCGCTGGCCATGGACAGCCTGACACCAGGACAGGTCTTTAACACCATTGTCTCCTCTCTGGGCCCCTCCTTCAGCCAGCAGCTACTCTGGACTGGAGTTGGGGGGAACAGTAGATGCACCTTAGAGAGGCTATGTGGTAGAGATGGTATCTGATCAGTTCCCAGTGGTCCCTGTCTACAAGGCCTTGCAGGAACTCCCTGTGGTGATTGTGTTCACATGAAAGCCCTGGATATGGCAATAGGCCCACCTTCTCCACTGGGGGTCCAAGAACCTACCACTCTACACAACACGCTCAGGAGCTGGATGATCTACCCAGGGGACACAGGGCACTCACCAGACACCACATGCATACTGAGCACAGACCCATGAAACACAAGACATCTTCATGCATACCACACACATGAACATACAAACATGCAGACCACAGTATACAGACACAAACACACTCATGGATGCACATACATTCTAATATATTACACATGCGTGTATAAACATGTGGACACACATACACAAATGTACACATATATGTACAAACACTTGGACACCTGTACTCCTTCACACACATGTATGCACACGCACATAGCAAAGCACACACACAGGCACACATACATAAATACACAAAACACATGTACTTGCAGGCACATACATACACTTATGTGCACACACATGCACGTGCACACAAACACACCAATACATACCCAAAGATACACCAGCATACATGCACATACAAGCACACAAGACACCTAAACACATGGGCACACATGGGCGTGCTTGCACACACCAATAAACAGGCATACTGCCTCACATATGAATACAACCCTTATTCAATGAGGCAACACACAGGGAAAATAGCCAATGCCTTGCTCTGTGTCCCTGTAAGCACAAACCCAGGTCACGTAAACACACACACCAGCCTTGTACCACACACTTCAGAGCTGCTCATGAGTACCCAGTGGGCTGCTCCTGGCTCATCTGTTCCTGACCAACTTGGACAGTGTCCCTACCTGCAGGGAGCCACATGCTCCTTCCCAGGCCCACCTGAGGAGCTGCGCAAAGGGGCAGGACTTCTGGTCTCCTCACATCACCACAAGCTCATTCCTGCAATGACAAAGCTGCCACCAGTCTCCTGCACTGTTGTGGTGCTGCCCTCTGACACATGAAGTTAAAAGTCCTTCACTGTCTCTGACATCATTTTGTATTGCAGTTCTTCCCTGGGGAGGGTGGGCTGTGCTGTCCCACCAGCGCTCTGGACTTTCTCACCTAGGGGGTGGTCATTGGAAAGCAGGGTCCGGGTGGGCTGCAGGGGTGGTTGGGGTGTCCATGTCTCAATGGCCCCTGAAGCTGCCCGTAACAGCCCCACACTGATGGACAAACAAAAAGGAGTAGTTCTCTCAACTGGCTGGGCTGTGAGTGGTGACATGGGTTCCTACCCATCCTGGGGCCCCAAGGTACAGGACAGTGATGGAACTCAAGACAGTGCCTAAGTCTAGGGAGGGGTCTCAACACTGCCCTGAGAGACAATAGGAGAGGCGTGGTCAGAGAGAGCTGTCCAGGTGGGCCTGCTGGCCCAACCCTCCCTAGGAGGGGACAAGCAGGGAGGACAAGGTGAAGGGACTCGAGGGCTACTCTCAGCATAAATGGGTCCCTTCACCCTGGACATTCCTGTCTCTGCACCATCCCCCGTGACAGGCACACCCTCACTTATCCTTGATCCCCTGCCCAGAGCTGCACCCTGACGAGAGCTGTGCGGAGGCCCAGGACGGGGAGCTGGACGGGCTGTGGACCACCATCTCCATCTTCATCACGCTCTTCCTGCTCAGTGTGTGCTACAGCGCCACCATCACCTTCTTCAAGGTCTGCTCCCTAGAGCTTCTACGGTGGGCTTCTGCCTACGGAACCCACCTCCAGCCCCTAGCCCTTGGTTCCCTACAGAGGGCTTTTCTGTTAGTGGGATCCACAGACATGGAGCAGCTAGAACCCAGGCAGGTGTGCAGAGGGACAGAATATGCCTCAGGGCTCAGGGCCTCAGGGGCCCCGAGGGGGCCACAGGGGCCCGAGGGGGCCACAGGGGCCTGGGGATGCACTGCTCACTGTTGTCACCCTGTTGCCCACAGGTGAAATGGATCTTCTCCTCAGTAGTGGAGCTGAAGAGGACAATCGGCCCTGACTACAAGAATATGATTGGGCAGGCTGCCTAAAGGCTTCTCAGAGAGGAATATACAGAAGCCAGATCCTGCCATAGGCTTCCAGTGGCTCCATCCTTTACCCAAGCTGCACTCTACCCACTGACCCCACCATCCCTGACTCCTCACTGCCCTCTGACAGTGACTTCTCATCTCCTACTTGTCAGAGAATCTGGTGGATAGCAGGTTCTCCCTCAGACTTCAGTAAGCTATATGTCCCGCCATCCCACACTAAATAGCATTTACAGAGGCACAAGGAGCACCAGTGGGGTCATTGCACTAGGAGACCCTCAGAACCAGCTGTGCATGTCCACTTCAGAATAGGAGATGGCTCAGTATTCACCATATCCATTTGGACAGGTACCTCACCACAAACTCCACCTCAGACCTGGCTGGGAGATGAGTTTCAAAATCCTTGGTGGGGACATCGTATCCCAAGGCAGGGGAGCAATTTACCATCATCCCTAGAAGGATACTCTCTGGAAAGTAATGTAACCTTTGCTAAATGTCACTTCCTCTGGCACTTGCCTGGCCAGTTCTACTCTGAAAGAACATGGATTACCCTGTTGCTTCTCTGGCCCCTAGCCTGAAGAAGAGGCTCATTTTCATTCTGAACTGGAAGGTTTATCTCTGGCTTCAGGGAAGGGGTTTTTCATCCAATTCTGGCCTCCTACAGTGCCCTTAGATGTGAGGTTCAACCCAAAAGACACATGCTCCCAGCCTCTGCATGAATGGGGGACAGGTGAAAGTCCTAGCCTAGGATATCCACCATATCCCATCTACCAACCCAGTTCTAGCCTAAGGGCCTACTATCATTCCCACCCAAAAGACCATGTGGGAAGGCCTGGGCCACCTCAGTGGATGCTGCAGCTTCCGAAGGGTGCAAGGGCAGGACCTTTGAGTAAGAATAGGCATTCACTCTGATCAGGAAGGGTATCAGGCATGAGGGGTGAGTGGTCGAACAGCTTCCTGGGAGGAGGCTTGGTAACTCATACCCAAGCAGTCAGGGCATGACATGGGATGCTGCCTCCAAGGGCCATTGGACAGAGGTGAAGACAAAGAGAACTGAGTTGAAGAGAGGTAGCCATGCCCTGGAAGTGGGCATCTGGTGATCAAGATATTGATGGGGAGTCAGGCCAGTCCAATCAAAGGCACAACACAGAGGCTCCTGGGCTATGCCTTGCTGTCCCTCTGTGCTCCATGTCTCCCATCTTCCCTTTGAGCAATACTCAGCAGAGTCACACCTCAAAGGAGCCAGAGTGCTGAGCCCACTTCATAAGATGGGAAGAAAGATGACAAAAATATAAGCAAACAAAGGCCAAAGAAATGCCACATCAATCAGCATTGCACTTTCTTATCTATTTTTCTGAAGTCCCTGGATTTTTTTTTTCATATAAATGTGTTGTTCTTTTTAACTTACAATAAAAAGGCTTTAAACTATACGATTTGTCACCAAGGTAGTCCATCTGTAGTTACATCCTTTGAGCCTCTCAAGTAGCAGTCCCAGGGATGAGACTGGCAAAGCCATGGGTCCCAGAGCAAGCTTCATGCACTCAGTTCCTGGCACTGGCCAGGATTCTTTGGATCTCCCTAGAATGGGTGCTTTTCTTCCTTCAGCAAATTTCTACCTGGAAGCAAAGAAGGTGTCGGATAAACAGGTACACTTGCTCTGTGGTGTGAGCAGTACAAAAGGGACAGCTTCCATCCTCACTAGAAGGAGTGGAGCCTGCCGCTGTGTGAAACAACACTTCCAACCAGCCCTCTGGTCTCAGGTGGTTGCAGACAGCAGGCCAGGATTAGCGATTTGGGCATGTCCTGGGATGTAGGTTCTCATAGGTAATTTTATACAGGATAAGGGTATGGAGGTATTCATTGGTTGGTGTTGAACAGGAGTTGTTGGGAAGATGGGGAAACCAAAAAGAGCAGTCATGGAAGTCCAGGCACAGTTCTGAAAAATCCACAGGTTGGGAACAGGGGCCATGTCACTGAGATAAGTGGATTCCAGCCACTTGTCTTCTTTCCATAGTGCTCCCTTAAGAAAAATGCGACAAGTGGGAGTCTTTAAAGAGCTGTAATTTGTTGTCTCACAGCTCTGCAGGCTACAATCAGGGCATCAGCCCCAAGTGGGAGGACTCCAGCATTGCTGGTAGCTTTGGGAGCTTCTTGGCATGCCTTGGTAGCTCTCTTCACTCTCTAAGTGTCTTGATGACTATCTTGCTCTTTTTATAAGACATTAGTGAGAAATGACTAGGTTTAGGTTCTACCCTACTCATTATCACCTTATATGTGACAAGGAATACCCTGTTCCCAAACAGGGTCATGTTCACAGGTACAAGGTTAAGACTTTAACATATTTTTGAGGGCAGAGAGAGGGAGTGTGAATACAGTGTGGAGCACATTGGTGTTTTAGTTGAGTTTTCACCTTCCATGCAGGAGACCTAAATTTAATTCCAGGACAATGCACCACCTCTCTCTCAGTGGAGGTTTGCACATTGCTATGATGCTGAATAGTTTTCAGTGGAGCTGCTAGGCTAAGATGGACTAGGAAGAAAGGCTTAGTGATCTCCTTATGAAAATCAACACTGAAAACTCTACTAATTATAATGGCATGATCCATAACTAGTCATAAGGGTAGAGCAAAACCAGGCAGCATTTTGTTCCAAAGTACACAGAGTAACCATGAACTGAATGTTGATATGACAGCAAAGAATAAGAACTCTTCCATTTACAGAGTCTACATAACTTTTGGGGGGACACAGTTCATTCCTTAACACCATCAGGGGATCTTACATTACACTCAGGGCTGAGTTCCAGGGAGCATGAGGCAAAGGTAGTTGTACACAGTCACTGGTGCCAAATTGTGGCCTTCTAAACCATAGGGCTTCTGTACTGTGTAGCCTGTAGCAAGTGGCAGAGGGTCTTGGGTGTGTGTTTTGTTATCAGCCTGAGGGCTCTTGCAGACAAAAGGCTATGCTAACTTCCAGCCCTATCCTGGGTGTGAAGAGAGCTCCCAAGCTGCCATCCATCCATTCACACACTTGAACACCAAGTCCAGCCTAGAACACGGGCAGGAAAACCCAAACACAAGCAGGGCAGACAGCCTGCCAGAGCATTCTCTGCCCAGACAAGGTTTTGGTCCTCAAAGTGTTCTGGGCTGGGCATGGGCACCCTCTCCCTTAGCTCTGTATGAAGCAAAGGGTAGCACCCTCTAACCTTGACGGTGCCCTCTGGACCGCTGTCTCAATCCATGCATTTGATGATCAGACCATGCAAGATATCCACAGTGCGATATCCAAGGCATGGCATCTGCGGTGTACCTTCAAGTTTGTAGAACTGCAGCATGGGCAGGGAGAGAAGAAAAACAAGCACTGACGTTCCATTCTCTTCTTCATGTTCTATCCCAGAGTCCAGCCCAGGTTCTAGTACAGACATGGCCAAGACTGGGTGCATGGCAAAGGTCAGTGGCATCAGCAATGTTCACTCCACAGATGTGTGGTGACGTAGATTTATGCCTGGGCCTCTGGAATGAGTCTATTAACTCCCCAATGCCTTGCCATCCCTTAGGCTCTGTTCAAATATGCATGTTGCAGATGGCAGGCCAGAAGAAAGAGATCAGATGAGAAGAAAGACACCAGAGGGAAGGTAACAGCTTATCCACATAGGATGGGGGAAAAGATGACACCAAGAAGGGCCCTGTGGTAGCAGGTGATGCAAAGACAGACGCCAAGCTCTCCAGCTGTGTCCTCATTCTTCTGGTAAATCACAGTACTGCTCCCCATTGCCTCACTGTCCGTGGTCTACCACTTGCTATCCTGCTGTGAGGAGGATACTCACATCACTGCTGATATCAGCCTTGGTGGCCCACTCTATGTTTGTTGCATAGCTCTGCTATTGCTTTCTTTTGTCTTTCTTGAGAATAGCATGTTACAGAAAGCATATCTTCTTCAGTCCGGATCTGGGAAAAAAGAAGTCACCAACGGTAGGGCTACGCAGAGTCACAGTCAGGAAATGAGAGAGAAATAAAGTTACGATGCTGTAAGTGTTTTTCATCTGAGGGTTGCTTGGTACCATGGCATACACTACCAAAAACATCATCGAAGTGCTTGTCCAGTACTTCAAGTAACTCCAGTATGTATTAAAATGTAATAATGACCATGTCTGATGTTTTTACAGTGTTTCGACTTTTCGGAGTTTTCTGAGACTGAATCTCCTAGGGCTATCATAAAAAAAAAAAAAATCACAAAATGCCTGGTTTCAAAGGACAGAAATTTGTCTCACAACGCTGAAGGCTGGAAGTGTAATCAGTGTTTGACTGTATTGATTCTCACCAAAGGCTCCTTTTCTGCCTCTCTTCTAGCTTCAAGTGGCTGCCGGAAATCCATGACAATCCGGACCTTGCTGCCACACCTGCCTCATGTCTCCTTCCCTGTCTCTGTGTAACATCTTTCATTTTGTACGACACCACTGAGAGGGGATTAGGGCTAGGGCGTACTTGACTCTTCTGATAAGATGCTTTTTAAAGATTTTATTTTCTCTTCTTTAAAATTATATTTTATTGTGCTTTAAGGAAAAGTTTACAATCCAAATCAGTTTTCTATATAACACACCAAACACACATCACTATGCTACTCTAACTGTTCTCACTCCCCACTCATGACAGCACACACCCCCTTCCCACCTTGTATGTAGTGCTTTTCCTAGTCAGTCCTCAAATATTGCTCCTCCACATCATTCTGTGACTTACAGTAACTGCCAGTCTCTGTCTGAAGAACTGGCTTTGGTATTGGTTTCAGTTTGGGGCTTAACAGAGAGTCCAGGGGCCCCTCAGGGGGCCCTCCAGTCTGATGGACCATCAAGTATGGTTTTTCAGTAGTAGAGTTCTAGTTTTGCACACTCATTTTTCTCTCACTACATCAGGGGCTTTACACTGTGCTCCCCATCAGGGCAGTCATCAGTGGTGGCTGGGCACCATTCATTTCTTCTGATTTCATGCTGATGTGGTTTCTGGATCATATGGCACCTTCTGTCTGCTGGGTTATGTTCTCCTCCTGTTGTTGATGTCCTCAGTTCTCTCCTATTCCATGTGGATTGGGACCAATTAATGGTACTTAGATGGCAGCTTGCTAGCTTTTAAGACCCCAGATGCAAGTCACCAAATGGCATGCAGAACATTTTCTTAAAAACAAACAAACAAAAAAAGCCTTAGACATGCGTATTAGCCTACAGTTCTCCTGAAATTGTGATCCCTAGACCCCTGTTCCTGCTATTCTGTCCTTAAAATTCCCAGGTTGCATTTAGCAAAACTTTTAGTTTTGATGTAGCCCAGTTGTGCTAATCTCCCTTGTACTGGAAGCTGTTACATCCTTTACCTAACCCAATTCTTATCTACTATCTAATCTGTAGGATCAACTTCTCCCTTCTTCTACACACTTGTAACCATCAAAGATTGTTTTCTTCTGTGCTTAAACTTTTTAAGTCTTTATAATAATGGTCTCCTACAATATTTGTCCTTTGCATCTCATTTCACTCTGTATAATGTCTTCCAGATGATTCCACATTACGAGAATTTTCTAAAATTATCATGTTCTTTATCACTGCATGGTATTTCATTGTGTGAATATACCATTGCTTGTTTATCTACTCATCTGCTGATTGTCATTTAGGGTGATTCCACCTTTTCGTTATTGTGGACAGTGCTGCAATAAACATTGGTGTGATGTATCTGTTCGTGTGATAGCCCTTATTTCTCTGCAATATACTCCAAGGAGTCGAATTGCTGGATCATATATATTTCTATTTCTAGCTTTTTAAAAAAGTGCCAAATTATACCCACCAACAAATGAATGCATACACAAACTATGGTATATATACACACTGGAACACTATCCAATGATAAATAACAATGATTACTTTACAAAACATCTCATAACCCGGAATCAACTGGAAGACGTTATACTGAGTGAAACCAGTCAGCTGCAAAAGGACAAATATTGTATGAGACCACTAATGTAAGGACTTATGCACAAAAGAAAATACTCTTTGATGGCTACAAGGATGGGGAGAGAGGGAGGGGGTTATTCACAGGTTAGGCAGTTGATAGGAATGAACAGAGTGACAGTACACAGTATAAGGCAGGTCAGGACAACTTGACTATACTATAAGCTAAAACGTTTTCACAGGACAGTGTAGCAGGGACACGGCTCTGGGGAGCATGTTTTCAGGAGACATCAAGGTCAATAGGCATAATCAGTGTTTTTCTAAGACAGTGTTCTGCATCCCATGTTGGTGAGTGGTGCCTGGGGTCTTAAGGGCCAGCAAGCTGCCATCTAAGGAACATCAGTTGATCCCAACCCACATGTAACTGAGGAAAACCAAGAACATCAAAGACATGAAGAAAAATGAGCCCAGGAGACAGAAGGACCCATATAATTTGGAGACTACATCAGCAGGAGAACAGAAGAACTAGATGGTACCTGGCCATCCCCAAAGACAGCCCTGACAAGGAATACAATGTGGAATCCTGACACAGCATGAGTGAGAAAGGTGCACAGATCTAGAACTGTATTAAAGGACCAGACTTAATGGTCTGACAGCCTCGAGGGTCCCCTGAGAACATGGCCCCTAGACTTATTACTAACCCTGAGCTGAAGCCAGTACTGAAACCAACACTTCAAACAAGGAATGAAATGGATCTGGGGACAGAGAGTGATGTAAGTGGTGTGTATATTTTATGTTTTTATATATTATATATATAATATCATATCACTTAAATATATATATTTAATTTAATTATATATATGTATATATCTATATATATACATGCACACACAAATATAGATACATGAGACTAGCCTACTAGTTTCTTTTTAGACGGTAGAGCAGAGGGTGGAGAGAAAGGGATAGGCATTGCTTGAACAGAACTGCAGGTGAGGAGTGGAAGGGAAGAGTGTGCTATCACAGGGTAAGGAGAACAGACAGTCTCAGAGGGGCAGGTGCTCAAGGTTTTATATGGCAAATTGATTTGCCAGTTGGCTTTAGACTATAAATTTTTGCTTAATCATAATGAAAGAAAAAAGAAAAGTGGTTGTGCCACTTTACATTCCCACCAATAGTACAGAAGAGTTCCAATCTCTCTACAACCTCTCCAGCATTTATTCTTTTGTGTTGTTAGTATTAATGCCAGCCTTCTTAGGCTGAGACGGTATCTCATTTCAGTTTTAATTTGGATTCCTTGGATAGCTAAAGATGGTGAGCATTTCCTTATCTATCTGTTAGCAACCTAGGTGTCTTCTTTAGTAAAATGCTTGAACATATCCTTTGCACATTTTTTTTAATTGGGTTATTTATCTTTTTCTTGCTGAGGTTTTGCACTACTTTGTAGATTTGGATGGTTAGACACCGATTGGATTCACTGTAGCCAAAAATCATTTCCCAATCTGTAGACAGTCTTTTTACTCTTTTGATAAAGTCTTTGGATGAGCATAAGTATTTGATTTTTAGGAAGTCTCACTTATCTATTTTCACTTCCGGTGTTTGTGTATTGTTGGTAATTTTTTTTTTTTTTTTTTTTTGGTAGTCTTTCTATGCCATTTATCAGGGCTTCTGGTGTTGTCCATGTTTTTCTTTCCAAGATCTTTATTGTTTCAGATTTTATATTTAGGCCTTTGATCCACCTTGAGTTAGTTTTTGTGGTGCATGGTATCAGATTTTTTTTTTTTTTCTGATAGGTGGCTATCCGGTTATGCCAACACCACTCGTTAAAGAGACTGTATTCCCTAGTTCACAGCACTTGGAACCTTTTCATATATCAGCTGCTCATAGGTGGATGATGTTGTTTATGGATTCTCAATTCTGTTCCATTGATCTATGTATGTTTTTGTGCCAGTATCAGGCTGTCTTGGCTACTGTGGCAGTGTAACAAGTTTTAAAGTAATTTAGAGTGAGGCCTCCTACTTTGTTCTTCTTCTTTAGTAATCCTTTACTTATCTGAGGCTTCTTTACTTTCATATAAAGTTGGTGGTTTGTTTCTTCATCTCACTGAAAAATAACATTGTGATTACACTGTATATATAGATTGCTTTGAGTAGAACAGACATTGCCAAGATATTAAATCTTTCTATCTATGAGCAAGGTAAATTTCTCCTCTTATGTAAGTCTCTCTTGATTCCTTGCAGTAGAGTCTTGTAATTTTCTTTTTATAGGTCTTTTACATCTCTGTTTAGATTTATTTCTAAGTATTTTACATCTTGCAGGATATAGGAAATGGCAATGATTGGGTAATTTCCTCTTTGATTGTCTCTTATTTGGTGTAAAAGAATCCAACTGATTTTTGCTTGTTTAGCTTATATCCTGATACTTTACTGAACTCTTTTATTAGCTCCAGTAGTTTTTTTTAATGGATTCTTTAGGGTTTTCTGTGTAAGAGATCACATCACTTGCAAATAGAGATACTTTTATGCCTTCTCTATTGATGTGGATGCCTTTTATTTCTTTGTCTTGTCTGGTTGATCTGGCTAGAACTTCCAGTACAACGTTGCTGAATAAAAGTGGTGACAGTGGGCATCCTTGTGTGTTTCCCGTTCTCAGGAGGAACTCTTCTATTCTCTTTCCAGTCAGGAAGGTGTTGGCTCTTGGCTTTGCATTGATACCCTTTATTATGCTGAGGAATTTCCCTTCTATTCCCGTCTTGCTGAGAGTTTTTAACATGGATGAGTGCTGGACTTTATCAAGCCTTTTCCTCATTAATGGTCCTTGTCTTTTGTTTTATTTATGTGGTTGATTATATTAATTGTTTTTCTAATGCTGAACCACCTCTCCATCCCTGATGTAAATATTATTTGGTCATAGTGAATTATTTTTTTGATGTGTTACTGAATTCTGCGGACTAAAATTTTGATGAGGATTTTTGCATCTAAGCTCATGAGAGATCTTGATTTGTGAATTTTTTCTGAATTCTTTGCCTGGTTTTGCTATAAGGGTTAAACTGGATTTGCAGAATTAATTTGGGAGTATTCCATCATTCTCTATGGTCCGGAACATCTTTAGTACTAGTGGTGTTAACTCTTCTCTGAAGCCATTACAGTCAATGTATTTTTTTTTTTTTTTTTTAGTTAGGAGTTTTTAAAAATACATTTTCAATCTCTTCTTTTGTTCATTCCTATTTTGGTAGGTGATATGTCTAGAAATTTATCCATTTCCTCTAGGTTTTTTAATTCATTAGAGTAAATGTTTTTGTAGTATTCTGTTATGATTCTTTTAATTTCAGTTGAGTCTGTTGCAGTTTCATCCATCTAATTTCTTACATGAGTCATTTGCCTCCTCTCATGGTTTTCTTCTGTCACTTTGGCCAAAGATTTACCAATTTGTTGATCTTTTCATAAAACCAGCTTTTGATCATGTTAGCTCTTTCAATCTTTTTTTTTTAAATCTGATTTAGTTATGCTCTAATTTTTATTGCTTGCTTACTTCTGATACTTGAGGAGTACTTCGCTGCTTTTATTCCACTTGTTCAAGTTTTAGAGTTAATTCTAAATTGGGCTCTTTCCTCTTTTTGGATGTGTTCATTTACTGAGATAAACTGACCTCTGAGCACTCTTTTTGCAGTGTTCCATAGATTCCATTAGGATGTGTCTTCATTTGCATTTGAATCTATGAATTTTTTTATTCCATCCTTGATTATTACCCAGTCACTTTTGAGCAAAATATTGTTCATTTTCCAAGGTTTTCTTTCCATCTTTTTTTGTTATTGATTTCTACTTTTATGGATTTATGGTCTGACATGAAAGCATTATTTCAATATTTTGAATTTTGTTAAGGGTTGCTCTGTGGCCTAATTTGTGGTCAATTCTGGAGAACAGTCCATGTATATTGGGAAAGAAAGTATACTTGGGTGCTCATAGGTGAAGTGTTCTGTATATATTTATGAGATCAAGTTGTTTAATTGTGTCATTGTTTTAGTCAGCTAGGGCTGCTCTAACAGAAATACCACAGAAGGGATGGCTTTAACAAAGGAAGGTTTATTCTTACATAGTCTGGTATCCACTCCAGAGGAAGGCTTTTATCCTTGTTAACTCTGGAGGGAAGTCCAGTATTGCATCAGTCTTTGTCCAGGGAGCATTTTGGCACAGGAACCTCATGTCTGAAGGATGTGCTCTTCTCCCGGTGCTGCTTTCTTGATGGTGTGAGGTTCCCAATTCTCTGCCAGCTTCTCTGTCCTTT
Organism: Heterohyrax brucei; assembly: GCA_028571685.1. Taxonomy (NCBI): domain Eukaryota; kingdom Metazoa; phylum Chordata; class Mammalia; order Hyracoidea; family Procaviidae; genus Heterohyrax; species Heterohyrax brucei. The sequence goes on from CM053161.1 coordinate 32,820,675, forward strand.
TATCTCTCGTAGGTTGAAAGGATTAAGGGTAGGACAAGCCATATTCCAGGAAAACTTTCTTTACAGTGGAGCAGGAAGGTAATCGTATGAAGGGATTTACAGCCCCACCCTAATCCTTTAACATACAGTTTAGGAAAACCACAAAATGGAGGACAGTCCCAAGATACTGGGAATCATGACCCAGCTACATGGCCACACATATTTTGGGGGGGGGGGCACAAGTCAACCCATGACAGTCATTTAGATCTTCTCTGACTTTATTGGACTTTTTTCTAGATATACTGTCTTTCACCGAGGGTGGTACTTTAAAGTCTCCTGCTATTATTGTGGAGGTGTCTATTTCTGTTTTCAGTAGAGATGGTTTTTGTTTTATATATTTGGGAGCCTTATGCCACTGGGTGCATAGGTATTTAATATGTTTATGTCTTCCTGATACATTGAGCCTTTAACCATTAGATAATATCCTTCCTTATCTAATGTTGTGGATTTAACTTTAAAGTCTATTCTATCAGAAATTAATATTGCTACTCTTGCTCTTTTTTTGAATGTTGTTAGTCAGACATATTTTTTCCATTTTTCGGTTGTAGTTTGTTTAGTGTCTTTGAGTTTAAGGGCTGTAAGGGGTGTCTCCAGTAATCTACATATAGATGGATCATGTTGTTTTATCCAATCTGCCATTCTCCATCTCTTTATTAGTCCATTTAGTCCATTTACATTCAGTGTGATTAACGATAAGTATGAGCTTGGTGTCGTATTCATGTCTTATTTCTGTGTTATAGACAATTCCTTTATTCTTCCTTTTTTTTTGGTTTTGTTTTGTTTTTAAGATTCTGTGCCAAGTCTTTTTTTAACGTGTTTTCTTTTCATCTTTTTCATTGTTTTTGTATTTGCTGAGAGTTATGTTTTTCTATTTTTATTTTGTTATTGTTTATTGTTTTCATATGTAGAATTGTTAATTTCCTTTGCAGTTACACAAATATTCTCATCTGTAGAGCTAAATTTAATCCGGTCTTTAATTTCTTTGTGTCACCTTGACTTTCTTGCCATCTGAAAGATCTTTGAATACATTAATTTGTCCCTCCTTGTGGTATAATGTTATCATCATACACTGAGATCTCTGATTCAAATGATTTGGCTTTGGTTTACTTTTGTGACTTCCCTATACATGTTGTTATCTGTGTGCTCTGTCTTGTATTGAATCTTTGATTTTATATCTGATGTTATTAATTTTCTAATCAAATAAATTCCTTCGGTGATTCTTATAATTTTAGTTTGATTTTGCAAATTCTCAAAAGTTCTGTTTATCTGCAAATGTCCTGATTTGACCAGTGTATTTAAGAGACAATTTTGCAATATATATGACTCTTGGTTGGCATAATTTTGTCTTTCAAGGCTTTGTATATGCCATCCTTTTGCCTTCTTGCCGGCATAGTTTCCCTGAGTAATCTGAGCTCAGTCTTTATGGCTCTCCTTTGTAGGTTACTTTTTGATTGAGCCTAGTTGTCTTTAAGAGACTATTCTTATATTTAATTTTGTTATGTTTGACTATCATGCATTTTTATGTCTTTCTTTTAGGATCTGTCTTGTGTGTGGTTCATTGAGCATCTTGGATAGATATCTTCTTGTCTTTCATGATATTGGGGAAGTTTTCTGTCAAAAAATCTTCAGCAATTCTCTATATTTTCTTTTATTTTGCCTGCCTCCATTCTGATACTCCAATCATTGATAAATTATTCCTATTGATAGAATCTCATATAACTCTTAGCAATTCTTCATTTTCTTTTTTAATTCTTTCATCTGACTTTTCTTCTTGTATGCTTGTCTCGGTTGCTTTATCTCCAGTTTCACTAATTCTGCATTCCATTGCCTTGATAATGCTCTTTTGGCTTCCTATTGAATAGTCTAATTCTATAATTTTATGATTAATCTGCTGAAATTCAGATTATTGTTACTCAAGCATTTCATGCAGTCTGTTTAACTTTTCAGTGTGTTCTCCTGCACTTTTCCTAATCTCTTTCCCAATTTCTTGCATAACTCTATACATCATTCTTTTGTATTTTACCTCTGATAATTGCAGAAAGTCTTTTTCCGGAAAATTTATTGATTCTTTGTTTTGAGAGTTTTCCGAAACCGTGATAGTCTGCTTTGTTAAATGATTAGAAATTGATTGTTATCACTGAGCCATCAAAAAATTGTTGCAATTTATTTGTTTAGTTATTGTGTTCTAAGATATGTATATATCTTATATATATGTATGTATATATATATATATACATCTAAGCCAAGTGCCTTCAAATAAAACCAAAAAAAAAAAATCCACTGCCATCGAGTCATATCTGACTCATAGTGATCCTGGAGGTCAGAGCAGAACTTTCCTATAGAGTTTCCAAGGAGTGCCTGGCAGATTTGTACTGCAGACTTTTTGATTGGCAGATGTAGTATTAAACCCACTATGCCACCAGAGTTTCCATACATACATACATATATAGATATATACATATATATACACACATACATATGCATATGCATATATGTATCCATATCAACATATATATGAGCTTTTAACTTTCCAGGTAATTTAGGCATTTGAGCTACTTTAAATTTTGGAGCTGGCAAAACTTTTTTTCTATCCCTCCTTTTGTTTCCCTCTTCAACTACTGGATAATAGAGCAGGACATGAGCATGATACATCCTGCTTTGGTTCTAGGTGGTGCATCAGAGTTTAAAGCACAGGGTAGAGCAGAGAACGGAGGGGGAGAACTGGGGAAAGGGAAAGAAATTGGCACACAGGAAAAGTTTGATTCCATGAGAATTCACAAGCAATTATCTTAAGATGCTCAGATGGAAGTTCTTTTATCTTCTATAGGCATGGCTCTCCTCTGCCTGGCCTGGCACTCCTCTGTCCAACATGGCACTCCTCCACCTTGCACAGTGTAGTGCTCCTCTGCCTGGTGGATTGCTCCTCTGCCTGGCATGGCACTCCTCTGCCCAGTTTACTAATCCTCTGCATGGCCTGTGACTCCTATGCCCAGTGTGGCTTTCCCCTGCTTGGCGTGGCATTTCTCTAGGTGAGGTGGTTGTTAGGTATTCTCCTTCCTGTCACCCAGTCCAATCTTACAGCTTTCCACCTGATATTAAGACCTCTTAGAATGTCCTATTTAGTCCATCAGTTGTTTTTCTGGCACTTTGATGTTAGAGTAATCAGTGAGGACATGTGGCTACTCTGTAATCTTAACCTTGGCTCTAGAGACCTTATTTTCTTAAAATCACAATCACAAGTACAGGGGTTAAAACTTCAACACATTGTTATGATTTATGGGCAAGGGCAGCATCAGGGCCAGGGGCCATGTTCCCAGGTGAACCCTGAAACCATTGGACCATCAGTTGAGGTCTTTTAGTGGAGATCTCAGGATGCACCCCTTTTTATTCTTGTGTGGAGAGGAGGGGAAAGGAGACTGTTGGGAGGATTAGACATACATGGAGCAGAGAGGAATAGTGTGCTTTCATCAGACAGGGAGAGCAGTGGAAGCTGCATATAGGTGAGTATGTAAAATTTATATGGGAATGTACATTTTCACTCAGTCATATTAAATAATAAATAAATAAATAAAAACTTCAATACGACCTTTCAGAGGATATAATTAAATCCACAACAGAGGTCCTTGACTTACTTCAAACTGATAATTCACCTTAAGAAGCAGGAGCCACTGTCTCAATTTCATTGATGAATCAACCAAGACATCAAAGAAGCTTCAGCACACTACTTGTGGATAGCATTGAAGAACTTCAACACAGGTCTATTTTGACTCCAAAGTTCATATGCCTACTACTGTCCTCATTGCTCTTAAAAATCATCACAATCTGATTCCTGCCCCAGGGGAAAGGCAAAACTCAAACTAACCATTAAAAGTCAGGCCCTAAGGGGGCTTCTCTACCACAGAGATAATGAGAAAGGAGAGAAGACCGTAGGAAGTTCTATGAAGGCACCTTCCATTTGTTCCTTCAGCAGCAACTTGGCACTGGATTCCAGTAGGCATTAGGCACAGACAGGACTTCTGGGCAGATAGGCAGACATTATGTATGTAATTCTACAAGCTATTATTTCAGTACAATAGAGGTAAGTGCTATGAGTGAAAAGTATGGGAGGCTACAAGGCCACATAAAGTAAAGAAGTGAACCTAGTATACGGGATTAGAGAATGCTGCCCCATGGGAGTGCCCTTGATGAAGATCCATAGAGGAATCAACTCGTCAACTTCAAATATGCTGATCAATGACTGATAGACTGTTCTTCTAGAGCGAAGAACACTAAACCCATTGGGCACTGAGGTTGGATACAATCACACAAGATAGGACATTTACAACATATTAAATGACAATTTAGATAGGTAAGAAACACATTTTAAAAAATTTATATAGCTCCTTAATCAGGATTCAACAAACTCAAAGCCCAATACTTACATAATTGAATGAGGAAGGCTAAAATACATTTATAAATACATGTGATCTGGCTTTTTCTATGGAAGGAGTGTGAGGTGCAATTACCCCTCTACCAAACAGAGTTTATATTGCTATCAATTACTTACAGAGTATTAATTATCTACAATCTATGGAGTGAAAAGACTGTGTGAAAAAAGACGAAAATGACCAGAACTTTTCAACAACGTCTCATGGCTCTCGGGTCACAACAATGTACCAGTTCACAGTGGGGAAGTAGCTCAAAGTCAATGAAAGTAGCTGTGAAGTAGCTTGAAGTCAATGAAGCAGAGGCATAGAACCCCACAGAACCAGATAATCTTGAATGGTATAAAAGGCAATGCCTTGTTTTTCACTGAAGACAGCCAATATTCTTCTGGTCCATTTCAAAGTCTTTCATAATTTTTCCCTAGGGACATAACTAACTGACTTTCAAGTATCCAGAATATATACAACACACCTGCAAATAAATTATATAGATCAAACAATTCCATGAAAAAGTTGTCCAAAGAAGTGAAAACGTCTTTTTCAACTGATAAGCAATTAGCCATGAAACATAGAGGGTCTGACAATTAAGTTTTGTGAACTTGCCACTGTGCACTTAGGTTGGCTGCACTGTACAAACAACTCAGTGAGATTTCATAACTTTGGTATCAGTGTCTCACAGCTGTGTTCGTGTCAAAGTGTGGCACTGTCTTGCTGAGTAGCATTCATTGTTCTTGTGTGTTTTTGTGTGTTCTCACAAAAATGCCAGAGCTTAAATTAGAGTAAAGAACAAACACTAAATTTCTTGTTAAACTTGGCAAGAGTGGATATGAAATCAGTCCAAGTGGAAATAATGCCATGAGGAAAATGGCAGTGTACAAATGAATTAATCATTTTTCTGGGGGTAGGGATAGTGTCACTGAAGAAGAGAGATCAGGGTAGCCAGTAATGAGCAGAACTGATGAAAACATCAGAAAAGTTTATCAAATTGTGCTTCAAAATCATTAGCTGACTGAGAAGCATAGAAAACCAAGTAAATACAGATAAATAAAATAAACAGGAAAATCTTTTTTTCATTTTTTTTACTTCTTTCTTTTTTTAATTCTGATTAAGTGAAAGTATACAATCCAAATCAATTTTGCATGCCAACCTATTTGCAACTCCATCTGCTCTCTTCACCCAGTGATAACATGGTCCTCCTTTTCACTCTTTATTTCTTAAGTGCACCTGTCCCCTCCTCTCCACACTCTTCTCTACCATCTATAAAGAAGCCAGTAGGACAGTGTGGTTGTCAGGATTATGTCAACTTGGCTACCACATATTTGGCTGCTGTATTAAGTGCAAGGGCGGGGTTTGTGGTGGCTCCCTGCCCCTTGGCTCTCATCTCGCGACCTTTTACTACTGCTGCTGGTTGCTCATGTGGCCAGGAGCTCTGGCTCTGTTTTTTCCAGTGTCTGGTTCCGGGACTTGAACTAGCAGCTGTTGGACTCATCAGCCCTTACAGTCAGCACTTGAGAGTCCTGCTCCCTGACCTGCCGATCCTGGGTTCGCCAGCCTCTGTCGCTTTGTCTCGCCACCAGCTTGGGATCTACTGACCTACACAACTGGTGATCTAGAACTCTGGTCTCTGACTTGCTGACTTTGGGTTCCTCAGCTTCCGTGGCCACGTGAGGCTTGTGCCAGAGCTTGGGACATTCAGCTTCTGTGATTACGTGAGCTGTTTCCTATATCTGTATCTATCTATCTGTCTATATATTATAAATCTTTCCTTGTACCTACACGTGTTACTGGTTTTGCTTCCCTAGAAAACCCAGCCTAAGACAGACAGCCTCCTTTAATTGCATAGAACCATAAAGTACACACACCATATGGTTACACTGTGTCACTGAATCAGTCTATTCTTGTCTGAAGAGGTGAACTCTGTACTGGCTTCGAGTCAATCCAGCAGCAGATCTAGCAGTCATGTTCTCAGGGGAACCTCCAGGCTGTCAGACCATCATTTCTGGTCTTTTAGTTGAGTTCTTGAGTTGTACCTTCCTTTTCTCATGTTGCCTCAGGGACTCTTGTGTCCCCCATCATAGCTGCCCTTCATGGTGGCCAGGCACCATCTAGTTCTTTGGTTTCATGTTGATATAGTCTCCTATTAATGTGGGTCCTTCTGTCTCCTTGGTTCTTTTTTCCTTGTGTTTTTGTTGTTCTTGTTCTTCATCTGTTCTAGATGAGTTGGAACTATTTGCTGTAGCTTAGACGGCAGCTTGCAAGCTTTTAAGAACTCACATGCCATTTATCAATATGGGGTGCAGAAGACTCTTTTATGCCAATTGACCTCAATGTCCCCTGAAAACATGGTTTCCAGACCCCCGTCCCTGCTACTCTATCCTAGGAAATGTTTCAGTTTATGGTGTAACTCACTTATGTTAATCTGCTTTCTACTGTGTGCTGTCACCACTTTCACCTAAAGTTAGAAAAATCTTAACTGAAAATCTTGGCATGAGAAAGATGTGTTCAAAGACAGTCCCAAAGGAGATCACTGATGAACAAAATTAAAGATTGGTAGAAGTTTGCCAAGACCTTTTGGAGAGGCAAGATGATGTTTGGGGCCATTATTACTGGTGATGAAACATGAATGTGACCATATGACCCTGCAACAAAGCATTAAAGTATACTATGGAAGTTAGCCAATTCTCCACAACGAAAAATGTTCTGTCCATCCAAATCGAGTCAAAATGATGCTTCTAACATTTTTTGATATCAGAGGAGTTGTTCATTATGAATTTGTACAAACTGTACAGACAGTGATCCAAGTTTACTCTTTGAAAGTGCTGAAAAGGGTGCACAAAAAAAGTTAGATGAAAACAACCAGAACTTTCTGCCAACAACTCATGGCTGTTTGATCATGATGTTCACAAGGCACTGTCTGTGTAGGAATTTTTAGCCAGTAAGCAAATAACTATACTCGAACACTCTCTGTACTCACCAGGTCTGGCACCCAATGGCTTTCTTCTTTACCTAAATGTACAGGAAATATTGAAAGGAAGATACTCTGATGACATCCAAGACATCAAGGGTAATGCAATGACAGATCTGAAGGCCATTCCAGAAAAAGACTACCAAAATTGCTTTGAAGAGTGGACTAGGTGCTGGCATCAATGTTTAGCTTCCCAAGGGGAATATTTCAAAGGTGACTGTAGTAATATTCAGCAGTAAGGTATGTAGTACTTTTTCTAGGATGAGAACATGAACTTAATTGTCAACCCTTCAGTGAAAAGGATGCTGAATCGTAGTAGTCATCAGGGAAATTAAAATAAATAACCACACTAGTGATAGCAGTTCCAATTCCAACAATGATGGAGTAACATATCAGGCTCTAACCTTTCAACAAAGAAGAGTTATAAACTCTAGGACAATTGTTTATGAGACTACTATTTGAAGACGTAGAACATGATCAAATGCAAGCAGACACTATAAGAAGTCTTCCCCTTAAAGATTTGTCTACGGGCACTCTCCAGCCCACATAGCCTATTGCAACCAGAACCCAGGCAGAACACTGATTAAGCCATGCCAAGTGCCGTCAAGTCGGATCCGGCTCATGGGGGTTAGATAATGAAACTCATGGAGGCGTGTCTAGAGCTTCCATGTTGCAGCGTCCAGCACCCCAGCGACCAGCACCAGGCCCGAGAGGGACAGAAAAGGGGATGAGAAAGACTCAGCCACACAAAGGACACATCACACAAGATACAGTTGAGGCCCAGTGGGACCAAGGTCTCTGACGGAGAACATTGGCCCCGTTCCTGTACAGGAAACTTTATGAAGCTACAATCAGGAAGTTGACAGGGCAGTCTATTTTGCTAAAAATGGTTACAATGGTATCAAGGCATTTCATGATGGGCTAACCACACGCAGAAGTATCAACAAGGCTAGAGGTAACAGAAAGAGACGAAGGTCAGGCATTTTCAGAGGCTCTACCATACCCGAGAAAGGCCTAAACCTGTTTGTGTAAGTATCAGTAGGGTAATAGGTAGGGCAGCACATTCCTGGCAGCCCGCAGCACCATGTTGAGGGAAGATACATAGTGAAGCCTCGGAGAGCTGGAATCTGATGAGACTGCCTTGTTTTACCGGTTTTCCTAAGTTTTCAGCCTTTGATGCTGTGAAGTCTTACCACTTTCCTATCACTTCTTTCAGTGGAAAATATTTGAGTTTTCCACCTGTTTCTACTTTACATATGTTTTAGTTTTCCTATCTTTTACTGTATATAGAATAAAAAAGCTACTAAGTGGAATAGATCAATATTTATGCCTGCTTATAAGAAAAGTGACCTAACCAAATATGGAGATTAACAGAAACCATCATTAATGTTACAAGCAAGTAAAATTTTGCTGAATATCATGGAAAAGAGATCCTACCAGTGTATTGACAGAACACAGCCAAGAATTGGAACAACCAGATTTGGAAGAGGATGCAGAACCGGGGATATCATTGCTAATGTCAGGTGGATCATGGCTAAAAGCAGAAAATATCAGAAAGATGGTTAAGACTGTGTGTCATCATGGCTAGTCAATGGTTCTGTGTTTTGGTAGTCACATAATGTGTTCACTTCCTTGTTTAGACCTGATATGTGATCACCCCCAGGATGGAATCTACTGTGAGTAGGCAACCAGTTGAAAAAGATTTTCCTTGAACATATGGCCTGTATCTGAGTACAAACAGACATTCTGGTAATATTTAGGAGCATTTTGCTAATTCTAGATCCACCTGTTCATTTGACTTCTGGTTCGTGGGACTTGAGCTAGCAATTTATCTGACGTATTGTCTGCTAATCATGGGATTGTTTGATCTTCTCAGCCTGTGAGCAAGAGTCTTGCTCTCTGACCTGATGATGCTGGGTTCAGCAGTTCCTTTGGCTACATGAATCAGGAGAAACCCATGTTTGATGGACTTTGGACGTGCCAGCTAACATAACTGCATGAGCCATTTCCTTGATATAAATTTCTTTCTCTTTCTCTCTCTATATATGTATATATAAATATATACATATTTAAACATATATGTTTATAAATATCTAAATATGTATACTTATAGACTTTACTGGTTTTGCTTCTCCAGAGAACTCAGCCTAAGACAGTCTACCTGTGTTTCATTGACGACGCAAAGGCAGTTGACTGTGTAGATAGTAACAAATTACACACAATATTGTGAAGAACGAGAATTCCTAAACTCTTAATTGTGCTCATGATGAACCTGTACAGAGACCAAATGTCAGCTATTCAAACAGGACAAAGTGATACTCTGTGGGTAAAAGTTAGGAAACATGTGTATCAGGGTGGTATTCTTTCACCATAGCCATTCTATCTGTAGGCTGAGTGAACAGTGCGAGAAGCTGAATCACGTGAAGAAGATGGGGGCACCAAGATTAACAGAAGACTTGTTAACAACCTGTGTCATGCTGATGACATGACCTTGCTTGTTGAAAATTAAGAAGACTTGAAACACTGATGAAGATCAAAGACTGTAGTTTTCAGTGTGTACTATACCTCACCATAAAGAAAACAAAAATCCTCACATCTGAACCAATAAACAACATCATGATAAATGTAGAATATATTGAATCTGTCAAGGATTTCATTTTACTTGAATCCAGAGTGAACACTTGTGGAAGCAGCACTCAAAAAATCAAAAGATACACTATGGTGGGTAAATCTGCTATGAAAGACCTCCTTAAAGTGTTGAAAAGCAAAGGTATCACCTTGACAATGAAGGCATGCCTGATCAAAGCCACAGTGTTTTCAATCAGCTCACGTGCATGTGAAAGCTGGGCAATAACAAGGAAGACTGAATTGTGGTGTTTGCAAGGAATACAATCAGGATGTTTCTTAGAAAGAAGCAAAGATAGTGAAACTACATTTTGTATACTTTGGACATGTTAACAGGAGGAATAAGTCCACTCAGAAGGACATCATGCTTGGCATAGCAGCAAAAAAGGGCAGCAAAAAAGAGGAAGACTCTCAACAAGATGGACTTATACCGTGACTACAACAATGGCTCGAGCATGACAAGGATTGTAAGCATGTGTTTTCAGACCTCCGGTGCTGCTCTAACTGAAATACCACAAGTTCAGTCCAAATTCTATCCTGGGATCAAATTCCTCTTCATCTGTGAAACCTAGAATACAATTATCTGCTTCCAGAGTACAATGATAGGACAAGCACAAGGTAGACATTTCCATTACAAATGGTAGAAACTAGAGGAAAACATTGCATTAGTTCTCAAGGCTTAAATTTAATCCTGTGAATTTTGAGACCATTTAGGCAATGGCCTTGCCCTCCAGACTCTGAGTGTCGGCCACACTCTGCATCTGAGTGGAGGCCATAGACTCTGGGCTTCAACTCCACTTTCTAGGCATACTTGAATGACAACTCTGCCCCATCTACTTTTGGCGGTCACATTGTCCTAGTCCACCTGAGTAACAACCTCACTCCCACGAGGCAGATAGGATGTGAGGGGGTGTCAGCTCCACCCCCTCAGTTTGAGGCAGTGTATCTGGCCCTGTCCCATTGTCACTTAGGAACAGCAGTCCCACTCCAGAACCAAGTTTGTGAATATCTAACTCTTTGAAACCTAGAGGTTATGGGTCCCACACCAGAGATTGTTGCCTGCCTTTTGAGATGGAGAGAGCTCTGCCTCCTTTGCTGTTTGTCCCCTCAGCTTCTGCTCCCTGGTTCCTTGAACTCTCAGCCCCTTGGGCCCTTGGGCTCTCCCCAGCAGGTAGCAAGAGTAAGTGTTCCAAAGCTCTTTAGCTCCATCATAAGCATCTGGGGGAACCCCACTCTCCCAGGAAAGCTCAGCTAGGCAGCATTATGCTGTCTTGCTCCTTGAGTTAGCTTGCCTAACTCCACCAATGAGTGCTGGAAGGCACTCCACTCCCAGGAAGTCTCCATTCAAAAACACTCAGTTCTCTGACTTCATGGGTCAGCTTCAGTGCTCTCTCATGCCGCTGCACTGGTTCTAGTGTTGCTGTTTCTCTACTGCTTCCTTTATGCAATCTGCAGCACCTCCAGTGTGACAGTTTTCCTCATTTCCCTATGAGACCTCCGCAGAATTGTCTTTGATGTTCATAATTCCATCAACAGTCTCTTCAAGGCAATAAAAGCTTTAACTATTAGGAACCCTAGACCCTTCTGGCCTTTATCGATTCACAATTTCAAAACCCCTTCCATATTTTAAGTATGTGTTAAAGCAACAGCCACTCCTCTTACCAGTTTTTGTGTTAATTATCTAGTGTTGCTATAATAGAAACACCACAAGTGTGTGGTTTGAACAATAAGAAGTTTATTCTCTCACAGTTTAGGAGACCAGAAGTCCAAATTCAGAGGGGCAGATCCAGAAGAAGACTTCCTCTCTCTCTGTTGGGACTAGGGGAAAGTCCTTGCAATCAATCTTTCTCCGAACTAGGAGTTTCTCAGCACAGAAATCCTGGGTCAAAATTATGCACTCCACTGCTGGAGCTTCTTTCTTGGTGTCAGAGAGGAAGTTTCTCTCTTCTTTTCTGGATTCTATTTTATATCTGAAATGAGATAAACTGCAAGTACAACCAAGAAACAGAGGGCAATATGTCACTATAGACAGAATCACTATACCATTCTTCTGCAACAAAGATCTGGAAATTCAAGTATAACAGGGGTCAATCCTGGAACCCTACACATCTAAAGAAGCAATAAAGAACTCTGTGAAAAAACTGAAAAAGAACTTAAAAGGATAGTTACGGAGTAGAGGTCTCCTGACTGCTAATGCAGCATGGATTCTCCATCTTGGACCACAGCCACCAAGGATCTCGGAGTACAGAAAGGTAATTTCATGGAGTTCACAACAGGAGACAGAGTGTCCCCTTTATACTTCATATCTTCTCCCTTCTCTCCTGCCTGCTTAAACCACATGCTAAGCACAGCACCCCTATACAGCACCACAGTGTATCCTCAGACTCCAGGCCACCATAAACCACCCTACACTGTCACACAGACTCACCTCACAGGCCACAGTTCATTCCACAAATGACTCATCCTTGTCTTTCCCCACCACCCCGGACGTATCCTGCTGCACCGTAGTTGAATGACTCTGCACACTTGGTCAAGGGAGTGAGAAGTATTATGCCTACAGATAAGCAGACAAGGAAACACACCAAAGCATTTAGCAATACATAACAGAGTAAAAGAAAAAAGCAGAATGAAACAAACAAGTCTACAATGAGTAAACAAAGAAAATGACCCCTGAATGTTCCAAATACGGTAGAAAATGTAAAAAAATATTTTAGAAAAGGACAGAATAACTCCACCAAGTAATCAAAATAAAATACTAGATGACCCTTCCAGTAAAAGAAAAGTCACTGGAACTACCTGATAGGGAACTTAAAACTCTAATAGTCAGGACTTTGTAAGAGATTAGGAAAGAGATTAAAGAAGACACAGACAAAACTAAGGAAACAATGGATGAAATCGTGAACAATACAGACAGAACTGGGAAAAAAAAAACAAAGTAACAGAAAAATTCAGGAAAATGCTACAGAAACATATAGACTAATGGAACAGAATTGAAATCCCAGAAATATCATCATCCTCTTATGAATAGTTGATATTCAACAAAGTCCCTAAGATTGTAAACTGGGGTAAAAACAGTCTCTTTAACAAATGGTGTTTTCAAAATTGGACATCCATCTGCAGAAAACTGAAACAGGACCCATATCTTACATCTTGCACAAAAACTAACTCAAATTGGATAAAAGATGTAAATCTTAAACCTAAAACAATAAATATCAAGCAAGAAAAAATAGGGTCAATATGGAAGTTCTAATACCAGCTTAGACAGATGACAATATCAGAGAAACAAAGCACAATCAACAGAAGAGAAGATACATAAATGGAAACTACTAAGAATCAAATGCTTTTGCTCATCCAAACAGTTTATCGAAAGAACTAAAAGACTACTCACAGAATGGGAAAAAAAATATTTGGCAACTGCATGTCAGATCAATGTCTGATTTCTGTAGTCTACAAGGTACTGCAAAACGTCAACAAGAAAAAGGTAAATGACCAAATGAAGCAATGGCCAAAGGAAATGGACAGACACTTCACCAAACAAGACATTAAGGCAGCCAAAGGCACATGAGGAAATGCTCACAATCATTGGCTGTTAGAGAAATCCAGATCAAAATTATAATAAGACACCATCTTATCCCAACATGGTTGGCCATAATCCAAAAGACACAAAATAACAAACGTTGGAGAGGTTGCAGAGAGATTGGAACTCCCTGACACTGCTGTTGGGAATGCAAAATGGTACAATTGCTTTGGAAAGCAATTTGGCACTTCCTTAAAAAACAAGTAATAGAAATACCCTATGATCCAGCAATCCCACTACTCAGAATATATCCTACAGGAGTAAATGCAGTCACACAAACAGATACACGCACCCACCCACCCACTGCCATCAACACAAATATTTATTGCAGCACTGTCAACAATAGCAAAAAGATGGAATCAACATAGGCGGCCATCAACAGATGAATGATTAAACAAACTATAGTATGTAGACTCAGTGGAATGCTATGCAATGATAAAGAACAATAATGATTTTAGGAAGCATCTCATGACCTGGTTTCAACTAGAAGACATTATGCTGAGTGAAATCAGTCAGCAGCCAGAAGACAAGTATTGTACAAGACCTTTGCTGAAAGAAGAAGTAACTCTTTGGTGGCTATAAGGGTGGGGAGGGAGAAAGAGGCTTGTTCACAGATCAGATTGTCGACAGGAATTTGGTTAGGTAAAAGCAGTGACAGAATGCAGTAGAGAGCAGATCAACATAACTGGACTACACCATAAACTGAAAGATTTTCTAAACTCAAATCAACATTTCAAAGGGTAGAGTATCAGGGATGAGGGTCTGGGGATCATGTTTTCAGGGGAACTCAAGGGCAATTGGCACAACTAGTCTTTTGCTAAGAGACTAGTCTTCCACATTTCATGTTGATGAGTGGCGTCTAGAGTCTTAAAAGCCAGCAAGCTGCTATCTGAGATGCACTGAATGGTCCCAACTCATCTGGAACAGTTGATGAACAAGAACAAACACATGAGGAAAAAGAGCCCAGGAGATGGAGGGACCCATATGAATGGGAGACTGTATCAACATGAGACCAGCAAAACCAGATGATGCCCTGCCACCACCAAAGGCAGCCGTAACGGGGGACACATTGTAGAGTCCCTGAAGCAACATGAGAAAAGGAGGTCTGCAGCTCAAGAACTCTGCTAAAAGACCATAACCAATGGTCTGAAAGACTAGAGGGTCTCTTGGGAACATGGTCCCTAGATCTGCTGCTGGCCCTGACCAGAAACCAGTACTGAGGGCAACTCTTAAGACAAGGATGGACTGGACTTGGGGGACACAGTATGACAATATGGTTTGTATACTTTACGAATCTATACATTTATAAGAGGCAGTCTTACTGGTTTCTTACTAGATGGGAGAAAGTGAGTGAAGAGGAAGGAAGAGGTGTTCATTAAAAGGATACTAGAAATATAGAGTGAAATGTAGGATTATGCTGCCACTGGGTGAGGTGAGCAGATACAGCCGCACATAGGTGGGCATGCAAAATTCATTTGGGTGTCATACTTTCATCTAATGACAATATATATATATATATATATATATATATATATCAGCAAGGCCACTCACAGTGGAAAAATTTCAGTGTAGCTTCCAGACTAGGAATGAATATGGAGAAAGACCTGGTAATCTACTTTCGAAAGTTAGCCATGGAGAACCTACCACTCATTACAGAATACTGCCCAAAACAGGACTAGAAGATGAGCTACCAAGTTTGAAGGCACTTAAAATACACTGTGATCACAACAATTAACTCCACCATGACAGTGATGGTTAAGATGTTGCAGGACTGGACAATGCTTCACTCTGATGAGCACAGGGTCATGATGAGTCAGACATATTTGGCAGCAACTAGCAACATATATACTGATACGCAATTAACATGGCAGATAAATGCCTAGAAAGCTGATAGAAAAAAGTAAAAGACAAGAACATAAGTCTAAATGACCCTCAGGTTTCTGAGGAGATATTTGAGCTCATCAATAATTAGAGCATTTGAATTAGAAGCAAGAGATGCCGTCTAAACCCTTCAGAATGGAAGAGTATAAAGATTCATTCACAAGGGTATCATTGCTAGGAAGACAGTCATGGAGCTATAGTTGGAAGAACATAAAGGGCGAGAAGCTGAGCCTGCCCTGGGGTGGAGAAGAACTGTGGCTAGGAGATGGCAGGAACACATAAATGAGTAATTTCCCATTACCTATATCATCTGGTCAAATGCCCTAGAATTCTGCTGGTCTTCAAAGCTTTCAGCGTCTGGACTTCCCTATCCCCATCAGATCCTATCCGTGGGCCCACCTAAGTCAGCTGGCTTAGAAAGCAGACTGGACCAACACAGGCTGAGCTAATGGTCCTTCCAAGTCTACCAGCATGTCCTCTGACTTAGTGGGGGCCATCAGGGAGGGGTCCTGTGGATATTCCAGGACAATGGCATCCACCCGGGTCAGCCACACGCTAACAAAGAAGCACACCCTCCTCTCACACACTGCGCCTCCTCCTGCATCAGATCAACATTCAAGAGCTAAGATAGAAAGTCAGGCACACACAAACACTCACTCTCACAACACACGCATGCATAAACATGTTTAGGTTTAGATCTCTATGAAGATGCTGAAGTGAAGGAATAGCACTGTGGGCTGCAGGGGTTGTGGCAGCTGGGTTAAATTCACTAGGAAATAAATGGTGTAAGAGAGATTTGAATCCACCTCTACTAATTTCTAGAGCAGACAAGAGAAATAGAACCCAACAAATAAGTCAAGACACAGTTAAAGACAGCTACTGCCAAAGACATTCCCAGGAATACATTTCTTTTTCAGTGACCTCATCAAAGAGGGAAGGAAAGTAAGAGTTGACTGAGTTAGGGGTTGTTTTCTTAAGATCTAAAAAGACATCATCATATTTATTTAAAGGTACAAAAAATCTAATTTTTGAGAGAATAAGTAATTTGTCTAACATTATACAGAATTCTGTCTCAGCAGGAAAAGTATACTACAGCAATTCCTCAATCTACGTTTGATGATGCCAGCTGGAAATGAAAAATAATGAAGTCGTAAAAGATCCTGGAGAAATTCTGAGCACATGTCTCCCAGATACCCTTTTAAGGTCAGTAGTGAAGTCACTCCTGAGGTTCACCCTTCATCCAAAGATTGGTCAGGCCTATGAAACAAAATGAGACCTATAAAGCAAAATGAGACTAAAGGGGTAAGCCAGCCTAGGTACAAGGTCTAGAAGGCAGGAGGGTCAGGAAAATCTATAGCAGGAAGCCCCAGGTTGAGAAGACAGAGTGTTGACCTGTTGTGGGGTTGTTAATCAATGTCATAAAACAATATGTATGCTAACATTTTAACAAGAAACTAGCTTGTTCTGTAAATCTTCATCTCAAATACAATTAAAAAATAATGAAGTTGTAGATTTATGATATTTATTTTTGTGTCATTATTTCTTTTAGAATGCTGATAAAAGATCAAATGATTTTTTTTTAGATTAATAATATAGCCAAGCCAAGCCAAGGGCCATTGAATTGGATCTGACTCATGGTGACACTAATATAGAAAAATATAAATTATTTACTCACTAAGAGACTAATGTCCAGCTGGCTAATTTTTGAAAGTAGGTTACCAGGTCTTTCTCCATATTCAGTCCTAGTCTGGAAGCTACACTGAGATTCTCCCACTATGAGTGGCTTTGGCGATATTTTTTTTAAATTGTGATTAAGTGAAAGTATACAATCCAAATCAATTTTGCATTGCCAGACTAATGTCCAGGTCCTGGCTCTAGGCATGCACACAGCTGGGTGCGAATGGGGTATTGACAAGGCCAGAGCAGAATGATAAGGACAGATGGACTATGTGCCTGCTGAACTAGTCCAGGCAAACACTGGGCAGGAAGGAGGCAGCAAGGCCCAGTCCCTGGATGGGAAGAGGGAAGGCAGAAATGAAATTCGTGGAGACTGAGTACGTCCACAACCCCAAAGAGGTATAGAACTTGAGACACAATGAACCAGCCTGAGCCTGATGGAGAACAGAAGGGAGGTGGATAGAGCTCTCCAGGGACAAGGGGTCCCAAGAGCAGCAGGGTGGAAATGTGAGACTCCTTCCCTAGGGTCCACCTGCTACCACCTCTGTATGCAATAGGGTACTGGGGAGGAGAGTATGCAATAGGGTACTGAGGAGGCCCTGCCTCCAATGCCCCAGGGCCTAGGGTGAACAATGAGAGAGATGCCGGGGACACTCATCCACTCTGAGCCCCACACACTCATATATGTGCATACTGGGGGCTGGGCACTCCTTCCCTGGGCAGGAGACACTCTCTAGGAGGGCTCTTCTTTCAGCCTCCCATGATTTCTCTCAGAAGCATGGATCTTTCCCTGCCATTACCCCAAAACAGCTCACAGGATTTTGACCACAAACAAAGCTTTACCGCAACACTCCTAATCAAAGCTCTTCCCTATCACACCTTGACCATAAACAAACCTTAGCCCCTCCGCTACTAACCAACACATCTTCCTTATCAGACCGTGAATCCCTATACCAAACTTCTCGCTACCCCTTTTCTCTTTAATTAACATTCTTTCCTTATCAAACCATAAATCCTCCCACCCTACACTACCGCACTGGAACTCTAAAACTATAAAAAAAAATTGCCCTACTGATCAGGAGTGGGCTGAGCCACCCCTTGGCTCAGACTCTGCTCTCTTCCTCTTTTAATAAACTTCACTGGACTCTCGGACTGGTCTGTCTCTGCTCCTGTTTTGTGTCATTGTCTTCCCAACAACAACCCAACTGTAAGTCCTAGGCCACAAGGTAGTCAATTAAGGGCCTATAAATGGACAACAGATGAGGTCACATGTTAGCAAGGTGTTCCAGGAACCCACAGGGGACCAGGGCCTGACTGACATCCACAAATTGACCCCCATCTAACTGACACCCAAAGCCACTCCTCAAAATAGCCTAACACCAGAAACGGTGGCAGGAATGCTGATGGAAGCCCTGTATCCAAGTCAGGACTCAGGACGCTGCGTGCAAGAAGTGACACCACCCTTTCCTTGTAGTGTCCCCTGAGGAGCAGAAATGGCCAGGATAGAGTTGTCTGCTTCCCCAGCCTGCTGTCCTCCATGGTTGGGGTGATGTCCATAAGTGCTTGCTGCCAGGACCATAGAGTCTACAACTGGTGTCCGGGCTTGAGGTGCCAGGAGCAGCAAGGGCAGAGAAGCAAGAAGGCCGCACCAGGACGCTGTGCAGTTCCATCAACAAGCCTCACCTGAATGTAGCTGCCCTCAATTGACTTCCCAAGAACAAAGAGAAAAGGGGACTTCCAGGGTTGCTGAGCCCCCGGGGCTTCCCCCCCCATTTTTAGCTGAGCTCACTGAGGCAGAGCTCCCTGCCCTAAGGCCCTCTTTTCTGGACGTAAAAATAACAGTGTTGGTTTCCAATAATTGGCTCTTTCTGGGAGCCACCCCCAGGGCAGGAGACTGCAGAATATTCAGGGAGCCTGCGGACAGCCACAGCCTTTTGGGATTCAGGCCCTAAGACCCTGCACCTAAGGTATCATTGTCTTCCGGGGTCCCCTGGAATGAGTGGCAGTGAGAACCAGACCTCCTGCCTCTGGGGAGGGAGCAGACACCCAGGTTGCCCCCTCCTGTAGACTGAGCCTCTTGGTCATTACTGTTCCTTCTGTCCTCCCTTGCCTGTATGGGTCCACAAAGCAGCAGGGAGGGAGGAGACTGCCTAATGCTAACCTTGAAAGGATAAAGGGTCAAGGTTCTGGACAGGACAGGAAATGGCCCAAGGTGAGGCAGTCAAAGATAGCACCAAGGTTCTTCAGGGTCCAGGATAGGATAGGGCTGTAAGAGAGGATCATCTGCAATCATCTAGGATAGGATCCTGCCTGTCCAGGCTCCTGGCAATGGGTGTAGAAGCAGGGAGCTGTCCCTGTGCTGAACTGTATTATGGAGACTGGCCAGATCTATGGCTTTTGTGCTGGGCTGGGCTGAGTGAACTAGGCTGAAACTGGCTGGGCTGACCCACACTAACAATGGATTGGACTGGGTCTAGCTGGGCAGGACTGGTCTGACTAGGCTCAGTTTAACTACCAGAGTGGACTGAGCTATGTGAAGGAATTATGCTATTCTGGACTCAGGTGGGTCAAACTGGTCAATTGGGGCGGTCCTCGGCCATGTCTGGCTGAACTGGGCTGGCCTGAGCTGGGCTAGGCTAAGTGGACTATCCTGGATTGAATTTTCCTGGGCTGGGCTGGACTGGACTAAGCTGGGCTCCTCTAAACCATGCTTACCTCAGCTGGACTGAGCTAAGAAAACTAAATTTTCCTAGGCTGGGCAGGCTAATCTAGGCTGGCTGGGCAGGGCAAAATTGTAGCTGGTACAGTGAGTTGAGCTGAGGCCTGACTGAACTGTTCAGGATTGAGCTGAGCTAGGCAGATCTAAACTGATCTAGACTGAGTCAGAAAAACCTGGACACAACTGGATAGGGCTAGATGGTCTGAAATGGACCATCTTGGTCTAAGCTGAATTACACTGGCTTATGGACTGATCTGGTTTGGTTTGGGTTGGGTTGTTGGCTGAATTAAGCCCGCTTGAGTTGGGCCTGGCTGGGCTGGGCTATATTGAGCTTGGCTTAGTTGGGCTGAGAAGTGATAGCTGGACATGTGCATGGCTGAGGTGGGGTTGGACTACACTGGCTTGTACTAGACTGAGATGGATTGGTTTGGGTTGGGTTGTTTTAGGCTTGGTTAGCTGAGCTATGCTATGCTAGTCTGGGCTTGGCTTACCTGGACTAGGCTGGACTAGCTGAACTGAGGCAGGCTGAGCTGGGTTGGGCTAATCTGAGCTAGGCGGGATTGAATTTTGTTGGACTGGGCTGAAAAGATATGAACTGAGCCGGACTGCACTTGACTGGGTTGGGCTGCTCTGAGTTGAGCTGGGTTGGACCTGTTGGGCTGGAATGGCCTGGCCTAAGCTGAACTGGACTCAGCTGAACTGAGATAAGCTGAGCTAAACTAAATCCAACTGGCCTGGGCTAGGCTGGGCTGAGCTGGGCTAGTCTGATTGGATTGGTATATGCTGGCCTGATTTTGGATGAGCTTGTTTGAGCTGAGCTGTACTCAGCTGGGCTAGACTGATCTAAGCCGGGCTGGGCTTATACTGGATGGTTTCAGCTGGCCTAAGGTGGGTATGGTGGGCTGGCCTGGCTTGGCGAGGTTGAGCTGGGCTGAGCTGGACTGAGCCACCCTGGACTGGTCTCGCTGCTCTGAGCTAAGCTGAACCAAGCTGGACTGTGCTGTGTGAGGTAAACTCTGCTAAATGGGCAGAGCATGAATGTGTTGGGCTGAGCTGGACTGAGCTAGGCTGAACTGTGCTGTGTTGAGCTAACCGAGTTGTCCTGGTCTGAGCTTGGCTAAACTGGACTGAACCAAGCTGGACTGAGATAGGTAGACTGAGCTGGGTTGGGCTGGACTAGATGTACTAAGTTGGGCTGGTGAGTTGTAATTGGCTAAATTTAGCTGATAGGATTAAGCCAGCCAAGTGCCACCGAGGTTGTCTTAAAGTTGGCTAAACTTAACAGCTGGTCTCATCTGTGCTGAACTGGACTGAGCTAGGCTGGTTGGACTGACCTGGGCTAGGCAGGATCAAGTTGGGCTGCCTTAAACTAAGCTTGACTGATCTGGCTCAGTTGGCCTGTATGAGCTAGACTAGGCTAGACTGTGGGGAGCAGAACTCAGCTAAATTGGCTTGGCTTCTCAAGTCTTGACTGTAGTAAGGCAAGATCATTTGGGCTCTGTTTAGCTGAATGGTTCCAGCCTGGGCTGGACTGGCCTGTGCTGAACTTGCCTGAATTAGGATGGTCTTGGCTGGGCTAAGCTGGGCTGAACCAAGCTAGAGTAAACTGATCTGGACTATCTGCACTGAGCTGGGCTGGACCAGCTGGTCATAATGGGCTGGGACAAGTTTGATTTAGCTAGGCTGAGCTTGAATAAAACTGAATCAAAAGGACAGAGCTAGAGTTAGTTGGCTGATCTTTGTTGAGCTACACTGAACTTGGATGGGCTGAACTGGGACAAGCAAGACCAAGCTGGACTGACTTGAGTTGAGGTTGAGTGAACTGGTCTCAGGTGGTCTGTTTACTTGGGCTGGGTTAGGCTAGACTGCGTTATAACTAACTATTATAAGGCAAGGCCACACTGACTCTGCTCAACCAGACTTCATGGACAGACCCAGACTGGGCTGGGCTTTGCTAGATTTGGCTGAATGAGACTGAGCTAAGCTGAACTTGCCTGTGTTGAGCTGGGGTGAGCTAGGCTGAGCTGAGAAGACAGAGCTTGGTTTGACTGGATTCAGCTAGACAGGGCTAAGAAATGTGGGCAGATGATACAAGTTTTTTCTTTTAAACTTGTAGCCAACTTTGGTATTGAGCTGAGCTTGGAACAAGGATTAGGATAGGTGAGAGAATCTGAAGCTCTAATGCCAAGGGAGAGGGTCAGGCATGTATGCCAACTAGTGTACCATTTGTGGGGACTTACGGTGGGTACCAGTGAGATATCTCAGTCTGTAGGTGTCGGGACCTGGTCTGCCCATTCCTAAGAATTCAGTATTCGGGGTCTCCTTGAAGGCCAATAAAGTGAGGTAGAGCACCTGGAGCCCTGGGTGATCAGGCGAAAGTGACATGAAGGAACCAATCAAGGCAGAGGTCAGAGGACCAAGAAGCTGGGCCTAAAGACCTCGGCAAACAGGAAGCGGAGAGTAGGTGGCAGTAGGACCCTATAAGAACACCGGGGTAGGGGCACAGATGGGACATCCTGGTGACTCTTGAGGGAGATCTCTTGTCCCTGCTCCCTAACAAAAATTAGTGAGTATTTCACAGAACAGAGAACTTGTTGCTCCCTGGAAAAGACTCTGGGTCCCCAGATTCCAGTATGGATCTATAGGCTGATGTGTCGACAGAGTAAATAGTATGGTAAATCCTAAGGTAGAGGTTTCTGGGATCTATGGATAGCATTTGGGGACAGTCTGGGCCCCAGTGGGATCTATGGGTGGGTGGGCAAAGGGAAAAGCCCAGTGATTCCTGGCTAGAAGTCCTCCGGATCCCAATGGGAGTGTGTGGGTAGGTGGACAGAGGACAACCCTGGTGATTCCTGGGAGACAGATTGATGTGTTCCTGGGCCCTAATGGGGACATATGAGTAGGAGCTGAGGGGAAGCCTGATGAATCCTAGCAGAGGGTCTCTGATGCTCAGTGGGGAACTGTGGATGAGTGGGCAGAAGAAATAACCTGGTGATTCCTGCGAGGTCTCCAAGTTCCAGTGTGGGTCTACAGGCAGGTGAACAGAGAGGATAGCCTCAGGATTACTGGGGGTTGTCTGGACCCCAGTCATAATCTATGGGTCATGTTAATTCTCACTCATAGTGACCCTATAGACAGAGTAGAATTGCCTCATAGAGTTTACAAGGACTGCCTGGCAGATTTGAACTGCTGGCCTTCTGGTTAGCAGCCATAACATGTAACTACTACTATACCACCAGGGTTTCCATCTATGGGTATGGGGCAGATTAAGCAACCTGGTGATTCCTGAAGGCACTTCCAGGCATTAGGAGGGGATCTACAAGCTCTGAGCCTCAGACCTGTGGAATGGGCTAGCACCTTTGCTCCTCAAGGGGAAAAACCTCATGATCCACTCACTTAGCATCAGTGGTGGGCCTGTCCTAGGAACACCCTTGTTCCTGAGCATGGCCTGAAGGTAGTGACAAAGAAAATTACTTCCGATGTGGGTTAGAGAGGGCTTCAGATGAAGTCCTCAGCCTGGGCTTGTGGGTTAAGAACCAGCATTGGACAGTGGGGAAAGGATCCAAAATTATACCTTAGGCTGGATTAGGGTGCACATGCTTCAAGCCCTCCACCATGTCACAGCCAACCCCCACCTCTGTTCTCTTTTTACCCAATATATAGGCTCTGGGAGTAGTACCTGGGGGTAACAGTACCATCCAGTGCTGACCCCCAGCCTTTTCTCCACAGCCTCCATTCAGGGCCCCTCCGTCTACCCCTTGGCTTCCTGCTGCCATGATGACAGTTTCTCCGTGATTCTGGGCTGCCTGGTGACTGGCTTCTTCCCGGAGCCAGTAAATGTGAAGTGGGACACCAGTACCCTGGACAGCAGTGTTGTGACATTCCCTGCCACCACACACCAAAGCTCCGGACTCTATACCACTGTGAGCCTGGTGAACATTTCAAGCAACTGGGACCAACAGGAGTTGAACTGCAGTGTGGTACATGAACCATCTAATGAAACCGTCAGCCAAACCGTTACTGGTGAGCAATAGCTGAGGTTGCTGCAAGTACAGCAAAAAGGACCATAGTTAGAGATGATGAAGGGTGTCCAGAAGTGTCAGGCTGAGACTGAGCAGTCTTCTGGGACTTGTACCCACAGAGGGCAAGGTAAAGAAGGGACTGGCCTTGTGTAGCCAAGGATCAAGGGTCTCAAATACCACTGTTGGTGATAGCTGCACAGTGCATTCAGGGCCCTGGGCTGGCATGTGGGGCAGTGGAGACTGAGGGAAGGGGACACAGGCTGGGATACAATGTTCAAGGAGGTTAAAGAATCAACGACACTTGGCTGGCTGGCTTATTAAAGTTGGTTCGTGGTTTCAGCACTTAATGGTCCTTCACAAATCCTTCATTTACTCACACTCAGCCCTCTCACCTCCAGCATGTTCCAAGAACGTGACTGTACCCACTGTGAGGCTCTTCCACACAGCCTGCGAGCCCGGTAGTGACTCCCAGGCCATCATCCAGCTGCTGTGCCTCATCGCTGGCATCACCTCAGAGAAAGTACGCGTCACCTGGCTGGTGAATGGCAAGGAGACACAGGGCAACCACATGATCACAGCCAAGGATGAGGGCAAGCTGGCCTCCACCTACAGTGAGCTCAACATCACCCAGGACCAGTGGGTGTCTGAAAAGACCTACACCTGCCGTGTCACCATCCATGGCAAGCACTATCATTCCAGTGTCCAGAGATGCCTAGGTATAGACCCACCCTCACACGGATGCTCACAGTCTGGGAATGGGTAGGGTCCCATACACTCTCCATGTCATTTCTTTTGCCCTCAGATTGTGAACCTCGAGGAGTGATCACCTACCTCATCCCACCCAGTCCCATCGACCTGTACATCAAAAAGACGCCTAAGCTCACATGTCTGGTGGTGGACCTGGCCAGCAGTGAAATGACAAAAGTGAAATGGTCGCGGCGTAGGGGGACCCCTGTGAATGCTGACACAACTATCGTCGAGAAGCAACTCAATGCAACATTCACTGCCACATCCACCCTGCCAGTAGACACCATGAACTGGGTGGAAGGAGAGAGCTACCGTTGTATAGTATCCCACCCAGACCTTCCCAGGAATATTGAGAAGTCTATCACCAAGATCCCTGGTGAGCCGAGGGCTAGTGGGTGTGGGCAGGGGCCAGGTGGGCTAAGTGGGCCGGGGTAGTGAAGACAGTACTGCTGACCTCAAGTGCTCTCCCACAGGCAAGCGTTTGGCCCCTCAGATCTACTTGTTTGGGCCACCAAAGGAGCAGAAGGACAAGGACAGGCTCACCCTCACCTGCTTAATCCAGAACTTCTTCCCCCCTGACATCTCAGTGCAGTGGCTGCAAAACCAGACGCCTGTGTTTTCGAATCAGGTCTACACCACTGAGTCCCTACCAACCAATGTCTCCAAAAGTGCTTTCTTCACCATTAGTCTCCTAGAGATCAGCAAGTCTGACTGGGAGCAGCAAAATAATTTCATCTGCCAAGTGGTCCATGAGGCACTGGATGAATCAAAAATTCTGGAGAAATCGGTGTCGATAGCCTCGGGTAATTGACACCTACCTCCTACCCTATCTTGGGCCCTATTTCTTGTGGGTGGAGAAGCTGGAGGCTGGCCAGACCTCTGCCCGTTGTGTAATGCCTCTGGAAAGTTGCCCCAATAAACACCAGGATCCTGCCTGGAGCCCTGGGCTGTTTTAGGGGAATGGGTTGATATTGACGCTGAGCCCCTTGATGAATGGATCCCCAGGGGAGAGGCAGGAGGAACTGAGTGCACTCTATCTGTTCACCTGGGTGTCTGTGAGTGTGTATCAACCTATATCTATGGGGCCGCCCTCCTTATCTACTCCGAGCCTGGGCTGTTTACAGGATTGCCACGGGAGACCCTGGCAAAGCCACCACAGCACCCCCCCTCCTGAAGACTCTGGGGTCTCAGCCTCAGCTCCAGCCTGCTGCCCACCTCTGCTGAGCACAGACACGCTCTTCACTCAGTGGTGCCTTCACTAGTCTGGATGAGCACACATAGTGCTCAGGGAAAACCACTGACTTCAACCCCCTCACAGATGCAGACATACAGGGAGCCTCACCCGTGACCCTACCTCCATATACAACTACAAAAGGCATTATACATGTACCTACATCACACAAACACAAGCAGATCTCAAGCCTATCACACACACAAATAAATAAATAAATAGCCTGCCATGCCACGTATATCCCAGATCCATAAGACACATATTACAAACCCACCATACAGCCTCAGCACAGGATAGGCCCTCCATCACTGCCCCGCCTAGAAGCAGGGCACCCAAAGGACTGTGCTACTCCACCACAGGCCTGAATTTGATCCTAAGGGAACACCCAACCTATACTGTCTTGTGGTTAGGAGTCATCCATGATCATGCCCACACACTCATGTCCCCACACCAACACCAAGCGGAAAGCCCCTACCTCCACAGTCCTGGCAGCTGCAACCATTAGGACCCAGGCATATCCACCAAGGCCACTCTGAGTCCTCCAATGCCATGCCTGAACCACCAGCTCCCTGTGATAGAAACTATGTCTGAGACAGACATGCAGAGGCCTCCGGCCAGCTGGGAGCCCACTGGCTCCTCATGGGCCTCTCCTGTGACCCCTGCCTCCTCTACCAGACTCCTCTGTCCGCTATACTTCACAGACACAAGCTCTCTGTCTCACACACACACACACACACAAAGAGAGAGACAGAGAGAGAGAGAGAGAGAGAACAAGCTTTGCCTGGGCTTTGGGTGTGTGAATGGAAATGAGGAAATCAACCCATGCCAGCTCCTGGGACTTACCATCCAACCTGTATACACCTCCAACACACACATCAGACTCATCATACAGACACATGTTTCCCAAGCCCATCACACAAATAGAGACACACACACACACACACACACAGACCCACTACACACACTTCCAACCATCATACTAACAGCAAACTCACCATGCACATGTATTACACAAGCACACACGCCAAACCATCACATACACACACACTCTCAATTTCTATCTCTCTCGAGATTCACTATGCAAAGAAACACATACACTTCACATCTAGTATGCAAACACACACACACACCAAATCTATCACAAATACACATGCCAAACCCAGTATATGCACATGTGTATTAGACTCACACATACACTCAAAATATCTCATACACACTCACAAATCCATTACACAGTTATGTACCCATTGTACCCACACATCCATATCAAACCATTACACGGACGGTAAACCCACCACACAGCAGACTCAAACTCATCACATGTGCACAACAGTTCATGCATCACACATGTACACATGCTCCCAAGCACGCACCAAATAAAAACTAAAAACCAAACCAAACTCACTAACATCAAATTGATTCTGACCCATAGCAATCACATAGGACAAAGTACAATTTCCCCGTAGAGTATCCAGTGAGTGCCTGGCAGAGCTGAGCAGGAGACATTTCGGTTAGCAGCTATAGCACTAAGCTATTGCACCACCAGGGTTTCCACACACCAAATACACACAGAAAACACAGACATTTTTCAGCCCACATATACACCACTCACACTGAAGACATTCCAAACATGTGCAAGATGTAGGCCCATGCACCAACTCTACTTCACTCTTGCCGTGGGAGTGGACACTTCTTGGCCTTGTGTGCATCCTCACACCTCAGAGCTGAGACCTCTCGGCCCCTCCCTCTCCCTATACCCTATACTCTGCTTTGTGCCCAGAAAGGCAGAGAAACCCCACCCTATTCCAGAAGAGTCAGAGACCACTCCCGCTGCAGGAGAGACAGGGCCCCTGACTCCCTATGCCAGAAGAAGCAGAGGGAAAGGCTTAGCATAGCCTGGGTAGACAGCCTGCTAGTTACCACCTCAGTCGTGGCCTATGGAGATTAGAGATGGTTGTTAGTCAGAGGTGGGGCAGAGGTGGGAACCAGCTGGCAGAGGTGTTGTGGATCCAGGAAATTCTGTGTCCAAAAGCAACCACAGCAGGATGTCAAGGCCCCAGGTGGTACCCTGGGAGTAAGGGGTAATAAGGTCAGTATGGATAGTGGCCCAGGCATCAGCTGTGAGTTTTTCAGGCCTGGCTTTAATGTCCATTTACCCACCTAGCCTTGTCACCCTTAAGCAGGTAGCTCTGATCCCCTGAGGGACACATGCAGGCCCCATCGAGATCCTGATTTGATAATCAGTAGGGCTGGAGCATGCCCCATGTCCTCTGAGCAATTGCAGATTTCAGAACCAACTCCTGAGACTACAGAGTTGTCTGTGTGCCTTTGTGGGAGTGTGGTCTCATGGAAGCAGAGCCGAGGCAGCACAGAATTGGGGTAGGAGGGACAGGTAGAGGAAACTCTGATCCTAGGACCCTCTATAGGATGCGTGTGTGGAGAGACCACTGACCCTTGGACCCTCCTGCCATGGGTGATATAAGGCCCTTCTCAAGGAGAGGAGGGTGTCTGGGAGGGGCAAAGTGGAGCTTATTGGCATTAGGGAGGTAGAGAAGATTCTGGGGCATCTAGGTGGAGGGCAGAAGAAGGAGAGGTCAGAAAAGGTCTCTAGCTTGGTCTACCCCAGAGCCCAGAGAGTGGTAGCCTGCTGGCTCAGGAGAGAAAAAGAGGATAGCAAGTACTCCAAGAGAAATATGGTCATTTGGGGGCACTTTGGTCACAGCTGGCTGTGACTTTGGAGACTCCAAGCAGGGCCAGACAAACACTCCCACCACAATGGGCCTCAATGAGGTGCTTTGACTCACCCTCCTCAGAACTCTATATCTTAATTCTTTTCACACTCTGAGGGTGGCCCAGGTCTTCTCTCCCCTGTCACTGTACAGAGGCTGGGACTAACTGGCCCAACCCTCCAGAGCTAGACCTTCAGGACCTGTGCATAGAGGAAGATGACAGCAAGGAACTGGATGAGCTGTGGCTGAGCACCTACATCTTCATCACTCTCTTCCTGCTCAGTGTGAGCTACAGTGCAACAGTCACCCTCTTGAAGGTCAGGGCAAGGGCAGCTGGGCTGGGAAAGGGTGGAGCGGGGGAACTGGTCTATGGGTCAGCCTCACTTCTTCCCTCCTGCAGGTACAGTGGGTCTTCTCAGCCACGCTGCAGGGGAAGCTCCAGGATTCCCATGAATATACAAACATCCTGTAGCCAGTGGTTTGGACTTAGAAGATGAGCTGGTTTGGGCCATCTGGAGCCCTGACCAAGGCCAGTAGCATCCCATGAGAACCCCACTCTCTCCCCTGTGTCCGAAACCAAGGGTTCCACCACCCCAAAAACCATGCTTCTCAGTGTGGGAGGAGGACAGAGAGGGAGAAGATAAAGGCCCAAAGAGGCCCCCATGGACTAAGACCAGCCCTGGGCTTAAGGCATCCAATGGTACACTCCAATGAGATTTCTCAGATCGTTCGCTTTGACACAGAAAACAGAATAGTACCTTTACCTTCTACAGAGTGACCCAGGCTGGATGTGGAAGGTGAGCATGGGTGCTGACCAACTTGGTTTATACCCAGTCACTGCTGAACACATGAGGACCCAGAGTCCAGCCCACCACTCAGAGCCCACGGCCTCAGGGTTTAGAGTCCATCCAGGATCCAAAGCCAAACCAAAGACCCAGGTCTCACATCCCTATCCAGAGCCCATAACCCACAGGCCGATGCATGACCAAGGACCCAGAGTCTGGAGCCTGACACAGGATCCACAGTCCAACCCAGAATTTACATCCCAGCCCCAAACCTACAGCCCATTCAAGGACCAGAATCCAGAGTTTCTTGAAGCATTGGCAATTCTGTTTCCTCAGACTTGAGTTTCTCAGTAAAATTCTCTTCCACAACCCTTCCTCCCCTGACAACCTGGTCTTGCTTTGGGGAAAGTGCTTGCACTCCTATTGGAATAAAAATTGGAAAATATGTCTTTATTGTCACTAAATGATGAGGATTACCTTACATGCATAGAGCTCTAAGGACAGTGGATTTCACAGAAGGAGAATAAGTGGCCAGCATCGGAAAGAAAATATTCCAATAATTAGAAAAGTGACAGTAAGAAGGAGGGTGAGGGGAACCTTCTCAGCCCATCTAAGGCTTGTGAGCTGCCAGGGCCATTTTCTCAGGGAAAGTGTCCGTATCCCCCGCCCACAAGTGCCTAGATGCATAGCAGACCTGACAGGTACAAGTGGCCCTAACGGACAACTTCCCACAGCATTGAAATGGTATGTCTGGCATGAAGACATGAGGATGATGACAAGGACAAAACCTAGAAATCAGTTTAGTGTGTCTAGCATTCACAGGATCCATCCAATAATCTTCCAGCCTCCTAGCCAGGGATCTCTCGATTTACCCTCCCCACACTGCACTAGACCACCATTGATACTGCTGGGTGAGCCTGGAACTCAGTCAAGCCACCTATCCCAGGAAGAAATGACCTCTTCTTGGAAGACAGGATTCCCTGTTGCACTTACCTATCCACTGCTTTTCCGTTCCAATGGTTTTAGTCCCAGGGTATGAACTATTCTGATCCTGCTTGTAGTTTTAGAATTCACCTGTGGATAGATGGATGGGTGGACAGACAAATGGATGGGTGGGGGGTTGTGGGTGGATGGATGGATGGATGGATGCGTGGATGGATGGATGCATGGATGGATGGATGCTTGGGTGGATGGTTGCATGCATGGATGGATGGATGCATGCATGGATGGATGGATGGATGCATGGATGGATGGATGATCAATGGATGGATGGATGCATGGAAGCATGGGTAGATTTACAGATGTATAGTCAATGGATAGATGAAAAAAATAAATGAATTGATGGATAAGTGGATAGATGGATATATAGATGGATAGAAGGAAAGAAAGAAGACAGAAACCAAGAAACAATGATGGATGGATTTGTGAATGTTGGTATGAACAGGTCTAACTTCTACCCTGGGTGACCAAACAAGGTCACCTCCAAAGGAAGAGAACAAGTATGGGGAAGGCAGATGTACAGGACCACACAAGCAGACAGGTCATAACACAGGCAGCCTCTGAGGAGGTCACCAGTTGAGGACCACACAACAGAAAAGTCTTTAGCAGAAAATTATGGGAAAGAGCAAGCTGCGAGAGGCTATGTCTCAGCATCTGGTCCCACCTACTGGGCCTCTGAGACAGGTGCTGCTCTCATGTGCTCTGGGATGTAGACTACTTGTGGGTCTGGTGGAGGAAAAGCAACTACACCATTGCTGTAGCTGAAGTGGCTCTAGCCCCACCACCCCAGAGTTCAGTCTCCCATCCTGAAGGTCTCAGGGAAGGTCTTTCCTGAACACTCAGTACTGGAGGCCTTGTCCTTCTGTATCTCCTTCCCCTGACAGCCCTCCTGTGGTCCTGTGCAGCCCTGTCTCTATTTATCTTTGGGTCATCTCTGTCTTGATTTACCTGAGTCTCTAATCTTTTGGATTTTTGTGCCTTCTTCCTGGCGTCTACCTCCAGCCCCATTATGTGGACAGTTACCCGAGCCACGGTCTCACCAGTACCCTTGCTCTCCAACTCACAGTTTCGGGAAAGGACAGGTTCTTGTGGGGTCACACAGGCCCAGCCTCACACACCTGGCCCTGCCACAGCCAGACCACAGACCAGACATGACGTGGAGATGTGGCCACGTCTGCTGGGGCAGGAAGTGGGAGAGTGACCCCACTAAGCCAGACATGCAGCCAAACAGCCCCTCCCCAGCCTGTCCCTCTCATCAGAAAGGGGCCTAAGCTTGCCCCATCCAGCTTTGCCTGATCAGTGGATAAACAGTCCAGCATAGGACAGGAAGAGGTTGACTGAGGCCTCATGGCCATCAGAACAGGGCTTGGACAAGGCTGGGGCCACCAATCCCACTCCAGCCACCAAGGGAGCAGGCAAACTGGCCTATAAGGATGAACTGGCAGAACAAGGGCCACCTGGCAGGAGGTATAACAGGATCCCTCTCAGAAGACGGTGGACATCCAGCAACCTTGAGCAGGTGGGTCTCAGGTCTCCATTTTTATTTCAGAACAATGAGGAGCCAGTATGGCCTCAGCCAGGCTGGTCCTGGGCCTTCCTAAGACAGGAGAATTGAGAACACCCAGACGAGATACCCATGCTAGTGAGAAAAGTGGAGGGAAATGGCACAGAGACCCAGAAGGACTGCAAGGCAGGTGGGTGTGAGAGGAGCATCAGAGCTGGGGTGGGAGGGTCTGGAATGAGCAGGGTTACACTGAAACAGACTGAGCTGAGATGGGTTGAATTGAACTGGGCTAAGCTGGGCTGGGAAATCCTGGTGGTGTAGTGGTTAAGCACTGTGTCTGCTAACCAAAAGGTTGGCAGTTCCAATCCGCTGGGTGCTCCTTGGAAACTGTACGGTGCACTTCTACCCTGTCCTATAGGGTCACTATGAGTTGGAATCAACTTAATGGAACTGGGTTTGGGTTTAGTGTCTTTTAAGCTGGGCTGGGCTGGGCTGGGCTGGGCTAGACTGGCACAAGCTAGGCTGAACAGTGCTGACCAGAAAAAGCTGAGCAGGCTTTGAATGAGCTATGCCAAGCTGGATTGGGCTGGTTTGGGCTGAGCTGGGCTGGACTTCTCTGAGTTGAGTTGAGTTGAACTGGCCTGGGCTGGGATGAGCTAGGCTCACTAGGCTTGAGCTGAGCTGGACTGGACTGGGCTGGACTCGGTGGGCTCTGTGTAGCTGAGCTGATCAGGGTGGGGCTCAACAGAGCTGGGCTGAGCTGAACAGGGTAGGACTGGGCTAAGCTAGGCTGGAATCAGCTGAGCTGGTATGGCCTGAGTTGAACTGAGCTGAGCTGGGTTGAACCAGACTTGGCTGGACTGAGCTGGCCTGAGCTGAACTGGACAGGGCTGATCTGGTCTGGTCTCTGTCGGGATGGGATGAACTGAAGATTAAACTAGGCTAAGCTGGCTGTACTGGGTAGGATGAGTCTGGGCTGAGCTATAGGATAAATGAGTTAGGCTGACCAGAGCTGCTCTGGGCTAGGTTGAGCTGGGCTAGCCTAGGTTAGACTGAGCTGAATTGGACTGAGTTGGGCTAGACTGAGCTAGTTTTGGTTGGACTGATCTAAGTCATCTGGGCTAGGTTAGATGGGGTAGGATGGGCTGAACTGAGCTGAAGTGGGCTGAGCTGGGCTAGGTTGGTCTGGTTTAGGCTGGACTGAGCTTGGCTGGCTGGTCTAAGCTGGATTGAGCTAGGCTGTGATGGGCTGGGATGAACTGGGCTGAGTTAATCAGGGTTGAGCTGTGCAAGGTAGAGCTGCACTGAGCTCTGCTGGATAGACTGAAGAAGGCTGACCAAGCCTCGGCTGGGTTCAGGTGATCTGAGCTAGACTGGGCTACGCTAGACTGGGCTAGGCTAAGCTGAACTGGGCTGATGTAGACTGAATTGAGCTTGTCTAGGCTGGACTGAGCTGGGCTAGCTTGGCTGGCTGGGATGGGCTAGGTTATGCTGGGCTGAGCGAGGCTGAGTCAGGCTAGCTGAGCTGAAATGAGACAGACAGGGCTGAGCTGATCTGAACTGGGCTGAGCTGAGGGCTGAGCTGATCCAAACTGGGCTGAGCTGAGATAGACTGGGCTGAGCTGATCCGAACTGGGCTGAGCTGAGATAGACTGGGCTGAGCTGATCTGAACTAGGCTGAGCTGATCTGAACTGGGCTGAGCTGAGATAGACTGAGCTGAGTTGATCCGAACTGGGCTGAGCTGAGATAGACTGGGCTGAGCGGATCCAGACTGGGCTGAGGTAGGCAAAGTGAGGTTTGGCTGATGTAGGCTGTCCAGGGGTAAACTGACCTGGACTGCGCTCAGCTGAGCTGGGCTAAGCTGGGCTAGAATGAGTTCAACAGGGCTGAACTGGGCTGGGCTGAGCTAGGCTAGGCTGGACTGAGAGGCTAGCTGGGTTGAGCTGGGAATGGGCTAGGTTCTACTGGGCTAGTTGGCTAAGCTGAGCTGGACTGGGCTGCACTGGGCTGGACTGAGATAGGCTAGCTGGGCTGAGTTGGAATGGGCTAGGTTCCACTGGGCTAGTTGGCTAAGCCGAGCTGGACTGGGCTGCACTGGGCTGGGTTGAGCTGGGCTGAGCTGGGCTGAACTGAGCTAAGCTGGGTTGGGCTAAACTGGACTGAGTAGGGCAGGGTAGGGCTGGGTAAAACTGGTTTGGACCAGACTGAGTTGGCCGAATTGAGCCAGGCAGCATTAAGCTGGGCCAAGTTGGGCAAGGTAGAGCTAGGCTGGGCTAAATTGTACTAGATAAGCTAAGCTAGGCAAACCAGGGCTAGGCTGACTGGGGTCAACTGAGCTGGGCTGGCTGGGCTGGGCTGGGCCCTGCTGACCTGAGCTGGTTAAATTCAGCTTGGCTGGGCTAGACTGAGCTAAACTAGCCAGGCTGAGCTTGGCTAAATTCAGCTAGTCTGGGCTAGGTTCAGCTAGACTGGTCTGGACTGAGCTAGGCTAGCTGGGCTAAGCTGAGCCAAGCTGAGCTGAGCTGGACTGGGTTGGACTGAACTAGGCTAGCTGGGCTACACTGAGTTCAACTGAGCTGAACTAAACTAGGCTAGCCAAGCTAAACTGAGCCGAGCTGAGTTGAGCTGGACTGGGCTGGATTGAGATAGACTGCTGAGCTGAGCTGAGCTGGGCTAAGTTTATCTAAGTTTATGTGGGCTGGACTGGGCTGGATTCAGCTGGGCTAGGCTAGACTGAGCTAGGCTAGCTGGGCTAAACCAAGTTGAACGGAGTAGAACTAAGCTAGGCAAGCTGAGCTAAACTAAACCGAGCTGGACTAGACGGGATTGAGCTAAACTAGCTGGGCTGAGTTTAACTAAACTGTGCTAAGCTTGGCTAAATTCATCTGGGCTGGGCTGGGCTGGGCTGGGCTGGGCTGGGTTGGGCTGGGTTGGGCTGGGTTGGACTGAGCTAGGCTAGCTGGGCTAAGTTTAGCTGAGCTGAGCTGAGCTGAGTTGGACTGGGCTAGACTGAGATGGACTGGGTTGGGCTTGCCTGAGCTAGATTGAGTTGAGATGGACTACGTGGGCTGAGCAAGGCTGGCGTGAAACTTGGCTAGGTGAGTTGAGCTAAATTTTGCCAGGCTGAGGTAGGCTGGGTTAGGTGAGTTCCACTCAGCTCAGCTAGACTGGCTTGGATGGGCTAGTCTTAGCTGAGCTCAGCTACGCTGAGCTGAGTTGGCTGAAATGAGCTGGGCTGAGCAAGGAAAAGTGCTCTGGGGCTGGGCTCCACTGGTCTGAGCTTAGCTGTGCTAGGCTGAAATTAGTTAAACAGACCAGGTCAAGCTGGGCTGGTTTGGGCTGGGTTCCACTGGGCTAGGCCGAGCTGAACTGAGCTACACTGACTAGGGCAAGGTGGACTGGCTGGGCTAGGCTGAGCTAGGCTGTTAGCTGGGCTGAGCTGGGCTTAGCTTGGCTTAGCCGGGCTGAGCTCACTGGGCTGATTGGAACAATCTGGATTAAGCTGGGCTGTAGTGAAGTAGGCTGGGACGAGTTGAGCTGGGCTGAGCTAAGGAGTGCTAAACTGAGCTGGGATAATCTAGGTTGACCAGGGCTCAACTCAGCTGAGCTGGGCCAGACTAGACTCTGCTAGATGGGCTGAGCTGGACTGGGCTGAATTTGGCCAGGGAAAACTGGGCTGGGCTATGCTGGGCTGACCTTAGTTTAGTTGGGCTGGCCAGAGCTGATTGTGGCTGAGCTGGGCAGATTGGGTTGAGCTGGGCTGGACTCACTGGGCTAAATTAGACTGGTCCTGGATGGTTTGAACTGGATTGGGGATCCAGGTGAGTGTACGACAGTGTTTTGAGGGTAGCATCTGGAACCCAGAATTCTATGCTCTGCATCTCCCTGTGGCAACCCTAAGAGCCATAGTCTCAGGAGTGTTGGTGACACTCTCATTCCTCTTCTCCTTTTGCTCTGAAGGAAGTTTGGTGCTAGTGAGCTATGTCATGCCATGGGCTGAATGCTGCTTATTTGAGGGTGACAGGTAGGGTAGTATGTTGGGAAGGTCAGCCTCACAGATAACAGACAAAAAGGGAGGTGAAGACAGACACAGGGGCCCCCGCTGCTCCTTACTATGACCCCGCTGCTGACTAAGCTTCAGGTACATGCTTCTCTAGACTGTGCCTTTAGCTCTAGAATTCTTCCTTCATGATCCTCCTCGGTACCAGGTGCCATGAAGTATCCACTCCATGGTGGAAGCTGAGGCTCAGGGCACCCAACAACTCAGCAAGTAGCAGAACTGTTTTATCAACTATGACTAATGGCTGAGAGGAGCCTGCACCAGAGGCATGCCTATTGATTCTGTCCAGGACTTTTCCAAGGGCTTTATCCACAGATCATGTCTGGGCCCTGTCTAAGGATTCTTTCCATGTACTGTGTCCTATATGAGGGCTCTGTGTGAGGTCTGTATTACTCAAATATGCAGCTGGAACCAAAAAGTCAGGTTCAAATCCCAGACCCAGGGCATACTAGCTGTGTGACCTTGGGGCAGCCACTCAGCCTCTCTGTGCACCTCTGGGGCTGTCTTTGGATGCACAGGAGCAGAAACAGTGGGCTGCTGGTGACATGTGCTGAATGAATAAGTACTCACAGTCCATCTTGTGCACAGACTTGAGGGCTAGGCCCTAGGAACATGTCTGTTCCCTCTGACAGCCTGTCTTTTTTGCTCCAGTGTCCAACACCAGCCCCAGTGTCTTCCCACTGACTCTCCGGAGTGCTGTCACTGAAGGAAATGTGACTGTGGCCTGCCTAGTCCGAGATTTCTTCCCATCGGAGCCCTTGAACGTGACCTGGAGCTACAGTGGAGAGAACGTGATTGTCACAAACTACCCCTCGATCCAGGCCACTGAAGGGGAGCTGTACACCATGTGCAGCCAGCTCACCCTGCCTGCTGACCAGTGCCCAGAGACAGTCAAGTGCCATGTGCAGCATGATTCAAACCCAGAGCAAGAGGTCACAGTGCCCTGCAAACCAGGTCAGAGGGCAAGCCTGGGGAGGGGCTGGAGATCTAGGAGCCAGCCTCCCGCACCTAGGAGGAGAGGCAGCAGACAGAATAGGGAATAGGATGGGAGGTGCCTGGGGACTGGAATTGGAGAGAAAGGGAGACTGGCACTGAAGAAAGCAAACTAACTCTAGGCTCTGGAACACCAGACTGTTCTTGCTGCCGGCCACATCTGTCACTGCAACGGCCAGCACTAGAGGACCTGCTCCTGGGCTCAGACGCCAGCCTCACATGCACTCTGAGTGGCCTGAAGGACCCCAGTGGTGCCACCTTTACCTGGGAGCCCTCAGGTGGGAACAACCCTGTGCAGAAGACACCTGAGCGTGGCCCCTGTGGCTGCTACAGTGTATCCAGTGTCCTTCCTGGCTGTGCAGACCTCTGGAATAGTGGGACGACCTTCACTTGCACTGCCACCCACCCTGAGGCCCCAAACCTGGAACCTGTCACAATCTCCAAAAACACAGGTAGGCTGGAGCCCCGGTTTGCAGAGTACATTCCCAAACCTTACCCACCTAGTACCTCTGATTTGCGGGGTTCCCTCCCCAGTTTACAGAGGAGAAACACAGAGCCAAGTGGGTCAGGCTGTGGCCTATTTACCCATCCCACCCAAGCCCTGACCTACTCTTTCACTTGCAGAGAACAGTTTCCCACCCCTGGTCCACCTGCTGCCGCCCCCAGCAGAGGAGCTGGCGCTGAACGAACTGATAACACTGACGTGCCTGGTGCGTGGCTTTAGCCCTAAAGACGTGCTGGTGCGCTGGCTGCATGGGAACCAACAGCTGGAACAAGACAGCTACCTGACCTGGCCTCCAAGGCGGGAGCCAGGCACAGGTGCTGTCACCTACGCTGTAGCCAGTGTGTTGCGAGTGACAGCTGAGGCCTGGAAGCAGGGTGATAATTACTCCTGCATGGTGGGCCATGAGGCCTTGCCCCTGTTCTTCACCCAGAAGACCATCGACCGCGCAGCTGGTAAACCCACCCATGTCAATGTATCTGTGGTCATGGCTGAGGCGGACGCCGTATGCTACTGAGCTCCAACCCCACCCCTCAAATAAACTCCTTGCTCCACCAGAAGCAGCCCCACTCTTCCATCCAGCCACCTGTCTGTCCATCCTGGGTGTTGGCAACATGCCTGTGAAGGGCAAGGGTACCCCTCCTCCCTAACCCTGTTAGGTTTCAGATTC
This sequence comes from Heterohyrax brucei, assembly GCA_028571685.1. NCBI lineage: Eukaryota > Metazoa > Chordata > Mammalia > Hyracoidea > Procaviidae > Heterohyrax > Heterohyrax brucei. The sequence goes on from CM053161.1 coordinate 32,858,825, forward strand.
CCTGCTAGCCAGTGCCTAAATTTGCCTTTACACCCGTGAGTGTGGGAGAATCAGCGTGTGCACCTGTGAGTGACTACATGTGCATGCATGTGAGTGAATATGAGTGTGTGGTCATGTGTGTGTATCTGCATGTGGCCAGTGAAGCCAAACTAAGAGCAAAAACAGAGGTTGACAGACACAGTTCAGGGAGGGCACAGCCTAGAGTTGACCCCTAGGGGCACTGTATGCTATGGGAAAGTTTTGAGTGGACAGGTGATGTGGTCATTTGTATCTTAGAAAGTTCCCTCTGCCTGTACCAGGTGGGGGAATTATTAGAGAGAGTGAGACAGGAAGAGGGCACCCAGGAAACAGGGAGTGTCAGGGATAGGTGGCCACAAAATGAGTGAGGCTAGCTTCCAGGGGCACCCTGGGAAAGAAGGCACACCCAGGCCACTTCCATGAGTGCAGGCTTAGGCCATGAAACACTCAGAAGGCCAGTCTGCTTACTGACTTGTGAATAATGAGAACAAACCCCAGTTCCAACACAGCCTTCCCCACCTCCCCACTTCATAATGCTCTGTGGACAGACACACATACACATACACACATGAACTTACAGATGTTTATATACACCCCACAATATGGTTACATACATACACATGCACATACAATACAGCTACATATGTGCACAAGTGTGCCACATTCACATACCTGAATATACATCACATGTGGCCACCTACACACACACAACAGAACCCCTGCAGGTACATGAAGTTCAAAGCAGAGATCTCACCTACAGAAAGAGAAGGGGAGTCCTTACCAAAGCCTCCTAGCTGGGTTTTGCCCCAGCCTTGCCCCCACAGCCTGAGATTTGAAGCCCAACCCTATTGCATAGAACCCCTCCTGGGCCTTATCCAGTCCCTCCCTGTGTGCTCAGATCCACAAAGTTCAGAGCTCTATCCCACAGGCTCCTCTTAGGAAGCACCTGCACCTGTCTGGGCCCCCAGAATCAAATGTTCCATACCTTACTGAGCTAAAGTAAGATACATACAATAGACAGGGTAGAGGGCAGGGATCAAGAGGGAGTCAGAATCAGACCAGGCAAATCTTCCAGCCAAGGACTTCAGTAGACCTGTACCTTCTGCCTGGGGCTCCCCATAGACTGGGGACACCTGCAAAGACAGAGCAGAGGCATTGGAGCGAGGACACCTGGCACCACCACTCCCACAAGGGGGCAGTGGGGTTCCTGCTCTTGTTTGAGAACCTTCCTGGCCTCTCCAAGAGGACCCAGCCATGTGTCTCCCTCTCTGCTTCCAAAGTCAAGGTAGGGTGGGGGCCGCCACCCATGCTTGTCACAAGGTTATGGTAATTCAAAGAGTGTTCAGAAGAGCTTCAGGTCAAGTGGAGAATTACTATCCTAGAGAAAGTATTCTAACTGTCCCTGGGGATGGGTCCTAGTCCAACAAGGGGACTTTCTAAAGGTAAGGGTGGAGGAAGAACCAACAGTAAAGACCCGGCCAGCAAGTGGCCAGCAAGTAAATAAAAGAATGGATCACAAGTTGTACAACGAATGTGTGAGTAGTTAGACAAATGGCAGAAAGGAAAGAAGGAAGGAAGGAAGGAAGGAAGGAAGGAAGGAAGGAAGGAAGGAAGGAAGGAAGGAAGGAAGGAAGGAAGGAAGGAAGGAAGGAAGGAAGGAAGGAAGGAAGGAAGGAAGGAAGGAAGGAAGAAGGGAGGGAGAGAAGGAGGGAGGGAGGGAGGGAGGGAGGGAGGGAGGGAGGGAGGGAGGGAGGGAGGAAGGAAGGAAGGAAGGAAGGAAGGAAGGAAGGAAGGAAGGAAGGAAGGAAGGAAGGAAGGAAGGAAGGAAGGAAGGAAGGAAGGAAGGAAGGAAGGAAGGAAGGAAGGAAGGAAGGAAGGAAGGAAGGAAGGAAGGAAGGAAGGAAGGAAGGAAGGAAGGAAGGAAGGAAGGAAGGAAGGAAGGAAGGAAGGAAGGAAGGAAGGAAGGAAGGAAGGAAGGAAGGAAGGAAGAAGGGAGGGAGAGAAGGAGGGAGGGAGGGAGGAAGGAAGGAAGGAAGGAAGGAAGGAAGGAAGGAAGGAAGGAAGGAAGGATTTGTGGATGGATTCATGGATAAATTTGTGGATGAATTTGTGGATGGATTCACGGATGGATAGACGGTGGGTGACTGGGTAGACAGATTTATGGATAGAAGGATGCATGCTTCTACAATTTTATAGGTGGTTGAGTGGATGGATTGACAGACAGATGAGTAGGTGGATAGATGGATGAAGGATGAGTGGTGGGTGGATGAACGGAAAGACGGACGGATGGATAGATGGATGTATGGATAACTTCATGGGTAAATGGATGGATGATGGATTTATGGATAGATCAGTGAGAGGATAGGTAGTGGATGGACAGGTAGATGGGTGGAAGGATGGACGGACGCACGGATGCACAGACACATGGACGCATGGACGCACGGATGGGTAGTTGGAGGATGAACAAATGACTGAATGTATCAAAATATGACAAACAAGTCCAGGTCCCTTTTGACATGAGTGGTACATGTCATGGAACCCTGAAGACAAGCAGCGTTGTCTGTGCTGGTGACCTTCACTTGGCCTTCCTTAGTGCTTCCTGTGGTCCCTTGAACATATACCTTGGGAGGGCAATAGCCCTTGACACACTGAATCACAGAATCAGATCTCTGATTCAACGTAGAGCTTCTAGAGGACTGGCTATGTTTAAGTCTTCTGTGACCCTCTGAGCCCAGGACAGGGTTGGAGAGAGTCCTTGTTGAATATTTGGGGCTGAGACCTAGGGACCTCGGGTGGAACATCAAAGATAGTGTCTGCTCTTTCATCAAGCCACCCTCAGACACTCAAGACACAAGGGTCTTCTGGGCATCTCAGTATCTTCAGGAATTAAGCCCTCTTACTGTGGACCTCCTGTCTCCTTGTCTTCCCTGTATGAGTCTCAAATCTGAAACAGAGAGCATTTGCTAGTGACTCAATCCCCAAGATCTGTTGGAAGGGAGTGTCTGGGCCCCTGACCACTGGAATCTGGGCCTGACAGGCCTTCCTGTCTTTCAGGTTGGTGGGAGCCATGCTCATGGCTGGTGCGGGACCTGCCACAAGACAGCCTGGAGGAGGAGGAACCAGGGGCCAGCCTGTGGCCGACTACTGTCACTTTGCTCACACTCTTCCTGCTCAGCCTCGTCTACAGCACAGCACTGACAGTGACCAGCATCTGGGGCCCTCAGGGCAGCAAGAAGGGCCCTCACTACTGACCAGAGCTGAAGGCCCAGGTGTGTCTTAGGCCTAGGAAGGCTGGGAGGGGAACTTGTGGTCACAGGATCACAACCCAGGGGGATGCTGGTGCTGCCTACCATAGCAGATCTTGCTCTCCCCACAGGTGACAGACATTGAGGACACAGACAACTGCTTAGGTCAACAGGTCAACATTTATGTCATCCAGCCAAAGAGAGGTCATGCACTTCCAAGTGCAAGAGCACTAGGACACCTCAAGCCTCCCAAGAGCCTTACCTGGAGGAGGCTGGCCACGGGCAGGACCACCCTGCCTAGACACAAGCTGCTGCCTCTGTGTCCATAGGTGGGAGCATGATGAATCCCTGGAGGAGCCTGCTCTGAATGTCAGATATCAGCCTTGCTCTCAAGCTGCCTACTGCCCCTACAAAGTGGTGCCCTGTGCAATAAACATACCACAAAGCCGACTCTCTCACACAACTCTCCTGTGTGAGAGGAGCAGAGAGGGGGCTAGGGTTCAGTCCTGGTGATATATGTATATAGAGGCTCAGACAGGGAATGTAGACAGGGCTACCAATTTTCTTTAGAGAACCTAATGTGACTAAGGCCATAAACCAATTGCAACCAGGGCCAGGTGTGGCACGGCCCACAAAAGAGTGTCCAGAAAGATAGTTCCATGACCTGAGGCCCCTGTCCTGATCACTGATCACTGTCCTGATAACTTGACCAAGTCCTGATCACTAGATCCCTGTTCAAATCACTAGGTCCATGTCATGATTACTGGGCCCATGTCCTTAACACTGGGCCCATGTCCTCATCACTGGAGCCCTGTGGTGATCCTTGGATCCCCAGTACGACCACTAGGTCCCTGTCCTGATCGCTAGGCCCCTGTCCTGATCACTGGAGCCCTGTCCTGATTACTGGGCTCCTGCCCTCATCTCTGGGATCATGTTCTTACCCCTATGTGTCTGTTCTAGTCACACACCACACTGATTACTAGGTTCCTGCAGTGATGCTTGGGCCCCCGTCTCGATCAGTCACCCTGGTCCTGATCACTTACTGGTAACCGAGGCCCTAGTCTAATCGCTCAATCACTGTCCTGAGTATTGGGTGACTTCCCGATAAATGATTCCCTGTTCTGATCATGAAGCCCCTGTCTTGATCATGGGCCACTTATCTTGATCATGAGGCCCCTGTCCTAAACACTTATTCCCAGTCCTGATCATTCACTCTCTGTCCTGATCTTTCAGTCCCCGTCCTAATTGTGAAGTCCCTGTCCTGACCATGATGCATCTATCCTGATCATGAGGGCCCTGTTCTGATCATGCAGTCCCTGTCCTGATCATGAGTTCCCTGTCTTGATCATGAGACCTATGCAGATATGACACTGAGATTCCCAGTCCCAGAACTCAGGGTGGTTTGGGCCATTTCTGGATCCTGTGGGCAATGAAGGTCACCAGGCTTAGTGGTAGTAGTGGAAGGTATAGAGAGTTGAAGACTGTAGGAGGGAGGAGGCAATCAAGAGTGTTTGTGTTCTCTTGTTTTTCTCTTTCTTCTCAAGACTCATCAACCCCATCACCTGCTAGAATACTCAAAATAACCCCCATGCCTCTGAGTCATTGTGAGCCCAGACCAGGTGTCCCGAGGAGAGTTCCTGTGGTTCTGAGAATCATGACCCCAAACTGAGACCTAGTCAGGTAGTCTCTCCCTGGCTGGAAAGTGCGCCAAAGCTGGGACTGGGGGGGTTTCCAGGGTAGTGAGTAGCTCAAGATCTGATGAAAACCTCAACTCCCGCTTCTCGATGACCTTCATCAATTCTGGGTTACCCATGGTGAACCAATGTCTACTGAGGGTCAACTAAGGTCATCCAGTGTCTGTCCAGGGTCACTCAAGGTCACCTTAGGGTTAACCACATCCAGCCATGGTGAGCCCAGTATCTCCACAGTGTTGTTATTTTGATGTCCACCTTAATGGGACCTCAGCCCCAACAACCCAGCACACACAGCAGACAGTGGATGACAACACTGCAGACTTCAGCCTAGGCCCTGGCCCTGCTCTGTCAGGTCCCACCACACGTTTTTCTGTCTTTCTGCTTCTCTCTGAGACAAAATGTAGGTCAAAACCCAAAGATTCTACTAATTACCAGTCTCCTCCTGTGTCCAGGAAAAACATGTCCACAAGGCTCTTAGCACTTAGAACCAGCTAAGTGTAGGACCTGCACCCCACATGCAGATCCTGAAGGTTCCAGATGGGATCACAGAACAGGGTCAGAGAGAGAGACACAAAGAGAAATGCTGTGGTGTCAGGGACAGAGACACTGAAAGAAGTAGGGATAGCAGGAATGGCAGAGACAGAGACAGGGAAGAGACAGAGAGAGAATATGAAGAGAAATAGGGACAGTGAGAGAGGCAGAAATAAGGGAAAGACACAGAGGCTGGACAGTGTAAGCAACAAGAGATACTGACAGAAAAAGGGACAGCAGGAGAAAAAGATTAGGAGGTGGAGAGATTCAGAGACAGTGAGAGAAACACGAGCAGCGGAAGAGACAGGACCAAAGACAATGAGAAAAATAGGAAGAGCGGGAAAGACTGAGACACAGACACATGGACAACAGGTGAGACAGGGTCAGTGATGACAGAGAGATACTACAGGAAAAGAGGATAGAAGGAGAGACAAAGACGGGGAGAGAGACACTGAGAGGAATACGACAGAGCAGGAGCCAGAGAGACAGCGACAGAGAGACAGAGACAGTGAAGGACATGAGGACAACAGGAGAGTCAGAAACAAGGGAGACACAGAGACAGTGAGAAAACAGAGACTGCAGGAGGGACAGAAATGGGAGAGAATCAGAGAGTCTGGGAGAGCCAGGGACAGCTGGTAGCGACACAGATGAAGGAGGGACACTGACACACACAAGGGTAACAGGAGAGACAGAAACAGGGATAGACGGACACTGAAGAATGGGAACAGCTGAGAGAGACAGAGACAGAGATGCGGGGCAGAGATAAAGGAGCAACTGGTGAGATAGAGACAGGGTCAGAGACAGACACTGAAAGAAATGGGACACTGGGAGAGAAAGGCAGGGTCAGAGAGACAGGGACACTGGGAGACACAGGGACAGCTAGAGAGACAGAATCATGGACAGAAAGACAGGGGCAATGAATGGCACAGGGACAAATGGGGACACAGAGATGGGAAAAGACAGAAGCATTGAGAGAAAGGAGGACAGCTAGAGACAAGGGCAGAGAGAGACTGGGACACAGCCACAGAGAACGGGACAGTGTGAGAGACAGAGGTGGCGTCAGGAGACAGACACTGAGGGACGTGGGGGCAGCAAGAGAGATAGACAGAGGGTAGAAAAAGACACTGAGATAAGGACAGAAAAGAGGGCGAACCCTGGCAGACTTGGGACAGCAGGACAGGTGAAGAGGGAAAAGGCAGAAACACAGAGAGAAATGGGCACAGCCCGAGAGGTAAGGGTAGAGATGGCGAGAGGCAGAGACACTGAGAAGGAAGGGCAAGTGGCAGGAGCAGAGACAGGGTCAGAAACAATGAGAGATGCGGGGACAGCACGAGAGCTGGAGACAGGGCTGTGAACGGGAGAGCGATGAAGGCAGAGGCAAGGAGAGGCGGAGGGGGACAGCATGACAGATAAAGGCAGACGAGGAGGGAGGAACGCACAGAGATACACAGCGAGAGGGATAAGGAGATGGAGATGCGTACACAAATATAAACACATACACAGACACGAACAGAGACACAGCGGAGCAGCAACATGGACACAGGGATCCAGTACAGCCCATCTCACACCTATGCGCTCACACAGATGAACATACACGTACACAGAGATAAACCCACAGACATCCACACGTACCCACACAGAGACAAATATACAAACAGCCTCACACAAACAGAACATTCAGAGAAATTTCCTGGTACACAGGCTCACAGATACACACAGATGACCGTACACCCACACACTCACAGATGTACATACACCCACACACTCTTGGAAACACTGCAGAAATCTCCTTGATGCAGACATACAAACAACAAAACATCACAGAGAGCCACACTCATAAACTCACAGACACATTAACATATGCATTTGTACACAGTTGCACTCACACATATAGACACAGGATAGCACACACATACACTCACACGTACTCTCTAAGTCCCTCATACTCACATACACGCCTTCACTCATACATATACACTCAGAATCACACACAAATACATCTATACACATGCACAATCACACAGTCACACTCATACACATCGACACACAGACAAGCACACACACACACACACAGACACAGACACACACACACACACACACACACTCTCCCTCCAAGCCTTGTGGGCTCAGGGCCCACACTGGGGATCTCTCCCTAAGATGTCTCAGGAGGCTGAAGAGCACGCTTGATATGACTTTCTGAGTAGCTGGCCAGGTCAGTGTCCCTGCCACATTCTGAGAAAGGGCCTGGTCTCACTGTGCGGTGGGCGCATGCCTCTGCTCCCGGGTAGGGGGCCGGACCTACCAGGGCCCAGCTACAGAAAGGCCCCAGACACACACAGAGAAAGGAAAGATGGCGGAGGACAACCTGGCAGCTGTGCAAAGCCAAGTGCACCCAGTCGGAGTCGGGGGCTGTGTGCAGAGGGAGGACAGAGCACCAGGATGACTGTCCACTGAGGTCTGACCTGGTTTCCACCGTGATCCTCAAACACCTGTCCCCTCTGCCTATCACTGCCTCTGTGCCACAAGGCACTTCATCTGAACTGAGAAAAAACCAGCTGCCACTGAACTGATTCCAACTCACGGCAACCCTATAGGATTTTCAAGGAGAGGCTCATGGATTGGTCAGCAGCAGAGTTCTTAACTAGAGCTCAAACCAAAATAAATAAATGAATAAAAATCACCCCTTGTAAAATCACACCCCTCTGTGTTCCTTGGCTCCTTGCCCTGGCAGCTCCCATCACTCAATGGGCCTGTACTGTGGCCCCAGGGCAGAGATGAAGTCCAACCTCTCCTGAGGGGCCCAGGATGTGCTTGTGTTGCACAGAGCAGGGACAGAAGGTACAGAGACCCATAACATTTTCAAGGAAAGGCTTGTGGGTTGCTCAACAGTGGAGTTCTTAACCATTGGACCACCAGGGCTCACACCAAAAAAAAATAAAATAAAAACTACACTCCTTTCAAGCCAATTCCAACTCAGAGCAATTCCACAGACAGGGTAAAATTGCCCCATAGTGTTTCCAAGGACAGGCTGGTGGATTTGAACTGCCAACCTTTTGGACAGCAGCCATAGCATGTAACCACTACGCCACCAGGCTTTCATACCAAGGCTCAGAAACTCATAAATTTCCATGGGACTCCTGGACACAAGCTGGACAATAGAGAGTGGGAAGGCAAGAAAGGCCGGATCTGGGGGTGCTCAGATGTCAAACACCATGTCTCAGTCCTTGGGCTAGTGCAGGGCCCCCAGGAGGTCTCAACAGCTGGATGCAGAGGACTGTGAGCCTGTGGCCTTAGGGCAGAGCTCTCTTAGGGAGCCTGGGGACTTCCCACACTCTGAGGTATACATAGTACAGGTCCTCGGCCTCCCCAAACCCTAGGCCTGAGGCATCTCCTGAGCCCCTGTCCACCTTGGTGCCTCTCAGGGTTCCTCAACTGACTTAGGCTGAGGAGGTACTGGGCAGGGACACCGGGTCCCAGTGAGGCCACCTAGGTTTCCACAGGAGGCAGAGCCATTAAAGCCATGAGTGTCAGGGGAATGTTTGCAGTCACGGCACACAGACTCCACTCTGTGGCCTTAGACTTGACGTTTCCACCACGGTCTCCACTGTCCCTTTCCTGACCACAAATGTACAAGGTCCCTGTACCCTCTGTCCCTGCTGTGTGGAGCACAAGCCCATCCTGGGTCCCTCAGAAGAGGTCAAATGACAACTCTTCCCTGGGGTCACAGTACAGGCCCCTTGAGTGATGGGAACTGCCAGAGCAAGGAGCCAAGAAGCAGGGAGAGATGTGCTTTCACAAGGTGTGGGAGGACTCTAAGAGGGATCGTGCATGGGCAATGGGTGTCCTGAGGATCTGGCCAAGGCTCATCCTGCCTGACACAGAGCAGAGCAAAGCAGAGGCTAGGGGGTGTAGGGAAGAGGTAGGAAGGAACAATGAGTGACACGGGCTGGGAACAATGGAGACGATAAGGCTTGCGGGGGGCAAGACATTGGCTTTGATCTGCCTAGGTCTGGGAGTTCTGGGTCTGACCTATTGTGCTTCACCTCTCTGCCTGAAGCATGGAGAAGGGCTCTTAGGTGCCATGTGGAGGTGATGGGAGAGTAGGGTGAAGAGGGAGTAGGGCTGGACAGGAGAGCAGAGAGGGGAGTAGAGGCTGACCCACTCTTCAGAGACTTGTTCACAAGCCTACCAAAGACTTTGGCAGGGATGTAGACTGTCTCCTGTGTAAGTGTCACTCAGGCTTAACCTGCCTAGTTCCATGGTCCCCAGACTGTCGCATGTGGGACTCCCCAGACAGATCTGAGACATACTGCCCCTCCCCCAGTCTTCTGAAGGAATCCATCTGGGTGCTGCTTGGGTTCTCTGGCCACTTGTGCGCTGCATAGCAGGGCCCTGAATTCACTCAGGTCGGTGCTGATGATGACAGTTACCAGGCCGTCCCTTCCCTCCTCACTCGTGTGCTGAGGTCCTTCTCGAGGATGATTGCTCCTCAGTAACCACCTGGTGCCTGTAGAGTAAAACTCACCCTGGTAGTGTGAAGGGACGCTTCTCGTTGTTCGCACCCAGTTTTCAGTTCCCAAGTGTCAGATGGTTCTTTCTGAAACGTGAACTGCACGTTGCTGCTCTGCACAGTGCCAATACCCTCCCTCCTGGTACTGACTCCCAGTGTCCTCTCTCTTTCAGCCCTGACTACCCAGCCATACTGACCTAGCTGCCTTCCCATCCTACCAGCTACCATCTCATATGCCTACACCACCCTCGGGGCCTACACATCCCTGCTGTCCCCAGCCACCTGATCCCTGTGTCCCAGCCCTGCTTCTTGTCCTGCAGAAATGTCATCCAACTTGGCTCACAGACATCTACTGTCAGGCCTCTGTCACCACTACCTCCATACATGCAGAGATGTCCAGTGGGGACACTACAGGCACACTCATCATGGGGATACTCACAGGAACACTCACATAAACACCCAGTGTGGGCACCTGCAGAGGCAAGCAGTGCAGATACCCACAGGGAAATCCAATGGGGACACCTACAGGGGCACCCAGTGTGGACACTCACAGGGATATCCAGTGTGGTCACCTCTTGTAGATACCCACAAGGACGTCCAGTGTGGACACCCCCAGGGACTCTGGTGTAGACACCTACAGGGACACACAGTGTGGGTACCTGGAGAGACACCCATTGTGGACACCCATGGCAGCATCCAGTGTAGACATACACAGTGACACCTAGTGTAAACACTCGCAGGACATCCAATGAGGACACTCACAGGGACTCTGGTACAGACACCTTCACGGACACTCAGTGTGGGTACCTGGAGAGACACCTGGTGTGGACACTCACGGGACATGCAGTGTCGAACTCCTACAGGGACACCCAGTAGGGACACTTACAGGGACATCCAGTGTAGATGCCTGTTGTGGATACCCACAGGGACATCCAGTGTGGACACTCATAGGGCCACCCAATATAGACACCCACAGGGACACCCAATGTGGGCACCCAGAGAGATCGCCAGTGTAGACACCCACAGGGACATACATTGTGGACACTCACAGGGGCACCCAGTGTGGGCACCTGTTCTGGATTCCCACAGAGACATGCTGTGTGGATACCAGGAGGGACACATACAAGAACTGCAAGAACGCCCTAGGTGGAGACCCATGGAGACATGGTCCCCTGCAGGGACATACAGGAACACCCGGAGGGACACCCACAGGAACATTCATGTAGAAATCCAGTGTGGACACCAGCAGGGACACTCAGTGTGGACACTACCAGGGACACACACAGTAATACTTTAAGGGACATCTTCTGGGGCACCCACAGAGACAACCAGTTGTGGGCACCTTCAAGAACACCCACAGGGACACCTGATACATGTGGACATACACAAGGGCACCCAAAGTGGGTGTTTGAAGGCATACTTGAAGTGGATACCTGATGGTACATCCACTATGGACATCCTCAGGGCCACCAAGTGTGGACACTGCAGGGACAACCACAAGAACACTTGACGGTTCACTCACAAGGGCAACCAGCTTGAACACCAGCAGAGACAATCAGTATGGACACCTATGGGGGTGCACAATAACACTTGAGGAGACAGCTAGAGGGGCATGTGATGTGCACATTCACAGGATACCCATTGTGGACACTTGAAGGGACACTAAGTGGGGACATACAGTATGGACACCCCCAAGGACACCCCCACAGAGACACCTGGTATGGATGCTCTCAGAGACAGCCACAGGGTCACGCAGTGTGGATACCTACAAGGACACACACAAGGACATCCAGTGTGAACACTTATGAGGAAAACCAACGTGAACGCCTGTAGGGACACACAAGAAATACCCGAAAGGACACCTGGTGTAGACACCAGTAGAGACGCTCAGTGTGGACATCTGCAGGGACACACACACAGGAATGCTTGAAGGAACACCTGCCAGGGCACCCACAGGGACACTCACAAGGACATACGATTGTGGGCATCTGGAGGGACACCCACGAGGACACTTGGTCTGGACATTCACAGGGTCACCCAGTGTGAACACTAAGTGGAGGCATACAGTATGGACATCCCACAACGACATCCAGTGTGGACACCCTCAGGGACACCCACAAGGACACCCAGTATGGACACTCATGAGGAAATCCAGTATGGACACCTGTAGGGACACATACAAGAAACATCTCAAAGGACACCCATTGTGGACACCCACAGGGACATCCTATGTGGACACCAGCAGGGACACACAGTGTGGACACCCACAGGGACACCCTATGTGGACACCAGCAGGGACACGCAGTGTGGACACCCACAGGGAGACCCAGTGTGGACATCTGCAGGGATACATAGTATGGACGTCTGCTAAGACACAAAGTGTGGACAGTCATGGGAACATTCAGTGTGGACACCTGTCATAGATGCCCACACGGACACCAAGTGTGGACACCCCTGGGGAAATCCAGTATGAACACCTTCAGAGTCACATACAGGACTCTGAAGAAACACCCATGGGGACGTTCACAGAGACACCTACTGTGGACTGCAGCAGGGTCACTCATTGTGGACACATGTGGGGACATCTCATGTAGACCCCCTCGAGGAAAGCCATAGAGATACCTACAGGGACGTTCCGTACGGACAACTACAAGGACATCCTAAGTAACACCATGGGGACATTGGCTCTGCCATCTCTCTGTCACAGTGACACATGGCAGCACTCACATCTGTCCACACAAGGTGCTCCACAAACACCTCAAGCACCCCAGATGTCCTCCAAGGCCTGGGCAGTGTCTGTCTACCCCATCATCTCCCGCCCCTGGTGCTTCATTCCCACAGAGCCTGTGAGCTCTGAGGGCAAACTAGTCTCCTTGAATCTCCCTTCACTGCCCACACAGGACCCAGTCCCTGATGTGTCCTGTGCCCATTCACCAAAAGCAGAGCCACAGAGCCAGGCGGTAGCCACACTGACTGCCAGGCCCCAGGCCTCCATGTTCTCCCCTTAAAGGTAGGATCTGGCGATAGGCTCCAGGGCTCCTGCAGGGTCCAGCAAGAATGTTTCCTGGGTTCATTGTCATTACAGGTGGGGGATAGTGTCTTTGGGGTCTCTGGGCTCTGCTGCTGGGCCCACTCCTGTTGCACCCACCCCCACCCCAAGGCAGGTGCAAAGGCTTCAGTCTCAGTTTCTATCAAGATACTCATTTGGGGCAAACTTGGCCCTGGTGGGCACATGCAAATGGTTGTTTGTTCCACACTGAAAAACATGTTTCTCACACTTTGGGTTATTTCCAGAAATAGCCTGTACTGATTCCTCACCTGCAGCCACAGCCTCACCCCAGCCCCCCTTCATGGTCAGGCTGGCCCAGGGCTCAGGATTCAGGATTCAGGGACCCTGAGGGTGGAGGTGCAGCCCTTACCTCCCTAGGGCAGACCCCACCTGCCTACCAAACCCACCTGGACCAGTGGCACAGGGGTCCCTGAAAATTCTGACTTTATTGAATTAAAGTGGTGAGCAACTGCATCCTTCTAGGAGACCCAGGTCCCAGGAGGGAAGGTCCCAGGCCTGCTGGATCACCTGCTCCTTTGCTTGGCCTGGGATGAAGGATTGAAGCCCCAAACACTGACAGGAGTACAGGGGTGTAAAGGGAGCAGGAAAGGAGTGTTTATCTCAGGATATTACAGTGCCCTGCAATCATCTCCATACACCCACCCAGGAACCCCAGAGACAGTGAAGGCAGAGAAGGACCCCAGGGGCCCAGTGCCCATGACCCACCCTCACTGGTCAGGGGCACAGTGGTACCAAGAAGGACAACCCTGCTGGAGAGATGTGTGCCTGTGTCAGGCCATGTCTCCTGTCTGTAAGGCCAAATGGCCCCCACTTTGTAGACAAAAGTATTGAGGTTCATCAGGGATATGTGGCCAGTCCAAAGCCACACAGGGATGGGTAGTGGGGATAGGGTCCCTCCAGGAACTGGAACTCCCAAGCCTTTAGGTTTATGGGGTGGGCAGACACCTGAGTCTTTGGTGGCCTGCCCCTGCCCTACTGATATCCTTTCCTGCCCTTACTCGTTGCCTGTCTGTCACATTCTAGTCCCTGGCACTGCTCCTGTCCTTCTCCATAGTTGTGCCCAAATTCCTGGCCCTGTCCATGCCTCTTAACCTGTCCTTGTCATGTCCCTGCCCGTATCTCTACCCCTTCTCTTCTTCTTACTCTTGTCATTTGTCATGGCCCTGTCCCTACCCCGTCCTTGTCAGATCCCTTTCCCCACCCCTGTCACTACCTATCCTTGTCATATCTCTTCCCTTGATTCCTGTTCCTTCCAGTCTTTGTGAAGTCCCTGCCCCTGCCCCTTCCCAGCCGTGTCATGTCCCTGTCCCTAGCCCTGACACCGTCATGTCCTTTTACTTACCTCTGGCCCTACCACTGTCCCCATCATGCCCATTCCTCCCTATCCTTGTTGTGTTGTCATACATACCTCTGTTGCTACTCCTGTCCTTGTCAAAACTCTTGTCCTTCTCAGGCCCTTTCTCTTCCCTTGTCCTTGTCATGTCTCATACTACCTCTGTCCCTACGCTGTCCTTGTCATGTTCCCACACCTACCCCTGTTCTTGTCAAGTCCCTTTCCCTATCCTTGTCCCTACCTGTTCTTGTCATGTCCCTTCCTCTACCCCTGTTCCTTCCTCTGTCCTTGACATGCCCCTGTCCCCACCACTTCCCAGCCTTGCCATGTCGCTGTCCCTAGCCCTGTCCTTATCACAACCCCATCTTTGTCATACTTGTCTCTTCCCCTCTCCTTGTTATGTCTCTGTCCTCATACTCTGTCTCTTCCTCTGCCTTTACCATGCCTTTTTATCTACCTGTCCCTTTCCATGTCATCGTCATGCCCCTGTCCTTACCCCATCCTGTCACACTCATCTCTTTCCCTGTCCTTGTCATATCCCTTTACCTTCCTCTGTACTTGTCATACCCTTGTCCTTTTCATGCCCTTTTCTCTTCCTGTGGCCTTGTCATGTCTCTTTTGCTACCTCTGTCCCAACCCCATCGTTGTCACACCCTTGTCCCTGCTCTTGTCATTGTCCTGATCCTTTTCTTGTCTTCAGAGCTTTGGGATCCTTCTCTCCCATGTTCTCCTCCCTGGCCACTTGTGCTTCTCCCCATCTCACTCTATGTCCCTGTCTTCATGAATTAATCTCTAACGGCATCAATGTCTCTTTCTGCCTCCCCACTAGAGTCCCCCTTGCCCCTTCACTGTCCTGTCTCTGTCCATTGTTGTCATCCTATCTGCTCCGATCTCCATCTCTGCCTGTTGCCCTTCTCTTAGTCTCTCTCTCAGGCCATTGTGTCTCTCCGTGTGTCTGTCTCTGAGAGACTTGCCTTCATCCAGGCTTCTACTAGTTCTCTGTCAGCACCACTGTCTGAATGTTTGTCTTAGCACTGTCTCCCTCTCTTCTGTTTTGAGATGTATTTTCATTTCTGTCTCTTCCACTGTGTCCATCTCTCTGTCTCTCTCCTTATCTGTGGGTTTTCTCCTTTCCCGCTATCTTGTCTTTCTCAATCACTCTCTCTCTCGTCACCTGTCTCTTTGTCTCTCTGTTTTTAATTCTTATCTTTCTAGCCCCACCAATTCCCCTGTATCTATCTCTGCTTCTCCATATATCTCTCTACCTCTATCTTTCTATCTCTCCAGGGAGTCCTAGACATACAGATCCAGGCTGGGTGAACATTTATGATACTGACACGCGTGTAGTCAGGTAGTGGACCACGTCCCAGTTCTCAGTCACTGTTTTTGTGCATGTGTGAACTTATCTACGACGAGTTGGTCAATCTCTTCTCCCACGTCTACTCTCTCTCCTAGTCCAGCCACAGCACTATATCCTTACTCCTCCAGCTCTACCCTAGGCTCAAGAGCCCTTCACTATGCAGGAGACAGAGGGACAACATCAGACTCTGTTCCCCCCCAACCCTGTGAGATCTAACCTAATGTCTCACCAAAGCCCACCACCCTGTTGCCCCAGCTCCTATCATTCAATACCCTCTCAACTGCCATCCCTCTCTCTCTGCTCTGTTTCTGGGTCAAGCGAGATGTACCTTGGCCAGATCCTTGGGATTCCCAGTGCCCACACACAGCCCCTCTTGTGGGCCCTCCCACATCTTGTAGAATCATACCCCTCTCTGCCTCTGATCCTTGTATTGGCAGATCCCACCACTCTGGGAGGCTAGAGGTTGGCCTCAGGTCAGAGCTCTCATCTGACACCTCCTTAGGGCCCATCATGGGGTCATGCTGCACAAAGCAGAGACAGGAGATGCAAGGGCCTCAGGCACCTCAGGTCAGGAAAGGGGCAACAGAGCCCATGGCAGGAAAATGAGGTTTCACTGAACGCTCTGTGCACTCTAATGGTGAGCGCTCCCCTGACACCAATGGCCCCCATGGCTCTGCCTCCTGTGGAAGCTGAGACGGCACAAAGCCCAGGTGTCCTTAGGTGGTGGCCTCTCTCAACTCAGGACAGTTAAAGGAAACTTGAGAGGGAGCCACTGTGGATAGAGTGTGAAGAAATCCTTCAGGCCTGGGACTAGAGGAGGCCAAGAGCCTATACTGCTTAGCCCTCAGAGTCTGGGAAGTCCCAGAGCTACAGGACAGCTTTCCTCTAATGTCTTAGGTCCAGAGTCCTCCACATGCAGCTGTCGAGTCTTCCTGAGAGCCTTTCATCAGCCCAAGGCCTCAGCCCTGGAGCTGGGTTCCTGTGCCCCAGAGCTCCATTTCTTCCAGTCTCCTCCCTGACACAAGGCCTTCTACCATCCCTCCACTGCCTAGCCCGTGTCAAGGGTCCTGTGGAGATTTTAGAGTTTCTCTCTTAGTTTAGATTCTTAGTTTAGAGGCAGTGCTTTTTGTAACACAGGCAATGATAAGCAGAGGAAGTAAGTCTTCAAGGACCATGGGGACAGCAAGGCCAGAACTTAGTGGTCAGGTGTCCTGGTGCTCTGCCCTCCCTCTGTCTATAGCCCAGGGTCTGACTGGAGTCACTCTGGCTCCAGCAGAGTGCCAGGCTGCTCTTGGTCACCTGTCCTTCCTCTGTGTGCATCTTGAGACTTTCCCTGACAGGGCTTTGATGGGGCCTGCCCCACACTGCTGTGCAACCTTGGAGCAGAGGCATGTGTACTCCATACAGTGGGACCAAGCCACTTCCTAGGACATGACAGGCACAGCCAGTTAGCAACAGGGTGGCTGATTGCACCTTCTACTTAGACCTTCATGTCAGGCATATGGCTTAGCATTGTAAGACACCCTAGGGAGACAGTCCCAGTTTGAGGAGACCTGAGCCCAGGAGCCCCAGAGGAAGGACACATGTGTGTGACTGTGTACCTGTGATTGTATACATGTAAGTGTTCATGTGTTTGAGTAAGTACGCATGTACATGCTCATGTTTGTGTGTGTGGTTAGTTGTGTGTCTGGATATGTGTGTTTGGAGTGCACATGACTGTGTGGATATGAGTGACTTGGTGTGTGAGTGTGGGGAGAGGTATGTGTTAGGGGGATTTCTGGAATGCATGTGTTGGTTGGTGTGTGTATTTATCTGCATGTGTACATGGAGGACTGAGAATATGGGGTGTGGATTATGAGGTTTGAGTGTTGGCAAGTGTGGGTATGGGGTGTGGGTGAGGTACGAGTGTGGATATGTCAGTGTACGAGTGTGGAGTGTGGATATAAGAATGTGCGATGCAGTTGTGAGTGTGTGGGTGTATATGGTATGTGGGATTTGGGAATGAGGCATGTTTGTGGTGTGAGTGTGTGGACTTCTGGTGTTGTGAGTGTATGGGTCTTGGGTATGACGGTGTGGCATGAGGTTGTGTATGAATGTGTGGGGTGTAGGTATGAGGTGTGGGTGAGGGAGCAGGTGTGTTAGCATGATTTGGTGTGAATACAGGTGTGAAGTAGGGGTGGGAGTGGGGCGGGGGCTGGGGTGTTGGTGTGGGCTGGTGTGAATGTGGGTATTGGTGTGAACTGTGAGGTTTGAGTGTGTGAGTGTGGCTGGGGTGGGCTTCATCTGGGCCTGGGAGAGCACTGTGGACCAGAGCCCACCATCCAGACAAACTTCCATTTGTGCCTTCATCTCTTCCCGTGGCTTTCTGTGTCCCTACTGTGTCATCTCTCTGTTAGTGTCTAGCCTCTGTGTCCCCATTTCCCTTTGGGTCCCTCTTTGTGTATGTCTTGATATCTGTCTCAGTCCATGTCTGGGATCATCAGACCAAACCCTCCACAAGTCACCTCCTGCAGAAGTGCCAGCCCAGACCTGGCCCTTGAGGTGCTTTTCAGGCATCTCTCACTCTAGGTTGCCTGCTACTTGTCCTTCCCTCCCACTGTTAAGGGCTCTATTCAGGGCTGGATGTGTGGTGATTCTATCAAGCCTAAGGAAGCACTCAGAAATCCACCCCCCACATGAAACTCTATACATGCCTTGACCTTTGACCCATGAGCATGAATACAGGTCTTAGCTTGGGGTCTCCACACTGCATGGGGTCTCCACACCCACCAGGATGACTCTATACTTCTCCTAGCCCTCTCCCTCTGTTATTGCATGTTATGAATGTACATCATTTTTCCTGGAACTAGACTGTATGAGTGGCATAGGCAATGCTGATCCAACCATCGCCCTGTCCCAGCCGCCCAGCCCATGCCCATCACTGTCCCCTGGACGAGGTGGTAGAAGTTCAGGGCATTGGGTCATTGTCCTGGAGAAGGTGATGGGAAGCAGGACCCAGAAGGGCGACAGGACCTTACAAGTCTCCTGGGAGCTCCAACCACATACCTGCATACATCCACACATGCCTACATAATTGGCACATGCCCACTATGGAACCAAGGTGGTATGGTCATGAAAAGCTTGACTTCTAACCAAAAGACTGGCAGTTAAAATCCACCAGGCTGTCCTTGGAAATCCTATCAAGAAGCTCTACTCTGTTCAATAGTGTCATTGTGAATCAGCTCTGACTGGATGGCAATAGTTTTGTTTGTTTTTACACACACCCCTACAGTTACACACATGCCTACACCCTTCTGCATATGCTTGCATAGATCTACAAGTGTACAAGGTCTGATAAATAAATTTAATTGCTCTAAGTACTACATACTTCACTGCTGAATATCACTATGATCACCTTTGAAGTACTCCCCTCGGGAAGCTATGCACTGATGCCAGTGCCTAGTCTACCTTTTGAAGCAATTTTGGAACTCTTTCTGGAACAGTTACTGTACACATTGGCAAAGTGGCAAGTTCACAAACTTCATTGTATAGTTTTCTACGAGGGGGGTTAGCCAGTAAAGAAATAGCTGTATTGGAACCTCTTCCCCACTCACCTGATCTGGCCTCCAATGACTGTTTCCTTTACCTGAAGATAAAGGACATATTGAAAGGAAGACATTTTGATGACATTCAGGACATCAGGGGTAATATGATGACAGCTCTGATGGCCATTCCAGAAAAGGAATTCCAAAATTGCTTTGAAGAGTAGACTAGGCATCGGCATCTGTGCATAGTTTCCCAAGGGTTGTACTTGGAAGGTGACTGTACTGATATTCAACAATGAGGTGTGTACCACTTTTTCTAGAATGAGTTCACGTACTTAATGGGCAGTCCTAGTACACATATGACCACACAAACCTAAGCACACATGTCTACACACACTTACACACACACTTGCTCACAGTGTACATACCACTCACCTTACACACATACACATGGGATCTCCACACATTTACACACTCATATTCACAGATTCACATGTACAGTCACACATTCACATGTTCTTATAGTGATGTACTCACGAGTTCATGCTCACACATGTGCTCACACATTCATGTGTGCCCAAAGTTGATATACTCACACACCCACATGCTGACATGCTCATTAATGATCATTCTAGTTCACATACTCACACGTTTTGAAATGTGAGCTCTCCCACATACATGCTCACACCAGCACTCTTGCATGGACTTATGCACACTTCCACACATGCTCACATTCATGTGTTCACATGCACATGCTCAGACATTTCAACAAGCATATTCACACACTCATGAAGGATCACACATGTGCACTCATATACTCTCTTGTGCACTCACAAACATGTTCTCACCCGCTGACATAAGCAACAATACTGAGCCTGGGCTTTGGCACTATGGGGTACTAGAAGGTTCACAGAAACACATTCCTGTGTCCATTTGCCTCTCCTGGCCTGTGAGAATGGAGTAGAGTTGTTGGTGATGAGTATGCCTGCTTCGTGTTTGGAGACCAGAGGAAAATGCATGGTACATAAAGGAGGCCGTGAGGGTCAACTCTTGTTACAACTGCTGTGTGTCTGCATAACAAAGACACTGGAGGTAGGTAGTGCTGGGGGTTGCAGAGTATGTCTAAAGTGTGTGCATAGATGGTGTGTAAGGGTCTACCTAAGGGCCAGACCTCTGATAATCCCAGTGACCACCAAGGGGTCTGGGCCTTACCTAGCCTGGCCTCTCTCCCCAGACCCCAGAGCCCATCACGCCCATCTCTGAGCCTCAGTTTCCTCTCTGTGTCCTCTCATCTCAGGGAGGCAATGGTGTGGAAGGTTCCACTGGGTAGCTGACAAACTCTGATGTCATCAAGTCCAGCATCTTGACTACCTGGGACCTCCCCTTATGGACACTAGCCAAACATGGGCTCCACATGCTGTCCAGAGCAGGGGACATGTTCCCTCAGAGTCCAGAGTAGCCATCAAAAGGGAGGCTGGGTTAGGGGCTCCAGAGTCTCCCTGTTCCTCCCCTCCCCCACCCTGGCCTACTGTAACAAACAAGACCCCGTGGGTGCCAACTGTGACTCATACTCCTACCCCTGCATACATGCACAAACACAGGTTTGCAAATGTTTCTAAAAATGCTGAGAAGAGGAACCACAGAGCAGGTGGGAGACTGGGCTGGAAATCCCCGTGACCCCTGAGATGAAACTCCAGCCTAGCCAGAACCAAGGTGAAATTTGCATTAGAGAGTGGGGGAGGGGAGGTAGGTGCTGGGCACAGGGTGTGGGGAGGATTCCTGACTTTTCATCCCCTCAGCAGCTGCCCACCCCCACACCAAGAAGCCCAGCACTGAGCTACACTGCTAGCAGGCACAGAATGACCAAGCCCCAAGTATGCTTTCCCAAGGGCTAACTGGTGGAGGTGACCTTGCCCAGCTGTGACCTTGCAGAGACAGGTGGCAAAGGGGCCAGGTTAAAGTCTTTAGGAGCAGGGGCTTCCAGCCCCTGCTGGAATGTGGAATGTGCCCCATGGAATGTGCCCCTGTGGAATGTGCCCCATATATGCCCTGTGGACAAAACCCCAGGCCCACAGCCAGGTCTCATTGCCCCATCCTTGCCTGCTCACCATCCCCAGGTAGAGACACAACTCATGCAGTCCCATATCCCCAGTGGCTGCAGAAGACTCCTGTCCGCAGGAAGTCAAGCACTAAGGTTCTGCCCAGCCCCAAGACCTTTGTCTGTATCCTCCCTGCTCCCAGAACAGGTGAGCATCCTGCCTTCGGTGACCTATCTAAGAGACTTGCTCTAACATAACTGCTCAACCAGTGAGAAGGCCCCTCGCCCCATCTGGACACCCCATGAACTTGTTCCACAAACAGTGGTGGATGTCTCTGGCTCCATCTCCTCACACAAAGGGTGCTTGGGCTCACACAGAAACAGCAATATTCACAGAAACATAGAGAAATACACTCCAAGACACAAGTAGGTGCACACACACATACACATATGAACAGAGATAAAGGCACACACAGAAACGTAAACACACTAATATGCTCAAGCACTCAAACACAATTCTACATACACACACAGGCACACACAGTCTATTGTGACACTGCCAAACAGGTATACTCACAGACCCCCACAGATGCACACACATGCACACAAAGGCCTCTCAAGGAAACATGCGTCCACAATGGCAAACTGATCAATAGACAGACTCACCCTTATACACATTCTATACCACAGTCACCCAGACTCAGGCACACACTAGTACATACTAGTTCACAGAGACACAAGCAGAATACAGGCAAACAAACACACACAGGCACACAGATATATTCACACATACACATACAGAATACAGACACACAGAACACAGACACAGACACCAACAAACTCACAATACAAAAAAGACAAGCTGCTGTCCGGGAGAGTATCTTCTGAAGCTATATATCCCATAACACATTACACAGAAACACAAGCACACACAGACACACACAGGCACAAAGGAAGACACAGAACACAGAAACACACAGACACACAAAGACACAGAATAGACAGACCAGGCACACGATCACATACAGGCACACAGAGAACACAAACACACAGAAAGAACACAGGAACATGCAGACATTCATGGGTTACTATCATACAAGTAACCAGAGAACAGACACACAGAGGTACACATAAATATGTATAGGCAACTAAAGATACACAGGCATACAGGCACACATAGACATTCAAGAAACACAGGCACAAACACAAAGAACACAGGCACACGAAAACATACAAAAAGCAGAAACAGGCAAATGGACACAGTCAGACACCTGAAAACACACACAGGTACATAAAGACACACACAGACACAAAGAGATACACACAACCACACAGAAACACACGGAACACAGATGTACTTACAAAACACCAACACAAACACATACATAATTATATACATAATGTAGACAAAGGTAGCTTACTGTCACACACAGAACAGAGACAGAGACACACACACACACAGGCACACAGCAACACACTGAATACAGGAACAAACACACGCAGAACGAAGACACAGGCACAAGCACATTTAACACAAGCACACAGAGAACACAGGCACACACATGCAGATAGACACAGAGCACAGATACACAGTCACACGGAACACATATACATACAGGCACACAGTCAAACAGAACACAGACACACAAAAAATGGAGACACAGACACAGTCACATGTAGGCACAGACACAGTCACATGTAGACACAGAGGCACACGCAAAGAACATAGACACACATAGGCAAATACAGAGGACAGACAAACACAAAACAGGCAGACACAGACAACCAAGGAACACTGTCACACAAAGCAGAGACACGTACAGGCACACAGATTGTCATGGATTGAATTGTTCCCCCCAAAAATGTGTGTAGCTATTTAAGTGGACTATGATTCCTGGTACTGTTTAATGTTACTGTACGTTGTAAATCCTGCCTCTATAATATTGAAGAATAGGATGGGTGGCAACTGTGTTGGTGGCACAGAACTCGGTGTGTGACAGTGTATTGTGCCTTGAGACCATCTGTTGAGTTATAAAAGAAAGAAGCTAACAAAGAGATCTGGTGACCTCATGCCATCATGAAAGAAGCAGTATGAGAGCAGAGTGCATCCTTTGGAAAGGGCCCAGGTTCCCCACACCACAGAAAGTCCCAATTTTGGGGAGAATTGACAACAAGGAGCTCCCTGTAGAGCCAAAACAAAAAATATGTCCCCTGAAGCTGATGCCTTGAATTTGGATTTGTAGCCTGCTGGACTGTAACAAAATAAAATTTCATTGGCTTGGCTTGTTAAATCCATCCATTTTTAGTATTTCTGTTATAGCAGCACTAGATGACTAAGACACAGAACACAGACACATACATAGAAAACACAGACACATAAATGGAGAAATGCAGAACAACTAAGCTACTGACTGGGAAGATATCTTCAGAAGCCAAATATCCTGGGAATACAGAAATACACAGACACACAGGAACAAAAGAACACATATGGAGAGACACAAAACAGGGACACAGGGACACAGGCACACAGGCACATGCAGGAGCACACAGAAGATACAGGCAAGCATGCACAGCCTCACAGTGACATAGCAGGCACAAAGGTAACAGACACACAGAGATATACAGGCATATAGACACAGGCACACAAAAATTCAAAGAAATACAGAACACAGGCACAGTGATATATGCAGGAAAATACAAAAGCAGACACACACAGGCACACACACACAGAGAGCACACAGAGGCATATATAGATACACAGAACACAAACACAGCATGCAGACACAGGCTCACAGAAAGTACACATATACACACATAGGCATACTCAAGAACACTCACAGGCACAGACATGCCACATAGACACACACAGGCATGTAGACACGCAAGACAGATACACACAGGCATTTGATCACATGCAGATACACAGAGAACATGGACAAACACAGAGAACATAGGCAGACACACAGACATAGGGACACACACAGACACACACAGGCACAGAAAGCATACACACAGCAATACAAGGCATATGTAGATACACACAGGCACACACAGAGCACATTCACATAGAACACAGGAACAAAAACATATACACAGTCACATAATTACATATAAGCACAGAAAGCATAGACACACAACAAACACTGACACACAGTTACAAAGAACAGAGACACACAGAGACACAGATAAGGACACACAGACACACAGAACACAGATAAAGAGAGCCAGACAGAGGCACACAGACACATACACAAAACAGACACGCACAGAACACAGGCACACCGAGAACACACACAATGTCGACACAGACTCACACAGACAGTCACATGCAGGCACACACAGAGATACACAGAGACTCAGATGGGCAAATACAGAACAAAGACGTACACACAGAACACAGACCCATGCAGACATACACAGGCACACAGACACAGACACAGAATACAGAGAGACAGACACAGAAACACACAGAACACCAACACAGAAGGCACATAGACACAGAGAGAAAACAGGTGCACACAGAGTACACAGACACATATAATCACAAACAGCGAGACAATCTCCATGACACCTGTACATGACACACAGGCACAGAGTCATATAGGGACACACACAAAGCAGAAACACACAGGCATAAGGACACACAGTCAGAGAGACACACACAGGCACACACAGAACACAGACACACATAGGCACACAGTTGCATGAGGTGTACATAGACATACAAAGAAAGTAGACACACACAGAACACAGACACTCACAGATAACACAAACAGATACACACAAGTACTTGATCACATGTAGATATGGAGAAGAGAGACAAACACACAAAACATAGTCTCACAGATATATTCACACACCATACACACAGAATACAGACACAGATATATACACACAAGCACATGCAGACATACACATATACACAAATACGTAGGCACACAGACACACCTAAAACACTCAGAACACAGCTACACACAGACAGTCATAAGTAGGCACTCAAATAATACAGACACAAAGAATACAGACAGATGGTGGCCCTGTCATGGATTGAACCATGTCCTCCCAAAACACATGTACCAATTGTCTAGGCCATGATTCCCAGTATTGTGTATGTTCCTATATGCTGCAAACCATGCTTCAGTGATGTTAATGTGGGAGGATGGGCGGCAGTTACGTTGGTGGGGTAGATCTCAGTGTGTAACACTGTACTGTTCCTTGAGGCAAACTCTTGGGACACAAACAACAGGGAGCAAGCAGAGAGTTGGGGATCTCATGCCATCAAGGAAGAAGGAGTGTCGAGAACAGAGCATGTTCTTTGGAAAGGACCTGGGTTCCCTGCACCTCAGAAGCTCCTAGTCAAGAGGAAGACTGACAACAAAGACTTCCCTTCAGAGCCAGCAGAATTTGTGCCCAGGATTTTGACCCGTAGCCTACTGGACTGTAACAAAATAAATTTCTTTTTTTAAAGCCATTCGCTTGTGATATTTCTGTTACAGCAGCACTAGATGACTAAAGACAGATATACACAGGAATACAGAACACAGACACACACATATGCAGACACAAAAGTACACAGTCACATGCAGGCACACACACATATAGACACAGGCACACAGACAAACACAGAACACATACACTCACACAGAATATAGACAGCTACACAGGCACTCACTCACATGCAGACACACACAGGCATACAGCCACATTTAGAACACAGACATACACACAGAACATGGACATAGATAACTCTGGCTCACAGACACATACAGGCACACAGTGATGTGCAGGCATACACCAACATACAGACACAAAATACAGGCACTCAGAATACAGACTGATATACACATTAGCTCAGTCACCTGCAGGCACACACAGAAAGTATACATACACAGTCACACACAGAATGGAGACATACACATAGAACATAGACACAGATACACATCAGCACACAGACACATGTATGCAAAAGCAGAACACAGACACTGACACACACACAGACCCGACACCACACAGAGAGATATACACTTGCCCAGAGAAACACAAAGAACACAACATATACAAGCAGACAGGCATACTAACACAGAGAAAACAGACACATACAGGGCACACACACATGTAAGTGCCAACACCAAGACATGCTCTGGAACATACACAGAGACACACAGACATACAGACACAGGAAAACAAAGAAAGCAGAAAGACACAGGGCCAAAAACATGGGGAGATAGGCACACGTAAGCACACACATAACACAGACACATAGAGGTGCACACAGACCGGGCAAATTACAAAACACAAACATATAAACAGAACACAGGCACAGGCACACAAGCACACAGGCATATACAGGCATATACATGCACAGGCATACAGAAACACACAGAACATAGACACATACATGCACACGTACACAGAATACAGATACACAGGGTATACATACACACACAGGCACAAACACCTGGAGATATTCAGGGACATATACACAGGCATATACATGTGACACACATAGGCACATAGACACACAGAGGCACAGGCATACAGACACACACAGACACAGACACACAGACATATAGATATATGGGAACACATAGAAAGAAGAAATGCTCAGGCACACAAACATACACAAAACAGACACACGAAACACAGACACACACAGGCACTCAATCACATGTAGACACACACAGAACATAGACAAACATATACAAGCATAGAGTCACACTCAGAACAGACATAGACAGGTATACATAACATACACACAGAACACGGACACATGTAGGCATACATGTAGGCACAGGGCCTGTGTATACACAGACACGTGAAGGCACACAGTCACCTGCAGGGATACTCAGATACACACAGGCATACAAAGACACAAAGAACACAAGCACTCAGAACACAGTTACACACAGGCACACGTAGCCTCACCCAGAACACAGGCACACAGAACATAGGCACAGACACATACAGGCACACAGGCACACAGAACACAAACATACACAGAAACATAGACATATACAGCCCAAAGAATGCAGACCCACACACATAGACACACACAGGCCCATGCAGGCTACATAGAAACACACATAAACACAGGCACAAAGACACATACTTAACACAAACATACAAAACACAGACACAGAAAGATATACACAGGCTGTCAAGCACACACAGTCACACAGAATACAGACACAGATAGGCACACACAGTCACACAAGAACACACAGAAAACAAGAACACATAGGTACAAAGACATGCACAGGCAGATATACACAGACATACACATGAACACAAGGACACACAGACACACAGGTTCACACAGGAACACACAGATACACAGGAATATATAGACACAAAGGTTCACACAGACACACGGGAACACAAGCACATACACAGACCACAGAAAGAAGACACACAGGAACACAAAGGGCAAAAACACATAAGCACATGGAGACATACACACCCACAGAGATAAACACAAGCACACAGTACACACAGGCAGATACAGACATACATACCCAGAACACAAACATATACAGGGACATACACAGCCATGCATACACATGTAAAGAGACACAGAAAGAACAGACTCACATAGACACACACAGAGAGACACATAAAATAACAGACATAGGCATGCAAACAGATATACAGAGGCACATACAGGTGCACACAGGCACACTGACCCACACAGACACATGCAGGGACACGGACACACACAGACCCAAACAGACATACGCACACAAGCACACACAGAAACACAAAGACACATAGAGCCACACAGACTTACATTCACTGAAGTGGTATATCCACACACAAAATCACAGCCACACTTACACACACTGTAATGTGTGCTTATAAGTAGGAACACCTGAGGAGCCCAGGGGAGCTGTTTTGGAGCCTCCTGTGGAGGAGGCCTGTTCTAGGGAACATGGACTTGGGACCAATTCTCTGCATAGAGACACTCATCGAGAAAGAGATACATGTGCACCCAGGATGCCCTCCTATAGCCAGCATCCAGACAGTCAGCGCACAGACAGCACCCCTTCCTCAGGTCCACTTCAGGAGTTCAACTCAGACATCCAGGGCATATGCCAACTAACATAGGAGACACAGGGAGGGACAACTGACACATACGTGTCATGTGCCAGGAGGACAGTAGGCAGCTCAGCCAGTGAAGACAAACTCACACTTTCATATACTCACGTACACCATACACACTCACAACCACCTGGGCAGGTGGTCAAGTAGCCCTCACTTGGAATCTCCACCTGCGATGAGGGGTACCAAAGCCTCCCTTGTGGGTGGTACACATACTTGTGATTGTTCCTCAGACTGCAAGTTTGGATTTGGGCACTTGGCAGTACTTATATTCACAATAAAATAATTTTCTCCTTCAACTGCAAAGACAGGCTGTGTCATGTTGGTAGTGGGTAAGAGGGGGCAAGCATCGAGGACTCCTCTTCATGTGCTATAAGGGACAGGCAGCAAGGATACTTCTTCATTGAGTTTGGGACACATTGTGTTTGGAATATTTTCTTATTATATTCACAAGACCTGTTAAAACTCTCCAGGAGGGTTTCCTATTTACAAGAAAGGTGCCTTTATTCTTTAAGAATGAGAAAGAATCTGCCCTGCACAGGAAGGGGTAAGCAAGGAGATGGCAACCAGTCTTGCAGCCCTTCCCAATGAAAAGAGGTGGGAGCTGGGGAGCTGGAGACCAAGGGAAAGGAGGACTGATTAGGTGGAGATCTGGATGTTTTGGGGAACATGCATACTACTTCCTGGATATCACCTCAAGATTGGAGGACATAGACCAGGCTTGCCAAAGGTATATGGTTCTCTGGAGGCTGGCAATCCTAGCCCCTTCACCTGCCTGCTCCCCTAGAGAAGCCCCTACTCCCAGAATGCCTCCTCTTCTGCAGCCCATCCATCCATAGGCCAAGGCTGAGAAGGAGTGGTGTGGGTCTGCATGAGGAGAAGGCAGGTGTCAGCCATGAGGTGCTGCCATCCTGGACCCCATCCTGCGCCCCAGGCATGCTCCTACTTAGGTGAGCCCCAGGTAGGGGCTGGCCAGGAAGGCTCCAGGAGGCCCAAGAAGTCTACACTCATCGATAGGACACAGCAAAGGAGACTTGGTCCTCTCTGGCCACTCAGCATCTCTCACTGCCCCAGGCACTGTTCTCCCCAAGGTCTTGCTCTTAGACCTCAGACAGTTATATACTTCACATTTTTCTCTGTACTACAGGCATTAATCCCCAATATCACTTCTACAGAACGTTACACAGTGCACAGTTGAAAAGCTAGGGACAAATTCATTCAAGGAGCATCAGCGCCCCCTGGGGGCACTAGGCCCCTAAGTGGTCTGAGAGAGCACCTCTTTGGCTGCACCAAGGGGCAGAGAGATGACACAGATTGGGGGATGGGTTGGAAGTTAAACAGTACACAATTGAAGGGTAAAGCTACATTGAAAAGAGGGAAAAGCCAGGGACAAGCTTCATGCAAGGGGCATCAGCACTCCCTGGGGGCCACTAGGTCATTGGGCAGTCTGGAAGGGCTCCCTTGGCTACACCAAGGGGAAGGAAAATGAGATAGAGTGGGCTGAATTGGAGGTTAAACAATGCACAGTTGGAGGATAAGCCAACGCTAGCCAAGTGCCCTTGAGTCAGATCTGACTCATGGTGACCCTAGGGTAAAGCTGCCCTAAAAATAGAAGGAAAAGCCAGGGACAAGCTTCATGCAAGGGGCATCAGTGCCTCCTGGGGGACACTAGGCCCCCTTGTGGGCTGAGAGAGCCTCTCAGGCTGAACCAAGGGGCAGGGAGATGAGACAGATGTGGGGGATGGGCCAGGGAGAGCTGACATGATGATAGAGAGTGCCCTTAACTCTGAGGCCCTGCTGCACCCCTGTGGGGCCAAAAGTCCAGGACTCTGCCCTTGGGGCACAGCCCCCATGCCCTAATTCCTACCCTAGGGTTCATACCTGTACACCAACCCCTGACTTCACAGCCAGCATCTGAAAAGTCAGAGTTCCAAACTTTTGGTTTCTGTTTTTGTTCCCGTGGCCTGGGAGAATCTCCAGAATAGATAAGCCAGGACAGGCTAACTTAAGCATCGCTTCAAGACAAACCCTATGAGTACTACATCCTAAAAGCAGGGATCTCCTCAAACTCTGGGAGGCCACCTCCTGCTGTCTCTGCATCCACTGGTGGACTACTCAAGGATACAGTACCAAGGAAATCTCCAGATAAATAGCTTCCCTAGTGCAGATCACATCCTGCTGATGCTTGTGCCTTCTTCCTTAGCAAGCTGCCCTGCCCTTACAATGGGAGGGTTTTTTGAAGAAACTACTTCCCCCATCCTCCAACTGTTTTTAGCATTTTTTTACCACAAGTTCAAGGTACTTACTCTTCTCTAAACCCAGAAACAAAATGCCTATAATCTGTTTTGTCCCTTTAGTTTTTACTTTGTGGAGATTACTTGCACTCCTTCCTTCCCCTTATGGAGTTGGCAGCAGGCCTAGGAAGCAGCAGGTCAGGAGATGGCTAAAAAGTGAATCTGTGGATGTTCACAGGGCTGGTTTCTGCTTCTCACTATCAGGTGAGGCCCCAAATGCTAACGCAACAAGCTGGGGTGAGCTCTGAGGAGTGAGGCTGGAATTGGAGTTACCAGTGTGAACTCACAGGGTGTTAATGCACATGATACACAAGTAGACACAGAAGTGTGCATGTGGTGCATAGGAAAGTGTGTAGTCATTAAGAGCTCCATGGACTAACCAGAGGTCAGCAATTTGAATCCATCAGGCACTTCTTGGAAACCCCATAGGGCAGTTTTAATCTGTGCTATAAGGTCATTATGAGTCAAAATCAACATGTCAGGCAAAGTTTAACTTTCTGAGACATATGGGGTCACCATGTGTCTCATTGACTCTGTAGTAATCATGCACTTTGTTTATACATAATAACATACACATTGACATACAGACAAGAGCAAGGATAAAGATGCCAAAGCCAAGTGCTGTCTAGTCGGATCCCACTCCAAAAGCTCAATGTCATCGAGTCGATTCCAACTCATAGCAACCCTACAGGACAAAGTAGAGCTGCCCCAATTGAATTTCTGAGAAGCACTTGGTGGATTTCAACCGCCAACCTTTTGGTTAGCTACGCCGTCAGGGTTTCTGGTAGAGATACAGATGGGAAAAAATGTTAACAAATGGGGAAACTGGGTGGTGGGAATAGGAGCTTCTGTATTGTCCTTATGATATTCTTGAAAAATTTAAGTCATCTCCAAGTGGACAGATACGGGCAGCCATTCCTCTTGGGTGGTTACTGAAAGCGAAGATTTCAAATGTAGTAGTATTCAGACAATGAAAAGAGACCCCTAGTAGAAGATTAAAACTGGGAAGGACCTAAGGAGGGCCAGAGTGACCCTGGGCCAGCATCTAGCAGGGAGGGCCCCAGACGTCAGTCCTTGGTGGTGCTGGGCATGTAAAAACCCCAGAAGACCAGCTTATACCCAGATTCCTGATCTATGAAACAAGAGAAAATTTAATAAAGGGACAATATAATAAAGCCAGTAGTTTGGAGCTGTTCATTATGCAGCCTTGGAGAAGAAATATGTGTATATGATCCTCAGTCCAGCCCCTCTGGGAAAGATGAGAAAGAAGTTCCTTTTTTGCAGATGTGGAACTATTATGA
This sequence comes from Heterohyrax brucei, assembly GCA_028571685.1. Classification (NCBI taxonomy): domain Eukaryota; kingdom Metazoa; phylum Chordata; class Mammalia; order Hyracoidea; family Procaviidae; genus Heterohyrax; species Heterohyrax brucei. The sequence goes on from CM053161.1 coordinate 32,890,841, forward strand.
GTGTTACTGTCAGCATCATTATCAATTTCAGAAACTAGAAGGGGCGGAATCAAGATGGCAGACTAAACACACATCTCCCTAAATCCCTCTGGAAACCAAGACCTGAAGTAGTAATTAAACGGAGTCTTCTGGACACCTGGTGAGGCTTAGGATATGGCACATCGCTGTTAATTCGGACTTCATACCACTGAACGAAAAACTTTCTCTCATTCACCGACCCCCACTCTTGGTGAGTGCTGGCTTACATGGACTGAAGTTAACTCGCAATTTTAACTTTTTTTCTCTGTGTTAGCTGGCAGGCAGAGCTGGGACTTGACTAGGGTCTAATCTCAGATGCTCTGCTGGTGGAATCGGCAGGCGAAATTGCCATATATTGAGAGCCCAGCTTTGGACTCTGTGCATCTCAGCACCTCTGGCGTCTCTTTCCACCTCTGCCATTGAGTAGCCTGTACTGAGGCAGGTGGGTAGCTTGTGCAGGGTGCCATCTTGTTCCACTGGGAGGTGGATATACAATACCCACAAAGAGGCATCAGCTGGACCTAATTCCTAGGCTGGGAGGCAGTGCCTGCCCAGAGGACAAAAGCAGTATTCCATACAGTGTTGCCTACAGCTGGGCCTGGCAGCAGAGGCCAGCAGGGCAGCAGCCTTTCTGTATTTTGAACTAGTTAATAGAGGTGCTTACTTTGCCAGCTGCGAAGAGGGACTTGTACACCTAAAAACCTGATCGACTTTGGAAGTGGTCAGATACCTTTTATCTTTCATTTTAAGTCAGTCTAGAGAAACAACTATGGTCCATCCTCACAACATTTCTCCCAGTCTTTATTGACTCACATGATGCCCCAAAAGCAACAAACTCTGGCTAAAAGCATAATGAAGAAATCATCCACAGATTCAGAAGGCCCTCAAAAGAAAGAACCAAAGGACTTCCCAGATGAAGAAACCACTCTGAAACTATCAGACAGTGACTACAAAAGGATTACATATAGAGCCTGCCTGGACTTTATACAAAATGCAGCAGAAAAAAATGAAAAATTAAGCAAGCTGTTCGATCTGATGCAACACTAGTACTCTAAAATCCAACAGATCAAGAACAAAATCAAAGACATAGAAACTTCAATCCAAAGCCAAGAAAACAGAATGGAACAAATGGAAGACTTGGAAGATAGAGCTACCGACTCCAGCATCTATGAGAAGAAATCAGAAAAAAGAAACCAGAAAAATGAAGAAGCATTAAGGAGCATGTGGGACTCTATTAAGAGGAACAATCTACGATTAATTGGAGTTCCTGAACAGGGCGAAATACCTGAGAACACAGAGAATATTGTTGCTTAGCTGCTGACAGAAAACTTCACAGAAATCATGAAAGAAAAGAATATAGATATCCAAGATGCATATCGAAAGCCACTCAATATAGATCTCAAAAGAAAGACTCCAGGACATATTATAACCAAGCTTAATAAAATGAAACATAATCAGAAACTCTTGAAGAAAGCAAGACTGAAAGCAAAGCTAACATTCAGAGGGAAATCCTGTAGGCTTTCATCAGATTTCTCAGCAGAAACCGTGCTGGCACGGAGACAGTGGCATGACACATTCAAAGCATTGAAGGAGAACTTCCAACCAAGAATTATACATCCTGCAAAACTATCTTTCAAATACGAAAATGAAATGAAGACATTCGCAGATAAACAGAAACTCAGAGGCTTTGTAAAAACCAAACCAAAGCTACACGAAATACTGGAAGAATCTCTTGACTTAGAAGAACAAAACCACGAACTTTGTATTTCAGAAGCAAATACAGGACACATCACTCAGAAACCTACTCATTTAGGGAAGGCTTAAGTCAATCAAAGCTATAATAGTGAAAGAAATGATCCAGTGATCATATCATGAAAACTACAATGTCATTCTATTAAAAAGAGGGATGCACTACAATCTTTATAGTCCTTCCAGATGGGGAGGAAGTTAGTAAGACTGGTGGTAATTAAAATTGGGTTTATACATAGTTTATTAAGGGGAATCATAGTGGTACTCGTAAAGCACAATAAAGATGCAACGTATCAAATCAAGAAACGTAATACAGGAATGTCAACAACCACAAAATCAACCCTGAAAAAGATGAAAAGTAAACTCACAAAAAAGAATGTCCCAGAACAGATTAATAAGAGCAACAAAGACAACATCAACACGAAAATAACATATCACAATGACAACACTAAACACATACCTATCAATAATTACATTGAATGTGAATGGGCTGAAAGCTCCAGTAAACAGACATCGAGTGACATCTTGGATCAAAAGACATGACCCACCCATATGTTGCCTACAACAAACTCAACTTAGACTTAAAGATATGAAGAAACTGAAAATTGAAGGATGGAAGAATATATATCAAGGTAACAATATACAAAGAAGAGCAGGTTTGGCAATTCTAATCTCAGATAAAATAGATTTTAATGTCAAATCCACCATCGTGGACAAGAATGGACACTAAAAGATTCCATATACAAGCAGGAGTAACACTCCACTCTCAATATTGGACAGGTCATCTAGAAAAAAGCTCAATAAAGACATAGAAGACCTTATTGCCACAATTAACCAACTAGACCTCATTGACTTATACAATTTCAAAAACTATGGTTGTTTTAAGACTTACAGCACCCATTCCCAAGGGGTCTGCAGTTGTGAAAAGTTTGAGATACTGCCCCACAGGGGCTTCCATTGACCCCCACAACCTCTAACATGATTCCCTCTTAGATGCCTTAGCATACTCTCGGCTCAACACCACTAGACCCTGAGAAACAGCCCTCAAGCCACAGGCTTCCCTCTGGGCAGACACAAAGACATCTTCCCAACCTCTGCTGGAATCCCTCATGGAATGCAACAAGGAGCCCAGGCCAGGACCAACATAAACTCAGAGAGACAGTGAAAATGGAGGGGTCATTGTCCCCTTCTCCCAAGGCATCCAGAGGTGTGCAAATGCTGACCTCACAACAGGAATAGAGCTGACTTTCCCCTGGCTGACCAAGGGCCAAGTGTGTCCAGGGTCAGGTCTTGCTTGGGGATGAGGTTCGGCCTGGGGTCTGGTGTCAGTGTGCGGCTTGTCCTTGAACCATCTTCAGAATAGGGCTCCATTTGGGCCGAGTACGCTGAGTCTGAGCAGCAATGAGCACAGTCTCGAAGTCAGGGCTTTGGTGCCCCCACGTGGTCATTGGTAGTGTAGCAGGCACTCATCCAGTAAGAGACTTCTGCAGTCTCTTGCTGCTCTAGGCAGGAGGAAGTGGAGGCAGAGCCAGGTGCTACCTGTAGTAGTTTCACGGCCCTATGGTCTCCTTGGACTATGGCTGGGGCCCAGGTCAGTGCCTCCATGACTGGAACCATTTCCTCATCCCACATCATTTATGGAGATGGTATCTTGGGTCTCTGGAACAACCTCAAAGGAAGATTTCAACATTGTGACAGATCATCCACCTGAAGGGTCCACACCTCAGAGAACCCGTGTCCTGTGTCCTGTGCATCAGTATTATTGGATATATATGTCACAAGTGTATCACCCTAGATGGTGACAGCTCCATTCCCAGCTCCCAGGTGTTATCCCACAGTGTGCCTGCTTGCCTTGGAAGCTCCTGTTTCCTCTGATTGGGTGGGTGGGTAATGACAACTCCCACCTCCCCTACTTGGGTGGGTGGTGGTAGGAGCTCCCATCTCTCCTGGTTGGATTGGGTGGTACGCTGTACTGAAAGAATCTGAAGGGTGGATAATACCCAAAGCTTTGTTGCCCTCACATAGTTCCACACCAAGCTTCCACTCAAGGATTCTTGTCTACATGTAAACCTCAGCAAAGTTAGACCTAAGACAAGTAGCTATTTTCAGGTCTTCAAATTGGAAGGCACTGGGAAACACCAGAGAGAAGAGGACTGTTTCTGGTAATGATGGTGAGGGAGTGTTAGGATGATTACAGCAGATGAGGGAGGGTTAAGCTTCCCCACTTATGCATCCAGGGCCAGTGTGAAGGTGAATAAGCATCTGCCTCAGGCCTCCCTGAGCCTACATCCCCACTGCCTCCACCACTTTTTTATGGAACCTTGAGTTCCTCTGGTCATGGGGCCAGGCTGCAATCCCAGGGAGCCAGGAAATCTGAAATTCTGGAGGAAGTACAGAAAAGGCTGAAGACCTGAGGTGTCAGGGGTGCACACAAGAAGAGTATACCAGGCAGGTACCCTTGCAAGATAAAAATAGAAATTTCCCAGGGTAGCAGGTTGATCCCTTCCATGATGAATTTTGTCCTTTCAGATGCTGGGACAAAGGCATGACCTTAGGAAAGACTGAGCTGAGACCACAGCAGGCATGGGAGGAGCTTTCTGGTCTGCAGAGGCCAGTAGCAAAGCCCATAACCAAAATCAAAGGCCTATTCTGACTTTGTTGTTGTTGTTGTTGGGTGCTGTTGAGTCAGTTCTGACTCATAGCAACCCTATGCACAACAGAATGAAACACTGCCAGGTCTTGTGCCATGCCTACAATTGCTTTTATGCTTAAGCCCATCGTTGCAGCCACTGTGTCAGCCCATCTTGTTGAGGGTCTTAATCCTTTTTTGCTGACCCTCCACTCTACCAAGCATGATGTCCTTCTCCAGGGACTGATCCTTCCTAACAACATGTCCAAAGTATGTAAGATGCAGTCTTGTCATCTTTTTCCAAGCAGCACTCTGGTTGTACTTCTTCCAGAACAGATATGTTTGTTCTTTGGGTAGTCCATGGTACATTCAGTATTTTTCCCCAACACCGTAATTTGAAGGCATCAATTCTTCTTCTGTCTTCCTTATTCATCGTCTAGCTTTCACATGCATATGATGCAATTGAAAATACAATGGCTTGGGTCAGACATGTCTTAGCCACTGAGGTGATATCTTTACTTTTTAACACTTTAGTTTCCTTGTGGCAGCTTTTTCCAATGCAATGCATCTTTTGATTTCTAACGTTAGGGCTATGATAATTAAAAGACCTTGGTCCAGCAACCTGAGAAAGCCAGATCTGGCCATCAACAGTACCAGGGCTCAGATTCAGTCCATGGCACTACTCAGGGGTCAGGTGGAGTCGAAAGTCAGACTGGCAGATGACCTGTGCCAGCTACAGACCCTCACAAGCCAAAAAAACCAAGCCCATTGCCATCAACTCCAACTCATAACCATTCCATAGGACAGAGTATAACTGGCGCCAGAGGCTCTCCAAGGAGCACCTGGTAGATTCAAACTTCTGACATTCTGGTTAGCAGCAGCAGCACTTAAGCACTATGCCACCAGGGTTTCCCTCACAGACTGCCTAAAAAAAAACCTTGCAGTAAAGCCAATTTCAGCTTGTAGCAACCTGATAGCACAGGATGGAACTGCTCCACAGAGTTTCCAAGGAGCCTCTGATGGATTCAGACTGCCGTCTATTTGATTAGCAGTCACAGCGCTTAGCCACTCCACCGTCAGAGTTTCCTCAAAGAATACTTAGGTCCCCACAATTACTTCTGTCAGGCCTGTCCTGGGCAGAGTTGAGTCTCTGGAGCCCTCTTGTGGCCATCCTGTGTCATTGTCTGTCAGCCGGAACTGGGATCCTGTAGTCCAAACGCGGATCCCCCATATGGTCCCTGCATAGTGGAGTTCTGTGAGCAGTTTCATCTGCCAGGAAAAAACATCCTCATCTCTTCTCCCAGTGGTTCAGAATTGGGGGAAAAACGTGTGCATCAGGGTTGTATTCTTTTACCTTCCTTAGTCAGTCTGTATACTGAGCAAATAATCCAAGAAGGTGAACTATATGAAGAATACAACATAAAGACTGGCTGCTTGTGATATGCAGACAACACAACCTTGGTGGTCAAAAATGAAGATAATTGGGAACACTTACGGAAAGGTTAAAGCCTTCAGTATGGAGCACTACTGAACATTAAAAAAAAGAAGAATATCTTCACAAACAGGCCAATCAAAAATTCTATTCTACATGGATCAACAATCAGCATCCATGACAGCAGCATTCAAGAAATTAAATGATTTATTCCATTGGGTAAATCTGCAAAAGACCTCTTTACATTTAGAAAGCTGTTACTTTGATGACTAAAATGTGTCTGTCCCAAACTACGGTCTTCAATTGCCTCAAATGCATGTGAAAGCTGGACATCAAATAAGGAAGACCCAAGAAGAACTGATGCACTTATTCTATGATGTTGATGAAGAACACTGAACATCCCGTGGACTCTCAGAAGAATGAACAAATCTGTCTTCCAAGTAATATAACTAGGAATCTCCTTAGAAGCCCACTTAAGCTGGACATACTATGAGGAAAGACCAGTTTTCTAGAAAAGGACATCATGGTTGGTAAAGGGTCAGCAAAAAAAAATGGAAATCTACAATAGCCACAACAATGGACTCTAACATACCATAGATCATGAAGGATAGTACAAGACTGGGCAAGATTTCATTCTTTTTCATAAAGCCCCCACAATTTCCCAACCCTCTGGGACAGGGACAGGCTTTCAAGGCATCAGCCAGAGCTTGATCTGGGGTCAGGATCACAGTTCAATCTGATTAACATCAGAGTTCAGTAAGGAGCTATGCTCAGGGCTCAGTCTATGACCAGGCGTACCAGTCAGGTAAGGCAAAGCCATGGTGCAGCAACAACAGCCCCCAAAACTCAGTGGGTGAAGCAATATATGTTTGTTTCTGGTCCTGACTCCATGTCTGACATGAGCTTGTGGGACCTAAGGTCGGGAGAGTCCACCTGCCTCAGCTGACCCCAAGATCTGTAACCCTGACACTCCTCACGGTTGATAGAAAGACAGCTAATAAAACATTTGTTGGCTAATCTCTGCTTCAGCCCAGGAAAGACACCTCCGCTTCTGCCCAAAGCCCATAGGCCATGATCTTACTACCATGAAGGGACATGTGAGAGCAGATGAGCATACCAGAAGCCCCACCAGACCAAGGTCAGGCTCAGTTCATGGCTCAGCTCAGCACCTATTTGGTGTAAGAGTCAAATGCCAGTCCTAGCGCACAGTCACAGTCCGCCTCTGTTCCCATGTGCCACCTGTAGGCTTCCCTGGGCAGAGCTTAGCCTCTAGAGCCATCTTGTGGTCATTCTGCACCATCACATGTCTACCAGACCCACAGTCCCAGCTCCTATCACATGGTCCCCAAGCAAGTGAACCGCTTCACAGTCTGTGATAGGGTCAAAGATCCAACTCAGGCTTCTACCAGGACTGGGGCTTTACTCGAGGTCAGATTCAGGGTTCAACTTTGGGGCAGATATTAGGATTGCATTCCAGTCCAGATGAGTAGTTCCTCCACAATCCACAGAGACCTGCCAGTCATCCCAAGTGAACGAAGCCTATGATCCAGCACCCATACAACCAAAGCCACTGGGCACCACTTCATGCACACTGACCGCATAGTCAGAGTCCCTAAGCCCATCTGTGACAGGCAGCACATCTGTGTTATTGGTCAGGATCAATCTGGTACCAGAGTCAGGACTGGTCTACACTGAGGGCCTATGGAAAGGAAATCCTCAGAATGAAAGCTAAAGGATGCTGCCCCAGGCCCAGGCCCAGGCAGCAGTGATCTTCAGGCCAAGGGTCCCTCAGATGGGGTGTAAGATGACCCAAAGGCTGCCCATACACATGCAAGCAAAACACATACAACCACACACCATACAAGCAAAACACCATACCCGTTGGCTTTCAACTTCTGAGTCACAGCAATCCTATAGTACAGAGTAGAACTACCCCGCTAGAATTTCTAAGGAGTGCCTAGTAGATTCAAACTGCTAAATTTTTGGTTAGCAGCTATGGCATTTAACCACTGTATCACCAGGGTTTCCATACAGGGAGTGAACTTGAAAATAACTTACCCCAGAGAGTGCAAAAGGGACAGTTAATGGGCCTATCTGAGATCTGGCTCTGAGCAGAAGGAAAATCTCCTCCTTATTCATAACAGAAACACTGAATGTTGGGGTTCAGACTTCATATGATCCCACTAAAACCAGTTCCATGGAATTGATTTTGTCTTATGGTGACCCCATGAGTAGAATAGTACTCCATAGGATTTTCAAAGGCCATGGTTTCAGAAGAAGATCCTTAAGCCTTTCTTCTGAGGTACTTCTGGGTGGACTCAAACTGACAACCTTTCATAAAGCAGCAGGCTAACTGTACCGTTACAAACCAAGCCAGTTGCCACTGAATTGATTCTGACTCTTGGCAACCCAAAGTGTTTCAGAAGTGATCTGAGTAGCCCTAAATGCCCAGGCAGCAATTTGGCTCCGCACAGACCTACTAAAGAGCAAGCGATGAGACAGAACTTAAATCCAGGCCTCATGGAATTCTGACAAATAAAGATCTGAGGAATCAGAGTTCACAAACAAAAATTGTAACAAACCAAAAAAGAAGATACCATCAACAAGCAATGGAACAACAAACTATTTAACATTCTTCCCCCAAAGAAAATCGAAGTATTGGAATTATCTGATACAGAACATAAAATATGAGTTCAAGATTTTCTTAAACATAAAAGTCTACAGTATAAGTTGTAAATAAAAAAAAATATCTTGACAAACCTAGTAGATTTAAAAGAACTCCCAGAGGAGGCGGGGTCAAGATAATGGAGTAGTCAGACATCTCCTATGATCTCTCTAACAACAAAGACCCCAAAGAACAAATGAACCCATTAAAAATAGCATTCTAGGAGCCCTGAACACCAAAGGGAAAGTTGAGAAATCAGACTGAGCAGTGAGGAAAGAAGAGTAGCTTCAGAAGTACATAGGCTTCACCAGAGCTGAACCACTGGGAAACCGCTGAGGCTAGCAGAGAGGACAGAGTGGCGACAGCTGGAAGATATCTCCTAAGCAGGAGGAATTGAATGGAGAATCCACTAGTGCTTCCAGAACCGGTGAAAAATGGCACTAGATCATCAAAAGTTAAGTTTTTCAGTGTGCCCAGCCTTTAAGTGTACCCACCTATGAGATAAACCTCTCTCCCTTTTGAAGAATTTACCCCTCCCTTCTCTGCACAGTGCCTGGTTCTCCAGTCTAACGCCATTAACTCAGCCAGAAGTAGGAGTTCATAGGCCTGCCCTGAACCATTCTCCGAGACTCAGTGAGTGAACAATTTAACAACAGAGGTAAAGGAGAAAAAAAATGACTACCCCGAGTGGAAATTTAGGGCACAAACTGTTCCCTCACCTAGATTCAGGGCATATGTCATCCTCACAAACACTCAGGGAAAGCTGTTAGCTCTCTGTTTTTCTCATGAGCTGCAGCCAGATACCTGTGCCTACACGAATCACCCCTGCTCATCTAGGGCAGTGTAGGCAAGAATCTGCACTACACATTTAGTGGGTGACCACTTGGACACTAGAGCTGAATCCATGCAAGAAAAGTAAATGGAATCTTAGGCTCACATATATAATAACAGGTCTAACCACGTGGTGACGGGACATTAGAGCTTCAAAGGCAACAATAACCAAACTATCACACACAACCTGCCTATTTGGACATTTGAAAACAAAAATAAAACAAGAAACTGGAACACAGTAGGCAAACATAAAATAAATAAATACAAATTATTGATGGTTCAAAGACAAAAGTCACTTTCAAATCACTTAAAGAGGCAGACCATGATTACTTCCCAAATTTCCCAAAATAAATAATCAGACTTTCTGGAGGGAGAGAATTTTATCAAACATAGAGTACAAAAGATTGATATTTAGAACTCTTCAAGAGATCAGGAAGGAGATGAAGAAAAATGCAGCAGAGCATAATGACAAAATCAAACAGCCTACAAGAAAGCATACCAGCCCAAGAAAGCATAGAATAGTAATAATTAGAAAATCAGAAAATTACTCACAAAATTACAAAGACAACTCAATAGAAAGTTAGAACAGCAGAACTGAGGCAATGAAAGGCAGAAATAGAAAGATCACAGATTAAAATATGCAACATCAACATATTTGAAGAAGAATAAGATAAAAGAATAACAAAACAAAACAAAATTGAGAAACACTAAGAATTACGTGGGACTCTATCAAGAGGAATAATCTACCAGTCACTGGAACACCAGATCAGAGAGAGAGAAGACAAAATACTGAGAGAACTGTAGATTTATTGATTAAAAAAAAATCCCTAATGTCATGAAAGAGAAGATATCTATCAATGACATTCATCAAACACCATAGATCCCCCCCAAAAAAGATACCAAGGTATATGAGGTCCAACAACTAAGTCTGTGAATTTTATTGTCCCAACTACTACACACCTCACTGCTGAATATCACTACGGTCACCTAAGGAAGTAGTCCCCTTGGGAAGCTACGCACCGATGCCAGCACCTAGTCTACCCTTTAAAACAATTTTGGAACTTTTTCTGGAATGGCCATTGTGCATGGTAGCATAGTGGCAGGTTCACAGACTTAACTGTATAGTTGACTGTGAGGGTGTTTTTTAGGTGGTAAACAAATAACTGTGTTGTAACAACCTGCCTACTCACACGATCTGATCCTCAGTGACTATTTTCTTTAACTGAAGATAAATATTGACAGGAAGACATTTTGATGATATTCAGGACATCAGAGGTAATGTGGTGACAGCTTGGATGGCCATTCCAGAAAAAGAGTTCCTAAACTGCTTTGCAGAGTGAACCAGGCATTGGTGTACGTGAATAGCTTCCCAACGGGAGGACTTCAAACGTGACTGTAGTGATATCCAGCAGTGAGATACATAGCACGTTTCTCTAGTATGGGTTTGCAAAACTGATTGGCAGTCCTTGTATTCCATCTTGTCTTTTGCTGCAACAAGTTCTCCCTTTCTGGATATGCAATCACAGGCCCTTTCTCCAGGACACATTAAATTCTTAATGAAAATATAACTGATCAGGTATCTATATTTGAAAACTCAGTGGAACCAAACTAAATTGTCAAATAAAGTGCTTTCATTATTAATTTTAAAGGTAACTCAACATATTTTTATGGCCCAGTTCACTGCTGTAAGCTTATATTTTTAATTTTATTTATGTTGTTGTTGTTCAGAATATACACAGCATAACAAACGCCAATTCAATAGTTGCTGTATGTGTGATTCATAGTGACAGTGAATCCTTCTCACCCTCCCTTTCAGAGTTGTTCCTCTCCCATTAACGTGAAGCCACTGACCTCTAAAATTCCTGTTTAATCTTTGGAGTCCCTATTGTTAATTTGATTCTATACAGATGGTTCTTAAAGTAACTTGAGACAGACATTCTATACTAGTTAAAATAAACTACAGTTTGGTTTTAAGAAGTTTTGAAATTATCTCTGGACAGCAGCTTTTGTAGTTCATTTGACCTCCATAGCTCCAGAAAATTTGGAGTCTATGAGAATTTGAAATTCTGTTCTGCATTTTACCCATTTTCATTAGGATCCCTCTGTAGAATACTTGATCAAAATGTTCAGTGATGGTAGCCAGTCACCATCAAGTTCTTTTGGTCTTATGACAAAGGCAGCAGTTGTTCATGGAGGCATTAACCACACATTCTAAGTCCACCTCCTGTCTTTGACTCTCCTTCTTCTTCTGTAGCTTCAGGTGAACAAAGACCAATTGTGTCTTAGATAGCCACTTGCAAACTTTTAAGACCTAGGCACTATGTCATGAACTAGGAGGTAGATTAGAAGCAACAAATACAATATTTAGGTCAGTTAACTTGGATGACACATGAAAGCATGACATTAAACCTCCAAACCAAGGAACCAAAGCCTAAGGTTTTTGATTGTAAGTAAGCAGCCTCAGCAGTAAAAGGTGTGTGATGGTTATATTTACGGTGACAGAAAAGAAAAAAAAGGAAGAAGAAAAAGCTGCTGGTTGCTTATATACAAAATACAATCCTCATGGACTTTTTTTTTTTGATTACCACTTACTCAAGATTCAACCTCACTTAACTGCAACACTTTATGGTGGAAGTTACGAAAACTCCAAATCAGGATAAATTTCTTATAAGTTTCATTTTTAATGATGTTTGAGACTCTAGTAAAAGGTAATGCCAACATGTTTCACCAGTGTCTTGTGTAAATACTGGCTTTCTCTTTTTCTCCCATGACTTCTAATGTAAAATGCAACCAATTATTAACACTCAGTACATTCTTAAGCACACTTTCCCACTATTTCTACATCTTGTATCTTCATCTGGACGTAGAGTGGACTCCGTTTGATTTAACAGCTCCATGACCTTGGGCAAGTTATTTACCCTTTCTGTACCTTCTCGTCTTTCTATAAAATGGTGATAATAGGACTCCCTTCTTCATCAGGTTGGGGTAATTAATTGTATTAATACTCAAGAAGTGTGAACTCTAACCACCATTGTTTTATTTCTTGTATACATACTTTTTTAAAAAAAATCATATTCAGAACCAGGTAAACAGTCATTCTTTATTACTTTTCATCTCCAGATTTTTTTTAAATTGTGATTAAATGAGTATATACAACCCAAATTGGTTTTGCATGCCCCCTATCTAGCTCCTTCTGCTCTCCCACTTGGTGACAACATGCTCCTCCTTTCCATTCCATTCTTCCAGTGTCCCCTCAACAAGCATCTGTCCCCTCTTTTTCCTGCTCTTCTGTCCCATATAGAAAGAGACCAGTAGGACCATCCCCTATAAATGCATAGAACCATAAAGTATACACACCATATGGTTACACTGTGTCCCTGAGTCCAGTCCATTCTTGTCTGAAGAGTTGACCTCATTACTGGTTTCCAGTCAGGGCCAGCAGAATGTCTAGGCGCCATGTTCCTAGGGGAACATCCAGGCTGTTGGACCATCAGTTCAGGTCTTTTTGAAGAGTTCTTGGGCTGCACCCCTCTTTTTCTTGTATTGGTTCAGGAACTCTACATTGTGTTCACCATCATGGCTGTTCGGTGGTAGCCAGGTACCACCTGGTTCTTCCAGTCTCGCACTGATACAGTCTCCCACTCATATGGGTCCTCCTGTCTCCTGGGCTCTTTTTCCCTCATGTCTTTGATGTTCTCAGTGATCGTCTGTTCCAGATGAGCTGGGACCATTTGGTGTACCTGAGCTGGTAGCTTGCTAGCTTTTGAGATCCCAGAAGCAACACACCAATATGGGGTGGAGAAGACTCTCATAGACTAGTTACACCAACTAGCATCAATGTCCCCTGTCATGTTCAGAAATTTGATGACTCCTATACTTTATTCCATTATGGTTAGCTGAACACATTAAAAAAAAAAAATCCTAATCCACAGAAGGCTGCACTTTCCCGTCCACAGAATCCCCTTTACCATCAGTGGCTCCTCCAAGACAGCCCTTTCCCCACTGACCTGTCCCACACAGCCTTCTCAATGGCTCTGGCATAAGTACAGCTCAGTGAGATTCATCATTTGCACATCAGGGTGGGAGACCAGTCTTATGATCCCTTCACTGAGACAGAATCATAGGAACCCAGGCTTCCCAGGAGCATCCCAGGAAACAGACATGTGTCAGGAAAGGAGAATGGAGTCTAATGTCATAGGTTGATTTCCCAGAAAGATAGAGGGGACATAAGCTAGAGCTTGAGAGAAGCTGGGCAGGGTCTTTAGAAGGCAAGTGCAAATTGGGGCTGGGAATGGGCAACAAAGAACCTCAATTAATGCTCTTGGTCCACATAACAGCACAGAAAGCATAGGCAAGGCTCTTTTTCCTGCTGTGACAGAAGCTGTGTGGAAAACTTTGAACCCTACTGTTCATTCACAAGTGTGGATGCTTCTGAGAAGTCTGCATCTCCAGGTAAAAACAGAAAACTTCGGGCAGAACAAAGTTCTGCAGAGCTTCTTCATCCCATAGGGCATGGTCCAGACTCCTCCAGGAAATACATACCCTGCCACTGTGTGCTCCGGTCTCATCTTTCAGGGCAATGTCCCAGCAGGAAGGGAAGTCAACACTTCTTGAACACATTTTACCAACCTAGGATGAAGCAAGCGAGGCATCTAAAAATTTGACAATCAAGATAAATATGTAATGGAATATTTTTTAAAATTAAACTAATGCCAAAGAATGTCAACATTTTGAACAGATTGGGGTCCCTAACACTGATTTTTTTCTTTTGTTTCTGCCTCCCAGGTGGCTGGGCAAGTGCACTGCACCCAGAAAAGTACTCCTTACCTGCTGCACTTCCTCTCTCTTCTGCTCCTAAAGTGAGTGTGGGTGGCAGCAGCAAGCCAGCACTCTAATGCTATGCACTGAGTATGTGCTAGACACCATTCAGGTCACCTAACACTCGCATTAGGTATCTTGACTCTGTCTTCAGATGACTAAATGCCCAGAGAGGTAGAGTCACTCACTAATCTGGAGTCGCACTGCTGGTGGAGGTCGGATTCAGGTCCTGTTTACTCTAAACTGTGGGCTTTGTTCAACATGACCCAATCAGTGTCTTTGGAGTTCAGGCTTTGCAGGATGAAGTGTACCTCCCAGAAGCAGAGGATTTTGATATGTGCTGCATTTTTGTATTACTCAGCATCACAGTGAGTTGGAAAATGGGAGAGGAGTCACAACTTAACCTACATTCTATCATCAGTTAGAAAGGCTTTCCCAATGACCCTTGAGCTCCAAGACCATTCTTGGCACTGATCTTAGAGATGAATGATACATTGGGGAATTTATCCCCTCAAATCATAGTTGTTAGCTGCATAAAAGTGTAGGGCAGGAAAACATCAATTTATGTACATATTTTTGTTTTAAAAAACATTTGCACTGATGGCCAATAAAATATATTTTACCAAAAATATTTTTAATTAGCTTAATATTATATGTGAAAGAGTTGAACACCAATATAAGTTCAAGACCATGAAAGCAGAATATGAAATTTCTGAATATTAAAAATGTTGATTTTGCATGTTTTCTTTTGAGGTATAATTTACAGTAAGGTGCTCACATTTTAAGTGCACACCTCCAATTTTTATATACTTATATACTTGTGGCCTTGTTATTTCTAGCACCTTATTAGATTCTCCCTAGTGTCTGTTTCCTAAGAGCTCCATCTACTCACCAAAAGGTCAGCAGTTTGAATCCATTAGCTGCTCCTTGGAAATCCTATAGGGCAGTTCTACTCTGTGCCATAGGGTCGCTATGAGTTGGCATCAACTGGGCAGCAGTGGGTTTGGCTTCTGGTTGTTATACATGTTGCCATTCATTACCGACCACCCAAGTGTAGCCATTCTTCTGAATTATATCACAGATAATTTTGCTCAACTTACTTCATATAAATGGAATCATCTACCCAGCACTCTTGTGAAGATACAGTACATCTTCTGCACCATAAAAGGTAGTATCAGTCAGTATTCCCAGAATATCACCACTTTTCTGACTTCTAATGCCATAGATTAGTTTTTTCATTTCTTACATTTCATATTAACGGAATTTTATAGTATGTCTTTCTTGTTTCTGGCTTCTTTCACTCGAGGGAGTTTTTGGGATTTGTTCATGACATTACCTATATCAATACTTCATTAATTTTTATGGAGGTGTAGAATGCTATGATTTGAATATACCACAAATTGTTTATCCATTAAACTGTTGATGGTTATTTGAGCTGTTTGCAATCTATATGTTGTCAGTGAAGATGCTGTGCACATTTGGATAACGTTTTAGTGGACACATACTCTCAAAATTCTCTTGGTGTTATGTATGCCTATATCATATTATCAAGCCAGACACATTTTCATAATGCCCTCGACACTGTGATGCTTTCAAACTGCATATGTACAACTCATTCATAATATGAAGTTAGAAATTATATATGTTGTGTATATATATACATATATGCATATATACATACATACATGTATGTGTGTGTATTTATGTGTATATGTGTGTATATACATATATATATATATACACACACACACACACTTAGGTCTTTGGAAACTCTGATGGCATAGTGGTTAAGTGCTATGGCTACTAACCAAAAAGTCAGCAGTCTGAATCTGCCAGACACTCTTTGGCAACTCTACAAGGCAGTTATACTCTGTCTCATAGGGTGACTATAAGTCAGAATCAGTTCTATGCCAATAGGTTTGGTTTGATATTTTTTATGTCACTGTATGTTGTCAAGTTGATTGTCACCCATAGCACCCCTATAAGACAAAGTGGAACTGCCCTATAAGGTTTCTAAGGCATAGCGTTCACAAGATCAGATCACCAGGTCTTTTCTCCCCTCTTGTGGACTCGACGGCACTTGACTTTTGTGTCCCATAAACGTTAGGGCCAGGATTTTGAACTGTTCTGTGCATTTCTGTATTTCCACCATTTACTTAGAACCAAGCCCGGAACAAAGTACTCAGTAAATAATTGCTAAATGAACGAAATACAAAAAACGTAGGTGATATATTCTACAGGGCCTCAGAAGAGCTTGAGAATGCTACGAGTTTTTCGTGGCAGGTGAGTCAAAGGGGCAATGTTAGGGTTAGGTGAGTACCAACTCTCCTTTGGAGAGCCTGCTGCAATATATGAAGAACCCCTCTGTCTCCCTGCCCCTGCCACTGCTCCCCGTCCCTCCCCGGAGCATGTTGTTCTTAGCAATAAAAACAGCCATGAATGTGAATGAAGAAGACCTGCACCCCACAACTGTCTTTTCCACCCCTAGATGCATATGACCTTTAACCTCTCTGACTGTCAATTTCCTTTCCAAAGAGAGCTACAAAACCTGTCTCCAAATGACCCTGAGGCGGGAGAACGTGTGTGACTAGACTCCAAGCAGGAGAAAGGCACAGCCAGTCATTGTTCAGTAAACACTGGCCACTGCTGATACTGCTGCCACTGTCACCGCCATCATTCCCCAAGTCTCCAAGGCAGTTCCTACTACACAGGCAAACCTCAGATATGACAGCCAGTGTGATGGTTCTATCCTCGGTCTCTGTCCTTTCCTGCAGATCAGCTCCTCCGGGAGGCCGACCGTGGCTATAATTTGGGCACTTTGCGCCCTCTGCTGGGCACAAAGAGAAAGAACTTGTGGAAAACCCACAGCTGCTCTGAGTACTGAGGAGGTTCCCTACAGGTTAGGAACGTAACTGCTTAAGGTGAGAGGTGCAGTTCCCATGGAAGGTGTGAGCGTGGAGATAAAGGAGCAGTACTAACTAGCCCTGCCAGTCCCTCAAAAATCATAATAGCAATAGAAATACAATAACATATACAACTTGTGTGCGGGGTATCCTTCTACAAACTTGACTGATATTATCTTTACTCCTCCACTTTACCCACATGAAAACAGAAGCTGAGAAGTTAAATGACTTGTCCAAAACCTCACACTTGCAAGTACCAGAATTTGAACCTATCCCCTGAACCATGATTTCTTGATGGATTGTTTTAGAAGGAGGCAGGCAAGTAGGCTCTGCCTTTCTCCAAAAGAGAGTTAGCCGTGTGGAGTTCCTCACTGAGCTTGTTATCAGACACTCAAGGTATGACCTGAAGAAGGGACACTGCCCAGGATAACTGTACTCACCCTTTCAGTGACAGGGCCATCATCTAGCCAACCTCAGGGCCACTCTTGCCAGCCTGCGCCTCAGCAGTTTCCTCACTGGGTCCTCGTACTGCATCTCTTTGTGGACACAAGGGATTAAAGAGCTTCGTCTATCTTGAGGGTCCAGGAGCTACAGGGTCAGCTAATCACCAACCTTCTAAGGGATGAGAATCATACCCTTCCAGCTCATCAAGAGCCTTAGTAATGCCCTGAAGGACTCAGTGCTAGCTACAGCCCCTTGGGAGGGTTTGAGATTGTCAGGTCTGAGGTAATTTACTAGCTATAATTTTTTTGACTCCTTACAGGCACTAAAAGCCAAAGTCCTACGTTACCATTTTGCAGATGAGAAAGGAGACCTAGAGTATGAGTAAGATCTAATAACAGCACACAGCAGAGAGCCCAGGCCCATACTTTTCAAGCCATTCAGAGGCCAGTAGCAGTTCCATCACCCAGGACACTAGATCCATCCACAGAAATAAAACCAGAGAAACCAAACAGACTGCTGTCCAGTCAATTCCAACTTATAATGACCCTACAGAGAGACTAGAATCACCTATAGACTTTCCAAGAATCATCTGGGGGTTTTAAACTGCCGACCTTCTGGTTAGCGGCGGTACCACTTAACCGCTATGCCACCATGGATGCTAGGCTTTCCTTTCTTAGCTCCTTCCAAAAAAATCTCAGGGGAGAAAGGCCAGCCTTCACAGTGACTGCCTGTTTTTTTTTTCTTAATGTCAGCTGGAGGTAGGGTTTCAAGCTTCATTCAAGCTTCTCAGAAGGAGTTAAAGAAAAGGGGAAGCAGCTAAAAGTCTTCTTTAAAGTGGTTAAGTTCAGTTAAACTAGTAAGCAACCTCTATCTTGAGTACTATGTTCTTTTAAGAACTGTTTATATGAGATCAAACTGGCAACAGCAACTTGAGAGATTAGATAGGAAAATTGGCGGAGACGTGAATTTTTGTTAAGGGGTGAGGAACAACTCAGAAAAGGAGACTGAGAATGGTTACACAACTTGAAGAATGTAATCAGTGTCATTAAGTTGTAAACATAGAAATTGCTGAATTTGGGTACATTCTGCAGTACATGTTCTAGAGATTAAAAAAAAAAAAAAAGATGAAGGGCCACAGGTGTATGCTAGCTGAGACACCTAACTCTTCACACAACTTTATCAGCAAAAGCAGCAGGCCCTTCGTAAAGAGGAATCTGAGGCAGCAATTGCCAGAAAGAGGCAGTGGGCTGTGGTGCTACGACCCCAGGTTGTGTGAAAAGTGACTGACAGCATTCAGGATAGGACTCTCGAGCCTGCTTAATTTTCTTGTGATTCCCATCTGGAGACTGAGGCCTCAAGCTGCCCTTAGCATCATCCTTCAGAGCCTTGGTCTTAAACTGGAGTGTACACTGCCACTACCTGGAGGTAGATCTGAGAGACTGACCCCCAGGGTTTCTGATTCAGCAGAACTTGCATTTCTAACAGGTTCTTGGATGATTCTCATGCAGCTAGTCCAGAGGCCACACTGACTTCCAGTTGCCTTGGCATACACTTCGACTCACGGCAAGCCTGTGTGTCAGAATACAATTGTGCTCCATAAGGCTTTCAATGGCTGACTTTTTAAAAGTAGATCTCCAGGACTTTCTTCCCAGGCACCTCTGTGTGAACATGCACCTTCAACCATTCAGTTAGCAGCTAAGCACTTAACCATTTGCACCACCCAGAGACTCCATATCTTGCCCAGTCCCCTGCCTTTTGGCACAGAGACAATAGCACAGAAGAGAGAATCTTCACATACTGCACCAGAGAGAATAGCTACCATGCCAGGAAAGATATTACCTGCCACTCTGGTGGGACATCTCAACTAGAAAGAACCCACTACTGTCAAGTTGATTCCAGAGTAAACCTATAGGACTGAGTAGAATGTCGCATACGATTTTCAAGTTTGTAATCATTACTGAAGCAAATGACCATGTCTTTCTTTCATGGGGCAACCAATGAGTTTGAACTGCAACATTCTGACAGGAAGCCAAGTGCTTAAACCTCTGCACCCCAAGGCTCTGTCACAGAGAAAAGCAGCTCTGAATTTCTACAGAGTAGAGCACAGGTTAGGCTCCATGCCCAGCCAACCCCACCTGAGCTCACCTGAGCAGATTAACTAATTTTGAGTTTTCTGTCCCATCAGGGATAAACTGGAGTGTGATGCGCAGGGATTAAAAGGGTTCACCTTCTTCAACAACTTTGAAAGCACTAAAAACCATCACATTGTGTACTTTAAACATGTGAATTAAATAGCATGTGACTTACATGATAATAGAACACATCTGGGAAAGTTCCTTTCGTAAAAAAGTTCTGGTACATGTACACAATTGTCATTACCCTTCATCTTTAGCACACAATAGTGGGCAGCCTAGATGCCCTCAGTATAAAAATGCAGTGATCCTCTAAGTGAGATGTGAAGTGTCAGGGGCTGCAGGTGAGAGAGGGAGACCATTAGGGAGCGAACCCTGCCATTCCAAGTTGGGTTGCTGGAGGACCCAAAGGGATAATTGAGGATCTGCCTCCAAATTTGGAAGATAACATTAAAAATGGAAAAAAAAAATCAGCATGCTGGAATAGGGCTCTTTCTAACGAAAAAGGGTCAATTCTAGAGAAAAAGTTATCATGGAGCAAGGGCATGTCCAGGCCCAGGACATAGGGCCAAACATATTATAACAGGTGAAAAATTGCTAGACACTTGATCTCCAAGGCTGAGAGGTTTCCTGGGTTAAGGTCAATCTGCCTGGATCCCTGCATTCTGAAAGGCTCACACACCATATCTTTCACAGTCAGATGCATGGACTCTCCCATCTGAATTGTTAAGCCCATATACCTTGACAAGCTCCAGAGTCCTTGCTTGAAGAGGGGATCCAGCACCTCCAAAAGTAGTGTGCTATGGCCTGAGGTTAAGTTCCTGGCACTGTAGGCAAGGCAGCCTAGTCATCCTTGCAGCCGCAGTACGTGTCTCCCAGCTTCTTGAAGCAGATGCCCCACTCATTCAAATAACCATAATCTTACTCCTGGTCTGAAGCTGAAGAGGTGAGGGAGCCCAAGGAGGCAGCATCGTAGGCACTGCCCTCAGAGTTGAACACAAACTAGAAGTCATAGAGTGGATCTGTGAGATCATTGTTAGCCACATTCTGCTTCCCTGGCAACAGACAGCTGATAACCAACAAAGTAGGACACTGACACTTGCCAGCTGTGAGAGTGTGGGTGAATAGATTAACCTCACTGAGCTGTGATTTTTCATTACCTGGATGGTTTCCCCTCCTTGAAGGTATTGTGGAAACCCTGGTGGCACACTGGTTAAGTGCTATATCTGCTAACCAAAAGATCAGCAGTTCAAATCTGCCACATGCTCCTTGGAAACTATAGGGCAGTTCTACTATGACCTATAGTGCTGCCATTAGTTGGAATTGACTTGATGGCAATGAGGTTTTTTGTGTTTGGGGCTTTAAGGTGTTGTTGTTAGATGACAATGAGTTTGTTCTGACTCATATCACAACAAAACACACCACTGCCCATCTGATATCATCTTCACAATCTTCGCTACATTTCAGACTATTGTTGCAGTCACTATGTCAGTTCATCTCTTTGAGGAATTTCTTATCTTTTCACGTTTGATGCATAAACTTGAATAATAGTCATATTAACTGGACTTCCTTGTAGGCTTATGGATAGTATCCTCTCACTGACAGCATTGTACTTCGGGGCAGATTTTAAAATGTTCTTTTTGATGATCAATGAAACACCATTCCTCTTCAAGTTTTTGTTCCCAGCATAGTATACTAACCAGTTCATTTCAGCTCACTAATGCCCAGAATGCCAATGGTTTTGTGTTCCATTTCATTTTTGACAATTTCCAATTTTCGTAGATTCATACTTCAAAACATTCCATGTCCTGATTATTAGTGGATGTTTGCAGCTGTTTCTTCTCATTTTGAGTCTTGCCATATCAGTGAATGAAGATCCCAGAGGCCTTTTTCCATCCACATCGCTAAAGTCGACTCTACTTTGAGGAGGCAGGTGTTTCCCAGTCGTCTTCCAAGTGCCTTTCCAACCAGGGGGGCTCACTTTCTGGCACCATATCTGGCAATGTTCAGCTGCTATTCATGAGTTTTTCCCCGGCTAATTCCTCACTGAAGTAGACTGCCAGGTCTCTCTTCCTAATCTGTCTTAATCTGGAAGCTCAGCTGAAACTTGTTACCGTGGTTGGTTGACCCTACTGGTACCTAAATGCCAGTATCATAGCTTCTTGCATTACAGCAACAAGCAAGCCTCCACAGACAGACAAGCAGGGGCTGCTCACTCGGTCTTTACCCTGCTTACCTGATGGTGTTACCCCCCTTACCTGATGGTGTTACCCCCCTTACCTGATGGTGTTACCCCCCTTACCTGATGCTGTTGCCTTCCTTCCCTGATTTTACATAAATATATGTGTGCATGTGTATGTATGTGTGTGTGCATCAGGGTTGTATCTTTTTACAATACCTTTTCAATTTATATGCTAAACAAATAATCTATGAAACTGGCCTATATAAATAAGAATGTAACATCTGCAAACTTACGCAGATGACACAACCTCGGTTGCTGGAAGCAAATATTATTTGAAACACTTCCAAATGAAGACCAAAGACTATAGCCTTCAGTATGGATTGCACCTAAACATCAAGAAAACAAAAATCCTCAGAACTGGACCAGTAAGCAACATCATGATAGACGGAGGAAAGATTAAGCTTGTCAAGAATTACATTTTACTTGGTTCCACAGTCAACACCCATGGAAGGAGCAGTTAAGGAATCAATTAAGGAATCAAAAATGCATTGCATTGGGAAAATCTACTTCAAATAATCTCTTTAAAATGTTAAAAAGTTAATATTTCACCTGGAAGACTAAGGTGTACCTGACCCAAGCTAAGCCATGATATTTTCAATCACATCAGATGCATGCAAAAATGGACAAAGAATAAGAAATACAGAAGAAAAGCAACCCTAAATGATAGAAAATAACTGCCTCAAAGAGTTTACAGGAAGTAGCTAGTAGTTTTGAATGGCATACCCTTCGGATAACAGCCAAGCTCTTAAGCACTGAATTACCAGGGCTCTCCGTGTATTATAGGCCTCTCAAATTTGACAGAGTTGGTAAGAAACTAATGCAGAAGGAAAGACAGATTGCAAGAGCAGGATCTGGGGCACAGAGAGGAGACGGGATGGGATGTCATAAGTCTGCTAAACTCTATACCTCCTTTGACATGGTGTTAGGATAGTGACAAAGCAATTCTCACTCAGCTACACCAGTTTTTCTGCCCTGTGTGGAACACAATGCATTTCTACCCATTAGATATAACAGTTGCAATTTGGAGCACACTGTGAAGGTGGAACTAGTAATGAATGTGGCTGAATAATACCCAAAAGGGTAAGAATGAGGAATACATCCTAGATGATACTCAGATGTTGATCCACAATTAAGGCAGAAGGTGTGTGTTGGACATCTTTTTATGATATGTCCCGGGTCTCCAGCATGGTTGGTGGAGGATGGGGAGAAAAGACCAGGATTCCATGGCCTGATCCTTGCCAACAAGAGCTTCAGCTAAGAAAACAGGCCTTTCTGCTCTTGTTCTTTAGGTTGGAACCTGCCTTTAGCACACACATTCAAACCAAGTCAACTTTGGCTTCCCAACTTTCTCATCATTGCCCTCTTTGTGCTTCTTCAGCCTGACAACACACTAGCATCTGCCCACTCTACCCTGCTGGCTCCTCTCATGCCTCTCCTCTACCTATCCAAATGAGTCTGAGTCCGTTTCCCCTTTGTCTCTTCATTATGCACAAAAATCCCATCCACATCCTCTGAAGCTCAGTGCTTTTCTGTGAGATTCAAATAGACTGTGTAGGGTCATCAGATCCTTTGAGAAGTTGTGTCCTTGAAGGCTCTCAGACAGGCTTGGTCACACCTGAGAACTGGCAGACATCCTTGTGGATCACCTGAAGTAGGGTAAAAGAGACTCAGAGCTATCTGTTGTGTCCAGGAAGGCACACAGAGTAGGCTTGTTGACTATCACCATGGAAACCTAGGAGCCATGAGTACAGCTTGGAAAGAGCACTATCAATAGATGGGGAGATCTCAGCCTGAGAGAATGTCCATCTATTCTATATAGCACTTAGATTATGAATAAATGTAACCAGCTTGCACTGTGGCTTCTGGGATCCATACTCTGGGACAAAGCAGGCCAAATTACAAATTCAGGTTACAAAAGTGACATGATGGCAAAGCACACACCTTCCATGGCTTTACCCTTCCCTGCAACCTGACAGTAGGATAGTAGGCAAACCTCTTTTGCTTGGCTGCTCCTGTGTCTGTGTCCATAGCAGGACATGCCCTGATTCTACCCATCATAGGCAGGATAGGAGGTGGTAACTCAACTGGGAGGTGAAAAGTGGAAAGTCTGTGGCTGGTAGGTCAAATGTGGTAGAGACTATGAAGGCAACTACATAGTTGGTCTCCAGGGTGGAGTAAAGATGGAGGCAAGGTCACTTTCTAATGTGTCCAGTGTCTCTACCTGAATTCTGAGAGGCTGGGAAGAAACTCCAGGTTCCTGGGGCATGATCCTGGCCAGAGAGAGCCCGAGTGCAGAAAGGAACTCCTCCAGATCATGTTCTTGCCACTGGACCCCTCCTTCCAAAAGGCCGTTCAGAGGCAACCTGTCTTACGAATCCCCGGTTGCTCACGTGTCCATTCCCAATCCGAAACTCTGACTTAGATCTCCATCTCTCATCAGTTCAGCACTACAATAGCATGCCTACACAAGAGAGTATTTAAACATGTGTAACAAACCAGTTACTCTCAAGTTGGTTTTGAGTCTTAGCAATCCTAAGGACAGAGTAGAACTGGCGCATAGGGTTGTCAAGGAATACCTGGTGGATTTGAACTGCTGGTCTTCTGGTTAGCAGCTGTAGCTCCTAACTACTATGCCACCAGAGTAGTCAAGAAGCACTGATGTCTTAGGAACTGCCTGCAACCCACATAAAATGAGAGCAATTATTACAGAGGACTGCCCATGATGCTTCTACAGAAAACAAGGTGAGGATTAACGTTCCAATGCATATGGGCAAAGTGGACAGATTTGTGATGTACTTTGGTCCCTAAAGTGACAAGGAGTACTGATGGATTGATTTCTGATTACAACTGGGCAGAGCATTGTACCATCTTGTGTCCCTACATGTGAGCACAAGATCATTCCCCACTGGATACCCCAGACCCCATGGAGTGGTAAAGTGGAGGGCTGAGTCACACTGCCTCCTTACAGCAGGGTGTACCAGTACTTAGCTCTGAAATATTCCACCCCAACACCAGGGGAGGACCAAGCAGAAGATGCTATCTTTCCTGGTTTCATCTTGCTCTGATGCCCAGCAACCCCACTTGGCTCATAGAAGAAAACTGTTTGTGGAAATGACCTCCAACTAGATCTGTTTTTCTTTGCCATATTCCAATTCATTTCTGCTGGATGAGTGTGTCACAGAGTTTCTCAGTGATAATGGGGTGGCAGAAATATTGTGCCTTTATTAACCCTGACCTGTTCCATCTTGTTTTGTATAGATTTAAGAAGGGTGGAAAAAACCTGAATGTCCATCAACAGATGAATGGAGAAAAATGTGGTATACTTACCCATTAAATGAGGGTGATAAATGGAATGTGAATTGTGAAGGAGGATATAAAACTCTCCCATTTATTACATGGCAAAATATTATTATAGAAAACTTCAAAAATTCAATATATATATGAATATACATACATACTCATATTAGAACTAGTAAAGGAATTTAGTAAGATAGCAGGATATAAGGTCAACACACAAAAATCAGCCATCAAGTTTCCATACATCAGCACTGAGAAAGCTGGAAAGGAAAAGGAAACATGGTGACGCATAAGAGAACCTGAAGTATAAAATACTTAGAAATAAACTTAAACAAGAAAGTAAAAGATGTATGCATCCAAAATGTAAAGTATTGCTGAGAGATATTTAAACAATATCTATAAATAAATCAAAAGATGTAATTTGTGTCAATGGATTGGAAGGCTCACTATGGATAAGATGTCTCTAATACTCAAACAGATCTACATAATCAATGTAATTCCTGTCAAAATTACAACAGTCTTCTTTTCAGAAATAGAAAAAAATCCAGTCTGCCAATTTATATGAAAATGCAGGGGGCCACATATGGCCCACAAAATCTTGAAAAGGAAAAACAAGGCTGGGAAATTCATACTTCTTGATTTCAAAATGCTGTTTAAAGCTACAATAATCAAAACAATCTGGTATTGATATAATGAGAAACACATACCAATTTTATAAAATTAACACTGTATTCGAAGATGTCAAATTTATTCAATGAGCAAAGAAGTATCTTCAGTAGGTGGTGCTGGGACAACTGGATCTTCACATGTAGAGTGAAGTGTGACCTACAACCTATATCTTATATGAAAAGGAACTCAAAATGGATCAAACAACTAAATTTAAGAAATACAACCATAAAAATCTTTTTAAAAACATAGGAATGATTTTTTGTCACCTAGCTTTTGACAACAGATTCTAAGAGACGACAACAAAAGCACAAAGAGAAAAACAAAAGGCAAGACAAACACATTGGAATTCAACAACAACAACAAAAAATGTGCATCAAGGAGTTTATCACCCAAAGGAAAAGACAATCTACTAAATGGGAGGCAATGTTTGGTAACCATACATGTGATAAAAAATCTTAATATCTGGGGTACATAAGACACGCAACTCAATAAACTGAAAGAAAGATAAGCCAGTTGAAAAATAGAAAAAGCATTTGAAGAAATACAAATTCCCAACAAGCATATGTTAGTCCTGAAAAAACAAAGAGCCATTGCAGTTGAGGTGTTTTTGACTCATGTGTTCCAGAATAGAATCTCTCTATAGAGTTTTCTTTGCTGTAGAAATCCTCTTGGCATAGTAGGTTAAGTGCTACAGCTGCTAACCAAAAGGTTGGCAGTTCAAATCTGCCAGGCGCTCCTTCGAAACTCTATAGAGCAGTTCTACTCTGACCTGTAGGGTCACTATGAGTCAAATCCGACTTGACAGCAGTGGATGTTTTCTTTTTTTAATAATTACCTGATTTTTTATATTTTTTAGTAGTGTGTTTGAGACACCAACCTTTAGGTTAGCGTTAGTGTTCACCCTGCCTGTGGAAATGGAAATCAAAACCACCAGGAGATATCACTTCATTCCCACTAAGACTATGAAAGAAAGGAAAACAGCAAATGTTAGGGAGGAAGGAGAATAATTGAAATCTACATCTGTTGTAAAATGCTGCAGCAGTTGTGGAAAACTTTGTGGTATTTGCTCAAAAAGATGAACAGAATCATCACAGAAAGATGGTGGATGTAGACTCAGCTCCAACTCATGTCAAATGTATGTGCAGTGGAGGGACATGCTGCCCAGTCCTGTATCATCTTTTTCCTCACAGTCATTTAATCCAGCTGATTATTGAGGATAATGAGCCAAACCCCTACCAAGTATCTCCTTGATCCTCAGTGGCCTTCTGCTTCACCAAGTATGATTTCATGTTCCAGCCTTTGATACCTTCTGATATTTCTAAAACAAACGATACAGACAAATTTCTATTTCACTTCATAAATTTTTCAGTTGCCAATTTTCTGAAGTCAATCTCCAGGTTTTTCTTCCCAGACTGTATTAATGCAAAAACTTTGCTGGAACTTGTTCACCATGGGTGACAATTCTGGTATGTGAACTGCCATGGCATAGCTTCCAGCATCACAGCAACAAGCAAACCATCACAGTGTGACAAAATGACAGATGAGCAATGAAGAATTATCACACGACCCAACAATTTCACTTCTAGTTATATCCAAAATAACTGAAATCAAGGACTCAAATACTTGTGCACCAATGTTCACTGAAGAATTATTCACAAGGCCTCCCAAAAGTAAAAATAACACAAGTGTTCATCTAAAGAATAATGGATACATTAGATATGCTATAAACATACAACGCTTTATTATTAAACCACAAAGAGAAAAAAATGTCTGATACATGCTACAGCATAGATGATCCTTGAAAGGATTATGCCAAATTAATTATGTCAGACAGAAAAGGAAAATTATTCTATGATGTCACTTACATGAAATATGTAGACTAAGAAAACACATCAGAACAAAAGTTGATTAGTGTTTATCAGGGATGAGTGGAAGCTGGAAAGGGGAGGTATTTCTTAAGGGCTATTGAGTTCCTGTTAAGAATGATAAAAATTTGGGGAAACAGTGGCAGTTGCTGCAAAATGTAATTAGTATTAGCAAACTGCATGGGTAATGCTGGGTGAAACAACAAATACTTTGTTATATGCAGTCCACCACAGTAAAAATATATAAATATAAGAGGAAAACATGTTAAGGATCAAACACATATGAGCAAGTACCAGAGAAACTATAAGCAAGAATGCTCATGAAATGGAAGAATATTGTAACATGGTTATAAAATTTATTAGGATAATAGGATAAACAAAAGTTATGTAACATATATGCATATACATAGTTATATACCCACATACATTCATACACACATACATACATAGCCAAGTGCCGTCGATTCGGATCCGACTCATACATACATACATAAACTAAAAACACCAAACCTGTTACTGAAGTGTTGATTTTGATTCACAATCAATCAACGCATGGCAGAAAACAGAACTGCTCCTTATGTTTCCAAGATGTAGTCTCTTTGGAAGAAGATAGTCGTGTAGTTGGAATCTCAGACTTCATTGTTAGCAGCCAAATGCTTACACCTGCTTAACCAGGGCTTGCTCTCTCCAGCTCTGTCTAAATATTAGTAGCCGACCTCTCAAGCATTAAGCCACCAGGGCTCCAAATACACATACTACTGTTGTTCTGGCAGTGATGTGATCTCCATTCAGTTAACAAAAAACAGAATGTTGACTGTCCTTAACCTGGAATATTGGGGAATATATGTAGCATATTCTTGATCATATACTTCCTCATATGCTACATGATACATCTGTCTGTCAATTTGTCATATTGTAGTGGCTTTCCTGTTGTTGTGATACTGGAAGCTATGACAGCTGATGTTTCCGATACTAGCAGAGTCAAACAAGGTGGAGAGTTCTCACCTGAGCTTCCAGACTAAGACATTCTGGGAAGAAGGACCCAGTAGGCTTTTTTTTTTTTTAATTAGCCAGTGACGATCATATGACCAGCAAGAGGCTTTTTAATTTAAAAAAACAGGAAAGAAGAAAAGACTAAGTGGATGTCAGAAGAGGCTCTGTCCTCTTCCTGGGAATAGAGTAGCTAAGTCAAGGCTGGGAACTGATGAAGTAAGAAAGCTTAATGGAAGATTTCAAAGGATGTCTTGAGAAAACAAAAACAAAAAACACTGTCATCAAGTCAATTCTGACTCATAGTGACCCTTTATGGCAGAGTAGAACTTTCCTCATTGAGTTTCCAAGGAGCACCTGGTGGATTTGAACTGCCAACCTTTTGGTTAGCAGCTGTTGCAGCTGACACTACACCACCAGCTTCTCCTGAAAAGACAAAGTAAGAATATAATGATATGTGGAAAGATGTAGGGTTAGCAAACAGAAAGGGAAGAACATGACCAGTATTTCTCAAGCTGAAAGAACTGATGAAAAAAATTAAAGTCTCAAGCAGCAATATTGAAGGGTTCTACAAGGAATGTATAAAATGATGCAGAAATCATCAAAAGGAGTTGGAAGAAATATATAGCTATTCTTTCAAAAAGAACTGCCAGCATTTAACCATTTCAAAAGGTGGTATGCTATCAAGAAATGATGGCAGTGAAGGAAATACACAAATTAGAAATTATAAGTGGTTCTGTTGAATACAGGTTCACACAGAGTAGAAAAACAATGCCATGGCACCTACCAATAATAAACACAGGGATTTGAGAGACGGGAAAGGGATTTCTGCCTAGGGGCCTTGAGTATATATTGATGATGGTAGATTAATTTGCAAAAAGGTGCTGACAATAGTCCACAACACTGAGTATGGAACTAGTCATTTAATTATATCTATAGAAATTACTGAATTAGTGTGTGATTTTTCATGTATATTTTATTTATTTATTTATATTATGACTGAGTGAAAATGTACATTCCCATATAAATTTATATGCCCACTCATATGCAGCTTCCACTGCTCTCCCTGCCCAGTAACACAATTAAAAAATAAAAGTTCTAGATAATGTTGGAAAATCTTCAATCTCTATTCAGAGAGCAGACTTGAGTTTCAGTCAAGGAGTACCCTTATTTCTCTTAGATGCTCCATGTTGAAACTAAAAACTGTGGATATAACACAAATAAGTATCAAAAGACTGAAGAGGAGGAAAAAGAAGGGAACCCTCTAACAGATTGAGCAGCTCAAGGTGACAACTTCTCTGGTTTTCCTAATTGTCTGCTGTTTGTCCCACAGGCCTAAAACTAAAAACAGGCACAGACGAAAGGTCTGATCTTTCCTGTCTTCCTAGGAATCAGGTAGTGCTCTGGTTCTACAGCACAGATAGTGCCTAAATGACTAAGCAGGCACTAATCTTCTGCCTCTTTTTCACCTGAATCAGGTGGAAGTACTTTTTTTTATTTTTTTAGTAACATATAGTCAGGTTGGATGCATGGAGAAATGAAATTTTATACAACTCTTAAATCAATACATAACCAGATTGCAAAATTCAGGGCTAAGAGACACACAGGTTTCCTCCCAGCATGTCATTACTGAGGAAGTCTATGAAGCTGAACCTCCAGTTTCATCCAGCAGCAATGACTTTGAATAAAGCACAGAAAACCAGGTCTAGTTGGAAGTCATGTCTGCAAGTTCTGTTCTTCAATGTGTCAGGGGTAGGGGGATGTTTCCTTGGCATCTGAGCACCCATTTCGACCTAGCATCCACAAAGTGGATCAAAATGGAGCCAGGAAACATGTTTTCTTTTCCTTGTCCCTCCCCCAGAATCAGGGTGGCACAGCGTGGAGTTGAACAACTACCCTCCCAGTTGAAATGAGGCAGTGTGAGTCAGTCTTCCACCTTATCCCTCTCTGGGGCATGGGAGCCTAGCTTGAAACTGAACTTGTACTCACACTTGGAGGCAATGAGATGGTATAGCCATGAGCCCCAGCAACCCATCAGCACTCCTTGTCAGCTCAGGCTCTAAGGCACATGACAAATCTACCCACTTTTCCCATCTGCCCTGAACCATTAATCCTCACCTTTACTTCTTTAGAAGCATCATGAACAATTCC
This sequence comes from Heterohyrax brucei, assembly GCA_028571685.1. Lineage (NCBI taxonomy): Eukaryota > Metazoa > Chordata > Mammalia > Hyracoidea > Procaviidae > Heterohyrax > Heterohyrax brucei. The sequence continues at coordinate 32,921,676 of CM053161.1, forward strand.
CCATATTCACTTTCTCATTCTAGAAGGGCCATAGGCAATTCCTAGGACATAAATTCTATCTTGTCTGAAGACTGCAGAACAAAATCACCTTCTGCAAGGAATGCATTTTCTTCTGTGGAAAGAGTTTAAGCAAATGTTTTTTGTTTGTTTGTTTGTTTTTATTTTTATTTAACATAACTGAGTGAAAATGTACATTCACATGTAAATTTACATGCCCCCCTATATGCAACTTCCACTGCTCTCCCTGTCCAGTGACTGAATACTATTCCTCTCTGCTCCATGCATGTCTCATCCTCCCAACAGTCTCCTTTCCCCTCCTCTCCGTTCACTCCCCTTCCTCCAGCCAGAGGTCAGCAAGATGATATCCTATAGATGTATAGAACCATAAAGTGCTTCCAATATATGGTTACTCTGCATTGCCAAGTCCAATCCGCAAATGAATGTTTTAATAGATTTATAGATTTATTTAATAGATTACAGTAGATAGAACATGAGTCTCTCAGTGTTATAGACCTCTCCAGGTATTCTGATGACAAAACCCAGATTATTACCCACATGACACAATTGTACAATCTATAATAATTTATCCACCTTAGCTTTTCAATATATGAAATTTTATTTTGCAATTTGCTTTTATTGTCTGTACTAAAACGTAAGTTATCTGAATTAGGTGTTGTGTCATTTATCACTGAATCACCAGAAAAAAGTTATGATCTGAAACACCAGAGACTCATAATACATACCTGTTAACTAACTAAACTAACTAACCAACTAAACGATAAGAGAGTTAATGACATGATTTAGAGTAAATACAAAGTAAAAGTAAACAGCAAAGTAAAATTTGTGGTATTCAATAATGACACAAGATCATGGAGAATTTTCCTCCTCACTTTCCTACAATATTCTAGAACCCATGCCTTGCTTGGCAACAGCATCTGTACTACAGGCTGAAAACACCTGTCTTCCAAACTATACTAGACACATGATACGTTTCCCACATGAATCATTCATGACAATGATTCCTAAACATTTCTGGACCACAATTCCTTTTAGGATCAGATGATGTTACAGATACAAATAAAGTGTTTTATAGACTCTTAAAAGTCATAGCTCAACCAGTTGACATTTTATAGGCCTCAGGGTTATGATCAACTCAGAGACAAGAAAGACAAGTAGTTATTCTGAGAGGGGAAAGAACTTATACAACTCTATTCATCTGCCTCATCAGCTCTCATGAAAGCTTAACTTACAAAATGGTAATTCTAACCTTGTAAATATTTCTTTAAGATTTTCTTTTTCAGAATCTTTTCACTGACAGCAGAGAGTGGATTATTTGTAGGAAATATTTGCATAATAGATACCAAAGGAACAGTGCTTTGTGATTCACTATACATGTGGTAGTATATTGCCCAGCAGTTCTGTGTCACTCTGACATCGAGACTATCTCTGTGTCTGCTAAGATCTCCAACCTGCTCATTCTCTTAGATATCTCTGTGCTCTTGACGGGAAAAATATTTATTGGCAATCAAATTTAAATGTGAGAAATGACCCATTTTCTGACTCCGAAGTCTGGTAATTTCCTGCCAGAGTACTCAAAAATCCTCCAGGACTGACAAATGTGTTTCTTCTTAAAGATGAATCCTTCATTCCATCTTAAATAATGGGGGTGTCCCTAGGGTTGCCATGAGTTGGATCCGACTCGACAGCACTTGGGTTGACTATTATATTAAGAGTAATAAATGAAAGTAAAATGAGTATTTAGCTAAAAAGTATTAGTTCATAATGTTTCGCTTCATTGTTTCCATGTATGTACATGTTTAAAATCAATAGAGGACGTACTTCACATTGCTTTCTATGTTTTTCACCTAGCGTCTACAGTTATTTTCGTACTCACTCCATTCTTTGTAGTTACATTTAGATGGATAAAAATAAAAAGTGCCTTAACTCATCAACAACCACAGCAGAAGCGTTATAGGAAAATGACCCACTGTTACTCAGCATAATGTGTCTTGGTCGCGGTGAGTCGGATCCAACTTGACGGCACTTGACTTTTGGCTTTGTAAGACATGAATCATTGTCACAGATTTTCCAATAACTATTACTGTCTAAAAGTTGAAAGTAATGCTCTCTTAAAATGCTTTTTCAAGAGACTCAATTTGCTTCATTATTTTCTGTTTGTTACAAAACACTGTAGTCGTAATTTCCAAAACCATTTTAACACTTTATGTCTTTATGTTATATATTTATAAGACTTAGTCATGTCACAGAGGTCTGAATTTTTGCCTCAATTGCATGCTAAAAATTCTTTGTTTTGCAGCTTCCCAATGTGAGTTTTCTGATGTCAATTCCAAGTAAAGGCATTTCCACTTCGATGTTAGAATTACTATCTTGTCAATGTGGTATCTTTAATGTTGAATTAGGAATGAGTAGTCAATGAAAACTTTTGTTCATTTCATATACTGAGAGTGTTTTACATTTGAAAATCTTCTGCTGCCACTAAAATGTGATTCAACAAGTAATGGCATTTCAACATATACTTTGTGGATTTTTCCCACAGTACAAATCGTCTGATATTCCCAAGAAGCTTGCTACACCTAGCAAAGCCATTCTTTAGATCTCTGCATCTTTTCTGTGGACCAACATTTTATGTAAGTATTTTAATTTACACGTGATCCAAACATCAAGGTTCTATATAGAAAATTAATCATCAGATTTGAGTAACTTGAGAGTAAAAAGAACTGTCTTACATGCAGTTCTATCAGCACATCTCTAATTTTTGACAAATACAGACTTTCTGGTGCAACTTAGTCCAGCTGCATCAAAAAAAGAACATTCCCAGTTGGTTCATGTACATATCAAATTGTAAGAAGTATGTATTTTGAACTAGCTTGTCTGATGTGGTAAACTTTAAATTACAAAAGTTCTTAAACCAGAAATACAAATTTACTGTGTGTTGTGTGAGGCTTGGGTGTGGATATTTTTAAATGCTCTCCAGGTAATTCAAATCTGCAGAAGAACGTGAGGAGCATTATAGGCAGTGGGAAAAGCTAATTCTTCACTCATTTGTTACCTGTATTTTCTAACATGATCAAGAAAAATGGATTGGCTTGTTAAGGAGTTGATTTTCATAGTCATAGCAAATTAAGTGCTCCCTCCCCAGTGGAAAATAACTGTCACTAGAGTGCTTTTGTCTATCTCTAGGATCTCATCCCTTGAGTAAAAGCTACCTTCTAGTAGAGTCATAAGGTCCATGAAAAAGATGTAGAGATCTCAAGAAAGTGGAGATACAATGTACAGAATTGTGAAAATAATTAGGAACTCTATTTCTAATGAGGATCCAATACCCGAAATTAAAACACAAACAAAACAACTTATACAACTTAACACAGTTGTACAAATAATCCCCTATCTGTACAAAAAGAAAAGAAGGAAAAGAGGGAGGAAGGAAGGAAGAAAACAGATAAAGAACTTTGTTTGGGCTGGCACTGTGAGCTTATATAATGTGTGCCAACTTGACTAGAACTATGACACCAGTGTTGTAAAATTATTTCCCATTTTGTCATCTAATGTGATTTTTTAAAAAAATATGTTGTAAATATTACCTCTATGATGTGAATGGGCATGGTTACAGGCAGTTATGTTGCTGAGGCAGGATGGAACCTACAAGATTAGTTTGTATCTTAAATCTGTTTTCTTTTGACATACAGAAGAGTAAAGGCAGCAAAGATATAGCAGGATCTCATACTACCCAAAATGCAGGGCTGGACATTGAAGTTTGCCTTTGGACTTGGATCTGCTACTCTGAGAAGCTACTTACAGCTCAAAACCAAAGGAAAAAAAAAAATTTGAGCAGAAATTTTCTCAAAGAAGAAACACAAACTCAATGTTTAATGTCTTTAGTCATGAAAACACCAAAGAGCCGTCACTGTTGCGTCTGCTTGACTCATGGTAAACTCACGTGTTCCAGAGTAGAAATGTTTCATAGAGTGTCCTTGGCTGTAATCTGCCTGACTCATTATTCACAGAAACGCTGGTGGTGTAGTACTTAAGTGCTACCCCGGCTAATCAGGTCAGCAGTTCAGTTCCATCAGGATATCCTTGGAAACTATACAGCAGTTCTACTTCATCAGCAGGGTCACTATGAGTCAGAATCCACTTGACAACAGTGGGGTTTGGGTTTTTATTATCTATGGTGAGTTTGAACCACAAATCTTTAGGTTAGTAGTTGCATTCGTGCCACTCAGGGAAAATGAAAATCAAAACAAAAAAAAATATGAATTTATTCCCCTTAAGTAAAACTTAAATAAATAAGTCAGTCAGCAAACAAACTAATTAATTAATTAATATGGAAAAAATAGGGAAGATGTGGAGTAGATGGAATCTTCTTTCATTTTAAAATGGTGCAGCTGTTATAGAAAAAAATGGGGCAGTTGCTCAAAAAGGTAAACAGAGAATTACCACAGATAGACAAGTGGTGGCTGTAGAGTAAACCCCACACAGATGGAACCACAGACCTCATTGTTAGTAGCCAAATGCTTACCCTCCCTAGCCAGGACTTGCTCTATTCAGCTCTGTCTAAATATCAGCAGCTGAGCTTTCAAGCACCAGGCCACCAGGCCTCCAAATACACATATTGTTGTTGTTCTGGTGGTGGTATGTCTTCTGGTCAATTAACCAAAATCAGAACCTTGACTGGCCTTGGACCTGCAATATTGGGGAACAGTTTTGGATTTATTTATTTGACTATTAAGAGAGGATATTTAAAATCTGGAGGAAAATCATTTGATCTGACGAGTACGATTTCTAAAGACTTCTGATGTGGCTTTATTTACTTGATCTAAAGCTGAGGCTTTAATTTTGAGAGCAAGAAGTATTTCAAACCGGATCCATTCCTAAGGATTAAAACTGATGCCAAACATTTTATAATTTTAAGCTCTAAATCAAGATCAATGGACTTAATATTCAAGATCTTGTCTAAATGATATCGTAGAATTTATGTATATATATGTGTCATATATGTATATATTTTAAATGAATCACTCTCAAGGCAAAATTACCTACTTTGAAAATGGCAAGTTCTTGATTTCATCAATACAAATCCCATTAATGTCAGAATTGAACCAAAATCTGATTGAATTAAATGTGGCCCAAATGTCACTAGGTGTGATAAATATGGACTCTCTTTATGAAAATTTCTTCTCTCTGGAACTCATTCCAGAATGGAATTCTAGTGGAGAATTCTGAAGGCCACAGTAGAAACTACCGGAAGAGAGAGAGGCAATGGCTGAAAAATTTAAAATAGCAAGCATGTGCCCTACATGTTGGGGTTATCTCATGTACCTAAAATATTGATATGCCTCTTTGTCTTAGTTACTTGGTACTGCTCTAGCAGAAAAAAAAATAACATGAGTAGAAGGTTTTATGAAGAGAAATTTTATGTCACAGCTTGGTAAGCCACACACCCATTTATGAGTTGCAAGTCCATTCAATAAGAGAAGTTATCACAGTCCAGTAGGCTAAGTCCAAGTTCAAGGAGAACATCTCAGCACAGGAACCTCAGGTCCAAAGGACATGTTCTGCTATCACAGCTGCTCTCTTGATGGTATGAGGTTATCAACTTCCTCTGCTCACTTCTCTCCCTTATAGCCCACAAGCTTGTAACTGGCGTCCTGCCTCACTAACACAACTGCAGCCCATTGTCCATCATCAATATCACAGAGGCAGGATTCACAACATTTTGGAGGAGCAGCATCATATTGGTACTCGTAGCCAAGTCTGATCAACACATACATTTTGGGGGGGGGACATAATTCAATCCATGACACTGTTGCTTTAACTCCTGGAGTTCGCTACAGACAGAGCCTCACGGGGAGAGTTTACTGTGCCCCTTCTATGCTGTGCTTACTCAGAAAAAAGACATCAGACAAAATTTCCAGCTCCATTAGCTGATTTCCAATATCAAGGAACTGGAGCCCCAGCTGAAAGCTACTCAACTTGTATTCCTAAGGATGCTGAAGTTCTAAGAGAAGTTATCACAGCCCAGTGAACATGGCTGTTGAAGTTGACATGACCAGCAATAACCTCATAATTCCTGACAACTGAGGAGCTTGTCACGTGGGTATTTTTAAGAAAAACTGAGAAGATCATGCTGAGAGATTTACCTTCATGTGTGCTCTTGGCTCTGTGTGGTTCACTTCTGTCCACCATTACTGAGAGGTGGATGTAGACCAAGCCAAGAATGGAATCCAGGTTTTCACAAAGAATCAGTTAAAGGGCAAGTAGAGATTGAACTGTCTTCAGAAGCTGGCTTCTTGTCCGTGGCTGTGAAAGATGCAGAGATGTTTGCAACCAGCACAGCTTTGTGCAAACAGTGGGTTACACCAAGTGGATGTTTTCCTAGAGATGAATATGGGAAACATTTCCTTTTCTGACATTAGCAATGGATCCCATATCCTTGATCTCACTAGATTACCTATACTGAGCCACTTCACCCAACTTTTGCTCCTGAATCCAGTTAATGGTGACAGCTGTGGCTTTCTAAGAACCTTCCTTGTAAATAATCAGGGTACTGCAAGTCCTCCAGTTTATCCTGAGCAAGGCAATGAAACTATGCCCACAAAAGTACTTTTACAACATATTTCTGTTTTATATACACATGTTACATATTTATAGCAGAAAAATATGAAGTAATTCATGGATCATAGCATGAATTAAGCAGATTGATTAGCAAACATCATTTTCTATATTCAGTATTTTGATTTGACCCTTTGGCCTTTATGGTTTATATTTCTGTTTCTTAAACATACGCAGAACTTGCAGATCTATTTACAAATGTTTTTCTTCTTATTTCTAGAATATCTACTGAACGCGATGCAGAGTTTATAAGCTGAGCTTTCAGCCATAATTCCTTGTTACAGATTGAATTTTGCCTCCCCACCCCTCCCCCAAAATTGTGTGTCAACATTGCTTGGCCATAATCCCCTCTACGGCTAGTTCTGCACCTTTTTGTGATTTGATGTGGTTGTTCTGTGTGTTATGAATCCTAACCGCTATGATGTTATTACTGACCAGGATCAGAGGTAGTTAAGGAGGCAGGACTCAATCTACCATATTAAGTCGTATATGAGTGAATCTCTTTTGAGATACAAAGAATTAAGCAATCAGGAGTGGCACCTCATGCCACCAAGGAAGAATTGCTGAGATTCCTGGCTGACAAGATCTTAGATCAGGCAGAAACTGATAATAAGGACCTTCCCCCGGAATTGTCACAGAGACAAAACTTACCCAGGAGCTGGTGCCCCATTTCAGACTTCTAGACCTCTAGACTGTAAGAGAAGCCCTGGGGGTGCAGTCAGAAGGACTCAGCTGCTAACAAAAAGCTCACTAGCTTAAATCTACCAGCTGCTCCTTGGAAATAGTTTGGGGTAGTTCTGTGCTGTTCTATAGCTTAGTACAAGACAGAACCAACTCTGAGGTACCTTGATGACACCAACAGACTGAGAGAATACATTTGTTTTTTGATCCATTCTTTTGTGATATTTACTTCATTGCAGTGTTACATAACTAAGACACTCCTAAAAACAAAAATTCACAGATATGGAAATCTTTGAATAATGGAGAAAGCACACATTCTATTTGCCATTGTTAAAGTTTTCTTTCAACCCCGAGGAAAGCAGCTTGTTGGTACCCAGCTACAATGTCTGGATGAAGCCTAGACCCCACAATCTCTCTGGCTGTTATGCTCTTTAGCCTTTGGCCACGTTCCCTCTAGCATTCCCTCTCTACTCTCATGGTTGAACGCGAATAACCTGGAACATAGCTTCTCTTTTCCTCCCTCCTTCCACAGTATTCCCACTTCTGCAGGTCTTTGTGCCTCCTTCCATATGTTTCCGCACATTGCCAGCAGAGTCCCGGGTTTCTGTGCTGAACCATGGGCTACTCCTGGCCTGGTTATGCTCCCAGGCAAGCTCAGTTCCTTATGTCCCACCTGATTACACCTGGGCACCTGATGCCATCCTCCTGGATCACTTGTCCTGTGGAGGAAGGGTGTTGTGGCTTGGGAAATGCCAGAGACATAGCGGTTAGGTGCTATGTCTGTAAACCAAAAAATTAGCAGTTCACATCCACCAGGCGCTCCTTGAAAACTCTAAAGGACCAGTCTCCTCTGTCCTATAGTTGGAATACACTCAATGGTTACAGGATTGGTTCTGATTTGACTGAGGTCTGGGCAGCACCATGTGTGAATTTTTTATCATCGCCATTCAGATCTCTACTGCAAAATCCGGGGAAGATCTTCAGAGGGGGCATGACAAGTGACCGAGCAGGTGGAGCCTGAGAACCCGGCCAGCAATTCTAAATACTACTGTTTGGCTTCTGAATTCAGCAGTCATCTCTCCATAAACAGATAAATAAATAAAATAAAAACAACCAAACCAATTGCTCTGGATTCAATTCTGACTCATAGCGATCATACAGGACAGAGTAGAGCTGCCTTATGAGGTTTCCAGAGAATGGCAGATGGCTTCTCATTGTCTTCCATTCTCTCCACAATCCACACTGGAGACCCTGGACACATCACAAAAAGACTCCATCCCACAGCCTCTTCCCCTAATCAGATCCACCCCCGCAGACCATCTGGAATGACATCCTCCTCTTTCCAGCAATGGGATTTACTCAGTCACAGCTTCCTAGCTCTACCTCCAGGCAGTTCTCAGATCACAAAATAGTGGAGAACCATGTGAAACTCAGAATCATAGCTTATGCACATTGACACACCTATTTTGGGGAGTACAATTCAATCCATAAGGAAGCATAACATTCAAAGGTTTATTTAATTTACAACCTCCATAAGATACTAAACATATATTATAGAAAATACAAAAGCAAACATTTGTGAATTGATCTGAATGTTCGGGACATTTTTGCAGAACAAAAATTAAGACATGAAGCCCAAAGATTTCAACCAGAATACTTAATATATAAAAATATTTTTCCTAATTAATTTATGTTCATGACTCTTGAAACATTTTATATTTTTCTGCTATAAGTTGCTACTATGTTTATACCAAACAGAAAAGTGTTCATGCTCCATAAGTGTTTTTGTGGGCAAAAGTTTATTGCCTTGTTCAGGGTAAACTGGAGAACTTGCAGAGCTGTGGTTCATTATTGGGCAGATCCTCATGAGGCCCTGAGTGTCACTAGTGTCATCGCTAACTGGGTGTTCAAGGAGCAGAAAATGGGAGAAGCGACATCAGCCACAGGTGAACTGAGAGGAGCCAAGGATGCACTTGCAGTAGAGTCTCAGCGCGATCTTCCTGATTCTGTTTCAAACACCTGCATCACATACTTCTCATATACTCCTCACATCTTCAGAAATTATGAGATACTGTTGGCTGCATCAACATTTAAGGTCATGTTCACTTAGAACTTCAGCATCCTTGGATCCACATGTAGAATAGGCCCCAGATTGGGCTCCAGTTATTTGATACTGGAAATCAATTCATGCAGCAGAATATTCTATCTCATGTCTGTCTTCTGTCTCCACAGGGCAGAAGAAATGCAATAAACTCTCCCCACAAGCCTCCATCTAAAGGAACAGCAGCGGTGAAAGCTGCAGGCATATCTACTTTTCAGGTAAATGGATATTTTAAGATAACCCTGGCACAAAGGGCATACAGTCAATCTTTTAAAATGTTCAGCCATGGCAACTTTCTCTCTTCTACAGGATTCTTCTCAGTCTCCAGTGTCTTCCACTAGTCATCAGTTCTGGAATGAAGTCACAGACAAGGAACTTTTAGAGAGTACCTCCTGCCACCTATTGATATCCAATCTCTCTTTAATGCCATCAGATTAGGGTTAAATTCAGACATGAATGGGATTGGGTTAACAAACTAAACTAGTTAATACAAGCAAAGTAGGTAATTTTATACTGAGAGTGATTTATTGTAAATATGAAAAAAATTCTACTGAATCATCCACGCTAAAAACCATACTCCAAACTCATTGTGACTGAGTTGATTCCATCTCATTGCGACTGTACAAGACAGAGTAGAACTGCCCCCATAGTGTTTCCAAGGAGAGCTTGGTGGATTAGATCATGAATATTCCCTCTGCTGATTTGTACTTTGAACTGAAACTCAATATATTTGTCATCATTTTTCATCCTTACAAACTGAGCTAGTTTGAATTACTTTGTTCACAAAAGTAAAGCCTCAGCTTCAGATCAAGAAAATGAAACCGTATCAAAATCTTTTTAGAAATCATACTCATCAGATCACAGTACTTTCTTTAGAAGTGTTTTTTTCCTCCAAAATACACAGATCATTTCTTAAAAATCTGGGAAATAATCCCCCAATACTCTAAGTCAAGTCAGCTAAAGTCCTGGTTTTAGTTAACTGACTGGAGAGCACACTACCATCAGAACAACAAAAGCATGTACATTTGGGGCCCTGGTGGCCTAGAGTTTGAGAACTTGGCTGCTAATATTTAGACAGAGACAGAAGGAGCAAGCACAAGTTAACAAAGATCGGCACTTAAGCGCCAGTTAATAGATCAGATATTAGAACCTTGTGGCATCTGCTTCCAAATGGATTATCTATTCTGCTGATGAACACTGGCATTATTTTCACTTTCAGGCTCCTTCAAATAATTCTGCAGCATACACTGGCATGCAAATGCCTGCCTGAATCTTTGATTTCAGTTATTTGGGGTACATGCCTAGAAGGAGAATTGTTTGGTCGTATGCTAATTCTCCATTGTGGTTTATTTTTATTGTGTGTTTCATCTAAATCATCTCATTAACTTACTCATCAAATGTTCATTTAGTTAACAGATATTTATGCATTTCATACTGGTATTTTTCCTGTTGATTAAGTGAGAAATGGCACAGTACCTCAATCCTTACAGAACTTACATTCTAGTCTGCTGTTGCCTGTTGCCATCAAGAAGGTTCTGACTCACAGTGATCCTATATACAATTGAATGAAACACTGCTCCTATGCCATCCTCACAATTATTTTTTATGCCTGAGTCCACTGTTGAAGTCATTGTATCGGTCCATCTGGTTGAGGGTCTTTTTCACTGGTCCTCTGCTTTACCAAGCATGATGTTCTTCTCCAGAGATTGACACCTCCTGGTAACATTCTAGCATAGGCAGCAAAAGTAAACTGCAAAATATAATATCTGATATTGTAATGCTAAGGTGGGTAAATTATTACAGACTGTGGGGTGGTGATAATAATCAACTTTTATAATCTGACACACCAGAGGTTATCTATATAAATGATAGATGCATGTTCTATCTAAGCTAAGTCATTTCTTTATGCAGATTAAACTCTTTCCCTAAAGAGGAGAAAGCAATCCTTGCAGAAGGTTAAATGGTTCTCAAGTCTTCAGACAAGAAAGTATTTATGTCCCAGCAATTGCTAGGGTCACTGTTCGATGAAAACAGTGAATACAGAGAACAGCTCATGCTGCTTCTGAAGAAGTCAAGGTAAGGGTTAATAGTCCAGTGCTGATGGGGAAGGTTGGCAAGTTTGTGGTATACTTTGGTGCCTGAGGTGACAACAAGTGTTGATGGATTGCTGGTGAAAACGGGGCCCAACATTGTACTATCTTGCTATCTCCTACCGTGAGTGCAAGATAATTTTCCAATGGGTCCCACCACTCCCGTGGAGTGGGGAAGAGAAGAGTTCAATCATACTGACTCACTACAGCTGGGTGAGTTGGTGCTTAACTCTGCAATGTGCCACCCTGACACTGGGGGAGGCAGAAAAGGAGAAGAAACCACATTTCCTGGATTCGTCTTGCACCACTTTTTTGATACAAGTAGAAGTGGATAGCCAGATGCCCAGAAGCTATACCTGACACACAAAAGAAAAGAGATTGTGGATATCACCTGTTTTGTCTGGCCGTGTTCAAACTTATTACTGCTGTATAAGTGTATCATCAAGATCCTCAGTGACAGTGGGGTGCGTCATGGATTTATTTGTGTCCCCCAAAACTGTGTGCAACAATGTGGCTGGTTTATAGTTCTGTTACTGTGTGACATGCCTTTATGTTATAAATCCTGCCTCTATGATTTTAATGAGGCAGGATGGGCAGCAGTTGTTTTAGTGATGCAAGACTCAGTCTACAAGACTGGATGGTGTCTTCAGGAAATCTCTTCTGAGATACGAAAGAGAGAGCTCAGCAGAGAGACAGGTGGATCTCCGACCACTGCCAGGGCATTGTCTGCAGTGCCAGGAGCTCCCACAGTCTGCAGTAAGGCTGATGGGAAGGCCTACAGAGTGAGAAATCCTCCCCTTGGAAACGACACCCTGAATTTGGACTTTTAGCCTATTTCACTGTGAGGAAATTAATCTTTCTTAAAACCATCTAATTCTGGTATTACTGTTACAGTAGAGCTAGATGACTAAGACAATGCGAAATGCTTCTGGTGTTTCAAAAACCATGGTGTCTTGGTCATCTAGAGCTGCTGTAACAGAAATACCACAAGTGGATGCCTTCAACAAAGAGAAATGTATTTCTTCACAGCTATAAGCTCAAATGCAGGATGTCGGAACCAGAGGAAAACTTTCCCTCTGTGTTGGCTTTGGAGACACATCCTTGTGACTCATAAGTTTTCCCTTGACCTGGAAACATGTCAGCCCAGGTCCAAAGAACGTACTCTGCTCTTCGTACTGCTTTCTTTGGGCTATAAGTTTTCCACGTCTCTGTACTCACTTCTCTGTATTGTACCTCAAAGAGATTGGCTTCAGAAACTATCTAGTCCTGTAAATCTCATTAACATATCTTCCACTAACTCACATGAGTTCATTGTATTGGTAGGATTTACAACATATAAAATAATGGACACTTATATAATACCTGGATTCATGGCCAGGCTAAGTTGACAGATACTTTAGGGGGATACTACAATCCAATACAATCCATGACAAATGCCATTGACTCCAACATCATAGCAACATGCACAGAATGACAAGCTACACACCTACAAGAAGGAATTAGCATATAACCCATCAATTTCACTTCTAGATACATACCCAAAATAGCTGAAATCAGGAGCTCAGACAGATACTAGTATACCAACATACACTGCAGAATTATTCACAAGGGCTAAATTGTGAAAAAGACTTCTATCTATCAACAGAAAAATAGATAATATTTATAGAAGCAGATACTCAGCAACCATATCTGACACACAGAAGAAAAGAGACTGTGGACTCGTCTTCCAACTAGACCTGTTTTGTATTGCCGTGGTCAGTCTTGTTACTACTGGATAAATGTGGGGGTGTTACTTACCAGATTTTTAAGATAGCATCTTTACAAGTCTAGAGGAAAAGCCCTTGTAAAGAAATTAACTGTGATCCAATGAGTGTGATTTCCGAAATAAACTTCTGATACAATTTGGATTTCCTTGATAAAGTTGAAGCTTCAATTTTGTGAGCAAAAATTAATTAAACTAGCTCCACTCATCGGCCGGAAACTAACAACAAACATTTTAGGGGTTTCAGTTCACAGTACAAATCAACAGACTTAATATTTAAGATCTAATTTAGATGATTCCATAAGAATTTTTTCATATTTGAAATAAATCATTCTCAAGATAAAAGTATCCAACTTACTTGCGATAACTTCTCTACTGGAACAACACAAGTAGCATACATGTCAGAATTTGACCAAAATATGATTGACTCAAACACAGGCAGAATGTCAGTAGGTGGGAGAAGGGGCACTCTTTACAAAAAGCTCTTTTTCTGCGCAACTTTTTCCAGAACAGACTGCTAGTGAAGGACACTGGAAGACAGAGTAGAAACTAGCAAAACCGAGAAGTGGCAATAGCTGAAACCTTTAGAAAAGCCAACCATACGCCCTATGTACTGGGGTTATCTTGAAAACCCCTTGTACCTGAAACATGGAAATGCCTGTTGATTTTACTACTTCAGTTCACTACAGACAGAGCCTGATGGGAAGGATTTACTGTGCTCCTTCTGCCCTATAGCTAATCAGCAGAATGATATCAGACAGGATTTCTAGCTGTATGAGCTTATTTCCAAAATCAAGACCTGGAGCCACACCTAAGAGCTATTGTACGTATGGATCCAAGGATGCTAAAGTTCCAAGTGAATTCAACCTTAAATGTTGACACAGTCAGCAGTAACCTCATAATTTCTGATACCCTGAGAAACCTTCAATGTAGGTGTTTCAAACAAAAACAGAAAGATAGTGCTGAGACTCAGCTTCATGTGTCCTTGGCTCCCCTCAGGTCACCTCTACTCTCTGTTACTGGGAAGTAGACCTGAGAATAAGCCTAGAATGGGATCCGGCCTTTTAGAAGGAATCACTTAAAGGACAAGGAGACACTGAGCTGCCCTCAGAAAACAGATTCTGGACTGTGGGTTTGAGAGATGGAGAAATGTTCAAAGTCATATTGAGACTGTATGAACGCTGGGATAAGGTGAATGGGGATTTTTCTAGATATGGGAAACATTTCTTTTTTTAACATTAGCAACAGATCTTACATCTTTTCTTTCACTAAAATACCTACTGTGGAGTGACTTCAATTATTATTATAATTTTTTTTTTCCTAAAAATCCATTTAGTGATGACACTTAAGGTGTCTTGGGTATCTGTCTTATAATGAATCCCTGCTCTGCAAATTCTCCATTTTACCCTGAGCAAGGCAAAAAATCCTTGTTCACAAAAATACTTACAGAACATTAACACTTTTCTGTCTGATATCAGCATAGCACAAATTTATAACAGAGAAATATGAAATATTTCATGAATCATGAACATAAGTGGAGTAAATTTATTATGAAAAATCACTTAATATATTAAGTAGGTTGTTTCAATTCTTTGGCTTTTATGTGTATTTCTCCACAAATTTGTCATGAACATTCAAATCAACTTACAAAAGATTTCCTCTTTATTTGCTATAATATCAGTTTAGTGTATTATGGAGTTTATGAATTGATCTGATGAGATTATCCTAAGTGTTTTAAATCCTAACCTCTATGATGTTAATGAGGCAGAGTTAAAGACAGCTACGTTAAAGAAGCAAGACACAATCTACAAGATTAGAGTTGTATCTTGTGTCTATCTCTTTTCAGATACAAAAGAGGGAATAGAACAAAGAGCAGTGAGACTCATGCTACTAAGAAAGAAGTTCTGAGCAGTGAAGCCAGTCCTTTGGACCAGGTATTCCTAGCCTTAAAAGGTCCTAGAGTAGAAAGAAATTTATGTAAAAGATCTTCTCCCAAAATTCATACAGAGAGAAAATTGTCTCTAGGAGTTGATGTCTTGGCTTCAGGCTTCTAGCCTCCTAGACTATGAGAGAGTACATTTGATCCTTAAAGCCATCCATCTGTGCTATTCCCATTATGGCAGTGCCAGATAACCTAGGCAACCACTCAAAAGAAAAAAATCCCAGATGTAAAGATACTTTACTACAGGAAAAAGCACACATCTTATTGACTGCTGTTAAAGACATTCTGTCTACACTGATAAGAACAATTTGTTGGTACCCAGGTGCCTGGTATCAATGTTTGGAAGAAGCCTACACCCAGTGGTCTCACTGGCCAAGAAGCTATCTGGCGGATGGCAGCATTCCAAGCTCACACGCATTTTAGGGGGACACATGCCAATCCATAACAAAGTCCTTGGTAAATGTGTATTTATGTGGTTAATTGCGTATTTCTAGTTAACATGTATAAACCGTTTCCACAACTTTCAGTATTAGATCCATATGAGATACACATATCCTGACTTTTTTCCACACTCTGTACATTGTATCTTCACTTTCTTGAGATAATACATCTTTCTTATGAACATTCTGATTCATCTAGAAGGCAGCTGCTGAAAAAGCAATCAGATTGTGGAGAATACTTTGCAGACAACTGCTTGAAATTGAAGGAGGAAGAATTTATTTACAATTGCTGTGGAAGTCAAATTCCCCAAGAAGCTAACATACAAATATTCTCACTAGCATCTTTGTGATAGGCATGTCAGGAATGTTACAAAAACTAAAGAAAAAAAACACAAAAATCATATTTGAAATATACACAAGTAGGTGGGAATCTTATTGACCACACTAAACATTTGAAAACTGCACAGAGAAGGAACATGGGGTGAAAGATCAAGGATACAGAAAAAAAGAAATATAACAGTGAAACTCTTAATTACACAAATTAGAAAATAGTCTCAAGATACTGTAGATACCTTGCAAAATAGGCTGACAGGCATCTTATTAAATTACTTCCTCAAGTGCCCAGCAATGCTCCATTAGAAGAGCTAGGAAGAAAGAAATGAAAGTTCTTAGGATGAGGATGATGAAGTTGACTTCAAAAAGGGGACAAATGCTAGGCTGGAAAGGACACAGAGAAGGAGAAAGGTTTCTTCTCAAACACTCGCAGTGTGCTAATGAGGAGAATCATGCGGCCACAAACCAGGACAGGCTGGAAATACAAGAACAACTGAGCTACAGACACACAAGTTTTCCAACTCAATGCCTCTCCCTGGAATCTCTGCAGCCCTTCTGGTTCCTGAGAGGTCCAAGATTCCAATTACCCCAGAATCAGCCTTCTCAAGGTGGGGAGTCCTCAGCTACATTGGTGCAGTCAACTGCTTCCTCATGTTTCTGGTATTCAGGAATCTGTGGATCTGGCTCACTGTGTTATCAGCTGAACTCTTATCTCTTCTCTGAGAAGCTTCCAGCCAGTTCATTGTCGGTTTTCCCAATCACAAGACAAGGAAAATATTTCATAGATGCAAAGTCACAATTTCACAAGCAGGTTTTCCTCCAGGTGGATCACAACGTGCCTCATTGTACACTAAGTCCAATCTGATTCACTTTCATGGGATCAACAAGTCTGCTTATCCCCAGTAATGGTAGCCAATTTCCTTGATGGCACTGTGAAAATGACAAGGTAGCTTTTGACAGGGAAGCAGATGTGTAGGAACTCTGTTAAGTTGAAGTCTTTCTATTTCACTGATTTCTTATTTTCTTCCTTGCATTTTTTTCTACAAACAAGAATCTTGACACTTCTAGGTTGATATAAGATTTGCACAAAGGTATGCCATGTTTTGATATCAACAGTCAAGCATAATCAAATCCATGAGAAAAAGAAAGCTCCAAGTTTCCCCTCACTTGGAAAAAACGAGAACCCTACGAGATTGCTCTGTCTAATGCTTTGGCAAGTGTGCATAGCATCTTGGAAACAACGAGGTATGCTTCTTCCAGTGGAACCCTTCTGCCTTTGACCTGGCAGGAGGCCACCTCAACAGGGAATTTAAGACATCACATTATGTCTTCCATCTTAGACGCCAGTTTCCCAGGTCATGAGCTAGACTTTTGGATCTGGCCGTGTGCCTTCTGCCCGCCACCTTAGTCGAGTCTTTTAACATCAAAACAACCAATGTATGTCAACCAAAAACGTCCAGCCCACGTCTCTAGTCCTCGGGAGACTTTGGCCAAAGCACCGGGATACTAGAGCTATGCGCGTGCCAACCCACAGAAATCAGCCGCTGGGCTCTCATCTGCGGCAAATTCAAAACTCAATGCGGCATTCGAATCCTGAGTAATGGATTGGACCCAGCCTTAAAACAGTGCAAGCATACTGAGCCCCAAGACAAGCCTCAAGTCACCGTAGAGCTTGAGGAGTACCAATTCTCTGAAACGCGAACGGAAGTCAATCGAAATATAAAACCCAAGGGAGAAATTTACCTGAATCTCGCTGTCCTCGATAAAAGAACCTTGCTGGACGGTCAGTGGGAACGCTCGGTCGTACAGCGTCCCGGACGTGTGAGGCCTGCTTCCCAAAGATGAAGTAAGATGCCTCAGCGAGGACTCTGCGCTCCCAGAGAAGAGGTCACCAATCGAGAGAGGAGGCCAGACCCGAAAGACGGGCAGCCACTGAGTCACGGGCCTTTAGATGGTGTTAAGTGTCATGTGATCGCACATCTTCTTAATCCGCTACATGCAGTGCAACCCAGCCCGGTTCAGTTAAGCCCGTAAAGGGACTCCCAACTCCCCTGATAGCATCAAATCATTAGAGACCATTCCGGGAAAGGTAAGGAGCTCCTAGGGGACAAAGAAATCCAAGGGAAGAAGGCCCATACCATGTGACTGGCGGGGCGCCACTTGGTAGAGGAGGATGTGCATGGGAACGGTGCCCGGTTCACTTTCCTAAGGCCTCTTCCGAGACAATTGAGGCTCGTGGGTGGGGTCCTGCATCGACACCGCAGCTCTTTCTACTCCAGTCTCATCCAGCTCCTGCTGGCAGGATTTCCAACGCCTAGGAAAATCCCGTCACGTGACACAATTGTTCCGGTTCACACAATGCTGGCCATTAAGACCAGCCCCCTGGTCAGCTGCTTTCGGGGCATGGAGTTCAACGGCCAGTTCTTTGGTCAACGTGGTTTTACGGGGCTCTTTGTAGATTCGGGGTGAACTTGCACGAGTTGTTGCATCTGTTTCTTCCACATGCCTATTAGACCCTTAGGGGAGACAGGGCTCCTGCTTTTTTGCCCTCTGTTTCTAAGCTGTCTCTTCACTTTCTTGGGGTCACCCCTTCTTTAGCACAGACCTTCTGACTCCCCTTGAAGGCAGCTTGCACTCAGGCCATGAGGTCCTGGAGAAACACAAAGGCACTCTAGAAGCAGGCGCTTGCTTCACCTAGAGGGAGAGACAGTTTATTCCCTTTGACCACAGAATTCTAGCCCCTCGGAAACCAGCCCCTCTGACTTCATCACCTTCGAAAAAGTAGATAAGGACTGAGTGTGCTACACCCTCTCCCGAGCACCTGCAGGGATTTCCCCATCCGGTTTCCCTGGAAAGAGTGGAAGGATCACCACACTGAAGCCTCAACAAGACACAAGGCAGGCTAGACTGATTATCTGAGGGCACATGTCACCGAAAGGTCTCCGGCTGACCCTCGAAGAGGTCAGCTAGCGTGGGAGACAATCTTCTCGTAAATTCGGGTGCAAGAGGCAAAACTGGGAATTCAGTGAGTCTGTTGCCCTTGCCACGCCTTGCACCTTGCAAGTCAGCGATTCGAGCCAGCCAGAGTTCCCTGGAGGAAAGTGCCTGTGAGGCTGGGTCTTTGGAGAGCCCAGCCAATGAGGTCAGGAGACGAAACAGGACTAAAGGGGCTTTGATCTTACGATTCCGTGTCAATTAAAAGACCAACATAAAGGATTGTGGCTGTGAAGACTTTATTAACGATAAAGAAACATGTACATTCCCATGTTACAGTTAATGTCAGTAAGGCAATCAAAAAGAAAACACCACCCACAGAATGGTCTCTGGAGTGCATTCCACTGAATCACTCCCACAGGCTCAGTCACTTTAGGCTCACTATAGGGCAGTCCTCAGAAAGGACAGTCACTGGCCCCCCAGAGCCAGAGCCAGTGTCTACACGGAAACAGGCACTGTGGACTTCTCCACAGGTAGGGAGGTGGGAGTGGGCGGGGTCTTGAACCTGGACCTCCACCGCCCACCTGGGGACCTGCTGAAGACCATCACGAGGGACTGCCCTGGAACATGGCCAAAGACCAGGCGTGGGAGGCAAGGGCCAGCTTTGACAGGACTTCGTTGCGGTCCACCGAGCAGAAGCCGGAGGTCAGTCCTCCCGCCGCCTGGCTGTGGCCCTTTGGGCCCCGAAGCAGGCGTACAGCGGTGAGGCTGGCCAGCTCCCCAGTCAGCTCCCTGAGGGCCTAGCTGGCACACCTGTGGAGTTGTGAGTTTTGCTTTCTTGGCTGGCTTCTGGCCACTTGGCTCTTGGGGCTGGGCAGATCTCTTGCCCCATGCCTGGGTGCTGACGACAGAGTCCTGGCCCATCCTGTGCACGGTGGACTCTGGTCTGGATTGGCACATCCTAGGCGGACCCTTGGCCTGAGCATGTGGCTTGGGAAACCGGCCCGGGACAAGCAATTTCGAGCCAGGCTCAGATCCAGAAGAAGCACGGGCGTCAGATCTGCTGGCCGTTGGCTTGGCCGTGAGGGGAGAGTCCTGGCCGAAGGGCTCGGGTGTCGGCTCAGAAGGGTCCGAGACACTCACTGCGTGGCTGTGAGTCTGTCCACGAGGTGAGACGGAGCTCAGGTCCCAATTTCTCACAGGAGACAAGGCTGGGAGGACGGATCTCAGGTCAGGTTTCTTTCCTGGGGGCCGGTGGTTGAGAGCAGGGTCCGGAACCAACCATCTCTTGGGGGTGTGAACGGGCAGCGGTCGGCAGGGGTGCTGTGGGAGAAGACAGCACACGTGAGACACAGGAGAATTTCCTTACAGTCAAGCGGAACAAAATAAGTGCATTCATTAAAACAAAGCCGACAGATCAATGACACACAAAAGCGCGAAGCTTATCCAGTTCTCTGAAAGTTTGGGGAAACAGAGGCAGTCAGTCCATCATCCAACACATGACGAGGGCCCAAGCTCTGCCTCGATCAGGAGGCATGACACTACCACACCCACGGGGCATGCTGTCTGTCAGTACGCGGAAAGCACCCGTTCTGCAACTGAGTCTTGCTGAATTTTGTGGATGCACGCTCTTTCCCACCCCCTTCCATCAGACGGACAGAGCTAAAGCTCCCTGGCAGGCAGATGGACAGCTAATGGGCTTTCAAGCCTACCTGAGAACACGTAGTGTGGCTGCCAGGCTGTCCGTCATTGTAGGCAGGAGTCTCCCTCTTGGCAGGCATCTCCCCGAGTTATTTCCATATCGGTGACTGAGAACCCTCCCCCCAGCGCCTGTGTGGTAGGCGTTCCAGTCACCTTACTTACAACAGGCAAGAAATGAAGGCTGAAATGCCATCGGAAATGTGTACAGGGAAGTGGAACTCCTGTTGGCCTGAATCAACTTTTCAAAGCTCCTCACCCAGGAGAGGGAAGGGAGTCAAGGGAATCAGCGTTGCCCAGATGACAACTGGGACAGGGAACCCAGCGAACTCACCCGTAAATAGCCACAGGATTCTGTCGATTCCTGCCAGTGTGGATGCCGCTTCACTCGGGGTCTCTTGGGAAATTTCTGTAGTAGAGCATCCCTCCTTTGCTCTTCTTGACTGTTGGGAAAGAGAACACAAACCAGGGAAAACTCAACAACGAAATCAGTGCAAGTGCCCCAACGAGCTCTCGCAGCCTAAGATCAGTATGCCTGGGGCCCAGGCCTATTGGGGGCTTTGGGAGGCAGCAACCACGGGATCACTGGGGTCTTGGCTCAGGACCCCCATGCCCTCGGGTCAGATCCATGCCCCATGCCTTTCAGCCCCCCAGATTTGTCCACAACAGACTTGGTTTTAGACTCTGCTGTTCTTTCCCTGCCGTGCGCGAAGATCCCAGGTGAGCCCGGCTCCCTCCCTTCAGTGATTCCCTGGGCCTAGATCAGCCTCCTCTACGTGTAATGCTGGAGGATGTGGAGCTCTTGTCCTTCCCTCCCCAGTTCCCCGGTCCTGGTCAGAGGACGGCAGAGTAGTCATCCTGGAAAGGCAAATGCACCTCAGTCTCGCTTCCTTCTCTCCTTCTCTGTTGGTAAAGGGCCCCGGGGCTTGGGGCCCCAGAGGCTTCTTTGGCTCCGGGTTCTGCTCCTTTGTCTTCTTGGGGCCCAAGGCCTGGCTACCTCGGGCCCCAGACTGGCACTTTAGGGAGCAAAGCTTGCACCTTGTTCCACGTCCAATGGCCCTGCAATTCGGACACTTTCCCTGTGAATACAGAAGGACAGGGGTCAGGGACTCACTACAAGTGGCGGGCTGCTCTCAAAGGTCAGCAGCAGATGAGATTTTAGCCATTGGCAATCTCTGCCTCGGGGCACACAACGTCAGCTTGGGACCCTATCTGTGTAAGGAATGTCCCGATAGTGGGGCATTGCCCGTGTGAAAGCAGGGGCCTGCAAGGGCGAACCGAAAGGTCTAAGGACGAGGGCGATGAGCCCGCTTTCTCAACGTGGGCAAATACAAGGCTGGGAAGGACACTGACGAGGAGTCAGCTCCCTCCTCAGAAGACTCAGTGTGCCAGGGAGGCACGCGGCCCGGTCCTAAAGCAGCCCAATGCTTGAGTGAGCCAGAACAACTGACTCACAGACACACACGTTGTCCTGCTCCAAGCCTCTCCCTGCTGTCCCTGCAGCCCCTCTGGTTCCTGAGACAACCAAAGTTCCACTTACCCCAGAATCGTCCTCCTCCATTGGGAGTATCCTCAGCTCCTCGGGTCCTGTCAACTGCTTCCCCATGTTTGGGGCTTTCAGCGGTCTGTGCGGCTGCTGCTCTGTGGCATCAACGGCCCTCAGCCTTGTCTCCGGGAAGCTTCCGGAGAGTCTGGCTCAGCAGTTGGTTGTGGGTTTCCTGAAACACAAGATAAGGAAAACATTGGATAGAGACAGAGGCACCATTTCACATGCACATTTTCCTCCAGGTGGGTCTGAATGTGCCTCGTTGCTCCCGAAGTCCAACCCAAATCCTTGCCCTCTGTGCCGCAAGTCTTGTCTTCCTCTGCTGTGATCGCCCCCTCCCAGCGCGGGACTGGGCCACACAGCCAGGATTCCTTTTGGTTTGTTGGGGGAATGGAGGGTGTGAAGTTAAACTCCCTCCATCTCCCCCGGACCCCAAGTCCCACCCACCCCCGCCCCCAGACAAGCGTCCAGATGCTTCAGCAGTGAATTCCGTTTGGCCCCAACAAATGCCCGCTTTGGGTTCTGACCTTCCAACTTATCCAACTCTGTTAGGAAAGAGAAAGCCCCAAGGTTCCCTCCGCTTGGAAAAGGAGGAGAGAAGCCTACAGCAATGCTGTGTCTAACGCTTTGGCAAACGTGCGCAGCTTCTTGGAGACAACGAAGTGTGCTTCTTCTAGTGGAACCCTTCTGCCTGTGCCCTGGCAGGAGGCCACCTCTGAGGGGAAATTAAGACATCACGTTACTGTCTCCCCTCTTAGATGCCAGTTTCCCAGCTCATGAGCTGGACTTTTGGATCTGGCCGTGTGCCTTCTGCCACCCACCTTAGACAAGTCTTTTCACGTCTAAACAACCAATGCATGTCAACCCAAAATGTCCAACCCATGTCTCTAGTCCTCGGGAGACTTTGGCCAAAGCACCAGGATGCTAGAGCTAGAGCTACACTGCCACCCCGCAGAAATCAGCTGGGCTCTCATCTGTAGCAAGTTCAAAACTCAATGTGGCATTCGAATCCCGAGTAATGGATTGGACCCAGCCAGAAAACAGCTCCAGCATACTGAGCCCCAAGACAAACCTCAACCCACAGTAGAGCTTCAGGGGTACCAATTCTCTGAAACGCGAACGGAAGTCAATCAAAATCTAAAACCCAAGTGAGAAATTCACCTGAACTCTCGCTGTCCTCGATAAAAGAACCTTGCTGGACGGTCAGTGGGAACACTCGGTCGTACAGCGTCCTGGCTGCGTGAGGCCTGCTTCCCAAAGATGGAGTAAGACGCCTCAGCGAAGACTCTGAGCTCCCAGAGAGGAGGTCACCAAACGAGCAAGGAGGCCAGAGCCGAAAGACGGGCAGCCACGGAGTCACGGGCCTTTAGATGGTGTTAAGTGTCACGTGATCGCACATCTTCTTAATCCGCTACATTCAGTGCAATCCAGCCCCATTCAGTTAAGCCCATAAAGGGACTCCCAACTCCCCTGATAGCATCAAATCATTAGTGACCATTCCGAGAAAGGTAAGGAGCTCCTAGGGGACAAAGAAATCCAAGGGAAGAAGGCTCGTGCCATGTGAATGGCGGGGAAGAGGATGTTCATAGGAAGGTGCCCGGTTCACTTTCCTAAGGCCTCTTCCGAGACAATTGAGTCTCGTGGGTGGGGTCCTGCATCGACACCGCAGCTCTTTCTACTCCAGTCTCATCCAGCTCCTGCTGGCAGGATTTCCAACGCCTAGGAAAATCCCGTCACGTGACACAATTGTTCCGGTTCACACAATGCTGGCCATTAAGACCAGCCCCCTGGTCAGCTGCTTTCGGGGCATGGAGTTCAACGGCCAGTTCTTTGGTCAACGTGGTTTTATGGGGCTCTTTGTAGATTCGGGGTGAACTTGCACGAGTTGTTGCATCTGTTTCTTCCACATGTCTATTAGACCCTTAGGGGAGACAGGGCTCCTGCTTTTTTGCCCTCTGTTTCTAAGCTGTCTCTTTACTTTCTTGGGGTCACCCCTTCTTTAGCACAGACCTTCTGACTCCCCTTGAAGGCAGCTTGCACTCAGGCCATGAGGTCCTGGAGAAACACAAAGGCACTCTAGAAGCAGGCGCTTGCTTCACCTAGAGGGAGAGACAGTTTATTCCCTTTGACCACAGAATTCTAGCCCCTCGGAAACCAGCCCCTCTGACTTCATCGTCTTTGAAAAGGTAGATAAGGACTGAGTGTGCAATGCCCTCTGCCCAGCACCTGCAGCGATTCCCCCAACCTGCTGCCGATCCGGTTTCCCTGGAAAGAGTGGAAGGATCACCACACTGAAACCTCGGCAAGACACGAGGCAGGTGAGACTGCCTATCTGAGGGCACATGTCACCGAAAGGTCACCGGTTGACCTTCAAAGAGGGAGACGGTCTGCTCGCAGTTTCGTGTGTAAGTGGCCAAACTGGGAATTCAGTGAGTCTGTTGCCCTTGCCACACCTTGCAGCTTGCAAGTCTGTGATTCGAGCCAGTCCGAGTTCCTGCAGGAAAGCGTCTGGGAGGCTGAGTCTTTGGACAGCCCAGCCAACGAGGTCAGGAGATGAAACAGGACTACAGGGGCTTCGATGTTACGATTCTGTGTCAATTAAAAGACCAACATAAAGGATCATGGCTGTGAAGACTTTATTAACGATAAAGAAACACGTGCATTCCCGTGTTACAGTGAATGTCAGTAAGGCGGCCAAAGAGAAACCACCACCCACAGAATAGTCTCTGGAGTGCATTCCACTGAATCATTCTCACAGGTTCAGTCACTTTAGGCTCACTATAGGGCAGTCCTCGGAAAGGACAGTCACTGGCCCCCCAGAGCCAGTGTCTACACGGAAACAGGCACTGTGGACCTCTCCACAGGTAGGGAGATGGGGGTGGGTGGGGTCTTGAACCTGGACCTCCACCGCCCATCGGGCAACCTGCTGAAGACCATCACAAGGGACTGCCCTGGAACATGGCCAGAGACCAGGCGTGTGAGGCAAGGGCCAGCTTTGACAGGATTACGTTGCGGTCCACCGAGTGGAAGCTGGAGGTCAGTCCTCCCGCTGCCTGGCCGTGGCCCTTTGGGCCCTGAACCAGGTGTACAGAGGAGAGGCTGGCCAGCTCCCCCATCAGCTCCCTGAGGGCCTAGCTGGCACATCTGTGGAGTCGTGAGTTTTGCTTTCTTGGCTGGCTTCTGGTCACTTGGCTCTTGAGGCTGGGCAGATGTCTTGCCCCACGCCTGGGTGCTGACGACAGAGTCCTGGCCCATCCTGTGCACGGTGGACTCTGGTCTGGATTGGCATATCCTAGGCGGACCCTCGGCCTGAGCCTGCGGCTTGGTAATCTGGCCCAGGACAATTGATTTACAGCCAGGGTGATATCCAGAAGCTGCACGGGCATTGGTTCTGCTGGCTCTCAGCTTGGCTATAAGAGAACAGTCCTGGCCAAAGGACTTGGATGTGAGCTGAGAGGAGTCTGAGACACTTCGTGGCTATGAGTCTGTCCATGAGGTTAAAAAGCTCAGGTGTCGACTTCTGACAGGAGACAATGCAAGGAGGAAGGGTTTCAAGTTAGATTCTTTCCCGGGGACCAGTTGTTGAGTGCAGGGTCCAGGGCAGATGCCCTCTTACAGGTGTGAATGGGCAGTGATCGGGAAGATTGTTGTAGGAGAAGACAGCACATGTGAGACATAGGAAAATTTCTTTCAAATCAAGGCAAAAAGTAAATTAATTAAGTAAAACAAAGGAAAATTCAACAAAACACAAAAGCATGAAGCTTATCCAGTTTTCTGAAAGTTCAAGGAAACACAGTCAGTCATTTTGCACATGACAAGGT
Source organism: Heterohyrax brucei (assembly GCA_028571685.1). NCBI lineage: Eukaryota > Metazoa > Chordata > Mammalia > Hyracoidea > Procaviidae > Heterohyrax > Heterohyrax brucei. The sequence continues at coordinate 32,947,657 of CM053161.1, forward strand.
ACTCAACCTCTACCTTCATCAGGAGGTAAATCGCTACAATACCAACTGTATGTTTTCTCTCTCAGAACGGAGAATGCACCCATTCTCTATCTAAGGCTTGCTAAATTCCATGGATGCATGTTCTTTCCTACACTCTTCCATGAAACGGACATAGCTGAAGTTCCCTGTCAGGCAGATGGATAGCTAATGGCCTATCAAGGCCAATCTGCGAAGTCGTAGCGCAGTTGTTGGGATACCTGTAGCTGTAGGCAGGAGTCTCCCTCATGGCACACATCTCATTCAATTACTTACACGTAGGTGCCTGTCAACTGTCCCACTAGTGTCTTTGTAATAGGCATGTCAGTCACTTTATGACAACTCTTCAGACATGTGTACAAGGAAGTGGGAGTCTTTTGGCCAGAATCGAGTTTTCAAGGCTCCTCACAGAGAAGAGGGAAGGGAGTCAAAGAAATCTGGTTACACAGATGACCACTGGGACAGGGAACCCAGTGAACTCACCCGTAAATAGTCATAGGAGATGAACAATCACACCATGCCCAAAACTCATTCAAGACATAGTCAATTTATATGTGTGAGCTGAAGACCCCCATCACAAAAAATCACCACCTGACCTCCAAGAAGTAATTTCTTCAGACACTGCTCTATCAATTTCATATGCAAACTGGTTGGTTGGAGAGGTTGTGATGTTTATGCACTTTGGATGGCTCGCACATTGCAAGTCTGGTTTTCTAGCCAATTACAGTTCTGCGGATAAAACTGCCTGTAAGTCTGGATCTTTCTGCAGCCCAGTGAATGGTGTCTGCTGATGAAATACCTACAAAGACTTTTATGTTTGGATTCCATGTAAATGACAACATCGACATAAAGAGTCCTATTTGTGAGGACTTTATTTACAGTGAAAATAAACTTACAAACTTCACATTATATTTTAATAATTTGAAAACTCCACATACTATTTCTAATGATGGTTTCCACGAAATCGTTCCCACAGACTCAGTAACTTTAGGGTCACTACTGGGCACTGCTTGAAAGACCGCAAATCCCATCCATGGCTTCTTTACACTCTTTCCCAAATCTAATTCCTTTCTCCCAAAATATAGATCATTTGCATAGCACCCAGTGACATTGTCCTCCATGATTTCTACCCTATTGGTTTAGTTTCCTGTGAAGTCAACTGCTTTACCAAAATGTCCATAGGTGTGTTTCACCAGTAACACTGTATCTACAACTTACATTTACAAAATGCCATTAGACATTTTCTGAGTGTCTGCCTCCCTGTATCATCTGTAATCGACCTTTTCATCATTGCACCTATGCCACATCTGAGGATGTGATTCAGCAAACACAGCCTACTCCCTGCATCTTTCCTCAATATGCCTTTTAATCACATCCATTTCATGTGAATCTGGTTCTTCCCTACTTTGAAAGTCCCTTTCCCAGTCTCCCACTCTCCTTAGGTTGTAAAAGAAGCTGGATGGTCCTCAGAGAGGACAGTCATTGGTACCTGGTGACAGTGTCTCTATCATAGGAACAGGTGGTGTAGAATTCTCTGAAGGTTGAGAGGTAGGAGATGTTACGAACCTGGACTTCCACTGTCCATTGTCCAAGCTTGTAGAGACTTTTATGATCAGCTGCCCTGGAACATGGCTAGACAGTCTGAGTAGAAGGAAAAGGCCTATTTTATCAGTATTCTGTCGAGATCTACTGTGTTGAGGTTGGATATCAATCCTCCCACTGATTTGGGGTGGCCTTTTGGGTCCTGATGCAGCTGTATTGGGGAGACACTGGCAAGATCCCTCATCAACTCTCTGAATGTTCAGCTGGTAGATCTGGGATATCCTGAGATTTGCTTTCTTTGCTGGGTTTTGGATATTCTGTTCGGAGGTTTGGGCAGACCTCTATCCTCATGCCTGGATGCTGATGATAGGCTTCTGACACATTCTATGCATAGCAGGCTCTCATTTGGATTTGGAGACTCCATTCTGACCCTTGGCCTAGGCCTGTGGCTTCAGCACATGGTCCAGGGCAAGTGTTTCCAAGCCAGGCTGAGACACAGAAGACACCAATCAGAGCTGCTTACCATCTGCTTGACCATGAGAGTAGGGTGCCAGCCAAAGGGCTTGGGGGTCACTGAGAAGAGTCAGGGATATCCAGTCTTTGAACTTGAGATTGTCCATGAGGTAAGAAAAAGCTCAGGACGTGATTTCTAATGGGAAATAATGTAGGGAAGATGGATTTCAGCTCATATCCTTTCAAGGTGGCCAGTTAGTGAGAGCAGAGTCCATGGCAGATGATTTTCTCTTTACATGAATTGGCATCAGACTACAAGTGTACTCTGGAAGAAGACACTGTTCAGTATATATTCCACAAAAGACATAGATACACAAGTGTCTAATCAACAAACTTTTGCCCATGATATTCAATTTAGTTTTAAAGGGAAATATAGGGCTTTGCTAGCAGCTCTGTGCCTCCATAGCACTGACTGTCTCAGACTAACCCTAAAAACAGAGTACAACTGCCTGCTAGCATTTCCAAGGAATAGCTGGTTGATTTTAGCTGGCGAACTTTTGGTTAGCAGTTGTGTTCTTGTGATTACATCACCAGGGTATATCAGTGTCACGAATTTTCCAGTAACTATTACAGTGTCTATATGTCTTCAGTGCCTCATCTATCAAAATGACTTGCTCCATTTTGCTATTTGCTACCAAATACTATATTCACAATTTCTATAATCTTTTAAATAGTCTGTATCTTACTGATACTTATTTATAAAACTTAGGCATTTCACAGTGGCCTGAATTCTTGTCCTAATTGCATGCCAAAACTTTTTTACTGACTGTTTACTCAGCATGACTTTTGGGAAGTATACCAACCCGAACCCACTGCTGTCGAGTCAGGTGTGACTCACGGTGACCCTAGACATCAGAGTAGAACCGCCCCAATGAGTTTCCAAGGAGCGCCTGGAGGATTTGAACTGCTGAACTTTTGGTTACCAGACATAGCACTTAACCCAGTATGCTACTAGGGTTTCCTTGTGAAGTATACTCCAGATAAGTGCTTTTCCACTTTGATTTTAGAATTAGTACATTATCAATTTGGTATCTTTAATGCTAACTTTGGAGCCACTAGGTCTCCTTTCACAGTTTAGTGGGCTAAATGTCTGAATTCAGGGCACCAGCTCCCAGGGAATTTTTTCTCTGTGTGTCAGTTCTGGGGAAAAGTCTCATGGTCAGTTTTTGCCTGCCCTAAGAGCTTGTAAGCCAGAGACTCCAGCAGTCCTTCCTTGGTAGTAGGAGGTGCCACTACTCATTGATCAATTCTGTCTTTTGCATATCAAAAGAGATTGACTGAGATAGAACTTATTACCATAGATGAGTCCTACTTCCTTAACATAAGTGACTCTAATGCTGCATCAATCAGATCACAGAGGTTAGCATTTGCAACACATGGAACAACTGCATCGAATCATAAAAAGGTGAACAGCCGTGCTATACTGCAGATTAAGGCCAAGTGATGTTGACACAACTTTTGGGGGGGGGCACAATTCAACCTATAACAAGGAATAATGATGGAAATTTTATTTTATAAACTCCACAATACACTAAGAGATACTATGTAAGGAAGAAGGAAAACATTTGTAAATTGATCTGTAAGTTGTGCACATATTTATGAAACAGCAATGTAAACATAAAGCACAAAGGATTCAATCAGACTATTAAATATATGAAACAATGTTTCCTAATTAATCTACATCATTCATGTTATGTTGCATGAAGCACATAGTACTCTTCTGGTCTCAATTTGTACTATATATATAAAGCAGAAAAAATGCTGCAGAAGTTTTTTTGTGGGTACAGTTTAATTGTCGTACTCAGGATAAACTGGAGGACTTGCAATGCCCCGATTCCTTACAAGGCAGATTCTCAGGAAGCCACAATTGTCATCATTAACTGGATTGTGGAGCAAGTAGGTAACTTGGTGAGAGCAAGAATATGGGATCCATTGCTAATGTCAAATAAGGAAATCTTTCCCATATTCATTTCCAGAAAAATCTCCACTCACGGTAACGCATAATTCACACAGAGCTTAGTTAAAGGCACTGTGCTGGTTGCAAACATCTCTGCATCTCTCACACCACAGACCAGAAGCCAAGTTCTGAAGACAGGTGAATCTCCACTTGTCCTTTAACTGATTCTTTGTGAAAACCCAAATCCTACTCTGGGATTGTTCCACGCCCACCTCTCAAAAGTGGTGGACAGAAGAGAACAGAGGGGAGAGCCAAGGATACACCTGAAGGTGAATATCTCAGCATGATCTTCTCAGCTCAGCAATATCCACAAGATAAGCTCTTCAGTTGCCAGGAATTTTGAAGTCATTGTTGGCTGTGTCAACCTCTAAGGCCGTGTTCACTTATAACTTCACCATCCTTGGATCAACAAGTTGAATAGCTTTCAGCTGGGGCTCCAGCTCCTTGATATTGGAAATCAGCTGATGGAGGTGGAAATTTTGTCTGATGTTTTTCTTCTGGCCTCAATTTTAATCCTTAGGAATGGAGCCAGGTTGAAATATGTCTTGCTCCCAAAATTAAAGCCATCAGAAGTCTTTAGAAATCATACTTATGAGACCAACAGTTTTCATCCAGATTGTAAAGATCATTTCTCAATAGTCTAATAAATAAACTCAAAACTGTTGTTAATATTGCAGGTCAAAGTCAGTCGAGGTTCTGATTTTGGTTAATTTACTAGAGGGCGCACCACCAGCAGAACAACTGCAACATGTATAATTTGAAGGCCTGGTCACCTAGTGTTTGAAAGCTTGGCTGCTAATACTTAGATAGAGCCAGACAGAGAAAGCTCCGGTTAAGCAGGGTAAGCTTTTGGCTACTAACAATGAGGTCTGTGGTTCTAACCATGTCATCAGCCACTCAGGTGTCACCATGGGAGACCTCTCGTAGTTGTTGTCTTCCTCCTCCTCCTCCTCTTCCATCTCTGGGACAAGCTCATATGTTCAGTCTCTGCCTTCTCCCCCCAGGATCTGATGGAACTGACTTGGGATCTTGTATGAGTTGTACTGCGAGGAAGAATAATGCTGCTCTCACTTGAAAGCTAAGCTTCAATGACTCAGGGGGCAATTTTCCATGTGTAAAAATGCAGTGTCAGTTTCCCCCTTTAAATGGCTGACTTTAGTGAAATACACCCACCTGACCCCAAATTTCACCTGCTTCCCTGGAGACCCATGAGACAAAGGCGGCTCACAGGTGTGACATGTTGAAACCAAGTGAGACAATGACTGAGTGGCCTGCTGGTTCTTGCTGGCAGTGTTGAGATTTCTTTTTCTAGAGGCTATAGATCCTTGTGAGCTTTTCTTGAGAAGTAGGAAGAATCCCATGAGCTCTCTGGGACTCTGTCCTGCTGTCTATAAGTCAGAACTTTGTGCTCAGTGATTCACCAGTTGGCCTCCAGGTGGTCTTCTATCATCCAACGAAACATTGTACATAGTATTTAAAAAATAAGATAAAATAAAAAGCCTCATTTTTCTCCCGTTTAATTGGGACTCACAGTGATCCCAAAGAGTTTTCAAGGCTGTAAATCCCTACAGAAAAAGAGACTACCAGACCATTCTCCCGAGGAGCCGATGGTGGTTTTGAATGGCTCACCTTTCATTTAGCAGTCAAGAGCCTTAACCAATGTGCCACCAGAGTTCCTGGGGTACAGAATAGGTATGTGGACTATCCATCAGATTGTTCCTTTCTGGCTAGTAGCTCAGTGTTCCCTATCTGGAAACACTAGAGCCTAGGTGGAATTTTGGCCAAGGAAGGTCAAATGCTCATTCCCAGTCTTCAGTATCCAATAGGAAGAATCGTGGCTATCCCTCACGACCAAAAGGTATTTGTGTGGAGATAAACATGTTAACTCCTTGTATGGTTTGGTAAACTATGACCCTGTAACACTTTTGTATTACAGTATATATCTGTGAAGTGAGGAATTTGCATTTTTGCTTTCAACATAGAAACCGTTTTCCTTCATTAATCTTGATAACGTCCATGTTCTTCTATGAACAAATGTGAAGCTGCCATAGTAAATTTTTAACGTGAAGTGGGGAGAATACTTACCTGTTCATGGATAGTCACTTTCTCCCTAAAGAAATATCAACAACCAGAAGTTGTCTTAGATTTTCTTACAGGTTGTCCAAGATTTATATTTCAGGACTTCTTGCTTTCTGTCTTAATAAATGTAAGAATATTCACCTCTAAACATGTGAATTACTAAAATGCTTTCCTAAATGTATTCTGACAAATATTTCTTGAATACAGATGCTCCTTCTCAGAGAAAGCAAGTATGTGATGGCTATTCCTAAAGACTGATGGCAGGAACCAAGTTCTGAGTGGAGAGAGCTCAGAGAAAAAAAGGGTGTGTTGTGTGTGTGCTGTATGAGGTCTGACAATTAAGTCCACAAGCGTAATTGTTCTAAGTGCTGCATACCTCACTGCTGACTATCACCATCGTCACCTCAAAGTAATCCCCTTGGGAAGCCATGCAGTGACACCAGTGCCTAGTCCACCCTGCAAAGCAATTTTGGTACTCTTTCTGCAATGCCCACTGTGCATAGTGGCAAGGTGGCAAATTTGCAAAATTAATTGTATAGTTGTCTCTGAGGGAGTGTTTAGCCAGTAAACAAATAGCTGCATTGGAAAACCCTCTTTACTCAATGACATCAGGCCCCCAAAGATATTTTTCCTTATCCAAAGATAAAGGAAATACTGAAAGGAAGATATTTTGGTGACAATCATCACATCAAGAGTAATATAATGTTGCCTCTGACGGCCATTCGAGAAAAAAAGTTCCAAAATTGCTTTCAGTGGTGGACTAGGTGCTGGTGTTGGTACATAGCTTGGCAAGGGAGCACTTTGAACATGTCTATAGTGATACTTAGCGATAACACATGTAGCATTGTCTCTAGGATGAATTCATGCACTTAATTGTCAGATTATGCATATGCTCATTACAGAGAATTGAGAAGACAGAGGAAAATATTAAGGACAAAACAAAATATCCCTTATGGAAAGACACTACTAATATTTTAGCGTCTTCTTTATCAAAAACTGTTGAACTGCCCAGTGTGGTAGCTACAAGCCACATGTGTCTATTAAGCACTGGAAATATGACTTTTCAAGGTTTGATGTGTTCTCAGAAAGTTCTCACTCCGTTTTGAAGATTTCATGTAAAAACTGTGAATAACACCTTTAATAAATTCTTTTATTGATAAATGTTGAACTAATGTTATTTGGGATACAATGGGTGAAATAAATTATGTGATTCAAATTAAGTTGAGCTGTTTCTTTTTACTTTTTCTATGGGTGTACCAGGAAGTTTTTTTAAAGAAATTATTTTATACAGTATGTATACTCAGAAAAACAGCAATTCCATCATTTCTATGTGGACCATTCAGTGACAATTCCATTTTCAAGTCGTGCAACCACTGTCCTCTTTTTCAGAGTCAGTCCTCCACATTTACACCAATTCTCTTCCTTCTAAGGTTCTTAGCTAATCTTCATCACTGCTGCTGTAACTCTGATCCCACATAGACAGTTTCTAAAAGAGCATAACTCTTAAGGTTGACTCTGCTGGAAAATACTAAACCACATGCTTAGCTTGAATTGTTTTCTTTCTTTTTATTGTGATTGAGTTAAAGTATATAATCGAAGTTAAATTTGTATGCCCGCCTATCTGTAGCTCGTTCTGCTCTCGTTGCCCAGTGACAGCACACTCCTCCTTTCCAATCTATAAGTCATATATTCTTAACAATTTTCTGTCTCCTCCTCTTCACCTTTTCCTCTCCCTTCTAGTAAGAGGCCAGTAGGACAGCATCCTATAGATGCATAGAATCATAAAGTACACACACTGTATGGTCACTCTGTGTCCCCGAGTCCATTCCATTCCTATTCCACGAGTTGACCTCAGTAATGATTTATGATCAGGGGCATCATCAGGTCTAGGGCCCACCTTCCCAGGGGAACCCCCAGGCCTTTGGACCATCAATTGCAGTCTTTTAATGGAGTTGTTAATGTGCACCCCTCTTTTTCTTGTGTTGCCACTGGGACTTGACATTGTGTGCCCCATCACGGCTCTCTTTGGTTGTGGTCAGTCATCATCTGGTTCTTCTGATTCCATGTTGATACAGTTACCCTTTCACATGGGTCCTTCTGCCTTTGGGGCTCTTTTTCCCTCATTTCTTTGTTGTCCTTGGTGATCATCTGCATTTATTTCTTTTTGCACATTACAGCTATATATTTTACATCACACACACACAAAGAGATACACACATATGTAATCTTCAAGGTTCTTGACCTAGGTCATCCATGTTATTATTTAGGTATGGATTTGATCACATGTCTAGAAGACGCAAACTTTTAAAAATTGTCTAGAAATTCCCCCTACAGCGTGACCATCTTAGTCCATGTAACTCACATGGCACTGAACCTACCCCAGACGGAGAGACCCACAGCTCATCCAGGGCTGGCTAAGTGGCCCATTCCACTCTCTTATTCCCATTGGGCAAGTGATCCCAGTCTGGCCAACTGGAGTAGTTCCTGGACTTCTTCAACTGGGGGAGAAAGCTGTCCTCTGTCTACTGGGGTGGCCCAACTGATGGAACACAAGTCTGCATTTCCTGGTGACCACTGTCACCCACTCACACAGAATGGGTGCTTCAAAAAGAAGCCAAAAGAGAGGGAAGTGGGGCAAGAGATAGACAGGGACAGACCAGCTGGTTTGGGCACCTAGATTTAGGCCCCTCATATACAAGCACTGTTATAGTCTACTTCCCACCTTTTTCCCCAGTCAATTCAGTTTGAGGCAGGTTTCTGCATTTGCCGCCTTAACAGTCCTGACCAGTAAAGGTGCTGCGAGCCTTCTGGGTGGGATCCAATGCTTCGGCTGGTGAGAAAGCCTAAGGATAGCCCATCATTGTCCTGACCCATTTTGTTATGCTGTTAACTCCTCTGAAGGAACACAGACATGTTTTCTGGAGAAACACCCTAATGTGCTAGCGAGGAAACCCAAGAGAAAGAGAAGTGTTCCCATGCACCCCTGGGTGGATGGAAACATCCAGTTTTTTGTAGAGCAGCCAAGCATGGTAACTGTTTGCACCAGCCACAGTGCCTGAGAAATACATGTATGTACTTAAGTTTTCCCCAGAGCATTGTAGTTTTGTCTGCAACAAGCAGTTCTTCTTGCTTTCCTTTGTTTTTCTTGTTTATTTCACTCTTTGAGCAAATTTAGTATCATGAAACTTATTGCAACATTTTTCTGCCTTGTATATTAACGTACAGATCTTCAATGACCAGCATGAATCTAAAGGCTGGTTTGAGGAACTGTGGCCTTGAAGTTCCTTTCAGGTCTTCCAGCTCTCTTATTTTCCTAGCCAAATGATACCGTCCGGATGGAGTAGCGCTTAACAAGGCACATTTCCTCCAGTACAGACACGTACTTGCTGCTGAGCAGTGAGTGAGCAGAGAGCCCCTCGCTGGCCTGCATCTTCCTTTCCTTAGGCAGATGTGGCTTCCTATGCCTTTGGAATATCTTTCACTGACTTTTTACGTTTTCATTCCCCAAAGAAGTATTCTAGCCATGCAAATGACATCAAAATAAAATCTCAACTAAGCACAAGGCACACAAACATGAAAATGAATCATGCTCCAAGGACATGATAGATTACACTGACACAGGCATTTTCCTGGTCATTAAATGGATGCAAAATATCACACTAAAACTGAACGTCCTTATTATGTACCAAGCACTGTGTAGCTCTGTGTATTTGTCTCTGTTTATTTGCTAAAGTTACAATAACTGCATAGACTGTTGATGGGAAGCCACTTAAAGATGCAAACAGCAGTGAAATTAAAATGTATTTTTTATGTGAGGAAAATATCAGTGTTAAGACGGTATTTGCATTTCCTAGTTTTGAAGGGCAGACATCACGAAACATGTTTTCTTTTTTTTTTTTACTCGAAACTGTTTTTGCTCACTGAAGTTCATTATGGGACTTGAAATGATCTCCAGGGTATATTTGTTTGAATCATTAAGCCAGAAGTACAGACGTTAGATTAAACAAAGGAGTAACAGAAATATGTATGAACTATAATAAGGCATGCTAAAAAGGCATGCTAGAGATTATTGTAAGTGTACATTTGCTTCATAGTCAAAGACATCTTACCAAATGCATAAACTCACCCACCTATTTTTATCTCCTTTAAGTGTCTATAGCTTTACTGAGGTCTCGTTGACCTTGAATAACTTACACAGCTTAAAGTGTATAATCAGATGAGTTTTGAGCTGAACACACACATGAAATTATCAAAACAATCAAAATCTTATGAATTTACCTTGTCGTGTACACTTCTTTGGAGTATTTTGTATTCATCGTCCTTCCATTACCCTCCCCACTTCATGTCCTCCCCATGTCTGCCGTGGAATCACTGGTCTGCTTTCTGTCACTATAGGTTAGCTCCCACTACTAGAATTCCCTGTCAGTGGAATCATTCAACATATGATCTTTTCTTAATCTGGCTTCCTTCACTATCAAAATTATTTTGAGATTGAATCAGGCTACTGTGTGTATCGACAGCTTATTCCTTTGTGATTACAGGGTAGTGCACAGTTGTATGAAAATGCCAAGGCTTCTTTATCCATTCACCTGCTAGTGGGCATCCCGGATGTTTCCAACTGGGACTATCAATACACAGAGCTGGTACAATGCTAACGTTTGCACTCAGCCACTGAACTTTAGGTGGTCTTTGAAATCTTCCCTGTGGTCTCACGGAAGAAAGTCCTGACAATCTGTTTCCATAAAGAGTATAGCCAGGCAAACCCTAGGGAGAAGTTCTACTTTGTGACCATGAACAGGTCACCACGAATAGAAATCAACCCACTGGTTACAACAACTACAATACATACAACTATTTTTGAGGACATATGCTTTCATTTCTTTGGGATAACTATGTAGTAATGGGATGGGTGGTCACATAGCTGTTGCACACTTAACTTTTCATTCAGTTGTCAAGATATTTTCCGGTGTGGTTTGACCACTTTAAATTTCTACCATGAATGTATGAGAGTTCCATTTCCTCCACACTCTTGTCAATACTATAGGAATTATTTTCATGATGTAGATTTCTTTAACTAATCTCACATACACACAATTCCCATATTCTGTTAATTTAGTGAGTGTCAAAATGATCTTCTTTTAATCTAAAGAGTTATTTCTGACTCAAACTAGCATCATACAGTAGTGTGTGTGTGTGTGTGTGTGTGTGTGTGCACGCGTGTGCGTGCTGCAGTAAGAGTGTGGCCTAGGTAATCAGATGGCCTAGTTAGAAACACAATTTTGTCACTAACAACTGTTTGAAGATAATTGAATGTATCCAAGGTGTCATCTACTGGCACACAGTAATTAATCAATAAACGTTTGCTAAATATAATGCAGAATGATAGCCCTCTCTTAGTTCTTATGTAGAAATCAGTTTTTCAGTATTCATCCTAAGGTCTGTGAAAGGGCTTATTTTTAAAAATAATTGTGTCTTCAAATGAGTAAATAACTTTTTACTCATTCTAAGATAATATACATTCCTTGTGGAGAACTTGTCCTTGGGCAATGTAAATGGTTTGTGCTCAACTGCTAATCCAAAAAGTAGATGTGTCAACTCAACCAGTGCAACATGGAAGAAAGTCCTGGCCATCTGCTCCCATCAAGACTGCAGACAACAAAACCCTGTGGGACTCAGTTCTACTCTGCAGCACAAAAGGTCACCATGAGCTGGGACTGACTCCACCAGAACTGTTACAGAGAACTAGAAAGGCAGGACTTTGGTAGCTCATTTGCCAAAATCATTCAATCTGAGTTGACATAGATGCTGCTTCTGCTACAACTACCTAGAAATCTTGGACAGAATAAAACAAAAGACTTTTGAAAAACACATAGCTAAGTCTCTGGTAATGTTGAGCTAGGATTTTGAAATGACCATTCTTGGTGAGGAAAACCACACATGACGTGCACCACACAAAAATCAAAACATACATACCTGGTTGAGACTTCTGATTGTTGAGAAGACATACCAGAATTACTGGACTGTGATCCTGGGAAGGGTGGAGCCCTGGGGGGCTCCTCTGGCTTTGAGCTGGGGCCATAAGGACTACACAGTAGGAATAACGGACAGTTAGAAGCAGATATGTCTCACTGAGACTGAACTCAGTGTACACCAGTGTTCACTGCAGCTCTACTGACAAGAGTCCAAAGGTGAGAAGGACCTAAGTACACACCAACAGATGAATAGAGAAGGAAAATGGGCTGTGAACATCCACTGGGACAGCATTCAGCCATCAACAGACATGAAGTCCTGGTACATGACATGACACAGATGAACCTGGAAAGCATTACGATAAATGGAAAAAGTCAGATATAAAATACAACAAACAACATGATCCCACTCGAAGGAAATATTTAGAAGAAGCAAATACACAAGTGCAAGAGCTTGTTAGTGATGACCACAGGCTGGGAGGAGGATGAAATGGGACTCGTTGCAGAAGGAGACTGAGTTTCTATCTGGGACAACATAAAACTTTAGGAAATGGATAATGGTGATGGCAATTCATGTTGTCAAGTTGCAGACTTAAACATGGCTAAAGTGGAAGATTTCTTCTATGTATAATATTTTACCATAGTTAAAAAAACAAAACAAACAAATAAAACCCATGATGCCTTATGTTGGAAGGGGGTGGGTTAGAGCAAAAGACTGAGCTAAGCTTTGAATCACCTAAGTCCTTGCAAGCAATCCTTGGCCAAGGCTAAGTGCCGTTGAGTCAGATTCAAGAATCCTTGATTGATATTATTCCTAGGAGCCTAGAAGAAACAAATCAGTTCTCCCTGAAGGAGAACCCTCTAGTGTTGCTGTTGGTGGTGTCCTTTCAAGGTGATTCCGACCCATTGTGAGTGCACGTGTGTCAGAGTAGGTTTTCAGGGTTGTGACATTTGGGTGCAGATCACCAGGCTTGTCTCCTAAGGGACTTCTGGGTATGTTTAGCTAGGAGTTGAGCGCTTAACTGTTTGCACCACCTAGAGAATCCAAGGAACACTTGGGCCTCAAATGATTCCTATTGGCATCTTTGAAAGAATAAATTCTGGTACAAATTAAGAACAGGGAGGACAGGAGGGGACAAGGCACAGGAATTAAACACAGCAGAAACAGCAAACAGGGTAATAGGCTCACAGGAGTTCAGGTTGTGGTGGTAAGACTGTGTCAGCTTGGCTGGACCAAGATTCTCAGTGTTTATCTGTGATTGTTCCACGATGGGATCGTGGGAGTAGCCAGTAAGTTTAAACAGCATTTCCCTGGGAGTGTGGGCTGCATCTGAATACAAGCAAATTTCTGGTTTTTCCTGTCTGTGGATCCTGTAACAGCCTCCTTTTTCTCTGATCTCTAGGTCTTGGGACTTCAGCTCTCAGTTGATCTTCTGATTCTGGAATTCCTGGATCTTCATAGTCCATGAGCTACAGCCCTGCTCTCTGAGTTGCTGAACTTGGATTTGCCCGCCCCTGCGGCTCTGTGAATCAGGAGAAACCTTGGAATCTGGCCTGCCAATCTTCAGATTTGTTGATCCTCACATCTGTTAGGAAGAGTGCTGATTTTTCAACTTGATGATGTTGGGTTTGTCATCCCCTGCATCTACAGGAATCCACAGAAGCCTCTGTTATAATCCACACACTTGCAACATTCCAACCTCTATGACTATATAAGGTTTAATTAAAAAATAATTAAGGAAGAAACACACATAAAAAGAAAAAAAATAAAGTAACTTAATAAAACACTGTAGAAACTCAAAATCAAAAATCAAATTTGTAAATTGAATAGAGTATAAAGGAATGTACTTTTTTTCTCAAACCCACAACAACTAGACTTGTTGCTGATGTCTTAACAGAAAGAAGGATAACAATTTTACTTCCATAGCAATAATGGAAAACATTTTCAGAGAAAGACTGAGAGTCTTTACTACTAACATATCATCCTGAAAAAAAATAGGAAATATGCTTCTGTAAGGAAGAAACTGGGCTCAGAGGAAGCTGTGGGTACAAGCAACAAAAGGGGACATGAAATGGCTAAATATGCTGTTAAATCTAAAAGAAATTTGACTATTAAAAAAAACTATTAATTACTTTGGGAGCTTTACCAATGATGATTCCCTAAAATTCAATCTTTATACTGAAAGAAAAGACAAAAAGGGCGTCAGAAAAGGCTCAGAAACTTGCTTTTTATCGTAGAGTAACTATGGTAGGCAGAGGAAATGAAGTGAAAGAGCTGAACAGATTTCAAAGGGCAGCTTGAGAAGACAAAGTATTACAATGTCATGCGCAAAGAACCAGCGTTAGAAAATCAAAAGGAAAGAACACGCTTGGCTAAAAGAACTGAAGAGACCAATCCAAGCCTTGAGTCGCAATACTTAGGATCCTATGGGTAAAACTTCAAACAACTGCAGGAAGCTTGAAAAAAGGATGACAAGAAGATACAGAGTCATTGAAAACAGAACTGGCTGACGTTCAACCATTTTAGAGACAGCATATGATGAAGAACCGATGGTACTGAAGGAAGAAATTCAAGCTGCACTGAAGGCATTGGCCAAAAACAAGGCTCCAAGAAGTGAGAGACTACCATCTGAGATGTTTCCACAGACAGATGCAGTGCTGAAGGTGCTCACGGATCTATGCCAAGCAACTTAGGGAACCAGCTGGAAGAGATACATATTTCTGCCCACTCTAAAGAAAGGAGAATCAACAAAATGTTGATCATGGAGCAATGCTATTAATACCACACAAGTAAAATTTTGCCGAAGATCATTAAAAATCAGTTGCTGTAGTACATTGACAAAGATCTGTCTGAAATTCAAGCTGGATTCAGAGGAGATATGGAAAGACGGAGAGCATTGCTGGGGTCTGGTGGGTATTGGCTGAAAGCAGAGACCACCACAAAAATTTTAACCTGTTTTTGATTGTGTAGATAATAACAAATTATGGATAAAATTATGAAGAATGGAAATTCTGGAATACTTCAATAAGTTCACATGAACGTGTACATAGCCAAGAGGGAGCAGTTCACAGAGAACAAGGTGACATTGCATGGATTAAATTCAGGAACAGTAGGTGTGATGGTTGTATCCTGTCACCATACTTACTCTATGTGTACATTTCAAAAATGAAACAAGCTGCATATATAAAGAAGAAGAACATGGCATCAGGTTTGGAAGAAGATTCATTAATAATCTACAATATGTAGACGATACAGCCTTGCTGAAGGCACTCACTGATCATAATCAAAGACTACAGCCTTCACTATGCATTGTACCTCAGCATATGGATTGTATCTGTGCCTCAACACATGGATTGTACCTCAACATAAAGAAAGCAATAATCCTCACAACTGGACTAATAGCCAACATCATGATAAGTGGGGAAAAAGAAAGAAGTTACCAAGGATTTCACTTTGCTTGTTTCCACAGTCCATGGCCACAAAAACAGCAGTCAGGAAATCAAATGATTTACTGCAAATTTGCTGCAAAAGACCTCTTTAATGTACTAAACAGTAAAGACACTCCTTTCAGGATGAAGGTGTGCCTGACCCAAGCAATGACACCTTTAACTGACCCATATGCATGTGACAGCAGTACAGTGAACAAGGATGACTGAAGGGGAGATGAGGCCTCTGAGTTACGGTGTCGGTGAACAATATCGAAGAGACGAGGGGTGCCAGAAGAGCAAACAAATCTGTCCTGGAAGAAGTTCGCCAGAATCCTCCTTAGAAGCAAGCATGGGAGTCTTCGTCTTCTATCATTTGGACGTGTTACCAGGACAGACCAAGGACATCATGACAGGTAGAGTGAAACAGAGGAAGATTCTCGACAAGATGGTACAACACAGTGGTTCTAGTATAATAATGAATCGAGGATGACACAAGACTGAGTAGTGTTTTGTTGCGCTGTGTACAGGGCTGAATGAGGCAGAACTGACTTGACGGCACCTAACAAAATAACATACTGTTTCTTTCACCACCTGTCTGGCAGTTTGCTGTACTGTAGTGGTTTGCAAGATGCTGTGACGCTGGAAGCTGGGCCACCAGTATTTGAAATACCAGTGAGATCAACCACGGTGGACAAGTTTCAGTGGAGCTACCAGACTAAGACAGACTAGGAAGGCCTGAAGATCTACTTCTGAATGCAAAAACCTTATGGCTCACAGGAGAAGACTGTCTAATTCCCTAGCTTTGGACATATCATCAGGAGTGATCAATCAATTCTAGAGGAGGATATCCCAGTTGGTGAAGTACAACACCAACAGAGGTGTGGGAGACTCTTGATGAAGTGGACTGGTATGTTATCTATAATGGCAGACTCTCAATTGCTGGCAGTTGTGAGGATGGCAGAGGACCTGGCAATGAATAGTTCTGTTGTATATAAGTTCACTGTCAGGTGGAGGCAGCTTGATGCAGCTAGCAACGACATACTGCTGAGGGGAGAACTCAGATTTGTACTGTATACAGAATACTTAACAGACATGTTAAAAGATCTCATGGTAACAATTAAAGAATAAGAAAGCAAACTGAAATTTTCAAATTACTACAAGGAAAAAGGAAATAAGAAAAACTGGTTCACTCCAAAACAAAAAGTATCACAAAATGTAGAAACATGAAAAATAAAAACAGTAAATACAAAGTATACTGTTAGAATTATATGTACATATTATACATATATGTATCGATGGCACTTGACATGAGTAGCAGCAATATAAAAAGATTAATAACTTAGGAAAAAATACATATACTCTGGTGAGACTTTCAAGTCCAGTCATATTTTGTTTATAAAACAAAATGAAAATAGAATGACAGAAACTTACAAGGCCCATAAATGAAGAAATTTCTACCCCCTAATGGCTACATATCTTAGCCTCTACCAGCTAGTGTTGCTACGTATATGATTAAGAAAACATTTCTTGCAGTTCACAGAGAGAAACGACCCACTTAACAAATCCATATGTTATCACTTGCTATGGAATAAATGACTCCAAAACGGAGTGGCTGAAAACAATCCCCAGTTACTTAGCTCACAGTTTTGTAGGACGGCATCTCTGGGTTCTTCTGATCTGGGCCAGACTGAGCCACTGTCAGCTGGCTTCCCTCATGTATCTGCAGTCTGTCACCATGGAACCTGGGACCAGAGCATCTTCTTAGCTGGATTCTTTGTCTGATGGTGTCTCATTACCCAGGAGGCTGGGCTGGGCTGTCCACATGTGTTCCCAGGGTTTGAAGAGCAGCAAGAGTGCAAGGAGGAGCCCTGGTGATGCAGGGGTTAAGCTCTCTGTAGCGAATGGAATTGACCTCCCCACCTTCTCTGCAAGGGAAAGATGTAGTGATCTGCTTCTCTAAAAATCACAGCCTGAGAAACTCTCTGGGCACTTCTACTGTCCTACAGGTTTAAACAATGAATCAGAATACACATGATGACAAAGGTTTGCTGTTTGGTAAAAGGCAAGCCCTAGTGTTTCTGCCCATTGCAGGTCTCTGCTTCCATCTGTCTTGGCACTGTCCCTGTGGCCAGGCTACTCAGATTGTAGATGAGTCCCAGCTCAGTGGCTGAGGAAAGTTTCCTGCTGCCAGTGAAAGGAGCTCAAAAGTCCTGTACGAACACATGGACACAAAGAGGACAATGTGTGGCCATTTCCAACCCATCACAACATGCAAATGTCATCAAGTTTGTTCTGAGTTATGGCTGAAGCTTTTGTGAAGTACAGCAGAGTAGATGGCAGGGGTGGGAATTTGTCCCAGGTGTGGTGACAGGAAAGGCTTCCACCAGCAACTGATGCTTGACCTCAATGTGGAAATAGGAGTGGATGGCTAGGAGGTTGTTTCTCTGTGTGTCCAACCACTCCTTCCTCTTCCACCCTCTGAAGTCACACAGAATGATCTGCCTCTCCTGGCGTGCGCCAGCTTTCATTACCCTTCAGATCCTTGGGCTATCCTCTGCCTACTAACCATGACGTCCTACATCCTACCTCAAACTGTTTTTAACAGTTTGTTTCTAGCTTTTCTAAATGTTCCCCAGGACAAGAGCAGAAATCGAGCCCAAGCGGAGGATAATGAACTTTTCCCCGGGGGCTCTCCTAAGCCTCCCAGGCTGGTTCACCATGGAGGTCCTGCTCTCAGTGCTTTTCTGTGACACTGAAATCTACCTCTTCTTAGGGCCTACAAAGGAGAAGCCAGTGCACCAGCCAAGGAGCTTCACCGTCACATTTCCTAAGAGTGCACCACTGAGTGACACTACCTCCAGGTCACAGACCAAAGGTTGCATTCTGTAATGGATGGCTACAAAGGGTGGTTCTTTCTGGGGAGTCTTCAATCACGTAGTCAACACACATATAGTGTTTATCTCTTATGGGTTAGGCACTGTGCCAGTTTCTGGGACTCCAAATATGAGGTAGATCCCATCTTGCACCCATGTTATCTGCAGTCCATTTGAAAGACACAAATTAGTACAGCAGCACATGCTATGAACCAGCGGCAGTGCTATGACGGGGATTCTTAGATGCTCTGAATATACAAAGGAGGAGCATAGGCTGGGTGCCACAGAGAAAGACCCAGTAAAGACAAAGGGAGAGAAAATCTGCTAGCTAGTGGAAACAGCCTGTGTGAGACCTAAGAGGAAAAAGAGATTAGAGACGTGTTGAGAGTGGACATACGGTTTCCAAGGCTAGAGAGATTTGACTGAGTGTCAGAATAGATGTTTGGGAGAAACATGGGCTCACTGCACTCTGCTGTTCCCTGATCTCACAGTTCTCTTCCCCATGGATGATCACCTTTCTGAGGCAAAAGTATCCATTCATTTGCAAGATAGAAATTTCCTCCTCCCAATCCCTTAACTCCACAAGAGTTGCCATATTTTTTTTCCCAGCTGCCTTATTTAGATTCAAACTGTGCCCTTGGAACTGAGCGATGTCAGTGATGACATCACACAAGGGTTACTGGAACTCCAGGGGCTCACTCTGATCCCAAATGCTCTTTGGAGAGGTTGTTCATATGAGATCTCCTTTGGGAGAGTGCCTTTAGATACAAAACTATCATTAGCCTTAATGTGGAGTTCCCAATTTCTGAGAGTCTGGGACGTCATCTCCAACCAGTAAGAGGAGAAACACCTTTCCAGCGGCCATCCTTTCTGAATCACCTTCACCCAGCCGTGATGGAGTGGCCACATTCAAGGAAGAGGCCTTTCTCAGGGACCCAAAGTAACGGTGGGAAGGAAAGGCATGCTGTGGGATGGCTGCTGGACAGCAAGGGGTTAGATGTCCCCTGGGAACAAGACCACAGGGATCACTAGGTCTTTCACTTCAAATAACTTCCTGTCAGTTAGTAGACAACAAGAATGTGTAATGGGAATAAATAAATGAAGGGACCCATACCTGAGTCAACTACAGATTTCTTCTGTAATTGGAGGGCCTTTCCAGAACATGAGCAGACAAGCCACTCTGGTTCACATATGTGAAATTTCCTGCTTTGTTAGTGGAAAGAAAGCAAACGGGCAACTGCGGCATTGGGTAGGGGACCAGGGAGAAGGGTGGTTATGGAGACTTGGACTGGATTTTCTCATCAGAGTGAAAGAATGTATCCTGTCAATTGAAAAATCTACATAAAATATATCAAGTGGTTTGGGGAATGGGTGGTGCGAGGGAGCCCAGTACTGTAGGCTCATCCAGAGTTCCCCATACCTGTGAGCTGTGACAGCCCTCAGCCTGGACTGAAGCAGAAGAGGGACTGGGAAGGCTCTGCTCCTCTAGACCTCGGCCTTTCTCCAGAATTTCCTGTCCGAATTTTCCTGTCCATCTTTCCTACGGTCTTAACAACTCTCAGACCAATGACACCTGTTGGATAGACTTTTTACTTTGTTGTGGTAACAATAACATAAAACAGATGAATTCACCAATTTCTAACGCATAATCCAGCAGAACCAGTATGTTCTTTATGTGATGCAGTCATTCTCACTGTTCTTTTCCAAATCATCCTAAGACCATTAACATTAGCTCATTGTCCCCCAAAGAAAAAGTTCCCCTGTGCCCCTCACTCTCACTGACAGCAATCACCAATAATCTTTCGTTTCTATACCTTTGCTTCTTTCCTGCAATGAGATCAGACAGCATGGGTCCTTTTCTGACTAACTTATTTCTGTCATCAAGGTTTTTCAAGTTCCATCAGGAAGGAGTTCTAAAATTTTAACTACAGCTAACCTCAGTTTCTACTGTCATTCCTAGTTTTCCATCATTTCACAGCCTAGTTTGCCTCCTTCCTTTGCCTTCTCTGTTGCTGTCCGTCTCCTCCTTAGTGGCTGAGCCCTGTTTTCTGCTCCCTCTGTGGTCTCTGTGTCCCTCTGACACACTCTTTGGAAGTGCCTCCTCTCCATCCTGTGTCTCTCCCTGGAGCTTGCCCTCTTTTCCACACTCCAAACCTACCTCCATCTCTTTCTGCATTTTGAACTCTCCAGTCCTGCCCTCATCTTCAGAAACATACACAGACTTTAGGTTAACATTTACAACTTACCCAGACACATCTAGGTGAGGTGCTTTGTGTGTGGTCCATGGGATTTCTGGAGCATCAAGCTTCTCAGATATGGATACCTGATTCCATCTCACCCTAAAAGAGTCCATCCAAGAAAGACAGAGGAGAAAATAAGTTTGAATCTTCGACTGTGATTTGTTTAAGAAGGGTACAAGGAAGACATATTTATGTCAGAGTCTTAACTAAATATACAAAATATTCTCTTTAAGCATTACTACTCTATAAAAAAAACTTTTCAATAAAAAGCGGTGCTTCTGTTTGAGTGTTCACAGTGTAAATTAATGAAAAATATTCACCCTCATAGAAAACTTCTCTCCATGAAGTAACACACTTATTACGAAAGTTTAGGGGAATGAGGCCATTGCTCAATTCCAAGGGAACACAAACACTGCCATTTAACAAATGTGGAACTGAAGAAAAATCGCTTTAAGATAAAATGCTATAAGTAGTGCTACTTAAAAACAGACACTTGATCTCCCACATGGGACCTCCAAAGGATGGTGGGTCCCTGGGGAAGAAAAAAGGAGCTATGGTGATTTAGAGGACTCCAGGGGTTCGTATGAGCCAGTCTTACGGCCGACAGATGAGGACTCAGGACCTCTAATCTCATGTAACTTTATTCTCAGATTTCTCAACCCAAGAGAAGAGGGTCTGCCAGCCAACAACAGTTGATAAAAGTAGTCCCAGCTCCAGGCTGAGGAAGTTTCCACGACACTCCGAGAGGGGATTTCGGTCAACCTCCACTGAGCAGATCTCTCAGTCTTCAAGCTACAGGGCTGCACCAGAGAGGCGATGGGTGAGGTGCGCGTATTTCACCGAGGTGCGCACGGTCAGGGGCGTGGCCGTGGCCTGGCGGACCCCAACCTCTGTGGACAAGATGACCCAGGTCTTTGAGGCCGAGCTCTCTGAGGAGATCACCATAGGCTCTGCTCCCAGTCTGGCCAACACCCAGTCCCTGGTCAGCACCCTGGAGCCCTGGCAGCAGGGGCCCGAGTCCCATACCCTTGAGTCCAGTGTGCAGGGGGAGGGGGACGTGGAGAGGTCCCTCGCAGCCACCCCGGAGTGGATGCTGACCTGCAAGCGTGGCTTCCGTTGCATGGCCTGCTGCCGTGTGTTTGAGTCCCGGGACGCGCTGGTGGCGCGTGCAGAGCGTGGTGTGACCCAGGGCTTCAGCTGCCGGGTGTTTTTCCAAGAGCTGCTGGAGAAGAGGCTGCCACCCTCAGTCCAGCGCAGGCCCACACGCCACCTGCTGGCCGCCAAGAGGAGGGAGGGGCGGGTGAAGGCAGCAGCCTGCAGGCACCTGGAGGAACAGCTAGAGAAGGAGAGAGAGGAGCTGAAGAGGCTGAAGCAGGAGCTGCACAGGCTGCAGAGGCAGGAGGCCTGGCTGCAGAACGAGGCCCAGCATGTAGGCCAGAGGGGGACTCGCCTGAAGACCCCCAGTACCTAGGACTGGGAGGAGCAGGGCTTCTGACTGGAAAAGGGTGTCCCACATGAAAGGCCTCCATTCAGGCTGCTTTAAGCCAGATGTCCTAAAAGATCTTTTATCCCAGCTCCCATAACCCTACCCTCCCACTTCACCTGCATGGGGAGCCCCAGCTCTAGGGTGATCTACTGGGACAAGCTCCAGGGCACGTGACCACAGACACCAAGGCCACTCAGAAGGTGCCCAGACCCAGGAGAGGAGAAGACAGGCCTCACCCAGATGGTAAGGTCTCGGTCACAGAAGGAAAGTCAGTCTAAGCAGGGAAAGGGAAATGGGATCCCAGTGGGACCTGGAAGACTTAGAGGGGGCTTCTTCAAATACAGCACTAAGAGAGGTATGACAATGAAGGGGGGGGTCACTGAGGTCCTTTTAGCAGAAGAAATTAGGACAGGCCACAGGCTGTCGGGAAAGCTGCTGTAGGTGAGCAGTGGCCAGAAAGCCCTACCCCCAATTCCCTGGGTCCCTTCCCAGCAGGCTGCAGGCATAGAAAAAGCAGGGCTTAGCAGGAGGAGATAGAGTGGGCAGAGCGGCCGAAGGAGCAGGAGCTCACCGCAGCCATGTTGTCCGGCCTCACAAGGATACCTCGGTTTAGGATTCTGATGCATCATTGCTACCTCACTAAGGGTGTGTAACTGGGTGTTGTCCTCTTCTGAGTAAGAGCTGATCCAGTTCGTACTGGACAATTCCCATACAGCATCTCTTAGGGTAAGGGGTAGAGCTTTGGAAGGTTTTTCTCTCCTTTGAACTAAGTTATACTCTCTGATTTTTCACATGTAAACCAAACTCACTTTGTTTCCTTCTTTTTTCTGTGGTAATACCAGATCTGCCTGAGCTCACAGAACTGGAAGAAAAAGGCCGATTGAGATTACAGAAGCGAAAGTGACGGCAGGTTGGAGACACGTGTAGAACAGCACGAGCACAGATGACCAGAGGGGAGGGCGGGAAGGGGTAGATTCGGGCCCAGACTCCACGTTGGGCCAAAAAGCACAAGTTATATCATAGCATCAAGTTCCAGGTTTCAGAAGCCCTGGATGCGACAGGGGCATGTTCATCTTCCTGGGAGACAAGACCCCTGATTGTCACAGGGAAGCCTGCAGGGAAACAGGAAGGGAGGGCAGGATGAGTATCTGCATCCACCGGTGTCCTGTGTGGGTTTCTCACAGTGACACAGAGACGGCTCCTATGAGGGACAGTGTCTGAAACAGAGAAGGCTGGCTGAAATCTGTAGTACCCAAGGATCCAAAAGGAACCTCAGAGATTCTCAGAGGTATCAGAGTGGGAGAGGCTGGCATTCGCAGGCTGGGGAGAGATCAAAATCTTTCTTCTCAAAAGCTGTCTTCCCCGTTCACTTCGCTATGCTGGGTCCTGGAAAGGACCCACAAGGCACAAGTGGGGGTTATCCAGTTGGCAGTACAGGGAGGAGGTGGCGGCTGCATATCAGGGAGTTACCTGGTGAATTCACGTGATGTCCAGCCTTCTTCATTTAGACAGCTAAATGTGTGTTCTTGCTACAGCTATTTGAAGGGTAACTAACTCTACTGACTCTCACAACATTATTTTTGGACCTTGCCAGGTATACAGACCAGAAGGGCTTATTGGCTCCAGGACCAAAGCTGAAATTCCTGGGTCTGCTTAAGGACCGCCTGTGGTCGGCTCTTCTCTGAGGGATTCAAATGTCTGTGTCAGTCATTAAGAGAATTTTCACCTATGTCAAAGATATCTAGCAAAATTCCTTAAAATATACATCTATATTGTTAAATTTCAAGGCTGTGAAATCCCTTTTTTTACATATCTAAAAATATAGATTTGTATAAATGAAAAGGCTACAGTTAGAGTCCCACGCCCGAGTGTATTTTGTTCCTGCTCCCCGAAGGTATCCTATGTTAACAGACACACGTGTATCACTCCCTACATTTCTGTATGTTGAGACGCATACACTGAGTTACAAGTAAACAAGAAGATATGCTGGAGTGTTTCCTTTTATGGAAAGTTAGTGACACTCTGCCCACATTGCTCTCACCCTTACTTTCACTTGACAGGCTGTCTAGATTCTCTTTAGATATGGCACTGACACTCTGGTTTTTTTGGCCTCTTAAGTTGTGACCCATATTTACACATGAAGCATTTAAATAGTGCAGAATAATTATTGTACACATAAACTAGATTCATACAGAACAGAACTACAATAGAAACACCCATCATCCACATCTTTTCGGTCCACCTTCCTCCATATCCTCTCTCTCCTCTCCCTGTCCTTTCCCACAAGCAAATCCAAGCTAACGCATGTCAGCCATCTGTTAAGTAATTTCTCTTATCCTTCCTTGAACAAACTGACACAGACCTATAGGTATCTTCCTCTGCTCATTTATATGCACAAAGAAAGAAACAGGTGTTCAAACACATTCGAATAATTGTGATAGTTTTACTCAAATGTCCTCATTTTATATATGTGTCTCTGCAACTTGATTCTCTTCTCCAATAATATTTGCAGAGATTTCTCCTACACAACCGCTTTCATTCTTTTTCATTCTAATTGCTCCCTAATTTTACCGATGATGTAGCTTTAACGTAAGTTATCATTCCACCCACCACGGGAAGTCAATTTGTCGTCATTGTTAAATATAAACATTCTTTGTATATCGTAGAAGTTTTTGTTTTTGTTTTTTTTTTATTTTCTGGGATAGATTTCAAAGGGTTAGCTTTCCAGTTCAAGGCAGGTTTTCAAAGTATAGGGCCTTGTCTATCTGTTTCCCCTAAAGGCTGTCACATGTCCCTTCCAGCCCTGTTTAAGGGCATCCTTCTGCCCACAGCTCAGCCAATAATACAGTTATTGATTCTTAAATTGGGCCAGTTTCACTGTGACTTGGGTGTTGTCTCAACTACCACGACTTCTGAACAACTTGGATTGTTTAAGCATGTAGATTTGCTCTGGTCAGGTTGAATTCTTTGTCCATTTCTCAAGTGGTTAACTAGAATCCTTTTTGTGTAAAATGAAAACTGTTATTAATCCCTGTCATCTACATTTTACATAATTTTCTAGATCTATGATTTGTGTATTCTATTTTTTAGTTAAACCTTGTCTCCCAGAATGATCAACTGAGTCAGACCATTTACTAAATCAGTAACATTTTCTTGTGCAGAATTACCACTTTGCCCATGGTTATGGTGATTCTTAGTAGACTTACTATTTCACTGGTCTACTTGTCAGTTTGCAGGTTCTGTAATATTGATGTATTCTGTCACTGGATGAGGCCAACACCTGTTACAATCCCACTTTTCCATGGGTGTCACGTGGGTTCTTTGGGAAAGGAGCCCTGGTGTCACAATGCTTAAGTACTGGTCTGCTAAGGGAAGGACAGGTTGGCAGGTCACACCTACCCAGTAGCTTCCCGGGAAAAAGAATTGGTGGTCAGCTCCCACAAAGGTTACAGCTAGGAAAACCCTACGGGGCAATCAAAGGGGGGGTCTCTACTTGGTACAGTCGAGAATTATAGGGAAGAGAGCAGTCTGTGTCTCCCACTCTTGCTAATTTTAGGCCATTTCATCTATATTGGGAACCCTGGTGGCGCTGGGGTGAAGGGCTGCATCTGCTGACCAAAAGGCTCGCAGTTCACATCCGTTAAGGCTCATCTTGCAGACTCCATGAAGCAGTTCTACTCTGTCCCATGGGGTCGCTGTGAGTTCCAATAGACTTGATGGCAATGGGTTTGGTTTGATTTGTACGTCTACATGGGAGCCCTGGTGGCACAGTAGCTCATCACCAGATCAGCAGTTCCAGTCCACCAGCTTATCCTTCAAAACCCTACAGGGCAGTTCTAGTTTATCCTACAGGGGCCCTATGAATTAGAATGGTCTCAACAGTAATGAGTACGGTTTGGGTTTTCAAATGTATGCTCCACAGAGAAATCATTGAGTTTAATGTATTTGCCTCATAGCCAGCTGTACAATAAAATCATTATTTCAAAAATCCCTAGACTTGTTATACAAATAGTCTGGTTTATTCAATCACTGTAAACCTATATTGAGTCACACCAAAATCTATTTCTAGTTCCCAATTTATTAACATGAGTATACTTCCATTTATCACATGTCTGCTAAATTTGGGATCATTTGTCAAGCTCCAATAGGTCACTAATACTTTGACCTGCCAACCACTTCTGTCATCACCCACACTGGATTTCTTAAAGTTAAGTCCTTCTGCCTGTACTAGCCAGCCCAGTTCCCACTAACAACCTGAACCTTGAGGGACAGTTTCTGTTCTCAGTTGTCATCAAGGCAGTCCTGACTCATGACAATGCTATGTACACAGAGTGAAGTGCTCTAAAAGTTTTTGAAGACTAACCTATCAGAAGCAGATTGCCAGGCTTATCTAATGAGGGGCCTCTGGGCGGGGTCAAAGTGCCAACCATTAAGCTAGCAGTTGAGTCCTTAACTGTTTGGGGCACCCAGTGACACCTACAGAGGAGAGACATCGCTAAACTCAGTGTTGCTAGTGTTCCCCTTAACTCTGTATTCCTTAGGGTTTTGAAAAAGTTTGGTGTCCTTCAGAGCCTCTGAGGATTGGTCTGATAGAAAACATGCCCCATATCTGAGACTTTCACTCCACCTTTCAACATCTCACACACGAGGGCTGACCTTTCTTTTTCATTGATTCTGGCCCGTTGCCCTTCCAAGGTTCCAAGAGCAATCTCGGCACCTTATTAAATCCAACTGTACACTACTTTCTAGGACCATAAATCCATGTTAGGGAAGAGTTTCCTCAAATCAACAAACCCTCCTTGGTGCAACTTTACATTAAACAACCTCTTTGAGTCAGCACCTTCAGCACTGATCTCTAAGTACACCCCCATCCTGCCTACAGAAGTTAACCAGATCTTGCAGATGCTTCAGTGGTCCGTCCATCACCTCCTATGCATAGCCAATATTCACCCAGATGGGCTATGCTGCTACTTAACAACTAATTATTTGGACAAATACATAAGATAGGTATCCAAGGAGTCCGCAAAGCAAATGTGTCCAGGTGGATGAGCAAGGAAACCTGAACATAAGGTATGAACATTTCAGAGGCAGAAATAAAGTTAGCCCCAACCCTTTAAGTGCATGCCGTTTGTGAACAGATATAGTTCCAAGACAAGCCCTCCTACTGAGTGGGAAGGAAGTCCACAAAGGACAGTCATGGGGCAGGTAGCTTGTGGGCACACCTACAGCTCTGGAGGTGGGCAATCCTTTAACTGGCCATAGAAAATGAGATCCAAAGAGTGTGGGAACCTCCATTATGTTTTATCTCTCTATGCATTGTTAGTTGGCATGTAGTCAACTCTGCCTCCGAGGGTTTTCGAAGATCTGACCTATCAGAAGCTGACTGCCACCCTGTCTCCAAGACCCTTCTTGGTAGTTTGAGTGCTTTAGTCCAACAGGCAAAATCAGTTCCTTAAATGCACAATACAGTAAAGAGATTAAAGCCCTAGCCTTCGTGTCATGGGCCAGGAGAGCATCAGAGAAAGAAAAAGAGGAGGGAGCCTGAGAAAGAGATTCCACCAACTTGTCAAGACCTCTTGGTTTACCCCTTGTATATGCCTTGCTCTGACCCTAAGAAGCATGTCACATCCTTTAAGAGCTGCACCATGGATCAGAACACCATCAAGGTCCAAACGTAGTGGCACTCATGTAGATTAGATTAAGTAGCACCACAAAGCCTTCCACAACTGAACTCACATTAGAGCTACAGTACAATAGGGAAGACATGTAGAACATGTAGCCTGAACATAATTGGGACAGTGGACGGTTGAAAAAATAAACATCAACAGCTCCCACACAATTTATGAGAAACTATAGTCTTGAAGTCCTAACACACCAATTTGAAAATGCTATCCTAACCATGATGCAAGAAATAACAGGAACAATTTCTAAATAAATAGGAAGATAAATGGATTCTCTTTGCAAATGAAAAGCTTTACGTGTTAAAAAACATCATGGCAGAAATGTCATTTGACAGTCTCCACAGCAGAATCCTGATGGCAGAGAAAAATACAAAATTATTTGACAGATCAACAGAAAATATCTGTTCTGATTATAGGAAAACATGAAAAAAAATGAAGAGTCTCAAAAACTTGATCAAAAGTCTATTTATTTATTGAAACTTGAAAAAGTGGAAAAAATGTGTGGTATAGAAAAAAGTATCAGAAGAAATACTGGGTGGAGCACATTCCAAATGTAGTCAAAGATACAGACTTACAGATCCAGGAGGCTCAGCAAACCCCAAGTTAAACTTAAAGAATTCTATGCCTAGTAGCTCCTCGTTCCACTCAAAGGAGGTAGGCTTGAGGAGTGCCGGGCAGAAAGCCCTAGAGCCACTTGGGTGTTCTTCATGAGAAACATTTCTAAGAGGACAAACTGGCATGACTGATCCCAAGACTCACATAGAGGACACACATTGAAGGGTGACTGGCTTCAAGAAGTGCGAGTACCCTTAGGGTCAGGTCCCTGGAATCATGCCTGATTGCAGGAAAAAAGAACTGGCTCAGAACCATGGGCATGTTTCATATCCAGGAGCCAGGCCTGGTGATCTCAGGAGGATTCTCAGTCCTCACCTAACCTAGCCCTGGGGAAAGCCTCACTGGGTGAGAGTAGTCATCTTCTTGGTCATCTTCATTCTGAAACTCTCAAAGCAGTGCATACAGCCTCGGGAAGTGAGGGATGAGGGTGCCTGGGGCCACAGAGGGACAGTGGTAAAAGGAGGCTCTTGTCACTCCCTCTGGGGTCTTGCTTAAGGCTTTTTTTTTTGTTTTTTAATGCCGCTTCAGCTCCAAGCTGGCCCTTACTACTCAAGGCATATTTCTCTGTGTTAACGTATAATCCTTAAGCTAATTCTGCAGTCTCCAGTTCATTTTGATAATTCCTCATTATTCTAAGTGGAGGAAAGAAATTCGCTAGCTTGGGCTAGAGATGGCTTTGCTGTTCCCCAAACTATAGATGAAGCTCAGCAGAGCCCTTCAGAGGGCAGGGCAGGTGCTGAGACATCCTGCATGGGGGAGGAGCAGAGCCAGAAGTGTGGCCTCTGAGGCTTTTCCTTCGGTTCTGGGAATGTCTCCATGTCTGTATCCTGTGGCTGCTGCAGAGAACAGCTGTTCCACCTCCCTGGACCCAAGTCCCCATATTTCTCCTGTGTCCTGCTATCTCAGTCTAAGAGCTGTGATCAAGTACCCCAGCCTGAGTTCTCAGGTCTGAATCCTGGACCTCACCCTCTAGGATCTATATGTTTGTGTGCACACATGAATTTGTGTAGATTCACACATCCAAGTCATATTATACATTCATCCATTAAGTCAGAAAGATCGACCATATAACACTTACACGTCGGACCCTATGCTGGATGGTCCTGATGATGAAATGACTCACGAGAATGTCCTTTCCTGCCTGAAAAGAAGCCACATTCACAGGTGAATGAGCTGTGCATTGCTATGTAAGAAGAAACCCCAAAACAAGTGCCTGAAAAGAACAACTATTGACTAAACTCAAAATTTCAGATAATCAGTTTGGGGTTCTTCTGATCTGAACCAGGCACAGCAGGGCTTACTCATGTGTTTACAATTTGCTTCCAGGTAGGCTGAGGATCAGTTAGTCCAAAATCAACTAAGTGAAACCACTGGATCCTCT
Organism: Heterohyrax brucei; assembly: GCA_028571685.1. Taxonomy (NCBI): domain Eukaryota; kingdom Metazoa; phylum Chordata; class Mammalia; order Hyracoidea; family Procaviidae; genus Heterohyrax; species Heterohyrax brucei. The sequence continues at coordinate 32,977,437 of CM053161.1, forward strand.
CTCCATTGGTCTCTCATCATCCTGCAGACTGGGCCAAGTTCATTCCCTTAGATTCTCCAAGTTTAAAAGCAACAAAGGAGCTACTCTCCAAGTAAAGCCCTTGTATCATGTTTGCTTCTCCCTCAATGGCCAAAACAACCAGAAAGTCAGCTGCAATGAAGGCATGGAGAAAGACTTCTTCTTCTAATAAACAGAGCACCAGAATGTGATTAGAAGGCATGGGCACAGAGACAGGAAGAAGGTGTAGATGTTTGTTAAATCAACCACAACAAGTCGATGTAATTGTGTTTCCAGCCGTAGTAAACGGTTTCCAGGGTACAATGGAGTACAAAGCAAGAAGGAGACCAATGTAGCAGGAAAAGTCAGCAAAGCCTCCACCAGAAGTCATGCCTAAAACAAGCTGGGAATATGACTGGATAGTTCAGGCCCAGCTTCCAGGAAACCCCACATAGTCTCCAGAGCCTTCAGTGCAAGCTGAGTGAGTTCTGAGGAGACAGGGTGAGGGCACGGGTGCTTTGACTGCACTTATGAACAGGCACAGACCACCTGTTGCTCTCACTTTTTACAACCCTGAGTCCCTGTTCTGCCATTTGGAGGCACACGAAAAGAGTCCCTGGTATCTCCATGGGGAAACTTTTATTTTCCTCTAAGAGCTGAGATGATCCACCATCACTAATATAGAGACTGAAAATTTTTCCTCCCCTACTCCTTGCTGTTTGTGCACCCGCCAACCCCCCCCCATTCATTTCACAGCAGCTCTCGCCAGACAAGGACACTCTCCCGTTGATAAGCCCGGCGCCTGCTTGTTCCCTTTCAAAGTCTTACACCCACCTGATAAGATGCAGCTGCTCCCCATCAAAGCCTCCCACCCACCTAACAGGATGCCCCCTCCTGAGGACCCCGCCCACTCACCCCATTTGTCTCAACCACGACTGCACTATAACTAGCGGCTCGAAACTTGACTCAGGGCCATTTTGTTGGAAACTGCAGAGGTCCCATTTGGCCCATCGACGTAATAAACAGCCGCTTGCCTCCTCCTGGGAGTCGTTCGCTTCTTCATTTTCTATAACATCACCACCCCAACTTTTTTCATTTCTTCTTCATATTGTCTCCTCATTTGCTAGTTCCTTGTCTAAGAGACCTCAAGAACAAAAGAAGAGTCCCAAAGAGGCAGAGGTCATGGGATTTCCCCAAGGCAACTTCTAACCCTCCCACTCTGGGTGACCACAGAAGTCCTGAGATTTGGTTCATTGGTGAGGCTAGAAGCCTAACTTGTTTCAACTTGGTCAGTTCTCTTCATTCACATACTTCACCAGAGAGTAGGTGAGCAGATGAGAGGGGAGGGAATATCTTCCAGTCAGAGAGAAGGGCCTGTGGAAAGCCTTAGAGTCTAAGGACCTGAGAAGGGTTCAGAGTGGACATTATACGACAAGAGCTGCACACCTGATTACAGTGAGTTAAATGAGAGGTATGAGAGAAAGAACAGCCCATCCCAATATTATTATTCCCTGTACTTTCTGTCTCCCCACCAAGGGATAGTAACCTCTCTAAGGATAGGGAAAAGTTACAACTCATGTGTAGTATCCAAACTGTCTCTTCCCAGATGGAGACTGACAGTCCTAAAGCCACAATTTCAAGAGTTTCATCTTTTACATGTTACCTGTTTCATTTCTAACTGGGCCCATGGAACTAAGCAATCTCAGCAATGATGTCACACAGGGCTCAGAAGTCTTAGTGTTCACTCAGATCATACTTGCTCTGTGGAGAAGCAAGGATCTCAGGTCTTGTGGGAAAGTGCTTTCTGAACTGAGTCATGGAAATTCAGGATGAAATCAGAATCCCATAATCATCAAAGATTCTTGGGACATCAATATCTGAAGAAGGGATAAGGGTACCTCAGACGACCATTATTTCCAACATCTTTGCCCACACTGGAGGAAACCTGGATACATCAGAAAGGGGACTTCTTCGGAATCTCTGGAAAATGGAGAGAGGAGAATTCTCCCTGACTGATGTCTGCTAGGGAACAATGCTTTGATTTCCACAAGAAAAGAGAGCCATGACATAACCAGATAGAAGATTTGAGCAGAATGCCTAAGGTCAAAAAGGGACTATGAAGTAGTGTCAATTTTAAATGTAAGAATAAAACAAGCTTGGAATACAATTGGATAGTTAAGAGGTGACAACAGGCCCAAACCCCAGATATTCTCCAGAGCCTTCAGTGAAAGCTGAGCGAATTCTGAGAAGACAGGGTGAGGGCACGGGGGCTTTGGATGCAATTGCCCAGCTTGACAATTATAAATGTAAGAATAAATGTGAGATCAAGCTCAACCACAGTATTGTGAGCCTGAGAGCTTTCCAGAAAAGGTCCAGACAGTGCAGTCTATTGGTTCAAGATCTAAACCTGAAGGAAAGGAAGGAAACCAGCAGTCAATGAAGCAGAGAGAATAAGACTGGAAAACAGAGGATTAGGGAGCAGCTTACTTTTTTGTCATTTTTCTAATGAGAAGAAATTAATATGCCACACAAGGAATCAAGAAAATTTTGATGTTCTGGGACTGTGTGACTGAAGAAGCCCAGAAGCCACACGATTCAGGGGAGAAGAAGGGCTTGTGGACTTCTCTCTCAGATCCAGGAACTCCCCTTTTCTTCCTGTGTCTCCTCCCCAGGTGTACCTGAGGGCCTAACAATCCCTCACAGCAAATATATCTACACAATACAGTTTTGTATATTCATACTTCACTTTACCTGATATTCATCTAAGAGTACCATTTTGCCAGTGTATCCCAAACCTGTTTGGTTTTCATCCTCTCTATCTGTATCTCTGGTGTCCCACATCCCCTATCCCAGCCCGTGCTGACCTCCACTGGTCCAGCCCAGCTCCTTGGTCCTTTCTGCTTTTCTTGCTGGCCTCCAAAGTCCTCCTCAGAAGTTCCTCACCCAAGTGGTGTCTATCAAGGACCTTGCACTCCCCTGACAAACTCTTTCCATCTCTTTCTTCCTTAATTCATCAGTCTTTCCCTCATATTCAGAAAAACTCAGATCCTTGTGTTGACATATAAATCCCACTGAGATCCATACATGTGTGGTGGTTCTTTCTTAGTCACTCAGTACTGTGCCATCATGGCTCTCTGATATGTAAATCTCTTTTTCCATTACCCAGAAGAAGTTTTACTACTAAAAACTTGATAAAGAGAGCTGGTGCTGCAGTGTTTAAGAACTGTGGCTGCTAACCAAACATTGGCAATTCAAATCCACCAGCTGCATCTTGGAAATTATGGGGCAGTTTGACCCTGACCTACAGGGTCACTGTGAGTTGGAAGGGACTTGAAGGAAACAGATTTGGGTTTGATTTTTCCAGGGTCCTTCTCTTCAGAGAAAACAATTTCAATTTCCTGATGTGAATTCATTAATGCCAAAAGAAGGTTTAATCTGTACAGATACATAAACTATTCACAACTGTTAAGTATAAGTTGTTCTATAAAAAAATCTTCCCTTAAAAGGAATACAGAAGGAAGATTAAAAAGTGATGAGTATTTATTCTCTTTCACTGTATGCATTCTAAACTTATTAAGAAAATCACTTTCATAGAGAGCGCCTTTCAGAGAAATCATATATTAGTGTGACGGGTCACAGAAATATGGTAGTTACTAACTCCTAAATGAGTGAAATTGATCTGGAATTCAACAAATATCAAACAAATGCACGAATGCAGCAAGGCAGAAAGACACAGAGAGAGAAAGAGAGAGAGAGGAAGAAAATTTGAACTAGAATTCCTTTGCTCAAAACATACACTACAAATGCATAACAGATATAATAATTTTTTAAACCACAGACTTTTGCTATAAGGTAGTACCACCACTAAAATTTTGCTGAGAATAACTCATTACCCAAAGTCCACAAGAATGGTAGGTCCTGGGGGAAGAAGAAAGAAACCACGGGGTCTGCCAAAGTGGGGAATGTTGGTGATGGTAGGGGTCACAGGATGGAAGGCACAGATTCCAGAAGAGGTCAATTAAAGAAGCCTCAATGGAGTTCTTTCCTAAGGCCTCACATTTCAAGCCCACATACTCTTCTCCTCTCCCAGATGCCTCTCAAGTATAATGAAGGGAAATAATGAGATGCCGGCATTGCCTGCAAGACCCAGAGGTAGACCATCTTTATCCCAAGAACTGCAACCAAAGGACAGAAGATGGATTGTGCAGTTGGCCATATCTTCCAGCTTTTGATGTCTCCTTCTAACGGGAACAGTCCATCTTGTGAAGCATCAAGGCATGGAGAAGAAGATCCTATTTCTGGAAGTTTACAGGAAGCAACGTCTATGAGTGTAAGACTGGGAGACTAAAGCATGTCCCAGAAGCAATGCTTAAAATGAAGGTGAGGGGGTGAGGAGAGCAGAAGACAGACAGAAGACCAACCCGGCCCACACCAACCCAGGCAAAAGCTGAAAGGTTTCAAAAAACACTGAAAGTGAGCGCACACCGAATGACACTGTTCCTCACAACACACAGTTACACAGTTTCAACGTATCTTCCACCGACTTACATAAAGAGTTACTGAATCCCTTCCTTTGGTCTTCGAAGAGCTGCACTAAATTCACTATTCAGACCCATAGATGTGGTCTCAGGACAACTGTAATTGCTTAACTTAGACAAATCTTTCACCCTAAGGATAGAAACTATTTATTATATATAATCACAAATCTACATTATCAAAATAAATGAATTTTATGTACTAGACTATATAAGCAACAAACCAAACCCAGTGCCATCAAGTTGATTCTGACTCATACTGACCTCAGAGGGCAGAGTGGAACTGCCCCGTAGAGTTTCCAAGGAGCGCCTGGTGATTGGAACTGCCGATGTTTTGGTTAGCAGCCATAGCATGAAACCATTATGACAATAGAACATATACAGTGTAATCAAATACTAGTTATGATATTAAAGAACACGTACAAGAAAACTGGAGATGATTTCCCTAACACCAGAGCTTTACAGTGGAGCTTAAGAAAAGTGAAAATACTGTTTCTGTCTGGTAGGAATTCACCCCCTTAGAGCTTAGCCTTTTAGAGACCCTTCAAGATCTCCTGCCACTCCCTCAACACCATCCCATTATCTGGCTGGGTATCTGACCTCCCTATTGGCTGCCTCCGACCTTTGAACTGCCTGCCTGGTGACCTCATCCTCCCACCAAACCTACCACCATATGGTAGAATCTTGGGGTTTCCATAGAGTTGTCTGTAAACAAACATTGCAAGTGGTCAGTTACCAGTGGCCTCCATACTGGGCACATGCTGTCTAGCCACTAAGACACCTTCTAGCATCATCTCTTCAACCCTGCTATCTACAGCTGACGTTCCTCCTTCTCTGACCATGTCAGGTAAGAAAATAAATTGTTTTCAGAGCTTTCCCTTAGATTTTTTTCCACCTAATAGCAGAGTCAAAACAGCATGGCCGAGTAGGGGGAAGTATTGACCTAGAAATCTAGTTTCAGTTTGGGATTTGACACTGACTAGCTGTGTCACTTTGGAGAAACTCATTGAGTTTTCCTGAAGATACGTTTCCTAGTCTATTAAAGTAAGATGTTTCTTTGCTTCAACTTCGTGGTCCTTTCTTTTGCTAATATGAGTTTTAAAGGGTACACCTACAGAAAATGAAATCAGAGATTCCTGGAGAATATTTTCACAAAAACAGAGAGGAAAACAAGTGGTCCAGATGACCAGAAATACGTACTAAGAAAGGATGGTCCACCTGCCCTCTCTACCGACACTTCAATTTCAGTATTTCCAGTTTAGAGCGGCTTAGAAAGTGGTATTCATGTGCTATGGCATTTTCTATCTGAACTGCATCACAAGACAAAGTGGGGAGAGAGGCTGGAGAACACTGGGCTACCACAAGGCAGTCCTTCCAAGCTAGCATTGTTTCCACTGAGCTCAGGCCAACAGGAACCAAGAGGGAGAGAAAATAGGACAAAAAGGAAATAGTAGGGAGGAATTCTCAAGGAAAAAGAGATAGTCGGATTGGAAGGACCCAAGGACCCAGGTTTGCAAATGAAAGCAGAAAGACTATAAAGTGAAGTTAACTCAGAACAGAACAGCACGCTGAGACTAACAAACTCAGAAGCAAACTGACACTACAGTAGGAAATCACTAGAAAAAGCAGCTTCCTAGATAATCACACCCAGTGGGGCTTTTTCCCCACTATCTTTTGGAACCTGGGTGGCATTTAACAGTTTTCAGTGTGGACATTTTAAAATACGCTTTAAAAATGATGCTTCCTAGAAACTGGAAAGAAAAGTAGTTATAATCGAAGAGAGTCAGTAATAGAATTTTCAGTTGTTTTACTGATTTTAAACTATACAGAGATTTTATCTTTTAAAATTAAGTGTTTTTGAAAATATGATGCCTCCTAACTCACATTAGAAGGACAAATTCCTTGATGTGATTGCTGGTTCTATGTAAGGACTGAGTTTTACCTTTACAAGGACTAAATACATGTGGAAGCAGTTGTCACCTGCTTTTCGACTCTTGCTGTCTACGAAGAAAAAGAAGTCAAACCCCAAAATTCTGATTCCATATTTATCTAAAAGTTTTGAGGAGTTATTTGGGGGAGGGATGCTCCTCATTAAATACACACATATATAGGTATATATACATATATATATATATATTTTTTTTTTTTTTAACTTTAGATGCCAGTAGTGATGATAGCTTTCTGGCTTTGAGGACGGCATTCTTCTGGGTACTGAAGATCATTGTAATCTAGGTTTGGAGGATAAGAATAAAAATCCTTAAGATAATTTGAAGGTTTTTCTTCTGTTATGTAGCTATAGCAATTGAAATATCAACTTCTCTTAGGATACTATCTGTTACTTACTGGAGAAGTGATACTTGGAAATGTGAATGGGCATTGTAAAGGAATTCTTTTATATTTACTGTTTTTCTCTCTGCATTGTACCAGTTTCTGCTGAAATAATTGTCTCTACATATTGGGGCTGCTTGTAAAGTCATATTGACTTCACTTTGAGGCTTGTTATGCAGTATTCAGTGATCTCTCTTCTGTCTGTACTAATTGGAAATCCATTCAAAATCACCTTCTATGAACAACTGTTACTTGGTTAACGGTTTGATACTAATTATGTGCCCTAGGTACCATTAACACCTATATTTTTCAGTTACTTGATGTTCAATATTGTTCTTGATTAGTATATTTTCTTTCCAGAACTTACTGTTATGTTACTTTATTATAATCCTAATACAACACTGGCAGTCATGCCTGTATTATTACTCTCATTGCTCTCACTGAGGTAACCTCTTTAGAGATGAGGAACCTAAAACTCAGAGAGTTTAAATTACTATTTCACCTTCAAAAACCATGTATTTGGGAACTTAAAATGATATTTCCTTAGAACACAATGTGATGTTTTCTGAGATGGTTAAACATAGGATTAACATAGGACCCACAATTCCATTCCTAAGTGATCTCCCAAAGGAACAGGGTGGAAGGGCTTAAACAGACACTTTGCCAGTAATGTTGGCTACCACATTTCCACAACAGGCAAAGGTGAAAACCACCCCAGTGTCCATCAGCAGGTGAATGGATCAACAAAACGTGGTAGATGCATGACATGAAATATTCAGCCATAAAGAGAAAGGAAGTCATGATCCATGCTACAACAAGGATGAACTCTGGATGCCAGTACAGATTCCAGGGAAAGAGAGGACAGGAGGAAGGTAGTTCCAGTCTAGGCACCAACGCACCTTCCAGACAGCTGGGTTTCTGCAAGTCTCTGCTCCAGGCAGTTCATGAAGAATAACATGAACACCAGAGCACTGCTGTGATCAAGCATGGTTTCGGGCATTTCATTGAGTATTGGTACTAGGGGCTTTCTGATGATGATCGTGTTACTATTGTTCCTCAAACATAGAGAGAATGAATCAGTCTCACGGATTTTCACCACCCTCTTGTTTCCGACAGAGAATTTCCAAAATTCACCTCTGCTTGGAACACCCCATTTTCTGCAGCTCTGTCTTCCTGTAGCGAGCAGTGCAGCTCCCCTAACAGAATATGTCTGCAACCTCCCCAGGGTCTCCGCTCCAATTCTCAGCTCAGCATGGCTCCTGCCATCAGCCCCCAGCACCTCTTTCCAACTACTCATGGCCAGTGCCTACCTTTGCCAACATTCTAGCCTGACCATGTTTTCTGGCACCTCTGGCCAGAACCACATCTCCACTTTATCTGCCCTCTATCCAGGTATTTTTGCATGGGACATCACAGGAAGCACTGAAAAGCTGTCATCTTCAATTGGGGGCATCACTGTCACTTCCATTGACCAGGACCCAGTTATTGCTTCCATGCCAGGTCAGCATGACGAAACTCCAGATCCCAATACCATGATCCCTCTGCATCCATCTCTGACTGCTAGGCTTGTTCAGGGAACACTTAATCAGGGACATAGCTTGTCACTTCCCTACCAGGAAGGAAACCAGGTATATTACTAAGATCAAGGCACACTGGAGGCACTACTTTCTTACAAACTTGCCCCCTGCTCGCAATCTTATAGCTCTTGCAATCTTATAGCCTCTGCCCCTCCACCAGAAACGGTGATGGTACTAAAAGAGGTGCAGCCCACAGATGCCCTACCACCAGCCTCCTGCTCTGGCATTTATACTCCATGTCTGCTCAACCCATCACAGCAAAAAGCTTTCAAGGTGAGTAGAAAGGGCAAAAAGGGAGAAGGATAAGGTCAGCATTCCCAAGGAGGATCATATTTGCAGCTGGGAAGTGGTGAATGCACAGATAGGTAGAACTTCATCCTGTGACTCAGTCTACGCTCATTCAGTTCTGCATTTCTAGACTGCACATAAAGCACCTCACACAGTTGGGACACCACAGTGGCCATCTATGTTACACACACAACAGGACCCTAATAGCAGCTCAAGGGATACAATAGTGTCACCTGCCCTAAGTGGTCAGTTCCCCTGTGCCATCACGCTTTAATTAAATCCCTTCCCTCATTTTATTCTGCTTAGAAGGTACTACCAAACTCTTACTGTAGCGATGCCTGTTTCACACTCCCTGATGTCCACAGTTTACACCAGGATTTATAACCTTGCATTAAGCACTCTGTCCAAGCAAGGAGGCTTACCTTGTGGGTAAGAGTTCTTCTCCCTGTCCTCAGTCCATGACATCATGTCTTCCTACTCTGTCAAGGGAATGGAGAGAATTAAAAGGACTCTATATGAGAATGACAGGCCTTACTTTATAAAACATTTAATGTTTTTAAGTTCTCTTCATTCTGTTTCTTTGACTTCTAATACTGCTAAGAAAGACAGAAAACCACGAAACAATGGCATGAAATGATCACAAGCACAGCCTCCAAGTTCCTAAGCAGAGTCCTATGGATGGTCCTTAAGAAGAGCTTGTAGTGACTCTTGCCCACTGTTCTGGAAGGGGCCTGATGATTCTGCTGCTGTATACAGGGAACATCTCACCTACCAGGGACTGGCTAACTTCTCTCTAGATTCCTTTGCAGGGATGGAAACTTCCCTGGGGATGGAGACTTCCCCAGGATTGCCACCTCCAACCCAGATATTTGGTCTGCCACAAACTCCAGAATCTTCCAAGTCCTTCAAGAACAGAATCTACTGGCAGGAAAGGAATCCACCTTCTGAGCTTGGGGACATTCCAGTGATCGCTCCAGTCCAGAGCCCTAGCAATGTCCTTGCCCTGCCTCCAGCTCCAATCCACAACCAAACAGAGAACAACAATGTGAATAAGACTGAAAGCAAGCTTCCAGATCCTTTGGATGCCTACCCGATGACAGTAGAAAACCAAGATTCACCACTACTCCCTTTGGAAGTCCCTGATATTCAACAGCTTCTAGCCTGGATTGATACTTTCAGTCAACAGGAGCACTTGGGTTCTGAAAACTTGGATCCAGGAAAGACCAGCCTGCATCTCGAGGAATAGGGAACACTTGACAACGGGACTGAGCCAAATGATTGGTTTTGCAGCTATTGCTGCTCTGCTGGAGGATATCAAACTTCCTCAGCTCTTCAATTCCCTGGAAGACCTTTATCCATCCAATGATCCCACAGCATCCAAAGTCAAAGACACCCAAACCATCATGGTCTGTCAGGTGGAGGAAAAGTCAAGCACCAATCAGAGTTCCTGTGATCAAGTGGGAAAGAACAAATGCAAAGCTTCTGAATCTATCGCTGGTGCTGCCACAGCCAAAATCCAAGCAATTCAGAATCCAGAGGGAGAAGTGGTTGTTTGCAATGCAGGATCCAGTGACTGGGCTCCCACCAGTGCAGCTCAGCATCCTAGCAGCAAGATCAGCAAAACTAAGGGCCATGGGCCAGGAAAGACCAAATGGGCCAGAAACAACAATGCTGAGAAAGCTGAAGATCAGAAGCAGGCAGAGATCTAGGTGAAGGCAGAAGAGAAGCCAACTGTCTCCAAGATGAAGAGGAAGAAAAATCAAATGGGGCTCAGCCAAGAGGACTTTAAGAAGCCTTCAGGCACCCTGGCCAGGCACATGCTTGAATCTGTACAGGTTTTCCATGCCCTGGGGAAGAAGAATGAGAAGAAAAGTGGACTGCCTTCATCCCGGACCCTGGGAAACTCCAGCAACATGAAAGACTGCCAGCCACCCCCAGCTAACAAACCGTGGCTGCCTACCCCACAGCAGGGAAAGAGTCCTGGGAAAACTCAAGCCAAAGCCCAGAACACAGACGGCAGTGCCGAGAAACAGTGTCCGTCTCCACCCCAGTCTGAGCTGCCACTGCCAGGGAAGGTCAAGTTGATCTCTTTGCCTTTTCTAACCATGGACAAGCCTCAAGCTCAACCAGTTCCTCAGAGGCCACCTTCTCTGGCCTCACATCATCCTTCTGTGGCTTACTCTACTCAGCCTGGTTCTGCTAATTCCATTCAGCCAACTGTGGTCAATCCTCCCTGGCCAACTCCTGCTAGACCAGCTCAGCCCGTTTCCACCAAAGCAGCTCAAACAGTTGTGACCAAGCCCATCATGCCCAGTGTTCCTGAGGTTGCTACTCCTAGGCTTGCACCCTACAAAACGTCCTCTTACAGTTCTCTGCAGCAGGAGCCTGTTTCCACCACTGCAACCAAGCTGTGGGCCCCACCTAAGCCTCAAAACAGATTTCTCCTCCAGGACTTCTCCTTGCCACTAATTCCGTGGAGGAAACCCATTGTTCCTGAGCCAGTGCTGTCAAAGCCCATCACCAAAGAGCAGAGGCCAGAGCGTGAGGCCATGAAGTGGCAGGCTTAGCAAGAGCGTGAGAATGCAGCCAAATACCCCTCTTTGGGGAAAGCACAGCTTTTCATTCAGAGGAAGAAAGACCTAGAAATGGCTCGATACGATGGCAACACAAAGTAATACAAGCTGTCAGGATTTGGGGGCCACTTTGGGTACCAGCTGTTTGTTCTATAAATACATAGGTAGGTTGTGATAAATTTTGTGTGTTCTGTATGTTAAAAACTTTAAAAAATGAATAAAGATATGTAACAGAATTCTAGATGAGTAATCAAAAAGACTTTTGAGTTTTCAAGTGCTATTAAAGTTTTACTTTGGTAGGAGTAGAAGGCAGACGAATTTGGATGGGAGAATGGTGGAAAGAGAGTAAGAAGTGAGGAAGGAATAAAGAACTTGGTCCAAGACTAGGAAGTCCAAAAGGAGGAGTGTTTACAGATTATAAAAAGCAGAGTTGGGGAAATGGCAGAGGTAAGAAGCAAGAAAGCTGAATTTCAGAAGCAGAAGGAGACCCAGCTGAAGGCAGAAGAGTCGCCAAAATGAAGAGGAAGAAAAATCAACCAGAGCTTAGCCAAGAGGGTTTTAAGAAGCCTCCAAGCTCCCTGATCAGGTCTAAGGGTGCCAAGCCAAGTGCTGTTGAGTCAGATCCAATTCATGGCGACCCTGAGGTTAGGGTTACCAAAACCAAAAACAAACCCACTGCCATTGAGTCTTCCCACTCACAACAACCCTATAGGGCAGAGTAGAAATGCTCCATAGAGTTTCCAAGGAGTGCCTCGTGGATTGGAAGTGCCTACCTTTTGGTTAGCAGCCATAGCACTTACCACTATGCCACTAGGGTTTAAAACTAGTTCCATCTAGTTGGTTCTGTCAGTGAATTTCCAAGGAGTGTCTGGTGGATTTGAACAGCTATCTTTTCGGTCAGCAGACATAGCACTTAATCACTAAGCTGGCTGGGTTTCCAACTAACAAATCTAAGTAAAAAATGCCAAAAGATGAGCGGAGATTGACCCCGAGAAATGTGAAAGACTCCCCTTAGTCCCACAGCCGGTTAGATGTCTATCTCAGTAAACAGGAGGATTCAGGTCACACCTCCAGTAGGTTTGGGTTATCTTATAGATGGATGGTCATAGCTGGCCAAGTGGAAAGCTGAAGATCAGGAGCCTACTAGGGGAGAAGCAGCTGGTAACCTGGGGCCTGGCCAAGGGATATGCAGCAGAATGAGGCCTTCCCAGAAGAAGAGGACACGGAGTAGAGAACACTATTTATTTAACCCCTCTCCCAAGGACCTTCAGGCATGCTACTTAAAGGAAACTTCCCAGCAAATTGCAAGGCCGGTATCCCGGTACCATCTTACTGGGGAGCTGAAGTGACATGGGGAACAGCAATGGGCTTAGGTCACATTGCATCCGGAGATGCAAGGATGAATTGAAGGCCAGTCGCCCTCAGCAAGGCCCCGGAGGCAGCCCGATGTAACTGCTGAATGCAGCATCAGGAGGTCACCGGGGACGACATCACACCTAGAAAGGACATGCAGCGGGCTAAATCTTATCTTGAAGGGCCCACCATGTCCTCTTCCACGGACCTGGTAGCGTGCCACCTTCCTGGATCGACACCATCAACTGAAGCGGGTGAGAAAAATCAGCTGCAAACATCCATTTTTACTGGATGAGGGCGGTGAGAGCGCGCGCCCCAGGGACCCAAGGTGGTCATTAGAGGTCACGTGCAGCTGATGGCGGGCGGGGGAGTGCGGACTGTAGGCAGGCATGGGGTGGGAGCAGGCAGGGCACCATGGGGACAATGAGCAACTCTCACAAAATGGTTTTGTGAAAAGTATGTGACGTACAGAAAACACACCATTGACCCGTATCCAATTTAGCAGCATGTAGTGCCTTCACCTAGACCCCAAAAGAAACCTGCAGACCTCCCAACTGTGACTCCCATTTCTGGTTCCGGCTTTGCTCTGCACCTGGCCTCATTTATCTACTTTTCTGGCTGTATAGTTTAACTCTCCTGGACATTTCATGTAAACACAGTCACACAACATGTGGCCTTGTGTCTGGCCTCTGTCCCACAGCATAACGTTCTCAAACTCATCCATGCGATAGCATGTGTTGGCATTTCATTCCCTTACCTGGCTGCATAATACTCTGTGATACAAATACATCTTCAGTCCTTGGAGATTTAGGCTGTTTCAACTAGTAATGCACATTGATTGAAGTGTTCTTCTATTCTAGGTAATGCCAGGCTAAGTGTTTTTAGAGTATCATTAACTATTTTAGAGGTAAAGGGATAGATCGACTTGGAGAGTGTCAAGAATTTGTCCACTATTAACTGCTAGCAGCTGGGGGAGGTGAAACTCGATCTCCCAGGTAACAGGTTCATTCACATGACAGTATTGAATGGAATTCAACCAATGCAATTCACACTTTTCCCCAATGTCTCAGCAATCCATTTTGCCTCTCTAGAGTCATCTGCTTTTGCCGCTCTGTGGACCCCTACAGAGAGATGTTGTATACTGCAGCATCTATCACAATGCACTCAACAATTGACCTCACTGATTGCAAAGGTTGCCTTCAAGGTGTACGAAGTTCCCATCTGAGTTTGCATTCCCCTTTTCTGAATTGTTCTGTTAATTTCTTAGAGCCTGCAGTCTTTAGCTATGGTGATATTTAATTGTACATGTTTTTTCCATTGAGATCAGAATTCACGTAACATCAAATTCACTCTTTTAAAGCAGACACTGAGTAGTTCTTACCAAATTCACAAAGCTGTGAAGCATCACCATTGTCTTCTTGCAGAACATTTTCATCATCTCCAACAGAAACCCACATCCATTGGCAGTGACTTCCCTTTACCTCAACCCCCTAGACCCAAGCCACTGTTCATTTATTATTTTCTGCCTCTGGTTTTGCCTAGTCTGGATTAATAATAAATCTTAAACTTACAAATTTAACAGGTTTAAAATATTATCCATCCTTTTTTTTTCTCAATTATTGTGTTCTAATTGATGTTTACTGCCGAAGTAAATTTCTCATTCAGAAATTTATCCACATATTGGTTTTGTGACATTGGTTGCAATGCCCAATGTGACAGCCTACTCCCCGCTGCCCATTTGGCATTGCATATTTGATTGAAGCACGTTCTGCACATCTATTCTCTTTTTTGTTATGTGGGCGTGTCTAATCTCTATCCTCCGAGTAGGCTTTAGGAATGGTTTGAGTTCTCAGTTAACAGCACATGCAGGGGCCATAGTTTGGGGGGTTCTTCCAGTCTCTGTCAGACCATTAAGTCTAGACTTCTTGTGTGCATTTGAGTTCTGTTCTACATTTTTCTCTTGTTCGGTCTAGGACTGTCTGTTTTGTTTCATGGCAAGCTGGTCATTGGTGGTTGTCAGGCACCATCTAGTTCTTCCGCTTTAAGTCAGGTGGAGTCTCTGACTGATATCTCCTACCTGACTGGGGTCTGCACTCTGGAGCAGTCAAGGCAATGAATGAAGTGCACCCCCAGTCACAAAGAGAGAGGAAGTTTATCAGGAGGTGACACCAGTGGTGAGCCTGGGAGCAATGCAGGCTCACTTGACGGACTCCCCAGGCAATTTCTACATACAGCCCACCTTCCGTCTTGTCCAGGATTACTTAGTGTTTTGCATCATGTATCCCACGGAAGATTGGCTGAGCATAGATCATAAAACAACTACCAGAAGCTACTAAATTGAAGAAATGCATGCCAGACATCTGCTTTCTAATTTTTATGTTTGCAACAGGCAAACAAAAAAACCTTACATAAAAATCTCTCAGCTAGTGGAACTGATCTCAGAAACACTCTGACCAAGACAAGGAGCAAGAAAGAAGTTTGCAGATCAAAAGCTCCAGACAGCCTTCCGAGCCACCATCGTGCAGGCTGAAGGCCATTGCCCAAGAAAACAGAAGCCAAGGCCACAGGAAAGAGATCAGTGTAGCTCGCATGGTTTATACAAAAAAAAAGACATTGATACCTAGCCAAAAAGCCCAAAACTTTTACCCTACTTCAACTATCACTATGGCATTCACTGTCACACACTCAACTGCTCAATTAAAAAACCAGAAAGTGTGACAAGTGGGCAGTGACGAGCCCTTTCCCACCCTGGCCTCTGTCTCCACAGTCACGGCCCTTCATGCTTCTCCCGTGGGGTTGGTGTCTGAGGCAGTGCCTCTCACTTATGGTGCCCTGGAGAGTCCATGTGGAACATGGTGGTGTAGGGGGACCCCATTTGGTTTCTTCCTAACCTTGACCCTCCTGAAAGAGCTGCTGGAGTAGCTTGAACCCATGACCTGTGTTTTAGGTCTGAGAGACGCTGTGAGAATCCAGCCTGTTGGGTGGAGGGATGCTGCACATCTGTGCCTTGGGGACATTTCCCATTGCCCATGGGCTCTCTGCATGGACCCTTATAGTTTTCAACTATGTGTTTTTTAACACATAAATTTTTAAATTTTTATTCATCTTTCTTCCAGAAAGCAGCTAAGTAATGACCTCAGCTTCTCCTGGATATTTATTTTCTTAATTTCCTAACGTTTTGGTTTCAGGAGTCTTTTCCTTCTTGTGTCATGCTGTTTCTAGAAGGAGCATTGGGTATCTCAGGGTGGGCTGCACCCTGCTGTACCTAGAACCCCCATGGGGTGGCCAGCTGGAGCAGCCAGACAGGCATAACGGTGCCCAGACAGATCAGGGAGCCTCTCAGGGCAGTGACATACTTGTCCCCTAAGCCTCAAGGCTCAGACAGCGCACTGGTGAAGTACTTAAAAGGCACATAGACTATTTCTCCTCTTTAATTAGAAATTGAAGCAGGTGATACATTCACATTGCTCAAACATACGACTGTGTAAATGGCATCTGGTGCACACCGTCCCACCCCTCTACATAAATGTCCACCTCTGCTGTGCCCAAACATAGAAAGGCCAGCCTCCTATCTGCTCTCCCCTCAGGATGTCCTGGAATCAAAAAATAGTACCATCAAGGACCTTCAGTATGAGCTGGCTCGTGTCTGCAAGGTACGCATCTCCACCCCCAGGGCCCAGCACACCCAGGTAGTGTCCTAAGCTGTGAAGGTCCCTGGAAACTGGCACTTGTTGAGGATGAGGATGTGGTTCTGAGGGAAGCCTTCCTTGGGAGGAAACCATCATCCACAGAGCCCCAACCCCTCTTGTCCTGGTTCTGAGTCATTGTTACCCTTCCTGCCTCTGCTACGGTTGAGCCTGAGACTGTTCCTACCACACTGCTGTCCTTGACCTGCCACCCTTCCTATGTCTGTGCCTCTGTGGGATCAGGTGGGCATCCTTTGGTGACTGCAATGGTGGGGGTAGGATGGAGGCACAGGGAAGTCCAGCGGAGGAGTGCCTGGCCAGCAGATGTAGCTCCCCATACTCTCACTCCCAGGCCACATGCCCCTGGCTCTGAGGGAGCTGTGTTGTGCTAAGTTGTTTCTAGGCATCTTATCACACTCAGAGTTTCTGGCTTCTGTCTACATCAGCTACAGCTGGGTTTGCAGAGATTTTGAGTATGGGTGGACACTTCTCGGGCGATGCACTTCTTTTGTGGGTCTGGGAGACCTCCATTCGCCCTTCTCACCAAAATTACAACAGCACAGACTCCTGCCGTGATTTCGGGGGCAGACTCCTGATATTGGTGCTACCACCCCATCATCTGTTCCTTGTGCCTGAGAGGCCTGGGCTTGGCTCCTGGTGCCTCCTCATATCTGCCCAGAAAAGTAACCACTTAGCTGCCCTGCACCTCACCCACTGTAGGTAACACCCCACCAGCCAGTTCTTGGAGCTCAGGGCTGGGTGATGCACAGGGATCCCCAGAGAGCAGGACGCAGCTCTAATGTTGGGGGGATGTCTTTGATAGTGCCATGTCCTGGCTCTTGGGGCCCTGGTCATTGGCTGCACTTTGACCCATGACCAGTGATTCTGAGCTTGGCTTTTTCAAACCCTCATGAAGGCTGTGCTCCCTGGTGCTGGCTTTCTCTGCTCCATCGCAGCACAGCCCCACCCCTGCTGCCACAAGCATGGGTAAGCCAGCTGGATCTGGGTGAGGACTGGTCCTGACGATGTCTTTCCTGAAGGCGCACAATCACCTCCTGCACACCTACAAGGCAAATCTCCTGGCCTTTGGGATTCCTCTGGACAACGTGGGCTTCAGGCCCCTGGAAACAGCCATCATTGGGCAGACACTGGGCCAGGGCCCTGCTGGGCTGGTGGCTACTCTCATGTAGACATTCAGAGCCCCTGTGTGGTCATCCTTTCATATACCAAGGGTGAGTTTTTGTTTTTGAGATTTGTATCATTGGCAAATGAAAGTTTTCCCCTTGGCCTTTGTGTCTCCTTGTCTGGCCTTTGGGGAGGAGCAACACCAGGGCCCACCCAGCCTTGCTTTTCCCACTGTACCCCGGCCTCTTCTCTGGCATTCCTGTCCCTCACCTTCCCCTAACCCTAACCCATCAGCCCAACAGGAAGGGCACCCGGAGTTGCCAGCTTGACTTTATTGACACCTGCTAAAGATTTGCAGGGAGGGTAGGGGATGTGGGGCTGAGGAGGATGGCATCCCAGAACCTTTACAGGAAGTGGGGACCTACTCTGTAGTAGCCTTTTATCCTGTAGCCTCTAGCTGCCACGGTAGGTGGTGTAGGACCATGGACTCAGGAGCAGGGGCACGTGGAACCTCTGTGTCTCATTGGTGATGGTAAAGACCACCTGAGAGTAAGCAGAAACCCCCAGGGAATGAGGCCCAGCACAGCCCAATGCCCAGGAGAACTGACCTGAGAGGGGCTGGTCTTCTAGGAGGAAAGCGGTCCCATGGGGTAGATGACTCAAAAGATGACTTGGAAAAGGTTGATGTTTTGAGGGTGGCTTCCAGTGAAAGGAGAGAAGGCTGAGATGACAACCTCAGCCTACAAATGGTTGAGTCACCAACTAGTCTGGCCACCCCAAAGCCTGACCCAAGGGCAGGCCTAGTACCAGGATGACCTCGTAAAGCCTAATGAGGTCCCAGGTCCATCAAAGATACCTTTCTTCTAGGAGCTCTAAGCAGGTGACTGCACCCATCCCCACACCCAGGAGAATGGGGGACGGCTCCAATCTTCCCATTGTGCAGATGTGGCTGGTCAGCTGGGCCACAGAGAGTAAGGGCCAGCTTGCCCACCACACTCACCTCCACATAGGGGTAGAAACTCTCCTGTCCCCTCTTCTTCCATTAGCTGTCAGTGTCAAAGAACAGCTTGTAGGTGCCCCCCTTCATCTGGCCTGGCTCCAGGAGCCCAGGGCATCTGCCATCTGCATTGGTATAGCTGCAGGGAAGATGGGGGTACCGGACGAGGAGCTCCCTGTCTAGCTCTTCCTGGGGTCTGTGCTCTCCTCCACCAACCCCAACCTGACTCAGCTGCAGATGACCCTGGGTCTGGAATCAGGGACACTGCCGTGCCTACTGTTTTAATATTAGAAAAGGCACAATACACAGTAGCAAAAAAGAACATGATCTACTCCAACAGCAATACCCCAAACCAAAACCAAACCCACTGCCGTCGAGTTGATTCTGACCATAGCAACCCTATGGGTAGAACTGCTCCATAGAGTTTCCAAGGAGTGCCTGGTGGATTTGAACTACTGACCATCTGGTTCGCACTTAACCACTAAGCCTTAGGGTTTCCTCCGACTGCAGTAATAATTTTATATTTGATACATTTTTCCACCTTTCTCTGTACTTGAGAATGTTTGTTTATGAACTTTTTAACATAAATTGGATTGTACTATTAAACTATTTAATACTCTGTGTCTTTCACTTTAGATACTGTGTGTGGCTTTCCAGATAGTGGTATTTCCAACATCCAAGTCATTTGTGTCTGAGTGATGTGACCCCTTGTTGAGGCTCTGAAGGCATTTCCGGCTCCGTGCCCTGCAGGCACCCTGGCCCTGCATACACTGGGAGCACCACCCTCATGCACGGTTTGGGATGGGCCTTGTAGACCCCACCTCAGCCCTTAACTAACCCAGTCCGTCTCAGAGGTGAGCCTTGCTGGGCATGGCTGTCAGGGAGACAGAGTCCCTTGCCACCACTCCACAGGGCACGGAGCTCTGGGTCCTGGATTGAGGAGGTTTCAGCTACAGCACATGCTAGGTGCAGACCTACTCACGTTCTGAGATGAGGGTCAGGCTCTGAGGATCGGGAAGGGGGTTGGGACTGGATCAGTCCCTCAGCCCCCTGCCGGCTGGGTCCTTTACCCACTGGTCTCACCCTAAGGAGGTAGTCTGGGAATGGTGTTCTGCCTGAGGGCCCCTTCCTACCTTTCCCTCAGCTCCATCCACTGCTGGCTTTGGTTCTCCAACCTGGACAGACGGAGGGAGAGGCCCTGGGCTGGCAGTCCAGAGGTGGTGTCTAGTACATGTGTCGTCAGTGGGCTGTGGTGGGGATCCATGCTGCTGCCCTAGGCCAGAAAGGGGTGGCAGCTAGTTAAGAGTCCTGTCCCAGTGTCCCCACGGGCTTCATGGGATAACAGTCCTCTAGGCACAGTCCTCACCACCCCAAATTGCATCCAGCCCTAGAGGTAGGCAGAGGGCAGCAATGACTCCAGTGGTGTTAACAGTCACTGGCCTGTCCCCCATGCCCTGCCTGATTGTCCCCATAGCTAATCCAGTTCTCATGTGCACCAAAGGGTACCCGACAGGTCTCCTTGCTCTCCCAGTTCACTGATCCCTTCATGAATCACTGCAGGCGCAATAAATCCAGGGACAGGCCTTCCCCGGTGCCCAAGCCTGACCTCTCACTTCCAAGGTGACCAGGTGCCGCTGGAGCCTCCCTAGTCGTGGACTAGCTCCTGAGCTCATCATGGCCTTGGCCTTGGCTCGGTTCAGTGGCCTGGCCACCAGCACACAGACCACTGGGCGGGACCACATGTCTCTTCCGGAGCTCGTCTCTGCCCCGCCCCCTCGGCGGAGAGCTCTTAGGGCCCCGGGCACTGAGGCCAAGCGCGAAACCCGGATCCTGACCTTATCCCACCTCCTGACCTCATCCCGCCTCCTGACCTCATCTTGCCCCCTGGCTCTGTACTAGCGCAGTGGGCAGGGCCCGGGCCTTCCTGGAGAAGGAATGCGGGCGGAAAAGGGTGGGGTGGGGAGCCAGGATGAGGGTGAGTGGCAACACTGGTCCGTATGCCGCCTGCAGGCCCCGAGCTAATGTTTGGTTTTTCCATCTTGGGATAGTTGAGATTTTCATAGGAGCTCACGGGGCCTCTGTCCTGACCTGCCTCAGTTTACTCATGTGTAAAATGGGTGGGTAAGAGGCTTCCATGGGACAAGCCAGAGCTTTCTGGAATGTTTTCCTCTCTTCCTATTTGGTTATCTGCCCCTTTTGGCACCTCCCTACTTCCC
Source organism: Heterohyrax brucei (assembly GCA_028571685.1). Lineage (NCBI taxonomy): Eukaryota > Metazoa > Chordata > Mammalia > Hyracoidea > Procaviidae > Heterohyrax > Heterohyrax brucei. Next base: position 32,998,112 of record CM053161.1, read on the forward strand.
AACATTGCCCTGACAAGAAAATGAAACAGTTTCCAGGGAATCTACTCTTACTCCTGCCCCCGCCCCTCTTGTATCAGAGTAGTACTGTGCTTTGCAGAGTTGTTAATGGCTGCTTTGGGGAAGCAGGTGACCAGGCCTTTCTTCTGAGGCACCTACTGGTGGACTTGAACCTCTAGCATTTTGTTTAGCAGTTGAGCACACTGTTTGGTATGAGTAATCACTTATTTGTTGAATGGGTGGACATAGTAAATAGATAGGTATGTATGGTCGCCATGAGTCGGATCCGACTCGACGGCACTTGGCTTGGCTTGGCATGTATGGGGAGGCCAAAAGCAGAGAGAAGAGAGACAGGGTGCTAGATAAGTGCCGCCAGGTTTCCTTAGTTCTCAGATTGTTCCCACATAAAGTTCAGCAGCAGCACACTGAACCCTTCTTCTCCCCAACACTGTTTCTTTATAATAAAATCTCCTCTGTCCTTAACTTAGAATCCCTGGTGGTGTAGTGGTTAAGATCTATGGCTGCTGTCATGGATTGAATTGTGTCCCCCCAAAAATATGTGTAGCCATGTTGTAGCAGGAAAAAGATAAGTTCGGCCCGCAGAGCAGAAAACACCTCAAACACTACCTTGTTTGTAAAGGAAGAGGCTGTTTATTAGCTAGAGGTGTGGTGGATGGACTCAAGTCCAAAAAATAGCCGTGCACCCTGTTCCGTTATCAGAGATATCTATTTGTACGTTTCTCCAAGAAAGCAGACAAAGGAATTTCCATATATTCTCTTAATCGACAGATCCAGGTGTACAGATTTTCATATTGCATTCCTCTTGGCCCAGTATACTTAAAGAGGCACTAGATAAGCAGTTAGCATTAAGTTACATGGGAACATGCTACCCTCTCTTTGGAAACTGGGCTTATCAAGGATTTCTGTTGGGGGGAGAAGGAAGCATCCTGGGCCGACACAGGGGAGAGGCATCTGGACTTTTACCTTCTCCTTAGAAACTGAGCTTATCTCAGGATTTTTATAGGGGCTGGAGAGAAAGTGGTTTCTGATGCCCCAAACCTATTTAGGCATCAGGCAGAAAGCAGGCATTGATTCGAATAGAGTTTGGGGAGTTTCTCACAAAGCAAACTGGTGCCTTCTATTCTGAACAGTAAATCAAAGGCTACTCCTCAGGTGAATTCACCTCTTAAGCAGGAAGTAGGACTGGGTGAGGGTCACATTCAGTGAGCCAGACCCATCATTTTCAAGGATCTGATGTCATGCATTTCAGCCACTTTCGACTGTTTACAGTAATTCACATGCTCACAAAATCCTGCACCCAGGCCTTCTGGAATTTAAGTGGTATCTTCTTAGAAAGCTTTTTCTTCCTCTCTCAATGTGAGTGGGCCATGATTCCCAGTATTTTATGATTGTCCTCCATTTTGTGATTTTCCTATGCTGTATGTTAAAGCGTTAGGGTGGAACTATAAATCGCTTCAGGAGATCACCCCTACTTTACTGTAAAGGGAGTTTCCCTGGAATATGGCTTACACCACCCTTAATCCTTTCATCCTGCAAGAGATAAAAGGAAAGGGAAACAAGCAGAGAATTGGGAACCTCACACCATCAAGAAAGCAGCACTGGAAGAAGAGCTCTCTTTCAGACCTGAGGTTCTTGTGCCGAGATGCTCCCTGGAGGCTGATGCAATACTGGACTTTCCTCCAGAACTGACTAAGGGGAAAGCCAAGTCAGACATCCTGAATTTGGACTTGTAGCCTATGAGACTGTGTAAGAATAAACTTTCCTTTGTTAAAGCCATCTACTTTGTGGTAATTCTGCTAGAGCAGCACTAGCTGACTAAAACAACTGCTAACTGAAAGGCTGGCAGTTAGAATCACCAGGCACTCTTTGGAAGCCCTATGGTCAGTTCTACCCTGATCTATAGGGTCACTTTAAGAGTTGCTGCTTATCTTTCATTTTATTAAGCTTGATTATAATATGTTTTGGAGTCTTTCTTTTGAGATCTCTATTGGGTGGTGTACAATATGCATCTGGGATATCTATATTCTCTTTCTTCATGACTTCTGGGAAGTTTTCTGTCAGCAGCTGAACAACAATACTCTCTGTGTTCTCAGGTGTCTCATCATGTTCAGAGACTGCAATTAATCGAAGGTTAAGAATTAGGCTAAGAATTAGGTCCCGCTAAAATCTCCATATCCAACATAGCATCCCGCACATAGGTGCCGCTGGTTCCGTGCAAACCATGCTGTGGCAGAGATAAAAAGACAGGCCCAAAGTAGCTAGATGAACAGAGTCCTAAGCCTGGCTCTCAAAATATGGCAATTTCACCTGCCTATCCCACCAACAGTGCATCTGGAACTAGACGTTAGGCAAGACCCAGCTCCGCCCACCAGCCAACACAGAGGGGAAAAAAAGTCAAAATAGTGTGTTACCTTCAGTCTGTGAGAGCCGGGGCTAGCTGGGAGTGGCAGTCGGCAAAAGAGAGGAGGTTTTTTTTGCTCAGTGGTATGAAGTCCAAATTAACCACCCTGTGTTGTATCCTGGGGCTCACTAGGTGACCAGAAGGCTCCGTTTTATTATCAGTTCCAGTTTTGGTTTCCAGAGGGATATAAGGAGACATGTGCTTAGTCTGCCATGTTGACTCTGCCCCCCTAAAACTTCTTATTATACAAGAACAGAGAGAGTGTTGGAACAAACGGCCATATAGCCATCTCCCACCTTCAGAAATCGTCAGCTTATGCAAGATCTTAATTGTATTCACATTCCCTCCTGGATTGTTTTGAAGCAAATTGCAGTCAGGATATTATTTCATCTGTGTATTTTGACTGGTATTTTTTTGTATGTCCTATTTGTTTCGGTTAACTTAATTTGTCCTTTCATTTTTCAACCTTTAAATATGCCCTTATATTTTAGATGTTGTCTCTTGTTAAGGGCCTGGCTAGCTTTGCTTCTAACTCATTAGTCTCTGTATCTCATTCTGTTGGTGCAGTCACCGTCTTTGTGGTGGATTGGTGACATATTCGGAATTGTTCCATCTTTTGTTCTTTCTGTTTCTCTTGTGTATTCTGTCCTTCCATGGCTTCTTTTGGATTGATATTTTTAAAAATACAATTTCCCTTTCTGTTCTTTTAACAGTACTTCAAACTTTAACTCCATTAGCAGGTAACCTTTACGTTTCAGCAGGCATGTTAGATTTAAATTCTAAAGTTCATCAGACTCTCCAGGCCTTTCCTAACTAAAACATGGACCTTAGAACACTTTAAATGCAGATGAAACCCTTCCAAACCAGCATGTTTTTGTTATACAATATTTTTTAAAGTTCTAACTTGTCTGTTTAGTCACCCAAACCAAATTTGATTAGATTTTCCCACTTATTTAGCAGTTTCTTTGCCTATCCTCCTTTCTTGCAACTTAGAACTTCCTTTAGTATCATTTTCCTTGTAAAACGTAAAGTTCAGTGAGAATTTGCTGAAATGCTCTTTTTTTGTTCTGTTTTTCTTTTTTCTAAGTTGTGTTTATTTGGCTGTACTTGTTGAGAATGTACACAGCAAATATACACCGATTCAAGTTTCTACACGTACAATTTTGTCTTGGTTCTTTAATAGCTGACTAGGTAATACCGTGGTGACATAGTGCTTAAATTCTAAGTCTGGTAACCATGAGGTTGGCAGTTCAAATCTGCCAGGCACTCCTTAGAAACTCTATGGGGCAGTTCTACCCTGACTTACAGGGTCCCTGTAAGTTGGAATTGACTCGATGGCAGTGGGTTTGGTTTGGTTTATGTAATACCAGAAAGACAGTTGTATTTTTTTAAAAGCAATTTGCATGTACTACTCTACCTTTTTCTGGCCTCTTGGTTGTTCTCAGGAAGTCTGCTGTTTTCTCTCTGTCAGCTTTTAAGTTCACCTCTTCAGTTTGCAGTTTCAGTCAAGTGTATCTGTCTTGGTTTATGTATTTTATTTATCCTTTTGGACGTTCATTGTACTTCCTGAATCTGAGGAGTTGTATTTTATCAACTTTGTGTTTTTTCTCACTCAGATTTCAGTGACTTTTTCATTTTTGGTTCTTTGGGGAGGGGGTAAAGGGAGTGTCCTTTTCTCGTGAGCTTAGCTTTGTTGCCTTAAAACAATGAGAATGTACCCTCTGATGGCTCTGGACCCCAGAAGTCTACTATCAAGATGTCAGCAGGGCCGCACTCCCTCTGAAGGCCCTGGGGGAGGGCTCTTCATTCATTGACTCTCCCAGCTTCTGGTGGCCCAGCCTTGTGGCTGCGTGGCTCTCATCTCTGCCTCTGCCTCTGTCTTCATAAAGCTTTCTTATTTCTTCTCTGTCTCTCCTCCAGTTGTCTCTATTATAAGGACACTGGTCACTGACAGTAGGGAACACTCAGTTAATGCACATGATCTCAGCTCGAGACCTTAAATTCATTGTATCTGCAAAGATGCTTTCTCCAAATAAAGTCACATTCACGGATACAGTAGTTAAGACTGAAATATATTTTGGGGGGGGACACAGTTCAGCCCACGGGTCCCTGAGTAAAATCAAGGTGGGGTGGGCACTGGCAGAACGGCTGTGCTAGAAACTGCACTGTCCATCCAGTGTGGGGAGCCCTCTCCCGAGAGAAAGAAAATTCCTCCTTCTACAGCGGCCTCCCAGCGCCCTCTGCTGACAAAGTTTAGCATCGCGCCAGCTGCCGCATTAAAACCCGACGCTGTCTTACCTCCCCATGGAGCAACCAACAAGCCTGAATTTTGGAGCTGAGATGCAGGCAGCTGGAAACTGTCACCCCAAGTTCCCCATTGTGCCCCGAGGGTTCATGGCAGAACCAGCCATATCCATTCTGCAAGAGTTTGGATGATTGAGGGCAGAGTTGAGGCCCTGCCAGAGAAACTCAGTCCTGAGCAGGGGCAGCCAGGAGCTGTGATTTGGGGCTGATGGCCTGGCCTGGCAGAGCCAAAGGTTCTGGGGCCTTGAACAGAGGCAGATGGGACTCAACCAAGTGGATGGGCCTGGGTTTGGTATGGTGGTAGAAGTGCAGTTCAGGGGTCCCAGAAGGGTACTAGGCTCTGACGAGTACTGTAGAACTATGCATCCAGGTGACTCAGGACAGAGCAGCCATTAGGAGATGAAGCTATACCTCCCAGGAGACCAGACTGCCCTTGAACTCTCTCTGGGGCCAGATGAGATTCTCCAATCATCTAAGTAGACTCTAAACGTCACCTTTTCAGGGGCTGAATAGTTGTGGAAATCTGGTCTGAGGACATGAGCTCCATATATCCTCTCTGATGAGCAATGAGGTATGTGACATAGGGCTACAGCTCTGGGTGATGGTGACATTTATTACAACCAAAGGCCAAACTGTGGGAGAGGATGGGTTGCAAAAGAAAACCACAGTGGACAACATCCTGAAGACTTCAGGGGCCCTTCTAGGCTTTTCTACCTCATTGCTTGCCTCATCTGTTTACAAAATCACTTGTCCTCTCTTCACACTCTTGGGGCATGCAAGGGGTCAGCAGACTTGTGCCAAAGTCCCTCAGAGCTAGGCAGATAGAGGTGTATGGTGTCCACATTTCCGTCTCTTGAGTCCTATAGAATCACTGAGTTAGAATCAACTTGATGACAATGGGTTTTGGTTTGGTTGGGTCTGACGAAGTTTGACTTAACACTAAAGCCTTTCCCACACTCCCTACAGATGTAGGGCTTCTCCTCATGTCCTCTGATGTGTGTTGAAGCCTGACTTTACACTGACTGCACCTATAGTCTCCACACCTGATTTTGCAGTTTCTGAGATTTCTACTGCTGGGAATAATTTCCTGTGTCTTCAGGAACCACTTTCTGGCCTGAGCTGGCCTCTGTCTCTATTATTCTGTTACCTTCCCTATAGCTCCCCATTTGCCCTTATGATAGGACAGAGAAGGCCCTTGAAATCACCCCTGCCCTGTCTTTTCGTGGGTTTGGACTGGTCTCCTGTCTCTTAACCTTCTGCTTTGGCATTCGAGGTATGTTGCTCAGAGTGCTGCTGCTTCTGGTCCTGCGGATGGGGGTCCTCTGGTTGGAGGTGTTTTCTTGCAGGTGTTCCTGGGGAAGACTGAGAGGGCTGGTTGTGCTTTGTGGGCTGAGGAGTTTCTGGCTGGAAAAGGAAGGGTGGGAGGAGCATGGATGGATCTCTAACTTTGGTTCTGTTGCAAGAGAAAGTTTTCAATCAGAGTTGATACACGAACCGTAGATGGGGCTGCCTGGCTGTCTGCTTTGTCTCCTGGAAAGATCTCCCATAATCGTTCATAGCAGGTTTACAGCACAGGCTCTGTCTCCAGAAAGTCTTCCTTTCTAGGCTTACTTTTCACTGTTTTTATTCATTATGTCTTTGTCAGTAATCCAGAAACCGACATCAAGGCCCTTCTCTGCATTTCAGCCGTTCTACGGCTCTTCAAGTAGAAACTGGAGGAGGCCTTGCTCTTGACTGAGCTGAAACTGCAGTGGCCTTTCTCACCTTTCACAGGCATCTTCTACCAGTACTCTAACACAGTTTCTGCAGCTGTTTCTTTCTACTGAGGGAGAATAGTCTTGATGACCTAGGTGGAAACCTCTTTAGTGGCCTTTCCCACAAGAGGGGCAGGATCCATCAAGTCAGGAGCCTGAGACCTGGAGGTCCCCATGGAAGGCAATGTGGAGCAGTGGTGAGAGAGAGAGTGTGCATGTGTGCGTGTGTGTGTGTATGAGGATATGTTTATTTGAGGACTACTTGCTTGGTTCTCTATCAGCCAGTGGGATTTAGGTGTAAACAAGACAGGGCTAGCCCAGAACTGCTGACTAAAGGACCCTGGGTCCCGCTGACATGTGTCTCTCTTAGTTTTCCAGAAGTTATAAAATGAAAGCATGTCCTTTCTCAGGTCACACGCCTCCTGTTAATACTTGATTTATTTGAATCAGTCTGACTTCAGCTGAAATACTGTATTAAGCCCTGTTTCAAATTATACCTTGTTTAGACTTCTTATGCCCTTTTGATTCCGACCTTAGCCCACAACCCTCTCACCTGGACAGTGGAGTACCCCTGAGCAGATCCTCCACCACATCTTACTCCAAAGAGAAACCAAAGCATCATCTTAGCACAAAGAACTTGTCATCCCCCAGTAGCCTCCAGCACACTTAGGATGAACCCCGATGTTGTAGTGTGAATCACAGGCCCTACTTTTACCTGCTCCTAAGTGTCTCTCTAACCTCTGCTCACCTCACCCTCTTTTTCCTTAGGGGTTTTCTGGCTGATCCTCAAACACCCTCTTGTCTGCCTTCAGTGGTTACGCGTACAAATTGCTCCCTCCTCTTAAGTCATCTGCTCAGTCTACCTTCTCCTGAAGACTCTGAGGGAGGTCCCCTGATCCCTCTGCATCATCCACCCTTCCCCCATACTTTGACCTCCCTGAGGTTGAGTTTCTACACAGCACTGATCACTGTCTGGTGTGGTACATGTGTGTGCATATTCCTTGTCTGGTGTGACACTTGTGCACATGTTCACTGGTGTGGTGCATGTTTGTATGTTCACTGGTGTGACACACATGCCTACATGTTTAATGTCTGGTATGATACATGTGTATGCATATATTCCATATATTGATGTTCTGTTTCCTTCATGTCAGCTGCTCCAGGGCAGTTATTCTGATTCTTGATCAATCTGTATCTCCAGTTCCTGGGGCCCCTTCTAGCACAGAGTAGGTGCTCACCAATGCTTAATTGAAATAAAGAGTGGACGAATGGCAGCATATGAATATTTTTTTAGAAATATGGAGGAGATTAGAAAGAGACAGCTAAAAGATTCGCGGGAATTGCCTTGGTGGAAATTGGCTAGTGCCTGCTGGATAACTTACTTTTGCCTGTAGCACTGTGTGCTACTATACATTTTGTGCCTGAAGTATTCAGCAATAAAGTCAGGACAAAAAGCTATAAAAGTTGTTCCAAAGTAAAAGGCATATGAAATAAGTCCTTCATTTCTGAAGCACCTTATTTGACTTTCACTGACTGTAGATGGACTCGACTCTACTTATGGTTTGAACTATAAAAATACACTAGGAAAAGGGTCCCAGTGCCCACCTGTCCCTGCAGTGTATTCCTTCTTCTGCCTGCTGTCCTGCTCGGTGCACAGCTCCTGGCTGTACTCATCCCTGTACCAGACCAGCAGTGCACAGCCAGGCCACATGGCACTGCTGCCTGTGGTAGTGAGGGGCTACCAGGTTCTGCTGTTCCTAGTCTGGGGTGCAGTTCACAGACTTGAGGTTGACTGGATGGGAGAGAAAGGCGGTGAGCGCCCACGATGGTCAGGTCCTGGTCCTGTTCCCTCCTCATGTTTGATGTCCTGACACTGCCCACTCCCTCACTGCTGCTTCTGAGAGTCTTCTGTTGCCACCTCGGTCTCATTTGCAATGTCACGTGAATTCCTGTCCCCAAGTCTAGATCATGGATCAGCACAAGGAGAATGCTCTCAACCATATTCTGAAGCCCAGTTCCAGACATAACTTCCCACCTTGATTGGCCCTAAAAAAGAGTAAAACTGCAGCATCTCCAAACTCTAATTTGTAGAGTAGCCACTGCTAACTCTGTCACCTGGCCCTCACGGGGGCTAAGGCACAGGTCCAGCAGCTGCTCAGATGCCTTGGGCCACCCATGCTCAGAACCCAGTCTTGGGGGTGCCAGATGGTCTGATTTTCAGCCCAGGAGACAGAGTAAGGGCCAAGTGATTGGGGTGCCCACTGTCTGAAGCATTGTCCTTTCTCAGTTTGGGGGCCCTATGAGCTCACAGCTATCAATGAAGAAATTTTGATACGTCTCACAGTCTAGACTAGAGGAGAGAGCAGTAGGGACTAGCATACAGGGTAAGAATATATTCTTGGACGTCAAGTGCAGGAGCAGAAAGAGCCCAGACCTCAATGCTGGACTCCAAATCACTAGAGAAGGGAACTGTTTGGGGGCCAAGACCTAAACCTTCTGCTGACCTTTTGGTACACAAGGCCTGTTCTTTCTCAGGGGGTGTACATCTCACCTCAGCCTACTTTCTCCTGGGCTCTAGGGTGGAGAAGATTGGTGGGCGAGCTACGGCAGTGTACAGTGTGAGTCTCAGCTTTGTCGAAGTTGCTGTCCTATAAACTCTAATGCCTTCATAACTGACAGTTCAGAGAACAAGACTCCACTCACACTACAGATGCTTAATCCAACATTAGTTTCTGGCTCCCTGTGTTACCAGGTTTAATCTCTCAACCTTTCTGTTTAAAAGGGGTTTGTTACCCGTTTGCTCATTCTGAAAATAGTTGTTGAGGTATGTTATGTGTTGGGCAGAGTGATGGCAAAAACACTGAAGAGGGTTTGTTTGGTCCCTAATATCACAGATGGATTTGTGGGACATCCACCATATGTCATCTCTTGTATATTTAATTTAATGCTTTCAAATAGTTTGCAAGGTCTCTGGACCCAAGAGAATTTCAAAGATTTGCCCAGACTCAGTGTTTCTGTGTGGATTATAAACTAAGTGAGTAACTCTGAAGTTAATTACATTCAATGCTGCATCCACCTTCTGGTCTCTGCTTAAATCCAGCACACAGATCAGTCTCACCAGCCTTTCTAGAGGAGCTGGGGTAACTAGTCCTAAATTATTTTCTCTTACTCAGTCTCTATCTCAAGTGCTTACCAGAGGTACTTGCTTCTCCAGGAGGTCTGGGCCTTCTCTGAACCAGCTCTGCTCAGCATAACTGCTGTCCCTAGCAACTCTTTCAGACTAGATTCATTACTTAGTGGTACCCTGGGCATCCCCTTTAATGTGAGAATTATATATGACAGGACAACAAGCATTTCTTCAGTGTTTTAGGATGTGACTTTGTCACATACATGACCTTTACTAGGGCTTCAACAACTCGGAGGTACCTGGGACGCCTGAGGATGCAAGGGAAGATGAAGGACCCAGTGGGTAGTGAATCCCTGACCAGAACCCATGCCTTCAGGCTCACTCACTTCAACTTCTCTTAAATGCCTCGGTGTAAGTGTGAGTGGGGGCAGGAGGAAACTGCAGAAGAGTAGTGAGAGTCAATAAGGCTTGTGGGAGGCAGTGTGGGTTTATAGAAGGAAGGAATCTTAGATAAACAGTTGACATGGGGAGGGAGCTAAAGCGTACAAAAGCACAAAAGGGACAAAACACGCTAGTAATAAGAGACCAGAGCAGTGTGACTGGGAAGAGACCAGACACGTGTACAGAAATGCATCTGGACAACAGAGACAATGATGCTAAAAGCCTCAGGTTTTTTGCAGCTCTAATTAAGGTCATGTATATAGCAAAGTCATGCCCTAAAACCTCAGCAGCAACTTCATTACTGAGATAAAAAGGCCTCAGGAGCCATAATCTCAGGGTTTCTCCAGTCCTTGCCAGGCCATCAAGTCTGGTCTTTTGGGGGAGTTAAATTTTTCTTTTACGTTTTTCTCTAGCTCCGTCTGGGACCCCCTGTTGTCGTTACTATCCGAGCGGTCAGTGGTGGTAGCCGGGCACCATCTAGTTGCACTGGACTCAGTCTGGTGGGGGATGCTGTAGTTGTGGTCCATTAGTCCTTTCCCTTGTGTCTTTAGTTTTCTTCATTCTTCCTTGCTCCCAAATGGGTGAGACCAGTAAAGCATCTTCATGACCTCTCACAGGCTTTTAAAACCCCAGATCTGACTCACCAAAGTAGAATGTAAAATGTTTTCTTCATAAACAATGCTATGCCAATTTGAGCTAGATGTTTCTTAAGACTACGTCCCCTGCAGCCCTCAGCCTAGAAATTCAGCCCCTCACGGAGTCTGTATGTGTCTATGGAACTTCCATGGATATGTGCAAATTTTCATGAGCAAGTAAGCATTTTGGATTAAATTTCATGCTCATTGATACTGTGATCTCAGGTGTGTAATTGAACATGTCTGTACCTCATTTTCTTCATCTATAAAATAATCCAAACCCACTGCTGTCCAGCCGATTCTGACTCATAGTGACCCTAGAGGACAGCGTAGAACTGCCCTATAGAGTTTCAAAGGAGTACCTGGTGGATTCAAACTGCTGACCTTCTGATTAGCAGCCTCAGTATTCAACCACTATGCCATCAGGGTTTCCGTCCATAAAATAGTTATCACTAAAATACCTATCTTGTATGCCTGCTTGCACAAAGGATGATTGGAAAATGATTTCTGAAGTATCATTAGCGAAAGACTATACTGTAATTATTTTGTAAAAAAAATTTGGGGGTTTATACTTAAACTGGAGTCCCTGGGTAGCACAAATGGTTAAACTCTTGGCTCTGAACCAAAAGGTGGTGTTTGAATCTACCCAGAGGCACCTTGGATGAAGTGTCTGGTAATCCACTTCTGAAAGGTTACATTCATTGAAAACCTTATGGAGCACAGTTCTATTCTGACACACATGGGTTTGCAATGAGTCAGAATAGACTGAATGGCAACTTTATTTTTTTAAAAATACTTGTATTGGGGTATCAACTAATCAGTTTCTTAACATTTAAAAGTAGCTTCTTTCTGTTATCCTAGGTTCTCATCTATTAAATGATATGGTTTAAGTGAGCTTATTCATGTAAAGGACTTAAAGTCTCAAATCCTGTGGAAATAAAACATGTGTAGCAATTACTGTTGCTATTGTTACTATTAAGATGGTGTCATGGATTGAAATACGTGCCCTCCAAAATATGTGTAGGCTGGACCACGATTCCCAGTATTGTACAGTTGTCTACCATGTTGTCATTTGATGAGATTTTCCTGTGTGTTGTAAATTCTGTCACTATGATTTAATAGGATGGATTGTATTGATGAGGTCTACAAGATCAGATAGTGTCTTAAGCCAACCTCTTTTGAGACGTAAAAGAGAGGAATAAGCAGAGAAACATGAGGATTTCATACCACTAAGAAAGCAGAGGCAGAGGACATCCTTTGGACCTGAGGTTTCTGCGCTGAGATGTTCCCAGACCAGGGAAAGTCTGATGCATCACAAGGACCTTCCTCCAGAGCTGACGAAGACAGAAAACTTTCCCATGTTGCTGGTGTCCTGAATTCAGGACTGCTGGACTATGAGAGAATAAACTTCCTTTTTTTTAAGGCCATCCACCTGTGGTATTTCTGTTATAGCAGCACTACATGACTCAGACAGATGGTGACTGTTTTAGTCAGCTGATGCTGCTCTAACAGAAATACTGTGAGTGGACAGCTTTAACAAGGGAAAAATTATTCTTCTGCAGTTCTGGTAGGCTACAACCTTGTCAGCTCTGGAAGAAAATCCTTGTGTTGCATTAATCTTTGTTCAGGGGGCATCTTGGCGCAGGAACCTCAGGTCTGCACTCTTCTCCCAGTGCTGCTTTCTTGATGGTGTAAGATTCCCAATCCTCTGCTTGCTTCCCTTTCCTTTTATCTCTTGCAGGATGAAAGGATTAAGGGAGGTACAAAGCATACTCCAGGTAAACTCCCTTTACAGTGGAGCAGGGAATGGTCTTTCGAAGGGATTTACAGTCACAGCCTAATCCTGTAAAATACAACATAAGAAAATCCCAAAATGGAGGACATTCACAAAATATGTGGAATCATGACACAGGCACATTGGCTACACATATTTCTGGGGGGACACAATTTAATCCATAGCAGTGACAATGTTGGTCTGTGTGTCAGAGTGATCGGGAGAGGGACAAAGTGCCTTGGGGCTCTGTATATTCTCCTGCTCGTACCTGAATAAGGCTCCATAAGGAAGGTGTTCTCATCTGTCGGACTGGCAGATTCCCACCTCTGGTGTTTACTGCTCCATTATGGAGGCCACCCAAGGAGATCTGACTAAAAGGCAATGAGAAATCTGAATTCGTTTTGCTTGGTGAATGTTTCTAAACTTTGGAGATGTTAACATAGGTACAGAGAGTTATGAACCAGAGCACAAGTAGTCCAAGGATTGTCCCAGGGTGATTTGAAAATGATTTTTGCAGTGTCATTGGTTAGCGCCTAGCTGGTTTCTTGGAAACCCTGGTGGCAGAGTGGGTTAAGTGCTATACCTGCTAACTGAAAGGTTGGCAGTTCAAATATGCCAAGTGCTCCTTGGAAACTCTATGGGGCAATTCTACTCTGATCTCTAGAGTCACTGTAGGTTAGACCAGACTCGACGGCAGTGGTTTTTTTTTTTTTTTTTACTTGCCTCTTAAAAGATTTTAAACCTCATCACTGGTTCACTTTATATACATAAAGTATCTATTATAGTTATTAAAAAATTAATTACAGGGTTGAGGATTTTAACCGGTTCCAAATAGAGATGAGTGATAAAACTTGAGGGACGGATTTATCTATAATAACTCTTCACGTCAAAATGGGACAGGCCAGCATCAAATGTCACCTTTCTCACTACTTTCATAAACCTAAACTATCTGAAATCCATAGGTGGGAATCACAGACCCTTAATTCAACTTCATCTTTCCAGTTTTGGCTGATCGGTTGAGACTTGATCCTTTGAAATTCTGCTGGCCTCCCTTTGCTGCCCAGGCATCCATTCCTCATTGAAATCCTCATGTGGGCTTTTATGGCCTGCCTTCAGTGACACACGAAAGCTGAGCAAGGGGCTCTGACAGAAAAGCTAGGAGGGAGGTCAGTAGCTCGTTGACGGTCTAGGAGAGTCTAGCATGGACACAAGACAACCAAGCTTCCCTCCAAGTCTCCCCGCACTAGGAGAGTTATAGCAGTACAGCGGCTGAGGCTTATTGGCGCGACCCCCAGCTCTGCACCCAGTGCCTCCTGTTACCTGCAGGGACCAGCACCTGTAGTTTCACAGTTCCTTTTCATGTTCCTATAGCAAAATTTCTCTGACTCATCTCCACCCACCTTTCCTAGGAGAAAAACATAGAAATATCCCTGAAATCCTCCTTGGCCTAGAGAAATGGCACAACCTTCACAATGGCTCACTGGTAGCAGGCACACATCCAGAAGGCCGCTCCTTCCACTTAGACAGGGAGTAACTTGGGGACAGCCACTCTCCCTCCCTTCAAGTTTCATCCTGAAGAACTGAGCAGACTTTGGGCATCTTCTGGTGCTATTTTGGTCACCTTGTACCTCTCCAGCAGAGAATACAACTAGTGGAAGTCTTCATGAAGAGAAACTTTTATTGTCACAGTCCGGTAAGTCAAAAATCCATTTACAAGTTACAAGTCTGTTCAACAAGTACAGCTATCACAGCCCAGTGGGCGGAGTCCAAATTCAAGGAGAGCATCCTGGCACAGGAACCTTGGGTCTAAAGGACGTGATCTGCTCTCGGTCACGCTTTCTCGGCGGTATGAGTTTCCCAGCTTCCTCTACTCACTTCTCTCCCTGAAGTCCCACAAGCTTGTAGCTTGAGTCCTGCCTCACTAACTCAACTGCTGTCCTTTCTCCCTCAGCAACATCAGGGAGGCAGCATGCACACTTGGGAGGAATGGCATCATATTGGGACTTACAGCTGAGTCAAATCAACACATACCTTTTTGGGGGGACACAATTTAATCCATGACAAGTGCTCTTGGATAACTACTTCAAACAGTAGGTGCTGATGCCGTAGTCCTGATTCTGCCACAGCCCCCTTTTATTCCTTCCTGTGGACCTCCTTGTGGATCACCCTTCCCCTCTCTTTCCCTTGGTCCCCTACCCAGCTCTCCTCATGGATGCCCCTCCCTGGTACTCCCCGTGAGCCCCTGCTCCACCCTCTGTTGGACCATCTTCCTGGACACTCCTCTCTGGCACTCCCTATAGGCTCACCTCCTCTCAGGCTTCTCCTTTCTCCTCCCTGGTATCACCCCCACTTTCTGCCCTTCCCACACTCACTGCCTCCCCCCCTAGGGCCATCCTCCCTGACCCAGGCAGAGCTCATGGTGCCAGCACCACCCCCGGGTCCCAAGTGCCCTAGCCTAAGGCCACAGCATCTGTGGACACAGAAGATTCTAGAAGAGGTGACCACCAAGACCACTGCCCAGACTACCACTTCTGTACAGGTGTGTCTGTACCTAGAGACACTGAATGGGAGGAAAGGGGCTGCAGAAGTGGGGGGGCTGGCAGGTTGGGGGTCCCCAAGGTAAGAACAGACCCAGATTAATGCAGTTCTACCTCAGGGGGCCTCATTTTAGTGTCAGGCAGTGACTCAAGGTCCTGCTGCAGCAAGAGACAATGGCATTTCTAAGAAAAGGAACTTGGTTCTCCCCCTGGGAATTCTGGAAAAATCTAAGAGTAAAGCAGACTGGACGTCTAAGAGCAATGACCTCTTAGACTGAGGGGATGTGGGGTGTCTCCAGGTAAAGAGATTTGGGCCTCTCTGGGTGAGGGAACTTGGAGTGTCTCAGGGTGAGGACATTTGGGCTGTCCTAGACAGAAAGGCCCCCACTTGTCAGTTTGTCACAGGAATCAAATTGATTGTATCTGTACAAAGAGACATGGAAAAGCTGAATATCAGTCCGAACAAGACCAGGTGCTGACTGCAGCACAGACCATCAGTTGCTCATATGTAAGTTCAAATTCAAACTGAAGAGCATTAGACAAGCCCACATGAGTCAAAGTACGACCTTAAGTATATCCCACCTGAGTTTAGAAACCTTCTCAGGAACTGGTTTGACGTGTTGAACACTAATGACAAAAGACCAGACAAGTTGTAGAATGACATTCAAGACATCGTCCATGAAGCAAGCAAGAAAAGAACAAATTGGATGTCAGAAGAGACTCTGAAACTTGCCCTTGAATATCAAGTAGCTAAAGCAAAAGGAAAGAATGATGAAGAAAAAGAACTGAACAGAAGATTTCAAAGGGCAGCTAGAGAAGACAAAGTAAAAGTATTGTAAGGACATCTGCAAAGAGCTGGAATTAGAAAACCAAAAGGGAAGAATGTGCTTTGCATTTCTCAAGCTGAAAGAACTGATAAAAAATTCAAGCCTTGTTATGGATTGAATTGTGTTCCCCTAAAATGTGTGTGGTGGTCTCCCTGGGCCATGATTCCTGGTACTGTGTAATGCCCTCCATGTTGTAAAATCCTGCCTTTATGATGCTAATGAGGGTGGGGGGCAGCAGTTGTGTTGGTGGGGCTGTGTAAGATGGCTTTGTGCCTTGAGGCGGTCTCTTGAGATATAAAGGAAAGAAGCTAGGGAGACATTTGGGAACCTCATACCACCAAGAAGCAGCACCTGAGTAGAGTGCGTGCTTCAGACCTGAGGTTCCTGCGCCAAGATGTTCCCTGACCAAAGACTGATGTAACACAAGGAGCTTCCTCCAGAGCTGAAAAAGAGGGAAAGCCTTTCCCCCAGAGTGGACATCCTGAATTTGGACTTGTAACCTACCGGACTGTGTTAAGAATAAACTTTCATTTGTTAAAGCCACCCACTTGTGGTATTCCTGTTAGAGCAGCACTAGATGACTAAAACAAGCCTCAAGTTGCAATAGTGAAAGATTCTACCAGGAAAATATTAAATGACTAAGGAAGCATCAAAAGAAGATAGGAAGAATACATGGAGTCATTATACCAGTAAGAACTGGTCGATGTTTAACCATTTCAAGAGACAGCATGTGATCAGGAGCCAATAGTACTGAAGGAAGAAGTGAAAGCTGCATTGAAAGCACTGACTGAAAACAAGGCTCCAGGAATTAATGGAGTATCAGCTGAAATGTTGCAACAAATGGATGCAGAACTGCAAGTGCTTGCTCGTCTATGCCAAAGAATTTGGAGGACAGCTACCTGGCCAACTGACTGAAAGAGATCCATATTTAAGCCCATTCCAAAGAAAGGTGATCCAACCAAATGCGGAAATTATCAAACAATATCATTAATATCATACACACGTAAAATTTTGCTCATGATCATTCAAAAGTGACTGCAACAGTATATCGACAGGGAACTGCCAGAAATGCAAACTGATTTCAGAAGAGGATGTGGAACCAGGGATGTTGTTGCTGATGTCAAGTGGATCTTGGCTAAAAGCAGAGAATACCAGAAAGATGTTTACCTGTGTTTTATTGACTATGCAAAAGCATTCGACTATGTGGATCACGTTAAATTATGGCTAACATTGTGGAGAATGGGAATTTCAGGACACTTAATTGTGCTCTTAAGGAATCTACATGAATCAAGAGGCAGTCATCTGAACAGAACAAGGGGACACCACATGTTTTAAAGTGAGGAAAGATGTGAGTCAGGGTTCTATCCTCACGCCATACTTATTCAATCTGTATGTCTCACAGATAATCCAAGAAACTGGACTATATGAAGAAGAATGAGTCATCAGGATTGGAGGAAGAATTGTTAACAACCTGTGTTATGCAGATGACACAACCAACCCTGTATGCTGGAAGTAAAGAAGATTTGAAACACTTATTGATGAAGATCAAAGATCACAGCATTCAGTGTAGATCGTACTTTAGCATCAAAAAAAAAAACAAAAAAAAAAACCTCACAACTGGACCAGTATATAACATTGTGGTAAATGGAGAAATGATTGAGGTTGTCAAAGATTTCATTTTACTTAGTTCCACAATCAAAGCCCATGGAAGCAGCAGTCAAGAGATCAGAAGACATACTGCATTGGGAAAATCTGCTGCAAAGTAACTCTTTAAAGTATTGAAAAGCAAAGCTGTCACCCTAAAGACTAAGATGTCCCTGGCCCAAACCATGATACTGTCAGTCACATCATATGCGTGTGAAAGCTGGACAATGAATAAGGAAGACAGAAGAACAATTGATGCCTTTGAATTACGGTGCTGGAGAAGAATATTGAGTGTACTGTGGACTGCCAAAAGAACAGATTTGTTCTGGAAGAGGTACAACCAAAGTGGTCCTAGGAAGCACATATACTTTGGGTGTGTTGTCGGGAGGTATTAATCCCTGGAGAAGGACGTTATGCTTGGTAGAGTGGATGGTCAGTGAAGAAGAAGAAGACCTTCAACGAGATGGATTGACATAGCGGCTGCAACCATGGGCTTGAGCATAAAAAAGATTGTAGGCATAGCGCAGGACTGGACAATGTTTTGTTCTGTTGTGCATAGGGTCGCTATGAGTTGGAACCAAATGGAGGTCACTTAACAATCCCCACAATCAGGAGTGCTGAGTAGCTGTAGTCTTTGGTTGGCAGGGCAGCCCTGCTAAGGACTAGGTGCTGGTGTCAGTGCGTAGCTTCCCAAGGGGCATATTTAAATATGACTGTACTGATATTCAGTGATATGGTATGCAGTACTCTTTCTAGGATGAGTTTGCAAACTTCATTGGAAGTCTTCATATGTTGTTGTTAGGTGCCTGTAGAGTCAGCTCTGACTCACAGCAACTGTGTTCATAAGAGAAGGAAACACTACCTGGTCCTGTGCCGTCCTCCCAATTGTTACGTTTGAATCCATTGTTATAGCCACTGTGTCATCAGTCCCTCTTGTTGAGGGTCTTCCCTTTTTTGCTGACCTTCTACCTTACCAAGCATAGTGTCCTTCTCTAGTGTTTGGTCCTTCCTGATAACATGTCCAAAGTACATAGGTTAAAGTCTTGCCATCTTCACTTCCACAGAGCACTCTGGCTAAGTTTCTTCCAAGACAGAATTATTTATTCTTCTGACAGTCCCTGGTATATGTAATATTCTTTGAAAACACTGTAGTTGAAAGGCATTAATTCTTCTTTGTCATCCTTACTTATTGCCCAGCTTTTGCATGTATATGAGGTAAGTGAATATCATGGCTTGGGTCAGGTGTGCCTTTGTCCTCAAAGTAACATCTTTGCTTTTCAGCACTTTAAAGAGGTCTTGTGCAGTAGATTTTCTAAACGCAATACACAATTTAATTTCCTGACTGCTGCTTCCATGGGCATTGACTTAGTCATCTAGTGCTGCTGTAACCCAAATACCACAAGTGGATGGCTTTAACAAAGAGAAATTTATTCTCTCATAGTCCAATAGACAAGTCCAAATTCAGGGTGCCAGAGAGCTTGTAAAATGACCAGTCCATTTCAGCTAACTTGTAGTTAGGTGCCGTTGAGTCAGTTCTAACTCGTAGCAACCCTATAAACAACAGAATGAAACATTGCCTGGTCTTGCACCACATCCACAATCGATTTTATGCTTAAGTCCATTGTTGCAGCCATTGTGTCAATCCATCTCATTGAGGGTCTTTGTCTTTTTCACTAACCCTCCACTCTACCAAGCATAATGTCCTTCTCCAGGGACTGATCCTTCCTGACAACATGTCCAAAGTATGTAAGATGCAGTCTTGCCATCTTGGCTTCCAAGGAGCACTCTGAATGTACTTCATCCTGAACAGATCTGTTTGTTCTTTTGGCGGTCCATGGTACATTCAACATTCTTCTCCAACACCACAATTCAAAGGCATCAATTCTTCTTCTGTCTTCTTTGTTCATTATCCAGCTTTTGCATGTATATGATGTGATTGGAAATACCATGGCTTGGGTCAGGCACACTTTAGTCTTCAGGGTGACATCTTTACCTTTGAATACTTTAAAGAGATCCTTTGTAGTAGATTTTCCCAATGTAATGCATCTTTTGACTTCATGACTGCCATTTCCATGGGCATTGATTGTGGACCCAAGTACAATAAAATCCTTGATAACCGCAATCCTTTCTCCATTATGATCATGTTGCTTGCTGGGCCAGTTGTGAGGATTTTTATTTTCTTGATGTTGAGGTGGAATCCATACTGAAGGCTATGGTCTTTGATCTTCATCAGTACGTATTTCAAATCTTCTTCACTTCCAAAACGTACGGTAGTGTCATCTGTGTAACACAAGTCATTGATGAGTCATCCTCCAATCATGATGCCTCGTTCTTCTTTGTAGAATCCAGTTTCTCAGATTATTTGCTCAGCATACAGATTGAAAAGGTATGGTGAAGGGATATAACCCTGATGCATACCTTTCCTGACTAAACCCTTGTTCTGCTAATGCAATTGCCTCTTGATTGATACACAGGTTCCTTAAGAGCACAATTAGGTGTTTTGGAATTCCCATTCTCTGCAACATTAGCCATAATTTAATATGATCCATGTAGTCAAATGCTTTTGCATAGTCAATGAAACACAGGTAAACATCTTTCTGGTATTCTCTGCTTTTAGCCGAGATCTACTTACTTGACATCAGCAACACATCCCTGGTTCCACATCCTCTTCTGAATCCAGCTTGAATTTCTGGCATTTCCTTGTACATATCCTGTTGTAGTCATTTTTGCATGATCTTGAGCAAAATTTTACTTGCATGTGATATCAAAGATATAGTTCTTGTTCGATAATTTCCACATTTGGTTAGATCACCTTTCTTTGGAATGGGCATAAATATAGATGGCTGTGGCTTTGGCTCCAGTCAGTTTGCCAAATTTCTTGGCAAACATGAGTAAGCATTTCCAGTGCTGCATCTGTTTGTTGAAATATCTCCATTGATATTCCATCAATTCCTGGAGCCTTGTTATTTGCCAATGCATTCAATGCAGCATTCATTTCTTCTTCAGTATCATTCTTTCCTGATCATATGCTACCTCTTCAAATGGCAGAATACTGGCCAGTTCTTTCTGGTATAATGACTGTGTATTCCTTGCATCTTCTTTTGTTGCTCCCCAAGTCATTTAATAGTTTCTCCACAGAACCCTTTACTGTTGCAACTTGAGAATTGAATTTTTTCTTCATTTCTTTCAGCTTAACAAACACTAACGTGTTCTTCCCTTCTGGTTTTCCATTTCCAGCTCTTTGCACATGTGATTATAATACACTGTCTTTAAATATTTCATTGTGATTGAGTGAAAGTATACAACTCAAATGAAATTTGCACGCCCGCATATCTGCAGCTCCTTCTGCTCTCTTTGCTCAGTGACAGCACACTCCTTCTTTTTGTTCTACATATGTCGTATCCTCTTAACAGTCTCCTGTCCCCTGATCTCCACCCTCTGCTCTCCCTTCTAGTAAGAAGCCAGTAGGACAGCATCCTATAGATGCATACAACCATAAAGTATATGCACCTTATGGTCACATTGTGTGCCTGCATCCAGTCCATTCCTGTCTGAAGAGTTGACTTCAATAATGTTTTCTGGTCAGGGGCAGCAGCATGTCTAGGGGCCATGTTCCCAGGGAAGCCCCTAGGCTGCCGGACCATCAGGTGCTGTCTTTTAGTGGAGTTCTTGAGGTACACCCCTCTTTTTCCTATGTTGCCAATGGGACTCAACATTGTGTGCCCCGTCACACAGTGGTGGTGGCCGGGCACCATATAGTTTGGTCATGATGATACAGTCTGTCATTCACATGGGTCCTTCCGTCTCTTGGGCTCTTTTTTTCTCATGTCTTTGGTTTTCTTGGTGATCATCAGTTCTGGATGAGTTGTGATCATCTGGATTGACACATATTTTTGAAGTCCACATTTTAATCCACAAGAGGAGGTGAGGAGTCTTGTGAGGTGGCATGGTGCTCCCATCCTGACGAATTAATCCTGGTTTCTGTTGCAGGCAAACTTTTCTAGGAGTGCCTGAATTAGATAGGTCTATGTGACAGGTGGCTCTTGAATTCTGAATCAAAGCAATGGAGCTGGTTGGAATCACTGGGAAGGGTGTGAGATCACCTCTACCACATATACTGCAAGTAGACAGCTTTAACAAACAGAAATTTATGCTCTCACATTCTAGGAGGCTGGAAGTCTGAGTTCAGGGCACCAGCGCTTAATGAAGGTGTTCTCTCTCTGTTGGTTCTGAAAGAAAGTCCTGATCATCAGTTTTCCCTGTTCTAGCATCTCCTCAGCACAGGGACACCAGATACAAAGAATGAGCTCCACTCCCAGCACTTTGTTCTTGGTGACATGAGGCCACACCCCTCTTTGCTCAATTATTTTTTATATCTCTAAAGAGACTGACTAAACATACAACCTAATCCAAAAGATTCAGTTCCGTTGTTACTATCATAAAGGTTAGGATTTACAGCAAACACAATACCAAACGATGTACCACCTAACGATGCTCAGAATCATTATCTAGCCAAGTTGGTAAACCTTTTTTTGGCGGCACAATTCAATCCATAACAAGAGATAAAATCCAAACATTTATTTCATTTATAACCTCCATAGTAGGTTAAGCTTATATTACAGAAAATAAGGGGAAAACATTTCTAATTGATCTGGAAGTACAGGACGTATTTATGGAACAGAAATATAAACACAAATCTCAATAATTACAACTGAAATGCTTCATAATGGTTTTTCCTAATTAATTTACTTAATTGATGTTCATGATTCATGAAATAATCATGTTTTTCTACAACAAACTTGTGCTATGTGTTTCTCAATCAGAAAAGCGTTAATGTTCAAGAAGTGTTTTTGTGGGCAAGGGTTAATTGCTTTGCTTAGGAGAAACTGGAGAACTTGCAGTGCCTGGATTCACTACAGGGCAGATAGTGAGGGGGCCTTGAGTGTCGTCACTAACTGGATTTTCAGGAGCAAAAAACGGGCGAAGCGGCTCCGCTGCAGGTATTTCAGTGAACGTGAAGATATGGGATCCACCGGAAGTGTCAAAAAAGGAAACGTTTCCCATATCCATATCCAGGAAAACCCCCACTCTGTGTAACCCGGGGTTCACACAGAGGTAAGTCAAAGGCTCAGTGCTGGCTGCATATTCCTGTCCATCTCTCACACCCACAGTCCAGAAGCCATGTTCTGAAGACAGGTAAATCGCCTGTTGCCGATTAACTGATTCTTTGCAAATGCCCAGGTCCCATTCTGGGCTTGTTCCCACGTCCACCTCCCAGTAATAACGGCCGGAGGTGAACTGAGGAGTGCCGAGGACACACAGGGACTGGAATTTCTCTGTATGGTCTTCCCCATTCTGTTTGAAATAACCAGATCGTACACTCTTCAGGTCTTCAGAAATTATGAGGTAATTGTTGGCTGTGTCAACATCTAAGGTCATATCCACTTGGAATTTCAGCATCCCTGGGTCCACACTTAGAACAGTTCTCAGCTGGGGCTCTAGTGTTTTGATACTGGAAACCAGTTCATGCAGCTGGAAGTTCTGTCTGACATCTTTCTTCCGAGTAACTACAGGACACAAGGGACACAAGAAACTCTCCCCATCTTGCTCAGTCTGCAGTGAGTTGAAGCAGTGAAAACAGC
Source organism: Heterohyrax brucei (assembly GCA_028571685.1). Lineage (NCBI taxonomy): Eukaryota > Metazoa > Chordata > Mammalia > Hyracoidea > Procaviidae > Heterohyrax > Heterohyrax brucei. The sequence goes on from CM053161.1 coordinate 33,021,216, forward strand.
AGACATATCCACATTTCAAGTTCACTGGTTTTTCCAGGTAATTGTGACACAGGGGACACATGCTTGCTTTTCTAAATTGTTCAGCCATGGTCACTTTCTCTCTTCCAGCAGGTCTTCCCTGGTGTCTTGTGTCTTCCAGCAGTAGTCAGTTCTAAAATGAGGCCCACAGACAAAGAACTTGTAGAAAGAGGGTCCCTCCTTCCAGGTACTGACAGCTTGCCTCCCTTTAATTCAATCAGATTTTCATTAAATTCTGACATAAAAGGGTATTTTTTTTTGATGCAGTATAGTAGTTACCACAAGCAAAGTAGATAATTTTTTGTTGAGAGTGATTTATTTTAAATGTGAAAAATTGCTGCAGTACCATCTAGACTAACCCACTGACTCATGGCTGTCGAGTCAAATCTGATTCACAGCGACCCTAGAAGTCAGAGTAGAACCTCATAGGGTTTACAAGGAGCGCTTGGTGGATTTGAACTGCTGACCTTTTGGTTGGCAGCCATAGCACTTACCCCACTATGCCACCTGGGTTTCCACATCTACACTAGATATTAGATATGACAACTATTGATTTGGATTTAGAATTGAAACTTTTAAAATAAAATATTTGGCATCAATTTTAATCATTATGAATTGAATGAGTTTGAACTATTGAGGCCAAGGGAATATTTCCAATTAAAAAAAAAAAAAATGAAGCCTGCTGCCACTGAGTCAATGCTGACTAATAGTGACCCTGTGAGACAGAGTAGAACTGCCCCATAGGGTTTTCAAGGAGTGCCTGATGGGTTTGAACTGCCAAACTTTTGGTTAGCAGTCATAGTCTTCATCACTATGCTACCAGGTGTCCATTCCCAACAATAGTTTCCAATTAAACATTCCCACAGACACAAAACTTTAGTTTCAGCACAGGGCTGACAGTTGAGTTCTTTACAGTCTTCTCAGTACCCAGTGCTCTCACACCAAAACCAGATTCAGTCCACTAGCTTTCAGTTTAAAACCAGCCCCCATATTGACTTGATTTCTTATCAAGTTAACTAGATTGCACAAACTCCTAGGTTTGCATGCTTGATAATTTCTGTTATATACAACTTCATTTACAAACTTAAATAGGCAGTGTCTGGGCTTTAAAGGGTCAGCAGAGCAGAAGCTCTGTGTAATAAGTCTGCTTCATTTCCTTCGACCTTCAGGCTAGTCCTCCTAAGAAATTAGTTTTGGGTTTCTTGAATCACAAGACACAGAAAATATTTGATACAGATGTATCAAGGCAAAATTCCTCATGCATCTTCTTCTCCAAGTGGGTCTGAAGTTGCCTCATTGCTCACTAAGTCAAACCTAAATTGTTTTCCTCTGCTCACAAAGTGACCTCATCCTCTGCTAGGATTACCTACTCCGAAGATGGGACCCCTACCTCAGACAAGAAAGACCCTTGACACAAATGGTGAATTAGGATTTTCACTACCTACAATTTTCACTACTACAATGCCGAGTTTTGATTTTTACAGTTGAGCACAACCAACTCTAAAAGAAAAAAGAAAACCAATGGTTCCCTAGACTTCAAGAGCATAGGAAGGTATGGGAATGATATACCCAATTCTATGGCAAACATATATTACAGTCTAGAATAAACTAGGTTTGCTACTTCTAAGCTCAAATCTCCACATTTTACATGACAGGAGGCAATTTCTAACGACAAATTAACACATAAAATTGTTGTCTGTTCTGTTATTAGAGTGGAAGCTTCACAGCTGACGACCAGAACTATTTCACTTAGTAGTTTGTTTTCGTCTTCCCAATTTATAATTACTTTGGTTAAGTGCTGTGTCTGATAACCATGATGTCAGTAGTTCGAATCTGTCAGGCACTCCTTGAAAACTTCATGGGGCAGTTCTGCTGTCTCTAGAGGGTTGCTATCAGTCAAAACCGAGTTGATGACAGTGGGTTTGGATTTTTGAAATTATTATTATTAAATGCATAATGAATCTATGTTATCTAAGAATTACTAATGAAACTATTTAGTCTTTAAATTGCTTTGGGAAAACTACCAGACTCCACCATGCTTAGACACCATCCCACACAAATCATAGTACTGGGGTATATTTAATTTGAAATTCAAATCTTAATGAAGCAATTAGAATTCAGAATGACACTTTTTATCAGTCTTTAAAATGTTAAGTATCTTTACCCCAAAACCTAGAGTCAAACCACTATTGATTGTCATAACTACTATTTCTCTAGTCAGTTAAAAGAATAAAATAAAAGAAGAAAAATTAACCTGAAATCCAGCTGTGTTTCTCCTGGTTGTCAGAAGATGGAGACTGGGACTGCTCCGTGGTGCTGTCTCAGCTCAGGGCTCTCTGAGGAAGGGTCACTCTGAGGGAGTAATTAAGGAGTAAGATTCTTCTTCAAAGACTGAGTGGTCAATCCACCAGGAAAACAGGTCAGTCTCAAGACTGGAGAGGAGCACAGTGTGGAATGGGTAAGAACAACTGAGTTAAAAGGCTTTTATGTTGTTTCAATGTCATGTGATTAGACGTGCTCTTTAAGCCAATCAGTCTAAGCTAATCACGTTCAATTACTCCAATAAAATGTTTCTGATCTCACGTGATTTAACGAAGTCTTAGAACCACATCCCATGTCATGTGACTCATTGAATCTTATGAAATCAATCTAGTCCAATCCAATCTGACTTAATCCAGTCATATTTGCCTAATCCATTTAATCTGATGCAATCACAATTATTTAAACATCTAACTTGTTAAAGACTTTCAGGCTAATTGCAGTTGTCATTTATACATATATATAATATTTAAAATCTTCCTCTACCCCGTAATCACATAATCTTTAATTTTTGATGCATATATGTCTATATTTTTCCAATTTTATACTAAGCCCTCAATGTACTTCACTTATATATCTAAATATATAAAAGGCAAGGATATGATTAATATGTTTCCATCTAAGATTGTTGTTGTTGTTGTTAGATGATGTCTTAGCCACCTAGTGCTGCTATAACAGTAATACCACAAGTGGATAGCTTGAACAAAGAGAAATTTTATCCTGTCACAGCTCAGTAGGCTACAAGTCCAAATTCAGGACATTAGATACAATGTCAAAATTCCCCTGGAATGGGAATGGGAGCTTCTGAGGAGCAGGAACCCCAGGTACATTCCAAGGATTCGCTCTCTCTGCTCCCCATACTGCTTCAAGGTGTTGTGAGGTTCTCAGCTCACCACTTGCTTCCCTTTCCTTTATAGCCCAAGAAATTGCCTCAAGGCACAATATACAATACAATTTTATAAACTGAATCCTGTCTCGCTAATACAACCACTGCCCATCCTCCCTCATTAACATCACAGAGGCAGAGTTTTTACAGCATACGCCAACTCCACACCATACTGGGAATCATGACCTAGCCAAGTTACAACGAAAATCTTTGGAGGGACCCAATTCAATCCATGACAGGTGCCACTGAGTCAGTTCCAACTCAAAGTGATCCTACATACAACAGAACAGAACACTGCCCAGTCCTGCAGCATGTCCACAATTCTTGTTATGCAGGAACCCATTGTTGTACCCACTGTATGAATTCATTTTGTTGAGGATCTTCCTCTTTTTTGGTGACCCTCTGCTTCATGAAGCAGGATGCCCTTTTCCAGGAGTTGATTTCTCCTGACAACATACCCAAAGTATGTAAGATATAGTCTTGCCAACCCTGCTGCTTAGGAGAATTCTGGGTGTACTTCTTCCAGGACAGATCTGGTTGTTCTTTTGACAGTCCATGGCATATTCAATATTCTTCACCAACATCATACTTCACGGACATCTCTTCTGTTTTCTTTATTATATTCCTGTTGCAGCAGCACTAGATGACTATTATCAGGTTTTGCATGAACATGATATAATTGAAAATACAGTGGACTGGGTCAGGTGCACCTTAGTCTTCCAGGTGACATCTTTCCTTTTCAATGCTTTAAAGAGGTCTTTTGCAGCAGACCTTCCCAGTACAATGGGCCTTTTGATTTCTAGACTGCTGCTTCCATGAGTGTTGCTTGTGAATCCTAGTAAAATGAAATCTTTGACAATCTCAATCTTTTCTTCACTTACCATGATGTTGCTTGTAGGTCTGGTTGTGAGGTTTTTTTTTTCAGTTTGAGGTGAAGGCTGTGGTCATTGTTTTTCATCATACTGAAGGCTGTGGTCTTTGTTCTTCATCAGTAAGTGCTTCAAGTCCTCTTTACTTTCAGTATAAGCAAGGTTGTGTCATCTACATAACTCAGGTTATTAATGAGTCTTCCCCCAGTTGTGATGTCACCTTCTTCTTTATATAGTCCTGCTTCTTCGATTATTTGCTTGGCATAAGATGGAATAGGTGTGAAAGGATACAACCTTAGTGCACACTTTTTTGGACTTTAAGTTACCCTGTATCACCTTGTTCTGTTAGAATGACTGTCTCTTGACCGTGTACAGATTCCTCATAGGCATAGTTACGTGTTCTGGGATTCTAATTCTCTGCAGTGTTATCCATAATTTGTTGTGGTTCACCAAGTTGAGTGCTGTCTAGTCATCTAGTGCTGCTCTAACAGAAGTGCCACAAAATTGATGACTCTAACAAAGGAAAGTTTATTCTTACACAGTCTAGTCAGCTACAAGTCCAAATTCTAGTGTCTGCTCCACGGTAAGGTTTTCCCTCTGTCATCTCTGGAGTAAAGTCTGTGTTGTATTAGTCTTTTGTCACAGAGCATCTTGGTGCAGGAACCTCAGGTCTGAAGGATATGCTCTTCCGCCAGTGGTGCTTTCTTGGTACTGTGAGATGCCCAATTTTCTGCTTCCTTCTCTTTCCTTTTATCTCTTGTAAGATAAAAGGGTAAAAGGTAGTACAAGCCATACTCTAGGGACACTCCCTTTACGCTGGAGGAGGCAAGTAACCTTAGGAAGGGATTTGCAGTCCCACCCTAATCCTCTTTAATATGCAACATAGGAAAATCACAAAACGGAGGACAGTCATAAAATATTGGGGATCATGGCCCAGCCAAATGGCTACACACATTTCTGGTGTGACATAGTTTGTTCCATGACAAATGCCTTTGCATAATCAACAAAACACAAGTACACATCTTTCTGGTATTCTCTGCTGTCAGCCAATACTTACAGGACATCAGCAAGGGTATCCCTGGTTCCATGTCCTCTTCTGAATCTGGCCTGAATTTCTGACAGTTCCTTGTGCATGTACTGCTACAACTGATTTAGAATGATCTTAAGCAATGTTTTACTTCATGTAGACCTGTAAAGCCAGACGGTGCCCAGCCACCACCAAACACATCTGTCATGGGGGCCATAACAGAGTCAACACAAGAAAAGGAGATGTGCAGTTTAGGAACTCTTCTGAAAGACCAAAATTGATGGTCTTTTAGAAACAGACCCAAATTGAGAAAGTCAGGCAATCGTTGCAACAAGGACATGCTGTGGAATAGCTCTGCTCTGTAATACACAAGGTTTCCAGGAGTCAAAATGACTCACTAGAAATGGCTTTTTGTTTTTTCACAAACTAATGACATTAAGCACATTTTCATGTGCTCCTTGGGAGTTTGTCTTTCTTTGGTAAAATTTTCTGTTCCAGTTATTTGTCAATTTTTCAGCTGGCTTGTCTTACTGTCAGCTTTTGAGTTGTAAGCATTTTTCTATATCCTGAATATGAAGATTTTTATCAGATACAAGATTACCGAACATTTTCTCCCAGTGACTAGGTTCTCTATTCATTTTGATGATACAGTCCTTTGATAAACAGTTTTCTTTTGTAGAAGTCCAATTTCTCTATTTTGCCTTCCCTCCCCCTACTTTGTGCTTTTGGTGTGATCTTTTCAAATGCACTGTCAACAGGTGGATCTCAAAGAATCACGCCATTTTTTTTTTTTTAAGATTTGCATGGTTTTGTTTCTTAAATTTAGTTCTTTGATCCATTGTAAGTTTATCTTTATATATGATGTAGGGTTGGTCCCACTTCATTTTTTAACATATGAAGATCCAGTTGTCGCAGCACCCTTTGAATTAGTTTGACACACTTGAAAAAAGTGTTAATTTTATAAAATTGGTATATGTGTCTGCCACTGTATCAAGACCAGAATCTTGCTTATAAAATCAAAACCCAAACCAAAGCAAGTGCTGCTGAGTCAATTCTGAGTCATAGCAATGCTATAGGACAGAGTAGAACTGCCCCATAGAGTTTCGAAAGAGCATCTGGCAGATTTGAACTGCCAGCCTTTTGGTTAGCAGACATAGCACTTAACCACTACACCAACAGGGTTTCCCTTTTGATTATAGTAGCTTTAAAAAGTGTTTTGCAGTTGAGAAGTACACCTCCTCCTATCTTGTTCTTTTTCAAGATTTTGTCTACTATTTGGAGCCATTGCCATTTCATATAGTTTGTAAAACTGGAATCTTTTTTTATTTCTGCCAAGAAAACTGTTGTAATTTTGACAAGCGTTGCACTGTACCTGTAGTTCTCTTTGGATACTACGGATACTTAATCCACAGGAAACTTTCCAGTCCCTTAAAACAGAATGTCTTTTGATTTATTTAGGTCTTCATTAATATCTTTCAGTAATATTTTACATTTTTAGTGTAGAAGTATTTGATCTTCCTAGTTAAATTTATTCCCAAGTATTTTAATCATCTTGATTCTCTAATTCATGGGCCTATTTCCTCAATCTCCTTTTCAGCTTGCTCATTGCTGATATATAGAAACTCAGCAGCAGATTTTTGTGTGTTGGCCTTGTACCCTACTACCTTGCTAAATTCAGTAATTAGTTCTAATCTTTTTATTTGTGTGTGAATTCTTCTGAGTTTTCTATGGCTAAGATTATGCCATCTAAGTAATGGGAGAATTTTACTGCCCCTTTACAGTCTGCATACCGTTTCCCCCTCCTTTAAGGTATACCACGTTTTGTTCTCCATTCACCTGCTGATAGAAGTTTACTTTTTTCCTATGCTTTTCAAATCAACATACAAAAAAATGAAACAAATCAGTGCTAATCAATGCACCATACTTCTCATTCCCTGTTGTCACTGAGAAGCTCTGTGACACACTCATCCAGCAGTAACAAATTTGAACAGGGCAATGCAAAGCAAATCTAGTTGGAAGTCATATTCACAATCTTTTTTTTTTTTTTTTTAATGTGTCAGATATGGTTGCTGGACATTTGAGCATCTGTCTCCACCTAGAATCCACAAAGTGGAGGAAGATGGAATTAGGTAGGGTGATTTCTTCTATTTTCTCCAGTCCTAGTATCCGGGTGGCTCACTATGGAGTTAAGCAGCAGCCATCCTGCTGTAAAGAGGTAGTGTGAGACAGTCCTCTATGCCACCACTCCATGGAGGTTGGGGCATCTGGTGAGAAAATGATCTTGTGCTCACATTTGGGGCAACAAGATGGTACCACACTGTGCCCCATTTTCACCAGCAATCCACCAGCTCTCATCAATTCAGTTTCCAAAGTACATCAAAAGCCTGTCCTTTTCGCATCTGCACTGGACAATTAATCCTCACCTTAACCTCTTCAGAAGCGACATGAACAGTCCACTGTATTCAACTGTTCTGATTCTATACTGGCCAAGGTAATTCCTAGGAGATAAATATTTCCTTATCTGAAGACTTGAGAACAAAATCAAACTTACACACAGAATGCTTTTTCTTCCTCCTGGATAAAGTTCAGTCACACACATTTCTGCATAAAGAAATAACTTACCTTACATAGAATGTGTGTCTATAAGTTTTTAGATATCTCCTGGTGTGTCAGATTGCAACACCTGATTATTACCAATTAGCCAAGCCAGCCAAGTGCCGTCGAGTCGGATACCAATTAAGCAATCTGTAATAATTTATACACCATAGGTTTTCAATATCAAACGTTTTGTTTTGCATTTTACTTTTGCTACCTGTACTAGAATGTTAACAGGAGGGATCAGTCCCTGGAGAAGGATACCACGCTTGGTAATGTAGAGGGCCACTGAAAAAGAGAAAGACCCTCAGTAATGGGTTGACAGAATGGCTGCAACAATGGGCTCAAGCATAAAAATTGTGAGGGTAGTACAGGACCAGACAAGTCTTTGCTTCTGTTACACATAGGGTCACTATGAGTCAGAGCTTACTTGATGACATCTAACAACAACAAGAAGCAAGAATGTAAGTTCTCTGAAGACTGAGACATGGTATCATTTCTCACTTGATCAACAGAAAAGATATGATCTGAAACATTAAGGATCCTCAATAAATACCTGTTAACTAATTGGACTTTTGACAAGTAAGTTAATGAGGTGATTTAGATGAAACACAAAAATCTCCCCAAAAACCCCAAAATAAAATTTATGTCACTATGACATAGGACTTTGAGGAATTTTCACTCCCAGTTCTTCACAGTACTCTTGACGTCACACCCCGCTTGGCAGCGGCATCTGTAACACTAGCCAAAGTTCCTGTCTTCCAACCTGCTCAGGATACATGAGACGCTTCTCCTACATGATTCATTTATGCCAATGATTTCGATATGTTTCTGAGTCACAATCTGCATTAGTATCATGCGATGGTGTAGATACAACACAATATATGTTGCAGCCTACATGCAGTTCTTTATAGATTCTTGAAAGCCATAGGTCAAGCAGTTATTTTTAATAAGTCTTGAGGTTGTAATAAATAGTATAGACAAGAAAACGTAATTATTTTGAGAAGAGAAAGAATTTATTTCAGCCTTCTGTCTGGACAGCTTTCGTGAAAGTTGATCTTAAAATGGAATTCTTGAGGTGCGGGGCTAAGCTGGCCAAGTAGTTGGATTCTTTCTGTGATCCCTCTAACACCAAAGAACCCCCCAAACAAAGAAAGGAATCAGTTATATATGGCATTCTAGGAGCCCTGGACATCAAAGGGAAAGTTGAGAAATAAAACTGACACCAAAAGGAGAGTGGGGCCAGAAGGACATAGAACTGGTCAGACCTGATACAATGGGAACTGATGTCCTGCGGATGGCTTGTTGGCAGTGGGCTTGGTGAGTGGAGCAGTGGCTTTTGGAAAAATCTCTTCCTGATGGGAAAGACCCGTTGGTAGAAAGCCTACTCACACCTCCAGAATCTGTGAAAAACAGCATTCAATCACCAAAAGCAAAGTAGATTGTGTTTAATCTATCACATGAGGATCTAAGTTTTTCATTTGGGATAAACTTGTCTCCCTCTGCCCAGCACTTTCCCATCCCTTCCCTGCACTGCACCCAGCTCCAGAGACTGACACCATTACCTAAGCCATTCTCTTACACTCAAACAGGGAAAAATTTACCAAACAATGGGGGAAATAGTAAATAATGAAAATCATCCGCTGGCTCCCCTAAGCCAGGAACTCAGGGTAGAAACAATTCCTTTGCTTAAGTGCAGGCATAAGGGAATATGTCTTCCTCACAGACACTCACTGACAGCTGTCAGCCCCTGTGTTTCTCAGTGCATGCAGCCAGACATCTGTGCCTACACCAACCACCTCTAATTATCTAGGACTATAGACAAGACCCTGCACCACATGCTTTGTGATCTACTACCTGGGCACCTGCTCTGAATACCACAAGAAAACGAAAAGGATACCTGGGCTCACCTGTTTAGTAACAGCTCTAACCATCCAGTGACAGGATGTTAGAGTTTTAGAGGTGCCAATAGCGAAACTAGCTCATACAACCAGCTTATCTGGGCATTTGAAAACAAGGTAAAACAAGGAAGTAGAATATGGTGAGCAAACATAGGTAAAGACACTGATGGCTTGGAGACAACAGTCAATATCAAATCACTTAAAGAGGGAGACCACGATGGCTTCAGAAAACTCCTAAAACAAAGAATTAAAAAACTTTCCAGGTGAAGAGAACTTCCTACAATCATTGGAGGTAGAACACAAAAGATTAAAATTTAGAACTCTTGAAGAGATCAGGAAGGAAATCATGCAAAATGCAGCAGAACATAATGACAAACTGAACAGGTTACAAAAAGGCATGCAGGAATTCAGAAGGTTAATAATAAAATTATAGAATCAGACAGCTCTATAGAAAGTCAAAGGAGCAGAAGTGAGAAATGGAAGCCAGCACTGGTGAAACTGAAGAGAAAAAACTTGATTCCAAAGTACTTGAGGAAAAATTAGATAAAATAATTTAAAACAATGAAGAAACACTAAGAATTATGTCTTACTCTGTCAAGGGGGATAAACCACAAGTAATTGGAGTACCAGGATGGGGTGGAGGATGGATAACAGAAAACAGAGAGAAAACTGGTGAACATTTGACAGAAAACTTTCCTGATTTCATGGAAGAGGTGACAATATGTATCTAACTTGATCAATGAACTTCATGCAAGGTAAATACCAACAGAAAGACGCCAAGACATATGATCAAACTCACCAAAACTAAAGATAGAGAATTTTAAAGGAGGCTATGGACAAATGAAAAATAATATACAAAAGAGAGTAGATAAAACTAAGCTCAGACTACCCAGCAGAAACTGTGCAACCAAGAAAGCAATGGGATGACGCTGTATCAAAAAGTTGCCAGCCAAGAATTATATATCCAGCAAAACTATCTCTCAAATATGAAGGTGAAATTAGGACATTTCCAGATAAACAGAAGTTTAGAAAATTTGTAAAAACCATTTCAAAATTATGAGAAATACTAAAGGGAGTGGTTCACTTAGAGAATCGGTAATCCCAGATAACAACCCAAGGCTAGAATGCAGGACACAGCAACCAGATATTAACCCAGATAGGGAAATCACAAAAAGAAATCAGAGCTAAAACACTGAAAATAGGGAACCAGAGATGTTATTGTATAAAATAGGACAATGTTATAACAAAAAGAGGGACTAAAAAACATAATCACAGTTCTTTCACGTGAAGAGGAAGTCAAGATGATACAAAGAAATTAAAGATGGGTTGATTTTTAGAAAAATTGGGGTACATACTAAGGTAACCATAAAAGAAACTAACAATCCTACACATTAAATTAAAAAAATGAGAAAAACATGAAGTCTCAGCAAATACAAAACCAACAATAATGAAAAAGATGGAAAGAAAACACACAGAGAAAAACGACTCAGCACAGAAAGTTAAGTGGAACAAAGAAATTGTCAGGAATACACAAAAAAGTCATCAAAATGACAGCATTAAGTAGTTTGAAGGCACCAATAAAGATAAAGAGTAAAACAATGGCTGAGAAAACATGATCCACCTGTATGCTGCCTACAAGAGCCATGCCTTAGACTCAAAGACTCAAACAAGCTAAAGCTGAAAGGATAGAAAAAAAAAATCTATCAAACAATATTGACAAAAGAGCATGAGTGGTAGTATTAACTCCTGATAAAATAGATTTTAAAGTAGAATCCACTACAGTGAATAAAGAAGGACACAATACAGTGATTAAAGGGTCAATACACCAGGAGGACAAAACCACATTAACTATTTGTGTATCCAATGATTAAAAAAAAACCACTGCCATCGAGTCAATTGTGACTGATAGTGATGCTATAGGACAGAATAGAACTGCCCCATAAAGTGTCCAAGGAGTGCCTGGTGGATTTGAACCACCAACCTTTGGTTAGTAGCTGTAGCACTTAACCACTATGCCACCAGGGTTTCTGTGTCAAATAATAGGGGTCCTAAATACATAAAATGAACTCTAACAACATTTAAAAGAGAAATAAGCAGCTCCACAATGATAGTAGGAGATTTCAACGCATTACTTTAGGTAAAAGGACATCCAGAAAGAAGCTCAATAAAGACACAGAAGATCTAAATGCCACATCAGCCAACTCGACCTCATAGACGTACATAGTACTCTCTACCCAAAAGCAGCCAAGTGTGCTTTCTTCTCCAGCACACCTGGAACATTCTCCAGAATGCACCACACATCAGGCCATAAATCAAACCTTAACAAAACTCAAAATCCAAAGCACTGAAACATTGCAAAACGTCCTTTCAGATCATAAAGCCATAAAAGTAGAAAGCAAGAACAGAAAAAGCAGGAAAAAAATAAAACATATAGAAACTGAACAACAGCTTGCTCAAAAAATGCTGAGTTACAGAAGAAATCAAACAGAATAAAGATATTCACAGTATCAAATGAGAATAAAAACATATCCTTTCAGAACTTTGAGACACAGCAAAAGCAGTGCTCAGAAGTCAATTTATTTCAACAAATACACACATCCAAAAAGAAGAAAGGGCCCAAATCAAAGCATTAATACTACAACTTGAACAAGTGGAAAGAAAACATCAAAAAAAGCACTAGGACACCAGAAGAAATCAAATAATAAAAATTAGTGCAGAACTACATGAATTAGAGGACAGTAAAACAAATGAAAGAGTTAACAAGACTGAAAGCTGATTCTTTGAAAAAATCAACAAAATTGAAAAGCTTGGCCAAACTAATAAATGAAAATCAGAAGCAGCAGCAAATTACTTGAATAAGAAATGAGATGAGTGTTCTATCATGATAGAATACTCTGAAAAATTATACTTGAAAAAAATCTGAAAACTTAGAAGAAATGGACAAATTTCTAGAAACACACTACCTAGCTAAACTAACACAAATAGAAGCAGAACAATTAAGTAAACCCATAACAAAAGAAGTTTTGAAAAGATAATTAAAACACTGTCAACAAAAAAAAAAGCCTTGTCCCTGCAGCCTTCCCTGGAGATTTCTACCACACTTTCAGAGAAGAATTAACACCACTGTTACTAAAGGTATTGCAGAGAATATTTCATTCTATGAAGCCAGCATAACCCTGATGCCCAAACCAGGTAAAAACAGCACAAATAAGAAAAATTACAGACCGATATCTCTTATGAACTTAGATGCAAAAATCTTCAACCAAGTTCTAGTCAAGATACTGCAAAGTCTCAACAACAAAAAGACAACCCAATTAAAAAACGGACACAGGACGTGAATAAGCAAAAGAAGACTTTCAGGTATCTATTAGTTATATGAGGAAATGCTCACAATCATTAGCCATCAGAGAAATCCAAATCAAAATTATAATGATAGACCATCTCAACCCAGGGTAGCATTACTCCAAAAAGCACAAAATAAAAAATGTTACGCTATGGAGAGACTGGAACACTTATACATTGCTAGTGGGAATGTTAAATGATACAACTACTATGGAAATCCATTTAGTACTTTCTTAAAAAGTTAGAAATTGGAATATGATATGATCCAACAATCCCACTTCTTGGAATGTAGTGTAGAGAAATAAGAGCTGCCACACAAATAGATATGTGAACACCAATATTTATCACAGTGCTGCCCAAGATAGGAAAAAGATGGAATCAACTTAGGTATCCACCAGCAGATGAATGGATAAATAAACTATGGCATAGTCACACAAGGGAATATTATGCCATGACAAAGAACAACGCTGAGTTTTGGAAATATCTCACAACATGGAGGAATCTGGAAGGTATTATGCTGAGTGAAATTAGTCATAAATGGACAACGATTGTATGAGACCACTATTACAAGGACTCAAGAAAAAATTTAAACAGAAGAAAACACTCTGATGGTTATGAGAGTGGGAGGGAGGGAGAGGGGTATTTACTTTGATACTAGGTAGGGATTGTTTAGCTGAAGGGAGGGACAACACACAGTAGAGGAGACGTCAGCACAATTGGATTAAACCAAAAGCTGAGAAGTTTTCTAAATACAATCAAAGACTTTGAGGCACAGAGAAGCAGGGACAGGTGTCTGGGATCTATGGTTTCAGTGGACATCTAGGCCAACTGGCATAACAAAGTTTACTAAGAAAATGTGCTACTTCCCACTCTGATGAGTCTTAAAAGCTAGAAAATAACCACCTAAGAAGCAAAAAATGGTCTCGGCCCACTTGGAGCAAAAGAGAATAAAGAACTTTAAAGACATAAGGAGCACATGAACCCAAGAAATAGAAAGGACTGCATAAACCAGAGACTTCACTAACATGATGCCAGAACAACTAGATGGTGCCCAAGAATGCTACTAACAGGAAACTCAACAAAGAGCCTCTGATGGACCAGGGGAAATGTGGGGTGCAGAACTCAAACTCTAGTAAAAAGACCAGACTTGATGGTCTGACAGACTGGAGGGCCCCAGGGAAGACATGACTCCTGTACTGTGTTTGTCCAGAACTGAAACGATTCTGGAAGCCAGCTCCTCAGACAAAGACTGAACTGGTCTGTAAGACCTAACATAATACTGGTGAAGACTGCTTCTTGGCTTAAGTAGATACGGGAGGGAGGTGAGATAAGAAAGAAAGAGACGTGAGCTAGTTGAATGCACATGAGAAATTCAAGGTGGAGGGAAGGAGTGTGCTGTCTATGTGCAGAGAGCAACTATGATCACATAACACCGTGTGTGTAGATTTCTGTATGAGAAACTGACTTGAATTGCAAACTTTCACTTAAAACACCATCAAACAAAAACAAAAAAAATGAAATTCTATCTCTGCAAATATTTTTTTCTTGAGGATTTTCTTTTTCAGGATCATTTAATTCAGAGCAAAGTGAGAGTATTTGTAGGACATATTTGCGTAATAGATTTCGAAGAAGCAGTGCTTTGCGATTCAATATACACGAAGTCGTGTATTCGGCCCAGCAGTTCTGCAGCTTTCTGAAAATGAGACTCCATGTCTCCAATGATCTCCTCCCTACTAATTCTCTCACATATCTCTGTGTTCTTGAGGGAAAAAGTGTTCCACGGCCTTCTTCCCTTAGACACATTACAAAGTAACCTTGAACATGCATCTGTCTGTACTGTACCCTGGAGACCACCTAACTCACCTGCCTCAGGATCCCTACCACATTTGACCTATTGGCCACAGCATTTCCACCTTCCACCTCCTCACTGTGTCTCTACCCCATCCCACCTCCGACAGGTAGGATCCAGACATGTCGCATAATGCACACAGTTACAGGAGGTGCTGAATGACAAAGGCTTGTCCGTTATCCTAATGTCAGATTATATGGAAGTGTAGAGCCTAGCAGGTTGGCTCCGTGTCCCCTTACCAGTGTCATACTTAAAGGTTCTAATCTGAGCCACTTTCTCCCACAACTTGTGAATTCTAGAGGTCTTGGTGAGAGGTGGCTCCTGAGCTCAGAATCCAAGTTTGTTTAGAACTGCTGGGTGGTCTCTCAGGCCCACGCTGTCCCATCACTTGCCAGCACTCTTTTTGGAACACTGTCCATGATTCCGTGAGGGCTTTCCATGGTGATGGTAAACAAGCCTACATTGCACATCTTACTGGAAGCAGCAGACAATTCTTAGGTGTTTTTACTGTCTGTTAGGTGATCCATAAGGATGTCTGCACATTTCTGGGTATGATCAACTGGCACCTGGAGGAAGGAAGACTGATTAGGAGCCCATCCTGGTTAAGAAGTGACCTCTTCTTCAGCACATCGAGAACTGAGACCTGCTGGGAATATTGAAGAAAAACAGGAATCTGAGTCAGCTACTACAAAGAGAAGAAATCTAATGGAAGAAGGCAGGTAAAACATAAACAGAGGGACACAGACATTCATGTGGGACCAAGGTTGTGCAGCGGGATGTGTGTGGGTAAGGCGCCAGTTCCCACCCACCAAGATCATGGAGTCAAGGATTCTTCCCAGACATGTGGCACTGGGTACAAGAGTACCCTCCTAAGGCCTTCTGGGATAGAAGTTCTCAAGGCAGCTGACACTACACAGTATGCTTAAAACTTACAGGCAGGCCCTGGGCCCCAGGGGGATATCGGTGGGAACTGTATGCATGATAAGGAGTCAAGTGGGAGATGGATGCAGGCTGAGGTGGATGGGCAGAGATGCTTGAGAGGGACCAGCCAGTAGGGTGGCTCGGTGTCGGTGTTTCAGGGCGGAAGAGTTGAGAAGATGGAGTTTGAGTCGAAGACGCAGAGGAGGGCATAGGTGAGTAAATGAGATTTCTAAGTGGAGTTGGTTTGAATGTGTTTCCTGAAGTAAGGGTCCAACCTAGAGAACAGGAGCTGAAGGGTCTCCTCTTTTACTGTAGTGTCTCTATGGTCAGGATCAGGCCTTCGAATCCTGGGTTTTCTTCCCTGCCCCCACAAACCATGGTGGAGAACCCAGAAGTGTCATAAAAGGATGTCAGGCCCACAGCCTCTGCCCTCATCCTAAATCCATCCCCTGGAGATCACATAGAGAGGCATCCTCCTAGTTCATACCCCTTTGGGACTTACTCAGCCACAGTCTTTTCATGTTCTGCCTCCAGACTGCCCTCACACCTCCAAATTGTGAGTCTTACATCTAATGGGTAGAATCAGATTATGTCCCACACAGAACAGAAAGACTGGAGAGCTGAGAGAGAACTGCTTAGCCACCATCATAATGCCACATGAAAGGAGGTTCAGAGTTTGGCAAGCCATCAGTAGACTTCTCCACCCCCTCACTGTTGTAGTCCGGACTTGCTTCTACATTGCTTTTGCACCAAGTGTGCTGAATCAAGACACCCGTGTGACAGATGGTGTGGAAGCTGTGGTGGTGTAGTGGTTAACAGCTCAGCTGCTAACCAAAAGGTTGGCAGTTGGAATCCAACAGACACTCCTTGGAAACCTGAAGGGACAGTTCTACTGCGTCCTGTCACAGGGTTGCTGTACATAGGAATTGATGAGGTGGCAATGGATTTGGTTTTTGTTTCTGTGACAGGTGGAGCCTTAGGGGCTCAGTGATTAACACTTCACAGCTAACCAAGAAGTTTGTGGTTGGAATCCATCAACTGCTCCTTGGAAATCCTATGAGGTAGTTATATTCTGTCCTATAGGATTGCTATGAGTTGGAATGTCCTCTATGGCAGTGATTTTGGTGCTTTCTTTTTTAAAAATCGAAACATGGCTGTTGAGTTCAAAAGTCAAACTACTGTGCTGTGTGGACTCCCTGGCTTACTCTCAGGCTTCTCCTGTCCAATCTCTTGCCACACTCCTGCTGAAGCTTAGGCCATGCTTTCCAGAAGAGGTCTCCATGGTGACAGTGAATAAGTCACAGGGGTGCTGACCAAAGCTGCCACAGTGAGGTCTAACCATCCTCACTCCACAGGTCAGGTGATCCGGGAGGATGGCTTCAGGTGCTAAAATAGTTACATTAGATCACAAAATGGTGAACAACCACACAGTACTGGGAATCATGGTCAAGCCAAGATGACACACGTGGGGGGGGGGCACAATGTCAATCCATAACAAGGAATAACATCCAAAGGTTTATTTAGTTTATAACTTCCATAATGTAGTAAGCTGACATTATAGAATATAAGAAAGAAAGCTTTTGCAAATTGATTTGGAATTTCAGAATATATTTATTAACTAAAAAAAAAAGAGAAAAAAAAACATAAAGCCCAAACAATACGAACTACTTAATATATGAAATGATTTTTCCTAGTAGTCTTCTTACTTTGTGTTTGTGATTCATGACGTAGTTCGTATTTTTCTGCTACAAATGTATGTTATGTGTTTCTCAAACAGGAAAGTGTTCCATAAGTATTTCTGTGGATGAAGGTTTATTGCCTTGTTCAGGATAAACTGGAGAACTTGCAGTGCCTGGATTAATTACAGGGCAGATACTCAGGAAACCTGGGGTGTTAGCACTATATGGATTTTCAGGAGCAGAAAATAGGCTTGCTTAGTGGCTCCAGAGTAGATATTTTGGTGATTGTAAACATTGGACAGATTGTAAACATTGGACAGTCCTGCTTCCCAGGACTCCAGGTCAAAGCCAGTCGAGGTTTTAGTTTTTTGTTAATTGACTCACCACCACCACCACCACCACCACAATATGTATATTTGGAGGCATGGTCACCCAGTGTTTGAGAGGTTGGCTGCTTTATATCTAGAGACAGAGAGAGAGATACAAAGGGAGAGAGAAAGAAAGAGAAAGCCCTAATTAAGCATGGCTAAGCACTTGTCTAGTAACAAGGCAGTAGAAGGTTCTAACCAGGTAGCAATCAGCTGTCAAAAAGATTATAGTCTTGGGGCAGATACAGCTTTTCCTACAGGGTCACTGCAAATGGAAATCAAAACTCTTTTCTGTAGGTTTGGTTTATGTATGTATGTATATCTGTATGAATGCCTATGAACATAAGTACATTTCTGTATACATAATTTTTATTGATGCTTTCATCCCCTTAAATATTGCTTATTTTGTATCAGTTCACAATGTTCTCCCACTGTGTGAGTTTCATTACTTGTTTCACTGATTCTTGCTCATATGTGTTTGAGTCTTAAAGTGTTTCATATTTAATTTTTTTAATGTGCTAGAATATATATCATAAAATATTTGCTGTTTCAACCATTATAACCTTCACAGTCTGGTGATATTAACATTTGCTACAGCCATCACTAAATGTTTCCAATTTTTTTTCAGTCATCCTGAAGAGGTTCTTGGAAATCCCATGAAGTAGTTATACTTTTAATCATAACTTCCCAGTCTCCCTTCTACCCACCCGTTGCAAGCAATGATAGATTCTGTCTCTACATAACTGCCTATTCTAGATATTTCGTATAACTGAAATCCTACAATAATTATCCTTTCCTTTGTGAGTTATTTCATTTGACATAGTGTTTTAAAGGATGATCCGTGCAATAGTATGTATCAGAACTTCATTTTTTTTGTGGCTTAATAATATGCTTTGCATATTTGTACTGTATTTAGTGTATACATTCTTCTGTTACATTAAATATTGTATAGATATACAAGAATGTATCCATTCATCTGTTCCACCACTTGTCTGTCAGTTTGTCATACTGTGGGGGCTTGTGTGTAACTGTGATGCTGGTAGCTATGCCACTGGTATTCACATATCCTCAGGGTCACCTATAGTGGACAAGTTTCATCTGAGTTTTCAGTCTAAGAGAGACTATGAAGAAGGACCCGGCAGTCTACTTCTGAAAAGAATTATCCATTGAAAACCTTGTGGATACTAGTGGAACACTGTCAGATATTGTGCTGAAAAATGAACCCTTATATTGGAAGGCACTCAAAAGACAACTGGGGAAGAGCACCTCCTCAAAGTAGAATTGACCTTAATAACATGAATAGAGAACAGAGTAAAGTTTGGGGATCTTCATTTGCTGAACTGGCAAGACTCAAAATGAGAAGAAACAGCTGCAAACCTACATTAATATTTGGAACACGGAATGCATGAGGTATTAACCTAGGAAAATTGGAAAATGTCAAAAATGAAATGGAGCACATTAACATTGATATCCTAAGCATTAGTGAGCCTAAACGGACTTGTTATGGCCATTTTTGAGTTAGACAATCATATGGTCTACTGTGTTGTGAATGACACCCTGAAGAGGATTGGTGTTGCATTCATCGTCAACAAGAACATTTCAAGACCTATCCTGAAGTACAGTGCTGTCAGTGATAGGATAACATCTATATGCTTACAAGGGAAGCTAGTTCATATGACTATTATTCACCTACTAAGGCCAAATAAAAGAAATTGAAGATTTTTACCAGCTTCTGTAGTATGCAACTGATTGAACATGCCATCAGGATTCATTGATAATTACCGTTGATTGGAATGTGAAAGTTGGAAAGAAGGAAGAAGGATCAATATGGAAAATACATCCTTAGTGATAGAAATGATGCCAGGGATCTCATGATAGAATTCTGCAAGACCAGAGACTTCAATGCAGATGCCTTTTATACACCAATGTAAATGGTGGCTAAATATATAGACCTCACAAGACAGAATACAGAGGAATCAAATAGACTACATCTGTGGAAAGAGATGATGGAAAAGTTCAATATTATCAGTCATAACAAGACCTGGCTGACTACAGAACTGACCATCAGTTGCTTCTTTGCAGCTTCAATTTGAAACTGAAGAAAATTAGAACAAGTTCCTTGACAACTTTGAGTATATACCACCAGTATATACCACCTGAATTTAGAGACCATCTCAAGAACAGATTTGATGGGTTGAATACTAATGACCAAGACCAGATGAATTGTGGAATGACAGTAAAGCCACCATCCATGAAGAAAGCAAAAGGTCATCAAAAAGACAGGAAAGAAAAGATCAAATTGGATGTCAGAAAGAGACTCTCAGTCTTGCTCTTGAATGTCGAGTAGCTAAAGCAAAAGGAAGAAATGTTGAATAAAAGAACTGAACAGGAGCTTTCAAAGGGCAGCTTGAAAAGAGAAAGTATTGTAATGACATGCAAAGAGCTAGGGATATAAAACCAAAAGGGAAGAACAAGCTCAAGTATTTTTCAAGCTGAAAGAACTCAAGAGAAAATTAAAGCCTTGAGCTGGAATGGTGAAAGATTCTAGAGGACAAATATCAAATGATGCAGGAAGCATCAAAAGAAGATGGAAGAAGTCCACAAGAGTCATTATACGAAAAAGGATTGGTTGTCATTCAAGCATTTCAAGAAGTAGCATATAATCAGGAACTGATGGTTCTGAAGGAAGAAGTCAAAGCTGCATTGGAGGTATTGGCATAAAACAAGGCTCCAGGAGTTGATGGAATATTAATTGAGATGTTTCAACAAGTGAATGCAGTGCCACAAATGTTCCCTTATCTATGCCAAGGAATTTGGAAGACAGTTTACATGGCCAACTGAATGGAAGAGATGCATACTTATACCTATTCCCAAGAAAAGTGACTGAACCAAAAGCACTTGACTGCTAACAGGACGATGGAGGTTTGAATCTTGTAGCAATCTGCTTCCAAACAGAGTATCCACTCTTCTGTTGATGGGCACTTGTGTTATTTTCACTGTTTGGTTCTTGTGCCACTATGTGCTTGTGTTGGCAGTACTGTACAAACAACTCAGTAAGGTTTCATAACCTTGGCACATCAGTGTCTCATAGCTGTGTTCATGTCGACGTGTGGCCGTATTGAACTCTAATACTTTGCAATGTGTTTCATCCTTTTTGAAATGTGTAGTTGATAGATTCACATAACTGATGCCATAATGATACTATAAGTAATCTGTGTTTTTGTACTGCATCAGCTACTCTGGCCTCTGCATTGGTGTCTTTCCAAAGGGGCATTAAGCCCCGTTTGCTCCTGTGACCTTGGTCTTCCTCCTTTTCTTTGCTTTCCTGAGAAATGGCCTTCAGCCTGGAAAGCAGCTGTGAGGAAGCTGCCTAATATTTTGCGTGTCCACAACTTTGTTTCTTGCTTCTTATCTCAGAGTGGACTCAGCAGTCTAGTTTCACTAGCTGAGGAATTTTTCTATAAGTTTTGTCTTTCCCTGTTGCAAATATGCAAATTAGAGTCCAGGTGTCTGACATACATATCTCTAGTTTAATAAAGAGTTTCTCGTGACTGTTTTGTGATATATAAAGTTATCTGTGGGCTGTGTGCTTAAAAATATGAAGTGTTTCTTGTTGACATGATACATAAACTCTGATGTAAAAATTGTCTTTTGAGACTCCATGGAGAACAGCCTTGGGTTGCTGTCGAGTGTCCAGTGGTATCATATCTCCTAATAAACCTCATTCCTCTTTCTAACTTGGAGTATGTTTTATTGGCTTGACTGCTCCAGGGCACAGACCCAAATCAGGTAACAGTATCTTGCTGAGTGGTGTTTGTTACTGTTGTTGCATGTTTTTCTGTGCCACCACAAAATGTCAGAGCTTGAATTAGAATAATGGACAAACATTAAAATTTTTGTTATGCTTGGCAACAGTGGCAGTGATATCAGGGACATGTTAGTACAAGTTTTGGGGGATAACACCCTGAATAAAATGGCAGTGTACAAATGGATTAAATGTTTTTCTGAGGAGAGAGAAAGCGTCACTGATGAGTGGCCAGTAATGAGCAGAATTGATGAAAACGTTGCAAAAATCTGTCAAATCGTGCATCAAAATCATTGACTGATCATGATAAACACAGCAGACCAATTAAACGTTGGTAGAGAAATCATTAGAAAAATCTTAACTGAAACTCTTTGGCATAAGAAAGGTGTGTGCAAAAACGCTCCTGAGGTAGCTCACTGGTGAACAAAAGCAGAGAAGAGTCAAAGTTTGCCAAGATCTTTTGGAGAGGCAAGATGATGTCTGGGGTTGTGTTATCACTGGTGAGGAAAGATGGGTATATCAATACGACCCTGAAACAAAGTGTCCAAGTGCACAGTGGTAGTCAGCCAGTTCTTCATGACCAAAAATGTTCCGTCAGTCTAAGTTGAGTCACAGTGACGATGTTGCCAACCTTTTTTGATATCAGAAGGATTGTTCATTATGAATTTGTATCAACTGGACAAACAGTTAACCAAGTTTACTATTTGGAAGTGCTGAAAAGGCTGCTTGAGAAAGTTAGACAAAGATGACCTGAACTTCTTGCCAATGACTCACAGCTCTTGCATCACGACAATGCAGCAGCTCACACGGCACTGTCTGTGAGGGAGTTTTTAGCCAATAAACAAATAACTGTATTGAGACACCTCCCACCCTTCCTACTCATGTGATCTGGTCCCCAGTGACTTTCTACGTTAATTCAAGATAAAGGAAATATTGAAAGGAAGACGTTTTTTTGACACCCAGAACATCAAGGGTAATACAATGATAGCTCTGATGGCCATTCCAGAAAGAGTTCCAAAATCATTTTGAAGGGTGGAGTACTGCTGGCTTCTGTGCATAGCTTCCCAAGGGGAGAACTTCGAATGTGACTGTGGCAATGAGGTATGTTGCACTTAAAACAATGAAGTTCACGGACTTAATTGGCAGGCCTCTCTCTCTCTCTCTCTCACACACACACATACACACACACACACACACACACACACAAAGTTCTTTGGAGTTTTCTGTCTATAGGATTATGCCATCTAAGAAATTGTAGAGTTTTACTTCCTCCTTCACAATTCGCATACTTGTTTTTTTTCATTAAGTGTGTCTGTATATCATGTGTCATAGATTGAATTGTGTCCCAAAAAATATGTACAGAAATTTGGCTGGGTTGTTGATTACCAGTATTGTATAATTGCCCTCCATTTTGTGATTTTCCTATGCTGTATGTTAAAGAAGATTTGAGGAGGAGAGGACTGTAGATCCCTTCCTAAGGTCACCTCCCCACTCTATCATAAAGGGAGTTTCCCTGGAGTGTAGCTTGCATCACATTTCATCCTTTTATTTTACACAAGATAAAAGGAAAGGAAAGGAAAGCAAGAAGAGATCTGGGAACTTCACACCATAAGAAAGCAGCACCGGGAGAAGAGCTCACCCTTTAGCCTGAGATTCCTGTGCCAAGATGCTCCCTGATCAAAGACTGATGTAGCACAAGGATTTCCTCCAGAGCTGACAAAGAGGGAAAGCCTTCCCCTGGAGCAGACATCCTGAATTTCGACTTGGAGTCTACTGGACTGTATAAGAACAAACTTTCCTCTGCTGAAGTTGTCCACTTGGTGGTATTTTGTTAGGGCAGTACCCAATCACTAAAACACCATGTTTTCTTCTCCATTAACCTGTTGCTGGACTCTTAGGCTTTTCCACCTTTCTCAAATCAATACAAAAGAAGACGGAACAAGTCAGGGCTAATAAATCCCTTTCCATTGTCACAGATGAACTCCATGATGCTCTCATGCAGCAGTAATGAATCTGAACACGGCAGTCTAATAGGTGTAATTGGAAGTCATGTTCATAATCTCTTTTCTTCCATGTGTCAGGTGTGGTTGCTGGGCATCTAAACATCGACCAACATCTAACATCAAAAAATTAAAGCGAGATGGAGCCAGGAAATATCATTTCTTCAGATTTTCCTCCCCTGGTGTCAAGGTGGAAACTCAGGTGGCATAGTGGTTAAGTGCTACGACTGCTAACCAAAAAGACTGGCAATTTGAATCTACCAGGTGCTCCTCAGACACTCTATGGGCAATTCTACTGTATCCTATAGGGTTGCTGTGAGTTGGAATCAACTTGATGGCAGTGGCTTTGATTTGGGTTTGGGTCTCAGGGTGGCACATTGCAGAGTTAAGCACTGATCCATCCTGCTGCAGTGAGGCAGTGTCAATCAGTGCTCCCCCTAACCAATCCATGGAGTCAGGGACTCCCAATCAAAAAATGATCTTGTATTTGTTGACTGGAGGCAACAAAATGGTACAACATCATGCCTCATTTTCACCAGCATTCTATCATTGTTCCTTGTTAGCTCAGGCTCCAAAGCCCGTCACAAACCTGACTACTTCTGTCGTCTGCGCTGGACCAGTGATCCTCAACTTGATTTCTTCAAAAGCACTCTGTATTGACTGATCTCATTCTGTACTAGCCATAGGCAGTTCCTATGACATAAATACTTGTTCGAACACTTGAGAACAAAATAAACTGTCTGCAAGTCATGCTTTTTCTTCCTCATGGAAAGAGTTTAATCATGTACATTTCTGCTTAAAGAAATGGCATACATTGGGTAGAACATGTATCTTTCATTTTTATAGATCTCTCCTGATGTGTCAGGAAACACAGCTGGGTTATTACCTACATCACACAATTATGTAGTCTGTAATAATTTATTGACCTTAGCTTTTCAATATCAGAAATTTTAAATTGTAGTTTACTTTTACCACCTATACTAGAATGTCATCAGGAGGGATCAGTCCCTGGAGAAGGACATCACACTAGTGAAAGCTGAGGGCCAGCATAGAAGAGGAAGACCCTCCACTAGATAACTGGAATGGTTGTCTCAAGCATAACAATACTTGTGAGGATGGTGCAGGACTGACCAGTGCTTTGTTCTCTTGTACATATGGTCAGAACCTACTTACTGGCACCTAAGAACAACAGTAAATTCTCTGAAGATTGAGACATCATAACTTCTTAATTGGTAGAAAAAAATACCATGGTCTGAAACATCAGCGACCCTCAGTAAATACCTGTTAACAAATTGAACTTTTGGCGAGAAAGTTAGTAAGATGATTTAGATGAAATACAAAATAAAAACAAACCTCAAAATAAAATATGTGATGTCCATTCATGACACAGGATTTTCAGAAATTTCATTCCCAGTTTCTCATACTTTCTTCCACCTCAGACCTTCCTTAACAGCCGCATCTGTAACATTGGCTGAAGCCAACCTACCCTGCATACATGATGCTTCTCTCACATGAATCATTTATGCAATGATTCCTCGTTCTGAATCACAGTCTCCTTCACGATCAGATGGTGTTGTAGATATACATATCATATATGTTGCAGCCTACATACGGTGCTTTATATACCTTTGAAAGTCACAGCTGCATCAAATATTCTCTTTTTTTGGATAAATAAAATGAATTTATTGTGTCAGAACTGACTTTAGTAACAACTGGTTACCGGAATGCAAAATTAAGTCACTAGGGCTGTGTCTTCTCATTCCTTAGTATTGATTTCCTCTATTGGTTTCATTCTAAGGTTTTTTGTACTGGCAAAGTAGTTGCCACTCTTTTCAAGTTTAAATACTCCCAGGTTCAAGTCCAGCAATAAAAGAGAGTATCTCCTACTACAGTATTCTACAGAGTAGAATTATCCCTTTGGGTTTCTGAGGAGAGGTGAATTCAAACTGCTGACCTTTTGGTTAGCTGCTGAGTTTTTAACCACTGCACCAAGCAGGTGCAGGGCTCCAAAGCAGAGTGTAGAAAAGGAAGAGCCTTGCAAGAAGTAAGGCTTCTTCCCTGTTTAGTCTTTCACAATCCAGGGATGAAATAATCTGAGTTCTAAAAGATGAACGGTGACTGTCATCTTCTCTACAAATGTACAAATATCCTTCTGTTTCAACCAAGCAACTCTTTTCAAGAGTCAAAAAATATGTGGCTTAGTTATCTAGTGGTGCCGTAACAGAAATGCCACAAATGGATGGCATTAACAGACATAAATTTATTTTCTCAGGCTAGAAGTCTAAATTCAGGGTGCTGATTCTTTGTGGGGTCTAGGAAAATGTCCTTGTCTCTTCAGTTTCTATTCCTTGGCGATCAAGATGATCGTCATATGGTATGGCATCTATCTTCTCACATCTTTCTTGCTTGTTTCCTGTTTAATCTGTTCTTTTAATCCTGGTGGTGCAGTAGTTAAGTGCTTCATTTTTTAACCAAAAAAGTTTGGCAGTTGGAATCTCTCAGGCCTTGCTTCTATACCTGGAGTTGACTACTTACGTTTCAATTTTTTTTTCTTTTTTTTTTATATGACTGAGTGAAATGTACATTCCCGTATAAATTTACATGCCCACCTATATGCAGCTTCCACTCCTCTCCCTGTCCGGTGACAGCACACTATTCCTCTCTGCTCCATACATGTCTCAACCTCCCAACAGTCTCCTTCCCCCTCCTCTCCAACCACTCTCCTTCCTCCAACCAGAAGTCAGCCGGCTGATATCCTACAGATGTATAGAACCATAAAGTGCATACAATATATGGTCACTGTGCTTCGCCAAGTCCAATCCATTCGTGTCCGAAGAGTGGACCTTCGTTATGATTTTTGGGCAAGGGCAGCATCAGGGCCAGGGGCCATGCTCCCAGGGGAACCTGGAAACTGCTGGACCATCAATTGAGGTCTTTTAGTGGAGATCTCAGGATGCACCCCTTTTTATTCTTGTGCTGCCAGTGAGACTCAACTTAGTGAGCTCCATCGTGGCTATCACTGGTGGTGGCCGGGCACCACGCAGTTCTTCAAGTCCCAAGTCGATGTAGGCACACACTCACATGGGTCTCTCTATCTTCTGGGCTGTCTTTACCCCATGCCGTTTTGGTCCTCAGTGAGCATCTGTTCCGGCTGGGTTGGGACCATTTGCTGTGCCCTCAGATGGCAGCTTGGCAGCTTTTAAGACCCCAGATGCCACTCACCAATGTGGGGTGCACAGAGCTCTCTTAGCAAAACGCTAGTTGTGCCAATTGGCCTCGATTTCACCTAAGAGCTTGGTCCCATGCCCCCTGCCCCAGCTACTCTATCCTTGCAATATTGGGTTAAGATGGAAGGAGTACTCAAGTTATGCTGAAGTCCACTTAATGTTGTTCTTGTTTCTAATGTGTGCTATCACTGCTATCTCCCAATCAGATTTCTAGCAACTATCTAAACTAAACCCTCTCCCCCTCACCCTTCCTCCATCCCCTCCCTTGCAGCTGTCCAAGAGTCTTTTCTTCTATACACAAGTCTGTTTTGAGGATCTTATCGTAGAGGTCTCATTCAGTATTTGTTCCTTTGTCGCTGACTACTTTCACTCAACATAATGTCTTCCAGTTGAAACCAGGTTAGGAGATGTTTCCTGGAATCATCGTTATTCTTTATCATTGTGTAGTGCTCCGTTGAGTGTACGTACCATAGTTTACCTATCCATTCTTCTGTTGTTGGACATCTGGGTTGATTCCATCTTTTTGCTATTGTGGACTGTGCTGCGATAAAATTTCTCTTTTGAAAGCCATTGGCTTGTGATTTTTTTTTAAAGCAACACTAGATAACTAAAACATTGTATAAGCTGAGAATTTTGAGTAAATGCTTTCCCACATGGTTGCCAGTTACATCTTCTCTTCAGTGTTAATGTGCTGTTGCTGAAGACTTCAATTAAAAGCTCTTCCACAGGGATTACAGACATAGGTTCTCTGCTTCATGTGAATCCTTTCATGTCGTCTCAGGTTAGAATATTGTCCAAAAGCTTTCCTACATGGCTAAAATTTACATGGTATTTCTCCAGTGTGAGTAATTTCATGTTGTCTAAGGTAAGAGCATAGTCTAACGGCTTTCCCACAATGATGACATTTATATTGCTTTTGGTCAATAAGAATCAATATATGGAATTAAATTATGAGAGAAAATTGAAAGCTTTTCCACATTCATTGCTAATACAGGGTTTCTCTACTACTGGAGTGATCCCTATTTAGTAGGAGGGGAACAAGCTTCAGTCTGAGTTGTTGGATGGAGGCACTTTGTGAGTGACATAGCCTGAGATAGTGTAAGCATGTTGTAGGAGTGCAGCTAGGTTGATGAAAAGGAAGACAGAGACCTGAGTCATAAATTGAGGTCAGGAGACTGTGCTAGAGGAATGTGTGGATTCCTAAGACAAGCTGCCTTTGAATGGTCTTCTGGAAGGAAAAGTCCATATGAAAGAATAAAAACTGGTGGGTTTCCTTCTGTATGAGTGCTCTCTCTGGCCAGAATCAGGCCATGGGCCCTAGGTTTTCTTTCCAGTCTCCGGGGATCCAGGTGGAGACTCCAGACACATTACAAAATGGCCTTGAGCACATGACCCTTTTCTCGATCTGTACTCCACTCTGGAGACCAACTAGGTAGATGCCCTCCTAATCCCTGAACCCATTAGACCTATCAGCCACAACTTTCCCACCTTTCAGCTCCTGATGGAGTCACTGCCCCCATTTCCCTTCTGATGAGAAGAGTCAGGACGTAGACGCAGGTGCAGCTGGCAGACAACTACTTGCCCTTGATCTTAACATGAGTGTAATGGAAGTATAGAGTCTAGTACGGTGGTTCTGTGCCCTTGTACTACTGTGTAATCTGGGCTCCTTTCTCCCAAAGTGTTTGAATTTCAGAGGCCTTTGTGAGAAGTGGTACCTGAGTTCAGTATCCAAGTGATGTTTAGAATTGCTGGGTGGTGTCTCAGGCTGAGAACATCCCATGATTTTCCAGTGCCAATTTCCAAACTGTGCCCGTGGTTTCCCAAGGGCTTTCCATTGTTGGTAAGCATGCTTGCAAAGCAAGCTTTTGTAGACACAGCTGACCACTCTGAGTCTCTTCCACTCTGTGTTAGGTAATCAAGGAGGATATCCGCAGGTTTGAAGACCTAATCAGTTGGAACCTGGAGGAAAGAAGATTGCCTAGAAGCCTATCCCAGTTCCTAAGGTGGCTTGTCCCTCAGCATATTAGGATCTAAAACTGCTAGAAATGTCCAGGAAAATCAGAAACTTGAATGAGCTACCAGAGGAAGAAGGAATCCATTGGAAGAAGGCAGGTACTGCGTGAATGGACAGACCCAGATACTGATTTGAGATCGAGGTGTCAGAACAGGATGTGCTGGGTGTGATGCCAGTTCTGGGCTACCAAGGTGGCGGTATCCAGGCTTCTTCCCAGATGTGTGACCCTGGGCACAAGAGTACTGGCAATCTGCCATCCTCAGACTTTCAGGGACACAAGTTCTCAAGGCATCTAACCCTATATGGTCACTCAGATCTCACTGGGCCCCAGGGGGATGTGAACAGGAGTTGTGTGCATGATGAGAAGCAAAAAGAAGATGGACTGAGCCTGAACTGGATGACCAGCAACCACCGCACAGGGCCAGTGGGGCAGGGTGGGCAGGGGTTTGTGCTTCGTAGAGCTGAAGGGACGAGAAAATGGTGTCTGAGGTGAAGACACAGGTGACGGCAAGGGTGAATAAATTTGTCTTCCTAAACTGAGTTGGTTTGAATATGGTTCATGAAAATACTACTATAATATCTTCTAGAGGAGATCTTGAATAATAAATCTGTTGATCTGTATTTAGAACTAAAACTTTTAATTCATAGCATTTGGCATCAATTTTAACCCTCACGAATGGAGCCAGTTTATAAAACCTGTTGCTCACAAACATAAAGCCTCAGTTTTTGATCAAGTAAATAAAACCATATCAGAAGTTTTTTAGATATCACACTCAACAGACAGCAGTTGTTTCTTTAAAAAAAAAAAAAAAACCTTCAGATTGTAAAGATCCTATCTTAATATTGCAATAAATAAACCTCAAAACTGTTTCCCCATATTCCACGTTAAGGCCAGACAAGGCCCTGTTGTTTTTGTTAACTGAATGGAGAGCCCACCACCACCAGAACAACAATATGCGTATTTGGGATGCTGGTAGTCTGGTGGTTGAGAGCTAGACTGATAACACAGCCCAAGAGAACACACCTTGGTTAAGCAAGATTTTACAACCCATTTAAAATGTTCATCAATTTTATGAGTTTTCTTGCTTGCAGATTCACTGATTTTTGTTCATGTAGTTGGATCCCTAATGTATTTCCCTCTTATATAAAAACTTTTAGTGTGGTGGATTAGATACAACAAAATGTTTGCTGTTCAATCATTATTACCCATACAGTTTGGTGATACTCATTAAGTTGCAGCAATCACCACTTACTGTTTCCTAAATTTTTCATCATCCTTAATAGGGACTCAGTAGTCCCGAAGTAATACCTCCTATTTCCCCCATCTATGCATCCTTAGTAAAAACTGATAAACTTTTGACTGTGTATTTTCCTAGTCTACATAGTTCATGCAAACAACAGCATAGAATAGCTGTCCTTTATTGTCTGACTTATTTCATTTGTCCTAATGCTTTCAAGGATTATCCATGTTATAACATGTATCACAACTTCATTTCCCTTTGTCAGTTAATATTATACTATTGTATATTTATAGCGTATTTAATGTATCCATTCTTCCATTGATAGACACTTGTGTTATTGTTACTATTTGGCCTTTGTGAATAATTCTGTAACGACCATTGTGTACGAGTATCTGAGCCCTTGGTTTTAGTTATTTTGCATGTAAACCCAGAAGTCGTATATTGGGTCATATGATAATTCTTCATTGTCTATCTGTCAGTTTGTCACACTGTGGTGGTTTGCCTGTTGCTATGATGCTGGAAGCTATGCCATGGTCTTTCAAATAGCAGGAGTGTCACCCCTGGTAAACAAATTCCAGCAAAGTGTCTAGACTAACACAATCTAGGAAGGAAGACCCGGGGACTGACTTACTACACAAATTGGCCAATGAAAACTTTATGAATCAGAATAGAAAACTGCCCACATCCCTTGTTTAAAAATACCATCAGTAGACATCAAAGGCTAGAAGAGGACATTCTGGTTTGGTGAAGTAGAGGGCTAGTGAGCATCAAGGAGATACTTGGTAAATGGATGTTTGACACAATGCGAGGTCTGCAATTAAGTTTATGAACTCATCCTAGAAAAATTACTGCATACCTCATTGCTGAATGTCACTACGGTCACTTTTGAAGTACTCCTCTTGGGAAATTATACAGTGACACTGGTGCCTAATCCAGCCTTCAAAGTAATTTTGGAGCTCTTTTCCTGACTGGCCATCAGGTCTGTTACTGTATTACACTTGATGTCCTGAACATCAACAAAGAGTCTTTGTTTCAATATTTCCTTTATCTTTGGGTAAAGAAAGAAGTCGTTGGGGATTATACTGTGTGAGTAGGTAGGATGTTCCAATACAGTTATTTATTTACTGGCTAAAAACTCCCTCACAGACAGTGCTGTATCAGCTTGTACACTGTTGTGATGTAAGAGCCATGAGCTGTAAGTGAAAAGTTCAGGTCATTTTCATCAAACTTTTTCATGCAGCCTTTTCAGCCCTTCCAAATAGTAAACTTGGTTAACGTTTGTCCAGTTGGTACCAATTTTTGCAATATTTTCATGAGTTCTGCTCATTACTGACTGCCCCGGCCTCTATTCATCAATGATGATTTCTCTCCCCTCAGAAAAACGCTTAATCCTTTTGTAAAGCTGCCATTTTCTTCATGGCATTATCCATATAACTTGGACTAACATGTCTCTGATTTCACTTCTACTCTTGCCAAGTTTAACAAGAAATTTAATGTTTGTTCGTTGCTCTACGGACATTCCTGTGACAGTGCACAAAAACATGAAAAAACAATAGTGAACACCGCACAGGAAGACACTGCCACATATCGACATCAACGCAGCTGTGAGACACTGATATAGCCAGGTTATGAAACCTTGCCAAGGTGTTTGTGCAGTGCTGCCAATGTAAGCACATGGTGGCAAGTTGGTTAACTGAATTGTCAGACCTCGTATCCTCACTAATGGGCTGAAGTGAATGCCTGGGATGATAAAGATGATGCAGGAATGGACGGCATTCCCTTCTGTTGTACGTCAGTTTGACATGAGTTGGAGATGACTCTGCATCTACTCTCTGTCTATGGTGATTCTATATTTATCTTTTTGAGCAACTACTGCAGAGTTTTCTACAATAGATGAAGGTTCCAATTACCCCACATCCTCCTTAATATTAGTGTTTTTCCTTCTTTTATTATTATTTTTTGATAGTCTTGGAGTGAAGAAACCGTGGTGGTATAGTGGTTAAGGGCTATGGTGGCTAACCAAGGGTTGACAGTTCTATTTCACCAGACACTCTATGGAAACTCTATGGGACAATTCTTCTAGGCACTGTAAGGTTACTATGAGTCAGAATCCATTTGATGGCAGTGGGTTTGGACATTTAGTGGGATTGAAGTGACTAACTCTATGGGACAATTCTTCTAGGCACTATAAGGTTACTATGAGTCAGAATCCATTTGATGGCAGTGGGCTTGGGCATTTAGTGGGATTGAAGTGACTATCTTCTTGTGGTTTTGATTTGTGTTTCTGTGAGTGGAGTAAACACGAATACTGTTGAAATGGTTGATGGTTGGAACCCGCCACTGAAAAAAAATCTGGCAACCATTACAGCCAAGAAAGTTCTGTGGGGCAATTTTACTTTGAAGCAAATGAGGTTGTCATGAGTCAAAATGGCCTTAACAGCAATGACTCTTTGGTTTCTCATGACTAAAGACATTAAGTATCTTTTCATGTGCTTGTTGGTAATTTGCATTTCATCTTCAGGAAAATTTTTCATTACATTTTTTGGTCTCTTTTTCAACTGGCTTATTTTTCTTTTTGGTTTTTGAGTTGTATTTTTTTAGACATCCTAGATGTTCATATTTTATCAGATATGTGATTACTAAATATTTTCTCCAATTCAGTAGGTTGTCTGTTCCTTTTTGGCGATAAACTCTTTTGATGATGCTTTGTTGTTGAAGTACAGTTTACGTATCCTGCCTTTTTTGTTTTTTGACTTGTGCTTTTGTTGTCACGTCTTAGAATCTATTGTCAAAAGGTAGAAACC
Organism: Heterohyrax brucei; assembly: GCA_028571685.1. Taxonomy (NCBI): domain Eukaryota; kingdom Metazoa; phylum Chordata; class Mammalia; order Hyracoidea; family Procaviidae; genus Heterohyrax; species Heterohyrax brucei. Next base: position 33,054,081 of record CM053161.1, read on the forward strand.
AAGAATCACTCTTTTTTAAAAAAAAGAAAAGGATTTTCATGGTTTTTTTTCTTAGATTTAGTACTTTGATCCATATTGAATTGATCTGCACCTATGATGTGAGGTATAGAAGAACCACTTCATTCTTTTTCATATGAAGAGTCAGTTGTCCCAGCATCCCAGCACTGATTTTAAAGACACTTTTCTTCCCCCATTGAATAAGTTTGACACCCATGAAAAACGTGTCGATTGTATAACATTGATACATACTCTTATCACCATATCAGGCAAGTATGAGTCCTTCTACTTTGTTCATCTTTGCTAACATTTTCGTGGCTATTTGAGATCTCTTGCAATTTCATGTAAATTGGCAGACTGGATTTGTCTATTTTGGCAAAGAGGACTGTTTAGTCATAGATTGCACTGAATCTGTAGAGATGTTTGAGTAGTATAGATATCTTATCCATAGTAAGCCTTCTAATTCATAAACACACTATGTCTTTTGATTTATTTAGGTCTTCTTTGATTTCTTTCACCAGTATTTTCTGTTTTACCACGTACAAATCTTTCACCTTCCTGGTTGACTTTATTCTTACTGTTTTAGATTTTCTTATCCTTGGCCATGCTTCCGTAACCTCCTTTTCAGCTTACTCACTGCTGATGTATAAAATCCCTGTGGCAGATTCTTGTGATCTGACCATGTACCCTGCTATCTTGCTGAATTAATTTATTAGTTCTAATTTTTTTTTTTGGTTTGCTCACCGTGGTTTTCTATGTGTAGAATCATGTAGTCTGAAAAATGGGATAGTTGTACTCCCTCCTTCACAGTTTCCATAACTGTTCCCTCTCATGTAACATGTCTGCCACATTTTGTTCCTCCATTCATCTGTTGATGGGCATTTAGGTGGTTTCCACCTTGTGAAAAGTACTGAAATGATCACTGTTGCACAGTTCTCACCTTTTGTTCCTGCTTTCAGCTACTTTGTATAACTATGTCATGGCTTGGATTAAATCATAGCAATTTGGCTGAGCCATGATTCTTGGTTGTGTTTATCTTCCATGTTGTGGTTGTCATTTCTGTATATGTTGTAAATCCTAATCTCTGCCTGTAGTTACTGATGCAAGACTGGATTATGTTAAAGAGGATTAGGGTTGGACTGTAACAGCCTTGCTAAGGTTACATCCCTAACCCAATGTAAAGGGAATTTCCATGCGGTGTGACTTGAACGCATTTTATCTCTTAACAGATAAAAGGAAAGGGAAGTGAGCAGAGAGCTGGGCTCCTTATAAAGCCAAGAAAGAAAAAACAAAGGCTGAGTGAGAACTTTAGATCTAGGGTTCTGAGCAGAGAAGCTTGTGGTTCAGGGCAAGATTGATGAGAAAGACCTTCCTCCAGAGCCCACACAGAGAGAAAGCCTTCCCCTGCAACTGAAATCCTGAATTTGGACTTACAACTTATTCAAAAAAAATCTATTGCCAATCAATTCCAACTCTCAGTGACACCATAGGACAGCATAGAACTGCCCCCACAAAGTTTCCAAGGAGTGTCTGGCAGACTCAACCTGCTGACTTTTTGGTGAGCAGATGGGGCGCTTAACCACTATGCCACCAGTGTTGCTTGTAGCCTACCAGACTGTAAGAAAATAAACTTATCTTTGTTGGAGCCATCCACTGTGGTATTCTCTTATAGCAGCACTAGATGACTAAAACCGCATATATAGGATTAGGATTTGGGCATCATGCGATAGTAATATGCTCAACATTTTGAATAATTGCCAGGCTGTTTTCCACAGCAGTGGTACTACTTTATATCATTACCAGCAATAGATGAAAAGATGCATTACTTTGGGAAAACCTGTTACAAAGGACCTCTTCAAAGTTTTCAAAGGTAAGGATGCCACCTTGAAGACTAAAATGCTCCTGACCCAGACCATGGTATTTTCAATTGCATCACATGCATTTGAAAGCTGGATCATGGACAAAGAAGACAGGAGAAGAACTTGATGCCTTTGGATTATGGTGTTGGAGAAGAATGTTGAATGTACCATGGACTTCCAGAAGAACAAACAGATTTGTTCTGGAAGAAGTACAACCAGATTGTTCCTTGGACGCAAAGATGGCAAGACTGCATCTTACATACTGTGGAACTGTTGTCAGGAAAGATCAGTTTCTGGAGAAGGGCATCTTGCTTGGTACAGTGGAGGGTCAGCGAAAAAGAGGAAGACCCTCGATGAGATGGATTGACACAATGGCTGGAACAATGGGCTTAAGCGTAAAAACGATTGTGGACAGGGGACAAGACCGGGCAGTGTTTCATTCTGCTGTTCATAGGGTTGCTATGAGTCAGTAAAGACTCGACAGCACCTAACAACAACAACTGTTGCAGGAAAAAGACAAGTTTGGCACAAAGAGCAGAAAACACCTCGAACACCACTTTGCCTTTAAGACGAAGGGGCTTTATTGCTGATGGTGCTGTGTTCAGACTCAAGTCCGAAAAATAGCCACGTACTCCATTCCGTTATCAAACATACCCATTTACATGTTTTCTCAAAGAAGCAAACAAAGGAATTTTCATAGTTGGCAGCTACAGATTCACAGATTTTCATATTGCAATTTCATTAGCACAGCATGCTTAAAGAGGAACTAGATAAGCAATTGGCATTAAGTTACACAGGAAGAAGCCACCCTCTTCCCAGAAGCTAGGTCTGTCTCAAGGAGGCTGACCCAGAGAGATGGGCTGACCCAGTGGGTCCTGAGATATGGGCTGACTCACAGAGAAATTGACCCAGAGAGACGGGCTGACTCAGAGAGAAGCTGCTGGGCTTCTGTGAATCTTAAAGTGAAATCTTCTTAAAAGTTTTCTCTTCTCTCACAACAAGCAATGGATGAGGGCTGTAGTTTCTTCACATCCTGCCAACATGTTTTTTTTTTTCTTTTTTTTACATTTTGTTTCATTTAGCTTTGCCACATTAATTAGGACGAGGTGATATCTTCCTGTAGTTCCATTTGCAATGACGAAGAGGATATTTCATATCCTTGATGGTCATTTAATACGTTCTGTGCTGAAATGTCTGTTCAAATTGTCTTAGTCATCCAGTGCCGCTACAGCAGAAATACCACAGGTAAATACTTTACCTAGGATAAATTTATTCTGCCCAGTTTAGGAAGCCATAATTCCAAATTCAAGAAGTCTGCTAGGGAAAAGCTTTCTATCTCTGCAAGTTCTGATGAAGGTCCTTGTGATCAGTCTTTCCACAGTCAACTTGCTTCTTAGTGCAGGAATCCCAGGTTCAAGGAACTCACTCTGCTTCCAGCATTGTTTTCCCGGGGATATTGCGACCACCTGTCTCTCTGCTAGGTTCTTTCTTGTATCTCAAATGAGATTCACTCAAAATCTAACCTAATCTTGTAGATTGAATTCTGCTTCACAAAAATAACTATCTCCACTCCTGCCTCATCAACATCCAATGGTAACATTTCCAACATATAGGAAAATCACTAGACCTAACATAATTGTGGACACTCTGACAATACTGGAAATCATACCTTAGTCAAGTTCACACACACATTTTAGGGAGACACAATTCAATCCATAACAAAGTACTTTGTCCACACATTTTATTAGGTTCTTTGTGTACTTCTGGTTAAATTTTAGAAGTTGGTTTTTCACTTTTTTTTTTTTTTTTTTTTTTTTTTGGCTTATTAGACCCTTATTAGATACACGGTTCCTGAATCCCAACCCCCATCTCTACATTGTATCTTTACTTTCTTGTGATTTCCATGTATGTTCTTCAAGGACCTTTGGACTCAACTAGGAGGTATCTTGTGTTCAAGGTATGACATCATGGAGAAATACAAAAGCACTCTAGAGGAAGGTGCTCGACACTGAAGAAGGAGCAGTTGATTTGCTAACTTATGGAAATCAAACTGCTCACAAAGCCAGTCCCTTTTTCTCTATTATGTTAGAAAATGTAGATAACAAATGAGTGAAGAACTAGCTCTGTCCACCATCGCCAGTGCTTTGCATACTTTGCCTCCCGTTTGACGTATCTGAAGAATGTTTAACAATCCCCATACCCAAGCCTCACACACGAACAGTAAGTTCATATTTCTGGGTTAGGATTCATGTAATCAAAAGCTCATCAGATGAATCACAAGAGACTAATTAATCCACCAGACGTGTTGATTTCAATTTAATAAGTACATGGATAAATTGGGAATATTGGGACTTTGATGCAGTTTGGCTGGGTTGCACCTGTAAGTCTGTATTTCCAACAAATTAGAGGTCCATGAGTAAAAGTATGTGGAAGGCAGTTCCTTTTTACTGTCAAGTTAATCAAATCTGGTGATTAAATAACTATAAGAGCATTTAATGTTTAGATTACATGTAAATAAAAAAAAACTTAAGCGGCCTATTTGTGAGGACTTTATTAGGAAAGAAGAAAAATCTGGCAATACAACTTTACACTAAATGTTAGTAATCCAAATTATCGATAGAAAATTCTCAGTAATGGTTTGCAGTAAGATATTCCTACAAACACAAAAACTATAGCCTCAGTACTAGGGCTCCACTTAAAAGACACAGATTCCACTGGTGGGTAGTTTGCAATCACTCCAATTGTAGTCACTTTCACACCAAATACACATCACTTGCATAGTGTCCAGTGACATTGTCCTGTGTATTTACTCCCATCAGGCAAGGAGGGTAACAGCATCAGGTAAGGAAGGTAACAGCATCAGGTAAGCAGGGTAATAGCATCAGGCAAGGAAGGTAACAGCATCAGGTAAGCAGGGTAACAGCATCAGGCAAGGAGGATAACCACATCAGGTAAGGCAGATAACATCATCAAGTAAAGAGAGTAACAGCATCAGGTAAGCAGGGTAACACCATCAGGTAAGGAGAGTAAAGGTAGAGTGAGCAGCCCCCTCTTGTCTGTCAGTGGAAGCTTGCTTGTTGCTGTGATGCGGGAAGCTGTGCCGCTGGTATTTAGATACCAGCAGTGTCAACCATGATAGACAAGTTTCAGGTGAGCTTCTAGACTAAGACAGACTAGGAAAAAGGACCAGGAAGTCTGCTTCTGAAAGGAAATAGCCAGGGAAAACTTTGTGGTTAGAAGCTGAACATTGTCAGATATGGTGCTAGAAAGTGAGCCCCCCAGGTTGCAAGGCACTTGGAGGACGATAGGGAAGAGTTGCCTCCTCAAAGTAGAGTCAACCTTAACGATGTGGATGGAGTAAGGCCTCCGGGATCTCTGTTGGCTGATGTGGAACAACTCAAAATGAGAAGAAAGAGCTGCAAACATCTACTAATAATTCGGACATGGAATGTAGGAAGTATTGAATCTAGGGAAACTGGAGATTGTCAAAAGCAAAATGGAATGTGTAACCATTGACATCCTAGGCATAAGTGAGCTGAAATGGACTGGTTTGGGCTAGTTTGAATCTGACAATCATGTAGTCTGCTATGCTGGGAATGAAAACTTCAAGAGAAACGGTGTTGCATTCATCATCAGAAAGAGCATTTCAAGATCTGGGCTGAAGTACAATGCTGTCAGTGATAGGATAATATCCATATGCCTACAGGGAAGGCCGGTTAAAGCAACTATTATTCAAATTTATGCACTAACCACTAAGGGCAAAGATGAAGAGGTGAAAATTTTTACCAGCTTCTGCTGTCTGAAATTGATTGAAAATGCAGTCAGGATGCATTGATAATTACTGGTGACTGGAATGCGAAAGTTGGAAACAAACAAGGATTGTAGTTGGAAACTACCGCCTTGTGATGGAAATAATGGTGCAGATCGAATGATAGATTTTTGCAAGCCTAAGGACTTTTTCACTGCAAATATATTTTTAACCAACACAAACAGTGACTGTACACATGAACCTAACCTGATGGAATACACAGGAACCAAACAGACTACATCTGTGGGAAAAGACAATGGAAAACCTCCACATCAGCAGTCGAAACAAGACCAGCTGTTGACTGTGGCACAGATCATCAATTGCTCATATGCAAATTCAAATTGAAACTGAAGAAAATTCAAATAAGTCCACGACAGCCAAAGTGTGACCTTGAGTATATCTCTCCTACGTTTAAAGACCGTCTCAAGAACAGATTTGATGTGTTGGTCGCTAACGACTGAAGACCAGAAGAACTGTGGAATGACATCAAAGACATCATCCATGAAGAGAGCCAGAGGTCATTAAAAAGACAGGAAAGAAAGAAAAGACCAAACTGGATATCAGAAGAGACTCTGAAACTTGCTCTTGAACGTTGAGCAGCTAAAGCAAAAGGAAGGAATGGTGAAGTAAGAGACCTAAACAGAAGATTTCAAACAGCAGCTCTAGAAGACAAAACAAAGTATTATAATGACATGTGCAAAGAGCAGGAAATGGAAAACCAGAAGGGAAGAACATGTTTTGCATTTCTCAAGCTGAAAGGACTGAAGGAAACATTCAAGCCTGGAGTTGCAGTAGTGAAGGATTCTGTAGGGAAACTATTCAAGGACTCAGAGAGCATCAAAAGAAGACAGAAGGAATACACGGAGTCATTATACCAGAAAGAACCAGTCCACGTTCAGCCACTTGAAGAGGTAGCATATGATCAGGAACCAACGGTACTGAAGGAAGATGTCAAAGCTGCATTAAAGGCACTGGCCAAAAACAAGGCCCTGGGATTGACGGAATATCAACTGAGATATTTCAACCAACAGATGCAGTGCTGGAAATGCTCACTCATCTATGCCAACTGACTGAAAGAGATCCATATTTAAGCCGACACCAAAGAAAGTTGGTCCAACTGAATGTGGAAATTAACAAACAATATCACTGATGTCACATGCAAGTAAAATTCTGCTCAAGATCATTCAAAAATGACTACAACAGTAAATGGACAAGGAACTGCCAGAAATTCTAGATAGATTTGGAAGAGCATGAGGAACCAGTGATATTATTGCTGTCAGACGGATCTTGGCTAAAAGCAAAGAATAACAGCAAGATGTTTATTTGTGTTTCATTGACTATACAAAAGCATTTGACTATGTGGATCACATTAAATTATGGCCAATGTTGCAGAAAACGGGAATTCTAGAACACCTAATTGTGCTCTTAAGGAATCTGTACATGGATCAAGAGGCAGTCGTGCAAACAGAACAAGGGGATGCTCCACGGTTTAAAGTCAGGAAAGGTGTGCATCAGGGTTATATCCTTTCACCATTCCTTTTTAATCTGTCTGCTGAGCAAATAATGCAAGAAGATAGGTTCTACAAAGAAGAACAAGGCATCAGGATTGGAGGATGACTCATTCACAAAGTGTGACACCACCTTACTTGCTGGAAGTAAAGATATCAGACACTTACTGGTGAAGATCAGGACCACAGCCTTCAGTGTGGATTGCGCATCAACATCAGGAAAACAAAAATCCTCCTAGCTAGATCAGTAAGCAACATTGTCATAAAGGGAGAAAGGATTGAGATTGTCAAGGATTTCATTTTACTTGGGTCCACAATCAATGCCCATAGAAGCAGCAGTTAAGAAATCAAAAGACGCATTGCACTGGGAAAATGTGCTGCAAAGGACCTGTTTAAAATATTCAAAAGTAAGTATGTCACCTTAAAGACTAAAATGCGTCTGACACAAGCCATGGTATATTCAGTCACATACTATGCAAGCAAAAGCTGGACGATGAACAAAGAAGACAGAAGAAGAACTGATGCCTTTGAATTGTGATGTTGGAGAAAACTGTTGGATGTACCATAGACTGTCCAAAGAATCAACAGATCTGTTCTGGAAGAAGTACAACCAGAGTGCTCCTTGGAAGCCAAGATGGCAAAACTGTGTGTTACACACTTTGGACATGTTGTCAGGAAAGATCAGTCCCCGGAGAAAGACACTGTGCTTGGCGGAGAGGGGTGGTCAGTGAAAGAGAGGAGGATCCTTGACGAGATGGACTGACACAGTGGCATCAGTATGGGCTTAAGCATAAAAAAGATTGTGGATATGGCACAAGACCGGACAATGTTTCGTTCTGTTGTTCACAAGGTCGCTATGAGTTGGAACCGACTTGAAGGCACCTAATAACAACATTTACTCCCACATTGACTTACTTTGTTATAAAATCAACCACTTTACAAAAACCTCCAGATGCCTGTCTCATCTGTAACACTATATACTATTCAACTTACATTTACAAAATGCCATTGGGCAGTGTCTGCATGCCTGTCTTCCAGCATTCTCACTATTCAACCTTTCCACCACTCACATGGCACGAGGTGGTTTCCAAGTACAAGCTAAGAGATCAAATAGTTGTCTCCCCTGTTAGACCAGGAGTTTCACAGCTGATGACCTGGACTGTTGGATTTGGCCATTTACCTTCCTTACTAACTTTAGAACTAACTAATCTCATACCACTGATGTATGTGAACGAAGAGTAGACAGTTGTTTAGTTTTCAACTGACTTTGCAAAATCACTAGGAGGCTACAACTATGTATGCACCATCCCACAGAAGTGAGGCAGTTAGGTGGTTTTGAAATGCAAAATCAAATCTTTTTTTTTTTTTTTAAGCAGACTAAAATGTGGTGTTACGGTATATTTTGCTGTGTAATAAGCCATCCCAATATGTAGCAGCAAAAGCAATTGTATTTACTCAGGAATTCAACAAGAGCACAGCAAGAATGGTTCTTTTTTTCCCAAGACATCTGGGGTCTCTGCTGGAATGACTGGGAGTAACTTGAATTGCGGAGACTAGAATAACCAGGATTGGAAGTTCTTGTTCCAAGATGACTTCTTGATTCCCATGAGTGGCACCTGGGCTGGAAAAGCTGAATGATAGGATCAGATGGGACTATCGACTGAAGGTCTACATATGCTCTTCCAACATGGTAGTCTCAGACTTCTTACACAGTCACTCGGAGATCTTAGAGCAAGTATTCCCAATGAACCAGGCAGAGCAGTTTGACTTTTTTTTTCCTCTGTCTCGGCTGGCCTGCGGAGCTGGGCCCTGCCTGGCGGCTGGACTCAGACGCCCTGCCGGGGGGATAGGCAGGAGAAATTTCCATATTCTGAGAGCCAGGCTCGGGACTCTGTTAATCTAGACACCCTGAGCCCCCCCGCTTTGTAGCTGCCTCAGTGGGGCCTGTGCGGAGCTCCGCGGTCAGGGCACAGGACGCCACGCCGGCACGGAGATTCCAGCGGGACCTCGTTCTTAGCCTGGGAGCCAGCGTCCGCAAACGGGACAGCGCCTCTCCGTCAGAAAAGTAGTGATTTTGCACAGTGCTGCCTACGTTGGGGGCCCTGCAACAGAAGCCCAAAATCAAATCTTAATGGAATAGTTAGACTTCAGAATGAGGCATTGGATCCACTTTTACATAGTTAAAGAATACTTAGTCCAACACCAAACTTCAAACCACTGTAGATTTTCATTAGAACTAATTCTCTGAGCCTTGAAGTTTGTTAACAAATAAGATAAAATAAAATAGCTGACTTGAAATCTAGCTGTCTTTCTAAACAGATCCTTACTAGATGATCACTGGGAATGCTCTGTCCCCCAGTGTCCAGGGTGTGTGAACGGTGTGTCCAAAATAAGGAATGAGATGCCTTGGTGAAGACCTGGATAGCTCAGGAAAAGAGGTCACAACTTGGGAGAGGAGGCCAGTCTTGAAAGATGGACAAGCTCAGAGTTTTAGGCTTTTCTGTTGTTTTGGAGTCATGTGATCGCACATCTTCATAATCCAATAAATGCAACCCAGAAGCAGCCAATAAATGCAATCATAATTCCTCTGATATCATCAAATCTTTGGATCCCATTATAGTAACATCAAGCAGCCCCTTGCTGAAGGTGAAATCCAGTGGAAGGTGGCAGGTAGATTGTGCATGGAGGGGCCCAGCTTTTGGCATGGGACTTATTTAGAGGAAGATGGAAATGGTGCTGAGTTAGCACTACTAAGGTCCTCCCCAGATAATCCACTCTGCAGATCTGTAGATCAGGCTAACTGTCTCTAATCCTGCCTCATTAATATCCCACTGGTAAGATTTCAAACAGCTAGGAAAATCACATCATGTGACACAATAGTGCATGATTCCAAAATGCTGGCCATCAAGGTCTAGTCTCACTGATGCACACTTCAGGGGTATACAATTCCATAACAAATTCCTTGGTCGATGTGTTTTTATTGGGTTCTTTGTAGATTTGTGCTTAACTTGTATAAGTTGCAGTGTTTGATTCTTTGCGTTGCCTACTAGACTCTTAGGCAAAACATGAATGTGGTTCTTGTCCCCAACTTGGAAGTTGTCTCATCACTTGTTGAGATGTCCACATGTATTACACAGATTTTCTGAGACAACTCAAAGACAGCTCGTGCTGAGGGGATAAGGTCCTAGATAAACATAAAAGCACTCCAAGGGCAGATGCTTAAACTCAAGGAAGAAGCAGTAGATTGACTATGACTATGGAAATCAAAGTCTCTCAGAAGCTAGCCTCTGTGACTTCAACCGGTTAGAAAATGTAGACAGCAAATGAGTGAAGAGCTAACTTTGCCAACCATCTGCAGTATTTCTCCCACTCTGCAGCTGATTTATCTGAATAGAGTACAGCAATTTCTGAGCAAAAAGCTCATGTAAGACAGCCAAAGTATAGCTCTGGGCCAAAGGCCCAGTAAGCTGAAGTTTACCAGATGACCCACAAGACATAGACTAGGCCATGAGACATACATCTCTCAATTTCATACACAAATGGGTCAACTAGGGATCCTGTAACTTTGATGCAGCTGGCTGAGCTAGTACCTGCAATCTGGGTTTTCCAACAGGTTACAGGTGTGTGCTTGAAATGTACTGTCCAGCCTGCTATCGGTTGTCCAGTTCGGCTGATCCAGTGATGAAATACCGAGAGAACTTGGATACTGAGACTATGCGTCAATTAAACCACTGAGAGAAAGGGTCATATTTCTGAAGCCTTTATTAACATTGAGGAAAAATGTACAAAACACCCCGACAGTGCGTATGAGTAATCAAAGGCCTCCACAGAATATATCCGATAACAGTTTCCACTTCAGCACCCCCACAGACTGCAAACCGTGAGGCGGGGCTACAGGGCACATTTGAAAAATTAGAAATCTTTCCTGTAAGTTCTTGACCTTCGTTCCCAAATTCAGCCCCTTTCTCACCAGATGCAGATCGGTGGCCTAGAATCCTGTGACATTGTCCTTGAGCACGTAACTCCCGTGTTGGTTTGGTTTCCTGTGAAGGAGGGGGTTTCACAGAAACTCCCGTCTGCCTCTTTCGTCAGCCACACTGTACATACGCCTTCCACTGACAAAGTGTCATTAGGCTGCGTCTGCTGCTGCTTGTGTGTCTTCCAGTATTCTCTGTGGTTGGCCCTCCCACCATTGCACCCCGTCCCCATCTGAGGGTGGGGTTCAACAAACACAGCCCGCTCCTTGCCTCTTTCCCTGGTGAGGCCTTTCACTCCCACCCACTTCCCGTGAGGCTGGCTCTTGCCTACCACGGATGTCTCACTCCCAGTCACTGTCCTCCGGGGGTTCGGGAGGCCGGACCGTCCTCAGGGAGGCCAGTGGCTGGTGCCTGCACACAACGTCTTTTCCAGGAGGAAGAGATGTAGACTACTGAGAAGGTGGAGACACAGGAGATGCTCTGAAGTGGGAGGTCCACTGTCCGTTGCTCAGCCTTGTGAAGACCATTAGGAGTGGCTGCCTTGGAGGACAGTTCGAGAGGGGGGATGGAAGGAAAGGGCCAGCTTCGACAGGATTCACTTGAGGTCTACCGTGTGGAGGCTGGAGGGGAATCTTCCCGCCGAGTTGGGCTGGCCCTCTGGGTCCTGATCCAGTTGGACCAGGGAGAGGTTGGCCAGCTCCCTCATCGGGTCTTGGAGGGTTCTGCTGGCAGCTCTGGGGAGTGGTGAGCTTTGCTTTCTTGGCTAGATTCTGGTCATGCGCTATTGAAGTCTGAGCAGATCTCTTTCCAGGCTCCCGGCTGCTGCCGACAGACTCCTGGCCAATTCCCTGCGTGGCAGTCTCCGGTCTGGATTTAGAGATCCTTAATGGACCCCTGGCCTGGGCCTGGGCCTGGGGCTGGAGGACACGGCCCAGGGCAAGAGTTTCGGAGGCAGGCTGAGACCCAGAAGAAGCACAGGCACCAGATCTGCTGGCCATCGGCTTGGCCGTGAGGGGAGAGACCCGCCCAAAGGGCTTGGAGGCCGGCGGAGAAGCATCAGGGACACCCACTTCTCCTCCTTGAGTTGTTGGTCCACGAGGTGAGAAAAAGCTCGCGTCCTGCTTTCCAACAGGAGACAAGGTAGCGAAGACGGAGCTCGGGTCAGGTTCCCTCTTAGGTGGCCAGCAGGGGACAGTGACTGTGTGCAGGCAAGCTGGCGTCTTGCCACTGTAAACAGGGGTCGGTCTGCAAGGATGCTGTGGAAGAAGACACCACATGTGAGCTCAAGTAGAAGTTCCTCCAGGCCAAGAGAAGAAAGCAAATCAAGCAAACGGGAGGGCAGGGACCTTAGCCAAATTTTCTTTACGCACAAAGAAATAGGGGGGTCATGTGGCACGGGGAGGGTTACCCAGCCTCCATGCCTGTCAGGAGACAATACCACCGCTACACTAGCACCTTGACGGATTGTCTCTGTCAGACCGGAGAGCACGAACGTTCTTGATACCGGGCCTTGCTCAGTTCTGTAGATGCATGCTTACTCCCACCCTTTCCCATAGGCGTGTACGGAAGGGAAATGGCTGAAGCTGTCTGGAAGGCAGACAGATGACTCAATTGTTTTCCAGGGTGACTTGGGAATGCATCTCCCCGTGGAACGAATGCCTCTTCTGGCAGGCAGGAGTCTGCCTGGTAGAAGGTATCTCCTTAAATCCCTTCCAGATGGGCCTCGAAAGGCTCCCACTAGCATTTCGGAGGCGGGGGGTGGAGGCAGGCAAGTTGTCTTACAACAACTGAGACGGGAAGGGTGAAATGCTATCGGAAATGTACACGAGGAAGCCGGAACCCTGTTGGCTGGAACTCCATTCTCAAACGTCCTCCCCCAGGTGGTCGGGGGTAGGGGGTAACAGTGGGCCAAGTCAAGGTTGTGCAGAGGAGAAGTGGAAGAGGGAAGCTAGTGGACTCACCCTAGGGTAGTCACAGGAGTGTGTCGATTCCATCCAGTCTGGCTGTTGAGTTGCTTGGGGTCTCTGGGAAAATTCCTGGAGTAGAGCTTTCCTCAGATGCTCTTCTGGACTGCTGGGAAAGGAATCAACAAGGAAATCAAGAACACTAAATCCCCAATCACGTAGAGCAACAACGCACGGAGTGGACACCACCACCACCACCACCACCCCCCCCACCCCCGTCTCTGGTGGCAAGCTAAGATGCCTAGGGCTGGGGCCCAGGCCCATTGGTTGTCTGAGCCCGTGGCAGCTGCTTGGAGGGCTTGACATCTTTTCCAAGGATGCCCATTCCCTCATGTTGGATTCATCCCCCCACCGCCTCAGTCCACCAGGTTTGTCTCTGACGGACGTAGGTTCAGACTGTTGTGATTTTTCTTTCTCCCTGCCATGTGCCCGAGACCCCAGGGGAGCCCAGGCCCCACCCCGTAGTGGTTGTCTGGGACTCAAATGGTCCCCAGAAAGCAGACAAGTGGAAGATGGTGTTTGTCTGTTTGTCCCCAGGTTCCCCTGTCCTGGTCTGAAGATGGCTGAGAACCCGCGCTGGAGATGAAAGCCCACCACCTCCCGCGATGCCCAAAGGACTCGCCATGTTCCTGACCTTGGCCTGGGTCCCTTCCCTCTTTCCGTGCTGGGAAAGGGTGCCGGGTCTTGGGGAGCCCGAGGCTTCTTGGGCTCCAGGTTCTCCTTCTGGTTCTTCCTTGGGCCCAAGGCCTGGGGGATCAGGGCCCCAGAGCAGCCCTTGATGGGGCACCTCTTGCTTCTTGCCGTGTGTCCAAAGGCCCCGCAGTTCTTACACTTCCTCTGGGAATAGAGAAACAGGGTGAACAGGGACTCAGCACGAGGGAGAGGTGAGCTTTCAGAGGTCAGCGAGGGCGCCCACGGGAGAGTGGCCCAAGGTGGGTCAGGACTTTGAGGACAGTTGGACGCCACGCACAGAAGAGCAGGCGACTGGGTGGGTGGCTGGACCAGGAGGTCTCAGGATGAGGATTAGGAGGACGGTTTCAAGAAGCGGACAGACAGCAGGCTGGAGAGGCCACTGAGATGCAGCCAGGTGCCTCCTCAAAGGCTCTGAGTGGGCTAAGGAGGCAGGTCGGGGGTGGGGGGCGGGGGTCGCTAAGCCGGGATGCCGTCCAAGAGTCGGAATGACTGAGTTCCACGCATCCCAGGTTTCCTGCTGCCGGCTTCCGTCTGGAATCTGTGCGGACCCTCTGGTTGCTGAGGGGCCCCAATTGCCACTTACCCTGGGATCCTCCTCCTCTGGCCGGGGAGCCCTCGGTTCCACCGGTCCCCTCCCTTGCTTCTTCATGTTCTGGGCCAGGCAGGGAGCGACCTGTGGCGCTCGCGCTCTGCGCAATCAACCGCCCGCTGCCTTGTCTCCCGGAAGCTTCGGGCCAGTCTCCCTCAGAGGTGGTTTTGGAGCTGCCTGAGTCGCAAGAGAAGGAAAATAATCGGCTGCAGACAGAGGCCAAACGGCACAGGCGCCTTCTTCCTCGAGTGGGTCTGAAGGCGCCCGACTGCTCAGCAGTTCTGCTCGGAGTCCGGTCCCCGAGATCACCCAGCCTGGACGACCCCCATCGTCACCAGCCCCTCCCGCGGTGGGACCCCCGTCACCGACAAGCCTCTGGACGCTTGAGCGGTGAATTACGATTTGCACCACCGGATGCCTGCTCCGGATTTCTACAGTCCAGCACGATCGACTCTACCGGGGCAAAGAACGCCCCCGTGTCCCCAGAGCGGGCAGAGAACAGCCGACTCCGGGAACGCTGTGCGCCATCCCTCGGCAAACATGCACAGGAGTCGAGTAAAGAAGGACGTTTGCCTCTTAAGAGGGAATGCTTCCGCCTCGGACACGGCGGGAGGTGGTTTCCAGGGACAAATGAAGGCATCGGACGGTTGCGTGCGCTGTTAGACGCCGAGTTTCACAGCGGTCCAAATGGACTGTGGGATTTGTCCCTTTACCTTGACCGACCCACTTGGGAACTAGTCTGGGACCCGTACGCCGCGACCGTCTGCGAGCGAGCAATGGACGACGGAATTACTTAGTACCCCAAGGGACCCGGGCCAGAGCACTGGGCCGCGATGACTACGTGTGCGCCACGGCAGAGAAATCCGGGAGCTGGGCGGTTGTGCACAGGACCCCCCCAATCTTAATGTCAGGATTAGAATTCAGAATGAGGTATCTGATCAGCCTCGGCCAAGTGAACAAATGGCGAGCCCAGTGCCAAACCTGAAAGCCCTGTAGGTTTTCGGGAGTCCTAACGCTCTGAGCCTTGCCCAGAAGTCAGCGGAGAAAGGAAAGAAAAGAGCTCACCTGAAGTCCGGCTGTCTCTGTTAACGGAGCCTTTACCAGACGGTGACTGGGAACGCTGTGCCGCACAAGTGAGCGGGATGTGGGCGGCGTCTTTCCCAAGTGAGGAGCGAGCTGCTTCGGCGAAGCCCCTGAGAGCCCAGCCGAGGAAGTCACACCTCGGGAGAGGAGGCCAGACCTGAAAGAGGGACAAGCCCAGACCTTTCTTCAGGCTTGTCTATTGTTTCCTGGGCATATGATTGCATATCCCATTAATACAATCAGTGCAACCCAGCCCTGTTGAATGAAGCCAGTGGGGGGAATCCCACCTCTTCTGTAATCATGAAATCTTTGGATCCCCTCCCAGGAAGAGCAAGCAGCACCTGGCTGAAAGAGAAATGCAGTGGAGGAAGGCAGTAGAGCCGCGAAAGGAGAGGTCCGGACTTTGGCGTGGGACCTATTGGTAGAGGCGGATGGCTAGGGGAACGGTGCCGAAGTGACGCTGTTCAGGCTTCTTCCTAGACAATCCAGGCTCATCGATGGAAGCCTGCCTCATCAGTGCAACCTTCTCTAATCCCGCCTCATCAACATCCTCCTGGGATGTAGGACTCTCGCCAGCTAGGACAATCGGGTCACGTGACTCAGCGGTGCGTGACACCACAGGGCAAGCAGGCCATCAGGGCCTAGCCACGCTGACACCTACTTCGGCTACACGGAGTCAACAACAGCTTCTTGGATCAATGTGTTTTTATGGGTTTCTTGTTGATTTGTGTTTGCTGTGTACAAGTTCTTGCGTTGGTTTCTTCTCTCTACCTGTTTGTCCCCCGGCGATACACTGGTTCCTGCTTCTAGGTTCCAGTCTGGAGGTTATCTCTTCACTTTCTTTAGGTCTCCATTTCTTTACACAGAAAGAGAAATTCAGAGTTCAACTTTAAGGTAGATTGGACTCAAGGGATGAGGTCCTGGAGAAACAGGACAGCAAGGTAGAAACAGGTGATTCGGTCTAACTATCGAAATCAAAATTCCTCAGAAGCCAGCGTCTTTGACTTGATAGTGTTAGAAAATGTAGGTGGCCAACGAGTGAAGAGGTATCTTTGACCCCCATTGGCAGCACTTTTCTCAGTATGCTGCCCATCTGATTTATCCAGATAGAGTTGAACATTTCCTTGCCCATGACTCAGGCAAGATGCAGGCAATGTACAAGTCTGGGCCAAATACCCCGTAAGCTAAAGTTCACCAGCTGACCGGCAAGATTAAAGTAGGCCTCCAGACACACCTCTCCCAATTTCATAGGCAACTCAAAAGTAGTTTGTGCCAAGGGATGAGGTCCCAGAGAATTTTCAAAGAGTTCTAGAGACAGGTGATTGGCTCTGACTACGGAAACCAAAGTCCCTCAGAAGTCAGCACCTCTGAGTTTATGGTGTTAGAAAATGTAGTTAGCAAATGAGAGAAGAACTGCCTTTGCCCCCCACTGGCAGTGCTTCTCTCACTCTGCTGCTCATTTGACCTATCTGGATAGAGTTTAATAATCCTCGTGTCAAAGGTTCACATTATGTACAGCCAATTTACACCTCTGGTCTGTGGACCCTTGTCTCCTAGTGATTATTAGCTGACCCCCCAATAGAGAAATTTGTCATCGAGACAGACTCTCCACATTCATGCATGTCAATCGGCAGTATTGTGGCCCAGTGCAGTTGTATTGCCTTGTACTTGCTAGCGTGGTTTTCTAGCAAATTAGAGGTGCATGGATAAAAGTCCTCATCGGGCCAGTTTTTTATGGTCAAGGTTATGTGATCTGATGATGTAAATTAAAATACCAACTTAAAGGGTCATGTTTGTGAAGATGTTATTAACACTCAAAAGAATTTATGAAGCATCATGACAGTACATGTAAGTAATCAAAATGCTCTGCAGAATATTCCCAACAGTGGTTTCCCTTTAATCATTCTCACAAACTGAAAAACGTTACTGGTACTACAGGGCACTGCTGCTAAGACACAGATCTCATCCATGAGTTCTTTGCAATCTTTCCCAAAATGTGTCACTTTCACAGTAAATACAGATCAATTGTGTAGCATCCAGGGACACTTTCCTTGCTTATTTACACCCATATTATTTTAGTTTCTTGGAACTGAACTCTTTTGTGAAAGCATCCATCAGCCGTGTGTGGCGGCATTGTCTTGAAAAACACACAGAAAACCAATATACCTGAAATGTAAATATGCCTGCTGCTTTCACTGCTATCATTCACCACAGATTTAGCCTCCTTGGAAGAGTTTATTGTGTCCTTTCTGCCCTGTAGATTCTCAGAAGAAAGACATCACACAGAATATTCAGCTGCATGAACTGATTTCCAGTATCGTAAAACTGGGCCTGCTTGAGACCTGTTGTTACTTGTTGATTCTCAGATGCTAAAGTTCCAAATCGATATTATCTTTGCTGTTGACCCAACCAACGGTAACCTCATAATTTCTGTTGCTCTCGGTAGTGGTACCTGTGGAGATTACAAGCAGAAGTAAGAAGTTCATGATTCAACCCTATGTGTGCTCTTGGGGTACTTTAGTTCAGCTCTTGGCACTATCACTTAGTGGTAGATTTGAGATGAACCCAGTATGGGATCTGGGCATTTTCACAGAATCATTTAAATGGTTGTGAAGGTTCAACGTTCTTTGTAACACAGTTTCCAGACTGTGGTTGTGACGGGACAGATGTTTACAAGGAGAGCTATACCTTTGACTAACTGCCATGTGACCCCTGGGATACAGTGAGTGGGGATCTTCCTGTATACGGATGGGAGAAATGTTCTCTTTTTTGATGTTCATTGGACCCCATGTATTTACTTTTACCAAAGTAGCCACCGAGGAGCCACTGTGGGCATTTTTTGATCCTGAAAATCTAGTGAGTGATGGCACTCAGTGCTTGGAGAGTATCTGCACTGTAATGAATTCAAGCACCACATGTTCTCCAGTTTATTTTGAAGGAAGCAATTCATCTTTTCCCACAAACACACTTACAGCATACTTTTTCATTTGATAGACACAAAGTACAAACTTACAGGAGAATAATAGGAAATATTTCATGACTCATGAAGACAAATTAAGTAGTGCCTCCTTCTGTCTGGCATTAAGACGACAGCTAAGCAGTTCTCACTCAACTGCTCCAGTCTTTTGGCCCTGTGTGGGACATAATCTGATTCTATTCATTAGAAGTAAGAGTCTCAATCTGGGGGTGGGAGCACAGTCTGGAGGCAGAACTGAGAATGACTGTGGCTGAATAAACTCTAAAAGGGCAAAAATTAGCTGAACGCCCTTCTAGATGGTCTTCAGGGATGGATTCAAAATAGGGGCAGTAGCTAACTGTGAGACCTGAGTAGACAGCGTAGGTTCAGGTGTACCTACCTGTGAGATCTAAGTAGGCAGCGTAGGGTCAGGTGTACCTACCTGTGAGATCTGAGTAGACAGCGTAGGGTCAGTTGTACCTACCTGTGAGATCTGAGTAGACAGGGTAGGGTCAGGTGTACCTACCTGTGAGATCTGATTAGACAGCGTAGGGTCAGGCATCTTGACATCTTGTATCCTTTAAAGTCTAAAGAGGATATATTGTCAGAACTCTTGTATCCAGGATTATCCGGAGACCTAGACAATACAACCTTGTATCCAGGGTACCTACCCTCTACAGCCGTGGTAGCCAGGACCTGACAGGACCTGACAGGGTCTACACCCACACCGGGCTGTACTACATTCATTCCACGTGACCGTCTGGGTCTCCCCATTCACACTGTACCTGCTTTCTTCTGTTGGATTCCTTCTTCCTCTAGTAGCTGATTTGGGTTTCTCATTTTCTTAGACATTTCCAGCTGAATTTTAGGTCCTTATATGTTCATGGGCAGGTCACCTTTTGAATGCAAGGGGCTCCCAAACAGGCTTCTCTCCTCCAGGTTCCAATTGGTTACACCTGGGAACCTGCAGACATCCTTCTGGGCCACCAAACAGGGAAGGAAGTGATCAAGAGGTGTCTCCTGTGTTCGGGAAGGCTAGCAGTGTAGACTTGTTTGCCATCACTACAGAAAGCCCCCATATGCTATAGGGAGAGTTTGGAAATGGACACTGGCAAGAGGTGGGGCAGTGTGGGCCTGAGAGACCACAAGCAATTCTAAACAGCACTTGAGTAACACTCAGGTACAACTTCTTACTGAGCTTCTAGAAGTCATACACTCCAGGAGAAAGGAGTCCAGATTAGAAACCCAGATTAAGTCAGTGGTATGGGGGCACGGAGCTGGCTAAACCCTCTGCTTGAATTCAGTCCTACCTCATAGAGACCCTACAGGACAGAGTAGAACTGCTCCATGGAGTTTCCAAGGAGAACCTGGTGGATTCGAAGTGCCAACCTTTTGGTTAGAAGCTTATACACTTAACTACTATACCACCAGGGTTTCCATGGAGTTGGCAAGCTAGGCTCTATCTTTCCCTTCAACCTCGTGTGAAGATTGTGGGCAAGTCTTTGTGGATCAGTTGCTCCGGTATCTATAATTTTTGTCAGATATGTCCTGATTCTACCACTGGATGTAGGATAGCAGGTAGTGACTCAAATGGGAGGTTGAAGGCAGAAAGACTGTTGCAGACAGGTCAAATGTGGTAGGATTACAAGGTCATCTACCTAGGTGGTGTCTAGGTTGGAGTATAGATGGAAACAAGAGATCTATGTTCCAGGCCATTTTATAATGTGTCAATCTGAATCCAAGAGGTTGGGAAAGAAGCCCAGATTTCCAGGACCTGATCTTGACCAGAGGAAGCCTGAGTGAAGAGGGGACTCCTCCAGCTCCTGTTCTTTCAGAAGGATCTTTCCTCTAGAAGCCCATTCAAAGTCAACTTCTCTTGGGAATCCCCACTTACCCATCAGAGTCCTCTCCTGATCTGAACCACTGACTCAGGTCTCCATATCTCATCTCTTCAGCCCAAAAGCACTCCCCAAAGCCACCCACACTATCCCAAGCTCTCTTCTGTCCAACCTCTCAGCCTGAGGCTTATTTCCATCCTACTAACAAGTATAGCCCATATAGGAAAAAACCCCTATACTTTCAATAAATTTAGTTAAGCTCAGTTTTCATTCATTGACGCTTGCTGATTCATAATGACCAGAATCAATATAAATGTATTCAGTATAGGAAAGCCTATAGACAATGTTTTAACCTTCGACACACATTGGAGAAAAACTATGTAAAAGATAGCCATGTAGGAAAGCCTTTAATGATATTCTGGCTTTAGATGGCATGAAAGAACTCATGTGGGAGAGAGGCCCTATGTGAGTAATCGCTATGGAAGAACCTTCATTGACTATTCAAGCCTTCAACAACACGAACACATTCACACCGAAGAGAAACCAACATAAATGTCAGCCATGTATAAAAGCATCTGTTTAAACTTCTCATCTTAGAGAATGTGAGAGAACTGATAGAGGAGAGAAACCCTAGGTCTGTAATCACCGAGGGAAGGGCTATAGTGACTATTCAAACCGTCAACAAGATGAGTTAATTTATAGGGGAGAGAAACCATATAAATTTCAGGCCATGGGAAAGTATTTTATAAAAGTGCTAGCCTTCAGGTACATGTGAGAAGTCCCACTAGAGAGGAACTTATAAATAAAATGAATGTGGAGTTGTCTTCAAACATAGCTCCCAAATTCAAACACACAGGAGAAATCACCCAGGGGAGATGCAATGTGTCTGTCATCAGTGTGATACAGCCATCACAGTTCTTATGTTTATGCAAGCTAGAGAACTCACAAGAAATTTTTTAAAAAATGAACCTATTACTGTCAAGCTGTTTTCAGCCCATAGAGACCCTATAGGACAGGGTAGAACCACCTCACAGCATTTGCAAGAAGTGCCTCTCATATTAGAAGTGCTGGTGTTTTGGTTAGCAGCTGTAGAGCTTCACTTCTACATCATCAGTGTTTCCTCACAAGAAGTAGAAACTGTATTTCTGGAATACACGGGGCATAGTCTTCTCTAGAAGTTCTCATTTTAAGCTACCAGAGAATTCACGTAGAGAAAAATCCTACTCTGTGATAACTGTGGGAGAACCTTCAGCTGGATTTCCAACACTGGAATATACAAGAAAACTCAGAGTAGGAGTAAACCCTGAAAAAGTAAGGAAGGTAGGAAAATCTTCACTAGGATTACCAGTCTGCTTGGAAAGCACCAGATAATTCATGATGCAGAATAAATTCCATGAACTCAACATGGAAATCCCATTGCTCATACAGGAATACTTCTGAGACCTGACAGGATCCCCACATGTACAAAACACTCTCAATGCAAAGAATGAATGAAAGTCTACAGTGATCACTCATTCCACAGTTAGCCTTAAAGATATTCCATTGATGAAATACTAATTCTAAAATTAAAGTGGAAAACCTTTTGTCTGGAGTCCACATCGTAACGTTCATACTCAGAAAGTAAAAGGTAAAGAATTTTTAGTATGCAATTGGAACAAGAATTCAGGCCTCTGTGAAATGCCTAGTTCTTGTATCTATGTTTCATAAAGACACATTATGCTTAAAA
Source organism: Heterohyrax brucei (assembly GCA_028571685.1). Classification (NCBI taxonomy): domain Eukaryota; kingdom Metazoa; phylum Chordata; class Mammalia; order Hyracoidea; family Procaviidae; genus Heterohyrax; species Heterohyrax brucei. The sequence goes on from CM053161.1 coordinate 33,076,079, forward strand.
TTATGGGTATAGTATTTGCTAGCAAATAGGAAATTAAGCAAATTGGTTCAACAGATGAGTATTTGCATATGTGTAGATGCTAGTAGTTACTGGAAAATTCATAATGTTGGTGTATGTCATACAAAACATGAAATATTAAGCTAAAGCAATAAAGAGCCATTGAATGTTCTTGCTGACATCATGAGTCAGACATCTACTTTTATGCATATCGAAACAATAACCACAAAGATTGTGTTCAATCAGAATAACTGTAGAACACAATATGATGCATGTCCCCTGTTAATTTAAATATGTATCTTACATGGGAACAGTGAGTGGAAACATGGAAAAATTAAATATTTTATGACTAAATATTCAAGTTGCATTTATTTCTTGCTTAATGTGTCATCTGATATTGCCCTTTTAAAATAGAAGGCAGTGAAATTTTCATGTTCAAGATAAAATTCCTTTGCCATTCCTGGAGGATTCTGAGTACCTTGGAAGGAAAACCACCAGAATTCAGGGTAAGAAAATGCCTATATTAAGTATTTTGGGTTGTATTCCTTGGACTTTGTGTTTATACGTACATATATATTTGTGTTTATATGTACATATATATATTTGTTCTGCAAATATATCCTCAACATTCAGATCAGTTTACAAATGTTTTCCTTCTTATTTTCTGTATATCCATTTAGTTAATGTTTATGGAAGTTCAAAAGAAATAAACCTCTGGATACTGCGAAAACCCTGGTGGCATTGTGGTTGAGTGCTACGTCTGCTAACCAAAAGTCCTGCAGTTCACATCTGCCAGGTGCTCCTTGGATACTCTATTGGGCAGTTCTACTCTGCCCTATACTCTGCCTTATGGGTCGCTATGAGTTGGAATCAATTCGATGGCATTGGTTTTTTTTTTTTTATTTTGTAAGTTATACCTTCTTATAGATCGAACTGTACTCTCCAAATATGTGTGTCAACATGGCTAAGCTATGATTCCCAGGTTTGCACAGTTGGATGCCATTTTGTGATCTGAGCACTACCTGGAGATGGAGCTGGGAAAAGCTATGGCCGAGTAAGTTCCAAGGGGTCAGGAACTAAGAGGCCATCTTTCTAGATGGTCTCCATGGGTGAATTACGAATAGGGGCAGAGGCTGTGGGATGTAGCTTCTTTTGTTATGTGTCAACAGTATCCACAGTGGATCATGGAGGGCTGGGAAGAAAGTTTGAATCCACCAGCTGTCCTCTGGAAACCTTGTGAGGCAGTTCCACTCTACCCTATAGGGTCTCTATGAGTTGGAATCAAATCCAGGGCCATGGGTTTGGTTGGTTTTATTTTACTTATTTTTTATGCATGTGAGAGGTGATTGCTGAGTTCAAAGCCAAGCATCAGTGTTTGAAATCCATGACTGGACTCTCAGGCTCTCCTTTGCTCTGCCATTTGCCAGACCACTTCTCAAGTTTTTCCCACACAAAAGGGATTTTTATTCACAAGCAAAGTAGATAATTATATCTTGAGAGTGATTTACTTTAAATAAGAAAAAAAAAAATTCCTGCGGTATCTAGACCAGATCTTGATTTTATGTCTATTGGTTTGGGTTTAGAATGAAAACTTTTAAAATAAAATATTTAGTATAAATTTTAATCCTCATAATTGGATCTAGTTTACATTAGTTTCTGCTCACAAAAGTAAAACCTCAGCTTCGTATCAAGAAAGTAAAAAAACACATCAGAAATCTTTTCAGAACTGCAATCATCAGACCACAATAATTTCTTAAGAATGAATTTCTTCCAGTCTGTAAAGACACTATCTTAATAGTCTAGTAAATAACCCCCTAAACTGTTCCCCAACACTCCAGGTCAAGGAAAGTCAAAGTCCTAGTCTTTGTTAATAGACTCACAAGCACACCACCAACAGAAAAACAAGAATATATATATATTCGGAGCCTTAGTTATGCAGTAGTTAAGTACTAGGCTGCTAATGTGGAGAGAGAGAGAGAGAGAGAGCCCTGATTAACCAGGGTTAAGCATCTGGCTGCTAACAAGGAGGCTTGAGATTCCAACCATGTGCCAATCTGCTTCCAAAAAGATTACAGCCTTGGAAAGCTTATGAGGCAGTTCTCATATTCTGTCTGATAAGGTCAGTGTGAGTTGAGATCAACACTTTAGGAAATGAGTTTAGTGGTTTTGGTTTATGTGTTTATGAGATGGAAGTCTGGAAGGCCTCTTTTGAATTCTTTCAGCTTCCTTGAAGTAGAACAGTGCCCATAACCAGACCTTATGAATATCTTTCTATGCAGATACCTTTCAGTAAACAGATAAAAAGGTAAAAGACCCGCAGATTTTAGCTGTATCCTGGGACACTCAGATAAGTCATTCTCACTATTGCGTAAAGTCCTCAGTTATTTTTCTAAGGAGGTAAAAAAAAAAAAAAGAATTCTGGTAATAAGTGCAGAAAGTTCAAATTTGGTCAGAAGGTTACAATCAGGAATGGGGAATTGAACGAAAGAAGTGAGAAACTGCACATGTCTAATACCCAGCAGAAGTCTTACTATGAGTCTCAGAAGCCTTCACTGTGGGGGCCGTCTTGAAATCTGCTGGCACACACTGACTACCCTGGCTCTACTTTTCCTCTCCCTTGCTATATAATACCATGATTCTTCAGTCCCACCTCAAAGTCTTTGATCAATGAGTTGGAGGCTAGTGTTGCCATGAGGCCATTTCCATCTCCTCCTGCCGATTTCTTTTCTGAATAAAACTTGCTGGTGAGGAAAGATTTTCTGGGTGGCTTTCCTATTCAGTCTTGGTTGGAGGGAGGCAAGGACTGAACTGTGGTGCCTGGCCACCTGGTAACATTTATAAATGCATGGGTACATGGATGTACATAAGTATGTACATAAGTATATGCATACATTGGTATGTAACCTTTATTATTATATTCATAAATGTGATTTTACGACCACTTTATGATATTCTTTCATTTTGTGAGTTTTCTTGTTTGTAGTTTCACAGATTCTTGCTCATGTATCTTTAATTCCTCATGTGTTTTCCACTCACATTTGTTTTTTACTGCAGTGCAATATAAATAACAAAATATTTGCAATTACAGCCATTATTACCTGCACACTTTGGTGATACTGGTTGTGTTTTGCAACAAACACTGACTGTTTCAAAATTTTTTCATCATCCTTCAGAAACTCAGTCCCTTTAACTAATCTCTCCCATTTTCCACTGCCATCCATCCCCGGTAACCACTGGTGAACTTCTGTCTTTATGTATTTGCATATTCTAGAGACTGTGTGAGATCATACAATAATTGGCATTTTCAGCCTGTCATTTCATTTAGCACAATATTTTCAAAGATGATCCATGTAGCATGTATGTCAACTTCATTTGTCTTTGTGGCTTAATATACTATTGTATATTTAAACTATATTATTAATATACTATTGTATGTTTAATGTATCCATTCTTCTGTTGATCGACACTTAAATTATTTTCACTGTTTGGCCCTTGCAGATAATTCTACACCTTTAGAGGCTGGGCCCATGGTTTCCTGCAGAGATCTCCCTCTGTCTCTAAACAAGCCTAGAGGGTATTGCACACTTGTCTTAGTCATCTAGTGCTGCTGTAAAAGGAATACCATAGGTGGATGGCTTTAATGACAGAAATTAACTTTCTCACAGAAAACTGGACAAAAAGTCCAGATTCAGGGTGTCAGGTCCAGTGGAAGGCTTTCTCTGTTAGCTCTGGGGAAAGGTCTTTATCATCTGTCTTCCCCTGGACAGGGAGTTTCTGAGGCTCAAGGACTCCTAGTCCAGAGGACATGTTCTGCTCCTGGTACTTCTTTCCCGATGGTAGGGAGTCCCCAACTTTCTGCTTGCTTCCCTTTCCTTCTGTCTCCCAAGAGATTTCCTCAAGACACGATAAAATCCTGTAGATTGAATTCTGCTTCAGCAACACAACTGTAGTCCATCTTCCTTCATTAACATCATAGAGACAGGATGGACAGCAGACAGGAAAATCACACAACACTTGGAATCATGGTGCAACTGAACTGACACAAACATGTTTGGTGGGGGCAATAATTCAATTCACGGCATTCCCTAATCACAAAATTGAGTTACATGTAATTAAGTAAAACAAAATAAAAGAAATGTTAAATAAAAAGCATAAAATTTTACATAAGATTTAACTAAGTGCAGTTAGAATCCAAAACCAAAAACCGAACCCACTGCTGTCAAGTCAGGTCTGACTCAGCAACATTAGAAGTCAGAGTAGAACTGCCCCATAGAGTTCTCAAGGAGAGTCTGGCAGATCTGAACTGCCAGTCTTCTGGTTAGCAGACGTAGCGCTTAACCCACTACATCACCAGGTTTCTGCAGTTAGAATACATTTTAAAAATACTAAAAAAAGATTATTAATTAAACTGAATGAAATAAAACATGAATAGAACGTGAAATTACAACATACTAGCCAAATCTTTCTAGCTGCCTTCATTCCACAACACACCTAGAGAAACACAGGCTACTTGGAGCCTGACCTGGCCAAGTTGGCTATCTCTTCTTCAGCACACTAAGACCTGGGTGTGTTGACTGTGTCTAGGGACATCAGGTACAGGCAGCAGCAAGCACTTTAAGAGGCAATCCCATGGAAGGATGGAGGAGAAGTGAGGATGCAAAGGAACAGTCTTTCATATGGAATCTAGGTGGTATAGCAGCCAAGCCAGCCAAGTGGTATAGTAGAGATGTAGGTAAAGATGGTGTTAGGGCCAGAATCCTGTTGGCCATCAAGACCATAAGGTCTAGGCTCCTTCATAGACATGTATCGCTAGGCTGCAAAGTACTGACTAGCTGGCCTCTTTAGTCCTGCAGGGTTCCAAGTTCTCAAGGCATCCGACCCTGCTCAGTCTACTCAAATCTCACAAATAGGCACTGAGACACACGTAGATGTGGACCATACTTGGAAGAGAAGTCAGAGAGAAATATGGTTTGGGTTGAGTTGGTTGGGTAGAGTCCTTTAGTGAGTAAGACAGTTGGAGTAGTGTGTGTGGACGTGTGGGAGTGCTGTTGGACTGAAGACATGAGAGATAGAGACCGAATTCACAGACTGAGATCACGAGAAGACACTGGTGGGTAAGGCTGGATTCCTAAGACAAGTTGGTTTTGAATGGGCTTCTGGAAGGAAAGTTCTGACAATTGAAGGAACATGAGCTAAAGGGGTTACTTTCTGTGGTCAAGCTCTCTCTGAGGGGCATCAGGCCCTGGGGTCCTGAGCTTTCTTCCCAGCATCTCAGGATCAATGACAGAGACCATAGACACATTACAGAGTGAAATTTAACACATCTGTTCCTTGCATCTGTACTCTACCCTAGACACTACCTAGATAGACACTCTCGTAATCCTTATCACTTTGGGCCAAGCAACCACAGCCTTTCCAAATTGTATCTCCTGATTGAGTCCACATGCCATATTCTACTTTTGAAGTGTCCCCAGATGAATGGAATCAAGATATGTCCTACAAAGCAGAGAGAGATAGTGGCAGCTGAGTGACAAGCACTTGCCCAGAACCCTAAGGCCAGGTAGAAGGAGGTACAGAGCACAGCAAGCCAGTGTGTACCCACTTTCCACTGTCATTTTATCTGGGTTTCTGATCTGCCCTGCCTTCTCCCAGAGTGTGCTGAGTTCAATGAGAAGTGGCTCCTGAGTTCAGAATCCAAGGAACAGTGCTGTTTAGAATTGTTGGGCAGTCTCTCAGATTCAGACTGCCCCATCACTTGCCAGAACCTGTTTCCAAGCTCAACATGTTACCCCAGTGATGATAACCATGTCTAGGCTGTATCTGCCTGGACAAGCAGTCAGTTCTTAGTCCCCTTCATCTCATGTTGGGTGGCCTATGAAGAAGTCTGTAGGTTCCCAGATGTATTCAACCGAGTGGCCTGTCCTTCAGCAGCTGAAGGCTCTGCTGACAGTATCTAGGAAAAACAGGAACCTGAAATAGCAACAAGGAAAAACAGAAATGTGATGGAAAGAGGGAGATGTACCACGGGTGGAGGGACCTGGATATTCAGGAGGGATCAAGGTGGCAGAGCAGGAACATGAGTTGGGAAGGTGCCATGAGGCAATGAGCCTCCAGGCAACTAACACTGTAGTGTCCATGCTTCTGCCCAAACGTGTCACATGAGCCGCGCTAGTACCGAGAAGCTGCCCTCCTCAGATCTTCAGGGCAGAATTCGTAAGTCATCTGACCTTGCCCAATTTTCTAGGGTCTCCCTAATAGACACTAGACCACAAGAGAATGTTGGCTAAGACTTAGTGTAGGAGGACAAGTCAAAGGAGAACTGGACGCAGGCTGAGTTGTATGGGCAAGTTGATTTGAGATGGGGAAGGTTGGATAAGGTAAATGTGTGGGTGTGTAGCACAGCTGAAAAGGATGCACAAAAGGAGACATTAATCTGAGGCAGACACTTAGAAGAGGGTGCTTGTGGGTAAATGGGTATTTCTAAGACAAACTGAATTTGAATGGGTTTTAGGAAGAGTTTAGATGAAGGAATAGTTGCTGAAAGGGCTCCTCTCTACACTCAGATATTCTCTGGCCACAATCAGATTCTCAGGTCCTGGACTTTACCCCCAACCCTTAATATCAGTGGTGGTGATCCCACATACATCACAAAACCAAAAACCACCCCCAAATTTGTTGCCGTTGAGTCAGTTCCAACTCATGGAAACCCTGAAGGACAGAGTAGAACTGGCTCATAGGGTTTCTAAGGACCATCTGGTGAATTCAAATTGTTGATCTTTGTGGTTAGCAGCTGTTGCTCAGAACCACTGAGACACATCACAAAGGCACTAAAAACCCACCCACATCCACCCATCTCACCGGGCTCCCTGGAACTCATCTAGAGAAGTGCCCTCCTAGAACTTCTACCCCCTTTTGACCTAGTCAACCATTGCCCTTGGCCTTTCCTCAGCCCCGCTGTATGCCAGCACCCCATCTCGCATGTTATGTGTCTCTTGAAGGGTAGAATCAGAAAGTCTCACATAGGACAGAGACAGAGGGAGCTGAGTGACCATGGTTTGTCCACCGTCCTAACCACAGGGAGAAAGGAAGTGTCTTAAATACTCAGTGCTACTGAAAAAGAAATACCACACGTGGAGGGTCTTAACAAACAAAAAAGGATTCTCTTGTAAACTAGGAGGCTGGAAGTCCAATTTCAGGGCACTGCCTCCAGGGAAAGACTTTCTCTTTCCCTGTTGGCTGTGGTGGAAGACTCTTGTCATCAGTCATTCCCTGATTTTAGACTTCCTCAGCACAAGAACCAGGGCCCCAAAGAAGTGATCCTCTCTGGCTCTTCCTGCTTGGTGCTAATGAGGTTGGCCAACTTTATGTTTGCTTCTTCCTTTTAGTTCTGAGAAGACACTGGCTCATACACAGTCTAATCTTGCAGGTTTTGTCCTGCTTCATTAGCATAACTGCCTCTAATCCTGCCATATTTACGGAGGTTAGGATTTATACCACGTGGGATAATTATATAGTATAGTAGTATAATTATATCAGATTATAAAATGGAGGACAATCACAGGTTACTGGAAACTGTAGCCTAGCCAAGTTGACACATATTTTTGAAGGCCACATTTCAATCCATGACAGGAGGTGAGGAGCCTAGTGATCTGGCGTGGTGCTCCCACCCTGATGAATTAATCCAGGTTATACAAACTTTTCTAGCAGTGCCCTAAACTTGAGAGGCATATGTGATAGGTGGCTTTTGCGTTCAAAATCAAAGCAATGGAGCTGGTTGGAATCACTGGGAGGGCTCTTAGGTCTCCTTTCCATCTTATTTCCCAGCATCCTTTCCCAAGCCACAGTAGTGGTTTCCAGCAGGGTTCTCCACAGTGATGGTCAAAAAGCATAGGCAGTGCCTTCCAGGCAACAACAGTCAGTTTTTAATCACCCTCATTCCCTTCACTCCCTCAAGATCAAGTAACAGGATGTTTTCAGGTTCCCAGGTGAAATCAAATGGAACCAGGAGGATCCCTAGAAATCTCTCCCAGAGAAGACAGTGGCCTCTCCTTCAGCATACGAGACTTGCACCTCTATGCCTCTGCTTCCGGGCTTCTTTGTGGACATGTAACACAGGGTACAAAAGTGCTGACAGTCTGCCCTCCTCAGACCTACTGGAACACATTTTCTCAAGGCATCTGAGCCTACAGTCTCCTTGGATCTCACAGCTAGGCACTGGGCCCCCGGGGAATATGACAGAAGTTGTGTGCATGATGAGGATTTGAAGGAGAGATGGACTCAGGCTGAACTGAATGAGTGAAGTCCCTTGACAGGTGTCAGTGGGACAGGGTGAATGGGTACATGTACCGAGCAGCTGGGGAGGGCACTGGTAGTTGGAATTCTATGGTGACTTGACTTGAATTTGTTTCATGATATATGGGTCCACCATAAAGAAAAGGAACTGGAGGGCCTCTTCTCCCAGCTCAGGCTCTGTCTAGCTGAGATCAGAAAGCAGAGCCCTGGTCTTTCTTCCCGGCCCTCACAATCCACAGTGGAAATCCTGATTATATCACAAAAGATCTCCAACTCATGTCCTCCACCCCTATTCTGAATCTTTTCTTGGAGAACATCTAGACAGGCGTCCTCCTAGTTCCTGCCCTTTTGGGATTTATTCAATCACAGCCTTTTCCAGTTCAACTTCTAGACAGAGCTCTGCCCCCCAAATAGGGACTCTCATCTTTCTTCTAGTGGGTAGAATTGTAGAACTGATCAGTGGATCACATGGGGGAGAAAGACAGGAGCAGTTGAGTAAGAATGGTTTATCCACTGTCTTAAAGTTAGATAGAAAGGAGGTCTGGAGTTAAGCAAGCTCACAACAGGCACTGTTTGACAGTTGTAATCCAGGTTTTCTTCTGCACTCCTTTAGTAGGGAGAATGCTACATTTAAGAAACTTATGCCAAGTGTGGCTGCTGAGTACAGAAGCCAAGAAACAGTGCTGTTGGCAATTGCTGGCTGGGCTCTCAGGCCTGCCTGCCCTGTAACTTTACACCTTCGTGAAGATTCTGCACTGGTTTCCAGATGAGGTCTCCACAGTAACATTAAACAGGCCAAGCGGTGGGATCTTAACCACTCTGACTCTCACAGGTCAGGTGATACAGGAGGATGGCCTTAGGTGCATAGGTGGCACTTGGAGGAATGGAGCCCTCCTGGGAGCATGAACAGGCTGGGAGGCAGCATTCTTTCAGTACATGGAGAACTGGGACTGTGCTAGTAGTCTGTGTGCACATCAGGAAACATCAAAAGCCACCACAGAAGTAAGAATCAGCGAAGCAGGAAGGAAAAGCGCAGACACAGGCCGGAACATTCATGTGCAAACAAGGCAGTAGAGAGGGCATGTAGATGAGAAAGGCACCAGGAGTTTGACAAGAAGCTAAGCTTCTTCCAGACATTGACACTGGGCACCGCAGTGCTGACAAGATGCCATCCTCTTGTAGACAGCACACCTTTAACAACGGTAAACATTTTACAATATTCAAAGACTTTCACATCAATTTTCTTTGAGAAGTATCTTAGTTGTATAGTACCACTCTACCAGATACACTGCAAGTGGATAGCTTTAAAGCAAACTGAGATTTATTCTGTCACAATCTAGGAGGCTAGAAGTCTGCATTCAGGGCACAAGCTCTTAGTGTAGGCCTTCTCTGTCTTGGTTCTGAAGGAAGGTCCTTGCCCTCAATTTTCCCTGCTCCAGCATCTCCTCAGCACAGGCACCAGGTGGAAAGGATGGGCTCTACTCCCAGCCCTTTTTCTTGGTGGCATAAGGCCACACTCTTCTTTGCTTGAGTTTCTTTAGTATCTCTGAAGAGACTGACGGGATACACAACCTAACCCTGAAGACTGAACCTTGTTTCGTTAATACAACTGCCTCTGACCTGGCCTCGTTAATGTCATAAAGGTTAGGATTTACAACAAACACAGGACCAAATGATGTACCACGCCACAAAAGCTCAGAATCATTATCTAGCCAAGTTGATACACATCTTTCTGGTGGCACAACTGAATCCATAACAAAGGACAAAATCCAAACATTTATTCAGTTTATAACTTTCATAGTATGCTAAACTTATATTACAAAAATAAGGGGAAAACATTTCTAATTTATCAGAAAATTCAGGGCTTATTTATTAAACAGAAGTATAAATATAAAACCCAATGAATATAACTTGAATGCTTGATATGTGAAAAAATTTTTCCTAATTAATCTACTTAATTGATGATAATGGTTCATGAAACATTCCATATTTTTCTACTAAAACTTTGTACTATGCATTTATCAATCAGAAAAGTGCTATTGTTAGGTAAGTGTTTTTGTTGGCAAAGGTTAACTGCCTTGCTCAGGAGAAACTGGAGAACTTGCAGTGCCTGGATTCATTACAGGGCAGATACTCAGGGAGCCTTGAGTGTCGTCACTAACTAGATTTTCAGGAGCCAAAACTGGGCAAAGTGGCTCTGCAGCAGGTATTTCAGTGAATGTGAAGATACAGGATTGACTGGAAATGTCAAGAAGGAAACATTTCCTGTATCCACATCCAGGAAAACCCCTACTCTTTGTAACCTGGTGTTTCCACAGTGGTTAGGCAAAGGCTCAGTGTTGGCTGTGTATACCTCTCCATTTCTCACACCCATGATCCAGAAGCCAAGTTCTGAAGACAGCTGAATCTCCACTTGCTGATTAACTCATTCTTTGCAAATTCCCGGATTCCATTCTGCACTTGTTCCCATGTCACCCTCCCAGTAGTGACGGCCAGACTGAACTGAGGGGAGCCAAGAACACACATGCAGTTGAACCTCTCTAAGATTTTCCTTATTCTGTCTGAAATAGCCACACAGCACACTTCTAAGGTCTTCAGAAATTACGAGGTAATTGTTGGCTGTGTCAACATCAAAGCTCATATCTGCTTGGAATTTCAGCATCCTTGGGCCCACACATAGAATAGTTCTCATCAGGGGCTCCAGTGTTTTGACACTGGAAATAAGCTCACACAGCTGGAAGTTCTGCCTGAAGTCTTTCTTCTGAGTAACTGCAGGGCACAAGGGACACAAGAAACCCTCCCCATCTTGCTCCATCTGTAGTGAGTTGAATCCGTGAAAACAGCAGACATATCCACATTTCAAGTTCACTGGTTTTTCAAGATAATCAAGACATGTGAGACACATGCTTGCTTTTCTAAATTGTTCAGCCACAGCCACTTTATCTCTTCGAGCGAGTTCTTCCCTGGTGCCCTATGTCTTCCAACAGCAGTCAGTTCTGAAATGAGGTCCACAGACAAAGAGCTTTTAGAAAGTGAGTCTCTCCTTCCAGGTATTGACAGCCTGTCTCTCTTTAATTCAATCAGATTTTTGTTAAATTCTACGTACAAGGGAATCATTTGATGCACTATAGTAGTTTTCACAAGCGAAGTAGATAATTTGTCTTGAGAGTGATTTATTTTAAATGTGAAAAATTTCTGTAGTACCTCTAGACTAGATACTGAATATTACAACTATTGATTTGGATTTAGAATGGAAACTTTTAGAACAAAATGATTGGCATCAATTTTAATCTTTATGAACTAAATGAGTTTAAATGATTAAGACCAAGGAAATGTTTTCAATCAAAATCAAACCCAACCCACTGTCGTTGAGTCAATTCTGACTCATAGTGACCCTGTAGGACAGAGCAGAACTGCCCTATAGAATTTCCAAGGAATGCCTAGTGGATTTGAACCGCCAACCTTCTGGTTAGCAGTTGTAGCTCTTAACCACTATGCCGCCAGCATTTCCATTCCCAACAAAACTTCTGTTTCAGCACAGAGCACTGCTTAAAAAACATAGATCTCGTAGATGAGTTCCTTATAGCCTTTTCAATAGCCAGTAGTTCTCACACCAAATATACATTACATCCATAGCTTTCAGCGACAACACTGTAGTTTAATATTCACCCTCATATTGACTTGATTTCTTATGAAGTTAACGAGGTTGCAAACACTTCTGTATGCATGCTTGATAATTTCCATTATATATAACTTTATTTCACAGAATTAAATAGATGGTTTCTGGGCTTTATGGGGTCTGCAAAGCAGAAGTTCTGTGTAATAAGTCGACCCCATTTCCTTCAACCCTCTGGCCAGTCTTCCTCACAAATTAGTTTCAGATTTCTTGAATCACAAGGCAAGAAAGATATTTGACATAGATGTAAAGACAAAATTCCTCATGCACCTCCTTGTCCAAATGGGTCTGAAGGTGCCCCATTGCTCTCTGAGTCAAACCTAAATCATTTTTTTCTGCTCACCAAGTGATCTCACCCTCTGCCAGGATTGTACCCCCACAATGAGACCCCTACTTCTGACAAGACTCTTGATACAAATGGTGAATTAGGATTTGCAGTACTCAGTGCCTCATTTTGATTTTTACAGTTTAGCACAATCAACTCTAAAAAGAAAGAGAAAGCCAATGGTTCCCTAGACTTCAGAAACATAGGAGGCTATTGGGGATGCTACATCCTCTCTGGCATGTATTAAAGTCAAGAACAAACTAGTGTTGCTACTTCAAAGGTCAAATTTCCACCTTTTACACATCAGGAGGCAATTTCTAATGACAAATTAACACATAAAATTGTTGTCTCTCCTGTTAAACTGGGAGCTTCACAGCTGATGACCAGGACTGTTCTATTCAGTAGTTTACTTCACCTCCCACTTTATAACTACTTTTTATTAAATGCACAATGAACCTATGTAATCTAAGAATTAACAATTGAGTTATTTGATCTTCAAATTACTTTGGGAAAATCACCAGACTCTGTAATGCTTAGACACCATCCCACACAAATCACGGCACTGGGGTGTATTTAAATTGAAATTCTAATCTTAAAGTAATAACTAGAATTCAGAATGACACTTTTCATCAGTCTTTAAAATGTTAAGAGCCCTTATCCCAATACCTAAAGTCAAATCACTACAGATTTTCACAAGTACTATTTCTCTGGGCAGTTTAAAGAATTAAAAAAAAAAAAAAAGCAAACTAAACTGAAATCCAGCTGTATTTCTCCTGTGTGTCAGAAGATGGGTACTGGTACTGCTCTGAGGTGCAGATTTAAGGCTGTGTAAGGAGGGGTCACTCTGAAGGTATTTCCAAAGTAGGGCTTAAGATTCTTCCTCAAAGGCTCTGAATGGCTAAGTTGCCAGGAAAACAGGTCAGTCATAAGACTGGAGAGCATGACAGGTGAGAATAAATAAGAACAACTGAGTTAAAGGGTTTTACATTGTTTCAACATCATGTGATTGTGTGTGCTCTGCAAGTCGATTAGTCTAAGCCAATCACATCCACTTACTCCAATAAATCATATACAATCTCACATGATTTCATAAACTCTTAGGGTCGGATCTCATGTCATGTAATCCATTGAATCAAGTGAAATCAACCCATTAGACTCAATTTGATCATATTTGCCTATCTGCTTAATGCAATGCAATCACAATTATCTAAACATCTAATTTGTTGTTAAAGATTTCAAGGTTAACATTTGCAGTTTTAGGTTTTATTTGTAATTTTTAAAACCTTCTGATACTCAGAAATCATGAAATTTTTACTTTAAATTTTCTAATACACTCATGCTTGTATTTTTCCAATTTTATACTAAGCCCTTGATAAACAAGTACTTCACATAGGTATTCAAAAATTATAAAAAGCAGGGATAGATATGTATATGTGTGTTTCCATCTTAGATTGCTATTGTTGTTAGATGAAGTCTTAGTCATCTCAGGCTGTTATAACAGAAATACCACAAGTAGATAGCTTTATTTTGTCACAGTCCAGTAGGCCACAAGTCCAAATTCGGGGTATCAGATCCAAGGAAACTCTTCCTCTGTTGGCTGGCTCTGGAGAAAGGTCCTTGTTGTCAAACTTCCCTGGGACTGGAAGCTTCTAAGGCACAGGGAAGCCAGGTCCATTCCAAAGGACTCACTCTACTTCAGCGCTACTTCTAGGTGGCATGAGGTTCTGAACTCTCCACTTGCTTCCCTTTCCTTTATATCACAGGAGAGTGCCTCAAGGCATAGTAAAATCTTAGAGCTTGAGTCTGTCTGGTTAACACAACCATCACCCATCCTCCCTCATTAACGCATAGAGGCAGATTTATAGCATATAGGAACTTCACATAATACCGGGAATCATGACTTAGCCAAATTAGTGCAAACATTTTGAGGGGGACACAATTCAGTTCATGACAGATGCTGTCAAGCTGGTTTCAATTCCAAGTGACCCTACCTACAACAGAACAAAACACTACCCAGTCCTGCACCATGCCCACAATTGTGATTATCCTTGACCCCATTATCACACCCACTGTATCAATGCATTTGTTGAGGATCTTCCTCTTTTGTGGTGATCCTCTAATTCATGAAGCACGACCTCCATCTCCAGGAATTGATTCGACCTGACAGCATGTCCAAAGTATGTAAGAAGTAGTCTTGCCAGCCTTCTTTGTAAGGAGAACTCTGGTTATATTTCTTCCAAGAAAGATCTGTTTGTTTTTTTAACAGTCCATTGTATATTTGTTATTCTCATCAGCACCACAATTCAAAGACATCAGTTCTTCTGTTTTCCTTATGATGATGTTGCTTACTGGTCCAGTTGTGAGGATTTTTGTTTTCTTGATGTTAAGGCACAATCCATACTGAAGGCTGTGGTCTTTGATCTTTGTCAGTAAGTATTTCCAATCTTATTCACTTCCAGCAGGTAAGGCGGTGTTGTCTTCATAACGCAGGTTGTTAATGAGTCGTCCTCCAATACTGATGCCTTGTTCTTCTTCATACAATCCAGCCTCTTGATTATTTGCTCAGCATACAGATCAAAAAGGTATGGTGAAAGGATACAACCCTGACACACACCTTTTCTGACTTTAAACCATGCAGTGTCCCCTTGTTCTGTTCGCATGACTGCCTCTTGATCCATATACAGATTCCTCATAGGCACAATTAAGTGTTCTGGAATTCCCGTTATCCACAATGTTAGCCATAATTTGTTATGATCCACACAGTTGAATGCGTGTATATAGTCAATGAAATACAGGTAAACATCTTTCTGGTACTCTCTGCACTAAGACAGACTAGGAAGAAGGACCCATCAGTCTACTTCTGAAAAGAACTAACCACGGAAAACCTTATGAATAGCAGAAGACCAGATTGTACAGGTATGGTGAAAGTATACAACCTTGACACGACCTTTTCCTGACTTTAAGTCATGCAGTATTGCCTTGTTCTGTTAGAAGGACTGTCCCTTGGTCCATGTACAGATTCCTCATAGGCAGTTATGTGTTCTGGAATTCCCGTTCTCTGTGATGTTACACATAATTTGTTATGATCCACAAAGTCAAATGTCTTCACATGGTCGATAAAACACAGACACTAGTCTTTTTGATATTCTCCACTTTCAGCCAAGATCCACTGGACATCAGCAGTTATTTCCCTGGTTCCATGTTTTCTTCTGAAAGTGGCCTGACTTTCTGGTAGTTTCCTGTCAAAGTACTGCTACAAGTGGTTTGGAATCATCTTCAGAAAAATTTTATGTGATGTGATACTAGTGATACTGTTCAGTAATTTCCACATTTGATTGGATCACCTTTCTTGGGAATACACATAAGTATGGAATTCTTCCAGTCAGTTGGCCAAATAGCTGTTTTCCAAATTTCTTGACCCAGGCAAATGAGCATTCCAGTGCTCCATCTATCTGTTGAAACATCTCAACTGATATATGATTGAATTCCAGAGCCTTGTTTTTTGCCAATGCCATCAGTGGGCTTCAAATTCTTTTTTCAGTATCATCTGTTCCTGATCATATGCTACCTCTTGAGGTGGGTGAATATTGACCAATTCTTTTTGGTATAATGACTCTGTGTATTCCTTCCATCTGTTTTGTTTTTTTTTCTGCTGAATCACTTAATAATTTTCCTTAGAGAATCCTTCAATATTGCAACTAAGGCTTGAATTTTTTTACTTCATTTCTTTCAGCTTTAGAAATAGTGATTATCTTTCCTGCTTGGTTTTCTATCTGCAGCTCTTTGCACATATCATTAAGATATTTTGTCTTTGAAATCATCAGTTCCTTTATTTCATCATTTCTTCCTTTGGTTTTCAGTTACTCTCATTTAAGACTAGCTTTAAGAGTCTCTCCTGATATCCCATTTGACTTTTTGTTTCTTTTCTGGCTTTTTAAAGACCTCTTGCTTTCTTCATGTATGATGTCCTTGATATCCTTCTACAACTGTTCCTGTCTTTGGTCATTAGTGTTCGGCTCTCGTGGACTTTTCTTTTTCTAATTTTCTTCAATTTCAATTCAAACTTGCATAGGAGCAATTGACAGTCTGCGCCACAGTTGATGCCTGGCCTTGTTCTGACAGATGGTATTGAGCTTCTCCATTGTCCCTTTCCATAGATGTAGTTGTATCTGGTGAGGCACATGTGTATAGACACCGTTTGTGCTGGCAAAAAAAGGTATCTTCAATGAAGAAGACATTGCCAAATTCTGTCATGTGATCTCCAGCATCGTTTCTGTCACTGAGGTCATAACTTTGGTATTCTGATCAGCAGTAATTATCAACACATCTTGATTGCATGTTCAGTCAATTTCAAACTGCAGAAACTGGTAAACATCTTCAATTTCTTCCACTTTGCCCTTAGTGCTTGGTGTGTAAAGTTGAATAACAGTCATATTAACCAGTCTTACTTATAGATGTATGAATGTTATCATATCACAGATCACGTTGCACTTCAGGATAGATCTTGAAATATTCTTTCTGATGATAAATGAAATGCTGTTCCTCTTCAAACTGTCATTCCCAGCATAGCAGACCATATGATTGTCCAATTGAAAATTGCCGTTACCAGTCCATTTCAGTTCACTAATGCTTAGATTATCAATGTTTATACATTCTATTCCATTTTTGACTATTACTAATTCTCCTAGATTCATACTCAGTACGTTCCATATTTCTATTATAAATGGAAGTCTGCAGTTGTTTCTTCTATTTTGAGCTGTACCACATTAGCAAATACAGTCCTGAAAGCTTGGCTCCATCCACGTCATCAAAATAGACTCGACTCTGAGGAGACAGCTCTTCCCTAGTCTTTCAAATGCCTTCCAAACTGGGAGTGGCAGTGATCATCTTCCATCAATATATCCAACAATGGTCTTATGCTGCTCGTAAGGTTTTCTCTAATTCCTTTCGGAAGTAGTCTGCTTGGTCCTTCTTCCTACTTTGTCATGGTGTGGAAGCTCAGTTGAAACCTGCACACCATGGATGAACTTGCTAGTATCTGAATACTGGTGGCATATTTTCTGGTATCACAGCAACACAAAAGCCCCCACAATATGACAAACTAACAGACACACTGGGGGCCATTGAAGATTATGGAGTGCTGATTTCCTTACTGCTACACAAAGCCACTTCTGTCATTTCAGTATTTATTCTACTTGAAGGTCCATTTATGGGTGTTATATACTACACATTAGTTTTCTGGTTTACAAATGGATAAATGCTGTATGATCTCACTCATAAGAAATAAGCAAATACATGTTGCTACTGTTGCTATGTGCCTTCAAGTTCATTCTGACTCATAGCCACCCTAGGGACAACAGAATGAAAAGCTGCCTGGTTCTGCAGGATTCTTACAATTGTCGCTTGCAGGAACCCACTGTTGCAGCCAATGTTCAGTACCTTGAATATCTTCCTCTTATTTGCTGACCCTCCACTTTATCAAGCATAAAATCTTTCTCCAGGGCCTGGTCCCTTCCTATGTTGTTGTTAGGTGCCATCCATTCAGTTCTGATTCATAGCTTCCCTATGTACAACAGAAAGAAACACTGCCCAGTCCTGTTCTGTCCTCACAATTGTTGCTATGCTTGAGCCCCTTGGTGCAGCCACCAACTCAGTCCATCTCACTGAGGGTCTTCCTTCTTTTCACTAACTTTCTGTCGTGGATTTCATTGTGTTCTCCCCCAAAATGTATGTATTTATTTGACTCAACTATGAGTCCCAATAGGGTGCCATTCCTCCAATGTGTTGTGAACCCTGTCTCTGTGGTATTGATGAAGGAGAATGGGCTGCAGTTTTGTTAGGGAGGCAGGACTCAAGCTACAAGCTTGTGGGATATAAAGGAGAGAAGTGGGCAGAGGAAGGTGGGAACCTCCTACCACCAAGAGAGCAGCACTGAGAGCAGAGCATGTCCTTTGGATCTGAGGTTCCTGCTCTCATTGAATTCACATTCTTGGCCTATCAGATTGTGATGATCTCTCCTATTGAATGGACTTGTAGCTTACGAATGGATTTGTGGCTTAATGGGCTGTCACAATAAAAGTTTCTCTTTATGAAGACTTCCACTCTTGGCATTTTCTGTTAGAGCAGTACCAGGTGACTAAAACAGCTTTGCTATGCATGGCGTCCTTTTCCGTGGCCTGATTCCTCCTGACAACATGTCCAAAGAATGTGACATGAAGTCTTTTCAAGGAGCATCCTGGCTGTACTTTTCCTAAGACCAATTTGTTCATTCTTCTTGGTACATTCACTGTTGTTGTTATTGTTGTTGATGGGTGCCATCAAGTCGGTTCCACTCATAGGGACCTATGTACAACAGAACAAGGCGCTGCCTAGTCCTGTGCCCTGCTCATAATCTTTATTATGTTTAAGCCCGCCATTGTTGACACTCTGTCAATTCATTTCTTTGAGAGTCTTCCTCTTTTCTGACCTCGATTTTACCAAGCAATACATTCAGTACCTTTCAACAGAACCATAGTTCAAAAGCATAAATTATTCTTCAGTCTTCCTTATGCACAGTCTAATTTTTGAATGCATGTAACATGATCAAAACACCATGGCTTGGGTCAGGTGTACATTAATCCTCAAAGTGTCACTTTGCTTGTTAAACTTTAATGAGATATTATATGTGTGTTCATTATGTGTAGATGTGTTCAATACAATGGGTTGTTTGATTTCTTGACTGCTGTTCCCTAGGCATTGGTTCTAGATTCAAGTAAAATGAACTCCTTGACAACTTTAATATATTCTCCATTTATCATGATGTTACTTATTAGTTCAGATCTGAAAATTTTTGTTTTCTTAATGTTGAGGTATAATCCATACATAATGCTCTGGTCTTTGGTTTTCATCAGTAAGTTCTTTGAATCCTCTTTACCTTCAGCAACAAGGTTGTATCGTTTGCATATCACAAGTTGTTAATGAGTCTTCCTCCAACCCTGATGACAGATTCTTCCACCTATACTCCAGCTTCTTGGGTTACTTGATTAGTATACAGACTGAATCAGTGGTAAAAGGATACAGATCTGATGCACACCTTTGTTTACAGTGCAATCCATCCATAATTTATTAAAATCTACATAGTCAAATGCCTTTGTAAAGTCAATAAAACAGAGATAAGTATCTTTCTGTTATTTTCTGCTCTCATCCAAGATGCATCTGACATCAGCAATGAGCTCCCTCATTCCGTGTCTTATCTTTGTCTCACCTGAATATCTGAGGGTTCCCTGTAATAGTACTGCTACAACTGACTTACAATGATCCTGAGCAACTTTTTGATTGTCTGTGATGTTAATGATATCACTGTAGAACTTCTATATTCTGTTCTATTACCTTCCTTAAAAATATATAAAAGATAGCTCTCTTCCAGTCAGTTGGCCAGGTAGCTGTCTTCCAAATTCTGGGGCATAGATAAGTGAGCACCAACAGTGCACCAATTTGATGAAACATCTCAATGGGTATTCCATTTATTTCTGAAGCATTGTTTCTCATCAATACTTTCAGTACAGCTTGGACTTCTCCCTTCAGTCAAAATGGTTCTTGGTAATATGCTACCCCCGCCCCACATCTGCTAGTTTGTCATTATGCTATGGCTTGAGTGTTGCTTTGATGTTGGAAGCTTGGCTACCAGTATTTCAAATACAAGCAGGGTCAACCAGGGTGGGCAGGTTTCCAGGCTGAGACAGACTAGGAAGAAGGATCTGGTGGCCTACTTCTGACAAATTACCCAGTGAAAATCCCATGAATAGCAAGTGGTCACAAGTGCCAGGAGCCAGCCCCGACAACTTTTCGGGGTCATGCACGGAGGGAGGGAGAGGCATCGGCAGGAAATGAATTGAGAGACACAGGAAAGAGTTTTTTGGTTTAAAGGCAGCCCGACCAAGAGAGTGAGCTGTCTGTCTTTATTGTTTTTATAGTCAAAGTGACGTGAGTTTTACCCTGCCCACTGACCACACAATCTATTGGCTAATTTGAAACCAAAACCTCGTGCTCTTGAGGTGATGTAATTTTTACCCTGCCCCCCGACCACATGAGCTATTAGCTAACTGAAACCTTGTGATCCTTTTAATTGTCAAGGCTTTCTAGATAATGGCCCGAGGCAGATGTGTTGTGGTGATAATTTACATGCCCCGAGCTCAGTCGGCCCTACTCATACCTCAAGGTTAAAAGGTACAGGAGGAGGGTTCTAAAGTTTATGATCTCTATTTGTTCCTACTTTGCTCTTTATTTTATCTCCTCCTGCGGGGACAGTAAACACCTACCGTCCCCCACCCTATGCCTTTCTTAAGCTGTTCTAAAAAGGATAATTATTTTCACATGGGTGGGGATGTGCAGTTGGGGGAAGTCAGCAGGGCTGGGCTTTCCCAGGCTCAGTGTTTGTCCCTGTGCAGGGAGATGAGGGGGTATTTTGGGGGAGAGTTTAATTGGGGTGAAAAAATATACAGCCAGAAATATGTCAGGGGTGAGATGCATCCGTCTGCCATCATAAAGGCTTGTAGCTCTGCTCACAGAGGTCTTTGTGGGTGATGGGCTTTGGCACACAAGAAAGACAGAAACAAAAGAAAAGACAAAATCAGATGCTAGAAGACTCTGAGACTTGCTCTTAAAAGTAGAGTAACTAAAGAGAATGGAAAAAATGATGAAGTAAGAGAGCTAAACAGAAAATTTCAGTAAGTTGCTCAAGAAAACAAGGGAAGCTATTATAATGAAATGTGCAAAGATCTGGAGTTAGCAAACCTAAGAGAAGAATAAGCTGAAAGAAGTGAAGAAAAAATTCAAGGACAGAGTAGCAACATTTGAAAGATTGTATGGAGGGAATATTATACAAGGTCTGATAATGAAGTCTGTGAACTTAATTGTTCTAAGTGCTACACAAATCATTGCTCAACATCACTACAGTGACCTTCAAAGTACTCCCCTTGGGAAGCTATGCACTGACACCAGTGCCTAGTCCATCTATAAAAGCAGTTTTGCAACTCTTTCTGGAATGGCCATTGTGAACTGTGGCTCAGTGCCAAATTCATGAACTTAGTTGTATAATTGTAGTGAGGGAGTTTTTAGCCACTAAACAAATAACTGTATTGGCATACTCTCCTTACTCACCTGGTCTGGCCCCCAATGACTTTTTCTGTACTCAAAGTTAAAGGAAAGACTGAAAGGAACACATTTTGATGACATCCAGAGCATCAAGGTTAATAATGACAACAGCTCTGATCCCCATTCCAGGAAAATATCTTCAAAATTGTTTTGAATTGTGGACTAGGCCCTGGCATCAGTTCATAGCTTCCTAAGAGGAATACTTTGAAGGTGACCATTGTGATACTCAGCCATGAGGTATGTAGCACTTTTTCTAGAATGAGTTCCCGACCTGAAATGGCAGTCCTTATATGATTCAAGAATCACCCAAAGAAGAGGACAAGAACTGGTTGAATGGACACAGGGAAGACTGTGCTGTCACATTTTAGGGAGACAAACTAGGGCCATGTAACAAAGCATGTGTAAGTTTCTGTGTAACAACCTGACTTGAACTGTAAACTTTCATATAAAGTATTATAAAAATAATTCAACAATAAATAAACACAGAATTATCACAGATAGGTACATAGAGGATGTAGTAGAGTCAACTTCTACTTCTGTGGAACTTAGGTACAACAGAAGGATATGTTGCCTAGTCCTTCATTATCTTTACCACCAGCAATGTTTGCTTTACTCCATCACTGAGGATATTGTGCAAATGAATCCATCAAGCGTACCATCTTCATCCTCATCGGCCCTCTGTTTCACCAAATAGGATGTCCTTCTCTAGCCTTTGATGTTTCCTGCTTATGTTTCTTAAATAACTGATAAGGTTAAATTTCTATTCTTATTCATAAAAGTTTCATTGGTCAGTGTTCAGTAGCAAATCTCTGGGACTTTCTTCTTAGGTTGTATTATACCAGAAGTTTTCCTGTAACCTGTTCATCATGGATTACCCTTCTTGTATTTGAAATATCATGGAATAGCTTTCAATATCATAGCAACTTGCAAACTACCACACAATACAACAAACAGGCAATGGAGAACTATTCCAAAACCCAACAATTTCACTTCTAGGTAAGTTCCCAAAATGACTGAAATGGAGGACATAAACAGATATGTGTACACGAGCATTTAATGCAGAATTATTCACATGGCTAAACAGTGGAAATAACTCAAGTATCCAACAACTGAAGAATGCATGCATTTAAAGTGGTACAAATATATAATTGTATGTTACTAAGTCAGAAAGAGAAGTGAAGTTTTAACACATGCTATACAATAGATGATCCTTGAAAACATGATGCAAAATGAAATAAAAGTTGGACCAAACAGGAGACTGATTATATGATCTCATGTATGTGAAATATCTAGAATAGACATATACACAGAGACAGAAGTTCATTAGTGGTTACTAGAGATGGGTGGACAAGGGAAATGGGAAGTATTACCTAAGGGGTACGGAGTTTCTTTTAAGAATGATAAAAGAAATTGAAAACAGTGATGACTGTGGGAAATCATAATCAATATCACCCGATTGTGTAGATATTAATTGCTGAAATACCAAATATTTTGTTATGTGTGTATACATATATGTATATATTCCACCGTGACAAAAATTTTCAAATATGAGTGGAAAACATATGATGGATCAAACATAAGTATCAGTGCAGCTACAAGAAAGAAAATTTACAAAATAGAAGGGCATTGTAAAATGGTGTAAAAGAAAATCTATTAGGACAAGAGAATAAATAAAGATTATGTCTATGTTTATTCAGAAATAAATTTACAAGAGTACATACTTTCATCTATACATAAACAAACAAACAAAAAACCAGAAACAAACCCATCACCACATTGTTATTTTAGACCACGTGAAATGTGAAGTGGTGCAAAAGAAATAAAAATCATTAGGATAATAAATATTTTGTATACATGGATGCAGAAATGTATTTACATGCATACATATGTTCACTCATGCATAAACCAAAAAAAAAGTCAAACTTGTTGCCAAAATGTTGATTTCTGTTCACGGTGATGCCAGTGGATTCTATCAGGCATGGTGTCTGGAAGGATCAGTCCCTGGAGGATAGTTATCATGGTTGATAAAGTAGAGGGTCTCCACTGCCTGCTGATTTGTCATACTGTGAAAACTTGGGTTGCTGCCATGCTGGAAGATATGACACTGGTATTCAGATAACAACAGGGTCACCAGTGACTGACAGCTTTCAGCTGAGCTTTCAAACTAAAACAGACTTGGAAGAACTCAGTGTTTTACTTCTGAAAAGAATTGTCCAGAGAAAACCTTAGGAACAGCAGCAGACCATTGTCAGATATATTGCCAGAAAATCAGTCCCCCAGGTTGGAAAGCACTCAGAAGACGACTGGAGAAGAGCTGCTTCCTCAAAGTAGAGTCGATGTTAATGATGCTAATGTGAATGATGTTAATGATGGAGTCAAACTTTCAGGACCATCAGTTGATGGTGTGGCAGGACTCAAAATGAGAAGAAACAGCTACAGACATCCCTTAATAATCAGAATGTGGAATGTACTAAGTATGAATCTAGGAGATTTGGAAATCATCAGAAGTGAATTGGGATTCATAAAGATCAATATCTTAGGTGACAGTGAGCTGAAATGGACTGGTTTTGCCATTTAATTTTTTTTTTATTGTGATTAAGTGAAAGTTTACAATCTAAGTCAATTCACCTGTACAACCTTGAGCATCTGCCTCTGTGCATCTCTGTCTACTCTCCTTGTCCTGCGACAGGACAATCTTCCTTTCTACTCTTCACTTTCAGTATCCACTCAATCAACACTTGTCCCCCTCCTCTCTATCCTCTTCTCTACCCTCTAAAAAGAAACCAGTTGGACAGCGTCATATATATATAAAACCATGAAGTACACACACCACCTGTATCACTCTGTGTCCTTTGTTGTTGTTAGGTGCCTCTGAGTTGGTTCCGATGTATGTTGAACCTACACAAAACAGAACAAAACACAGCCCAGTCTTGTGCCATGTCCACAATTGTTTCTATGCTTAAACCCATCATTGCAGCCACTGTGTTAATCCATCTCTTTGAGGGTCTTCTTCTTTTTCACTAATCCTCCACTCTACCAAGCATAGTGTCCTTCTCCAGAGGACTGATCCTTCCTGACAACATGTCCAAAGTATCTAAGACACAGTCTTGCCATCTTGGCTTCCAAGGAGCACTCTGGTTGTACTTTTTCCAAGACAGAACTGTTTGCTCTTTTGGCCGTTCATGATACATTCAATGTTCTTCTCCAACACCAGGATTCAAAGGCATCAATTCTTGTTCTGTCTTCTTTGTTCATTGCCCAGCTTTCACACGCATATGTTGACAATGAAAATACCATGGCTTGAGTCAGGTGCACTTTAGTCTTCAAGGTGACGTCTTTACTTTTCAATACTTTAAAGAGATCCTTTGCAGCAGATTTTCCCAGTGCCATATGTCTTTTGATTTCTTGACTGTTGCTGCCATGGGTGTTGATTATGGACCCAAGTAAAATGATATCCTTGACAACCTCAATCCTTCCCTCATTTATGATGATGTTACTTACTGGTCCAGTTGTGAGTATTTTTGTTGTCTTGATGTTGAGGCACAGTCCCCCAATCCAGACCCATCTTTGTCTGAAGTGTTGGCTTCAGTACTGGTTTCAGCTCTGGGCTAGCAGCAAGTCCAGGGGCCATGTTCTCAGGGGACCCTCCAGGTTGATGGACCATCAGATCTGGTCTTTTAATAGAGTTCTATATCTGCACACCCTTTTCTCTCATGGTACATCAGGGACTGTACATTGTGTTCCCTGTCAGAGTTGTCTTTGGTGGTGTCCTAGGACCATCTAGTTCTTCTGGTCTCATGCTGATGTAGTATCCTAATCATATGGACCCTTCTGTCTCCTAGACTCATATTTTTGTCAAGTCTTTGCTGTTCTTGGTTTTTGTCTGCTCCAGGTGGGTTGAAACCAGTTCATCCTCTTTAGATGACAGCTTGTTTGTTTTTAAGATCACATGCACCACTCACCAATATGGGATACCAAACAATCTCTTAGAAAAAGACTAGTTATGCCAAACAACCTGATGTCCCCTGAAACCGTGGTCCACAGGCCATTGTCCCTGCTACTCTATCCTTTAAAATGTTGGACTGTATTTAGAAAACCTCTTAGCTTATGGTGTACCTGCCTTCTAACACATGTTATCACTCCCTTCACCTAACTGAAATCCTATTGATGGTACTGGCCATTTAGAATTGGCCAATCGTATGGTCTACTATGCTGTGAATGACAACTTGAAGAGGAATGGCAATGTGTTTATTGTCCAAAAGAGCATTTCAAGATCTATCTTGAAGTACAATGCTGCCAGTGAAGCAATAATATCCATATGTCTACAAGAAAGACCAGTTAATAAGACTGTTATTCAAATTTATGCACCAACCACTAAGGGCAAAGACAAAGAAATTGAAGTTTTTTGCCAGCTTATGCAGTCTGAAATTGATCAAATATGCAATCAGCATACATTCATAATCACTAGTGATTGGAATGCAAATGTTGGAAATGAAGAAGGATCAATAGTTGGAAAATATAGCATTGGTGATAGAAATGATGCCAAGAATAACAACTTCTTCATTGCAAAGACCTTTTTTCACCAATGTAAATGGTGACTATACACTAGACTTTGCCAGATACAATACATAGTAATCAAATCAACCACGTATGTGGGAAGAGAGGATGGAAAACTCGTATCATCAGTTAGAACAAGACCAGGTTCTGACTATAGAACAGGTCATCAATCATTTCTAGGAAACCTCAAATGGAAACTTAACAAGATAAGAAAAAGTCTGGAGAGCCAAACAAAGTACAACCTTGAGTATATCCTACCTGAGTTTAGAGACCATCTCAAGAATGGTTTGATACATTGAAAAAAAATGACCAAAGTCCACATGAGCTGTGGAATGACAGTAAGGACATCACACATGAAGAAAGAGGTCATTAAAAAGGCAGGAAACAAAGAAAAGACCAGATTAGATGTCAGAAGAGACTCCAAAACTTACTGTTGAACTTTGGGTAAGCAAAGCCAAAGGGAGAAATGATAAAGTAAAAGAACTTAACAGAATATTCCACAGGATGGTTTGAGAAGACAAAGTATTATAATATAATGTGCGAAGAGCTCAAGACGGAAAACCAACAGGGAAGAACAGGCTCTACATTTCACAAACTAGAAGAATTGAAGAAAAAGTTCAAACCTTGTGTTGTAATAGTGAAGGATTTTACAGACAAAATATTCAACAACCCAGGAAGCATCAAAAGCAGATGGAAGGAATACACAGAGCTTAGACCAAAATGACTGGTTGACATTCAACCATTTTAAGAGGTAGCCTATGAGCAGAAACTGATGGTACTGGAGGGAGAGGTTGAAGCTGCATTGAAGGCACTGGTGAAAAACAAGCCACCAAGAATTGATGAAATATCCATTGAGGTGTTTCAACAAACAGATGCAGCACTGGGAGTGCTCAGCCATCTATGCCAAGAAATTTGGAAGACAGCTACCTGGTCATCTGACTGGAAGAAATCCATATTTATGCTTATTGCCAGGAAAGGTGACCCAACTGAATGAGAAAACTATTGAGCAATGTCATTAATATTGCACACAAATAAATTTTTGCTTAAGATTGTTCAACAGCAATTGTGAGAAATTTGAGCTGGTTTCTGAAGAGGGTTTGGAACCAGGAATGTCATTGCTGATGTCAGATGGATCTTGGCTGAAAGCAGAGAATACGTGAAAGATGTTTACATATGTTTTATTGACTATGCCAGGGCATTCAACTTTGTAGATCATAAAAAATTATGGATAATATTCCAGAGGATAGAAATTCCAGAACACTTCACTGTGCTTGTAAAGAATCTGTACATGGAGAAAGAGGCAGTCTAGTGAACAGGACAAGGGGACACTGCATGGTATAACTTTAGGAAAAGTGTGTGTGTCAGGATTGTATTTTTCTACCATATCTTTTCAATTTGTATCCGAGCAAATAATCTGAGAAGCTGGACTATATAAAGAACATGGCGCCAGGATTGCTGGAAGACTCATTAGCAACCTGTGTTATGCAGATGACACAACTTTGCTTGCTGAAAGTGAAGGTGATTTGATGGATATCAAAGACCATAGCCTTCAGTATGGATTACACCTCAACATCAAGAAAACCCAAATCCTCAAAAGTGGATGGATGGATGGAGACATAGGGAACAGCTCACGTAATCACAGAAGCTGAATGTCCCAAGTCCTGGCACAAGCCTCACGTGGCCACGGAAGCTGAGGAACCCAAAGTCAGCAGGTCAGAGACCAGAGTTCTAGATCACCGGTTGTGTAGGTCAGTGGATCCCAAGCTGGTGGTGAGATGAAGCAACAGAGGCTGGCAAATCCAGGATCGGCAGGTCAGCAATCTATGGTAGTAAGTTGTATGTGAGCCAATCTCTTTTGAGATACAATGGGGAGTGGTACTTCATGCCACCAAGGGAGACTTGCTGGTGTTCCTTGCTCAAAAGCTCCTAGACGAAGGGACAAGGAAGCCTTTCCCCAGAATGGACAGAAAAACTTCCCTGGAAGCCTGAGCCCTGAATTCAGAATTCTAGGCCACTGGACTGTAAAAAGAGACTGGTAGCTCCAAAGTTAACATTCAAGTTACCATACTGATAACAAACTAATTCTAAAATCAAAGTGAAAAAACATTTATCTGCAGTTACCTCACTAAAGTCATACTGAGAAAACAGTCAGCAAAAAGTTTTTGGCATGCAGTTGGGATAAGAATTCAGGCTACTGTGAAATATCTAATTTTTATAAACATGTATCAATAAGATACAGAATGTTTATAGAAATTATGAGTATAGTATTTGGTAGAAAAATGGAGCAAGTCATTTCAATTGATGAAGCACTGAAGATTTGTAGACAATGTAATAGTTACTGGAAAACCCGTTACATTGGTGTACCTTGATGGGGTAGTCATAAGAACACAACTGCTGACTAAAATTTCACCATTTCAAACCCAACAGCTGTTCCTTGGAAATGGTATGGTGTGGTTGTACTCTGTTCTACAGGGTTACTATGAGACAGTCAGCGCTATGGGAGTGCAGAGCTGGCTAGTAAAGCTCTTTATTTCCCTGCAACCTAACATGAAGACCATGGGCAAATTTTGGCCAGTTGCTTGTGTATGTATGGGCTTTATAGGATATGTCCCTAACAGTGTCTTCTTCCACAGTATCCTTGTAGACCGACACCAGTTCACATAATGAAGATGTCATCTGTCTTGGACCCTGCTCTCACCAACTGGCCCCCTCAAAGGGACCTGAACTGAACTCCATCTTCCCTGCCTTGTCTCTTGTCAGAAATCAGGACAGGAGTTTTTCTCACCTCATGGACAAACTCAAGGACAAGAAGTGGACGACCCTGACTTTTCTCAGCCAGCACCCAAGCTCTTTGGCCAGGATTCTACCCTCATGGCCAAGCAGCCAGCCAGCAGATTTGGTGCTTGTTCTTCTTCTGTCTCTCAGCCTGCCTCCAAAATACTTGCTCTGGGCCATGTCCCCAAGCCACAGGCCCAGGCCAATGGTTCAGAGATTTCCAAATCCAGATCAGAGCCTGCCATGCATAAAATGGACAAGGAGTCTATCATCAGGATCCAGGCATGAGGGAAGAGGTCTTCCCAGACCTCTGAACAGAATAGTTAGAACCTTGCAAAGAAGCAGGACTCACAACCCCACAGATCCACCAGCAGAACAGTCAGAGAGCTGATGGGGGAGATGGCCAGCTTCTTCCCAGTACAACTGCATAGGGACCCAAAGGGCCACCCCAAATCAGTGGAAGGACTGACCTCCAGCCTCCACACCCTAGACCTCAATGGAATACTGGCGAAGCTGGCTCTTTCCTTTCACGTCTACTCTCTAGCCATGTCCCAGTGCAGACGTTCATAGTGGTCTTCACAAGGATGGACAATGGACAATGGAGCTCCAGGTTTAGAACAGCTAACGCCTCTCGACCTTGGATTAGTCTATGCCTCCTGTGCTTCTGATAGACACTGTTCCCGGGTACCAGTAATTTACCTCTCTGACGACTGTCTGGCCTCCTATTCCACTTAAGGAGAGTGACTAGGAGTGGGATCTTCATGGTGGGCAAGAACTAACATCACATGGACCGGGTGTGATTAAAAGGCTACACTGGGGAAAGATGCAAGGAGCAGGCTGTGTCGAATCACATCCTCGGATGTGGTGTGGGTGCAATGGTGGAAGGGTCGAATATAGAGACTACAGGAAGACAGGTAAGCAGACACTACCTAACAGCATTTTGTAAATGGAAGTTGCATGTACAATATACTGATGCAACAGGCATATGAACGTTTTTGTAAAGTAGTTGACCTCACAGCAAAGTAAATCAATATAGGAGTAAATATTCAAGGACAGTGTCACTGGGTGCTATGCAATTGATCTGTATTTGGTGAGAAAGGGACTGAATTTTGAAAAGACTGTAAAGAACCCATGGATGGGATCTGTGGTCTTTTAAGCAGTGCCCTGTAGTGACCCTAAAGTTATTGAGTCTGCTGGAATGAGTAAGTCTGGAAACTATTATTGAGTCTGCTGGAATGAGTAAGTCTGCTGAAAACTATTATTGGGAACATTCGGTGGATTTTTTTGATTATTAATATTTACTTATTGTAAATGTTTGGCTTGTAAATTTTTCTTCAGTATTAATGAAGTCCTCACAAATATGACCCTTTATGTT